>JAGIQG010000035.1:4538490-5885990 GCA_024679065.1 Sphyrna mokarran | reverse complement strand
GCTCACAGTATGGCATTCTCTGTTGGCCTCGGGTGTGAGCTTACAAGTCTCAGCTGTTCTGGGTAGTAAATTTCTGGCATATCTCTGGGGTACGCATGGTCCTTTCCCAAGGCAGCAGGAAGTGTAGAAAAAGTCAATGGATGGAAGGCTGATAATTGAGCTATGGTCACAATCCTTTGTAGTTTCTTGTGGTCTTGGTCAAAGCAAGAGCAGTGCATAAATTAGCATGTATTAACATTAGTAATATGAATTTAGTAATGGACTGACGAATGATAATGCATGAAGTGAACCTTACAGATATTACTGGGTAGTCAGTGATCCCATTAACTCACTGATATTACAGGGCATTTGGAGAGGGTGGTATCTGTGCCGGTAATGTGGATAATAGCAATGGGACCAGGGAAGTGCAATGTTATTTCCTATGCAGTATTTCTGGAATTGTGCCCAGGGCGGCTCCTGGGAACCAATATGAACCACATTGGTTCCCTGGGAACCATGCAGCTGAGCAGGATACAATGCCTCATCCATTGGAAGAGCAGACATGATCTGCCAGGTGAACACTTCACTTTCCCTTCACCGCTTATTCCAATCTAGGACTATGGAGAATCAGAGTCTGTCCTGGTAGAGATTGGACACTAGGCAATGTACACTCAGAATGGGACACCAATCCGTCACAGGCACACTAATTCATCACGGCCAATCCATCTAACCTACACATCTTTGGACACTAAGGGCAATTTAGCATGGCCAATCCATCTAACCCGTACATCTTTGGACACTAAGGGACAATTTAGCATAGCCAATCCGTCTAACCTGCACATCTTTGGACACAAAGGGACAACTTAGCATGGCCAATCCACCTAACCCGTACATCTTTGGACACTAAGGGGCAATTTAGCATTGCCAATCCACCTAACTTGCACATCTTTGGACACTAAGGGCAATTTAGCATGGCCAATCCACCTAACCCGTACATCTTTGGACACTAAGGGACAATTTAGCATAGCCAATCCGTCTAACCTGCACATCTTTGGACACAAAGGGACAATTTAGCATGGCCAATCCACCTAACCCATACATCTTTGGACACTAAGGGACAATTTAGCATTGCCAATCCACCTAACCTGCACATCTTTGGACACTAAGGGCAATTTAGCATGGCCAATCCATCTAACCCTTACATCTTTGGACACTAAGGGACAATTTAGCATGGCCAATCCACCTAACCTGCACATCTTTGGACACTAAGGGCAACTTAGCATGGCCAATCCATCTAACCCTTACATCTTTGGACACTAAGGGACAATTTAGCATGGCCAATCCACCTAACCTGCACATCTTTGGACACTAAGGGCAACTTAGCATGGCCAATCCATCTAACCCTTACATCTTTGGACACTAAGGGGCAATTTAGCATGGCCAATCTACCTAACCTGCACATCTTTGGACACTAAGGGCAATTTAGCATGGCCAATCCACCTAACCTGCACATCTTTGGACACTAAGGGACAATTTAGAATGGCCAATGTGCCTAACCTGCACACCTTTAGATGAAACTAGATCACCCGAAGGAAACCCATGCAGAGACGGATAGAACGTGTAAATTGCGCCCAGCGACCCAAGCCGGGACTCAAACCCTGGCGCTGTGAGGCAGTGCTAACCACTGTGCCACCATTCCGCCCTTCCTCAAAGCAGTTTTGTTGCACATGACCCACCCTTTGCAAAGTGTTCCTGGCTCACTGAATCAGCTTAATGCCTTCACATCACAGATTCCGAAAAAGCTTCCTCAACACATCTTAAATGAACAGGTCTATTTAATGTCCTGGCTTTTCTCACTCACCTTTCATCTCCATGTAACTTGTACGTGTCACCTGTCTGCCCGTTTCACTAACCCCGTCCGCGTCTTCCTCGGGACTTCCACATTTTTCTTCACTTTGTGCAAAATCCCAACATTTCAATCTTCAGTCATTGTGAAATGGTTCTTCCTGCCAATTATCAGTCATCGAAGCTCAAATAAAGGTTGATCCAGTTCTGGTCCCTGTCTCCATTACCTCTTCAATTTGAATAACGCCCATGAAACCAATCCCTTTGTACCCAACTCAGGAACAGATTAACTGTCTGTTCTGAAATGTTTCGGAAATGGGAGAGTTTAGGTTGGTGGATTGTAGTGAAAGAAAATTGAGTATGAGTTTGGAATGTATATGTCTCCTTCAATGATCTTCCTCCATGAGAAACACTAGTGGCAAATCTTGTACACACTGGTATGGAATTAATTATGTTTCCATCTCAGTTTCACAGCTGTTCACCGAAATGAAGAAATCGAATGTGGATTTCGGGATGAAACACTCCCAGTTAAACAATAGCGGTGAGTGTGATAGCTTTCTGTGTCAGAGAATCCTCCAGTTTTTCAGAGAATTTGAACTTTTTCTTATCATCTCGAGACTGATTTTTGGGGCTGAGTCTTTGAGCTCTTCCTGAAGATGATGCGGTAAAGGAGGGTGATCCTGTTGCATAAAAGATGCTGAAATGGGACTCCTGCTTTTGTTGTGGGTTTGTTTTATGATTAGAGGTAAAATCACTCCTCCCCCTGTACATCATCATCATCTAATTGCCCAGTGCAGAAACTTAAAAAAAACAGATTCATTGCCCATCCCGAATTCATATCTCACAGACTCATAGAATCCCCACAGTGCAGAAGGAGGCCATTTGGCCCATCGAGTCTTCCCCGACACATTCCCACCCAGGCCCTATTCCCACAATCCCAAGTATTTACCCTGTTAATCTCCCTGACACTAGAGTCAATTTAGCATGGCCAATCAACCTAACCAACAATGTTTGGACTGTGGGAGGAAACCAGAACACCTGGAGGAAACCCACGCAGACATGAGGAGAATGTGTAAACTCCACATAGACGGCAACCCAAGCCGGAAATTGAACTGGGGTCCCTGGCGCTGTAAGGTAGCAGTGCTAATCACTGCGCCACCCAATGACAGTGAGTTGTTATTCTTGAACTGTTCAAAGGAATGTGGGGTTCAATCAGGAAATGCCACTTCTTACAAAATATTGATAACACAGAAACAGGCTATTCATCCCAAAATTTCTGTGCATGCTTATGTTTTATACACAACTCCTTTCATCCCATTCTGTCAACATATCCTTCTATCCCTATCTCCTCAAATACTTGTCTAACTTGCCTTTGAATGTATCAATGCTATTTGTCTCAACTGTTCCCCATAGCAATGGTTTCCACATTCTAATCACATTCTAATCTAACTTGAGTATTGCTGATAAAAGAGACATGCTGTCGAAGCTTTTCGTCTTGTACTCATCAGGGCAAACGCAAGAATGCCAAATTTCAAAGGGAACAATTTAAGTTGCGTGAGAATGAAGGGTACTGAATGGTTGACAACTCAAGTTGAGTTGTTGGTGTTGCCACGGAGAATGAATCCCAAAAGCCCAGTTGTTGTGTAAATTAAATAAAAGCAAGTTAATGCTAATATGGAACCATTCTCTCCCAAGCTTTTGTTAAATTAAAAAAGCACAATGCCTAGATATGTACCTTTTGTTCAAAGAGACTGGGCTCCTGCCTATTGATATATGTAACTTCGAGTGAGCCACATTATGAGCCCAGCTGATCATTTTGAATCCATTATTAATGTAATTCCTAGCACACTTGGGAATGATTAGTAATTGTTGTCCAATTGCAGAAGCATATTTAATGTTGGATTCTATGTTCTACACATGGGTTGGTTGCGTGCAGTCAGAACTCTGTATGTTGTCAACAGATGAAGTGACATTCGATTTGACCCACTAGTTGTTGGGAGGTGTGACCTATATAGCTGGCGTCACACCAGCATTGAAATCCATATACTGCATTACTTGTCTTAGTGACAAACACAGGGGGCGATTCTCCCATTCCAATCCGCTAATTTCTTGGCGGGTCAGGTCAGGAGATTCACAGAAATCTCACGTGTGTTCCCAATACATGCGCGACTCCCACCGCTGGAAATCCAGCACGGTCAGATAACTCGGAATTGGTGCGAAGACCAGTTAGGTGATATTTTTAATGTCATTATGGGACCCAGGACTGAATTCTCCAGGTTTGATTGCATCTCTTACCCCCCCACCCCCCCCACCAGTACAAGTCCAATCACGCGTGGTTTAGAGTAGCTCCCCATTTTTGGAGAACTAGCGAGAGACCCCACTGGAGTGAAGGGGGGGAGGCAATTGGAGCCCCCCGCCCAGGTGTTGGACAACAGGGAATTAATACCCCCCGGGCATGGGTACCCTGGCAATGCAAGCCTCTGCCCTGGCATTGCCCAAGGGACAAAGTACCAATGTCCAGATGGCACTTTGACACTGCCCAGTGGGCACTGACCAATGCCAATGGGGTGTGGCCTATTGGGATGCAGCTTAAGAGTGTAATCTGATGGTGGAGGAGCCTGGCGGGGGTGGGGGGAGGTGATCAGTGGGTGTGGTGGACCCTGTTGCCACTCTGCATTTGGATCTTTGGTCAGGGTTGGAGAGATCGGGTAGGCGGAGGGGGATACCAGGTGTTGTCTGCCAGAATTGGGGAGGGGGGGTGTCGGTGGGGGAATCAATCTTCCAGGAGGGTCTGCCTCCCATAGTGGGGGTCTGGCGGGGAGGGTTGATTATCACTGCTAAGGGAGGGGTGGTGGTGGGATGAGAGGGGTTGAGAATAGTTGTGGGGGGCTGCGATCGTGCTGTGATCCAGCTATGGTGGTGGGTGGGGAGGGGGGTGGGGGAGGAAT
This sequence comes from Sphyrna mokarran, assembly GCA_024679065.1. NCBI lineage: Eukaryota > Metazoa > Chordata > Chondrichthyes > Carcharhiniformes > Carcharhinidae > Sphyrna > Sphyrna mokarran. The sequence goes on along the minus strand of JAGIQG010000035.1, from coordinate 5,881,218 downwards.
GGAAGGACAGCACTGTGGGGGTCCTGGGCTATCCAGTCGTTGATCTTCAAAATGAGGCTATCCAGAGAGGATTACTTACTGAACATACTTGGCTTTTAAAGGGGACATCACAGTGCCATATCAAATTGTCCCAAGATTGGAGAAGAGTTAATATTCATTAACACTGGTGTGTAAGGGCTTGTTCAATGAATGACTGCGCTACAACCATTGTATCTGTCATGAAACCAGGTGTTTTAGTTTGTATTTGTGGTGATTTTAAAGCAGTCATAAATCCAGTGTTGTGTGCTGATCAATAGCCACTTCATTTAATTGAAAATTTGTTTGCTGGGTTATCAGATGGGCAGAAAGAGTCGTCTTTCACAAGCATATTTGCAGATGAACGTAGCCATTGAATCATAACCATTGCTTAATATTGTTATTCATGAAGGTCTTTTTCTTTATAAAAGATTGCCTCTTGAAAACAGATCCACATCAGCCCTTTTCCAAAGGATTTGAAGTCTGGTGCGCAATGTATGCGGATGATATTCTAAATACAATTACTATATTTTTTAACTTATATGCAGAACATCCAAAAAAGAATATATTATGGCCAAGTTTCTTACTGACTCTTTATAATGAATAATAAAATCTAAAGTATTATTGATCCTATGTATAACATTGTAGTACTTCATTCTCATGAAGTGAAGGGGGAGGGATGTTATATATTTAAAAGCATTGCGTTGTTGCTTTAACAGATGATCACATGGTTGATGGTAATGTCATTACAATGTTTGCAGAGCTACCAGTTTACTTTCAGTTTGTCCTCGGCGTAGAGCATCTCCTCAAATCAGTTCATCATTGTTATTTTGGATCTAGGTGTGTAAAAAACGTTATTTTGTTTTTGTTAAAAGCTGAACGCAGTTAGGTGTTTACACATTTAGCTGCTGCCTTTCATAAGTTAGCTTCAGAAGTATTTCATTGGCTCAGAATTGTTTCAGGAGATGATTTGAAAAGCATTAAATCTTTCATTTGTGTGTTAAATAGTATTATTTAATTTTCCAAATAAACCTGGAGTGAAGGTGGTAATGGTGTCTTTGATGAAACAGCGTCACACCATCTAAAGAGTTGTTCCTCTTACAGTTACAGGAATATCTGAGAGGTTAAACAGCACAGCCGTTAATCTCCAGACTGAAGTTACACAGCTGAAAGAGCGTAAGTGTCACAACCAGAGGTTAACTTTGAATTTTCAGACTGGTAACTAGCAGAGTGACGACACTCTGAGTGGGTTGATAATAGTGTTCAGCTGCTCATCACCAGCTCTCAGTGCTGAATATATTTGTGTCTAGCGTCGATATTTCAGCAAACAGTCCTCTCTCTCCCCTCAGTCCCTCAAATGGTTCTGGCGCTGGATGGATAGCCAGAGTAACTCTGCACCTGCCTCAACCGTGACTGCCCCGAGGTGAGAATGCATCAAAAAGGTGCCCCGATGGGTGACACTCAGAATTGGTCCCTCCTTCAAATCTGCCATTGTGGGATCAATAAGATTCTGACCCTGTCACAAATTTGTTACGGCACAAAAGGAGGCCTTAAGACTATTAGACATAGCACAATTAGGCCACTCGTCCCATCAAGTCTGCTCCGCCATTCAATCCATGGCTGATATTTTTCCCATCCCCATTCTCTTGCCTTTTCCCCATAACCTCTGATCCCCTTATTAATCAAGAACCTATCTATCTCTGTCTTAAAGACACTCAATGACCCGGCCCTCCACAACCTTCTGTGGCAAAGAGTTCCACAGATTCACCCTAAAGAAATTCCTCCTCATCTCTGTTTTAAAAGATCGCTATTCTAGCCTGAGGTTGTGCCCTCTGGCTCTAGTTTTTCCTACTAGTGGAAACATCCTCTCTATGTCCACTTTACCCAGACCTTGCAGTATCCTGTAAGTTTTAACAGATTCCACCCCCCCCCCCCCCCCCCCCCCCCCATCCTTCTAAACTCCATTGACTATAGACACAAAGTCCTCAACCGTTCCTCATACGACAAGCTCTTCATTCCAGGGATCGTTCTTGTGAACCTCCTTCGGATCCTTTCCGAGGCCAGCACATCCTTTCTTAAATACAGGGTCCAAAATTGCTCTCTATGTTCCATTTGGCCTATCGGGTCATCACTAACTCTCCATGACAAGAGAACCCCAGTGAATGTCCAAATCAGGTTGGTTTGATGAAATGACAGAGGGTGGATAGAGCCAGGATGCCCGAGTGAGGAACTCCGGTGTCACTGCCCAGAGGCTGTCGTATCATGAACAGTGAGAGACACATTGGACAGGAGAGGTAATGTTCCTGGGACTTCTGCTTCAAGTGGTATGAATACATGGGGGAAATTTCAACCACGGAAATGTTAAATCAATCATAAACACATCCTTTCACAGTATAATTAAAATAAATAAAAGCCATTCAGCCCCTCATGTGTTTATCTGTCCTCCTTTCATTTATCCTTGTGCCTGATTTCTCTTTGGAACAGAGATGCAAAACTCTTTTTAAAAGCTTATCTGGATTTTGCTGCCAGCAGTAAATCGATTGCATGTCATAAAACTATTTGCATTAAAAAATTCCTAACTTGTCCCTTCACTCTTTTGGTGAAATCTTCAATTAATATCTCCTGGTTAACAATTCACAAACCAATGGGATATAGATTTTACTGATTCCTGCAGTGAAAACCTCTCTCAAGTTTTAAACTTAAATCTCTTTCCAGGTACTTATTTTAGTATAACAAATCAAAGTTGACTCAAATTCACTTAAACGAAACCTTTAGTTCATTTAACACTTTAGGTATTAAGCTCTATAAACTTATAACAGTCGCCACAGTTTAACTCTTTCACTTTGATATTAACTCCAAGTCAGATACTATCCAATTTGGGTGAACTTTCCAGGCACATTCCCAGTGTAAATGTCCCCTTTGTAATTCTTTTATCTTCCCTGAAGGTGTTCTCCAAGGCACACTTCACGGTGGTGGTTGTGAGTTATGACTGCAGACAAAGGATGAAACACCCTTCTCTATCCTCAAACTTTTCCAATCTTCCAGAAAGTTATCTGGCACTTAGCCATGAAACCAATCACAATGTTCAATCATGGCTAACTCATAAACAACTTGATTTCCAAACTGCACCTAGGTCACAAGACTTCAAGCATATATGGTGCCAAGAAGTCAAGCGTACAATTACCCTTATTTGGTTAATGTAGAAAGTATCAAGTTATAGATCATGACTTACAGCAGCATTCTAACCTGCAATATTTGTTTAATTGTAACTCGACCAAAGTTCTGAGCATGCTTGATTCTCACTGTCACAATCATCTTACCGCTAAAACTACCTCTGTTATTGTTGTGACGCAACTCAAAAGCAAAATTGTTCTTCCACAAACAGTGCCCCTTGATCTAAAATGTTGAATCTCTTTCAGTTCTGGGACTGACTGAAAAGATAAGATCACTCAATGAACTCAAAGCTACAATCACACAGCTGAAGCACGGTAAGTTTAAGATCCATCAGACAGACGTTTAACCACTAATTAGTGATACAGAAAACTACTGGAATGGTGACACTGGAGTTAGATGGATTAATAATACTAAAAAGTGTATTCATGAGTCATAAGTAGACATATATCAACACTGCAGTGAAGTTACTGTGAAATCCCCCTAGTCGCCGCAGTCCAGCACCTGTTCAGGTCAATGCACCTTAACCAGCACGTCTTTTGGAGTGTGGAGAAGCCGGACCACCCAGAGGAAACTCACGCAGACACTGTCAAACTCCACGCAGACAGTGACCCAAAAGTTGGGAATTGAACCTGGGTCTCTGGCACTGTGAAGCAGCAGTGTTAACCACTGTGCTAACCCTGTACTGTACAGCTAATCAACACTAACTCTGATTACTGAATGTATTCATACCCTGTTGCAATCAAGGAATGAGTTAGAGCAGTAATGAGGGTGTGTGAATACTAATTGCTTAAAAATTCAGACTTTTGCCAATGGATACAGTTGCGGTACATTTTGTCCATACGATATAAGAAGGGGTGACACTGGAGCAAGGAATTTGTTGCAATGAGTGTTATTACCAATATTGCAAAACTGCTGTTGGACGTTGCAGCACCAGGATTTTGAACAGTACCTCGTCCCAGCTTATTCTGTGCCTAATCGAACTGACCGCCTTGACATTGGTTATGTGGAGTAGTGAGGGCATTACTTACCACTGCCTAGTGGTAGCATTTAAACAGCAGTGCTTTGAAGTGAGTTGCAGCATAGGGAGAGGGAGATGGGAACCCGTTGAAGTAATTAATGGTGTCGGGGGGGGGGGGGGGGGGGGGGTGACAAAGCGAGCAGATGGGGGTGCGCTTTGTAATCGAGAGACATGCGGCGGGGGGGGGGTCAGATACCCAACCTAGAGTTGGATTGGACATTTCAGAAACAGAGATAGAGTCAGTAAGGTGTATTAATATCAGTTTCAGTTCATGCTCTGAGCAGTTTGTTCACAGTATAGTGGGAGCAACAGGCCTGGCTTGCTAAATATGTCACACCTCTGTTTGTACCCAATCCCTAGGGTCACCACACCACAATCAGTTCCCGAATCACTGGCTTAGTTTTATTGCAAATCTTGTTTTGTATTCCATTGGGTTAATGATTGAGAGCTGATTTGAAAGGATAGCTGCAAAATAACCCTGGCGGCAAGTGGTTAGCATTGCTGCCTCACAGTGCCAAGGGCATGGGCTCAATTCTGACTTTGGGCCACTCTCTGTGTGGAATTTGTACACTCTCCCTGTGTCTACATGAGTTTCCTCTGGGTGCTCCGGTTTCCTCTCTCAGTCTAAAGGTGGTGCAAGTTAGGTGGACCGGCCATGCAAAGTTGCCCATTACTGTCCAAAGATGTGCAAATTACATGCATTGACAATGGCAAGTGTTAATATAAGCCTATATGCGACTAATAGAGTTTATCCTAAATAGTGCCACTGGTCCTCTAACGGCCTCCCTGTCTCATCCTCAAATCAGCATTGCCTCAGTTTTGGGCTTAAATTGCAGCCTAGATTTTGTGCACAGTTCTCTAGAGTGGGACTTGAAGCAAAACCGTTCAGAATTGAGAGAACTCCCCTGCCAGGGCCAACGGTTGAGTGGTGTGATCTTGTTACAGTGTGTGACGCCATTAATGGGTGAGGTGTTCTGTTTTTGGGAGGTTTTCACCCTTTAATAGGTGCGTTCCTTCCAACCAGGGAAGCATCCAATAATTGGAGAATTCTTATGTTGTAAGTCAGGCCTGCAAATATGTCCCAGAATGCAGAGACCCAGGGAGATGCGTGAAATGCAGCATTCCAAACTAGTTCGACCAATTCCACTATGACAAGGGTCACATCCTGACCCCAAATGTTGGTTCCAATCTCTCTCCAACACCATAAGACATTGGAGCAGAATTAGCCTCTCGGCCCATCGAGTCTGCACTGTCATTCAATCGTGGCTGATTTTTTACTTTCTCTCATTCCCATTTTCCTGCCTTTTTCCCATAATCCCTGATCTCCTTATTAATCAAGTTCCTATCTATCTCTGTTTTAAAGACGCTCAATGACCTGGCCTCCACAGCCTTCTGCGGCAAAAAGCTCCACAGATTCGCCCCTCTCTGGCTGAAGAAATTCCTTCTCAGCTCTGTTTGAAAGGATCATCCCTTTAGCCTGAGGTTGTGCCCTCTGGTTCTAGTTTTTCCTACTAGTGGAAACATCCTCTCCACATCCATTCTATCCAGGCCTCACAGTATCCTGTAAGTTTCGATAACATCTCTCCCCTCCCAATCCTTCTAAACTCCAAGGATGCTTTCGGACTTGCTGAGGTTTTACAGTATTTTCTGCTTTTGTGTGCTCCTAACTTTTATTTGAATAACTTCACAGCTATGCCTCACTTGCAATGTTCTGTACAATGGAGCCCATTCAAGCAAAAACTTTACTACTTTTCATCACGAAAATCCACTTGGAAAGAAGCCCGGAAATTCTGTCAATTAATGGATGCTGATCTTGTAGTCATTAACGATGCTGAAGAACAGGTATGAACCGTCTACTCATTATACTCATACAGCTGTTAAACATCAGCCTCGTACAGCTGTTAAACATCAGCCTCGTACAGCTGTTAAACATCAGCCTCGTACAGCCATCAGCCTCGTACAGCTGTTAAACATCAGCCTCAAACAGCTGTTAAACATCAGCCTCAGTCACAGCAGATGATATTACAAAGAACACAGGAGCAGGCCCTTCGGCCCTCCAAGCTTCCACCGACCACGTTGCCCATCTGAACTAAACCTCCGGCTCTTCTGAGGATTGTATTCCTCTATCCCCATCCTGTTCGTATATTTGTCCAGTTACCCCTTTAAAGTCACTACTGTGTTCGCTTCCACTATCACCCCTGGCAGTAAAAAAACTTGCCTCCGAGAAACCCTCCAGTACAGAAAGAGGCCATCTGGCCCATCGAGTCTGCACTGACTACAATCCCGCCCTACCCCCATGCCCGCACATTTAGTCAGTTCCCTGCAACTCAGGACACTAAGGAGCGATTTCTTTAGCACGGCCAGTCAACCTAACCTGCACATCTCTGGACTGTGGGAGGAAACCGGAGCACCCGGAGGAAACCCACGCAGTCACGAGGAGAGCATGCAGACTCCACACAGACAGTGACCCGAGCCAGGAATCGAACCCCATGTCATTGGAGCTGTGAAGCAGCAGTACTAATCACTGTGCTACCGTGTCGCCTTTAAACCTTGCCCCTCGCACGTTAAATCTATGTCCCTAGTAATTGACTCTTCCACCCTGGGAAAAAGCTTCTGACTATCCACTCTATCCATGCCCCTCATAATCTTGAAGACTTCTATCAGGTCTTCCTTCAGCCTCTATTGTTCCAGTGAGAACAAACCGAGTTTCTCCAACCTCTCCTCACAGCTAATAGAACATAGAACATAGAACACTAGAGCACAAACAGGCCCTTCGGCCCACAAGTTGTGCCGATCATATTAGTTCCTATGAGGCCACAGAACTATCTGTAACCCCCAATCCTATTAAATTCCATGTACTCACCCAGAAGTCTCTTAAAAGACCCCAGCGAGTTCGCCTCTACCAGCACCGACGGCAGCCGATTCCATTCACTCACCACCCTCTGAGTGAAAAACTTACCCCTGACATCTCCTCTGTACTTGACCCCCAGCACCTTAAATCTGTGTCCTCTCATAGCGACCATTTCAGCCCTGGAAATAGCCTCTGAGAATCCACCCTATCTATTCCTCTCAACATTTTGTAAACCTCTATCAGGTCGCCTCTCAACCTTTGTCTCTCCAGGGAGAAGAGACCTACCCCCCTCAACCTATCTTCATAAGACATGCCTCCCAATCCAGGCAACATCCTTGTAAATCTCCTCTGTACCCTCTCAATAGCTTCCACATCCTTCCTATAGTGAGGCGACCAGAACTACACACAATACTCCAAGTGGGGTCTGACAAGGGTCTTATAAAGTTGCAGCATTAATACCTTCCATGCCAGGCAACATCCTGCTAAATTTTTTCTGTACATCTCCAAAGCCACCACATCCCGCTGGTAGCGTGGCAACCAAAATTGAACCCTATATTCCAAGTGTGGCCGAACTAAGGTTCTATAAAGCTGCAATATGACTTGCCAATTTTTAAACCTAATACTCCGGCCAATGAACGCAAACATGCTGTACACCTTCTTGACTACCTTCTCCACACTACATTGCCACTTTCAGTGATCTGTACACCCAGATCCCTCTGCCTATCAATACTCCTAAAGGTTCTGCCATTGCCTGTATATTTTCTATCTTATTAGATCTTCCAAAACTCATTTCCTCACATTTGTCTGGATTAAACTTTATCTGCCATCTCTCCGCTCAAGTCTCCAACCAATCTGTGTCCTCTATTGGTCCTCATCGCTATCCGCGAATCCATGTTGCCTGGAACTACTAATCATTCTCTGGCCTTGCCCATGGAAGAGGTTCTCACTGCAACCCCCCCGTGCAGTCCGGCTGCAGTGAGCAGAGATTTGGCTGAATACCAAATTCTCCGGTCTTTGCATTGGCTGGGTGTGAGCGTCTGGAGAATTTGTCCTATGTGTTCAGTTGTTACTCCAAACAAGGGGCAGAAATTGCATAGAAATTGCATCCTAATAATGGTGCATTATTGCTGCTATTTCGATGGGAAGAATTCAGTGAATAACAGAGGAACTGAAATATGCTTCCAGCACAAGTTGCCACTATTTGTGTCACTCCAATTGTCAGATTCACCCTAACAAAGGCTGAAAGGATGTGAAGAGGGGAAACATGCTAAAAATGCAGAATTAGTTCAGCATGTAAACAATGGCCATGATTTTACACCCACCCATCGCTGTGAACGGTGAGGCAGACACAGAATAGCGTCAGAATAGGAAAACAGAATCTCACTGTCCAGCAGGAAGATTAGAAACCTCGAAAATAACAGATCATTAAATGCTTTCCTTGCTCTATTGTTCCCCAAGGAGCAGTGCCAGGAGTCAGCAACAGGGATCAGTGCCAGGACACCAGGGGGCTGCGCAAGGGGTCAGTGCCAGGAGTCAGCAACAGGGATCAGTGCCAGGACACCAGGGGGCTGCGCAAGGGGTCAGTGCCAGGATACAGGGGGTCAGCACCAGGGATCAGTGCCAGGACACCAGGGGGCAACACCACAGCTTAGCGCCAGGAGTCAGTGCCAGGACACCAGGGGTCAGCGCCAGGGGTCAGCAACAGGGATCAGTGCCAGGACACCAGGGGTCATCGCCAGCGGGTCAAGCCAAAGAGGGCTTCTCAGGTAAGCCTCATTGGAGGAAGGGAGGATTCCCAGCAACCGGCGGCGGGGTGCAGTCCACATGCGGTGGCGGAGAGTGGGTGTGCAGGGTGGGTAGAGTTCCTTATCAGGAATCAGAGTGCCCTTTAAAACGTGTGCCCTTACCTCAGGGTTACAAGCTCCCAACTTTTTCCAACCCTGTCTCGCCAGACTGGGCCACACCTTCAGATTTTTTCTGCATCAAATGCCACACAATGTGTTGAAAAGAAGTGGTGTGCAGCATTGCACTGCGTACCACTATCCTCAGCCAATGCTCCGTCCAACGAAGGGGAAGCACTGCCACATGAATCATGAATACACAGTATTCCCAGTGTGGCCTTACCAATGTCTTGTACAACTTCAACAGGACGTCCCAACTCCTGTATTCAATGTTCTGACCAATGAAACCAAGCATGCCGAATGCCTTCTTCACCACTCAGTCCACCTGTGACTCCACTTTCAAGGAGCTATGAACCTGTACCCCTAGATCTCTTTGTTCTGTAACTCTTCCTAAGTCCTACCATTAACTGAGTAAGTCCTGCCGTGGTTCAATTTACCAAAATGCATCACCTCGCATTTATGTAAATTAAACTCCATTCGTCAACCCACTAGCCCAATTGATCAAGATCCCATTGCAATTGGAGATAACTTGCTTCACTCCGCTATGCCACCAATCCTGGTTTTATCTGCAAACTCATCCAAATCATTAATACAAATGGCAAATAACAATGCACATTGCTGGTCACAGGCCTCAGTTTGAAAAACAGCAAACACCCCCTGGCTTCTATGAAGAAGCCAATTTTGTATCCATTTAGATACCTCACCCTGGATCCCATGAGATTTAACTTTATGCCACAACCTATCGTGCGGTATCTTGTCGAAAGCCTTGCTAAAGTCCACATAGACAACATCTACTGCACTGCCCTCATCTACCTTCTTGGTTACCCTTCAATCTAACTCAAGTCAGGCGGCCTAGAGAGCAGGAGCCAGTCCTGCCAGGATTTGCGTTATTTGGGAGGCTGGGGTTGGAATTCGCTCTCAAGATAGCCGGGACCTGGGCTCGATGTTGCATTATTTCCATTCAATTTCGTACAAACGGCAGACCAAAACAGTGACTACTTTCAACTGTGAAAATAACAAGGAGAGTCACTGGACAAACAATCCTTCACTGTAATGATAGCCCTTCAGAAACAATTGATCATAGATATATACTGTTATTTACCTGTTAGATGTACATCGAATGGAATATTCACAATGATCACTGGATTGGGCTGAATGATGTTGATGAAGAGCGGAAATGGCAGTGGGTGGATGGTACAGATTATGATTCCAATTTCAAGTGAGTATTATTATTCATATTATTGATCACAGTCACGTAATTTTCACTTTCACTGTCCTGGTGTTCATTTTGTAGAGATGCCGGCGTTGGACTGGGATAAACACAGCAAGAAGTCTGACAACACCAGGTTAAAGTCCAACCGATTTATTTGATAGTAAACTCACAAGCTTTCAGAGTTTGCCCCTCTGTCAGGCGAACAGAGAGTTCTGGCCTCAGACAGAGCACATAACAGCACAGACAATTTACAGATTACTGATCTGTAACTGTAAACCAGTAATCTGTAAACTATCTGTGCTGTTATACGCTCTGTCTGAGGCCAGAACTCTCCCTTCACCTGACGAAGAGGCAAACCTCAAAAGCTCGTGAGTTTACTATCAAATAAATCGGTTGGACTTTAACGTGGTGTTGTGGGATTTCTTTCTCTGGTATTCATTTAACAGAGGACTTCAGCCGTTATTTTAAACCCAGTCAAAACTTGTTTTCTGACCTTCAGCATTCCATCTACTATTGTGCCACATAGAAAGCTGGCAGGGAACATAAAAACTGACTGTAAAAGTTTCTATAGGTATCTAAAGAGAAAAAGATTGACAAAAACGAATGTAGGCCCCTTACAGTCAGAAACAGGGTTATTCATTACAGAGAGGCAACAATGGTGTCTCAGTGGTTAGCACTGCTGCCCCACAGCGCCATGAACCCAGATTCAATTCCTGGCTTGGGTGACCGTTTGTATGGAGCCTGCACATTCTCCCTGTGTCTGCGTGGTACTCCTCCGACTGCTCCACTTTCTTTCACAGTCCAAAGTCATGCAGGTTAGGTGGACTGGCCATGCTCAGCTAATGGTAGGGGTTTGGGGAGAGTTACAGAATGAAAGGATCTGTGGGGACAGGTTCATAGCTTCTTGAAAGTGAAGCCACAGCTGGACAGAGTGGTGAGGAAGCATGCTTGGTTTCATTGGTCAGAACATTGAATACAGGAGTTGGGACGTCTTGTTGAAGTTGTACAAGACATTGATAGGGCCACACTTGGAATTCTGGTCACCCTATTATAGAGAAGATATTATTTAACTAGAAAGAGTGCAGAAAAGATGCTACCAGGGCTTGATGGTTTGAGTTATAAGGAGAGGATGGCTAGACTGGAACTTTTCTCTCTGGAGCACAGAAGGCTGAGGGGTGATCTTATTAAATGATGAGCAGCATAGACAAGGTATGTAGTCTATATCTTTTTCCAAAGGTAGGGGAGTCTAAAATTAGAGGGGAAAGGTTTAAGGTGAGAGGGGAGAGATACAAAAGGGTCCAGAGAGGGGCAATTGTTTCACACAGAGAATGGTGAGTGTCGGTAGTAATAGAGGCGGGTATAATTTTGTCTTTGAAAAAGCGTTTAGACAGTTACATGGGGAAGATGGATATAGAGGGATATGGGCCAAACACAAGCAAGTGGGACTACTTTAAGGGTTTAGCAAAAAGGGGCAGTACGCACAAGTTGGATAGAAGGGCCTGTTTCCATAAGGTAAACCCCTATGACTCTATTACTCTACACTAAATTGCTCCTTAGTATCAGGAGGGACTAACTAGGGTAAATGCAAGAGATTATGGGGATAGGGCCTGGGTGGTTGGTGCAGACCCAATGGACTGAATGGCCTCCTTCTACACTTCTAGAACATAGAACATTACAGCGCAGAACAGGCCCTTCGGCCTTCGATGTTGCACCGACCAATTAAAAGCAATGACCCTCTAACCTAAACCATTCCCTTTTCGTCCATAAACTTATCTACTAACCTCTTAAACGCCACCAAACTTGGCACATCTACAACTGCAGCAGGCAGGGCCCTTACCACCCTCTGGGTAAAGAACCTACCTCTGATATCCGTCCTATAACTATCACCCCTTAATTTAAAGCTGTGTCCCCTCGTGCTAGCTTTCTCCATCCTAGGAAAAAGGCTATCACTGTCCACCCTATCTAAACCTCTAATCATCTTATATGTTTCGATAAGGTCCCCTCTTAGCCGCCTCCTTTCTAACGAAAACAACCTCAAATCCCTCAGCCTCTCTTCATAAGACCTGCCCTCCATACCAGGCAACATCCTGGTAAACCTCCTCTGTACCCTCTCCAATGCCTCCACATCCTTCTTATAATGCGGGGACCAGAACTGCACACAATACTCCTCTCTCAATTTACACCCATTCAAATAATAACCTGCCTCCTTATTTGTGCTACCGAACTTGGTGTCCTCATGCATCAGTTACTGAAAGTAAGTGTGCCAGTACAGCAGGCAGTAAAGAAGGCAAAATGTGTGTTGGCCTTCATAGTGAGAGGATTTTGAATATAGGGTTAGGGATGTTTTACTGTAATTGTACAAGGTTTTGCTGCAACCACATCTGGATATTGTCTTTTGTTTTAATGCATTTATCTGGGGTGTCCTTGCTATAGAGGGAGTACAGCAAAAATTTACCAGGCTGATTCCTGGCATAGAAGGTCTACCATATGGGAAGAGATTAGGTCGGTTAGGATTGTATTCATTGGCTCTTAGAAAAGTGAGAGAGGGTCTCACAGAAACAAAGAACAAAGAAAAATTACAGCACAGGAACGAGCCCTTCGCTCCTCCAAGCCTGCATCATTCATACTGCCCAACTGAATTAAAACACCCCCATCCTTCTGGGAATGAATCCCTCTATTTCCAGCCTATTCATGTATTTGTCAAGGCATCTCTTAAAAGTCACTATTGTATCTCCTTCCACCATCTCCCCCAGCAGCGAGTTCCAGATACCCACCACTTGCCTCATACATCTTTTCTGTTCATATACCTATTTATACTCTAACAGGATTAGACAGGGTAGATTCAGAAAGAATGCTCCTGGTAGTGGGGGAATCCTGAACTCAGGGTCATATTCTAAGGATACAGGGTAAACCTTTTAGGCCTGAGCTGAGGAGAAATTTTTTCACCAGTGTTTAATCTGTTGAATTCATTATCACAGGAAGTAGTTGAGGCCAAAGCCTTTGATTAATTTCAAGAAGGAATTAGATATAGCTCTTAGGGCTAAAGGGATCAAAATATATGGGGGGAGGCAGGATTAGGGCATTGAATTTAAGCCTAGAAACCCTACAGTGCAGAAAGAGGCCCTTTGGCCCATCGAGTCTGCACCGAACACAATCCCACCCAGGCCCCTACCCCCATATCGCTACATATTATACCCACTAATCCCCTCTAACCTACGCATCCCTGGACATTAAGCAGCAATTTCTTAGCATGGCCAATCAGCTTAACCTAACTTTGGAGGAAACCCACACAGACACGAGGAGAATGTGCAAATTCCACACAGACAGTGACCCGAGCCGGGAATGGAACCCAGGACCCTGGAGCTATGAAGCAGCAGTGCTGACCCACTGTGCTACCGTGCCGCCCCCATAACGATCAACCATTGTCATGATGAAAGGCAGAGTAGGCTCTAAGGGCCAAATGGCGTATTCCTTCTCCTCTGTGTAGAGAGTCATTGGGGTTTACAGCATGGAAATAGGCTCTTTGGCCCAACTTGTCCATGCCGCCTCTTTTTTAAAACCCAAAGCTAGTTCCAGTTGCCCGTATCTGGCCCATATCCCTCTATATCCATCTTACCCATGTAACTGCCTTTAGAATCATTGAGGTTTACAGCATGGAATCTTGTACGATTCTATGTTTTCACTGTGAATCCTTTATCCTTAAATTTCTTGTCTACTCTTACCAAATTCTTTCAAAAATCATTAAAAAAAAAACCCACCCTTTCCCTTCTTCGGCTATTTCTTTACGGAATTTGAGAAAGTTACCCAGTTGTAACTTTCCTTTTATAGCTCCATTTAATTGAGGTTTCCCGCAGTATTTCAGAGTATAATTTACATGAGAATAACCGGATTATAATTCCCTGGCTTGTCCTCATCCGTACCGTTTTTGAAGAGGGACTCTCACTTTCCCCTCTCACCTCTGCTACGATTCCCCTGCTCATAAAACTTAGGAACATTATCGACAGGGGTAAATGTCCCAGCATCTCCAGGGTCATTAATGGTCAATTAGATCGTGAGCTTTCTATATTTACCATTACCGTCACTTATTGAAAACTAACCCTCTACGTTTCCCAGTGGTTGTACAATCCCAAAGCGCACACTCGCTGCAAGCTTCAATGAGTTATGAATGGTGCTGAACATTATCACACATTCATTCACTGAGAATCTTGTACACGCTCAAACATTTACCAGGATACACCAGCTGTTGCTGTGAAAATCAGAGCTGATTCTCTTTACTTCACTCTGTGGATTCTCGTGCTGAGACAACACTTCAGAATTGTCCACGCACAGGGAGAAGCCTCGCATGTTATGTAAGTCAGAGAGTCTCATTGCTGTCGGTCAAATTGGGTTCCAGCTGCAGTCTGTGGTTTTGGACCATTTGTAGTCTCTTCTGGCTGGGTGCACATCAGACAGGTCCTTACCTTAAATTTAGCAGCAATTCATTCCATTCTATTCCCTTTCCTCATTCAGGTATTGGCGGAAAGGCCAGCCCGACTTAGATCCAATGGAAGATGAAGACTGCGTGGTGAATTCCAGAGATGGGCAATGGGATGACTGGCCATGTAACTCCAATCATTTGTCAATCTGTGAGAAATCAGTATAATGCTGCTTTCCTGAGTGTCAAAGTCAGGGGAAAGCAAACATATAGTTAAGTGTGTGTGTGTGTGTGTGTGTGTGTGTGTGTGTGTCAGAGTGTGTTTGTAGGTTTGTTTGTGGGTTTGAGTGTGGAAGCAAGTGTATGTGTGTGTGAGAGAGACTGTGTGTTTGTGGGTTTGTGTGAGTGTGTGAGTTTGTGTAGGTGCGTGTGCGAGTATGTGTGGATGTGTGTGTGTGTGGGTTTATATGTGAGTGTGTCTGCGTGGGTTTGTGTGGGTGCATATGTGTTTGTGAGTTTATGCGTATGGGTTTATATGTGTATGTATGTGTTTGTGAGTGTGTATGTGTACATGTGTGCAGGGGTGTGTGTGTGTGTGTCAGTTTGTGAGTGGGTGTGTGTGGGTTTGTGTGTAGGTTTGTGTTTGTAGTGTGTGTGAGAGAGTGTGTGTCTATGGATTTGTGTGTGTGAGTTTATGTGCAGGTGGTGTATATGTGTGTGTGTGTCTGTGTGTGGGTGTGTGTGAGAGAGACTGTGTGTTTGTGGGTTTGTGTGTGTGAGTGAGTGTGTGAGTTTATGTATAGGTGCGTGTGTGAGTATGTGTGGATGTGTGTGTATGTGGCTTTATATGTGAGTGTGTCTGTGTGGGTTTGTATGGGTGCGTATGTGTTTGTGAATGTGTGTATATGTGTGTATGTGTGCAGGGCTGTGTGTGTGTGTCAGTTTGTGAGTTAGAACATAGAACATAGAACATTACAGCGCAGAACAGGCCCTTCGGCCTTCGATGTTGCGCCGACCAATTAAGAAAAGGCAATGACCCTCTAACCTAAACCATTCCTTTTTCATCCATAAACTTATCTACTAACCTCTTAGACGCCACCAAACTTGGCTCATCTACAACTGCAGCAAGCAGGGCATTCCATACCCTTACCACCCTCTGGGTAAAGAACCTACCTGTGACATCCGTCCTATAACTATCACCCCTTAATTTAAAGCTGTGTCCCCTCGTGCTAGCTTTCTCCATCCTAGGAAAAAGGCTATCACTGTCCACCCTATCTAAACCTCTAATCATCTTATATGTTTCAATAAGGTCTCCTCTTAGCCGCCTTCTTTCTAACGAAAACAACCTCAAATCCCTCAGCCTCTCTTCATAAGACCTGCCCTCCATACCAGGCAACATCCTGGTAAACCTCCTCTGTACCCTCTCCAATGCCTCCACATCTTTCTTATAATGTGGGGACCAGAACTGCACACAATACTCCAAGTGCGGCCGCACTAGAGTTTTGTACAGTTGCAACATGACGTTGCGGCTCCGAAATTCAATCCCCCTACCAATAAAAGCTAAGACTCCATATGCCTTCTTAACAACCTTATCGACTTGATTGCCAACTTTCAGGGATCTATGCACATATACACCAAGATCCCTCTGTTCATCAACACTATTAAGAGTTCTACCATTAGCCCTATACTCTACACATTTGTTATTCCTGCCAAAGTGAATTACCTCACACTTTCCCACATTAAACTCCATTTGCCACCTCTCGGCCCAGCTCTGCAGTTGGCGTGTGTGGGTTTGTGCGTAGGTTTGTGTTTGTAGTTTGTGTGAGAGAGTGAGTGCCTATGGGTTTGTGTGCGTGAGTTTATGTGTAGGTGTGTGTGTGTGTGTGTGTGTGTGTGTGTGTGTGGTGTGTGTGTGTGTGTGTGTGTGTGTGTGTGTGTGTGTGTGTGTGTGTGTGTGTGTGTGTGTGAGAGTGTGTGTCTGTGGGTGTGTGTATGAGTGACTGAATATGTGTGGATTTATGTGTGGTTGAATATGTATGTGTGGGTGTGTGTCTGTGTGCCTGTGTCTGTCAGTTTGGTGTGTGAGTATGTATATGGG
The DNA here is from genome assembly GCA_024679065.1 of Sphyrna mokarran. NCBI lineage: Eukaryota > Metazoa > Chordata > Chondrichthyes > Carcharhiniformes > Carcharhinidae > Sphyrna > Sphyrna mokarran. The sequence goes on along the minus strand of JAGIQG010000035.1, from coordinate 5,864,534 downwards.
TGTATGTGGTCTTGTATGCATGTGTGTGTGCGTGTATGCGTGTGTATGTGTGTGTGCACATCTGTGTGTGTGCGTGTAGGGAGAGTGGGTCCAGTTGCTTGTTCAATTTTGAGACGTATTGACTGATAGTTCATAATGTGATATTTTTGCACCTGACATGGCTCGATATACCGTCAGCAAATGCTTACATAGCCCAAAGCAAAATGTCTGCTGTTTGATGTGAATCTATGATTTGGCAACACATGTTGAGCAATCCTGAGTGAGTTAATTGCCAACAATGAAGATAAACAAGTTGCATTTACACTTGTGGAAGTGACATCCATGCAAGGACACATTTACGGTATAAAACTTCAGCAACATGTTTCTCTCTTCAGCAATATTTGTTCTGTGCTATACGAAACTGTGACTATCATGTAATGAAACTGCTGTTTGCATAAACCATCAAAATCACAAAAGAACAGATTTAACTGGCTCCATGTAAGGGTGATTATTGTTGCTAAACTGGTAACCCAGAGGCCAAGGTTAATGCTCTGGGGATTTGGTATGGTAAGGGGAAGTCTTTGTGTGTGTGTGTGTGTGGGGGCGGGGGGTGCGGTGGAGGTGTTACAACTGAACAGAAACTGAACTAGACCAATCTCAAGAGCAGGCCAGGTCCTGGGAATCCAACAGGGAGTTAATCACCTTTGCATTCCCCAAAGCCTATCCACCATCTACAAGGACACAAGTCAGGAATGTAATGGGATGCTCTCCATTTGCCTGGATGACTCCAGCACCAGATCAACACCATCCATGACACAGCAGCCAGCTTGATTGGCACCCCATCCACAAACGCCCACCCCCTCCACCACTGACACAGCCGTGTGTACCATGTACAGATGCCTCAACACACAAAGGCTCCCTGCACATCACCTTCCAACTCATGACCACTTCCATCTAGAAGGACAAAGGCAGCAGATACATGCAAACACCACCACGCCCACCTGCAGGTTCCTCTCTGAGTCACTGACCATCTTGACTTGGAAACATATTGCCATTTCTTCACTGTTGCTGGATCAAAATTCTGGTACTCCCTCCCTAAAAGCACTGCATTTGTAGCTAAACCATATGGACTGCAGCAGTTCAAGAAGGTGGCTCATCATCACTTTTTCATGGGCAGAATGCTAGCCTTAACCAGCAATGCCCACACCATGTGAAAGAATAAATAAGCAGTACAAATCTCAGAGCTCTCCGGGAACTTGGACCGATAACTCATTGTGAACCAAAGCATGAAAAGGTGGTTCAGGTTATTACGATCATTAACTAACACAAATTCAGCTTTGAATCCAAGAAATAGAAGCAGAAGTTGGCCACCAGCCCCTTCAAACCTGCCCCGCAATTCAATACCATCATGCCTGATCCATACCAACGTCAGCTCCTTCTCTGTGAGTCAGGGGGCTGATGAAGGGCAGATGGAGTTTAATTCAGATAAATGGGGGGTGATGCATTTTGGTAAATCGAAGCAAATGGTTAATTATAGGGCGTTGGGGAGAGTTATAGAACAAAGAGATGCAGGGTACAGGTTCATAACTCTTTGAAAGTGGAGTCACGTGTGGACAGAATGGTAAAGAAGGCATTGGGCATTCTTGGTTTCGTTGGTCAAAAACTTTGAAGACAGAAGTTGGGACGTCTTGTTGAAGTTGTACAAGACATTGGTAAGGCTACAATTGGAATACTGTGTGCAGTTCGGGTCACCCTATTATAGAAAGGATATTATTAAACTAGAAAGAGTGCAGAAAAGATTTACTAGGATGCTACTGGGACTTGATGGTTTGAGTTATAAGGAGAGGCTGGATAGACTGGGACTACTTTCCTCTGGATTGTAGGAATTCTAGGATGACCCTATGGAGCTCTATAAACTAATGAGAAAAATAGATCAGCCAGATAGTCAATATTTTTTCCCAAAGGTAAAGGATCCTAAAGCTAGAAAACTTGATTTAGAGTGAGAGGGAAAAGATACAAAAAGGTCCAGAGGGGCAATTGTTTCACACAGAGAGGATGATGAGTGTCTGGAATGAGAAGCCAAAGGTGGGTACTGTCTTATCTTTTAATCAGCATTTATACAGTTACACAGATAAGATGGGTATAGAGGGATAATGGGCCAAACCTGGGCAATTGGGACTAACTTAGTTGTTAAAAAAAAAGGTTGGCATGGACAAGCTGGGCCAAAGGGAATGTTTCCATGCTGTAAATCTCTATTTCCCCACACCCCCTCCATTCCTTGATCTATCAAATAGTTATCCACTCCCACTTTAAATACTTCTCATGATCCAGCCGCCGTTATCCTGTGGGGCAGAGAATTCCAGAGATTCCCCGCCCTCTGTGAGAAGAAATTTCTACGCATCTCAGTTTTAAATGACTGTCCCTTTGACTTATAGCCATATCCGTTTGTTCGAGACTGTCCCACTTGCGAAAACATAGAACATAGAACATAGAACGTTACAGCGCAGAACAGGCCCTTCGGCCTTCGATGTTGCGCCGACCAATATAAAAAGCAATGCCCCTCCAAACTAAACCATTCCTTTCTCTTCCATATACTTATCAACTAACCTCTTAAACGCCACCAAACTTGGCGCATCTACACTGCTGCAGGCAGGGCATTCCACTCCCGAACCACCCTTTGGGTAAAGAACCTACCTCTGATATCCGTCCTATAACTATCACCCCTTAATTTAAAGCTGTGTCCCCTCGTGCTAGCTTTCTCCCTCCTAGGAAAAAGGCTATCACTGTCCACCCTATCTAAACCTCTAATCATCTTATATGTTTCGATAAGGTCCCCTCTTAGCCTCCTCCTTTCTAACGAAACAACCTCAAATCCCTCAGCCTCTCTTCATAAGACCTGCCCTCCATACCAGGCAACATCCTGGTAAACTCCTCTGTACCCTCTCCAATGCCTCCACATCTTTCTTATAATGCGGGGACCAGAACTGTACACAATACTCCAAGTGCGGCCGCACTAGAGTTTGTACAGTTGCAACATGACGTTGCGGCTCCGAAATTCAATCCCCCTACCAATAAAAGCCCAGACTCCATATGCCTTCTTAACAACCTTCTCGACTTGACTGCCTACTTTCAGGGATCTATGCACATACACACCAAGATCCCTCTGTTCAACAAGACTACTAAGAACCCTACCATTAGCCCTATACTCTACACATTTATTATTCCTGCCATTGTGCATTACCTCACACTTTTCCACATTAAACTCCATTTGCCACCTCTCGGCCCAGCTCTGCAACTTGTCCAAGTCTCTCTGCAAACTATAACACCCCCTCTTCACTATCTACCACTCCTCCGACTTTGGTGTCATCCACAAATTTACTAATCCATCCTTCGATACCCTCATCCAGATCATTTATAAAAATTACAAACAGCAGGGGCCCCAAAACAGACCCCGGAGGTACACCACTTGTCACCGAACTCCACGATGAATATCTCCCATCAACCACCACCCTCTGTCTTCTATCTGCTAGCCATTTCCTAACCTAATTAGCTAAATCACCTTCTATCCCATACATCTGCATTTTCTGCAGAAGTCTTCCATGGGCCACCTTATCAAACGCCTTACTAAAGTCCATATATACCACATCAACCGCCTTACCCCCATCCACCTCTTTCGTCACTTTTTCAAAAAAACTCAATGACATCTCACCACCTGCCCTATCAAGCCCCCCCGAGCATCTTATATGTTTGAATAAGGTCACCCCTTTGCTAGACTTCAGGACTATAGCCAGACTATAGTCTCTCTTGACAGGGCAATGTTCTAATCACAGGAATTAGCCTGATGAATCTCCTTCAGACTGCCTCCAATTATATCCATTTTAAGGTAAGGGAACCACAACTGCGCAATGTTCCAGTTGAGGCCTCACCCACACCCTACATAATTGCAACAACACCTCCTTATTTTTAAACACCAACCGCTTTGCAATAAAGGCCAAAATGCTGTTTGCCTTCTTGTTGGACCTGTTTTCTGGATTGTTAGGCTTCTTTCCTGGGGTACAGGATTTAGAAAAAGCCAACATGCTCTGTTTAACCTGTGGTTCGGCCCCACTTGTCTGGTCCTGATTCCGTTTTATATTAAAAATACAGAGGCATCAGAAAACTTATGAAAATGGAGAGGATGTAATTGTGATTGGACAAAACAGACCAGAGATCTTTTATCTAGATAAGAAAAAAGTTGAGGGGTGATTGAATAGAGGGCTTTAAGAGATTGAAGAGGTTTGATAGGGTAGATGGAGAGAACAAAGTTCCACTTGTGAAGGATACCAAATCTAAGGGTCATAGATATCAGATAATCACACTTAAATTCAATGTGGAATTCAAGAGGAACTCCCATTACCCGGTGAGTGGTGGGAATGTGGGAAGTTCCCAACCACAGGCTGTAGTTGAGGCAATTAGGATTCTCAATCCTGAATTCCAAGGAGGATTCAAGGGAATCAAAGAAGATTAACCAAAAATACTCTGTACCTGCATATTGCCTTGTTCTGATGTAGAGATGCCAGTGTTGGACTGGGGTAAACTCAGTAAAGTTTTACAACACCAATTTTAAATCCAACCAATTTATTTGATAGTAAATTTGCGAGCTTTCGACTCTATGGCCTTCGTCAGGCAAATGCAGTGTTCTGGTCTGCAATAGCACTCATATCAACACAGACAGTCACAGATTGCTGATTAGAATGCGAATCCTTACATCCAACCTGCTGTTAAAGTGACTAACAATGTGTGTGAAGGGAATCCTGAGCATTGGTTAGAGAATTGTGTATTTCCTCCAGACAGCACAGTAAGTGAGGTTTTTTGCTAACCCAGGCAAGTTACGGGGGTTACAGATAGTGTGTCATGAAGCCAAGATCCCTATTAAGACCGTCCTCGTGTGTGGAACTTGGCTATCAGTCTCTGCTCAGCAACTCTGCGCTGTCGTGTGTCACAAAGGCCCCCTTGAAGAACATTTACCCGCAGGTCAGAGGCCGAATGCCCATGACTGCTGAAGTGTTCGCCCACAGGAAGGGAACTGTTTTGCCTGGTGATTGTTGAGCGATGCTCATTCATCCGCTGTCGTAGTGTCTGCATGGTCTCCCCAATGTACCATGCTTCGGACATCCTTTCTTGCAACGTATTAGGTAGACAACGTTGGCCGAGTTGCAAGAGTATGTACCGTGTACCTGGTGAATGGTATCCTCACGTTTGATGATGTCGTCCATGTCTATGATCTGTCATGTCTTGCAGAGGTTGCTGTGGCAGGGTTGTGTGGTATTGTGGTCACTGTTCTCCTGAAGGTTGGGTAGTTTGCTGTGAACAATGATCTGTTTGAGGTTGTGCGGTTGTCTGAAAGCAAGAAGTGGGGGGGTGGGGATGGCCCTAGCAAGGTGTTCATCGTCATCAATGATATGTTGAAGACTCCAGAGAAGATGTCGTAGCTTCTCCACTCCGGGGAAGTACTGGACAACAAAGGGTACTCTGTCCACCATGTCCCGTGTTCGTCTTCTGAGGAGGTCAGTGCGGTTTATCGCTGTGGCACATCGGAACTGTCAATTGATGAGTCGAGCGCCCTATCCTGTTCTCACGAGGGCATCCTTCAGCGTCTGGGAGTGTCTGTCATGATCCTCCTCATCTGAGCAAATTCTGTGTATATGGAGGGCTTGTCCATAGGGAATGGCTTCTTTAACGTGTCTAGGGTGGAAGCTGGAGAAGTGGAGCATTGTGAGGTTGTCTGTCGGTTTGCGGTACAGTGAGGTGCTGAGGTCCTTGATGGAAATGCGCATGTCCAAGGATGCAACTGATTCTGGAGAATAGTCCATGGTGAGTCTGATGGTGGGATGGAACTTGTTGATATCATCATACAGCTGTTTCAATGATTGTTCACCATGAGTCCAAAGGAAAAAGATGTCATCAATGTATCTAGTATATAACCTTGGTTGAAGATCTCGTGTGATGAAGAAGTCTTGTTCAAACCTGTGCATGAAGATGTTGGCATACTGAGGTGCAAATTTGGTCCCCATGGCTGTTCCATGTGTCTGGATGAAAAGCTGGTTGTTGAAGGTGAAGACATTGTGGTCCAAGATGAAGCGGGTGAGTTGTAAAATTGCATCCGGAAACTGACAGTTGTTGGCATTGAGTACTGAGGCAGTTGCAGCAATACCATCGTCGTGGGGGATGTTGGTGTAGAGCGCCGAGACATCCATTGTGACAAGGAATGTCCCTGGTTCAACTGCTCCATGTGTGCTGAGTTTCTGTAGGAAGTCTGTAGTGTCAAGACAAAAGCTGGGGGTTCTTTGTACGATGGGTTTCAGGATGCCCTCGATATAGCCGGAGAGGTTCTCACACAGGTTCCCATTGCCCGATACGATGGGACGGCCGGGTATGTTTGCCTTGTGTATCTTTGGGAGGCAGTAGAGATCTCCAATGCGGGGAGTACGTGGAATGAAAGCCCGGAGGGTGTTCTGAAGGTCCGGATCAAAGGTTTTGATCAGAGTGTTGAGTTGACGAGTGTGTTCTTTGGTCGGATCTGCTGGTAATTGTCTGTAGTGTTTCTCATTGTTTAGTTGTCGGTACACTTCTTCACAGTAGTCCGTTCTGTTCAGTATGACGGTGGCGCCTCCTTTGTCTGCTGTTTTGATGACAATGTTGCGGTTGGTCTTGAGAGCACGGATGGCCTTGCGTTGTACTTGGGTGATGTTCGGGACTGTCTTGTAAGTGCGGTTGATGAATCTGGTGTTCACGCACCTCCTGATGGCTTGGGCATACATGTCCAGTCGGGGGCAGCGGCCTTCCGGAGGAGTCCAATTGGATTCATTCCTCTTTGGTTGCTGCACTGCGGATCCCTCTGTTGGCTGTTCTGGTTCATTAGCTGTCTCATTGAGTCCGCTATTGGCCTCTTGGGGTTTGTGGAAGAACTCACACAGCCTCATTCGCCTGATGAATTCCTCTGTGTCCGCTGCGAGACTGATGGGGTCCATTTTGGTGGTGGGACAGAAATTGAGCCCTCGGCTGAGAACTTCGACTTGCTCTGATTGAAGTGTGTAGTCCGACAGGTTAACAATGGACCTCCCTGCGGTAGTGTTGTTTTCTACTGTGGTGCCAAGGGAGGCTTGGTTGTTGCTGGTGGCGATGCCGAGTTTTTCAAGTTTCCTGTTCTTGGTGTGCACGTAAATGGTAGTTTCTTCGTCTCATCTGCTTGGCAAAGTTTCGCAGCTGATCTGCGTCCTGAGCGCAAGTTGAAAATATGTATTTACTTTCCAGGGTGCGGCGTTTGCTATAGAGCTGGTGTATGAGGTGATTGAGGAGTGTGAGAGAGGTGCGACGGCAAAGCCTCTCGGCGTAGTCTGTGTTATAGGTTGACCTGAGTGGGTTCGTGATCTGTAGTCCCTTTGGTATCCTGTCTGCTTTCTTGCATCTCTGTAGAAACTTGATGTCTGTGTCGATATGTGCAATCTCTTGGAGATCCTCTCCACTTGGATCCGGCAGTATGCGGTGTCGATAGTAGGCATGATGTAGAGATGCCGGCGTTGGACTGGGGTAAACTCAGTAAAGTTTTACAACACCAATTTTAAATCCAACCAATTTATTTGATAGTAAATTTGCGAGCTTTCGACTCTATGGCCTTCGTCAGGCAAATGCAGTGTTCTGGTCTGCAATAGCATTGGTGTATGTGTGCATAGATCCCTGAAAGTTGGCAATCAAGTCGATAAGGTTGTTAAGAAGGCATACGGAGTCTTAGCTTTTATTGGTAGGAGGATTGAATTTCGGAGCCGCAACATCATGTCGCAACTGTACAAAACTCTAGTCCGGCCGCACTTGGAGTACTGTGTGCAGTTCTGGTCCCCGCATTATAAGAAAGATGTGGAGGCATTGGAGAGGGTACAGAGGAAGTTTACCAGGATGTTGCCTGGTATGGAAGGCAGGTCTTATGAAGAGAGGCTGAGGGATTTGAGGTTGTTTTCGTTAGAAAGAAGGCGGCTAAGAGGAGACCTTATTGAAACATATAAGATGATTAGAGGTTTAGATAGGGGGACAGTGATAGCCTTTTTCCTAGGATGGAGAAAGCTAGCACGAGGGGACATAGCTTTAAATTAAGGGGTGGTGGTTTTAGGACAGATGGCAGAGGTAGGTTCTTTACCCAGAGGGTGGTAAGGGTATGGAATGCCTTGCCTGCTGCAGTTGTAGATGCGCCAAGTTTGGTGGCGTTTAAGAGGTTAGTAGATAAGTTTATGGATGAAAAGGGAATGGTTTAGTTTAGAGGGTCACTGCTTGTTCCTAATTGGTCGGCGCAACATCGAGGGCCGAAGGGCCTGTTCTGCGCTGTAATGTTCTATGTTCTATGTTCTATAGCACTCACATCAACATAGACAGTCACAGATTGCTGATTAGAATGCGAATCCTTACATCTAACCTGCTATTCAAGTGTTAAAGTGGCTAACAATGTGTGTGAAGGGAATCCTGAGCATTGGTTAGAGAATTGTGTATTTTCTCCGGACAGCACAGTAAATGAGGTGTTTTTGCTAACCCAGGCAAGTTACGGGGGTTACAGATAGTGTGTCATGAAGCCAAGATCCCTATTAAGACCGTCCTCATGTGTGCGGAACTTGGCTATCAGTCTCTGCTCAGCGACTCTGTGCTGTTGTGTGTCCCGAAGGCCCCCTTGAAGAACATTTACCCGCAGGTCGGAGGCCGAATGCCCATGACTGCTGAAGTGTTCGCCCACAGGAAGGGAACTGTTTTGCCTGGTTCCATATCCAAACTATAATTGTTCCCATTTCTGACACTAGTGCTAATTAAATCCAACTCTAAACCTCCATTTTGCTCCAACTGACTTGATTTTAGATAAAGCTGGAAAACAGAATAGGCTCAGATGAAGGGGAATGGTAGGAGGCTGGTGTGGGGCGTAAAGACCAGCACAGACTAATCAGGCCGAATGGCCTGCTGCTTACTGTAGGTTCTATGTAAATAAGCAGGGACTGAAATTGCGAGTACCGGTCTACGTTGCTGGATTTCCATTCACTCTTGCTTTCAAATGCGTTGACAAGTCGGGGAGAGGTTGTGGGTCAACTTTAACAGTGGAGGTTTTATTTATTCTTTCACAGGATGTGGGTTTTGCTGGCAAGGCCAGTATTTCCCTAAAACTGGGTAACAGTAAAGAGTAAACCACATCGTTGCGGCTTTGAAGCCAGACGTAGGACAGATCAGATAAAGTGAACCAGATGGGTTTTTCCTGACAATCAGTGATGGTTTCATGATCATCCGTAGACTTAATTCCAGATTTTTATTGAATTCAAATTTCACTACCTGCCGTGGAGGGATTTGAACCCAGGTTCATTAGCCCTAAGTCTCTGGATTACCAGGCCAGTGACAATCCTACTACACTACTGCCTCCTCTGATTACTGCATCAACTCAACCCGATATCCACACACACTCTACCAGCCAAGACTGGTACATGCATACCAACGTACAAAGTAGGCTATTCAGTCCCTCAAGCCTGCTTAACAATTCAATAAGATCATGGCTGATCTGTTTGAGTTCCAACATTCCCATTTAAGAACATAGAACATAGAACACTACAGCACAAACAGGCTCTTCGGCCCACAAGTTGTGCCGATCATATCTATACCTACCAAGCCAAAGACCTATCTATAACCCCCAATCCCATTAGATCCCGTATATTCATCTAGAAGACTTTTAAAAGACCCCAGCGAGTTCGCCTCTACCACCACCGACGGCAGCCGATTCCATTCACTCACCACCCTCTGAGTGAAAAACTTATCCCGAACATCTCCTCTGTACTTGCTTCCCTGAACCTTAAATCTGTGTCCTCTCGTAGCCACCATTTCAGCCCTGGGGAAATAGCCTCCGAGAATCCACCCTATCTATTCCTCTCAACATTTTATAAACCTCTATCAGGTCGCCTCTCAACCTTCGTCTCTCCAGTGAGAAGAGACCTAGCTCCTTCAACCTATCTTCATAAGGCATGCCCCCCAATCCAGGCAACATCCTTGTAAATCTCCTCTGCACCCTCTCAATAGCTTCCACATCCTTCCTATAGTGAGGCGACCAGAACTGCGCACAATACTCCAAGTGGGGTCTGACAAGGGTCTTATAAAGTTGCAGCATTACTCCCGACTCCTAAACTCAATCCCTCAATGATGAAGGCCAGTACACCATATGCCTTCTTGACCACATCCTCCACCTGCGAGGCCGATTTAAGAGTCCTATGGACCCGGACCCCAAGATCCTTCTGCTCTTCAACACAGCTAAGACTCCTACCCTTGATATTGTACTCCTTAATGATCTTTGATTCTTTCGCTTAATAACAACACAGATATTTCTGCCTTATTCAGTGACTGTGCCCCATGGCCGGGGGTTCTGAGCAGAATTCCAAAATGGAATAACCCACCGGGGAAAAAAAATTCATTTCTGTTGTGGTTTGGTTTAGCTCAGGCGACTGGATGGTTGGCTCATGATGCAGAACAACAACATTGGTATGGGTTCAATTCCCACGCCAGCTGAGTTTAGTCACAAAGACTCCACTTTGTCCTTTGTCTGAGGTGTGGTAACCCTCAGGTTAAATCATCACCTTGTCCCTCACAGGGGAGAACAGCCTATGGTCATCTGGGACTGTGGCCTCTTTCCTATAAGAATGACCCCAAATGACCCACTAGACTCACCCAAATCCACTCGAGTCAAGATTGTTCAGAATCTTATATATTTCAGGCAGGTCATCTCTCACACTTCTCAACAAGCCCAAAATTACAAACAGCAACAGGGTGGGGCATTTCCCCCTCTTAACCATAAGTGTAGAAGCCAAATGTCCATCTCTTACTCACACCTCACCAGAGATCAATAAGCTTAAAGTGGAGATTCTGGGCAAGCAAGATCATAAAATCCTGTACGAGGCCAACTGATATTTCCATTCTGCGAACCTCACCCACCCCAATTCCGACCATTGATTTTGGGCCCAGATGGCGGTCTTGTCGGCAGTGAGAGTGCCTCAGTAAATTTCCGGGGAGAGAGATTCCTGAATGGTCATCTCTGAGCGTTCAGGAGGTCAGAAAAAGTTTTTGATGCTACAGGCCCGTTGAGGGGGTCAGAGACCTCCAGAAGCTCAGCCTCGAAAGGAAGGCAGTGACGGGGGTGGGGGAGTCAGGGGGAAGGCAGGTGACGGAATCCTAGCTGGGATTTGCAGCAAACACCAAACAACCGGCTGGTGGTGAATTGACTTGGAGGAGAAATCCCTCTCCTGGCCTCAGTAGCTGTTGGTAAACACCAGTCCTTCTCCTCACTGGGAGAGAGTCCCTGATTATGATGGCAAGCCATACTAACACGGGGAGTTCAACCACCTCCAAGGAGTTGGCAACATCTGTACCTCTTGGAGAAGCCACTCCATTGCTGACAGAATACCTGTTTTGCCACAAAATTGCTCCTAATCGGGGCTTTAATGACAGCCCCTCTCCTGATGACCCTGGGAAAGTTGCCCAGAAGTAGGAATGCCTCAAGCAATCATCCCACCACAATTCCCCATGTTACTTTCCTAGCCCACTCTTCTCAACTTTCCAGTCCCCTTCCCCCCACCCCAGGCCAATCCGGAGTAAGTCAGCGGGAGACTCTGGACACCGGCGTATCAAATGGTCTTGTCTCTTTAATGATCTGCTTACTTGGTCTGTGTATAGACTGCCTCCAGTTAATGAGCAGCAATCCCTTTCAAAGAACTTGGGTTAAAATGATCCTTCCTTCGATCAGGGATATCTTTTCCGCTCTGGAACCCAAGCCGGAGTTTATTATAAACAGAGCTTCGGTTTCACTGTCAGTTTCCGCTGTGAGGCCTCACTGACAGATTGGCAAAGGGTTACTGTTTCCATTCAAACTCCTCTAGCTGGTGTTCGACCAAGCTTAACATTGCTTACATAATATCAGCCCGCTGCATTTACAATCATGTGTTTGTACCTGATTACCAATTGATGGGCAATAAGCTGATTGAATTCCCAATAAATTCCAATCTTTATACTTTAAGAGTTGAAAGCTTCAAGTTTTTCAATCATCAACAACCTGTCTCCCACGCCGACACCATAGTTAAGAAAGCCCACCAACGCCTCTACTTTCTCAGAAGATTAAGGAAATTTGGCACGTCAGCTACAACTCTCACCAACTTTTACAGGTGCCCCATAGAAAACATTCTTTTTGGTTGTATCTGTACTTGCTTCCATGCACCTTAAATCTGTACCCTCTCGTAGCGACCGTTTCAGCCCGGGGAAATAGCCTCTGAGAATCCCACTCTGCCCAATGTATTCCTTCTGATTCTCTGTTCCATTAAAGCCAATTGATGGAGATGTCATATCCAATCTTCAACGAGCCACTCCTTTTTGCCCCAAGTGGTCCCAAGTTAAACTTTCTCCGATTGGTCTTTCAGATTGGGGAAAGGTGATTTGGGAGGGGATCACTGGGGGTGGTTCCCCCTACCAGGACAAACTCACTGGATCACCGACCCATTCAAGCCACAATCTCCTGAGGAAAGTCTTTGCAGAGTTCCCCCTTTCCCTGGGATTGAACCAGAGCTTCTGGTCTCAGAGGGCTGGAGATCAGACATATTCGTCAAGGTTTCAGTTTGCGACCTTGCGTTTGTTCCAATGTACTGACACTAGGGGAAATTCCCAGGAAGCTTGAGTTTGCAATGATCATTCCACGGAACCCTGCAAAAAAAGCCCTTCATAGAACATAGAACACAACAGCACAAACAGGCCTTTCAGCCCACAAGTTGTACCGATCACATCTATACCTACCAAGCCATAGACAATTCTATAAACCCCAATCCCATTCGACCCCATATACTCATCCAGAAGTCATTTAAAAGACCCCAGTGAGTTCGCCTCTACCACCACCGATGGCAGCCGATTCCATTCACTCACCACCCTCTGAGTGAAAAACTTACCCCTAACATCTCCTCTGTACTTACCCCCCAGCACCTTAAATCTGTGTCCTCTCGTAGCGACTATTTCAGCCCGGGGAAATAGTCTCTGAGAAGCCACCCTATCTATTCCTCTCAACATTTTATAAACCTCTATCAGGTCGCCTCTCAACCTTCGTCTCTCCATGGAGAAGAGTCCCAGCTCTCTCAACCTATCTTCATAAGGCATGCCTCCCAATCCAGGCAACATTCTTGTAAATCTCCTCTGCACCCTCTCAATAGCTTCCACATCCTTCCTATAGTGAGGCGACCAGAACTGCGCACAATACTCCAACTGGGGTCTGATAAGGGTCTCATAAAGTTGCAGCATTACCTCCCGACTCCAAAACTCAATCCCTCAATTAATGAAGGCCAGTACACCATACGCCTTCTTGACCACATCCTCCACCTGCGAGGCCGATTTAAGAGTCCTATGGACCCGGACCCCAAAATCCTTCTGCTCTTCAACACAGCTAAGACTCCTACCCTTGGTATTGTACTCCTTCATCTCATTGGTCCTGCCAAAATGAAACACTATACATTTATCCGCGTTGAAGTTCATCTACCACTTCTCCGCCCAGTCTTGCATCCTATCTATGTCCCGCTGCAACTTCTGACATCCCTTCACTCTGACTTACAGTTGGGGATTTTGGATGATTCCAATCTTCTTGCCTGCATACTTGCCCAGAAAACATTAGACAGAAATACCCTAGTCTAACTCCTGGTTAAGAGTATAACTGATTCCCTCACCAACCATCAATCACCTCTCCAACCCTCTAATTAACTCTCTGACCCCCAACTGCCTCCCCACTCCCTGACCTCTTCAATCTATCCAACTATCCTTGGTCATCCGACTCACCCCTGATTCCACCTTCCCCCCACTCTTCCCTGACCCCGACTACCCACCTGACCCCCTCCAATTATCCTCTGACACTGATCCCAACCCTGACTCCCCTCTGACCAGGTTTACCTAGTGCCAGCCTGGCATCTCCTCCCAAGCCAACCTGAACCAGCGTTCCCACCTCACCTACCTGCTACCCTGCTGAATTACTCTCTACCCATTTACCACTCATAGATAAATTACCCATTCAATCACTAATTCACTGAACTCTCTGCTTGCCCAGCCACTAACAGACTAAAAGCTGTGTAAACATCACAAAGCTTTTCAATATATCAGTGGACACGTAACAGAATTTTTATTTCCATCATTTGTGTGAAGTGGGCATCACTGGTTGGCTAGCATTTATTGCCCATCCCTTGGAGGGCAGTTGAGAATCAACTACCTTGCTGTAGCTCTGCAGTCCCATATAGGCCAGACTGGGTAACGATGGCAGATTTCCTTCCCTAAAAAACATTGAAGTGAACCGGATGCGTTTTTAGCGACAGTGGTTTCACTGTCGTCAGTAGATTCTTAATTCTAGATATTTTTTATTGAATTTAAATTCTGCCATCTGCTATGGTGGGATTTGAACCCGGGTCCCCAGAACATTAGATGAGTTTCTGGATTAATAGCCTAGCGATAATAACACTGGGCCATCACCTCCCTTAGGATATGGCAACCAGTGTTTTTTAGAAGGGGGCACAGCTCATTTTCCTCCTGAAGATTGGGCAATACTGGGAAGCGGCCCGATGGGAGAGCCTTCCGCATTTCTGGAAAGACCCAGGGCAGAAACATTGAGCAGAGCCTGATGTGGAAAACAAGGAAGAGTGGAAATCCCATGGTGAGTGCTTCTCAAAAGATTCGGGCCACTGTGAATATCGATTTAACTTTGCATCCTACATTATTCAACCTGATTCTTGCCCAGGGGAATCACATTTCCACGATGTCAGCAGCTGAAGGCATGTTCCACTCTACATCAGTTCCACTGATAGCTTTCCCCATTTCATCCGGGTCTTCATCGAGACTTTAAACACCTCAAATCTCTGAACTGACTGATACATTATACAAACTCTCCATTAAACTATCACCATCTTGAAGCCTCTCATCAGACCAGCTGTACAGGAGGAAGAAGAACATCTGGAAACACCACAGGTAAATGCCAGCTTGAATCACCTAGTCTACAAATTGAAAATCAGTGTGTGTGTGTGTGTGAGAGAGAGTGGCGGAGCGCTGGGAGAGAAAGGGGCAATGAAAAGAATAGATGTGTAAAGTGAGTGAGGAGAGGTTACAGCAAGTGAGGGGTATGTGTGTAAGGATCAGAGAGAGAGAGTGTGTGAGGGAAATGAGAGAAAATGTGAAGGGGAGACAGGGTGAGTAGGAGGGGGAGAGGGAGAGAGATAGCAAGAGCGAGAGGTAGAGAGTGAGAGGGAGGCAGAGAGTAAGAGGGAGAGAATGAGAGAGAGAGAATGAGAAAGAGGGAGAGAGAGTAAGAGGAGGAGAGAGTAAGAGATGGAGAGAATGTGAGTGTGACGAAGAGAGAGGGAGAGAATGAGGGAGAGTAAGAAAGGGAGAAAATGAGAGTGCGAGGAAGAGAGAAGGAAAGAATGAAAGAGAGGGAGAAAGTAAGGAGAGAGAGTAAGAGAGGGAGAGAATTAGAGAGTGAGGAAGGGAGAGAATGAAGGAGGGAGAGAATGAGATAGAGATAAGTAAAAAGAGCAGAGTGTTGAAAGTGAAGTGAGGATAGTGGATGAGGGACAGAGTGAGAAAAGAGAGAGTGGGGACATGGGTGAGAGAGAGAGATGGAGTGTGGGAAGACAGGGAGAGGTACTGGTGTGTGCAGAGAGAGAGAGGCTCGAGAGAGGGAGTGCGTAAAGAGAGATGGAGAAGAGAGGAAGTGCATAAGATAGAACAGAGAAGGAGAGTGTAAAGAGAGAGGAGAGGGGGAATGTGTAAAGAGAGAGGAAAGAGGGATTGTGTAAAGAGAGAGGGAGTGTATAAAGAGAAGGGTTGAAGTAACAACAGACCCAGTGGGATGTTCAGGCCCCTATATCGAAATAGACAATGTCAGCCTAAACAGCTGGCCCAACATTTCAAAATATGCTGCAGGGAACCCCTAAACCAAACTCACTTACCCATCGATATAATGCATTCGTTTGTTGGTAAGTGCTAAGCTTTATTTCTGTGCTATTGCAAAACAACTGTTTTGGCAATGGTTGAAATAGGTTGAGATATAATTGTAGTGTTGGGGTCAAAATGGAATTCGAAAAAACTGAAGCTTCATTTCCTAATTAGTGAAGCAAAAGCGATTGTCCAGAATTCCTGCTCATGCCTGGAGTGGTGAATGTGTTAGCTATGAGGATCTCACTCCTCCCAGTTACTTCACTGTGTGAGCAGTCCTTTGTCTATAATTGCTGTACTGCTTACACGACGGTCCTGTAGGGTCTCAATGCTGCTCAGAGTTTGTGTTAGGGCAATCCAGCCTCTGGACCCTCTGTATGTGAAATATTGGAGTCAGTTCACAGAGGAGACAAGCTGTTCCAGTGAGCTGCTATTTAAAATAGGAGAATGCAGGAGAGGGGAGGGGGAAAGAATTGATCAAATAAACAGCAAACTTTGCAGAAAGGAGAGAGCTAGCAAACTTGTTGAGGATAGAGGACACCCCTTCACAAACATCTCCAGATGTCAAATGTTACGTTCAGCAGTTTGTAAGAAGTTGTGTAATGTGAAAGGTTGTGTAAGTTAAAGTTTGTTTGTTAGTGTCACAACTAGACTTACATTAACACCGCAATGTAGTTACTGTGAAAATCCCCTAGCCCCCACACTTGTTCAGGTATAACTGAGGGAGAATTTGGCATGGCCACGCACCTAACCCGCACATCTTTCAGATTAGAACAAAAGAACAAAGAACAAAACAGCACGGGAAACAGGCCCTTCAGCCCAACGAGCCCACGCCGCCACCCCAATGTTCCCACCTCTGCCCGTGCTCCCTGTCTATGTTTAAGATCTATGAATTAAAAACCAAATTTGAGACAATTTAGGGAGAATTTGTTTTGCCAATCAGCCTAAGAGCACATCTTTGGGATGTGGGAGGAAACCAGAGCACCCAGAGAAAACCCACGCAAGCACGGGGAGAATGCGCAAACTCCCACAGACACAGGCCCCAAATCCATGTATCTGCACAGCACAGCAATAGTCACTGAGCTGTCGTGTTGCCCGTCAAATGGTCCAGGTCAAGCGTACACTAACGACGTGAAGCACTAGGATACTCTCAAAAAAAAATCCAAGAGCAGCCCTCCCACGACCCATCGCGTGATGCCCCTCGTTAGACAACAAGGTGGACCAAAGCACCTGTAGGATAAAAACAAGTACATCAATATCATCATCTATTTACACACTTCCCAGGGACTCCCAAGGCTCATGATCCCTATTTTAAGTCAGTTTTCTATACCCCACCATTCCCATTCTGTTCATGTGCCCATCTAAGTATTTCTTAAATAACTTCAGAGTACCTGCCTCCAACCACTTTACTTGGCAGCGCATTCCACACCCCCACCACCCTCTGTGTCAAAAAACTCCCTCCAGCATCCAAATTACCAGAGAACCTGGTGGTACGGTGTCACAGTGGGTTAGCACTGCTGCCTCACAGTTCCAGAATCCGGGTTCAACTCCCGGCTTGACTCACTGTCTGTATGGAGTTTGCACATTCTCCCTGTGTCTGCATGAGTTTCCTCCGGGTTCCATCCCATAGTCTGAAAGATCTGCTGGTTAGGATGCACTGACCTGAACAGATGCTGGAGCAACCAGGAGAACTTCACAGTATCTTTATTACAGCGTTAACGTAAGCCTTACTTGTGACTAATAAATAAACTTTACTTTAAGAAACCTGGAGGAAACCCATGCAGACACTGGGAGAATGTGCAAACTCCACACAGACAGTTACACAAGCTGTGATTTGGACACAGGCCCCTGAGACAACAGCACTAACTACTGTTCATCCGTTTCACTCTGTTCCATTTGTCCTGATAAAGCCTCAATGCAAGTCACCCGGGTTCATGCTATGAGGTTTAATTCAGGGCCAATTTCACATCCTGATACAGATTTATCTCAGGCCGCACTTTCTATATGGCTGTAGCACATCTCTGTGGAGCATGTCCTGTGGAGCTGTCTATCTATCTCACATGGGCCACTATCAGTATCATCATGAAGGGGAAGTGCTAGCCTTGTGGTATTATCGCTGAATTATTAATCCAAAAAACTCAGCTAATCCCTCGGAAGTGTGTTTGTTTTATCCTACAGGTATTTTGTCTACCAAGGGGCATACACACAATGGGTCTTGAGAGGGCTGCTCTTGGATTTTTTTTCGAGAGTATCCTAGTGCTTCACGTTGTTAGTGTACGCTTGACCTGGACCATTTGATGGGCAACACGACAGCTCAGTGACTATCGCTGTGTTGTGCAGATACATGGATTTGGGCCTGTGTCTGTGGGAGTTTGCGCATTCTCCCCGTGCTTGCATGGGTTTTCTCCAGGTGCTCCAGTTTCCTCCCACATCCCAAAGATGTGCTCTTAGGCTGATTGGCAGATCAAATTCTCCCTAAATTGTCTCAAATTTGGTTCTAATGCATAAACATAGACAGGGATCATGGTTAGAGGTGGGAACATCGGGGTGGCGGCGCGGGCTTGTTGGGCCAAAGGACCTGTTTCCTGTGCTGTTTTGTTCTTTGTTCTAACCTGGTTCGAATCCCACCACAGCAGATGGTGGAATTTGGATTCAGTTAAAAAAAACCTGGAATTAAGAATCTACTGATGACCATGAAACCATTGCTGGAAAAACCCATCTGGTTCACTAATGTCCTTTAGGGAAGGAAATCTGCCTTCCTTACCCAGCCTGGCCTCCATGTGCCTCCCAATTCATAGCTAATACTATATTCTGCACACTGCCCTTTCCTTCTCTGCAAACGGTATGCTTTGCCTGTGCAGCACACAAGAAGCAATACTTTTCGCTTTATCCCAATGCATGTGACAATCGTAAATCAAATCATCTCAATGTATTTGGCTCTAAGCTCCCCTTGGACAATAAATGCTGGCCAGCCAGTGACACCCGTTCCCATGAATGAGCAAAACAAGGAGTCAATTGAAACCAAAAGAGAAAAAGCTGGAAAATCTCAGCAGGTCTGAAAGGAGAGAAAAGAGCCGATGTTTCGCGTCCAGATGGCTCTTTAAACATCTGGACTCAAAACGTCAGCTGCTTTCTCTCCTCGACTGCTGCCAGACCTGCTGAGATTTTCCAGCATTTTCCAGTTTTATTTTCCACATCTTATTTCATTTTAGTCGGATGCAGGATGGTGTCGATGGTTCAGTGTGATCAGTGTGAGTCGCTGTACATTCTCCTCAGGCTGGCTCTCTGCTTACATTCGCCTCGTACTATCAAACGCCCTGGGTGCTGAGCCACTACTTAGTTGGCCGGATGGCAAGAACAGCCCCCAGCACTGAGACCAGAACCTTTGCACAGACAGAGAAGCTCTCTCCATTACAGATGCCAGAGACTCAAGTCCAGAAGGTCCAGCCCCGAAACTAACCTCCTTCTCTATGAACGGTATGCTTTGTTTGTATAGCATGCAAGAAACAATATTTCTCACTGTATGTGAATGTATTGGACAATAATAAATCAACCAAATCAAATCAAAGCTTCACATCCACACACTCCCAGAACCACGGTGCCAGCCATGACCCCCCCCCAACCATCCCATATGGCCCCTCATATCCACTTTGTCACCCTAATCCCTTCTACACAAAACCTTATGAAGCTTTAGATCCCAATGCCTCTCTTTCCCCTTGTACCACGCCCCCATATCCTCTCACGCTCCCAATGCCTACACATGCCTCCACTGGAGGGAGGGAGGTCATAAATTACTCATCCGTGATTGCCAGAGGCAACTGTTGATAGCTGTTAGCTGTAACGGATTAGGCTGGTAGGAGCAGGTCTAAAACTTGTGGATTTGATTGGATAGCCAGGGTACTCCCTTGGGAAGGCATGGTACACCTTGGATATGGTTGCAGGACACCTTTGAGAGAGGTAAGGCACCCCGTGAGAGTGGCAACGTACCTTTCGTTTGTAATAAGTTATCCTTCAGAAGAGATTATATATCCTTTAAAAGAAACGGCTATGATTAAAAAAAATGTAAACTTACTGGAATTGTCAATGCTGTCAAAGAATTGTCAAAGAACAAAGAACAAGACATCACGGGAAACAGGCCCAATGAGCCCACGCCGCCACTCCAATGTTCCCACCTCTACCTGTGATCCCTGTCTATGTTTATAGATCCATGGATTAAAAACCAAATTTGAGACAATTTAGGGAGAATTTGTTTTCCCAATTAGCCTAAGAGCACATCTTTGGGATGTGGGAGGAAACTGGAGTACCTGGAGAAAACCCATGCAAGCACGGGGAGAATGTGCAAACTCCCACAGACACAGGCCCAAATCCTTGTATCTGCACAGCACAACGATAGTCACTGAGCTGTCGTGTTGCCCATCAAATGGTCCAGGTCAAGCATATACTAACGATGTGAAGCACTAGGATACTCTTGAAAAAGGTCCAAGAGCAGCCCTCTCACGACCCATCGCGTGTATGCCCCTCGTTAGACAACAAGGTGTCAGAGCTGTCAAAACTCATTAGAACTATCAAAGCTGTCAAGGGGTTTAATTCTGCTGGGTTTTAAATTTTAAGAAAAATGGTGTTTTAAACAAATGTTGTGCTTGATATTTCGATCAGCCTGAGAGTTATCATTATAGGATTTGTGCTGCATGATTGATTTTATAACCTAACATTATCACAGTGGGTGCCTTTTAAGGGATTATCCAGATGGTGTAGAAAAGAGATGTTTGTTTTCATAATATATTAGTTGAATGAATTAAAATGTATTGAATGATATTTTATCAACGGGAGTAGACTTTTTAAAATTGTGATATCATTAATGGATACGTAACGTTATTTTCTGTCACATGAGGCTTGACCAGGGTGAAGAGTAAGTGGGTTGGCATGGAAAGGGTAAGGGCATGGGGTGGTGGTGGGAGCATTGTTTGGTTTGAGTTGGCACTGAATTGATATAGAGGCATTGAAGGGCAATCCAGTGAAGGCATGTGTAGGCATTGGGAGCGTGAGAGGATATGGGGGCGTGGTACAAGGAGAAAGAGAGGCATTGGGATCTAAAGCTTCATAAGGTTTTGTGTAGAAGGGATTAGGGTGACAGAGTGGATATGAGGGGCCATATGGGATGGTTGGGGGGGGACATGGGCTGGCACCGTGGTTCTGGGAGTGTGTGGATGTGAAGCTTTAATTTGATTTGGTTGATTTATTATTGTCCAATACATTCACATACAGTGAGAAGTATTGTTTCTTGCATGCTATACAAACAAAGCATACCGTTCATAGAGAAGGAAAGGAGAGAGTGCAGAATGTAGTGTCATAGCTAGAGTGTAGAGAAAGATCAACTTAATGCGAGGTAGGTCCATTCAAAAGTCTGAGAGCAGCAGAGAAGAAGTTGTTCTTGATTCAGTTGGTACGGGACCTCAGACTTTTGTATCTTTTTCCAAATGGAAGAAGGTGGAAGAGAGAATGTCCGGGGTGCATGGGGTCCTTGATTATGCCAGTTGCTTTGCCAAGGCAGCAGGAAATGTAGACAGAGTCAATAAATGGGAGGCTGATTCGAGTGATGGATTGGACTACATTCATAACCCTTTGTAGTTCCTTGGGCAGAGTAGACCCATACCAAGCTGTGATACAATCAGAAAGAATGCCAGAGGGTCTTGTTACTCAATCATCTGCGTGAGACAAGAACAGTCCCCCCCTCCCCCCAAACCCTTCACGCCGAGTCAATATTGTTTTTTTTTTATCTGCATCAAAATCAAACCCAAGTTGTCGAAACAACACGGCTTTCCAAGCCAGTCAGCAGGGTTGGATTGAATGGTTTCTGGTGGAGTGAGGGAGGCTGAACAGAGAGTGTGTGGTCCGCCCACTCCACTCCCCATTACTTCAGCCCAGCAAATCAGGCTTCAGGTAGCCAAGGGTACCCCACCCCCACACTCCCCAGCGGGAAGGTAACCAATAAGGGGTTTCTATGCCACAATAGAAAGTCTTGGCTGGGAAATTCATGTGATTGAAGAGTTGGTGCAATGAACAGGAAATGGTCATGGCGGGAAAACTAAAAGCCCCTTGTGCTCCCCATCTGTCGATTTTCATCATCGTAACTTCACAAACAACCTCAGTGAGGCTGTCACCTCCTCCTCCTCCCCCCGTCCCATCAGAATCCACAGCTGCATTTAGCCAAGGCCTCAGGGGGAGGCCTTGCCTTCCGCCATAACTGCCCCTAAAGCCCTCCAAAGCTGTCTGATGCCCGAAAAGTACAGCAGGGCCAATGATAAGGTGACACTGGCTCTTTCACAAGTAGTTTGTCACTTGCCCATTTTGAGATGGCGAGCTTCCGATTGTCAGCTCCTGAGGCAGAGGGGCCCCGTCGGCTGCTTTAACTGACTCTCACACACTCTCTTTCCAAAGGCGGCGGACATGGATCTGGATGTCATCGGTGACCGTGTTCAGGGCAGCCTTTCTGGAGACCCGACAGAGGAAGAGAAGGGCAGGAGGGACAGCAAGCCAGGTACGCAGTTACACACAGGCCCCCTGGGAACCGGATCCCAGTCACTTCAAAACCCATCATTAAATCATTAACGCAGCAACGTTAACCGCCAGCTCAATTAACAACAGGTAGTTTCCCACTTGTTCAGAAAACGTCGCAGTCAGATATTGCCTCAAAGTATACCTAAACCTAGAACCAGAGGGCACAACCTCAGGCTAAAGGAACGATCCTTTAAAACAAAGCGACGAGGAGGAATTTCTTCAGTCAGAGAGTGGGGAATCTGTGGAACTCTTTGCCGCAGAAGGCTGCGGAGGCCAGGTCATTGAGTGTCTTTAAGACAAAGATAGATAGGTTCTTGATTAATAAGGGGATCAGGGGTTACGGGGAAAAGGCAGGAGAATAGGGATGAGAAAAATGCCACGATGGGACACATCCAATGGGCCAAGTGGCCTAATTCTGCTCCTGGGTCTATGGTGCTGTTTGTCTTCAGAGAGCACTCTGCATAGCTAAATAGTGAAACACAAAATTGAGAGGATAGCATGGAGGAACAGTGGTTAGCTGCCTCACAGCGCCTGGGATCCAAATTCTATGCAAGTTTCCACATTCTCCTTGTGTCTGTGTGGGTTTCCTTGTGGTGCTCCGGTTTCCTCTCACACTCCAAAGATGTGTGGGTTAGCTGGATTGGCCACCCTAAATTGCCCCTTAGTGTCAGGGGACACTAAAGTAAATGCATGGGTTTATGGGGATAGGGTCTTAGTGGGATTGTGGTCAGTGCAGACTCGATGGGCTGAATGGCCTCCTTCTTCACTGTAGAGTTCAATGATTATCTATAAGATTGGGAAATACATTACCCCACAACCCCACCCTGAGCTCGTACCATATCCCAAGCTAGTGTTTTAATAACACAGAGAAATCAGGTACACTGTTCCGAAGGTAATAGCTAGACCCCAGGCTGATCCCCATTCACTCTCGAGCCCTCCCATTGACAGATGATGTTAATGACACATAGAGAAATAGAATACTGGAGTCAGAACCAGCTGTGCACGCATTGTGGTGGAGATCTTGCAAAAAACCATCATTTTATTTTTGTCTCCATTTTCGATCCATCGCATTGACGGCTTTTTGAACTCAATGGGCAATGGTGGAAAATGCATGGCAGAAGTCCTTGGGCGGAAGTCAAAGGTCAGTGCGTCAAGGCCAGAGGGCAAAGGTCACTGAGCAGGGGGAATGAAGGGCACGTTAAAATCATCCCCGTATCCCTTGAGATTCCACAAAGGTGTGTGACGCGAGCCACAGAATGGGTGCGTCACAGGAGGGAGGCCATTCAGCCCATTGTGTCTGTGCTAGTTTAGTGTCGCTTCCCTGACTCTGCCCTCTGCCCTGAAAGATTTTCCTCTTCGGATGACAATGCCAGTCTCTTTCGAAGGATTTGAGGGACTTTAGGCCCTGCTTTCAGTGGCAGAACGATACTCTCCACAGGCCTTGTGTGCGACCTTTTGCAGCCATGGAGTCATAGAGAGTCACTAAGTAATAGAGGTTTACAACATAGAAACAGGCCCTTCAGCCCAACTTGGCCATACTGCCCAGTTTTTAATCAGTTTTAATTTAAGTGGTGTGTGCTGGTTTGGGGCCCCAGAGGAAGCCCCCGCCTTGATACCTGATCCAGGTTCCAGCACAAGCATCTTGATGTTTGACTGGTTGTCACAGAAAAGCTGAATCCCACCTACTACCTTTCAGGAGAAGTCACTAGACCACGCCCAGGAGACAGATCTTAGTTACTCCTCGGAGAAAGTCAGAGGAAATTTGGACAAATCTGCAAACCATACCTCCCTGGTCTGTGTGACCGGCTAAAGGGGTTAACCTTACGCATTAGGAGAACTGGCAATACACGTTTCAAAGAATGAATGTCAATCTCATTGAAACACACATAGACTTAAAGCAACAGGCAGGGCCAATGCGGATTGGATACTTCCTTTGGATGGGGAGTCTAAAACCAAGGACACAATTTCAGAATAAGAGGGAAGCCAATTAGGATTGAGATGAAGTCATGCTTCTTTGCACGTGAATCTTTACATAGGTGCAAGGTGTAAGGTTTAAAGGAGATGTACGAGGCAAGTTTTTTTACACAGGGTGATAGGTGCCTGGAACTCACTGCTGAGGGAGGTAGTGGAAGCAGATGTGGCAGTGATTCCTAAGGAGCATCTTGACAAGTACAAGAATAAGATAGGAATAGAGGATTAAGACCCCGGCAGGATTGGGGGGTTTAGTTCAGATGGGCAGTATGGTCGGTACAGGCTTGGAGGGCCGAAGGGCTTGTTCCCATGCTGTAATCTTCTTTGTTCTTTGTTTGGAATTCTATATTCCAGAGGAAGCTCCGTTATTGAGCATGTTGAAGATAAGGATTGATAGATTTCTGATTAACAATAAGGTGAACAATTACATGGATAGTGTGGGGAAAAGCCATCAGCCATGGCTGTATTGAATGGAGGAGTAGAATCGATGGGCTGAATGGTCTACTCCCGCCCCTACGCTCTCATTTAACACACACCATCCTTACTTTGGACCTCATTGCTGTTCCAATGGGTCAAACTCCCTCCCTAACAGCGCTAATGTGGTGTACACCCACGCAGGTATTACTACACCACATGAACTGCAGCTCCCCACTTACGTCTCGAATAGAGACAGGGGAATAAACACGGGGTCAAGCCAGTGACATCCTATGGAAGATTAAATAAAACATTGTTAACACCATTGGAATGTTATCAACAGATGATTCAATCTCCGCAGGGGCCCAAGAGATTTCAAAAAAATCTTGGTAATCTTAGCATTGCTAATTTTCCCTCGCACTTTGCAGGATCTGCTGACCAAACTTCAGCCTGTGCCCGAGAAAAGCACCATCCTCTGATTGTCCACCTTCTCCTGGCCCTCTCCATTCTGCTGTCATCTGGAATTCTCATCGCTGGGGTCATACTCTGTAAGTTTTACGGCAGTTAATATTGGAAATTCTTCAAGAGCCAGATGACCTGGAGTGGTGTGTGAACTCGTCAGCAAGAACCTTCTCCTGCACCGTTCAACTCAAACATTCATTCCCTTGCTGGGAGGTGTGCGCTGAGGACGGGACAGCAAGGGTCTGGGAAGTTCCAGACTTGACTGAACACTGGGGCCAACAATCTGTCCCCGCAACCAATCAGCTTTCACCAGTACACGGGCACAGTGGCGCAATGCTTAGCACTGCTGTCTCACAACAGCGGGGGCTCGGTTTGGGTCACTGTCTGTGCGGCGTCTGCACATTCTCTCTCTCTGTCTGCCAGGGTTTCCTCTGGGTACTCTGGTTTCCTCCCACACTTCAAAGTTGTGTGGGTTAAGTGGTTGGGCCATGCTGAATTGCCCCTTAGTGTCAGAGGAAAATTTATCATGGCCAATCCATTTCATTAGCAGGTACCCCCACTGAATCATCCCCCTGCCCCCCGCACCCCCCAACATTAGGACTCCCCTCCCTCCCCCCAAGTAATGTGATGTCACATTGATGGGGTTTAGAATAGGTCGTGGCAAATGGGTACCTCTGGCAATGGGGGTCTGCTGGAGATGCGCCTGTAAGTATAGCCCCCGTGGGAAAAAGAGAAAGGCCTCTGAACCCATCCCAGAAAATCTTTGGAAATATCTCGGTTCAAACTAATTAGTTTGGGAGTTTTCCAATCTTCCATGGTGGAACCCCATTTTTTTTTACTGGTGAGTTGTGGGGACAGTCGGAGTGGAAATCCAAAAATTGTTTCGGGGGTTAATGTTGAATTCTTTGCCCCATTAGCTTCTTTGCCTGCCAAAAAAAGGGGGCAGAGAATACCAGACTATTGGCAGGAATTACCCATCCTGCCCATCCCGGGACGCAGACTGTCCAAGATCTATTGACCTAGGGCAGATTTTTCTGATCTTGGAGTGAACACAGCCGGAAAAATCACACCATAAGCTTCTTCTACAATTTTATCTGTGAGATGCAAGTGTTGCTTCGCCCTCGCATTGGTTGCTTCAATATTATTAATTCCAATTATAAGCTTTTATGATTTTAAATGTAAAGTTTTTTTACTGTTCCTCCCTTGCAACGGAAGATTATTAATGCAACGTTTCATTTCCGTGATCCACACACAACTATTCACTTCCACAAAATTCAGCTGCAAGCGTGAAAAATTACAATTATAACTTGGGGCTATTTCGATCGCTTTAATAGCAGGCCTGTTGTTTCTCAGATGAGTTGATGTTTTGGAGTAAAGGTCTTGAAATGCAGAGGCGAGGGGGGAATTCTTGGAGAGTTTTGAGATTTCATGTGGTTGAAATTCCAGGATGTTGAAGTCTGAACCTGTTGGAGAGAGTCTTCTTTCTACTTTCAAGGTATGGCTGTCTATTACCCTGGTTTTATACCAACCTGCAACAGTGATCCCCCTTGTCTGTGCAAAACATTTGAGTTAACATTGAGATGGCTGGGAAGGCAGAGGAACTGGAATGGACAAGTGGCTATCCTTGTAAAAACTCTGCCCACCTATATGGTGGGAAGAGTTCAAACTGGGATCAAAGGCGTCTACTGAGGATTCTCTAAAATGGGTTCTGAAATCTTTCTCTTCTTTCTCATTTCAGTCACACAGATGTTCAATGAAATGAGGAACTCACAGCTGGAGCTTTCTCAGCTAAAGGGGAGCAGTAAGTGTGGAGCATCAATCAGAAGAATCTCTGTTTCTCTATTTGAATGTATGTCAGAAGGTCTGACAGTCAAACCCGAGATAACCAGCTCCCTGGGTTTTCCTTGAATCATTCAGCATACTGACAGGAGGCCATTCAGTCCATCCTCTCTCTCTGTTATCCAACTAGGAGGTCTTAGTCCATAAACTCTTTACTTATGGCACTTCCTGTGCACCTCCTTATTTTTAAATATTATTAAGATTTCTGCTTATGCCACTTTCTGAATAACCTCTTTCATAGAACATAGAACATAGAACATAGAACAATACAGCACAGAACAGGCCCTTCGGCCTTCGATGTTGTGCCGACCAAAATAAAAAGCAATGCCCTCCTAACTAAACCATTCCCTTCTCATCCATATACTTATCAACTAACCTCTTAAACGCCACCAAACTTGGCGCATCTACAACAGCTGCAGGCAGGGCATTCCACTCCCTAATCACTCTTTGAGTAAAGAAACTACCTCTGATATCCGTCCTATAACTCATACCCCTTAATTTAAAGTTGTGTCCCCTCGTGCTAGCTTTTTCCATCCTAGGAAAAAGGCTATCACTGTCCACCCTATCCAAACCTCTAATCATCTTATATGCTTCAATAAGATCCCCCCTTAGCCGCCTCCTTTCTAACGAATTAACGAACGAGTTCGTAGGCAATTCCCTTGAATTGCCTACGAACCTCTTAGCATTTACTCGATAATGCCCATTGCTTATGGTCCGTCAGTCAAGAGGAACAGAACAGATGACTATCAGACTATAAGATATAGCAGCAGAATTAGGCCATTTCGCCCATCAAATCTGCTCTATCATTCAATCCTGGCTGATATGTTAACCCCACTCTCCCGCTTTTTCCCCATAACCCTTAATTCCCTTACCAATCAAGAATCTATCTATCTCTATCTTAAATATACTCAATGGCCTGGCCTTCACAGCTTTCTATGGCAACGAATTCCACAAATTCACTACCCTCAGGCTGAAGAAATTCCTCCTTATCTCACTTCTAAAGAGTTATACCTTTACCCTGAGACTGTCCTCCCATTCTTGTCTCGCATAGGAATGGAAACATCTCCAGGTCCACTCTATCCAGTCCTTTCAGTATTGTGTAAGTTTCAATGAAATCCCCCCTCATCCTTCTAAATTCCAGAGGTTAGACCCAGAGTCCTCAAACGCTCCTCGTATGTCAAGCTTTTCATTCCTAGGATCATTCTCATGATCCTCCCTCCAGGGCCAACACGTCCTTCCTTAGAAATGGAGCCCAAAATCACTCACAATATTCCAGATATGGTCCCCCACCAGTCTTGTTTCCGCAATATAAAAATATTTGTCAAAGGCTTTTAATATTTGATCAAATCTGGTTGAGGATTCATCAATGCACTGCTTTAGAATTACTTCATCAGCAAATAGAGGTAAAAATGATTTAATTCAGATTTCCTCTTATTTCCTACTTAGACTTGGGACACAATGTAACATTCTCCTACTGGCGGGTTTGTAGTTGGGTAGAAGTATGGGGATGGATAGGTCGGGCAGGTGAATATAAAATTTCTCGCTGGGCTTCTTGCCTTCTCGTGTCCTCAGAATCATCCAATATGCTCTGGGAGAAATTTGTCATTTCTCCACACCTCTCATTTCCCTGCTAGAGCCAGGGATCGAGTCTCCTGCAGACAAGTTACTAATCTTCATGCTCCAACGGATGATGGTGGGAATGGGAAATGGAACGAGGAGAGGTGGGTGAGGATCCAGACTGGGTGAACAGCTCAATACAGCGAGGTTGGTTTTCAGATGTTTGACCATAGAATCATAGATACTTACAGTGCAGAAGGAGGCCATTCGGCCCATTGAGTCTGCACTGACCACAATCCCACCCAGAACCTATTCCTATAACCCTATTGCATTTACCCTACCTAATCCCCCTGACACTAAGGGGAAACTTACCATGGCCAATCCACCTGAAGTGCACATATTTGGACTGAGGGAGGAAACCGGAGCACCCAGAGGAAACCCACGCAGACACAGGGAGAACATGCAAACTCCACATAAACAGTCACCCAAGCCGAGAATCGGTTGCATCTCATCATCTGACAAGATCACTGAGGTGGGGACGGGATCCAGGAAGTTTCCCACCTCTTCCCAAATGGACAGTAGTGAGGTTGGGGGGGGGGGGGGGAAGTCCAGGGAAGTCTCTCTACAATACCAAGCAGGAAGTTGGGGAGTACTAGCTTCCAGTAACCCTAACACAGCCAGAGCTGGGGAATGCCAGAGATGGTTCGATTATCCGAGATAACTCCCCTGTTGCACCAACCGTGAGGCTGTAATGAGGCGCGATCCAATAAAGTTTACTCACTCACTTCTTTCTCTCCATTCTAGTGACCCAGATGTTTACTGAGATAAGAAATTCCAAATCCGATTTCAAAATGGATCGTTCACAGATGAGAAACAAAAGTAAGTTTCAGGTGGCAAAAAAATTCCAAAACTCCTAAACTTAAAATAAGTGTCTAATTTTCTTTCAACTTTTAATTTTGCTTCTAAATGCCTTACCATTTCCTTTCGCACCATCTGGTGACATCTTTTCATATCGCCTTTAATCCTACAATTCCTCTTTCTGAATTTCCCATAATCTTCCACAATCCCAATGTTTATTTTTCCTGTTTGAGTGTCCGTCCAGTTTTGACCTGTGTTCTAATCATTGACATTTCGCCCTGTCCAACACACACATGACTTTTCTCTTTTGCAACTAGGATATATTTCAAAGGGCTCCCCCTTAATGTTCCGGGATGTGTAGGTTAGAGGGATTAGTGGGGTAAATTTGTGGGATTATGGGATAGGGTTACAGGTTGTTCACAAAAATCATAGAATCCCTATAGTGCAAAAAGGGGGCCATTTAGCCCATCAGGTCTGTACCGACAACAATCCCACCTAGGCTCTATCCCCATAACCCCATGAATTTACTCCTACACATCTAACCTACACGTCCTGGGACATTAATGGGCAATTTAGCATGGCCAATCACCCCAAGATGCACATCTCGGGAGGAAACCAGAGCACCCCGGAGCACAGGGTTAGGGCCTGGCTGGGATTGTTTCCAGTGCAGACTTGATGGGCAGAATCCCTCCTGTAGGGATTCTAAAAACACCAAAACCACCACCACTAAACTGTGTTTGGCAACTAAAAACTGAACGCAGAAAAGGTATTTTCTTTAAGCCCAACAGTAAAATCCTACTCCTTATTAGCCCGGAAATTCTACTGGGAAAATTGCTGGGATGAAAACCTGATAGTCCCTGGGACCTGATGCCCTGCATCCCAGAGTTCTCAAGGAAGTTCCCCCAGAAACAGTGGATACAATTGGTGATCATTTTCCAGCATTCTATAGACACTGGTAGAATTCCAATGGATTGGAGGGCAGCTAATGTGTCCCCACTTTGTAAAAAAAGGAGGAAGAGAGAAAAACCAGGAATTATAGACCAGTTACCCTGGCATTGGTGGTAGGGAAAATGCTGGAGTCAATTATCAAGGATGCAATAACTGAGCATTTGGAAATTATTGATGGGGTTGGTCCAAGTCAGTACGGATTCATCAAAGGGAAATCGTGCTTGATAAACCTTCTGGAATCTTTTGAGGATGTGATCACTAGGGTGAACCAGTGGATGTCTTATGTCTGGATTTTCAAAAGATTTTTGACAAGGTCCTACACAAGGGACCAGTGAGCAAAATTAAAGTTCGTGATAGTGGGGGTAATGTATTGATGTGAATGGTTGGCCGACAGAGAGTGGGAATAAATGGGTCCTTTTTCAGAGTGACAGGCAGTGACAGTGGGCTACCGCAGGGTTCAGTGCTGGCACCCCAGCTGTTCACAATATACATCAACGATTTGGACGAAGGAATTGAATGCAGTATCTCCAAATTTGCAGATGTCACTAAGTTGGGTGGCACTGTGCACTTTGAAAAGGATGTCAAGAGGCTGCAGAGTGACTCGGACAGGCTGGGGGAGTGGGCAAAGCCTCAGTAAATGTGGATAAATGTTACCCACTTTGATATCAAAGAGAAGAAGGAAGACAATTATCTGAATGGTGGCAGTTTAGGAAAAGTGGAAGTGCAACATGACCTGGGTGTGCAGTTTTAGTCTCCTGGTCTGAGGAAGGATATTCTTGCTATCGAGGGTAGATTCACCAAGCTGATTCCTGGAATGGCAGGACTGACATGTGAAGTGAGATTGGATGGACTGGGCTTGTATTCACTGGAAAGGAGAGGAATGAAAAGGGATCTCAGGGAAACATATATAAGACTCTGATGGGATTGGACAGGCTAGATGCGAGAAGCGAGTTCCCAAAGTTGGGGAAGTCCAGAACGAAGGGGTCAGAGTCTTAGAATAAGGGGAAAGCCATTCAAGACGGAGATGAGAAGGAACTTCTTCACTCAGGGGGTTGTGAACCTGTGGAATTCTCTACCACAGAACACTGTCGGGGCCCAGTTCATTAGATACATTCAAGAGGGAGCTGGACATGCGCTGTGTTGCTGATGGAATCAAGAGGTTTGGAGAGAAAGTGGGAATGGGAGACTGAAAATGCATGACCAACCATGGCCATATTGAATGGTGGAGCAGGCAGGAAGGGCCGAACAGCCTACTCCTGCTATGTTTTTATTATTTCTAAAAGACAGCGGGGGCAGAGACTTTGAATATTTTTAAGGCAGAGCGAGATAAATTCTTGATGAACGGGCTGGTGGTGGGGGGGGGGGGGGGTGAAAGGTTATCGGGGAGGGTGAGCAGGAATATGGGGTTGAGATTCCAATCAGATCAGCAATCAGCTAATTGAATGGGAGAGCAGGCCGGAGGGGCTGAGTGGCCTCCTGCTCTTTGTACGTTCTCTCGTAAATCTTTCCGTTTCCGTTTCAGTTACGCAGATGTTCAGCGAAATAAGCAGCGCTCAGGATGATTTCAAGAGTGATCTGTCAAGGATGAAGAGTTACAGTAAGTGGGGGCAAAGTCTCTGTAACTTCTCTCCTGCCCAGTGAGAGTCTACTGTCCTTTCCAAACTGAAGGTGACCAGGGGAACCATCTCAGCGAGGTGCCTGAAGGGTTAAATATTGATATTGGGAAGTATAAACCACAGCGTGACTTCCAGCTGTCACTCTGCAGAACTCTGTCCTCAGCTGTAATGAAACACCAGAGGCGACACACCTCCTGCTCTCACTCACCAATTTAACATCGAACACGGATGTGAAACTGGATGTCCAGCTCAGTGGAACTTTTCTCTCTCAGAGACGTCGAAACACAGAAACATCGAAGCAAGGAGCAGGAAGAGGTCATTCAGCCCTTCCAACGCCCTCCTCCGCTCATTAAAATCATGACTGATCATCCAACCCATCCCACTATCCCAACGTCCTTCGATCCCATTCATCCCAAGCTCCATCTAACTCCTTCTCAAAAGGACGGAATTTTACGAGATTTTTTTTTCGAAGTGTCCAGCTAGCTTGCAAACAGAAAAAGTTCCTGATTTTATTTCGTTAGCATGTTTTCACGCCCAATCTCACGGGTTTATGGGGGAGACTGTTTCTAGCCACTTGAGGCGATGGGTGGGCCAGGCAACCTGTGCCTCAGGTCTGAGCCACAAACTCTGCATGCACAAACAAAAGCTAAGCAACAATAACAGGCTGATTGGCAGAACAAATTGTCCCTAAATTGTCTCAAATTTGGTTTTTAATCCATAGATCTATAAACATAGACAGGGATCGCGGGTAGAGGTGGGAACATCGGGGTGGCGGCACGGGCTCATTGGGCCGAAGGGCCTGTTTCCCGTGCTGTTTCGTTCTTTGTTCTTCATCGGAGATCTCCAGATAGAACACCTCCCCCCCCCCCCACCCCCAGGCCAGATACAGCCTCCTCCTCCTCACCCCCATAGGCATCAGGGCCCCTCTAACATTACCAAACCCTTAGCCCCTCACTCCTTCAGCAACACACATTCCCCACATTTTCCTCAGCCCCCCAGAATGGCAACAGAAGCCCCTCACACACACACACACACACACACACAAAAACATACACACACACACCCACACACACGCATATAAACACACATGTACAGGCATGCACAAACACACACCCATGCACACGCACACACATGTACACACATACACACAGCCACGCGCACACACACAGACACACACACATACATACCCACGCACACACAAAAACACACACACACACATATAAGAATACACAAATACACACACACAAAAAAGCATACACCAATACACACTCATACATAGACACACATGTACAGGCATGCACAAACACACACCCATGCACACGCACACACATGTACACACATACACACAGCCACGCTCACACACACAGACACACACACATACATACCCATGCACACACAAAAACACACACACACATATAAGAATACACAAATACACACATACACACACAAAAAAGCATACACCAATACACACTCATACATAGACACACATGTACAGGCATGCACAAACACACACCCATGCACACATACACACATGTACACACATCCACACCCACGCACGTGGACACACACATACACACACACACAAACCCCATGCAGTAATGGGCACAGTCAGTGCTGCTAGATATCTCTCGAGGCTGCAGAGCCCATTACTCCACCACCAACAGTGCTTGCTGCTGCCAGCACGAGGACCCAGAGGCAGCACTAAGATCTGAGGACAGCGTGAAGAGGCTGAAATTGGGCCCATGAGCAATAACAGCCCCTGTCCCCACACCTCCATACACTTGGACCCCCCCCCCACCCAAAATGCAACATGGCCGCCACGAAACAACCCCTTCTGAGCAGCACGGAGCGGTTTAAAAGCCGAAACTTACTTCCTCGCTCACGCTTGGGAATGAAGCTCACTCGTTGTGATAAATGCAAAAAAATGCAAATTGAGATTTTGCCCATTTTGGTTCCCAAATATGCCTGTTTCTTTTCGGCAATATGGAAATGGGTGAAAAACTGGCCCCATTCTCCCTAGTCAGATCTCTCCCAGTTTTCTGACATTTTCCCACATAATCATGGCCGCAATGAGGTTGTAAAATTCAATGTTTTGGCCTCTACTGCTTCCTGTGGTAATGAATTCCACAGGCCCACCACTCTCTGGATGAAAAAATGGCTCCTCACTTCTATCCTAAATGGTCTACCCTGAATCCTCAGACTGGGACCCCTGTTTCTGGACTCCCCCAACTATCAGGAATATCCTCCTTGCGTCTACCCTGTCTAGTCCTGTTAGAATTTTATGCGGATTCAGGAAAATCAACAACAAAAGATATCCTACGCCCCATCAAATGAAAGTAGAAAAAGTTTGTGTCATATTGACTCTCACTGTATCAATCACAAGCCATGTAACCCTTGTAGAAACCTCTTAAAAGCATTGATGTAGGAAAGGTACATTTAGCCCTGCATCCTTAGCTCAGTCAGAAGATACACTTAATGTCTCATGTGAGTGCAAAACCCTGGCTAAAATACCCAGAGCTGTACCCAGAGAGGTAGAGGCACCATTCTTCACATATAACAGGCAAACAGGAACTATTGTTAGATATAATTTAAAGAGGGGCAGGAGAGTAGGTGGCACAGTGGTTAGCACTGCTGCCTCACAACGTCAGGGACCCAGGTTCAATTCCCGGCTTGGGTCCCTCTCTGTGCGAAGTCTGCACATTCTCCCCATGTCTGCATGGGGTTCATCTGGGATGCTCCAGTTTCCTCCCAGACTCCAAAGTTGTGTGGGTTTGGTGGATTGGCCATGCTAAATTGACACTGGTGCCAGTGGGACTAGCAAGGGTGGTAAGGGGGATCGGTGGTGGGTGGGATCATTCTCAGTAGAGGCTCAATGGGCCAAATGGTCTTGTTACGCGCTGTTGGGATTCTATGAAGAGTTCAATCTGGCTGAAGTTTATCCTTTCGAATAGCATTCCCAAAAACAGATGAACTGCTCGCTTATCTGGCAATGGGATCTTGCTGAGCACATGTTGGCAGCCATGTTTGTTGATATGACATTGTTGGTGATGTGCTTGATGTTGATGTGAAGAATTCTATGTCAGTGTAGGCTCTTCCTTTCTAAAGTTTCATTCCCAATTCATTTGCCTTGACCTTCGACAATTTAAAGAACACACAAGCTGATTGCAAGATGGAGCTTTCACAGATGAGGAAGATGTTTGTATTCAGCAGCAGTTGTGCGTTTAGATAGTCATGCACTGTGGGGAGGAAGAGCTCGGGGACTAGACTGACAAGCTCTAGGGAAAAATCACACAAGGGGCCTCAACTCTCACCCCTGAACCTGAAACTTATTGGCTCATCTCCTAGTCCAGAGACTTTGTCACAAGAATTGAATTCCAGTGCAGTACCCTGGGAGTGCTGTTCTGTCAAAGGTGCCGTCTTTCACATGAGATTTTAAACCAACTTCCTTGTCTGGTAGATATAAAAGACAGTCCACTTTGAAGAGTTAACCCCGGGGTCACGGCCAGAACTTACGTCCCAGTCACAAAGATTATCTGGGCATTGTCACATTGCTGTTTGTGGGAGCTTGCTGTGCACAAACTGGCTGCTTTCTTTCCTACATACTTCTCTGATTAGCTTGCAGAGTGTTTTGTGGTAAGGAAAATTGTTAGATAAACACTGGTTTTGTTATCCGTAGAGCAATGGAGAGGAAAATTAACGCGAAAGAAAAATCAAAGAAGGTTAGGCAGCATCTGAGGGGACGAATTTTTGCTGCTGACCTTCCAGGCCTTTGACCTTTCTGACCTATGACCTTTCATCGGTATGTCACAGAAGGCAGTGTATCAGGGATTGAGGGAAATAGGGAATGATCTATTCCTGAGTGAAAGGGCAGGAGATGATTAAATGGCAAAAGTAACATTCAGGAACAAATCGGAAACTCCGAGGAATATTATAAAGTTAGAATAGACCCTAATTTTTTTTTTAATTTTGGCATCAGTGTGAGGATAAAATGTTTCACTCCAAGTGTGACTCTATTGACACATTAGGAAGCTTTTATCAGGACAAACATCATTTTAACATTAAATATAACAAATGAACTGGCTCAATTTTATCAATTGAAATACTTGAACAAGACAGGGTAAATTTGTAACTGCTGACCCTTCGTTACCTACTCCCCTGCTCTCCCCTTGCCCACACAGGTAAAAAGATCGGGCTATGCCTTACCATCCAGCCTGAGTAGACTTAGTAATCTCCTTCAGCTTCTCAACTTCTCTCGGGATTATTTTCACTGCCTTAACTAATCCTTCTGGTTGAGCCTCTTTTACCACTTCCTTTTTGCCAGTGCCTCTCTTAAGCATTGAGCCTGTATGTGATTCTATTCCTCTATCCACACAGTAGCATTCAGAAGATTTGAACCCCACGAGCACCAGACAACAATCCCAATACGAATCTGACTATCTGCAACTAACAATGTTCCATTGGCACCTGACTCCTAGCTTCACCTCCCCATTTAAAGATGGCAAAATCATCCAGCAGATTAGCAGCAACCTATTCACCCAGCATAATGTGCTATAAAGCATTGCTGCCTCACAGCGCCAGGGCCCTGGTTTCAATTCCTGGCTTGGGTCACTGTCTGTGTGAAGTCTGCACATTCTCCCTGTGTCTGCATGGGTTTCCTCCAGATGCTCCAGTTTCCTCCCGCAGTCTGAAAGATGTGCTGGTTAGTGTGCATTGGCCATGCTAAATTCTCCCCTGTTGTGCTTGAATAGATGCCGGAGTGTGGCGACTAGGGGAGTTTCACAGTAACCTCATTGCAGTGATAATGCAAGTCGATTTGTGATACTAATAAATAAACTTAAACTTAACTATATCTATCCTCACGTGCGGCCTTTGAGAACAGAAAAAAATTGAGGGATCATTATTTCCTTATTATAAATTAGAACTAACAAATTCCCAGCATGGAGCAGATAATAAGACAGGAACATTCCACAAGGGCTGGAAATTTGAAATGTAAACAGCAAACGCTGGAAATACTTATGAAGTCAGGCAGCATCTGCGGAGAGAGAAAAGAAATCAATTCTTCGCGTCCATTACCTGCTTTCGTCCTGATGAGGGGTCAGTGATCTCTGGATCTCTGTTTCTCTCCACACAGTTGCTGCCAGACAGGTTGAGCACTTCCAACACTTCCTGATTTTATTGAACAAAGAACAAAACAGCACGGGAAACAGGCCCTTCAGCCCAACGAGCCCACGCCACCATCCCGATGTTCCCACCTCTACCCGTGATCCCTGTCCATGTTTATAGATCTATGGATTAAAAACCAAATTTGAGACAATCTAGGGAGAATTTGTTTTGCCAATTAGCCTAAGAGCACATCTTTGGGACGTGGGAGGAAACCGGAGCACCCGGAGAAAACCCACGCAAGCACGGGGAGAATGCGCAAACTCCCACAAGACACAGGACCAAATCCATGTATCTGCACAGCACAGCGATAGTCACTGAGCTGTCGTGTTGCCAATCAAATGGTCCAGGTCAAGCGTACACTAACGACGTGAAGCACTAGGATACTCTCGAAAAAGATCCAAGAGCAGCCCTCTCACGACCCATCGCGTGTTTGCCCCTCGTTAGACAACAAGGTGGACCAAAGCATCTGTAGGATAAAAACAAGTACATCAATATCATCATCTATTTACACACTTCCCAGGGACTCCCAAGGCTCATGATCCCTATTTTAAATCAGTTTTCTATACCCCTCCATTCCCATTCTGTTCATGTGCCCATCTAAGTATTTCTTAAATAACTCCACCACTTGCCTCCACCACTTTACTTGGCAGCGCATTCCATATCCCCACCACCCTCTGTGTGAAAAAACTCCCTCTAGCATCCAAATTATACCTTAACGCCCTCACCCTAAGCCTGTGACCCCTCGTGCTATTCGAGTCCATCCCAGGAAAAAGCTTAACCCTGTTTACTCTATCTATACCTCTCATTATCTTGTACACCTCTGTTAGATCTCCTCTAAGTCTATGTCTTTCTAAGGAAACCAGCCCCAATTTGCCTAACCTCTCCTCGTAACTCAGACCTTCCATACCAGGCAGCATCCCTGTAAACCTCCTCTGCACTCTCTCCAGAGTCTCCACGTCCTTCCGGTAGTAAGGCGACCAGAACTGGACGCAGTATTCCAAATGAGGTCTAACAAGCGTTTTATACAACTGCAACATTAAAGGCCAGCTCTTTTACTCTATACCCCTTCCTATAAAGGCTAGCATACTATATGCTTTCTTCACAACCTTCTCCACTTGCTCTGCCACCTTCAGAGACTTGTGCACCTGCACCCCCAGGTCCCTCTGCATTTCTATACTCTTAATAATTCTATCCTTTATCATATACCTGCCCCCTAATTCTTTCTCCCAAAATGCATCACCTCGCATTTATCAGGATTGAATTCCATCTGCCATCTAAATGCCCAAAAACAAACAGCAACCCCCCCCCCACCCCCCCAACCTCCTCACCTTCCTTACTCCCCCCCCACCATCCCCTCACTGCCTCTCGTGAACTGAAACCCAACATCAGCCGCCTGAGATCCAGGTTTGCCCAAGAATTTCCAAAAACTACACAAAGAAAACACAAAATACCTGCTCTGCAAAAGAAATCAGTGTCAAAAATTTGATTTGGTTTATTATTGTCACACTTAGTAACCTACAGTGAAAAATATTATTCCGTGCGCGCTATACAAAGCATATTGTTCATAGAGAAGGAGGCAAGAGAGTGTAGTGTTACAGTCATAGCTAGGGTGTAGAGAAAGATCAACTTAATATAAGGTAGATCCATTCAAAAGTCTGACAGCAGCAGGGAAGAAACTGTTCTTGAGTTGGTTGGTACTTCATCACAGACTTTTGTATCTTTTTCCCAACGGAGGAAGATGGAAGAGAGAATGTCCGGGGTGTGTAGGAACCCTTAATTATGCTGCCTGCTTTGCCAAGGCAGCAGGAAGTGTAGATAAGTCAATAGATGGGAGATGGATTGAACTACCTACATGACTTGTGTCGCTCCTTGTGGTCTTGGGTAGAGCAGAAGCCAAACCAAGCTGTGATACAACCAGAAGGCCCCAAAACCACCACGATCAGGACCCATCCGAAACGGGTGTGATTTGAATGCGTTTGCATGTGTTTACATTGACTTTACCGGCACTTCCCCCCTTCATCACCCACGTTCACCCATCCTAAATCGGGGCAGAGCAGACATGTTCCACAAAAGTCCGATTCGGGCACTCCAGTTAGTGAGGAGGTAAGTGCCGAGCGTCAATGGTTCTCCGCTTGAGATCGGAGAGCGAGCTGGAGCGGGGGGTGGGGCGTGTCTGCTGTCACTCTGTCTGTGGTCAGTGAGGGGAAAGGCAGGGAGGTCCCCTACCACTCTGTGTATGAACAATGAGTGGGTGGGCAAGGGGGATCATCTGTCACTCTGCGATCTGTGAGGGAGAAGGTGAGGTTTTGCCACTCTGTGTGATCGGTGAGGGGGAAGGGGAATTAGTTGCCACTCTCTGTGTGATCAGTGAGGGAGGAAGGGGAATTAGCTGCCACTCTGCCTGTGACAGTGAAGGGGAAGTGGGGGAGGATCTGGATGATGGACAGGGTAGGGGGATAAAGGAGATCAGTAATATTACTGCGATGGGGGCAATCTCCATGGAGGTCTGAGAGGGGGGGAGGCATTATCTAGCCCAGGAGGGATGTAGCGGGGGAGCGTTATTGTATCAGTTATTTTCTGCACATGCGCAGTTAGAGGCGCCAGTTGGATTTTGGGTGCGTTAAGCCCTGCTCACAGTCCTGTGCAGAGCAATTCAGAATCGCTGATATTTTTCAGGCAGAGTGCGTACAGGGGGCACCTGAACAGGTCTAAAAGTCGGAGCTGAAATACTCCCAGATTCAAGTCTGTCCAGCGGTAAATGGTAAAACAGCATCCAGTGTGTGCTTTCACTGTCGTACATCACAACCCGCTTTCGCAAGTGCTGCAAACACTCAGAGATGTGGTCATCCCAGCCTGGGACTAACAGTAGCCTAGAGATAACATTACAGGGCTAGTAATCCACAGGCATGGATCAAATGCTTTGCAGACACGAGTTCAAACCCACCACAACATCCCAGCTGAGGGACGAATTTATTAAAGTGCGTCTAGAATTGAAAATAATAATCATGGAATTATCGAATTAAAAAACAAACGCATCAGATTACTTCAAGAAAATGTCATCTTGCCCAATCCCTGCATCTGACTCAATCTTCAGCAATCACGTGATCCGGCCCAGTTTAAGGCCACTTCTGTTCATGTCCCAAAGCTTTACCCGTGATATTCACATCACAAGAATAAATACTTAAGACAAACAGACCTGCACCCAGGTCAAGTCAGTGCATCTGACATGGAAATATCGAAACTGGGAACAGGGAAGAGGCCCTTCAAGCTGTCCCCATAATCTCACATATTTACCCTGCTAATCCCCCTGACACTAAGGGTCAATTTAGCATGGCTAATCAACCTAATCCGCACATCTTTGGAGTGTAGGAGGAAACCACAGCACCCAGAGGAAACCCACGCAGACTCGGGGAGAACATGCAAACTCCACACAGTGACTCAAGGCAGGAATCAAACCCGGGTTCTGGCCTGCCAGGCAGTAGTGCCAACCACAGTGCCACAATGCCACCCCTTATTTTTAAACTATGACCTTGTCTTCTAGAGTGCCCCACAAGAGGAAATATCCTCTCCACGTCTATTTTGTCAATCCCTCTTATCATCTTGTACACCTCAAATAAAAGTCTCTCTTCTAAACTCCAGGGAGTGTCAGCCTAAACTGCCCCAATCTTTCTTTGTAAGACAGTATGACCATGGCCTACCCTCGATCTAAGAGCCCATTGTCCCCGCGTTATCCCCCACACACCACTTGATGCCATTAAAATCTAAAACAAAATCCAACATGTTTGTGAATATAGGCTGGAATTCTCTGATGTCAGCGAGAATGGAGAATTTGGCACTCAGCCAAACCGTTCACTGCAACAGGATTGGAGAATTCCTAGTAGCAAGGAAGTTTGGAGAATTCCGGCCATTTTTGGGGACTTGGCCTCCACATCCTTCTGTGGTGGAGAATTCCACAGCTTCTCTACGCTTTGAGTGTCGAAATTTCTCTTCATCTCAGTCCTAGGTGGTCTACCCGATATCCGGAGACTGTGTCCGCTGGATGTAGACTTCCCCCACCAGGGTAAACATCCTCCCTGAATAGTGTTGTCCAGCCTTGTGAGAATTTGTACATTTCAATCAAATCTTCTCTCATCTTTCTAAACTCCAGTGAACACAGGTCCAATTGAATCAATCTCTCCTCATAGGACAATCCCACCAACCCCAATGACAACTTGGTGAACCTTCGCTGTGCTTCATCTATGGCAAGTATATCCTTTCTTAGGTAAGGATACTCCTAAGTGTGATCTCCTAAGGTCCTGGATAACTGCAGTAAGTTATCCATACTTCCAACCTCTACGATCTATTAGAGGTTTGTCTTACAAAGAAAGATTGGGGCAGTTTAGGCTGACACTCCCTGGAGTTTAGAAGAGAGACTTCTATTTGAGGTGTACAAGATGATAAGAGGGATTGACAAAATAGACGTGGAGAGGATATTTCCTCTTGTGGGGCACTCTAGAAGACAAGGTCATAGTTTAAAAATAAGGGGTGGCATTGTGGCACTGTGGTTGGCACTACTGCCTGGCAGGCCAAAACCCAGGTTCGATTCCTGCCTTGAGTCACTGTGTGGAGTTTGCATGTTCTCCCCGAGTCTGCGTGGGTTTCCTCTGGGTGCTGTGGTTTCCTCCTACGCTCCAAAGATGTGCGGATTAGGTTGATTAGCCAGGCTAAATTGACCCTTAGTGTCAGGGGGATTAGCAGGGTAAATATGTGAGATTACGGGGACGGGTTGTTGTCAGTGTAGTCACGATGGGCTGAATGGTCTTCTCCTGTATTGTAGGGATTCTATGATCTATGATTTATTCTCTGAACTCAAATCCTCTCGCAATGAAGATCAACACGCCATCATCACTACTTCCATACGTACTGCCAATACCCTAACTTCCTATTCCATCGCTGATGATCACTACTGAGATTCAACCCCATACCTAGATTCTTAGTGGAGAAACCATGTTCCAACTGAGATATTGGCTGGAATTTTACCGCCTTCCCTAGGCTTGTAAGATTGAGCCCGAGGCCAAGGGGATTGCCGTTCTGCAAGCCTCGTCTGCCCAGATTTCGGGGTGGCAGTGCCAATAAGGTCAAGGCCATTGTCCCAAAATCACATTACGGCATAGAATGTGGTACAAATAATCTCAGGTCAAAATCGATTTCGCTATCTTCAATGTACTTGACCTCCTGGCCACACAACTCATTCCAACACAGGACAGGAAATTTCCCCCAAAAAAAGTAACTCTATCCCGGCTGCGAGTTAACGGTTTTTGCTCTCGTTTCAGTGCTACAGAAATTGGGTGAAATCGGTACCTCACAGGCTGTTATCCAGACAAACCTGTCACAGTTGGACAGTGAAGGTGAGTAGTATGTGAGTTATCCGTATCTCCCACTCAGTCTGCGCTCTGTCCTTTAAAAGTGATATGTATATCTGGCAAATTATCGACGGGAATGAGGGCTGGAATGAAATCCGGAAGTTGGTGGTATTTGAGGTGCAGCGGGAGTAATAGATGCAACTCACGTATAAGGCAATTCCTTGATCATTTTCCTCTCTCAACTGAACGTATCTGTGCCCAGACTACAGGCCTCATCCCTAAGAAAAAACAACAAATGTCCAACTCCAATTCAAGATTTTCCACTTAGTACAAGCAGATTTCCAGATCCGCAGGTACCTGAAGTTAGTAGGATTGAATTAGAAGCAGCAGTAAGAACTGGGACTGTTCTCCTTGGAGACGGGAAAGTTGCCCAAAATCATGGTGTGTCGAGACAGAACTGAAACAGGAAGAAACTGTTGGCTAAAGGGCTGCCAATCAAAGAGCAGCAATATAAATGTTTGGCAAAACAGCTAATGGTGATATAGGGAAGAGGTTTTATTTTTACACAGAGTGCACTCTGCGAGAGAACAAAGAACAAAACAGCACGGGAAACAGGCCCTTCGGCCCAACGAACCCGCGCCGCCACCTCGATGTTCCCACCTCTACCCATGATCCCTGTCCATGTTTATAGATCTATGGATTAAAAACCAAATTTGAGACAATTTAGGGAGAATTTGTTTTGCCAATTAGCCTAAGAGCACATCTTTGGGATGTGGGAGGAAACCGGAGCACCCGGAGAAAACCCACGCAAGCACGAGGAGAATGCGCAAACTCCCACAGACACAGGCCCAAATCCATGTATCTGCACAGCACAGCGATAGTCACTGAGCTGTCGTGTTGCCCATCAAATGGTCCAGGTCAAGCATACACTAACAACGTGAAGCATTAGGATACTCTCGAAAAAAAATCCAAGAGCAGCCCTCTCACGACCCATCGCGTGTATGATCCTCGTTAGACAACAAGGTGGACCAAAGCACCGATAGGATAAAAACAAGCACACCAATATCATAAAGGGTAGTGGAGACAGCTTTAATTTCCAAAGAGAATTGGCTCATTATCTGAGGTGGAGCAGTGAGAAGCACTGCCTCACTGTGCCAGGGACCCAGATTCAATCCCGGCTTTGGGTGACAGTGCAGAGTCTGCGCGCTCTCCCCACTTATGCATGGGTTTCCTTCAGATGCTCTGGTTTCCCCCCAAAGTTGAAAGACATGCTGATTCGGTGGATTGCCCATGCTAAATGCACAAAGTTACGAACGCAGGACAGACAAGTGTACAGCACGCATAAGATGCTCTTTAGGAGGGTCGGTGCAGACTCAATGGGCTGAATGGCTCCGTTCTACACTGCGCGGATTATATAATTCTATTCCAGGAACATTTCATCTGCTCCTGCTGAATTGTCCTTCTC
This sequence comes from Sphyrna mokarran, assembly GCA_024679065.1. Taxonomy (NCBI): domain Eukaryota; kingdom Metazoa; phylum Chordata; class Chondrichthyes; order Carcharhiniformes; family Carcharhinidae; genus Sphyrna; species Sphyrna mokarran. Next base: position 5,820,378 of record JAGIQG010000035.1, on the reverse strand, counting down.
ATATTTCCGTTTGATCAATTTTTAACTCTGCTTGTGTCTTTCTCAATAACGGTAGCATCTTCCTCTTTCTGGGGAAAGTCAGAGGAAGAACACTGATGTAACCTCTCAGCCACGTGCCTGCTTTTGTGGAAATTGCCTTTTCTGCCCCAAATCAGCCCCATTCCCGTATTATCCTATCATCGCACAGAGAACACATTTGGGAGCCACGTGGAGTGATGGTGGCACAGCGTTATTGTCACCAGGCTGGTAATCCAGCTACCCAGATGGCGCACACGGTGGTGCACTGCTACCTCACAGTGTCAGGGACCCGTGTTCAAATCCAGTTTTGGTCACTCTCTGTCCAGAGTCTGCGCGAGTATAGTGAGCTGAAGGGTTTCTTCCTGTGTTGTACTGCTGCTGGGAGAAATTTCATGATCCCAGATCAGTGAATGTGCCTTAGTGTGACATCTCTCACTCACTATGCCATCAAAGTCTCACCACTCACCCCTCAGACACCCGGGATTCGACCTTAATGTTCAAATATTCCACCTCACCCTCGCACACCTTCTTAAGATGCCTGTCTAACCTCCGCCTCTCAGTGGCCCCAGAGAACACAGTGGATATAATTGGGTGGTCTAGACAGGACAATGCAATCAGTGCGGATTCAGTGGGTGAAGGGTCTGTTCTTTCATCTCTGTGACATCTAGGGATTCTACATAATTAAGAAGCAGTTGTGTGTGCGGATGAAAGAGTCAACAGCCGAAATGAAAACTCAGCGTTAAACAGGCTGGATCTGCACCCCACTGTACCCCCCCCCCACTGGCTCACACCCCTTCTCCTCCCCATGTACAGTGAGTGACTGAACAGTTTATACTGTGACCCAGTTTCTCCCCTCCCCGCCAAACTGTTTGATATGAGCAGAGAGTTCTGGGAATACTCAGTATCTCAGACTGCAAACGCGAGAGAGAAAAACAGAGTTTAACATTTCAGCTTGTGATGGTGGGGTGGTATAATGGCTGGACTGGTAACCCCGAAAATCCAGGGTAATGCTTCGGGTTCCAATCCCACCACGGGAAAAGGTGAAACTTAAATGTAGTAAAAATCTGGAATTAAGAATCTGCTGATGACCGTGAAATTATTGTCGATTGTCAGAAAAACCCATCTGGTTCACTAATGCCCTTTAGGGAAGGAAATCTGCCATCCTTACCCAGTCTGGCCTACTTGTGACTACAGAGCAATGTTGTTAACTCTTAAAAATACCCTCTGAAATGCCCTAGCAACCATTCAGGATTGTGACTGAGTCAGAAGTTGAAGTTTATTTGTTAGTGTCACAAGTAAGACTTACATTAACACTTCAATTAAGTTACTTTGAAAATCCACCAGTCACCACACTCCTGTTCGGGTACACTGAGAGAGAATTTAGCCCGGCCAATGCGCTTAACCAGCACGTCTTTCAGACTGTGGGAGGAAACCGGAGCACCCGGAGGAAACCCATGCAGACACAGGGAGAATGTGCAAACTCCATATAGACAGTGACCCAAGCTGGGAATTGAATCCAGGTCCCTGGTGCTATGAAGTGGCAGTGTTAACCACAGTGCCCCCGTGCTGCCCCCGTGCTACTGTGCCACCCCTGTGTGCCCCCAGTTGTGCCACTGTGCTGCCGGGGTTCGAGTCCCACCCAGGATCAGATGGCTGAGGGAGATGCGTTTATACCTCAGCCAAACAGGTTGGCTATCAATCTATAAAATCCTTCCAAATGCGCCAGTGGCTGGTGGTCAGAGCAGGAGAAGAAAGTCTGGTCAGGAATTGGAGTCTCTACTTTAGCTTCACACGTTAGCTTAGGGACTTGGACAAGTTGCAGAGCTGGGCCGAGAGGTGGCAAATGGAGTTTAATGTGGAAAAGTGTGAGGTAATGCACTATGGCAGAAATAATAAATGTGTAGAGTATAGGGCAAATGGTAGGATTCTTAGTAGTCTAGATGAACAGAGGGATCTTGGTGTGTATGTGCATAGATCCCTGAAAGTAGGCAGTCAGGTCGAGAAGGTTGTTAGGAAGGCATATGGAGTCTTGGCTTTTATTGGTAGAGGGATTGAATTTCGGAGCCGCAACGTCATGTTGCAACTGTACAAAACTCTAGTGCGGCCGCACTTGGAGTATTGTGTGCAGTTCTGGTCCCCACATTATAAGAAAGATGTGGAGGCATTGGAGAGGGTACAGAGGAGGTTTACCAGGATGTTGCCTGGTATGGAGGGCAGGTCTTATGAAGAGAGGCTGAGGGATTTGAGGTTGTTTTCGTTAGAAAGGAGGCGGCTAAGAGGGGACCTAATCGAAACATATAAGATGATTAGAGGTTTAGATAGGGTGGACAGTGATAGCCTTTTTCCTAGGATGGAGAAAGCTAGCACGAGGGGACACAGCTTTAAATTAAGGGGTGATAGTTATAGGACGGATATCAGAGGTAGGTTCTTTACCCAAAGGGTGGTTCGGGAGTGGAATGCCCTGCCTGCAGCAGTTGTAGATGCGCCAAGTTTGGTGGCGTTTAAGAGGTTAGTTGATAAGTATATGGAAGAGAAGGGAATGGTTTAGTTTGGAGGGGCATTGCTTTTTATATTGGTCGGCGCAACATCGAAGGCCGAAGGGCCTGTTCTGTGCTGTAATGTTCTATGTTCTATGTTCTATGATCTATGTATGTAAAACCGCTTGTTAGCACAGCAACTGGAACTCCTTACAGGAGGGTGGAGGCAGGTAGCTGGACCCATGGGGTTTGACCGGGATGTGGATGACAGAAATGGAGGTTCCAGCAGGGTGGACTGGATCTGTCCACCATCAGGGACAATGAAGAAAGCTGTTTGACATTCCAAAACCCGACTTCTCAGCCTAAGACAAGCTGTAGAGAGCAGGAAGAGGGATGCAGTTCTGGTCACATATTGGAAACCCTGTCTACTCCATAACATGGATTGACTGCCCCTCAAATCCATGTGTAGTTAGAGAGCTCGCACTGTCAGGTCAGGTACCCTTCAATATATCTTGTTGCAGCAACTAAGATGTGATGGGCAAGAATTCCCATCATCCCAGAAATCCCACTGATATTTTCCCAGAGTAGAGACGGATGCAAGGATCACCCACACCCATTTCCAGTGAGTTTAACAGATAACAAAGCTTGACTCAAAGTCCAGACATCCATTACTCTTGTGAAACAGCTGCACCCCAGGGAAAATATTGCTTGATTGACAGCTCAGCCAAAGCTTTGATAAAGGGTCATCTGTATTCCAAACGTCAGCTCTTATCTCTCCTTACAGATGCTGCCAGACCCGCTGAGATTTTCCAGCATTTTCTCTTTTGGTTTCAGATTCCAGCAGCTGCAGCAATTTGCTTTCATTGCTTAATTGTTATTCGTTGAGACAAACCACTCTTATGGAATAATCCGCAAATCATTGCGGGTTTTCAATCCAAAAGTGTCATTTCACGTGGCCTTTCGTCAATACTACTGTGTCCTATTCGATCTGAGAGACCCATAACTTGGAGAAATGACTTCTCCCAAAGGATTGTGAATCTGTGGAATTGGCTACCCCAAAGTGTGGTGGATGCTGGGACAGTGGCTAAATTTAAGGAAGAGAAAGGTGCAAGGGACCTACATTTGTCTTCACCAATCTTTTTCTCATCACATATCTATAGAAACTTGTACAGTCAGTTTTTATGTTCTCCTCAACTTTCCGCTCATACTCTATTTTCCCCTTTTTAATCAATCCCTTAGTCCTCCTTTGTTGAATTTGAAAACTCTATCCACTGTCATCCCTTTAAATAATATTCCCTAGTCCATCATAGTCAACTCACGCCTCATATCATTATCGTTTCCGTAATTTAGATTCAAGACTCGATCTCAGAATCAACAATGTCGCTCTCCATCTTAAGACCATCTGATGGGCAACACGACAGCTCAGTGACCATCGCTGTGCTGTGCAGATACATGAATTTGGGCCTGTGTCTGTGGGAGTTTGCGCGTTCTCCCCGTGTTTGCGTGGGTTTTCTCCGAGTGCTCCGGTTTCCTCCCACGTCCCAGAGATGTGCTCTTAGGCTAATTGGCAAAACAAATTCTCCCTAAATTGTCTCAAATTTGGTTTTTAATCCATAGATCTATAAACATGGACAGGGATCGCGGGTAGAGGTGGGAACATCGGGTTGGCGGTACGGGCTCGTCGGGCCGAAGGGCCTGTTTCCCGTGCTGTTTTGTTCTTTGTTCTTTGTTCTTAACACTTCTATCATATTTATGATCACTCATCCCCAAGGAGCCTTGTGCAACCTGACTGCCAATTATTCCTTCCTCATTACACAGTAAGATAAATAATATGGGGAAAAATGTAACGACTTGCTTTGTGAACTCTCACTACATTCTGCTCTCATTTCAGTGACACAGATGTTCGGTGAAGCAAGGAAAGACCAGGATGATGTTAAGATGGAACTTTCTGGAATGAAAGCTGACAGTAAGTGTCTTCATGTCTCACATTGTCCATTTCAAAATCACATCACGTTGAAGCGATTGCAGGGAGATTAAAGCAAGGGAACCAATAAGGTCAGGGATGCCAATCTTCCCCTGAAGCTAACATGGGTTCTCACCGCTATTATTAATGTGAATGATGTTGGATACTAATCAAAGATCTCTCTCCAGCAGTGTGATCAGAGAGTGCAACTGGGAGACAGAGACTGTGAGAAAGAGAGGGAGAGTGAGAGAGAGACACGGAGAGAGGGAGAGGGACAAGGAGAGAGAGAGGGTGAGGGATGGAGGGAGGAAGAGGGAGAGTGGGGGAAGAGTGAGGGAAGAGAGAAGGAGAATGAGGATGAGAGAGAGGGGGATGGAGGGAAAGAGAGAGGAGGAGGTGAGAGAGGGAGGAGAAGAGAGAGGAGAGTGACAGAGCAAGAGACAGAGAGAGAGGGATGGAGATAGAGAGACAGGGAGGGAGGGAGACAGAGACAGAGAGGGGCAGAGAGAGAGTGAGAGAGAAAATGGAAGAGAGAGATAGGGAGAGAGTGAAAGAGAGAGAGAGAGAATGAGAGTGAGGGAGAGAGTGAGAGAGGTAGAAGGGGGATGGAGGAGGAGAACAATAGAGAAGAAGAGGGAGATAGAAAGAGAGAAACAGAGAGAGAAGGGAAGAGTGAGAGGGAGAGAGAGGGGGAGAGTGAGAGGGAGAGACACCATTCATATCAATCAATAGTAATGAGAATTGTTATGCCCCAAAATTCACTTTCATATTTCCTTAACATCACATTGATCCTCATCACTGTATGAATTATTTCACACACTAACTAACCAATCAGGTATAGGAAGAGGCCACTCAGCCCCTCCAGCCTGCTCTCCCAATCAATAAGCTCATGGCTGATCTGATTGGAGCCCCACCCTGACATTCCCGCCGATCCCCCCCCCACCCCCCGGTAATCCTTCACCGCCCCACCCCACTCAGCAAGAATCCATCTCGCCTTAAGATAAGTCTCTTACCACCTTCTGAGAGAAAAGAATTTACCTCATCTCGGTCTTAATTTTTAAACAGTGACCCCGCCCTAGTTCTAGATTCTTCCACAAGAGAAAATATCCTCTCCACATCCATCCTGTCAACACCCCTCAGGTTTCAATAAAGTCATTTCTTATTCTTTTAAACTCTGGCAGATGCAAATTATCATGTCTAACCTTTCCTGGTAAGGCAATCAGCCCATTCCTGTTATTAATCTAGTAAACATTTTCTGTTTCCAATGCACTTCTTCCCCTAAATAGCACTCCAAATGTGGTCTCACCAAATCCCTGCTCATAACCATAACAGAAACATAACCTCTCTACTTTTGTATTCTATTCCCTTACGATAAATTATACCATTCTATTAGCTTTCCTACCTGTACCTGTATGTTAGCTTTTCCTGATTCATCACTAGGTCCCCTGAGATTCCTCTGCATCTCAGACCTCTGAAATCTCTCAACATTTTAATTAATTTGTTCCACATGCTATTGAAGTAGAGCCACTATCTAATACTGCACAGTTAAATACATCCTGAGACAAAGGCAATTTATCGGGAATAACCGTAACTAATTTACTGACCAGCTTACTTGGAACAGTTGGTGGTAGGCAGTGCGTTATGCAAAAAACATTAGAAACAAAAGCAGAAGCAATCCATCTGTCTCCCCGAGCTTGCTTTGCCATTTAAACATAGGTAATATCTGTGATACATATATATATATATATATATATGTGTGTGTGTATATTTATGTATATATTGTGTGTGTGTATATATATATATATATATATATACACACACAAATACATATATATGTGGTTTCTGATCTATCAATAATGCTTGGTGGTGTCTATTTTATATAGTTGGAACAATGCACCAATGGCAGTACTTTTTAACAGGTTTATTTACAGGAGTTTCAAAATATCTTTGTAATCACAAACTATCAACACCCATGCATATCCCAGCTGGAGCTTCCAGTAACTTCTGTGCTGCATGTTTACTTTGCTCTGAGTCAACACCCAGGCTTAACCAATCAAGCACAGTGAGCATAGATCAGCTAGCTCAGTTGGATGGATAGCTGGCTCATGATGCAGAGCAATGACAACAACGCAGGTTCAATTCCGGTCCCAGCTGAGTTTTTTTTTAGCCTTGGGACTCCCTGGGAAGATGTGTAAATAGATGATGATATTGATGTATTTATTTTTATCCTACAGGTGCTTTGGTCCACCTTGTTGTCTAACGAGGGGCATACATATGATGGGTCACGAGAGGGCTGCTCTTGGATTTTTTTCGAGAGTATCCTAGTGCTTCGCGTCGTTAGTGTATGCTTGACCTGGACCATTTGATGGGCAACACGACAGCTCAGTGACTATCGCTGTGCTGTGCAGATACTTGGATTTGGGCCTGTGTCTGTGGGAGTTTATGCATTCTCCCCGTGCTTGCGTGGGTTTTCTCCGGGTGCTCCGGTTTCCTCCCACATCCCAAAGATGTGCTCTTAGGCTAATTGGCAAAACAAATTCTCCCTAAATTGTCTCAAATTTGGTTTTTAATCCATAGATCTATAAACATGTACAGTGATCATGGGTAGAAGTGGGAACATCGGGGTGGCGGCGCGGGCTCGTTGGGCTGAAGGGCCTGATTCCCGTGCTGTTTTGTTCTTATCAGTTACCAAACTCGAATAATCAATCAGAACAATGAAACTGTTGGACACTACAAATGGTGTCAACAGATACTGGGGCGCAACGGGCCAGGAGACACCAGCGGAGACCATTTTGCGGCTTCCGTAAGTGCCACTCTCTCCACATTTCAATGTGCCCCCACCCCCCACCAAACCCAACGAAGTTCACTCCTACTCCCCATGAATGGGGAACAGGCCATCAACCCTAAACAGAGGCCATGGAGGGCCCTTCCCCAGGAGGATGGAGATAAGGGGATGTCCCTTGGCAGTGCCAACTTGGCAGTACAGCCTGGCCCCCTGACATTGCTCAAGGAGCACATTGGCAATGCCCAAGAGGTACCTTGGCAGCGGGCATTGGGCAGTGCAAAGGGGTGAGGTCTATTGTGGGGTTAAGAAAATCAGCGGGAGTAACTCCTGTTATCATTCACAGTGAGGACTTGCAGAGTTTTTTGGGAGAATCCTGACCATTATTCTCTGTAAATGATGGTGAAACTCAGTGCGAATCTAATATCCAATTTTGATTGGGCTGGATTTGACTGCAGGGAGCTGGAAATGCAATCTAACCCCCGGTTAATGTTTGAAGATGATACTTTCCTGGGATTTAAGATGAAGATTTTGTTTCTTGTCCAGTTGCCCTACTGGAGGTGAGAAACTTGCTGGCTGATGCGAGGGTGGGCCTTTCACAGATAGTGAATCAGAGTGAGTGTTATATCCCACCCACTCAGACAGCTGTGCGCCCTAACACCTCTGCACTCACTCACAACCTGTCCACTGTGGTGTCACCCTTACCCAGGCGAGAAGGTAGAGCCGGCTCTACAAATCAGAGGCATATCGGAGATTTGCCCAGGTTAATTCCCTCAATCGCCCACATAACCTCAGCAGTGAGAGGGTAACAGGTGGCTAATGGCTCCATCTCTGGCATTTTTTGCCAAACAAACAATAAAAGCAAGGGCAATTCCTCCTCTCGATCCCACCCCCACTTCCCCACCCATGGGGTATTATATCCAGATAGTTTTTGAATGCCGTGAGAAAAGTTAGTATCCTGGCTGAAATACTGGCAGATGTCAGTAGGAGACAGCAGAGGAGTTTATGTTAAGCTTTCCCAGTTGTGTACTGCAGCTTCTCTCTCTGTCCCTCTCTCTCCCTCTCTTGCTTGCTTTCTCACCCGTCTCTCTCTCTTTCACTCACACTTTCTCTCTCTCTCTTTCTGTGTCTCTCTCTCTCTGTCAATCTCTCATTCTGTCTTTTTCTCCCTCTCTTTCTCTCACACACTCTGTCTCTCTCTCTGTCTCTCTCTCTCTCTATCTCTTTCTTTCTGTATCTCTCTCCATCTCTCTCTGTCTCTGTCTTCCACTCTCTCTCACTCACTCTGCCTTTCCCTCTCTCTCTTTCTGTCTCTCTCTCTCTCTTTCTCACTCTGTCTCTCTCCGTCTCTGTTTTGCTTCGTCTCTGTCTCTCTCTCTCTGTTTCTCTCTCTCTGTCTCTCTCTCATTCTTTTTCTCTCTCCCTCTCTTTCTCTCACACATTCTGTCTCTCTCTCTATCTATCTCTTTCTTTCTGTATCTCTCTCCGTCTCTCTCTGTCTTCCACTCTCTCTCACTCACTTTGCCTCTCCCTCACTCTGACTCTCCCTTTCTCTCTTTCTGTCTCTCTCCGTCTCTGTCTCACTTCGTCTCTGTCTATCTCTGTCTCTCTCTCTCTTTTTCTCTCTCGTTCACACTCTGTCCCTCTCTCTCACACTCTCTCTCTCTCTGTCTCTCGGTCTCTGTCTTTCTCTCTCTCTCTGTCTCTTCCTTTCTCACTCACACTCTGTCTCTCACACTGTCTCTCTTTGTCTCTCTCTCTCCCTCACACACACACACTCTCTCTCTCCCCGGTATAGGGGAGAGGATTGCATGAAGCTATCGAGGTGCGTAGCCGCAATTCTCTGTGTTTTACAGCAGCTTCGCTCATCCTTCTGATTACCATCCTCAGTCTTCGCAATCCCCTCCCCTCCCATCCCACCCCACCACCCCCAGCTCATAACTGGGTCAGAATTGAATTTAAATAGTTTATTTTTGTAAATTCCACCCTCTCTACCTCTTTAATTTCCTTCTCTAGTTGATAAATTTCTTGAGCTTTTCTCTCATTGTCCCTTCCCCAGATTGCCTCAGCTTTTGATTCCCTCACGCTTTGAGGGCGAGGCAGTGGTATTTTCACTGGGCTAGTAATCCAGAGACTCAGGGTAATGCTGTGGGGGAGCTGGGTTCAAATCCAACCATGGCAAATGGTGAAAATTTGAATTCGATTAAAAGGTCTGGAATTAGAAGTCTAACTATAACCAAAAGTATGTTTAAGAACACATCTGGATCACTAATGGGAAGGAAATCTGCCGTCCTTACCTGTTCTGACCTACACGTGACACCAGAGTCACAGCAATGTGATTGACTCTTAACCAACCTCTGAAATACCGAGCAAGGTACTCAGCGGATACAGATCCCGTAAATAAATTAAAGAAACAAAACTTGATTCGCACTTTGACATCATCCAACCAATAGCTATATCTAATCTCAAACTTTGATTTGATTTGAGGGTGGCACAGTGGTTAGCACTGCTGCCCCACAATGCCAGGAACTCAGGTTCAATTCCCAGCTTGGGTCTGTGCGGGGTCTGCACATTCTCTCCATGTCTGCGTGGGTTTCCTCCACATGTTCTGGTTCCCTCCCACAGTTTGAAAGACGTGCTGGTTAGGTGCATTGGCTGTGCTAAATTCTCCCTCAGTGTACCCGAACAGGTGCCGGAGTGTGGATTTTCACAATAGCTTTATTGCAGTGTTAACATAAGTCTACATGTGACACTAATGAATAAATTTAAAAATTATTGTCACATGTATCACTATACAGTGAAAAGTATTGTATACAGAATATATACTATTGCTATACAGAAAAGCACACCATTCATAGAGAAGGAAAGGAGAGGGTGCAGAATGTAGTGTTACAGTCATAGGCAGGGTGTAGAGAAAGATCAACTTAATGCAAAGTAAATCCATTCAAAATTTTATGAGGGTATCTTTAAATGTCTTCACAGTTAAAGGGTCCTTGAAACCTCCACGAGCCCCTCAGAAAATGCTCACTTGACCCCTGTCACCATTTCAAGTCTTGAATTTCAGTAGCTGAGTTATATCTGCCCGGGAAATTCTGAATAGCATTTCAAATAACAATATGAATTGTAGTATGAAGACAGCATTGAGATGAAGCCTTTGAACAAAGGGAGCAGAATAGCAGAGATCCCTTGTCAGAGCAGAGTGAATTCTCCAGGAGTGGTATTAGCAGTGGGTCTCTCAAGAGAATACTTTCAGAGTGTGATAGATTGCTGCAGTCATTGAGTGATGTCCCCAGTGATTTCTGCTGCTTTACACAAATCATGAAACTCCCAGTGGGTGTATAACCAGCGTTAACAATAGCTGGCCAAGGGTTATAGTAGCTAATCCCTCAATGCTTGTGCTTTTCAAAGATGTGTGGGTTAGATTGATTGGCCATGCTAAAAATTGTCCTTTAGTGTCCTGGGACGTGTAGGTTAGAAGGATTAGCGGGTAAATGTGTAGGAATATGGAGATAGGGTCAAGGTGGGTTTGTGAATGGTGCAGACTCGATGGGCCTGTTTTTGCACTGTAGGGTTCTATGATTCTATGATTAAAGGTCTGACAGCAGCAGGGAAGAAGCTGTTCTTGAGTCGGCTGGTACGTGACCTCAGACTTTTGCATCCTTTTCCTGATGGAAGAAGGTGGAAAAGAGAATGTCCGGGATGTGTTGGCTTGCTTTGCCAAGGCAATGGGAAGTAGACAGAGTCAATGGATGGGAGGCTGGTTTGCGAGATGGATCAGCCTGGCTATCTTACCACACATCAGATAAATGTTTTACTGATGAGCAGATGTTCCACCTCTCCCTCAAAATCGACAATTATCCTGAAGCGAGGAGGTTCAGTGTTGGTATTAGCCCTGGGACATGCACTGAAAACAGTGGCTGAGGACACGTGTGAGCATTCTGACCTTGAATGGACCATTGGACATCAAGGGCAAGATCCGGCAGCATCCAGCCACACGTTTCCCGCCAGCGAGAGGTGACACATTGTTTGCCAGCGGCCGGATTCTCCAGTCCCGCTGCTGTCAATGGGAGTTCCCGTTCACGTCAATCCACACCAATGGGAAATTTGCAGGTGGGTGTGGGGAGAGATGGAAGGGAGGGCACTTTTGGCAGGATTGGAGAATCCCACTGGAATGAGAATTCCAACCAAAATCTCTACAACCATTGGCCTTGTGTTTCCTCCTGTCTGCTTACAGCCTCGCTTACCTGTGCAACTTTACATCAGTTCAACCGAGTCACTAATGGGGGTTCATTCTGCAATGTTCATTCTGAGTCAACATTTTGCCTCCCACTTTCTGAAGGTGCTTGGGACTTTCAATTGAATCCTCCCTGTGTTCCACATTCTGCCCTGGTTCGAACCTTCCAAAAGCTGCTGTACTCATGCATCTATTTTAAGACGCTATAATTAATAAACCAAACTGCCCTGCTTAATGAAGGCTAAGGATTAGCGGAGCCATATAAAGACAATCCTAGCAGGCTGTAGTCAGGTTAACCCTTTTCTTAGGCATTTCACACCCACAGAATGTTTCAAAGCATTCCACTGCCCATGGTGTACTTTTGATATCCAGCCGCTGTTCTAATTTTAAGACAGTAAGAAGTCTCACAACACCAGGTTAAAACCCAACAGCTTTATTTGGTAGCACAAGCTTTCGGAGCATTTCATCAGGTGAGTGGAGAGGTGGGTTCACAAATACAGCATAAGGAAACAGAGGCACAGTTACAAGATAATGTTGTAGTTTTTCTCTCTGACTCTATAAATTGGTCCAGAGAGGTAACCCGATACTCTACACAGGTAGAGTATCCCACCCTCCCCCCTCCTCTAACCTAATAATAAAAGTGTGTGTGTAGTTTTTTTTTCTCTCCTGCAAATTAAAGTAACAGTGATGGCAGTGCAGGTAGTACATTGCACCTCCTGCGGTATGTATGAGGTGAGGGACACCAGTAGTGTTCCTGCTGATTATACCTGCAGGAAGTGTGCACACTTGCAGCTCCTTGAGGATCGTGTTAAGGAGCTGGAGCTGGAATTAGAGGAGCTCAGAGTAATTCGCGAGGTTGAGGAGGATATAGGCAGGAGTAACAAAGAGATTGTAACTCCTATAAGTGATAATTGGGTAACTATTAGGAGGAGGGGTAAGAAGCAATCGGGGAGACAATCCCCTGGGGCTGTTCCCCTCCAAAATAAATTTTCTGTCTTGGGGGCTACAGTTGAGGAAGAATCAACTGGAGCTGACCAAAGGGAGCAGGTCTCTGGGGGTGAGACTGCTGAGAATGCTCAGGTGGGTGGGGGGAATAAGAGATTAGGCCTAGTTATAGGAGACTCCATAGTTAGAGGGACAGATAGGAGGGTAAATAGTAATAAACAGGACTCAGGGCTGGTGTGTTGCCTCCCAGGGGCTGGGGTCCAGGATGTCGCAGATCGGGTTTTTAGGATTCTTAAGGGTGAGGGGAGTCAGCCCCAAGTCATTGTTCATGTGGGGACACATGATGTAGGTAGGACAAGGGAAGGGGATATTAAACAGAAATTTATGGAGTTAGGGTGGAAGCTTAGGTCCATAACAGGCAGAGTGGTTATCTCTGGACTCTTGCCTGTGCCAAGAGATAGTTTAGAGATGAACAGAGAAAGGGATAGTTTGAACTCATGGCTGCGTGGATGGTGCAGGAGGGAGGGGTTCAGGTTCCTTAACAATTGGGACTCATTCTGGGATAGGTGGGACCTCTTCAAGAGAGATGGTCTACACCTGAACCAGAGGGGGACTAATATCTTGGGGGGAAAATTTGCTAAGGCTATGATGGGGGCGTTAAACTGATTCGGGGGGGGGGTGGGATCCTAAGTAGTTGGGGTGCTGAGAGGGATGAGAGTAAGGGGGTTATAGAGGAGAGTTGTAAAACACAGCGGCGTACGGGTGGGGTGGGGCATGGTTTGAGATGCGTATACTTTAATGCAAGGAGTATTCGCAATAAGGGGGAGGAACTTGCAGCTTGGACCAGTACCTGGAACTTCGATGTTGTGGCCATTTCAGAGACTTGGGTAGAGCAGGGACAGGAATGGATGTTGCAGGTTCCGGGGTACAAATGCTTTAGTCGGAGTAGAGAAGGGGGTAGAAGGGGGGGAGGAGTGGCGTTACTGGTCAAAGACTGTATCACGGTGATCGAAAAGAAGTTTGATGAGGACTTGTCTGTTGAGGTAGTATGGGCTGAGATTAGAAACAGGAGAGGAGAGGTCACCCTGTTGGGAGTCTTTTACAGACCTCCTAATAGTTCTAGAGAGGTTGAGGAAAGGATTGCGAAGTCAATTCTGATTAGGAGTGAAAGTAGTAGGGTAATTGTGATGGGGGACTTTAACTTTGCTAATATTGATTGGAATAGCTATAGCTCTAGCTCGTTAGAGGGGTCAGTTTTCGTACAGAGTGTGCAGGAAGGTTTTTTGACTCAGTATGTAGATAGGCCAACTAGAGGTGAGGCTACATTGGATTTGGTGCTGGGCAATGAGCCAGACCAGGTGTTAGGCTTGGAAGTTAGTGAACATTTTGGTGATAGTGACCACAATTCGGTTACGTTCACCTTAGTGATGGACAGGGATAGGCATGAAGCTGGGGGCTGTAGTTATAGCTGGGGGAAGGGTAATTATGAGGCCATCAGGAGAGAATTAGGGTGCATAGATTGGACTAGGGAACTACAGGGACTGGGAACATCTGGAATGTGGTGCTTATTCAAGGAGCAGCTGCTGAGAGTCCTTGATAAGTATGTCCCTGTCAGGCAGGGAGGAAATGGACGAGTAAGAGAGCCTTGGTGTACGAAAAGAGTTGATTTGCTGGTTAAGAAGAAAAAGGAGGCTTATGTCAGGATGAGGCTTGAAGGCTCAGGTAGTGCAATGGATAGCTATAGATTAGCTAGGAAGGAGGTAAAAAGTGAATTGAGGAGAGCTAAGAGGGGACACGAGAAGATGTTGGCTGATAGGATTAAGGAGAATCCTAAAGCTTTCTTTCGATATGTTAAGAATAGAAGATTGGTTAGGGCAAGATTAGGGCCAGTCATAGACAGCAGTGGGAAGTTGTGCGTGGAGCCTGAAGAGATTGGCGAGGCACTGAATAAATATTTCTCTTCGGTATTCACGCAGAGTGCTGGAAATGTAGCTGTGGAGAGCACTGAGGTACAGGGTTGCAAATTGGGGAGTATTGTAGTAGATAGGGAGGATGTGTTAGAAATTCTCGAGGGTTTGAAGTTGGATAAGTCCCCTGGGCCGGACGGGATTTACCCTAGGATTCTCTGGGAGGCAAGAGAGGAGATTGCAGAGCCTCTGGCTCTGATCTTCAGGTCCTCGTTGGTTACGGGTGTGGTTCCGGAGGACTGGAGGATGGCGAATGTGGTCCCATTGTTTAAGAAGGGGAAGAGAGACCTTCCTGGGAATTATAGGCCAGTGAGTCTTACTTCTGTGGTGGGCAAGGTATTGGAGAGAATTATTAGGGATAGGATTTATAGTTATTTAGAGAGAAATGAATTGATTGGGGATAGTCAGCATGGTTTCGTGAAGGGTAGGTCATGCCTTACTAACCTCATTGAGTTTTTTGAGAAAGTGACCAGAGAGGTGGATGGGGGTAAGGCGGTTGATGTAGTATATATGGACTTTAGTAAGGCGTTTGATAAGGTGGCCCATGGAAGACTTCTACAGAAAATGCAGATGTGTGGAATAGAGGGTGATTTAGCTAATTGGATTAGGAATTGGCTGGCAGATAGAAGACAGAGGGTGGTGGTTGATGGGAGATATTCATCGTGGAGTTCGGTGACAAGTGGTGTGCCTCAGGGGTCTGTTTTGGGCCCCTGCTGTTTGTAATTTTTATAAATGATCTGGATGAGGGTATTGAGGGATGGATCAGTAAATTTGCAGATGAACTAAAGTGGTGGGTGGTAGATAGTGAAGAGGGGTGTTAGTTTACAGAGTCTTGGACAAGTTGCAGAGCTGGCCGAGAGGTGGCAAATGGAGTTTAATGTGGAAAAGTGTGAGGTAATGCACTTTGGCAGGAACAATAAATGTGTAGAGTATAGGGCTAATGGTAGGGCTCTTAATAGTGTTGAGAACAGAAGGATCTTGGTGTATGTGTCAATAGATCCCTGAAAGTAGGCAGTCAAGTGGATAAAGTTGTTAAGAAGGCTATGGAGTCTTAGCTTTTATTGGTAGGGGGATTGAATTTAGGAGCCGCAGCATCATGTTGCAACTGTACAAACTCTAGTGCGGCCGCATTGGAGTATTGTGTGCAGTTCTGGTCCCCACATTATAAGAAAGATGTGGAGGCATTGGAGAGGGTACAGAGGAGGTTTACCAGGATGTTGCCTGGTATGGAGGGCAGGTCCTATGAAGAGAGGTTGAAGGATTTGAGGTTGTTTTCGTTAGAAAGGAGGCGGCTAAGGGGGATCTTATTGAAACATATAAGATGATTAGAGGTTTAGATAGGGTGGACAGTGATAGCCTTTTCCTAGGAAAAAAGCTAGCACGAGGGGACACAACTTTAAATTAAGGGGTATAGTTATAGGACGGATATCAGAGGTAGGTTCTTTACTCAAAGAGTGATTAGGGAGTGGAATGCCCTGCCTGCAGCTGTTGTAGATGCGCCAAGTTTGGTGGCGTTTAAGAGGTTAGTTGATAAGTATATGGATGAGAAGGGAATGGTTTAGTTGGAGGGGCATTGCTTTTTATTTTGGTCGGCACAACATCGAAGGCCGAAGGGCCTGTTCTGTGCTGTATTGTTCTATGTTCTATGTTCTATAATGACTGGAATGCAAACCTTTACAGGTAATCAAGTCGTTACAGATACAGACAAAGCGAGTAGGGAGAAGGATAGTCACAGGTTGAAGACACGTGAATTGTCTCAAGCCGAGAAAGTTAGAACATAGAACATAGAACATTACAGCACAG
This sequence comes from Sphyrna mokarran, assembly GCA_024679065.1. Taxonomy (NCBI): domain Eukaryota; kingdom Metazoa; phylum Chordata; class Chondrichthyes; order Carcharhiniformes; family Carcharhinidae; genus Sphyrna; species Sphyrna mokarran. Next base: position 5,804,189 of record JAGIQG010000035.1, on the reverse strand, counting down.
AACAGGCCCTTCGGCCTTCGATGTTGCGCCGACCAATATAAAAAGCAATGCCCCTCCAAACTAAACCATTCCCTTCTCTTCCATATACTTATCAACTAACCTCTTAAACGCCACCAAACTTGGCGCATCTACAACTGCTGCAGGCAGGGCATTCCACTCCCGAACCACCCTTTGGGTAAAGAACCTACCTCTGATATCCGTCCTATAACTATCACCCCTTAATTTAAAGCTGTGTCCCCTCGTGCTAGCTTTCTCCATCCTAGGAAAAAGGCTATCACTGTCCACCCTATCTAAACCTCTAATCATCTTATATGTTTCGATAAGGTCCCCTCTTAGCCGCCTCCTTTCTAACGAAAACAACCTCAAATCCCTCAGCCTCTCTTCATAAGACCTGCCCTCCATACCAGGCAACATCCTGGTAAACCTCCTCTGTAACCTCTCCAATGCCTCCACATCTTTCTTATAATGTGGGGACCAGAACTGCACACAATACTCCAAGTGCGGCCGCACTAGAGTTTTGTACAGTTGCAACATGACGTTGCGGCTCCGAAATTCAATCCCTCTACCAATAAAAGCCAAGACTCCATATGCCTTCCTAACAACCTTCTCGACTAATCCTCGAGTTAGTAGGATTTTGCAAACCCAGGCCAAATGGTGTGTGTTACATGTAGTGTGACATGAACTCAAGATCCTAGTTGACGCTGTCCCCATGTGTGTGGAACTTGGCTAACTGTCCTGGCTCGAGACAATCCACACCTTTTTAAGCTGTGATTATTCCTCTCTCCATTCACATTGTCCGCACCTGTAAAAAACTCGCATTCCAACCATTATCTTGCAATTGTGTCTTTGTCTATATTTCTGCTCGTGATTCCAAATCAACCAGTCGGACTTTAACCTGGTGTGAGTCTTCTTACTGTGTGCCCACTACAGTTCCACATCGGCATCTCCACGTCATGGCTAAACAGGGTGCCCAATATGGGCACAGCAGGATCCCACAAATTGTTACCAGATATTGACCAGACAATCCCATATCTTGATGCTACCTGGGAGGTCAACAGGGCACGAGGAAGATCCCCTTTCCCCACAGAATGAGATCATTTATAAGCGCCAGAAATGGTCGCAGTTTAACATTGTACCTGACAGCGGCTACACCAGTGTTGCCGAGCTCCAACCCGCATTATAAGTTAAGCTGCTCAAACGGAGTGGTTAAACCCTCTTCATCCTGGTTCAGACTGATGCCCTCTTTCCAATGCTGCCCTCCTAAAGTGGGGAATGTCGAAGGGCACTGCTGACAAACAAAGTCACCAGCCTAAAACATCGGGCGGCAACTTTATGGCCTCACTAGTCCCAAAACACAAAACCTGACCGAGGTCAACGAACCTTCCTACTGTCCTGGCCCTCGCCCATTCTGATTCCTGTGGCAGGCGGGCCAGTAACATTCTGGCAATTCAAGCTCTGTTCCTCTCTCCACAGAAACCATTTTTATAAATTTTTATAAATGACCTAGATGAGGGTGTAGAGGGTTGGATTAGTAAATTTGCTGACAATACCAAAGTGGGGGGAGTTGTAGACAGCGAGGATGGATGTTACAGTTTGCAGAGGGACATAGATAGGTTGCAGAGCTGGGCCGTGAGGTGGCAAATGGAATTCAATACGGATAAGTGTGAGGTGATTCACTTTGGTAGGAATAACAGGCATATGGAATATAGGGCTAATGGAAGGATCCTTAATAGTGCTGTCGAGCAGAGGGATCTTGGGGTACAAGTACATAGCTCTTTGAAAGTTGTCACCCAGGTTGATAAAGTTGTTAAGAAGGTGTACGGTGTGTTAGCTTTTATTGGTAAAGGGATTGAATTTAGGAGCCGTGAGGTTATGTTACAACTGTACAAAACTCTGGTGCGGCCGCACTTGGAGTATTGCGTACAGTTCTGGTCGCCGCATTATAAGAAAGATGTGGAAGCATTGGAAAGGGTGCAGAGGAGGTTTACCAGGATGTTGCCTGGTATGGTGGGAAGGCCTTATGAGGAAAGGCTGAGGGACCTGAGGTTATTTTCATTAGAGAGAAGAAGGTTACGCGGTGACCTAATTGAGGCGTATAAGATGATCAAAGGATTGGATAGGGTGGATAGTGAGAGCCTTTTTCCTCGGATGGTGATGACCAACACGAGGGGACATAACTTTAAATTAAGAGGTGGTAGTTATAGGACGGATGTCAGAGGCAGGTTCTTTACACAGAGGGTGGTGAGGGCTGGAATGCCCTGCCTGCAGCAGTTGTGGACTCGCCTACTTTGGGGGCATTCAAATGTTCAGTGGATAGGCATATGGATGATATTGGAATAGTTTAGGTTAGAGGGTCCAGTGGCCGGCGCAACATAGAGGGCCGAAGGACCTGTACTGCGCTGTAATGTTCTATGTTCTACCACCTGACCAGTTTGCGACCTCTCTTTATTTCAGATTCGCAGCATTTTACCTTCACCTCCCTGTCGGCTAGCTCACTGCTTTTTGCGTCTTTAACATAATAAAGTTAATATAATTAGTAGTCACAAATAAGGCTTACATTAACACTGCAATGAAATTACTGTGAAATTCCCTGAATTTTGGCACCTATCCAGGTCAATGCATCCTGAACATCAGGTCTTTCGGAGGAAATGAGAGCACCCGGAGGAAACCCACGCAGACACCGGGAGGACATGCAGAGTCCACACAAACAGTGACCCAAGCCGGGAATCGAACCCGGGTCCTTGGCGCTGTGAAGCAGCAGTGCTAACCACTGTGCCACCCAGAGAGGCAAGAGATAAAATTACTGAGCCTCTAACAGAAATCATTGTTCCCAACTTGGTCACAGATGAGATCCTAGAGGACAGTCTATGTTGTTCTGTTATTTCACAAGAGTAGCAAGGATAACCCAGATAACTATAGGCCAGTGAACTTGATATCAGTGAGAGGGAAACTGTTGGAGAAGATTCTTAGGAATAGGATCCATTTGGAAATGAATGATCTTTTTAGCGACAGACAGCATGGTTTTGTAGATTGGAAGCCACGTCTCACTAATTTAATTTTTTGAAGAGGTGACATAGAATATAGAACACTACAGCACAAACAGGCCCTTCGGCCCACAAGTTGTGCCGATCATATCTATACCTACCAGACCGTAGAACTATCTGTAACTCCCAATCCCACCCAGAAGTCTCTTAAAAGACCCCAGCGAGTCCACCTCTACCACCACCAACGGCAGCCGATTCCATTCACTCACCACCCTCTGAGTGAAAAACTTACCCCTAACCATCCCCTCTGTACTTGCCCCCCAGCACCTTAAACCTGTGTCCTCTCGTAGCCACCACTTCAGCCCTGGGGAAATAGCCTCCGAGAATCCACCCTATCTATTCCTCTCAACATCTTATTAAACCTCTATCAGGTTGCCTCTCAACCTTCGTCTCTCCAGGGAGAAGAGACCGTGATCCCTCAACCTATCTTCATAAGGCTTCCCCGCCCCCCCACCCCCCCAATCCAGGCAACATCCAGATAAAAATGATGGATGAGGACAGAGCTGTGGATGTTGTCTACGTGGATTTTAGTAAAGCATTTGACAAGTTTTGACAGGCTGGTGCAAAAGGTTAAATCATTCGGGACCGGGGGTAAACTAGCTACACGGATTCAGAACTGGCTTGGCCATAGAAGAAAAATGTTGGTGGTGGAAAGGTATTTTTCTGAATGGAGGTCTGTTCCGCAGGGATCAGTGCTGGGACCTCTGCTGTTTGTAATATATAAAGTGTTGTAATAGCTGGCCCGATTAGCAAGTTTGCTGGAGTTGTGGATAGTGATGAAGATAAGCAGAGAATACAGCAGGATATTAGATAAGCTGAAAAACAGGCAGAGAAATGGCAGATGGAATTTAACCTGGACAAATTTGAGGTGATGCATTTTGGTAGATGCAATTCGTGTGGGAGCTAGAAAATAAATGTCAGAACCATCAGAAGCAATAAAAACACAGAGAGATCTGGGATTACAGATCCACAGATCCTTAAAAGTAGCAACACAGGTGGAAAAAGTGGTGAAGAAAGCACACCGCTTGGTTTGTCTTCATGGGATGGAGCGTCGAGTATAAAAGCTGGCAAATTATATTGTACAAAATGTTGGTTAGGCCACATTTGGAACCCTGATTCTGGTCACCAAATTATCAGAAGGATGTGGAGGCTTTGGAGACAGTGGAGAAAAGGTTTTCCCGGGATTGTTGCCTGGTATGGAGGGTATTAGCTACGAGGAGAGATTGGGATTGTTCTCTCTGGAAAGACAGAGGCTGAGGGACAACCTGATAGAAGTTTATAACATTATGAGGGGCGTGAGTAGGGTTAAGAGTTGGAAGCTTTTTCACAGCGGCATAAATGAGAATTACAAGGGGGTAAAGTTCAAGGTAAGTGCGGGGGCGGGGGGGGGTGGGGGAAGGTCAGTGGAGATGTGCGGAGGAAGTTTTTTACACAGAAGGTGATGGGGGCCCGGAATGCACTGCCAAGTGAGGTAGTTGAGGCAGTTGCGTTAGCCACATTTAAGACTTATCTCGATAGGCACCTGAACAAGTAGGAAATACAGAGATGTAAATCGCTGGTGTAGATTGGTAAACGTGTTCGGTGGAGGCTTGAAGGGCCAAAGGGCCTGTTCCTGCGCTGTACTGTTCTTTATACAGAGACATCTCCAATCCCTTATACAGGGACAGCCCCAGTTGCAATATTCTCCAGCCCCTACATAGGGACATCCCTTGATCCTTGTACACCAACAGGGGCAACTCCAATCCATCCAAGACCGATTCTTCTATCTTGGTCTCTTCCTCAGCAAGAACGTTACTTCGAAAGATGGGGAACGAATCACTGGATAATAGACAGAGAGTGATGAGAGATGAGAGAATAGACTTAGAACACCATTGCCTACGCAGCGGGTTAGGTGAGAAAACCCCAGAATATTTTATCGAGGCCGAAATGTTGGACATATTCTCAGGCTAACAGAGATATCGAATGACCCTGTGCTACAGTCACTGACGGGAGGCCTAAATTGTGGTATTTTTGTTGTTGCAGTTGCCAGGATACCGGAGGAGACAAAGACCTCGCTGTCTGATTTCAGGGAGAGTGTGGCACAGCTGAAAAACGGTAAGTGTTGGGAAAAAACATCGGAACGTGTTTCCCCAACTTCCCCACATTTAAAGAGGTTTCGAGAGAGAGTGATTCGGAAAACCGATGGGTGAAATTTCACCAGCTTTGTGCAATGCCACCCGGGGTTCAACAGAGAGTGCTGTTCTCCGAGCTGGCCTGAATCGTGCTGGTAAAATTCCGGATAATGTTGGTCTTCCTGGTTTTGGGAGCAGAATAGCTAGCTTGTCTCGCCAGAGGCCGATGCACTCTGACTGGAGCAGATAAAAGGGGGAGGATATTGTTATATTGTAGCTTCCTAACTGGGAAAAGGAGGAGCCATTCAACTGCTTTAGCCTGTTACCCCTTTCAAAGAGACCACGGCTGTTCTATTCCTCCCAACGCCATCTTTGATCCATTTTCCTTAGTGAATAGAAACCTACAAAACTTTAGTCTTGACAGATTCAAGTGCCGCTCAGCATCTATAGACCTTCGAGGAGGGGGTGAGTCGTAGTTCCAGTTTCCAATCACCTTTTGGATCAGCCTTTTGGAGCAGCACAGTGGTTAGCTTCCCTACCTCACAGTGCCGGGAACCCGAGTTCGATTCCTGACTTGGGTCACTGTCTGTGTGGAATTTGCACATCCTCCTCGTGTCTGCGTGGGTTCCCGCCAGATGCTCCAGTTTCCTCCCACATTCCAAAAATGTGCGGGTTAGGTTGATTGGACATGTTAAATTAATCTTTAGTGTTCCTGGATGTGATAGGGCGGAGGGGAAGATATGTGGGGATAGGTGGGATTGTTTTCAGTGCAGACTCGATGGGCCTCCTTCTGCACTGTAGGATTCTATGATTCTATGAATAGATGCTTCCTACGTGGCCGAATTCTCAATTTCAGCATGTTTTGGGTTGCCCCGCCGTGTTTGGATGGGATTCCTCGGCCGCACTCGTCCCAAAACCAGAAAATCCCGCCTGAGGTCAATGGGCCTTTGCATAGTCCTCCCACTGCCTGTCCTGTGGTGGGTGGGACAGGAAAACCTCCCCCCCCTCTCCACCACGTCTCCTCTCCTCCGTCAATTCCCACTGTCTTTCTAAACACCTCAGTCCGACCAGCCCTCAACTCAAATCAAATGCAACTTAGCTCGACGCAATCCAGATTCCAGGTCTGGCCCATTAAGCCCAGGTAACGTTCTAGCGAGTCTGCATACCCGGCCTCCATTCCCCAGGCATCTGTCATAGGCCTGAAATTCTCTTAGAATCATAACAGCGCAGAAGGAGGCCATTCGGCCCATCGAGTCTGCACCAACAACAATCCACTTCCTTCTCCCTGCGGTAGAGAGAGCCCCATTCTGATTGGCCAGCAGCCCACCAGTCCCCATGGCAACAGGAGGACAGAAGTGGGAGTGCTGGAAGATGCCTTGGGCCAAAATCCTGGGAACCGAATTTAAGGAGTCCCAGGATGGAGAAGGTAGGAAAGGCAGGGGTGGAGGCGGATACGATTGGGATGTTTAAATATCGATAAGCAGTTGAATATGCAGGAATTGAGGGACATGGGACTTGGGCAGGCAGAAGGGAGCGGTTTAATTTGATGTCATGTTTGGCGCAACACTGTGAGCCAAAGGGCAAGTCCCTGTGCTTACTGTTCTATATTCATAGGGGGTGATCAGGGAAGGGGGTCAGGGGCAGTTGCTGGGAGGTCAAGTGGTCACGGGACCTTAAGGAGTTGGATGAGAGTTCCTGAGAGGGAGGTGACTCCCTAACATTTCTTCCCACCTGGGATCGAGGATTAGGTTTTTTCAGATTTTTGCTGCACAGGTAAACCCTCCCATCTGCCTAAAAAAAATGAGGAAAAAAACGGGGCTAGGGTGGGCTTCCTGTCTGAGGCCTTGTCCACCTCATCCCCTCCCAAATAATATTTGTGTGGTCAGGGCAGGCTGAAACCCAAGAGGAGTTTTGTTCCTTCAGGTTCCTGCACCCACACTACCCACTCCGACTTGCTAATGGGCAAGTGTTAAAATTTATAAGGTTTGTGTCTATAAGGGATCCTGTCTATGCACAGTTTGTTTCAGTCGATGCAAAGGCCTTCCTTTAAGATATTGCACTATTGCCTGTGTGCAATACATTTAAATGCCAGATTAACTGTGCTAAACTGAACAATTGTAGCTAATTAATTAACTGTGCTGAGCTGAACAATTGTAGCTAATTAATTAACTGTGCTAAGCTGAACAATTGTAGCTAGCTTGACTACATGTCGAATCAGAAAGCATAATGTGTTAGTTAAAAACTGACTCCATTCCTGAAGGATTCACAATTCAAGCAAACAACAGTTTCCTGTAACAGGGATTGTTTTTCTAGATGGAGACAGTCTGCAAAAAACACTTCCAATAACAAGATAAGGGTTGAAATATATTTTGATTTTAGAGTGTGTGAGTTCAGTTCAGTTCATAAGAACTAGGAGTAGGAGTCGGCTATTTGACCCCTCTGACCTGCTCCACCATTCATAAGATCATGGCTGATCTTTTCGTGGACTCAGCTCCACTTACCCGCCCGCTCACCATAACCCTTAATTTCTTTACTGTTCAAAAATGTATCTATCCTTGTCTTGAAAACATTCAATGAGGGAGCCTCAACTGGGCAGGGAATTCCACACATTCACAACTCTTTGTGTGAAGAAGTTCCTCCTCAACTCAGTCCTAAATCTGCTTCCCCTTATTTTGAGATTATGCCCCCTAGTTCCAGTTTTGCCTGCCAGTGGAAACAACTTCCCTGCTTTTATTCCCTTCGTAATCTTATGTGTTTCTATAAGATTTCCCCTCATTTGTCTGAATTCCAATGAGTATAAGCCCCAGTCTACTCAGTCTCTCCTCACAAGCCAACCCTCTCAACTCTGGAATCAACCTAGTGAATCTCCTCTGTACCTTCTCCAGTGCCAGTACATCCTTTCTCAAGTAAAGAGACCAAAACTGTACACAGTTCTCCAGGTGTGGCCTCACCAGCACCTTATACAGCTGCAATATAACCTCACTGTTTTTAAACTCCATCCCTCTCGCAATGAAGGACAAAATTCTATTTGCTGCCTTAATTATCTGCTGCACCTGCAAACCAATTCTTTAAGATTCCTGCACAAGGACACCCAGGTCCCTCTGCATGCTGCAATTTTTTACCATTTAAATAATAGTCCATTTTGCTGTTGTTCCAACAAATTCTTAGATTCTGTACATTTCAGTATATGTTTTTTTATATAGCGGGCCTGGCTGAGAAGGCAATCTCCAAGATCATTTTTTTGCTTCTGTCGTATTAATTCTTTACATTCTTTTCAATGAAAGAAAATCATCATAAAACTCATATCAGTGCTGTCCTCTTGTCTCCTCACATGAATGAATGGACCCAACAACATGGAACTGATTGCAGGAATCCTGAAATGAGCATGGCCGTAGAAATTGTCATTCTGCAGAGGGAGTATTAAAAATAAACAAAGAGTAAAGAACAGTACAGTTCGGGAAAGGCCCTTCTGCTCTCTAAGCCTGTGCTGATCACATTTACCTATCTAAACCAACCACTTATATCCCTCCGTTCCCCATCTGTTCAGGTGCCTATTGAGGTAAGTCTTAAATGTGGCTAATGTATCTGTCTCAACCACCTCGCTTGGCAGTGCATTCCAGGCCCCCACTACCTTCTGTGTAAAAAACCTTCCCCGCACATCTCCACTGTACCTCCAGCATCTCCCCCCCCCACCCCAACCCTTACCTTGAACTTGTGCCCCCTTGTAATTGTCATTTCTTCCCCTGGGAAAAAGCTTCCAACTGTTCGCCCTATCCACACCACTCATAATTTTATAAACTTCTATCAGGTCACCCCTCTGTCTTTCCAATCCCAGTTTCTCCAACCTCTCCTCATAGCTAATACCCTCCATACCAGGCAACATCCTGGTAAACTTTTCTGTACTCTCTGCAAAGCCTCCACATGATGGGCAAGCTCAGAGATTATCACTGTTTGCTGTGTGATGCAGTGATATTGGGCCTGTGTCTGTGGGAGTTTGCGCATTCTCCCTGTGCTTGCGTGGGTTTTCCCCGGGTGCTCCGGTTTCCTCCCACATCCCAAAGATGTGCTCTTAGGCTGACTGGTGAAACAAATTCTCCCTAAATTATCTCCCCAATCTGGTTTCCAATGTGGATTTCCATAAACATCGACAAGGGTCATAGGTGGAAGAGGGAACTCACGCTGTTAAAATGGCGGCACGGTCTCATTGGGCCGAAGGGCCTGTTTCTTATGCTGTATTGTTCTTTGTTTATCCTTCTTGTCAACCAAACCTACCCAAATTCCGCTGGATTTTGACCTCTCTTCACAACAGAGACACAACAGTTATAGTGCAGTCTTGTCACACAGCTAACTAGACTAAAACTCGGCCACTAAGTCTCTCTGGTACTGCAAAAGGCCTTTCCTCCTTTCAGAAACTAAGATAGAAGGCAAACTATATTAAAAAAAACACTTCATTTGAACTTAATGCATAATTTCCTTGAAGTGTAATGTTCTGAGACTCTGTAAAGAATGGATAGTAATCCATTTGTAGTAAGTTGTTTGCTCAGAGTGTTATTGGAACAGGGGACTGAGACAGAGGTAAAACTAAAGTTTATTAGAACCACAAGTTGGTTTACACTAACACTGCGGTGAAGTTACTGTGAAAATCCCCTGGTCGTCACAGTCCTCTTAGAGTACACAGTGGGAGAATTTAACATGACCAATCCACCTAACCTGCACATCTCTAGAATGTGGGAGGAAACTGGAGCACCCATAGGAAACCCATGCAGACATGGGGAGAACGTGCAGATTCCACATAGACAGTGACCGGGAATTGAACCCAGGTCCCTGCTGTTGTGAGGCAGCAGTGCTAACCATGGTGCCACCATGCCACAGGTTTCACTATTGAAAATGGGAATTGGATTAGGCCAAATCCAGAGGGTAGGAAGGACGTGGAATGCCCTGCCTGCAGCAGTTGTGGACTCGCTAAGTTTAAGGGCGTTCAAATGGTCAGTGGATAGGCATAAGGATAATATTGGAATAGTTTAGGTTAGAGGGTCATTAGATTGGTTCCACTGGTCAGCGCAACATTGAGGGCCGAAGGGCCTGTCCTGCGCTGTAATGTTCTAAATGGGAAGAACAGGAAAAGGGAGAAAAAGATGATCTCTTTATTCTCTCGTGGGACAAGGGTGTCACTGGCTGGACCAGCGTATGTTGTCTATCCCCAATTGCCCCTTGAGCTTAGTGTCTCATTAGACTATCTCAGAGGGCAGTTGAGAGTGAATCACATTGCTGTGGTTCTGGAGTCACATGTAGGCCAGACCGGGTAAAAACAGCAGATTTCCTTCCCCAGAGGACATTAGGAACCAAATGGGTTTTTCCGACAGTTGATGATAGTTTCTCACCATTCCTGATGTGAGGGTGCTGTAGTGGGATTTGAACACGTCTCCAGTTGGGCATTAGCTCAGTGATGTTACCACTACACTGTCATCTCCCCATGACTGCGATTGAAGCAAATAACTCCAGTTGAAGAGCTGATACGTGAGAGGAACAATGGGCTGAATGAAACTTTTATGATTCTGAAAACGTACAGACAAAATGTGCAAAGAATCACCCTTGCTACTCCATCCACCAAGCTATGAAATTACTTCCTAATCATAGATCCCTACAGTACAGAGGGAGTCCATTCAACTCACCGAGTCTGCACTGTGTGACTCACCCATTTCTAATGGCCAATCCACCTAAACCTGTACATCTTTGGACACTAAGAGCCATTTTAGCATGATTTGATTTATTATTGTCACATGTATTAGCACACAGTGCGAAGTATTGTTTCTTGCGCGCTATACAAATAAAGCATCCCATTCATACAGAAGGAAAGGAGAGAGTGCAGAATGTAGTGTTACAGTCATAGCCAGGGTGCAGAGAAAGGTCAACTTAACGTAAGGTTGGTCCATTCAAAACTGCAGGGAAGAAGCTGTCCTTGAGTTGATTGGCACGTGATCTCAGACTTTTGTATCTCTTTCCTGATGGAAGAAGAGAGAATGTCTGTGGGGTTCTTAATTATGCCGGCTGCTTTGCCGAGGCAGTGCGAAGCGTAGACAGAGTCAACGGATGGGAGGCTGGTTTGGCTAATCTACCTAACGTGCACATCTTTGGAGTGTGGGAGGAAACTGAAGCACCCGAAGGGAATTCACATAGATATGAGCGGATTCTGCCCAGTCACCCAAGGCTGGAATTGAACCCGGGTTCCTGGTGCTGTGAAGCAGCAGTGCTAACCACTGTGCCATCCAAAGACCTTCTGGTCAGTGTTGCAAATGCTGTGACAATTGAATACATACTCCAGTTGTGAATGAGAGGCACTGATTAATTGAGGAACAATTTGGGCGCAGGTATAAAAGCCAATTTTCACCTGTGTAGTAGGGAAAAGTAGCCCACACTTAGATTATGCTGAGGTTTGTGAATGAATGAAGACAGACTGGTTCCTTTGCCAGATTGAATTAAATTTCACTGAATTAGCCTCCAGATTGCTGTAACCTTCCCAGAGTGACCAGCAGACACAAACCTACAGCAACGTAGAAAAGGGGAAGAGAGAAAAGTTACTGAATGGGGGCTAACTTCTTGCCTGCATTTCAGTTACACAGATGGTGAGTGATATAAGACTTCTACAGGCCAACTTAAAGCTCGAAGGTTCACAGGTGAAGGATGCAAGTAAGTGTTGCGGGTGACTCTTTTTCACACAGGGTCTTGCTTTTCTAAAAGAAAGATAGTCCATTTGTCACGGGGAATTTCTGATGGAGGCCTAATCGCTTCGAAAAATTAAGAATTCTTTTGAAAATCAAATCTGGCAAAGGCAAATTCTCAGTTTAAGGCGTACTAAAATTTATTTAAACATATAGAACATACAAAAAGACAAAAGCGTGAATCTGCAGCTAAAGGGAGACCTTCAGATTGCTGAATGGTGCTGAGTGCCACTAAGTCTTTCCGAAAAGCTCAAACTTTGTGTCAAAATTCAATAGAATTATACCGTTTTCTTATTTGAGTTTCTTCCTAGTAGTTGGTTTAATACAATTCCAATTATTAATGTCTCAGTCCTTATTATGTCAATCCTTTGTGTCCAAAGATGTGTAAGGCTAGGGGGATTATTGGGATCAATAAATGGTGTCACAGTAATAGGGCAGAACTGGGCCTTAGTACATTGCTCTGAGAGACTCAATGGGCCGAATGGTCTCCCTTTTATATTGTAGGGATTCTATTTCACATTTACAGATTTACCTTGGCCCCATATCCAAAGCTGCTGTATTCATTCTTTCAGCTCTGCTGCTAACACCCAGCTCACCATTACATCCACTCCTTTAGTCTTACTAAATTATCTGTTCATGTAAAATTCAGTACAGAAATGAGCAAAATGTTTTTCCAATTAAATGCTAGGAACCAGTTATTTCCAGCCTCTGCTTCAACCTCTGGTTCTCCAACCTCCCTTCCTCTGCTAACGATCTGGGATTAAGTCAATCGGTTCACTAGCTCAGTGTCCCATTTGACGCTGAGACCCGTTTCGGACCTTATCCACATTCCATCCCAAAGACCATCTGATTCCACCTCCATCACATCGTCCCTGTCTCAGCTCACACATTCTCTTACAGCTTTGTTATCCTTTGACTCGACCAATCCAACCCATTCCTGGCTGATTCTCCCCCATTCTACGCAGTGTAAACTTGAGGCTATCCAAAACTCTGTTGCCCACGTCTAAACACAGAGGAATCCCCTTTCCCTATCACCACCCTCCTAACCTCCACCAAAAACTCTGCCCCCCTCCAGCTCTGAAATGTAGGCTTCCAGGATTTGCAGTTGCAGACACTTCCTGCTGGCCCTGGAAACTGGAAACATTTCTGGTCTCCCACATGGAGCAAGAAGAGCAAATTTGGATCTCTCTCTACCATGCTTTACCCCTCTATGTTAAATTAATTCTTTTAATTTAACATAAACTAGGGCCCTTTTTCTCCGCTGTTTCTTATTAAAAATATATTTCTCACAAGTAATGAATCACGGAATGATATCTTAACAATTATAATTAATTAATAATGATATCTTAACAATTAAATGTGAATCTGCACTCCACTCTTTCTTACAGTCTTTTAACCATCAGATTCTACTCTTCTTTACTCCTGTAATTTTTTTTATCTTGTGTAGTTATTTAAATTTTAGCGATTTAATGGTGTTATAATATATTAGATTATATTCCCCAGTCAGATATTATTCAGCGCAGCACAGTGACACATTGCAGCCTCATAGCTCCAGGGGCCCGGATTCGATTCCAGGCTCGGGTCACTGTCTAAGCCGAGTCTGCACCTTCTCCCAGTGTCTGGGTTTCTTTCACGTGCTTCAGTTTCCTCCCACAGTTTAGGTGCATTGACTGTGTTAAACTCTCCCTCAGTGTACCCGAACAGGCACCAGAGTGTGGCAACTGGGGGATTTTCATGGTAGCTTCATTGCAGTGTTAATGTAAGCCTTACTTGTGACAGTAATAGACTTTAAAAAGAGTTTACGAATTGGTTCTTATTATGGGTTGTTATAATATATTATGTTATATTGACCAATGAGATATTGTCGCCAACAAAACAGAGTAATTTCTGAATGCTTTTCAAAATTAATTATGATTTAGTGCATTGACCCGAACAGGCGCCGGACTTTGGCGGTAAGGGAAATTTCACAGTAACTTTATTGCAGTGTTAATGTAAGCCTTACTTGTGACCAATAAATAAATGTTAGTGTGAAGTCAATTGGTGTTAAATTTTGACCTTTGTCTGAATTGAGATTCTGAAAAGGTACATGTTTAATTCTGTTTCTATTTCAGTTACTCAGATGTTCAGTGAAGTAAGTAGCTCACACACACATTTAAAAATCGAGCTCTCCCAGATAAAGTATAACGGTAAGTGTTTATTAATATCATTACTAAGAACTTTGGCCAGAATTTTACCGGCACGCGTTCTCCCATCCCAGGGGAGAGTGAGAATATCGGAGAATATTATCTTCATTGGTCTCAGGCAGGATTGTACAGACCTCGGGCAAACGTGCCGATAGAATTCCACCATATGTGTTTTTGCAATAACGTGTATCTTTTCAAAAGGACCAGCATTTTTGTACAGTATAAGCAGCAGACATGTTTGCTCACTCGGAGAAGGTGTAGAAAGGTTACAGAAGGAGATCATTCGGCCCGAAATCTCTGTGCTAGCTCTCTACAAGAGCAACCCAGCAATTTCCACTCTCCCACCTTCAGCCCATCGCTTTCCCATGTTTTTAGCTTCAGATAATTATCCAATACCATCCCGAAAGGCACACGGAGATACCACAATCCAGACCCACTACAGGAAAATATATTTTACCACCTCCTTAAACCATTTTCCTGTGGTTTTTGACACTCTGCCAATGAGAACAGCTCCTCCCTATCTGCTCTGCACAGTCCATTCATCATTTTGAACATTTCCATCATCATTTTCCCTTTGATTTAATTTGATATTTTTAAAAATTTCATTTGTTATTGTCACATTTTTTAACATACAATGAAGTATTGCGCACTATACAGACAAAACATACAGTTCATAGAGAAGGAAAGGGGAGAGTGCAGAAAGGAGGGAGTGTTACAGTCATAGGCAGGGTGTAGAGAAAGATCACTTCCATGCAAGATAGATCTATTCAAAAGCTTGCTGCACGCATCACAGACTGACACTCAGGCTGCAAAGAACTGAAACTGGCATCTTTCTTTAAACGAGTGCATTTGGAGGGGAACACTGTCCTAAGATAAAAGGAAATTATTGTAAATAATATTTCATCCTATTTCCAGTTCTCTTTAGCTCTGAGGAAAGATCATCTAGACTCTGTCAGCTCTGTCCTCAATCGTGTCACTTTGTACACGATCTTAGACATTTGTGTCTTTTCCCCGATGGAAGAAGGTGGAAGGGAGAATGTCCAGGGAGTGTGGGATCCTTAATTATTGCTGTCTGCTTTGCCGAGGCAACGGGAAGTGTAGACAGAATCAATGAATGGGAGGCTGATTTGCGTGATGGATTAGGCTACATTCATGACCTTTTGTGATTCCTTGTGGTCTTGGGCAGAGCAGGAGCCCATACCAAGCTGTGATACAACCAGAAAGAGTGCTTTCTATGGTGCATCTGTAAAAAAGTTGGTGAGAGTCATAGCGGACATGCCGAATTTCCTTCGTCTTCCGAGAAAGTAGAGGCGTTGGTGAATTTTCTTCCTCCAGTGAAATAGTTGCTGCTGTTGCACCATCTCCTTTGCAGGAGCTCTCGGTGTCTCCTGAATTAGGGTTAGGTTATGGCTTGGACAGGGGCTAGGGTTTGGCCTTGAGTTTGAGGTAGATCTTAGAGTTAGGGATAGAGCTAGGAGTAAGATTAGAGATTGGAGTAAGATTAGAGATTGAACTATGGTTAGGATTAAGACTAGGTCTCAGACTAGGGTTAGAGTTAGGTTTGGGGCTACGATTAGTATTGGGCAGAAGTTGGGTTTAGGGTTAGGGCTGGGGTTAAGGTTACAGTTGGAGAATCTGGTGAACTGGTACGGTGACAATAACCACTCTCTCAATGTCAACAAAACCAAGGAGATTGTCATCGACTTCAGAAAGCGTAGTGGAGAACAAGCCCCTGTCTACATCAATGAGGATAAGTAGAAAGGATCAAGAGGTTCAAGTTTTTTAAAGTGTGCAGATCACCAACAACTGTCCTGGTCCCCTGTTGCCGACACTATAGTTAAGAAAGTCCACCAATGCCTCTACTTTCTCAGAAGACTAAGGAAATTTGGAATGTCCGCTGTGACTCTCACCAGCTTTTACAGATGCACTATGGAAAACATTCTTTCTGGTTGTATCACAGTTTGGTATGGGCTCCTGCTCTGTCCAAGACCGCAAGGAATTATAAAAGGTCTTGAAAGAAGCATAATTCATCATGCAAACCAGCCTCCCATCCACTGACTCTGTCTACACTTCCCGCTGCCTCAGAAAAGCAGCCAGCATAATTAAGGACCCCGCATACCCCAAACATACTCTCTTCCGCCATCAGAAAAATGATACAAAAGTCTGAGGTCACGTGCCAACTGACTCAAGAACAGCTTCTTCCCGTCAGACTTTTGATTGGACCTGCCTTGCATTAAGTTGATCTTTCTCTACACCCTAGCTACTACATTCTGCACTCTCTCCTTCTCTATGAACGGCATGCTTTGTCTGTATAGAATGCAAAAAACAATACTTTATGCTAATACATGTGACAATAACAAATCATATCAAACAGTTAGGGCTGGGGTTAAGATTAGGATTAGTGTTAAGGTTAGGGTATAATTTTGCCTGTCAGTTACATGATTAGAAAGTGATTATATATTAAACAGATAACTAATATGTTGCTTTTTAATGAAAAGGAGCACAGTGTGAATGCAGACTTTTCCCTGAGTTCTACAGCCAGATGTTCCAGGGTTCAGGTTAGCATTGGGTGCAGTATGGTGATGGGGGCAGGGGGAAATTAGGGTTAGGGTTAGGGATAGGTTGGGTGGGGGAATGACGGGGAAGGGGCTACAATAGATACACATCAGCTGGTCCAGAGACATCCGCTGTAACTCCTGACCATAATCCTCATCCACAAGACAGGTGGAACAGACGTAGGTTTCAAACCCCACAAACAGCTCCATAAAACATCCGGCATTCTGATAGGGATGCAGGCCGGAGCTTCCTCAGTGTGGCCCTCCCTCTGTTGGCACATACCGGATTTGGCACGCCGTTACAGTAGCACCAACAGCAATGGAATGGAGCAGCTGGGAGGAATTTCCTGGGGTAATTAGCGGAATGCGTTGCATAAAAGTTCAGGGTATGCAGAGCGGGGTCGGAGACCCAGAGAGAAGAGAGTTAGGACCCAGGGGAGAGGCAGGGAGGGGGGAAGGGCAAGTGGATCTAACTTTACATCACATTCAAGGTGGGGAGGTTGCGGGGGGTTATTCAGACGGGTATATGATGAGCAAGTAGCAGATTTATAATGGGTAGGTGGGCGGGGGGGGGAGGGGTGGTGGCGGATGGGGTTGGGGATGGGTTTGGGGTTGATGGGGTGGGGGGCGTGAAGGGCATGAGGGTGGGAGTGTTGTTGGGAGTGGGGGTTAATGAGGGTCAGGGATGGGATGGTAATGAAGTGAGGGGATGAAAGGGTGAAGGAGTTGGGGGACGAAGTGGGTGGGGTGGCGGGTGGTGATGGGGTGGGGGGGTGAAATGTGTGGGTTGGGGAGCCACGTGGCGGACAGTATTTTCTTTGTGATGTAAAACCTCTCTCTGTTTCGATTTCCAGTTGCGCAGATGTTTATTGAGATCAGGAATTCCCAATCCGATTTCAAGATCGAGCTCTCTCAGTTTCAGAATCAGAGTGAGTGTAACCTTTCCAATCGTTCAGGGCGAAAATTCTGCCGTTGTGCCGTACAGGGGTCAAAGTTCACCCGGCAATCCTCCCACAATCCCCTTCTATCCTGACCGTTAACGTTTCCTCATGGGGAATCTGATTGGCTGCTCACTATTGGCCTCTAAAACAAAATAACAGACAAATAATCCCATTTCCAACCCTGCATTCAACCGGAAATCCCATTCCAGACTGTCGGAATGTTGTAAAGTTGCTTTACTAGAGGGATAGCAGGAATGGTGTGAAGTTACGCCTGGCCAACTAGGGATTCCTGGAGATTTCATCACGTGACTTTTCCCCAAAGATCCAGCCAATCCTCATCAACACACTCATGTGACGCGCTGCCGCCTTACACCAATTGGAAAGCAGGAAGACCCATTATCCAATTGGATGATGCCTCCTTGGCATTGTCCCCTGGCACTGCCACCTGACATGGGTTGAAACTGCCCAAACTGGCAAGTGCCGAACTGTGCCAGGCCCATACCCCAATGGGAGCTTCATGCAATTTGGGGTGGGGGGGGTGGGGGAGGGGAGGAGGGAAGGCATCCAACTTTGATGATGCTCAGATGAAAGGAAAAGGATGGAGTGCTGGCATTGACTGTTTCCAGGGGATGGGGAGACTCCGGTGCCATTCGTGAATGTTCGGGATGGGGAGGTGGGTGTGAGGGCACTGTGGTGGCGGTGGGGGGGGGGGGGGGGGGGGCATGTGGAAGAGGTCTAATGCGGCGATATCTGGTGGTGGGCGGGAGAGGGGGAGGGACAGAGAGGCAGGCTTTGATTGGGATGGGTGGGGGGGGGGGAGGCCCGAGACCTCCGTGGTGGGGTGAGGGAGCTTATTATTTACCGCTTACAGCGCAGCTGGACTTTGCTGGCATGTTTGGGGGCCCCGTTCCCCTCAACAAAGCGGCATAAAACAGGTCAGCTTCTTTATGGCAAAGTGCCATAGGATCTGATCTCACTAAAACATACAAAATACTGGCAGGCCCCTGGATAGAATTGGACATGGGGAGAATGTTTTCATTAGTCAGAGAAACTAAAATCCGAGGGCACAGCCTCAAAGTAAAGGGACAACCCTGTAGAACCGAGATGGGGAAGAATTTCTTCAACCAGAGAGTGATGAATGTATGAAAATCATTGCCACTGGGGGTGGCACAGTGCTTAGCGCTGCTGCCTCATAACACCAGGGACCCAGATTCCCAGCTTGGGTCACTGTCTGTGCCAACTTTGCACATTCTCCCCGTGTCTTCATGGGTTTCCTCGTGCTCCCATTCCCTCCCACAGTCTGAAAAATGTATTGGTTAGGGTGTATCGGCCCATGCTAAATTCTCCCTCTCTGTACCTGAACAGGCGCCAGAGTGTGGCAACTGTGGGGATTATCACAGTAGCTTCATTACAATGTGAGTGTAAGCTCTACTTGTAACACTAATAAATAAACTAACTAAACCAACCACATTACTGGGCTAACATCTAACGCTTTGCTTCAATTTCAGTCACTCAAAAACTGAATGAAATGGTTAATTTGCAAGCTGGCAGTCAGACAGAGGTGTCACTGATGCGGAGTAACAGTGAGTAATAACAGCCACAATAACATCTCCAGGTTAAGAAGCCTCTCCATATTCAGATTGCGTGATTATGCCCCGATAAAACATGCATCTTACACTTCTTTCAGAGAAATAAGCCTGAGTTCGACTTTCTGTCCCAGCACTTTGCAAATGTGCTTCTGCGGTCACTGTCTGTTTTCCTGAACGGGTAAGATTTTCAAAATCTAAATGTTGGATTCGTCCAATCGATCTCACCACGAGCTAATGCGATAGTTTGAAACCCTCCCTCAAAGTGTAGAATGTCTCACTTTCATCCTCACTCCGTTGCTGGAGAAATCTCCTGTTTGGCCAGACCCGCGTATTGTAAGGGATGGGAGCATGGCATCACTCGTAGGGAAGTGTGTGTGTGTGTGTGTGTGTGTCATCCCATTCAATTTCACCTTCACGTTGGCCCTAACGCAGAACAACTCAGTTCTCCCCCAGGGTTCTGCCTTTCCATAAACGTTGCCTTGTGTTGATAACTGAGTACTCAGCGTGAATGACGGGTGCCTTTAGATAATTATAACAACATGGGTGTTATACAGCGCACCCCTCTCACCAGAACACACCCCTGCAACCCTACCCCCCCCCCAAACACACCCAAAAGAAGAATAACATGGAACATGGAGAAGGCAAAGGTGTGAAACATGAATATATATCACCATGGGGTGGCGGGGTGGGGGTGGGGGGGGGTTAGCACTGCTGCCAAAAGCCACAATCTGCTCCCAAAATGTCTACATTTTCATGGCACAGCTGGGAATATTCTAGAAACTTCCATTTGGAAGGTCGCGTGAGTGGTTTGACCACCTCATTATATTAACGTTGCACCCCACACTTTGCCGAGGGTAACGTGCTCAGGTTAATGCCTCTGTTAGGGGAGCAGCATGGGGAACGTTTTGATTGGCGAATGGCGATTATTTTCTCGTCAGTTCCCACACGGGAATCCCACACAACGGAGAATTCTCAGCCTGAGCTGTGACGAGCAGGGTCCCAGCGGTGGAACGACAGCAAAGTGTGAGATCCTGTGCTCAGCTTCATTCCGAGACCCTCCAGCCTGCCCCCCCCCTTTTCCACCCAGGACCATCTTCACTCGAAACCCCATTCTATACCCACATCCCCTCCTCTCTCACCCCACCCTCAACCCTTCCCTTACCCCCCCCTTCACCTCACCCCTCACTCCCCACCCCTCATCCCCACCCCTCTCACCCGCTCCGTCACTCCCACCCCTCACGCACTCCCCCCACACCCTTCATACTCACTACTATTGTTGCTCACACTGTCTCCCCCACCCTCCACACCCTCTCTCCCCACATCCCTCACAAACTCCTCCCACACACCTCACACTCACTACCACCACCCCACACATACTGGCACCCCCACACCCCTTACGCTCTGCCCCCATCCCTCACACTCTCTCTCTGCTCCGGCACTTCACACTCTCTCCCCTCGCCCACCACACTTTGCCCCCACCCCTCGCACCCTCCGTCCTCACTCCTCATGAGGGATAGGGTGAAGGATGAAGGTGAGGAGTGGAGGTGAGGTGTGATGGTAAGGGGTGGGGGTGAGAGGTGGGTATAAGGAGTAGGGGTGAGGGGTGGGAGTGAGGACAGGGTGAGGGCAGGGATGAGGGGTGGGGGGAATGAGGGTTGGGGATGAGGAGTGGGGTGAGGGATGGCAACGAGGGGGGGGGGTGAGGGGTGGGGGTGATGGAGGGGTGGGGTGAGGGAAGTGGGTGAGGGATGGAGGTGAGGAGTGTGGGTCGAGGGGTGAGATGAAGAAGGGGGTAAGGGAAAGATTGAGGGTGAGAGGTGAGGGTGAGGGGTGGGAGTGACGGAGAGGGAGAGAGGGGTGGGGAAGAGGGGTGAGGTGAAGAGGGGGGCTAAGGGAAGGGTTGAGGGTGGGGGTGAGAGAGGAAGGGATGTGGGTATACAACAGGGTTTGGAGTGAAGATGGCAGCTGAAGTCGAGTGGGTTAAATGCTTGCTATCCTAGTTCCTGTTAGTGTGGGCTGGAATCTCCCTGTGCGCAACTCAAATTTCAGCCCCCTCCCCCCCTCCGAATAACAACCATTCCTGCTCATGTGATCTGTGAGTGGACAACCCCCATCCCCTCACCCCTCCCCACCTACCCACTCCAAAGACAAGGCGCCAACCACCGCTCAGCTCCCAGCATGCACTGCGGGCTGGCTCTTCCCATGATTCCACACTGACAACCGTCCAATTGGCTTCAGTCCAATGTGAGATTCCAGCCAGTCCATAACACAAAGCTTTTCCAATCTTTCTCCATTTTCAGTCGCAGAGAGGTTCGACAAACTGGAAGCCTCGCAGAAGGAATCGAAGATGGAACTCACACAAGTGAAGAATAACAGTGAGTTGTCAGAAATATTTATCTCTCAAACCAAAGCCCAGGCTGGATGCCCTGCTCAGAGACACTAGGGCACCATCTTACCGCCTGTTCCCACCCCACCCTCGCTGCAGCGAGTTCGGAGAATTTGGCAGCCAGAATTTGGGAAAATCCCATTGGTGTGAACAGGAGTAAGATTCCAGCCACTGTCTCCATGCTCTTGGCCTCTCCTGAATTCTATCCTCTCCTCTTCCAAGCTCCCCTTATCCTAGCAGATGAATTCCCAAGAGGAAATCTATTGTTTTCCCAAATGGATCCCGATATTGTGTGTGTATTTTTACCATTGTAATGTATCGGTGTTCGACAGAGCAAGGGTTAATATGGGATTAGAGAATAGTGCTATCCGAGGTATGATAAGGGGTCTCACTCCTCCACCTTGTCCTTAAACGCCCTGAGTTGGGGAGACGGGGAGAAGTGGGAGGGGGTTGTTGGGGCGGGGGGAAAGGAGATGTCACTTCAATCCTCATCAAACAAACAAATCAAAGCAACGTGAGGAGACACAGTGAGTGGTTAGGGTCCTGTTTGTGCTGCCCAGACTGCCAGATTATCTGGTCATTATCAGATTGCTATTTGTGGGAGCTTGCTGTGTACAAAATGGCTGCTGTCTCCATTATGTCACAACAGTTGGAGAAACAGAAAGAGTATCTCATTGGCTTGAAGTGTTTCGGGACACCCTGTGACTATAAGGTACAGTGCCAAGGTTTGATTCCCAGCTTGGGTCACTGTCTGTATGGGGGGTTTGTACGTTTTCCCCATGTCTGCGTGGGTTTCCTCCAGGTGCTCTGGTTTCCTCCCACAGTCCAAGTTTAGTTGTGAACAGGTGCCAGGCTATGCCGACTAGGAGAATTTCACAGTAACTTCATTGCACTGTTAATGTAAACCTACTCTGACACTAGTAAATAAACTTTACTTTCTGTCAAGAATTCAGGTGATCAGTATTCATGGGGAGATGTGGGACTCCGGGGCAACTAAAGTTTATTTTTTTCTTTTCCTTCAGATACACAGAACTTCAATGAAATGAGAAATTCTCAAACTGAACTCAGGAGGGGTCTTTCACAGATGCAGACTAACAGTTAAGTGTCGACTGTGAATCAGACATTCAGCAATGATCTCCATTTGGAAGTGTGTCAGGGATTCAATGTTCAGCAGGGTCTTTTCCCGTTCTTGCTATTCTTCCCTGCACTCTGTCACATAGAACAGTTCACATATTGAGCCTTTAACTGTACGAAGCAAAATGGGTAAGAAGGCCAATCTGTGGCTTACAAAGGAAATTAGAGAGAATTCCTGATTCAAGGTCGAAGCATGCAGATTGGTCAAGTAAAATAATAAGTCTGAGGATTGGGAGCAGTTTAGAATTCAGCAAAGAAGGACCAAGGGATTGATTAAGAAGGGCAAAATGCAGGACAAAAGTAAGCTTGCAGGGAACATATAAGAATTTCTATAGATACATGAACAGAAAGAGGTTGATGAAGACAAATGAAGGTCCCCTACAGACAGAAACAGGGGAATGTATAGTAGCGCACAAAGAAATGGCTCAGCAAGTGAATGCATACTTTGGATTTGTGTTCAAAAAGAGGGCACAAATCAGATACCAGAAATATTGGAGAATGCAAGATTTAGTGCGAGGAAGGAACTCGATATCAGTAGAGAAATGGTGCTGGGAATATTGATGGGGGGATTAAAGGCAGATAAATCCCCAGGGCCTGATAATCTACATCCCAGGATACTTAAAGAAATGGCTCTAGAAATAGTGAACGTATTGGTGGTCACCTTTCCAGGATTCTATAAATTCTGGAATAGTCCCTTCAGTTTGGAGGATAGCCAATGTCACTCCAATATTCAAAAGAGGAGGTAGAGAAAAAAACAGGGAATTATAGACCAGTAAGATTAACATTGGTTGTGGGGAAAACTCTCAAATCCATTATTAAGATTTTATAGTGATGGTAGGATGAGACAGAGTTAGAATGCATTTAAGAGGAAAAGTCCTGCTTGACAAATGTGATGGAATTCTTTGAAGATGTAACTTGTAGAGTTGACAAGGGGGAGCCCGCCGATGTGATATATTTGGACTTTCAGAAAACGTTTCGCAAAGTCCTGCATAAGAGATTATCGTGCAAGATTAAAGAGCATTGGATTGGGGAAAGTGTATTGAGATGGTTAGAAAACTGGTTGACAGAGAGGAAACAAAGAGTAGGAATTAATGGGTCCTTTTCAAATTGGCAGGCAGTAACTAGTTGGGGTTATGATGGGGATAATGTTGGGATTCATGAAAGGAGTTGTGCAAGTCAGCGGTGAAACGAGGGGACCCATCGAGTGGGCCCCAGTGCCAGCTACCCTTATCGTGCAGCCACCTCAATGTTCCCACCTCTATCCGTGATCCCTGTCTATGTTTATAGATCTATGCATTGAAACCAAATTTGAGACAATTTAGGGAGAATTTGTTCTACCAATCAGCCTAAGAGCACATCTTTGGGATGTGGAAAAAAACTGGAGCGCCCAGAGAAAACCCACACAAGCACGGGAGAAACTCCCACGGACACAGGCCCAAATCCATGTATCTGCACAGCACAGCGTTAACTGCTCTCTACCTTTTATTTCTTTATTTTTCTTCCCCCCCTCCCCGGTTTCCCCCTTTCCTTACCTTTTCTTCCCTTTTTCTCCATTTTTCCTTCCCTCAAATCCCAACTGCCCCCCTCCCCGCGCTCCCTCTTCCCTCACGCCCGCTTACCCTCTCATTCCGGTTTCTCTGCTGTTTGTTGTTTCTTTCGATATGTTAAGAATAGAAGATTGGTTAGGGCAAGATTAGGGCCAGTCATAGATAGCAGTGGGAAGTTGTGCGTGGAGCCTGAAGAGATTGGCGAGGCACTGAATCAATATTTCTCTTCGGTATTCACGCAGAGTGCTGGAAATGTAGCTGTGGAGAGCACTGAGGTACAGGGTTGCAAATTGGGGAGTATTGTAGTAGATAGGGAAGATGTGTTAGAAATTCTCGAGGGTTTGAAGTTGGATAAGTCCCCTGGGCCGGACGGGATTTACCCTAGGATTCTCTGGGAAGCAAGAGAGGAGATTGCAGAGCCTCTGGCTCTGATCTTCAGGTCCTCGTTGGGTACGGGTGTGGTTCCGGAGGACTGGAGGATAGCGAATGTGGTCCCATTGTTTAAGAAGGGGAAGAGAGACCTTCCAGGGAATTATAGGCCAGTGAGTCTTACTTCTGTTGTGGGCACGGTATTGGAGAGAATTATTAGGGATAGGATTTATAGTTATTTAGAGAGAAATGAATTGAGTGGGGATAGTCAGCATGGTTTTGTGAAGGGTAGGTCGTGCCTTACTAACCTCATTGAGTTTTTTGAAAAAGTGACCAAAGAGGTGGATGGGGGTAAGGGCGGTTGATGTGGTAATATGGACTTTAGTAAGGCGTTTGATAAGGTGGCCCATGGAAGACTTCTGCAGAAAATGCAGATGTATGGGATAGAGGGTGATTTAGATAATTGGGTTAGGAATTGGCTAGCAGATAGAAGACAGAGGGTGGTGGTTGATGGGAGATATTCATCGTGGAGTTCGGTGACAAGTGGTGTACCTCAGGGGTCTGTTTTGGGGGCCCCTGCTGTTTGTAATTTTTATAAATGATCTGGATGAGGGTATTGAGGGATGGATCAGTAAATTTGCAGATGATACTAAAGTTGGTGGTGTGGTAGATAGTGAAGAGGGGTGTTTTAGTTTACAGAGTGACTTGGACAAGTTGCAGAGCTGGGCCGAGAGGTGGCAAATGGAGTTTAATGTGAAAAGTGTGAGGTAATGCACTTTGGCAGGAACAATAAATGTGTAGAGTATAGGGCGAATGGTAGGGCTCTTAATAGTGTTGAGGAACAGAAGGATCTTGGTGTATGTGTCAATAGATCCCTGAAAGTAGGCAGTCAAGTGGATAAAGTTGTTAAGAAGGCTTATGGAGTCTTAGCTTTTATTGGTAGGGGGATTGAATTTAGAAGCCGCAGCATCATGTTGCAGCTGTACAAAACTCTAGTGCGGCCGCACTTGGAGTATTGTGTGCAGTTCTGGTCGCCACATTATAAGAAAGATGTGGAGGCATTGGAGAGGTACAGAGGAGGTTTACCAGGATGTTGCCTGGTATGGAGGGCAGGTCCTATGAAGAGAGGTTGAAGGATTTGAGGTTGTTTCGTTAGAAAGGAGGCGGCTAAGAGGGGATCTTATTGAAGCATATAAGATGATTAGAGGTTTAGATAGGGTGGACAGTGATAGCCTTTTTCCTAGGATGGAGAAAGCTAGCACGAGGGGACACAAATTTAAATTAAGGGGTATGAGTTATAGGACGGATATCAGAGGTAGGTTCTTTACTCAAAGAGTGATTAGGGAGGGGAATGCCCTGCATGCAGCTGTTGTAGATGCGCCAAGTTTGGTGGCGTTTAAGAGGTTAGTTGATAAGTATATGGATGAGAAGGGAATGGTTTAGTTAGGAGGGGCATTGCTTTTTATTTTGGTCGGCACAACATCGAAGGCCGAAGGGCCTGTTCTGTGCTGTATTGTTCTATGTTCTATGTTCTATGTTGTCTCTCTGGGCTGCCATTAGCAGCCTTTCCCCTCGTTTTTGTGGCTATGACTCATCTTTCTTTCCCTCCCCCTGCAGTATAAATATCTCCCACTTTCTACGCCTTTTAGCTTTGACAAAGGGTCATCCGGACTCGAAACGTCAGATGCTGCCAGACCTGCTAAGGTTTTTCTCTCTTGCTTTCCTCCCCATCCTCTGGCTCCTTTCCCCCGTCGGCACAAATTGCAGGATCATCCCCGAGGCCATACGGCCCGTCACACCTGCAGACGGCAACGTTCAACATCTCAAAACCTTGATGAGAAATGATGCTTTTTTCCCTCTGGGATCCTGACTAATCTTTGCTTCTATTTCAGTTACACAAGCAGTGAGTGAGATGAGAATGTCTCAGTCAGCTAGCGAGATGGAACTCACACGGATGAACGGTAACAGTGAGTGCTGAAAAAAGCTCATCAAATAGCTCTTTGTATCTCTGACTCAAACTGCACTTTTTTTTTGCTGTTAAGGATTTGGTGCGTCAACAGGAGTCAACCTTGCTGTTTCCAGAACAGCCTTCCCTTGTGTCTGGAGGGAACTCTGTGCACCATCTCCCACCCTCACTCATTCTTGTCCCTTAGTTAATACTTCCCTCAGCTTGAATGTCACTCTTCAATTCCAGTTTTGTTCCATCATGATTCATTCTTTCCTTTTTCCAACCTTGTCATCTCTTGCTTGGTAACCCCTTAGCTGCTCTCCCCTTCAAAGAAAGAGTTGCCTTGATTCTGTGACTGGATCCTTGTTCCAACCCTTCATTGAAAAGTTCCTTTCATTGTTGGTCTTTTGACATTGTCCAAGTCATAGCAGTTTGAAGCAGATTCTTTGATGGTGAATGCGTGTTGTGTGAATGTATTTGTGAAGGGTTTTTGTGCTCCTTGGGTCGTTTATTCATTTTAGCCAGACCTAGAATACTGTGTACAGTATTTGGACTCCTTTTCTGAGGAAGGATTTTCTTGCTTTTGAGGGAGTGCAGCGAAGGTTTGCCAAGCTGATTCCGGCTTTACCGGGCTGTGTAGAGTTTGCACGTTCTCCCCATGTCTGTGTGGGTTCCCTCCTGCAATCCAACGATGTGCAGGTTAGGTGGATTGGCCATGCTAAGTTGACCCTTGGTGTTAGGGGAACTAGCCAGGCTGAATGCATGGGGTTATGGGGATAGGGCCTGGGTGGGATGGTGGCTGGTGTAGACTCGATGGGCTGAATGGCCTCCTTCCGCACTGTAGGGATTCTGTGGTTCTATCTTAAGTCCGTGCAAAGGCTTAGTGTGAGACTCATTTGGAATTGTCCTATTCTGGGCACCATATATCAGCTAGGGCATCCTGGCATTGGAGAGAGTGCAATATAGATAGATGAGAATTACACCTGAGCAAAATGCTGTGGATTCTGGAATCCGAAATGAAAAAAAGAAAATGCTGGAAAATCTCAGCTGGTCTGACAGCGTCTGTAGAAAGAATAGAGCCAACTCAAACTGGGGATTCTGCTCCCTGGAATCTAGAATGGGTGAAGATGATTAGATGAAAGTTTGAGGGTTAATGAGGGGAGGTTCTGCTGATTGGTGAAGTTACTAACATAGTTGAACAATTAGAGGCAAACTCTAGCAGAGTGGAGTTGGGGAATTCTTTTACCTGCAAAGAGTGGTCAATGTTCGCAACTTTATCTCCGCAATTGGCAAGTGGTGCAACATCAATGGTGTCCAATTGGTAAAAGATAGGTTTTCATTGCTTGAAGATATGAAGGGATATGGGGCTAAGGCTGAAAGAGATCCATAATGAGCTAATGAGCCATGACCTGATTGAAGGGGGTAACAGGCTCTGGGGGCTGAATGCCCTTCTCCTGTTCCTATGTGCCAATACCGTATGCCCCTGCCCCTCCTGCTCCCTGCCCTTATTTGCATCTCTCCACCATGAAATGAATGTTGCCTTGAGAACCAAAACAAGCTTTTGCCTTTAGTTGCAGGAATGTCGGCGGAAATGAGAAGCTCATTGGCTGATTTGAAGATTGGGCATTCACAGCTGAGGAACGGTAAGCATCCGAATCTAAACCATAGAAGGGCCCGATGGCACCAGCTGTTTCTTTTTCCACTGGCACCAGCTGTTTTTGGTAAGACCAGATCGAACAGCGGTGCCCCACAAGGCTGTGTTCTCAGCCCCTTACTGTATTCCTCATACACCAATGACTGTGCGGTCAAATTCCCACATTCAAGTTTGCTGATGATGCCACCACAGTGGGTTTGATCTCAAACAATGACAAGACGGTGTACGGGAATGAGAGAATCTGCTGAACCGGTGTGGTGACAATAATCTTTCCCTCAATGTTAACAAAATGAAGGGGATAGTTATTGGCTTCAGGAATCATAGAGGAGAACATGCCCCTGTCTACACCAATGGGGACGAAGTAGAAAGGGTTGAGAGCTTCAGATTTTTCGGTGTCCAGATCACCAACAACCTGTCCTGGTCCCCCCCCATGCTGACACTGTAGTTAAGAAAGCCCACCAACGCCCCTACTTTCTCAGAAGATTAAGGAAATTTGACATGTCAGCTACGACTCTCACCAACTTTTTCAGATGCCCCATAGAAAGCGTTCTTTCTGGTTGTATCACAGCTTGGTCTGGGCTCCTGCTCTGCCCAAGACCACAAGAAACTACAAAAGTTTGTGAATGTAGCCCAACCCACCACACAAACCAGCCCCCCATCCATTGACTCGGTCTACACTTCCCACTGCCTCGGCAAAATAACTAGCATAATTAAGGACCTCATGAACCTCAGACATTCTCTCTTTCACCTTCTGCAGACAAAAAGATACTAAAGTCTGAGGTCACGTACCAACTGACTCAAGAACAGCTTCTTCCCTGCTGCCATCAGACTTTTGAATGGACCTACCTCGCATTAAGTTGATCTTTCTCTACACAAAGAACAAAGAACAAAACAAACAGGCCCTTTGGCCCAACAAGCCCGCGCTGCCACCTCGATGTTCCCACTTCTACCCATGATCCCTGTCTATGTTTATAGATCTAGAACCAAATTTGAACCAAATAGAACCAAATTTGGTTATTAGAACCAAATTTGAGACAATTTAGGAAGAATTTGTTCTGCCAATCAGCCTAAGAGCACACCTTTGGGATGTGGGAGGAAACCGGAGCACCCTGTGGCCAGTTAGCCATGACTGTAACACTACATTTTGCACTCCCGTTTCCTTCTCTATGAATGGTATGCTTTGTCTGTGTAGGGCGCAAGAAACAATACTTTTCATTGTCTGCTGATACAGCGACAGCAATAAATCAAGTCAAATCACAGATGCGTTGAAAGAAAGAAAGAAACAGAAGAATTGCATTGATATTGCACCCTATCATAGCAATGCAGGAACACATGGACACAGGAACACGGGAAATCACAGCAGAATGTGGCAAATTCAGCCCTTTGAACCTGCTCCGCTATTCAATCAGATCACTGCTGTTCTCTGCCTGGTCTCAAATCCACCTCCCCACCTCTTCCTCATATCCTCTTATCCTTATTTTTTAATTAGAAATATATCCATCTTCTTGAAATTATTCAACGATTCAAACCCCAACACGCTATGGAGTTCCACAAATTCACCATTCTCTGCAAGAAGTTGTTCTTCCTCATCACAGTTTTAAATCGACCGCCTCTCAACCCATACCTGTGACCTCTGAGTCGAGATTGTCCCACAAGGAGAAATATTTGGTCTACATTTACTGTATCAATCCCTTTTATAATTTTTTTATACCTCGATCA
This sequence comes from Sphyrna mokarran, assembly GCA_024679065.1. Lineage (NCBI taxonomy): Eukaryota > Metazoa > Chordata > Chondrichthyes > Carcharhiniformes > Carcharhinidae > Sphyrna > Sphyrna mokarran. The sequence continues at coordinate 5,774,290 of JAGIQG010000035.1, read as the reverse complement.
GATCCCCTCTCATCTTTCCAAACTCCAGTGAGTACAAGCCCAAACTGTTTAATCTCTTCTTACACGTTGACCCTTTCATCCCTGGAAACAATAGAACATAGAACATAGAACATAGAACAATACAGCACAGAACAGGCCCTTCGGCCTTCGATGTTGTCTGGTGAACCTTCTCTGAACTGCGTCCAATGGCACCGCATCCTTCCTCAAATAAGGAGACCAAAACTGGATACTCCTCATCAACATCCTTTACAGTGGCAACAACACTTCTCTGCTTTTAAATATTGCCAATCTCAGATGTACTTTGCCCAGCAAACTAAATACATTGGAAGTCTAATCACAGCCGTAGTAAAGATTGACAGAGCAAAATCCGACAAAGAGCAAACATTCCAATCTTGGGTTTTTTTGGTGATTTGGGCTCAGGGATGGTTACTTTCTGGGATGTCGGAGAGAACACAATAGTGCCAGAGGACATTTCACCTCTATTCCAACAGTACTCGCTGGAATGTCTCAACTGAGACAGCGGGATATTCTTGGGAGGGAGGAAATTCCCTCCCAAGGTCAACAGGCCTTTAAATGGTCCGTCACATTCTCTGTCCTGTCCGTGACAATTCCGACAGCGGACGGGACTGGAAAATCTACTCCAGTGCCTCCAGCAGTGTAGCAGCCCTACAGCACCGCGCAACGTAGATTAGAATATTTAATAGGATTGATGATTTCTGTTTGTAACACTGCACTTATGCAACTAATGCTGCTTTGTGTCCAATTATAGTCCCACACAAGCAATTTGCAAACATGCTAACCTGCTAAATCTTTATCTCCATTCCAGTTACCCAGGTGTTCAGAGAAATAAGGAATTCGGAGGGCGATATCAAAATGGAGCTCTCACAGCTGCAAAATAAGGGTAAGTGTTAATATGCGATCAGAAAGTGTCTTTGAAACATTGTCACATTCTTATTCCTGGCACCCGACCACCTCTCAGCCTAGCACGGTGGTTAGCATTGCTGCCTTACAGTGCCAGGGACCCGGGTTCAATTCCTGCTTTGGGTCGCTGCGTGTTCTCCTCGTATCTGCGTGGGTTTCCTCCGGGTTGCTCCGGTTTCCTCCCACGGTCTGAAAGACGTGATGGTTAGGGTGCGTTGGCCGTGCTAAATTCTCCCTCAGCGTGCCCGAACAGGAGTGTGGCGACTGGGGCGTTTTCACAATAACTTCATTGCAGCGTTAATGTAAGCCTACTTGTGACACTAATAAATAAGCCTTAAAATGTGGAGTCCACAGGTGTCATGGATGCCTTCTGTGCCCATTGGGCACCACAGGGGCTGGTGTGAATTATTGAGCCTTTTAGTTTTAGGACATTTTAAATGTCCTTTAAGCTTTGTCTTTTGTTTTCAGGTTGTCCCTCTTCCCCTTTAAAGGGGCTGTCCCATTTATTTTGTCCCTCAGTTTATTTGATTTAATGTAACGATAATACGCCTTTAAAGATATACTTTTAATCATGTTTCTTAGAAGGTTTTCAAACAGATGCTGGTATTTTGGTTTGTTGCTCTATAATATCTCTAAACGGTGACCTTGAATTGTTAATGAAACCATGTTACAGACAACACGCTTATTTTAATAAGAACAAAGAACAGTACCTCACTAGGAATAGAGGGTACAGCCTCAAGATTAGTGAGGGGTGCAGTTCAGCTCAGAGTTGCAGAGGAGTTTCTTCACGCAAAGGGTGGTGAATCTTTGGAATTCTCTGCCTGACAAGGTGGTGGAGGCTTCCTCACTGAATATGTTCAAGTCAAGAGATAGGTTTTTGATTGACAAGGGAATTAAGGGTTCCAGGGGAGAAAGCGGGAAAGTGGTACTGAACCACTACAGATCAGCCATGATCTTATTGAATGACGGGGCAGGCTCGAGGGGCTACTCCTGCTCCTATTCCATATGTTAGCACAGGAACAGGCCCTGCACCGATCATGATGCCTGCTAAACTAAAACCGTATGCTTACGGAATTCGCATCCTTCCATTCCCACCCTATTCATGTATTTGTCTATTTGCCCCTTAAATGCCGCTATCGTACCCGCTCCCACCACCTCCCCGGGCAGCGTGTTCCAGACACTCACCACTCTCTGTGCAAAAACTTGCCTCGCTCATCTCTCTTCCCCGCGCACCTTAAACTTACGCCCTTGGTACTTGATTTTTCTACCCTACATGTGGAGGTGCTGGCTTTGGGCTGGAGTTGGCACAGTAAGAACTGTCACAACACAGGTTAAAGTCCAACAGGCTTATGTGGTAGCGCAAGCTTTCAGAGTCCTGCTCCTTCATCAGGCCACGCTACCAGATAAACCTACTATGTTTTGCCCTGTTGTTTTGAGATTTCTTACTGTTCCTACCCTAGGAAAGAGCTTCTGATTATCTCTGACCATGCTACGCATAATCTTAGAAACCTCTATCAGGTCCTCCATCATTCTCAACTCCATCATTCCAGTGAGAACGAACAAAGTTTCTCCAACCTCTCCTCATAGTTAGTATGCTTCAGCCCAGGCAGCATCCTGGTAAACCTCTTCTGGACCCTCTCCAAGCATCCACATCCATCTGGTAGTGTAACGACCAGAATTGTACGCAATATTCTAAATAAGTCCTAACTGAGGTTCTGTACATGACCTGCCAATTTTTATATTCAATGCCCTGACCATAGAAAATAAGCGTGCCTTGATAGATTGGGGAGAGTTACTTTAAGGGAAGACATTGGATAGGCAATGGCAAAGACTCAAGGAACGCACAGGGTTCCTGTTTATTCCTGTCTGGCACAAAAGCAACATGGGGAAGAGGGCCAATCCATGTTTACAAAGGAAATTAGAGAGAGTATCCAATCCAAGGAAGAAGTATACAGATTGGAGAAGAAAAATAATGGGTTTGAGGATTTGGAGAGTTTAGAATTCAGTAAAGAAGGACCAAGGGATTGATTAAGAAGGGGAAAATACGGTACGCAAGTAAGCTAGCAGGAAACATAAAGATCGATACTAAGGCTAGAATTTTATCAGAGAACGGCATTCCCCACTGGCCTCGGGCAGATTGGACGACACATGTGCCGGTAAAATTCCATCCTTAGAGTTTCTATAGATGCGTGAAGAGAAAGGGGTTGTTGAAGACAAATGGAGGTCAGGGGAATGTATAATAGGGGACAAAGGAATGGCCGAGTGACTGAATACATACTTTGGTTCTGACTTCACAAAAGGGGACACAAATCAGACATCAGAAATGTTGGAGAATGCAAGATTTAGTGTGAGGGAAGAACTGAGGGGGATCAATATTAGTAGAGAGATGGTGCTGGGAACATTGATGGGATTGAAGGCAGATAAATCCCCAGGGCCTGATAATCTACCTCCTGGAATACTAAAGGAAATGGCTCTAGAAATGATGGATACATTAGTGGTTACCTTCCAGGGTGCTAAAGGTTCTGGAACAATCCCTTCAGATTGGAGAGTAGCTAATGTTGCTCCAATATTCAAAAAGGAAGTGGAGAGAAAACAGAGATTTATAGACCAGTAAGCTTAACATCGATTGTGAGGAAAATTGGATGGACAGCATGGATTCATGAAGGAGAAATCATGTTTGTCAAATCTGTTGGTAATCTTTGAAAATGTAACTAGTAGAATTGACAAGGGGGAGCCAGTCGATGTGGTATATTTGGACTTTCAGGAAGTGTTTGACAAAGTCTGACATAGGAGATTATTGTGCAAGATTAAAGTGCACGGAATTGGGGGAAGTGCATTGAGACGGATAGAAAACTGATTGGCAGAGAGGAAATAAAGAGTAGAAATTCATGGGTCCCTTTCAAATTGGCGGGCAGTAACTGTGTGCCACAGGGATTGGTGCTGGGACCCCAGCTATTCACAATATATATTAATGATTTGGATAAGGGAACAAAGTGTAACATCTCAAAGTTTGCAGATGAAACCAAGTTGGGTGGGAGAGTGAACTGTGACGAGGATACAGAGATCCTTCAGCATGTTCTGGGCAGATTGGATGAGTGGGCAAATCAATAGCAGATGCGGTATAATTTGGATAAAAGTAGGGTTATACACTTTGGAAGAAGGCAGATTACTATTGTGATATGATGGCAACCGAGTCGATGATCCGGCACGCCTTGCAGAGGTTGCTGTGGCAGAGTTGTGTGGTGTTGTGGTCACTGTTTTCCTGAAGGCTGCAGACAATGGTCTGTTTGATGTTGTGTAGTTGTTTGAAGGCAAGAAGTGGGGGTGTGGGGATGGCCTTGGCAAGATATTTGTCTTTATCGATGATATGTTGAAGACTCCAGAGAAAAAATTGTAGCTTTTCCACTCCAGAAAAGTACTGGACGATGAAGGGTACTCTGTCCGCCATGTCCCGTGTTTGTCTTCTGAGAAGGTCACTACCGTTTTTCGCTGTGGCGGATCGGAACTGTCGATCGATGAGTCGAGCGCCATATCCTGGTCTTATGAGGGCTTCTCTCAGTGTCTGGAGGTATCTGTTGTGATCCTCCTCATCTGAGCAGATCCTGTGTACAGAGGGCTTCTCCGTAAGGGATGGCTTCTTTAACGTGTTTAGGGTGGAAGCTGGAGAAATGGAGCGTCGTGAGGTTATCCGTGGGCTTGCAGTACAGTAAAGTGCTGAGTCGATCATCCTTGATGGAGATGTGTGTGTCCAAGAAAGTAACCAATTCCAGAGAGTAGTCCATGGTGAATCTGATGGTGGGATGGAACTGTTGATGTCCTTATATAGTTGTTTCAGTGATTGTTCACCATGAGTCCAAAAGAAGAAAATTTATCGATGTATCTAGTGTATAGCATCGGTTGAAGGTTCTGTGCGGTGAAGAAGTTTTGTTTGAATCTGTATATGAAGATATTGAGGGGCAAATTTGGTCCCCATGGCTGCTCCGTGTGTCTGGATGAAGAACTGGTTGTTGAAGGTGAAGAAATTGTGATCCAGGATGAAGTGGATGAGTTGTAAAATTGCATCTAGAGATTGGCAATTGTCGGCATTGAGTACTGAGGCAGTTGCAACAATTTCCTTCCTTGCCTCCCTCAGTATTCTGGGGTAGATCCCATCAGGCCCTAGATTTAGTTTAATGATTTTTAAGACAATACTTTTTAATATCAGGCCTAATGTAGTGTCCTGAGGTTTTAATAATCCTTTAGGGTAACTGACTATTGGAATTGATTTGGGAATGATTATTGGAGATTGATTTGGGGGTGATTGTTGGAGATTGATTTGGGGGTGATTGTTGGAGATTGATTTGGGGATGGTTATTAGAGATTGATTTGGGGATGATTGTTGGAAATTGATTTGGGGGTGATTGTTGGAGATTGATTTGGGAATGATTGTTGGAAATTGATTTGGGGGTGATTGTTGGAGATTGATTTGGGAATGATTGTTTGAAATTGATTTGGGGGTGATTGTTGAGGATTGATTTGGGAATGATTGTTGGAAATTGATTTGGGGATGGTTATTAGAGATTGATTTGGGGATGATTGTTGGAAATTGATTTGGGGATGATTGTTGGAGATTGATTTGGGGGTGATTGTTGGAGATTGATTTGGGAATGATTGTTGGAAATTAATTTGGGGATGGTTATTAGAGATTGATTTGGGGATGATTGTTGGAAATTGATTTGGGGATGATTGTTGGAGATTGATTTGGGGATGATTGTTGGAAATTGATTTGGGGGTGATTGTTGGAGATTGATTTGGGAATGATTGTTGGAAATTAATTTGGGGATGGTTATTAGAGATTGATTTGGGGATGATTGTTGGAAATTGATTTGGGGATGATTGTTGGAGATTGATTTGGGGATGATTGTTGGAAATTGATTTGGGGGTGATTGTTGGAGATTGATTTGGGAATGATTGTTGGAAATTGATTTGGGGATGATTGTTGGAGATTGATTTGGGGATGATTGTTGGAGATTGATTTGGGGATGATTGTTGGAAATTGATTTGGGGATGATTGTTGGAGATTGATTTGGGGGTGATTGACAGTTCAGACCATGCCTAGATGGACAACTTTTTTTTTCCTAATGAAAAATCCAAGGTTTTTGGCTCACATTGACTCAGAAGCTATTTGGACGTGAGGGAGGATACACTGTTTCTTGTTTATCTTCCTGGTGTGGATGGCAGTGGTGAGCACTGCTGCCTCACAGTGCCAGGGACCCAGGTTCAATTCCCAGCCTCGGGTCACTTGTTGTGTGGAGTCTGTGCATTCTCCCCATGTTTGTGTGGATCCCTCCGGGTGTTCCAGTTTTCACCCACACTCCAAAAGTGTGCAGGTTAGATGGTATGGCCACGCTAAATTGCACTTTGGTGTCAGGGGGACTAACATAGTAAATATGTGGTGTTACGGAAATAGGGCCTGGGTGGGATTGCAGTCAGTGTAGATGGGCTGAATGGCCTTCTTCTGCTCTATAGAGATTCTATGTTGGAAAACTTGCTATCTTTGGTTACTAGTTGGAAGCTACAGGCATGCGGTGTCCCTGTGTCTCTCTTGAGATAATGATAAAAGTTTTAGAACTGTGAAGACTCAACATCCAAAGGACTAATTCACAACAGGCATTACAAATCTAGAAAATCCAGCATCACATGAGCATATTAGTGTTTTCGTGCCAAATCTGGGAAGGGATGTTTGTTTAGGGAATGTTGTTTGCCTGAGAACATCATAGATAGCTAGCTGGTGAAGTTTATATCGTGCTTAAAATTTGAAATTGGTGGAAGTTATACTAGGTTTTATTTCTATGTTAACCGTGTTCTTATATTTGTTAAAAGCCCTTCCTGGTGGGTCACTTGTACCATACCTGGAGTGAAGCAAATTCTGCCAAAATCAAGTGTAAAATTTAGTATGGGGATTTTCCAGCTACACTCACCCCAAAGCTGAAAATTCCGCCTGAGGTCAATGGACTTTTGCATATCACTGCCCTCCCCCCACCTCCGCCGCACTTGCTACAATTCCCATGATAGGCAGGATAGAAAATTCCAGTCCTCAGAGTCCACCAAGATTAGTTTATCCGATTAGCCAAAATGATTGGCACTCGAATCCCTGAGCCCGGGGCACGGAATCCCATACAATGGGAGTTCACGGAGCTGAGGGTTATTTTGGTAATTCCCATGTTATTTTCTGTCTTCGAGAGCTTAAAAAAAACAACCAATTCACAGCGGAAAAAAAAACCCCTCGTTAATGAGACAAAACAGCCTCGGTGTCAAAACAAAAAGCAGGAAGAAGGGCAGCAGTTAATAAACAGAACTGAGTGATTAATGGGTCACAACCCTGGCTGCCAAGACAGCAACAGAGCGGAGAAGTGAATGGTGGACATTAATCAACAAGGGCTAATTAGGGAGTCATCCAGCAGTTCTCTTTAATCTGTAGTTACCCAACTAGAACCCAGCTCAAAGCAGAAATTCCCAGAGAGGACAATGAACACCCAATAACAGCTCCACACAGCAGATAAAAGACATTTTTTCGTGAAGAAACACTCAGATGTGACTAATGCAGCGCTAGGACTAGGATTCGCGGAGGGAGAGGCACTTTAAATCCTAGGGAAAGATGTGGGCTTTGATACAGCTCGCAGAGAACACAAACGCACACTGCAGGCACACAAACGAAGAAGCAAATGTGTGTGGAAGCATTCAGAGAAATTTCCCTGCCCCAACTGGCGCCACAGTCACTCCGGAGCGTCAGTCCTGTTTCCGGATCCTGAGATTTCTTCATGTTCACAATGTTACTGTTACCCCACTCATTAATATTTCCTACATTTTGGGTGGTATGGTGGCGGTATAATTTAGTACTGCTGCCTCGCAGCACCAGGGATCCAAGTTCAGTCCCCAGCTTGAGTCACTGTCTATTTGGAGTTTATTCCCGTATCCGCGTGGGTTTCCTCCGGGTGCTCCGGTTTCCTCCCACAGTCGGAAAGTCGTGCTGGTTAGGGTGCACTGATCCAAACAGATGTGGTGTCAAGGGGTAATTTCACAGTAGCTTTCATTGCAGTGTTAATGGAAACCTTAGTCGTGACCAACAAATAAACTTTGAATTGAAATTCCAACAGCTGCCGTGGTGGGATTTGAACCTGTGTCCCCCAGGGCCTCTGGATCACTAGTCCAGTGACTTTACCTCTGCCAGAGTCATTCTGGTACATAGGAAGATGGTTATAGAGGGTCAATCATCTCAGCTCCAGGACATCGCTGCAGGAGTCAAAGAACAAAGAAGAAAACAGCACGGGAAACAGGCCCTTCGGCCCAACGAGCCCGCGCCGCCACCCCGATGTTCCCACCTCTACCCATGATCCGTGTCCATGTTTATAGATCAATGGATTAAAAACCAAATTTGAGACAATTTAGGGAGAATTTGTTTTGCCAATTAGCCTAAGAGCACATCTTTGGGATGTGGGAGGAAACCGGAGCTCCCGGAGAAAACGCACGCAAGCACGGGGAGAATGCGCAAACTCCCACAGACACAGGCCCAAATCCATGTATCTGCACAGCACAGCAATAGTCACTGAGCTGTCGTGTTGCCCATCAAATGGTCCAGGTCAAGCTTACACTAACGATGTGAAGCACTAGGATACTCTCGGAAAAAATCCAAGAGCAGCCCTCTCACGACCCATCGCGTGTATGCCCCTTGTTAGACAACAAGGTGGACCAAAGCACTTGTAGGATAAAAACAAGTACATCAATATCATCATCTATTTACACACTTCCCAGGGACTCCCAAGGCTCATGATCCCTATTTTAAATCAGTTTCTATACCCCTCCATTCCCATTCTGTTCATGTGCCCATCTAAGTATTTCTTAAATAACTCCAGAGTACCTGCCTCCACCACTTTACTTGGCAGCGCATTCCATAACCCCACCACCCTCTGTGTGAAAAAACTCCCTCTAGCATCCAAATTATACCTTATCCCCTCACCCTAAGCCCGTGACCCCTCGTGCTATTCAAGTCCATCCGAGGAAAAAGCTTAACTCTGTTTACTCTATCTATACCCCTCATAATCTTGTACACCTCTATTAGACCTCCTCTAAGTCTACGTCTTTCTAAGGAAAACAGCCCCAATTTGCTTAACCTCTCCTCGTAACTCAGACCTTCCATACCAGGCAGCATCCTGGTAAACCTCTGCACTCTCTCCAGAGTCTCCACGCCCTTCCGGTAGTAAGGCGACCAGAACTGGACGCGGTACTCCAAATGAGGTCTAACCAATATTTTATACAACTGCAACATTAAAGGCCAGCTCTTGTACTCTATACCCCTTCCTATAAAGGCTAGCGTACCATATGCTTTCTTCACAACTTTCTCCACTTGCTCTGCCACCTTCAGAGACTTGTTCACCTGCACTCCCAGGTCCCTCTGCGTTTCTATACTCTTAATAGTCTACCCTTTATCATATACTTCCCCCCTACATTCTTTCTCCCGAAATGCCTCCCTCAGGGTCAGTGTCCGAGACCTAATAATCTTCAGCTGCTTCGTCAATGACCTTCCCTCCGTCATAAGGTCAGACGTGGGGATGTTCGCTGATGATTGCACAACGTTTAGTCGCAATTGCTCAGATGCTGAAGCAGTCCATGTTCAAATTCAACTCAAGGCTTAGCTTTTTAATCAAGTAAGGGAATGGAGGATTATAGGGATGGTAACTAAAGCTAGACAATATCTGGGCTGACACACGGTAAGTAACATTCACACCACACAAGTGCCAAATACTGACCATCTCCAACAAGGCAGGGTCTAACTATCGCCTCTTGACATTCACTGGTCATTATCGGAGTGTTATCAAACCATAGAGAGTGATGATAAATCAGTGATCGCACAAGCACCATCACGGGAAATAACTTCTTGCTCCTCTCTCAGTTACAGCCGTTTTGGAAGAAGCGCGAATCTCGCACGGTGACATTGTGACACAACTTTCACAGCTGAACAACAGTAAGTCTGGGTGGGGAGGAGGCCTCGGAAAGAGAATCAGACAGAGGTTTGACAGGCGAGATGTCTAACAGAGAGAGAAAAGAAAGGGGCAAATCTAATCAGCAGAGAGTGTCACGGCTGGAGAGAATGTAATGAGGCAAAATTCTAATGAGGGGGCTCAGAGCATCACAGGATTGTTACACAGAAGGAGGCCATTCAGCCCATTGTGTCTGCACTAGCTCTCCAAACGAGCATCATGACTTAATGTCATTTCCCCGGCCTTTCCCTGTATCCCTGAACAATGTTTCTATTCAGATAATCATTAATTCTCTCCTGAATGCCTCAATTTAACCTGCTTCCCCCAGGCAGTACATCCCAGACCCCAACCACTCACTGGGTCAAAGAGTCTTTCTCACAATGTGTTTGCATCTTTAACAAATCACTTTCAACCTGTGCTGTCTCGTTCTCGATGCTTTTCCGAGCAGGATCAGTTTCTCCCTGTCTGCTCCGTCCAGCCCCCTCATGATTTTGAAAATCTCTATCCAATCCCTTTTTAGCCTTTCTTTCCAAGAAGAACAAATCTCTCCAATCGATCCTCATCCCTGGAACCAAACTTGTGGGAGAGTCTAACAAGGAGAGAGACTAACCAGGAGAGAAATTAGTGAGGGGAGAGTGTAATGTGGGGGAGGGTGTAACGTGGCAGAGAGTGTAACAAGAGCAGGAAGTAATGGGGAGAAGGTGTAATGGGGGGAAGGCGTAACAGGAAAGGTTTAACAGGGGAGGTGTAATGGGGAGAGTGTAATGGGGGAGGGTGAAATGGGGACAGGGTGTAATGGAGAGGGTGTAACTGGGAGGGTGTAATGGGAGAAGGTTTAACAAGGAGGGTGTAACGGGGGAGGGTAAAATGGAGGAATGTAATGGAGCAGAGTGTAATGGGAGAACAGTGTAATAGGGCAGGATGTAATAGGGGAGGATGTAATAGGGGAGGATGTAATAGGTGGGACAAGTGTAAAAGATAAGTCTAGCACCAGCAACAGTCAATTTGAAAATTGCAGTGAAATGTGAGTCTCTCAAATTATCTTAGAATCCGTATAGTGCAGACAGAGACCATTTGGCCCATTGAGTCTGCACAGGCCCTATCCCACATACGCCTGACACTAAGGTGCAATTTAGCATGGCCAACCCTTGTAGTCAACACATCTTTCAGAGTGTGGGAGGAAACCCATGCAGACACAGGGAGAACGTGCAAACTCCACACAGACAGTGACCCCAGGCCGGGATTGAACCCGGGTCCCTGGCACTATGAGACAGCAGTGCTAACGCACTGTGCCACCCTTCAAAATTCCAATGGATAAAAACCAAACCTCTCCAACCTTCCCTCATAAGACAATCCACCATTCCTGGTGCTAGACATTGAAACAAGAGACTCCCAAAATCTGTGATTGTCATTTGTTTAGTTGAAAGGACATTCTGAGACACGGCACAGAAATATTCTAGTGTTGAAGCTGGAATATATGTTGACTTAATAGAGGTTTATAAGATGATGAGAGGAATTGATAGAGTGGAGGTGCAGAGACATCCTTGGGTGGATGTAGATGTTACTTGTGAGAATAACTATAAGGTCCATGGTATAGGAGGGATGTCCAAGGTAGATTCTTTACTCAGAGAGTGGTCAGGGTGTGGAATGCACTTCCTGCTGTGATAGTGGAGTCAGACACTGTAGGAACTTTCAAGCAGTTATTGGACAGGCACATGGAGCACACCAGAATGATAGGGAGTGGGATAGCTTGATCTTGGGATTGGACAAAGCTTGACACAACATCGAGGACCTGTACTGTGCTGTACTGTTCTATGTTCTATGTTGACCGAGAGTGAGTTAAAGCTTTGCCCCTCTGTCCTCAGTTACACACATTGTCAGCGAGATACAGAACTTCCAGCTTCTTCCGCAGAACCAACTTACACAGATGAGAAGTAAAAGTAAGTCTGAGGAGATGGTCAGGCGTTGGCTGTACGGGTCAGTATAACCCAGCTAGAACACTCTGAGCTAGTTAGCTCTGTCACTAACCACCACACTGCTGCTACAATCCAATGCAGTGGAGAAAGATTTGATTTAATATTGTCACACGTATACAGTGGAAGGTATTGTCCCTTGCACGCTACACAGACAAAGCATACTGTTCACAGCGAAGGAAAGGAGAGATTGCAGAATGTAGTGTCATAGCTAGGGTGTAGAGAAAGATCAACTTAATGCAAGGTAGGTCCATTCAAAAGTCTGACAGCAGCAGGGAAGAAGCTGTTCTTAAAACGGTCGGTACGTGACCTCAGACTTGTATCTTTTCTCAATGAAAGAAGGTGAAAGAGAGAATGTCTGCGTTGCGAGGGGTCTTTAGTTACGCTGGTTGCTTTGCCAAGGCAGCAGGAAGTGTAGACAGAATCAATGAATGGGAGGTATGGTGTTCTGGGCTTTGTTCACGACCCTTTTTAGTTTATTGTGGTTTTGGGCAGAGCAGGAGCCCATACAAGCTGTGATACAACCAGAAAGAATGCTTTCCATTGCGCATCTGTAAAAGTTGGTGAGAGTCGTAGCGGACATGCCGAATTTCCTTAGTCTTTCTGAGAAAGTAGAGGCGTTAATTGGGGTCTTTTAACCATAAGTGTTGGCGTTTGGCTGGGGGTGGGGGGGGGATAGGATCAGCAGCACCAATCACATGCCAGTTGGACTGATGTTTGACAAGGAAATGACAAGGTTGTCGGGTTCTGGAGAAAGAAAGAGGAAAGTGAGACAATCTCTCCGCACTGAGAGAGTCCACTGGCAGTCCCCCTCCGCCCACCCCCCCACAACTGGGAGAATTCACTGCAAACCTCCCCCTGCTGGGAGAGACCACTGGGAATACCGCCCCCCTCCCCTTACTGGAAAAGTCCACTGGGAACATCCCCTCACTGGGAGAGCCAATGGGAACCTTCTGCTGAGACCACTGGAACCACCACCACCACCTCCCCCCCCAACTCCCCTTCCTCCCCCCAACAACTGGGAGAATCCATTGGGAAAGTCAACTGGGCCTTCAAATACACACCACACGCTCAAATGTGCATACAGTCTTACATGTTCACACAGACACACACACATGTGCACATACAGAGTAGTTTGGGTGAATTACACACTCAAACATGTATGTACACACACACACACACACACACACACACACACATGCAGACTCACACACACACAAACACAGCGGGTTGGGTGAATCCCCCTGCCATCTAGGGAGAGTCTGGAACCAATCACTGGATTTGAATTTGCTCCAGTGTATTTTACCAAAGTGAATTTGACGCCAAGCTGAAGGCAGCCCAGGGCCTGATATCCCGTTTCCCTCTCAGTTACCAGGATGTCCGAGGATGCCAGAAACTCGCAGGCTGATTTTCGGATGAAGGTGCCGCAGATGAAGAACAACAGTAAGTATTCCAGAAACAATTGGGACGGTGGAGGATTGTCAGTGCAGTCGTTGCCAGTGGGAATTCTACAATCGCTTACACCATTCCCCCGCTGCCAGCGGAGAGTGTGGCACTCGGCCAAGTCTCCATCCCCTGCAGCGGGACTGGAGAATCCCAGCCACGGTCGGAGATCTCTGATGCCTGCTGTCTTGCTAAAACAGGTACAGCAATGGTCAACTCGTTCTTGCAGCCAAGAAATCAACAGATTCAAAAATTCCAAACCATTAATAAAACAGTTTCTGAATATGGCAGAAAACTGACTGAGAAAGCAACTATAGGTACAATTATAGCACTTCTCCTGAGTAACAATATTGTGCACAGTTTGGGCTTCCTTACTTGAGGAAGGATGCAGTTGAATTAGAGGCGGTGCAGAGGAGGTTCACGGTATTTATTCCAGAGATGAAGGGTCTCTCTTAGGAAGAAAGTCTGAGGGCCTTATTTTCCCATTTTGATTCTAAGTGCTGAGTGGATTTGAACTGGGAGTGTTTCAGATCTGACCCATATGCGCTCTGCCTGTAACAATACCCAGCAAGTTCAAATCACGCTACATAAACCGTGAGCGGGGCTTAACGCACCCAAAACACTGCAACTCCGATCGACATCTCCAACTGCGCACGTGCAAAACAAAAGTAGAATAACGCTCCCCTGCTACATCCCTCCCGGGCCAGATAATTCCTCCCTCTGGCCCCCACACACGTTGCCCCGCTTCCTCCCCATTACTGACTCCTTTATCTCCCACCCCGGCTACCACCGACACCAATCGCGGGGCTCTCCCCCACTTACCCTCTTCTTCCCCGCCACTGATCTCAGGCAGAGGAGCATAGTGTGAAAAGAACGTACAGTGAAAAGTATTGTTTCATGTGAGACAAAGCATACTGTTCATACAGAAGGAAAGGAGAGAGTGCGGAATGTAGAGTTACAGTCATAGCCAGGTGGTAGAGAAAGATCAACTTAATGCAATGTAGGTCCAGTCAAAAGTCTGACAGCAGCAGGGAAGAAGCCGTTCTGAGTTGGTTGGTTCGTGACCTGAGACTTTTTTTATCTTTCTTAATGGGAGAAGGTGGAAGAGAAAATGTCCAGGGAGTGTGGGATCCTTAATTATGCCGGCTACTTTGCCGAGGCAGCGGGAAGTGTAGACTGAATCGATGGATGGGAGGCTGGTTTGCACGATGGATTGGGCTACATTCACGATCTTCTTTGTTCCTTGCGGCCTTGGGCAGAGCAGGAGCCCATACCAAACTGTGATACAACCAGAAGGAATGCTTTCTATGGTGCATCTGTAAAAGTTGTTGAGGTTTGTAGTTGACATGCCAAATCTGCTGAGAAACTAGAGGTGTTGATGGGGCTTTCTTAACTATCGTGTCAGCGTGGGGGACCAGGACACATTGTCTGGACAGCTAAAAACTTGAAGCTCTTGATCCTTCCTACTTCACCCATTGCCTCACTTGTCCCTGCATGTCGCCCCAACGTGGAAAAACCCAAATTCCCATTGCTTTGATCGAGTCTGTCGATCCCAATGCTTCCAGTTCGATGACTTCCCTGTCTCTACATTCCCCTCCTTTTTTGTCAAGTCCTCCTTCTTTGTGGAAAAATGCACTGCGGTGAACTTTGGCATCTTGCCCGCCACGGGAATCGGAGCGGGCCAGGGGCAGGCCATGGGAAGCCTGTTGACCTTGGGTGCAATTTTCCGATTTTTTTTTTGTTTGGGGTGAGGGTGGCTGGAAAATCTGTATGTATAACTATTTGGAGTTCTGGGCATCGTATTATAAAAAGGATAATAGAGATTGTGCGGGGAAGAATTACAGGGATGATACCTGTTTTTATTCATTTGTGGGACGTGGGTGTTGCCGGCAATGCCAGCATTTTCCTAATTGCCCCTTGAACTGAGTGTCTTCCTCAGCCATTTCAGAGGGCAATTAAGAGTCAACCACATTGCTGTGGAGTCACATGTAGGCCAGACCAGGTAAGGATGGCAGATTTCCTTCCCTAAAGGGCATTGGCGAACCAGATGAGTTTTTCCGACAATCAGCAACGGTGATCAGTAGATTCTTAATTCCAGGATTTTATTGAATTCAAATTTCACTATCTGCCATAGTGGGATTCGAACCCGGCTTTCCAGAGCATTATCTTGGGTCTCTGGGATTACAAGTCCAGTTAAAATGGCACTGCACCATTGTCTCCCCTGAAGTTAGAACATATGAGAATATATAGAACAACAAAGAACAAACACAGCACGGGAAAACAGGCCCTTCGGCCCAACGAGCCCGCGCCGCCATCCTAACGTCTTAATGACATATAGAGACCAATATAGGGACAATTGTTACCCAATCAGCCTAAGAGCACATTTTTGGGCTGTGGGAGGAAACTGGAGCACCCGGAGAAAAACCCACGCAACCACGGGGAGAACGCGCAAACTCCCGCAGACACAGGCCCAAATCCATGTGTCTGCACAGCAACAGCGATAGTCTCTGAGCTGTCATGTTGCCCATCTGATGGTCCAGTTTAAGCATCACACTAACGACGTGAAGCACTAGGCCACTCCTGAAGTAACATCCAAGAGCAGCCCTCGCACGACCTGCCGAATGCATGCACCTTGTTGGTCAACAAGGTGGACTGAACAGCCTGTGGAAACAATTAAAGTATTTAAACAGTCCTCCTATATCCCTCTATCTGCAGACCGCTCATGTGGCTGTCCAAGAGACCCTTAAACAACCCTAGCGTGCCTGCTCCCACCACCCCACTCGGTAGCGCATTCCACATCATATATATCATGTAGAAGGGAGGTCGACAAAGGATGCAGCACAGTGACACAGTGTTCAGCACTGCTGCCTCACAGCACCAGGGATCTCAGTTCAATTCCCGGCTCGGAGCAATGTCTGCATGTTCTCCCCATGTCTGCATGGGTTTCCTTGGATATTCTAGTTTCCTGCCACTGTGTGAAATACATACTGATTAAGTCCATGGACCGTGCAAAAGTCTCCATCCATGTACCCGATAAGGAGTGCGGCAACTAGCAGATTTTCACAGTAACTTCATATTGTGTTAACGTAAACCTACTTGTGACTAGACATTAACAAATAAGCTTCAAAGAGTCTTTAAAATTCATGTTAATCCACGCTGGCCTCTCACCAACATGGATGGCAATCTAACACTGAGTGGGGATTCAAGGGTGTAAAGACTTGATAAATTTAAATGTATTGATCCTGAATTGAATGCCCATTGGTTGGCGGTAGGGACAATTGGATGCTATACGGACAAAACGTTCATACCATTCATAGAGAAGGAAATGAGCGAGTGCAGAATGTATTATTACAATCGCAGCTAGGGTATAGAGAAAGATCAACTTAACACAAAGTGAGTCCATTCAAAAGTCTGACAGCAGCAGGAAAGACGCTGTTCTTGATTCGGTTGGTACGTGACCTCAGACTTTTGTATCTTTTTCCCAACAGGCGAAGGTGGAAGAGAGAATGTCCGGTGTGTGTGGGGGGTCCGTAATTATGTTAGCTGCTTTGCTGAGGCAGCGGGAAGTGTAGACAGAGTCAGTGGATGGGAGGCTGTTTTGTGTGATGCTTTGGGCTACATTCACAAGCTTTTATTGTGTTTTTGCGATTTTGGACAGAGCAGGAGCCCATACAGCCAGAAAGAATGCTTCCTATGGAGCATCTGTAAAAGTGTAAATCATGTTTTGGAAATCCTGTGGGATTTCCTGATCCTTTACCTCTTCCTCCCTGAAAATGGGAGTGGAAAATGCGCCTCCCAGAGAATTTTGTTTGTGGATTGGGACGAGGAAAGAGGTGAGGCAGCTACAAAATTGGTGGTTGTAAAATTCACTGTGAAAATAGTGGTGTTATTTTGTGGTGCTTCAAAAAAACATACAAATACACAGAGAGCCCAAAGTGAAATATTTGTATCAAGAAGCCAGCCAGTAGTGTTGTCAAGAACAGCGGGCTGTTTTAGAATTTTGCCCAAATCAATTTAAACTAGGTGTTTGAATAACAGCAGCCTATTAGATTTAAATTTGATGCTTTGGTAACCCAAGCAGCAATCTTATTGTGAGGGATGTTGATATGTTATCAGGGGTATAAGAGACAGCTCTGAGGTCTAGAGAGAGGCAGCAATGGCTCTGTATTGAGTTACAGTCATAGCTAGGGTGTAGAGAAAGATCAACTTAATGCAAGGTAGGTCCATTCAAAAGTCTCTCAGCAGCAGGTTTTTATAGTAAAATAGTATTTAACTCAAAGACTCATCTGAACAACAAAAATACCAAAATTAAACAGAGATTCCAAACAGAAGAGAGAAGACAAACATGGTTGAATTTTGAGAAGTTGTATATTTTTTGTTAATGTGTGGGAATTGTATTTATCTAAGCAGCATTAGAATAGTGGTTTATTCAGTTTGTTAATAGTTTAGTTAACCTGTTGATTCTTAGTCAGAAATATAAAGTGTTATTTGTTAATTTTATAGAGAGGGTCATTTTGATTTAACCACTTAAAGTTGTTGAAGAGCAGATTGTATTACATCTCATACACTCTTTAACAGGTTATGAAGACTTCCTCTTTGGTTAACTGTTAATTCTCAGAGAGGGGATTCACCTCCCCATTATAACAATGATCATGAGGTTACTCGTGAAAGCCCCTTCTTCTCAACTTCACCCCTCGCCTGAGGTGTGACGAGACTCGGGTTAAATCAGCACCAGTCAGTAATCCACTCCCCAAGTAACTTGAGGTTACTTGGGACTTTAACTTTACCATGTCACTGGATTGCCAATCCAGAGAATGAGGATTTGAATCCCGTCATTACAGTTTGAGATTGGTTGTTAGTTTTTGTTAAGTATCTGGAAATAAAATGATGGGGACAGTAAAAGTGACCTGGAAGTTGTTGGATAGCCAATTGGTATATCACCCTTAACATCTGCGTGATTCCAGGTCCAGCAATCGGATGGAATCTTAACTTCAGTCTAAAGTACAAGGCATTGTACTGATCAGGAGGTCTACAGTGGGGATGGGCTTCTACCATCGTCTGAAGAGTGACTGGGGAAATTGGGGGTGAACATCAGTCTTTCCATTCGACATCCTGAAAGTAAACTTGGAAAAACATGCTTATCTAGAAACCTGTTAGACTCTGGCAACTTGTGGATCAGCCTTGGGAGGGAGAGGAGACCCAAATAAAAGGCTGTACAGTGGTTAGCACTGCTGCCCCACAATGCCAGTGACCCAGGTTCGATTCCCATCTTGGATCGCTGTCTACGCGGAGTCTGCACATTCTCCCTGTTTCTGCATGGGTTTCCCCCGGGTGCTCCAGTTTCCTCCCTCCCTCCAAAAGATCAGTTAGGGAGCATTGGCTAAATGCTAAATTCTCCCTCGGTGCACCCGAACAGGTGCCGGAGGGTGGCATCTAGGGGATTTTCATAGTAATTTCATTGAAAAAAAAAGTTAATTTATTAGTCAGCAGTAGGCTTACGTTAACACTGCAATGGAGTTGTTGTAAACCTGCTTGTGATGCTAATAAATGAACTTAAACTTTAAAAAAAAATGAGGGGGCAATTTACCACGGTCAATTCACCTAACTCGCACGCTTTTTTGGGAAGAAACTGGAGGAAACCCATGAAGATCTGGGGAGAATGTGCAGATTCCACACAGACAGTGACCCAAGCCGAGAATCAAAGCCGGAGCCTGGCGCTGTGAGGCAGCAGTGCTAACCGCAGTACTTTTCCCATGCTCCCACTGACAGGGAAAGCTGAGAAAACATTAGTGGGTTTGCTTGAATTAATTGGGATCACACTAACATTAACAGGGAAAATTCTGCCTTAGCAGCCAAGTCCAATTTGACAGTCTCCCTCTCCCAGTAATTGGCAGTTTGTCAGGAGCTATTGGCCGGTAAAGCAGAGCCTTTTATGTCCATTCATTTGAGTCAATGGAAAGTTTTAACTTCAGATGCCAGCACTGTGTTCTCTCAAAATGCTGCCTCTTGCCAGCAATCTGATGATTGAATCAGCTTGCAATTATTACAGTAAATTACACTGAAATGTAATAAGAACAAAGAATAAAACAGCACAGGAAACAGGCCCTTCGGCCCAACGAGTCCGCGCCGCCACCCCGATGTTCCCACGTCTACAAAACCGGAGCGCCCAGAGAAAACCCACGCAAGCACGGGGAGAATGCGCAAACTCCCACAGACACAGGCCCAAATCCATGTATCTGCACAGCACAGCGATAGTCACTGAGCTGTCGTGATGTCCATCAAACGGTCCAGGTCAAGCGTACACTAACGACGTGAAGCACTAGGATACTCTCAAAAAATCCAAGAGCAGCCCTCTCATCTTAGAAGTTTACAGAAGACAAAGATAAAGAGTCCAATGTTTTCCTAACCGCACTCGCACAGTGAAATGTTCAATCCTGTGCCGTTTGCTGGTAAAAGAATTTCTGATTCAATAATCAGTAAAGTAACAAGACCAGATCATAGAATCCCTACAGTGCAGAAGGAGGCCATGTGGCCCATCGAGCCTGCACTGAGCACAATCTCTGTCCTATCACCATAACCCCATATATTTACCTTCCCAATCCCTCTGACATTAAGGGGCAGTTTAACTCGGCCAGTCGACCTAACCTGCACATATTTGGACTGTGGAAGGAAACTGGAGCAGTTAGAGAGCCCACACAGACACGTCGAGAATGTGCAAACTCCGCACAGACAGTGACCCGAAGCCAGAATTGAACCCGGATCCACAGCACTGTGAGGCAGCAGTGCACCCCAGATGGGGGCTCGAACCCACAATCCCTGGTCTAGAAGGCCAGTGCCTTATTCATTAGGCCACTGCGTGTTCCCATCTGTACGAGGTGTAAACTTTTCTTTGCCTCCCTCTCCAAACTCTCTCAGAAACCTCTCACCCTGTGACTGAGTGAGTTTCCTCCTGATGCTCTAGTTTTCTACAAGATGTGCAGGTTGGGTTAATTGGCCATGTTAAAATGCTCCTTAGTGTCAGGAGGTTATACGTGGGAATAGCATCTGGATGGGGTTGTTGTCAGTGCAGGCTCAATGGGCTGAACGGCACTCACCCCTGCATTAGGGTTCTATAATTCAATGACTGTATGATTCTATTATTTACCACAAAGAGGGTTTTCCCCTCTTCAACGTTTGGGACATTTTTACCCAGCAAACAGTGGAGGTTATGAATATATCTGACAAAAAACGGATAGTGGGAGTTCCAGAACTCGCTTCGCGAAAGAGTGGTAGAGGCAGAGACCCTCGTAATATTTAAGAAGTATTTAGATATAACCTTGCAACACCAAGGCACACAAGGCTGTGGGCCAAGTGTTGGACAATGAGGTTAGAATAGTTTGGTGGTTTGTCTTTGACCAGCATAGACGCAATGGGCTGAAGGGCCTTTTATAGACCTCTATGAATGGGAGAGTGAGTTAGAGTCATGGGTTCTGGGGGGTAGGCAGCAGAGTGGAGTTAAGGCCATGTTGGATCTTACTGAATGGTGAAGTTGACCAGAATAGTCTTGCTTCTGCTAATAAATATTTCTCTTCGGTATTCACGCAGAGTGCTGGAAATGTAGCTGTGGAGAGCACTGAGGTACAGGGTTGCAAATTGGGGAGTATTGTAGTAGATAGGGAGGATGTGTTAGAAATTCTCGAGGGTTTGAAGTTGGATAAGTCCCCTGGGCGGACGGGATTTACCCTAGGATTCTCTGGGAGGCAAGAGAGGAGATTGCAGAGCCTCTGGCTCTGATCTTCAGGTCCTCGTTGGTTACGGGTGTGGTTCCGGAGGACTGGAGGATGGCGAATGTGGTCCCATTGTTTAAGAAGGGGAAGAGAGACATTCCTGGGAATTATAGGCCAGTGAGTCTTACTTCTGTGGTGGGCAAGGTATTGGAGAGAATTATTAGGGATAGGATCTATAGTTATTTGGAGAGAAATGAATTGATTGGGGATAGTCAGCATGGTTTCGTGAAGGGTAGGTCATGCCTTACTAACCTCATTGAGTTTTTTGAGAAAGTGACAGAGAGGTGGATGGGGGTAAGGCGGTTGATGTAGTATATATGGACTTTAGTAAGGCTTTTGATAAGGTGGCCCATGGAAGACTTCTACAGAAAATGCAGATGTGTGAATAGAGGGTGATTTAGCTAATTGGATTAGAAATTGGCTGGCAGATAGAAGACAGAGGGTGGTGGTTGATGGGAGATTTTCTTCGTGGCGTTCGGTGACGAGTGGTGTGCCTCAGGGGTCTGTTTTGGGGCCCCTGCTGTTTGTAATTTTTATAAATGATCTGGATGAGGGTATTGAGGGATGGATCAGTAAATTTGCAGATGATACTACAGTTGGTGGTGTGGTAGATAGTGAAGAGGGGTGTTTTAGTTTACAGAGTGACTTGGACAAGTTGCAGAGCTGGGCCGAGAGGTGGCAAATGGAGTTTAATGTGGAAAAGTGTGAGGTAATGCACTTTGGCAGGAACAATGAATGTGTAGAGTATAGGGCTAATGTAGGGCTCTTAATAGTGTTGAGGAACAGAAGGATCTTGGTGTATGTGTCAATAGATCCCTGAAAGTAGGCAGTCAAGTGGATAAAGTTGTTAAGACGGCTTATGGAGTCTTAGCTTTTATTGGTAGGGGGATTGAATTTAGGAGCCGCAGCATCATGTTGCAGCTGTACAAAACTCTAGTGCGGCCGCACTTGGAGTATTGTGTGCAGTTCTGGTCCCCGCATTATAAGAAAGATGTGGAGCATTGGAGAGGGTACAGAGGAGGTTTACCAGGATGTTGCCTGGTATGGAGGGCAGGTCTTATGAAGAGAGGCTGAGGGATTTGAGGCTGTTTTCGTTAGAAAGGAGGCGGCTAAGAGGGGACCTAATCGAAACATATAAGATGATTAGAGGTTTAGATAGGGTGGACAGGGATAGCCTTTTTCCTAGGATGGAGAAAGCTAGCACGAGGGGACACAGCTTTAAATTAAGGGGTATGAGTTATAGGACGGATATCAGATGTAGGTTCTTTACTCAAAGAGTGATTAGGGAGTGGAATGCCCTGCCTGCAGCTGTTGTAGATGCGCCAAGTTTTGTGGCGTTTAAGAGGTTAGTTGATAAGTATATGGATGAGAAGGGAATGGTTTAGTTAGGAGGGGCATTGCTTTTTATTTTGGTCGGCACAACATCGAGGGCCGAAGGGCCTGTTCTGTGCTGTATTGTTCTATGTTCTATGTTCTATGTTCTATGCTCCAAATTCTTATGATTTTTTTTTGAGCTCAGTGAATGCCGATATCGACAGAGTGAGCGAATCGCTCGAATATGCATTGGCTGGAAGTTGCCTCTCCCTTATCCATCTCAGACGTTGTGCACAAACCATTCGAAACTGCGATCAAACCACAACAGGGAAGCGGATTTTGTGTCACGTCATTAACTGGGCTATTTGTGTGCCTGATCCGTGATAGAGAAAGGCTCGGTGACAGACGCTGTCCAGATTCCCTCTCCTTCACTGTAAAGTTAGAGGGAGAGCGAGGGGTGAATGTTAACGCAATGAGAAGGCATCGATTCAGAGGAAAGAAAGGATCAGAGTGGCACAGTGGGTTAGCACTGCTGCCTCACAGGGACCCCAGGTTCGATTCCAGCTTTGGGTCACCGTCAATGTGGAATTTGCACATTCTCCCCATACCTGCGTGGGTTTCCTCCCGATGCACCGGTTTCCTCCCACAGTCTGAAAGACGTGCTGGTTAGGGCACGCCGATCCGAACAGGTGCTGGGAGTGTGGCGGCGAGGGGAATTTCACAATAACTTCATTGCAGTGTTAATGTAAGCTTTACTTGCAACCAATAAACGAACTTTGATCCCCTTTGGAGAGAATTATAAGGAACTTTCTGAAGAAATCAAAGGGGGGGGGGGCAGGCTCAGCTCTTTCTGAATATCCCATGTGACAAGCCAGCAGGAATGTAAATTGTTGGGGGGGGTTACACATTGGGCAGATAATCAGTCTGACCTCGCCACCACCCCATGCCACCCCTCACCATCTTACCCTGCCCACCCCACTCACCCCCTCTCCCCAACCTCACTCCCATCTGGTTAAACTGCAAGCCTCGTCCCATTTCATTTGGAGAAACTAAGAGAAAGACTCATGCAGGTTTCCAGAATAGAAAAACTCTCGGCTGAATCACCCCTGAGTCACAACACTCTGAGTCAAAGTCAGACATCTGAAGGGGGAGAAAGGTGACTCAGAATTTTCAGTTCCCCATTTTTTTTAAAAAAAAGTACCAGAAAAGACTGGAGTTTTGCTTTACTGACTAGTTCGGACAAATTATCGCTGCGTTTTGTTTTCCTTTGGCAGGCTGGCATTCCAGTGTGGTACCGAGGGGGGTGCAACACTGCCATGCCTCCCATCTTTAATGTACAGTGTTAAACTGAGGCCCCATCTGTTCCCCATTTGAGGAGGAAGCTGAAAAAATTATTCTTGGTGCCCCAGTTAGTATTTACCCCATACTAAAAGCGGCTGGTTATCTGGATTATTGTCACCTTGTTGTTTGTGAGGTCTTGCTGTGCGCTGATTAGCTGCCACATTTCCGACATCGGTGCTTCATTGGCTGCAAAGGACTTTGGGATATCCTGTGTGACACCGAAAGGCGCTATATAAATGCTTTCCAGTGTACACACACACACTACCAGAAGGATGTGGAGGCTTTGGAGAGGGTACAGAAAAGATTTACCAGGATGTTGCCCGGCATGGCGGGCATCAGCTGTGAGCGGAGGTTGGAGAAACTCGGTTTGTTCTCACTGGAGCGACGGAGGTTGAGGGGCGACCTGATAGAAGCCTACAAGATTGTGAGAGGCAGGGACAGAGTGGACAGTCAGAAGCTTTTCCCTGGGGTGGGGGGCACGATAATAAGGTGCAAGGGGCAAGGTTTAAGGGAGATGTAGAAGGCAAGTTTTTTCACGCAGAGGATGGTAGGTGCTTGGAACTCGCTATTGGGGGAGGTAGTGGAAGTTGATACGATAGTGAGTGTTAAGAGCCATCTGGACAAAGATATGAATAGGATGGGAGTAGAGGGATCTGGTCACCAGAAGAGTGAGAGGTTTTTGTTCAGTCGGACAGCATGGTCAGTGCAGGCTCAGAGGGCCTGTTCCTGAGCTGTAATTTTCTTTGTCCTTATTCCAGTGTGTCCGTCCAACAATGCAGACTTGGTAAATTTATTCCGAAAGCACCAGCGTACTTTTTAATATTACTTAGAATTAACAAAGCTAGAGGGGAACCGGTGGATGTAGTGTAATAAGGTGCCACAATCAAAAGAAAATGAAGCTCATGATGTAGGGGCTAACATGTTGACATGGATTGAAGATTGGCTAGCTAACGGGAAACAGAGTTGGCATAAATGGGTCATTTTTGATTGGCAGCATGTGATGAATGCTGAGCTACAGGGATCAGTGCTGGAGCCTCAACTTTGTACAATGTATATAAATGACTTGGACAAGGAGCCTGAAGGGATTGTTGCTAAATTTGCTGACAGCACAAACTTAGATAGGACTGTAAGCTATGAAGAGTACGTAAGGAGACTACAAAAGGAGGTAGATAGGTTAAGTGAGTTGACAAAACTCCAGCAAATGGAATACACAATGTGGGAAAATGTGAGATCATCCATTTTGACAAGAAGTATAAAACAGAAAGCATGTTACCTCAATAGTGAAAGATTGCAAAGCTCTGAGGTGCAGAGGGATCTGGGTGCCCTAGTGCATGAATCACAAAAAGCTAGCATACAGGTACAGCAATGTTAATAGAATGTTATTACTTATTGTGAGGGGCATTGAATACAAATGCGGGGAGATTATGTTTTAGTTGTACAAGGTATTGGTGAGAC
The DNA here is from genome assembly GCA_024679065.1 of Sphyrna mokarran. Lineage (NCBI taxonomy): Eukaryota > Metazoa > Chordata > Chondrichthyes > Carcharhiniformes > Carcharhinidae > Sphyrna > Sphyrna mokarran. The sequence goes on along the minus strand of JAGIQG010000035.1, from coordinate 5,749,060 downwards.
CATATCTGGAGCTTTGTGTACAAGATTGGTCTTCTTAAGGAAAGAAGCATTCCAGAGAAGGTTTACTCAACCAACATCAGGAATGGATGGGTGAGGAAAACTTGGGTTAGGTTTGGATCCATTAGAGTTTAGCAGAGTAAAAGGCAACTTAATCAAAGCTTTTAAGATGCTGAGGGATGTTGACAGGGTGGGTGTGGAGAGGATGTTTGATATGGTGGAAGAATCTAGAAGTGAGGTGTCACTGTTTAAAAGTAAGGGGGTGGCCCATTTAAGACAGAGATGAGGAGAATTCTTTTCACTCAGAGGGTGGAGAGTGTCTGAAATTTTCTTCCTCAGAAGGCAGTGGAAGGCAGTTGGGCTGAATGAGAGAGATTCTTGATGAACGAGGGGGTGAAAGGTTGGTGGGAATGTGGGTGGAGTTCCAATCAGATCAACGGTGATCTTATTGAATGGGAGAGCAGGCAGGAGGGGCTGAGTGGCCTCCTCCTGATTGGTGTGTTAGTATGTTTGAATTCCTGACATGTTGTTTGCGTGTGAAACATGGGACATTGCAATGGTTACCCAGAAACCACAATTACATCACCTGCTTTATCCAAAGATCCGGGGCATTCTTCCCAGTGTCCCGGCCAAGACCCCTTCTTCTTAGGCAGTCTCTCGGAGACAAGGGTGACTTGTTTCCAAAGAAAACATGGTTTCTCAGATGAGTCCAACGTGTGACCAATAGTCCCAGGAGGGCTGACGGTGGTTAGACTTGTGGCTGGGTGAGGGTGCCCAAGTTACCATATATTCCTTTCACTGTCAATACTTGCCTTCAGCTTGCTCTGGGCAATGAAACTTGAGGCATTTTAGCTTCTTCCTGGATGCTTTTCATAAAAACATGGACAATAGGGGCAAGAAGAGGCCATTTGGCCCTTTGAGCCTGCTCCGCTATTCATTACAATCATGGCTGATTATCCAATAGATAAACCCTTCCTGGGTTAAAGCTCTTGGCTGTGGATGAACCTCTTGATACCTTCACACGAGAATAGAATAGTGGCAATGTGGGAGCACTACAGCAATAGCGATCTAATTAAAGTCTTCTACACTAGCAAGATAGCAGAGCCCCCTGTACACTGATTGAACAGCTGCCCAGTGCTGACTGGGTGCCCCACACTGAGCCCTTGGTGTTGAGGATAGTATATTAGTGTGGATAGAGGATGGGCTAATGGATGAGAGGGACTTTTTTCAGGATAGTTACCTTAACTAGTGGAGTACCACAAGGATCAGTGCTGGGGCCACAATTATTCACAATAAATATTAATGACTTTAGTAAGGGGAGTGAATGTATTATTGCCAAGTTTGTGGATGGCACAAAAATAGGTGGGGTCCAAATGGTGAGGGTGACACTAGGGGTGGGGATTTCCAGCCACTCTCACCCCAAATGTGGAAAGTCTCACCCTGGGTCAAATGGATCTTTCCAATATCTGCATCTTGCCCGCTACAATTCCCAAGGTGGGCAGAATGGGAAGATTCACCCCAAAGACTCTCCAGAGGGATACAGAGAGGTTAAATGAGTGAGCAAAACCTGGCAGATGGAAAATCCTGTCAGGAAATGGGAAGCGATGAACTTTGGTTGGAAGAATAAAGGAGCTGAACGTGATTTAAATGCAGAAAGGTCCAGCACAGAGGAATCTGGGGGGGGGGGTTCTCCTGCATAAATCACAAGAAGCTAGCTTGTTCAGCAGGTAACAGAGAAGGCAAATGGAATGTTGGCCTTTATTCCAAAGGAAATGGAGCACAGATATAGGAAAGTCTTGCTAAAACTGTACAAAGCACTAGTTAGACCCCACCTGGAATACTGTGAACTGTTTTGTTCCCCTTATCAAAGGAAAGATAGCTGACAATGGAGACAGTCCAGAGAAGGTTCATTGGGTTGATCCTGGGTGTAGAGGGATTTCCTTATGAGGTGAGGTTGAGTAGATTGGCCCTATACTCACTGCGGTTTAGAAGAATGAAAGGCAACCTTATTGAGACATATTGGATTCTCAGGGGACTTGGTAGAGTAGATGCTGAGAGGCTGTTTCTCCTTGTGGGAGAGTCTCGGACAGTGGGCATCATCTCAAAGGGGGTTTAAGACACAGATAAGGAGAAATCTCTTCTCTCTGAGAGGAGTGAATCTGTGGAATTCTTTCCCACTGAGGGCTGTAAAGGCTAGGTCATTAAGTGCATTGAGAGCTGAGATTTTTAATCAGTAAGGAAATGGAGGATTATGAGGATAAGGCGGGAAGATGGAGTTAAGGATTAGCATTGATGAGTCATGATCTCATTGAATGGTGAAGCAGAACTGAATGGGCTATTTCTATTCATACGTTTGATGCTGCCAATGTGTCAGGCCAATCTACAGGGAATGAATTTAAACCATCTTTGTTTTTACAGTAAAACTAACCTGGAACATTAAGTAGAATCACAGTCTTGTCCCCCGCTTTTGATGGAAAAATATTCAGCCTGAAGTTTGGATTATCTATCTCAGCTCTCTCTCTCTCTCTCTCTCCACCTTTTAGTCCTCCAGGCGTTCAGTGAATTACGAATCTCACTCACCGATTTCCGAATGGAGCTTTCACGGATGCAGAATAACGGTAAAGTTTGGGACGTCGGATTTTCCCCATCAGCCAGTTTCTGGCAAATTAAACACTTGCACTGGAGACAGAGAGAGATTCAGTTGAGCTTCTGGGCTTCAGTTCAACTCTGCTGGTTGGGGATCTCACGTTCAGAGAGTTCCCAGCACAGACAGCACGAGGGAAGCTATGCCAACCCCATTCCCCAAATCAGAATGCTAGCAGTAGACCATTCAGCCCCTCGAGTCTGCTATAATCTGGCATGACCTTAACTCCACATTCCCGCCTGTCTCCCATAACCCTTAACTCTGTTAAGGGGCTACGTTTAAAGGAGACGTACGAGACTGATATTTTACATAAATGTTGGTGGGCGCCTGGAACCTGCTGTCAGGGGAGGTAGTGAAAGCAGGGGTGAGGGGTGTCTGAACAACTACATGATTAGGATGAGAATACAGGGATTTGGTCCGCAGAAAAATAGGGGTTTTAGTTCAGTTAGGCAGCATGGTCGGTGCGGGCCTGGAGGGCCGGAGGGCCTGTTCCTGTGCTGTAATTTTCATTGTCCTTTGTACGTTTCAGTAAGATCACCTCTCATTCTTTCAAACTCCAATGAGTACAGGCTCTACCTGCTCATGACAAAATAACTCTTTGTTCCCCAGATATCAAGCCTGTGAATTTTCTCTGACCGGCATAATGGTTAGCACTGCTGCCTCACAGAGCCAGGATCCCGATTCAATTCCCAACTTGGGTCCGTGTGGTGCCTGCAAATTCTCCCCATGGGTTTCCTCCGGGTGCTCCGGTTTCCTCTCGCAGTCCAAAGATGTGTGAGTTAGGTGATTTGGCCACGCTAAATTGCCCCTTAGGGTCAGGTAGACTGGCTAGGGTTAAATGCATGGGGGTATGGGGATAGGGCCTGGGTGTTCGGTGCGGACTGCATGGGCCGAATGGCCTCCTTCTGAACTATAGGATTCTATGATGCTGTGACCCGTCTCTGATACAGTTATATTCCTCCTTAAATAAGGTGACCAAGAACTGCAAACAGAGCTCAACATGTGGTCCCACCAAGGGCCTATAGTGCTCACCTTGGTCTGCTGGTTCAAGGAGATTCCTGGAGGTTGGTGGCTTCTGCAGGAATGCAAGATCTGAGGGAGGGCTAGTAGGATAACCAGAGCTGAATGTAGAGTGGCTCACCCCATCGGTCACCCTTCCTACCCACTCCTGGAACTGAGTAGGTCAATACGTCCACACTCAGCTGTGTCCTGACCCCTTGAGGACTGTATCTCAGCACACATAGGGAGCCCCCCCCCCTGGATTATGTGAATGGTTTTGTTTGCTGGGATGAGGTTGGTGAAGTGATATTGTCACTGGACTAGTGTTCACAGAGCCAGGGCAATGCCCTGGGGACCCGAGTTCGAATTCCACCATGGTGAAATTTGAATTCAGTAAAAATCTGGAATTAAAAGTTGAATGATGACCACGAAATCCTTGCCGATTGTGACAAAAACCAAAACCGCTGGAGTTTAAGGAAGGGAACCTGCTGTCGTTATCCACAGCAATGTGGTTGGTTCTGAAATGGGCCGGGAAGCGAGTTACGCGCGTTCAACCGCGGCAGAGAAAACACAAAAGAAGGTAACTGTTCAGATCACCGAGCCAGGGGGCATCAACGGCAAAATCAGCCCTGTCAACCCGGCAAAATCTCTCCTCGCTAACACCTGGGCCAACATTGGGAGGGGCTGTATCACAGGTGAATCAAGCAACAGTCTGACACAGGCATTCTGACAGAGTCCGACCTTATGGATAATGTCCCAGACATGGGCATCACTACTAGATTGGCTCTGCGGCAGGCGGTGAGGGAACCAACAAGAGGTTAAAACATACTTGACCTCATCCTCGCCAACCTGTCTGCCGCAGATACATCTGTCCATAGGAGTGACCACCACAGAATCCTTGTGGAGACGGAGTCCCAAATTCACATTGAGAATAACCTCCATCATGCTGTGTGGCAATATCACTGTGCTAAACGGGACAGAATTCACACCAACCTCACAGCTCAACACTGGGCACCGATGAGGTGCTATGGGTCATCAAAAGCAGCAGAACTGTAGTCCAACACAGTCTGAAACCTCATGGCCTGGTACGTGCCCCACTCACCCATTACCATCCCCAAGCCGGGGGATTAACCCTGGTTCAATGGAGCATGCAGGAGGGCAAGCCAGAGACAGCAGCAGGCGTACCAAAAAAAAATGAGATGTGAAGCTACCAAGCAGGGATACTTGCATGCCAAATGGCAAAAACAGCAAGTGGTAGACAGAGCTAAGTGATCCCATTCCCAATGGATCAGATCTAAACTCTGCAGCCCATCCAATGAATGGTGATGGACAATTAAACAACTCACTGGAGGAGGAGGCTCCACTTATATCTCCATCCTCAATGATGGAGGAGCCCAGCACATCAGTGCAAGAGATAAGGCTGAAGAATTCACAGCAATCTTCAGCCGGAAGTGCCGAGTGGATGATCCATCTCGACCTCCTCGAATAGTCCCCAGCATCTCAGATGCCAGTCTCCAGCCAATTCGATTCACTCCACGTGATGTCAAGAAATGGCTCGAGGCACTGGACACTGCAAAGGCAATGGGCCCTGATAACATTCCGGCAATAGTACTGAAGATTCGTGCTCCAGAACTTGCTGCTCCCCTAGCCAAACTCTTCCAGGACAGGTACAACACTGGCATCTACCCAACAATGTGGCAAATTGCCCAGGTATGACCCTCTACACAAAAAGCAGGACAAATCCAACCCAGACAGTTACAGCCCAATGAGTCTGCTCTCGATCATCAGTGAAGTGATGGAAGGGGTCATCGACAGCATCACACGCTCAGCAATAACCTGCTCAGTGATGTCCAGTTTTGCTAGGGTCACTCAACTCATTACAGCCTTGGTTCAAACATGGACAAAAGAGCTGAATTCCAGAGGTGAGGTGAGCGTGACATCTCTTTGACATCAAGACATCTGGCTAAGTGTGGCATCAAGGAGCCCTAGAGAAAACTGGAATCAATGGGTATCAGGGAGCAAACTCACCATTGGTTAGGGTCATACCTGGTACACAGAAAGGATGATTGAGGTGGCAGTATAAATACTGTGGTTACCAGAGCAGGTCAGAGGTTGGGATATCTGTGACGTGTAACTCCTGACTTCCTAAAGCCTGTCCACCACCTACAAGGCACAAGTAATGGAATTCTCCCTTGCCTGAATTGGTACAGCTCCCATAACACTACACCATCCAGGACTGGCCATGCTTGGTTGGCACCCCATCCACAAACATTCACTCCCTCCATCTCTGACACACAGTGACAGCCGTGTGTACCATCTACAAGATGCACTGCAGCAACTCACCGTGACTCCTCAGGCACCACCTTCCAAACCCGTGACCTTGACCATCTAGAAAGCCAAGGGCAGCAGATACAGGGGAACGCCACCACCTGGAAGTTCCCCTCCTGAGTCACTCACCGTCCTGACCTGGAAATATATCGGCCGTTCCTCCACTGTGATTGGGGAACTCCCTTCCTAACAGCGCTGTGGGTGTGCCTACACTGCATAGAGTGCAGCGGGTTCAAGAAAGCAGCTCCTCACCACCTTCTCAAGGGGCAGTTAGAGAGGTGTACTAAGTGTTGGCCAACCAGCCATGACCCATCCTGTAAATGAGTTTTATAAAAGAGAACTTTCTTCTGTTTTCAGTCGAACAGTTATTGAACATGGAGAGAAAATCACAGTCCAATTTGAAGATGCAACTTTTGCAGATGAACAATAACAGTGAGTGTCTGACGTCAATCAGTTCTCTCATTATCTCAGTTCTCACCATTTGTCTATAGCGTTATGCCAACACTGTCTCTTGCTCTCTATGGTTTGACTATAGTACCATTCCAAGGTTACTTGGAGTGGACCATCCACTCTCCATCTCTCTTCTGACTTCCTACAGCATTTTAAGTTTATTTATTGCCACAAGTAAGCTTACATTAACACTGCAGTGAAGTGGGAGAATTTAGCTTGGCCAGCGCACACAACCAGCACGTCTTTCAGACTGTGGCAGGAAACCGGAGTACCCGGAGGAAACCCACACAGACACGGGGAGAATGTGCAGACTCTATACAGACGGTGACCCAAGCCAGGAATAAAACCCGGTCCCTAGCACTGTGAGGCATCAGTGCTAACCACTGTTTCATAATACCATCCAGGTAACTAAAGTCCACACAGTGCTGCGTGTGGATAGCCAGTGGCGTAGTGGTAAAGTCACTGGACTAGTAATCCCGAGGCCATGGCTAATCTTCTAAGATGCAGGTTCAAATCCCACCACAGCAGCTGGTGGGATTTAAACTCAATTCACAAAATCTGGAATTGAAAGCTATTCTCAGTAATAAAATTCTCATCAATTGTAAAAACCCATCTAGTTCACAAATGCAGTGGTATAGTGGTATTTTTGCTGGGCTGTAATCCAGAGAGCCAAGGGGACCCAGGTACGAATCCCACCGTGGCAGATGGTAAAAATTTGAATTCTATTAAAAATAAATCTGGAATTCAGAACCTACTGCTGACCGTGAAACCATTGTTGGGAAAAACCCATCTGGTTCACTGATTAGGGAAGGAAATCTGCCATCCTTACCCAGTCTGGCCTACATGTGACTCCTGACCCACAACAACGTGGTTGATTCTGGGATGGGCAATATCTACTGACCCAGCCAGCCAGCAACACCCATGTCCCATTAACAAATAAAAAAAAATGGTTAATCTTATTGGTTTTTAAGCAATCCAAGTTGCCGTGAATTAAATTCTGGCTCACACTGCTTGCTGAGCCTAGTTAGATAGCAGTGAGTTGGATTCTGACATTTGAAGGGATATATATGTATGATGAGTTCCACATTTTCTCTGGGTTACAATGAGTCACGCTGATGGTGATTTGTGTGGTCTATTGAGAGGGACAGGAAATGAAAATGGAAATTGAGAGGGGTGAAGACAGTAACTGTTCCACAGGAAATCTCCCCCCGCCCCCATCCCACCTGGCCCCCATACTGACAAGGGCAGTGCGAGGGCGTGATGTTGTGGGGGAGGGGAGGGCGGGTGGGTAATTAGCTGAGGGCGGGAGTTCCACCGTCTCAGAGAGCGACCGAGTAATCTGATTGGCTGGCAGCTCAGTGCCGGTAGCAATGATGAGCAGATCCTAAACCCAGGGAAGTGCCTTGGAGCAAGGAGGAGGAGGAAGGGGGAGGGGTGGGTGTGAGGGAATGAGGCCTGGGAATTAGGGAGAAGATGTGTGGGAGAGGCCCAGAGACGGGGGTGGGGAAGTTGGCAGGGATGCGGGTGGTGGTGGAGGGGAATGACTTTAAGGGCCATATGTTTTGGGGAAGGGGATGGGTGATGTTGGGGGGGGCTCTCATAAGCGAGGCACCCTCTCCTTCAGGCCCTAGGCCCCAGCGGGATCTCTGCGAACCTTCTGAAACCTTCCCACCAGCTCGAGAGTAGCGAGGCCTACCCTGAATCTCACCCAGCGCTGCGTCAGGCTGCTGTCAAGCTGGGGGCAGGCGGGTGAGTGGCGGAACCCATCTGGGATATTTTACACTCCCCAACCCCATCCCCACCCTTCCCCGTTACCCCGCTGCCTGTAAACCCAGCCGATTCTGCCCTCTGACATTACAATCGCTCGACTGACGTTGACTTTTGACTCTAGTTTCACAGATTTTCACTGAAGTTAACAGCTCCCAGTCTGGACTGAGCAAGGAGTTCTCACGTTGGAAGAGGAATTGTAAGTTCTGAAAGCCGGTGTGTTTGCAAATGGTTACAAGACCAACAGTATCCCTCAGCTCCCCATCCCCCTCCTCCACTTCAATATCCAGTGTGTTAACATGGGAAGTTAGCTAGATTCACGGTTCTGTTTGTCAGATTAGTAAAGCACGTTCATTAACTTGTGATTTCACTGTGCTCCAATTTCCTCTCTGGACAACCAATGAGGCCACGGAGCATACAAAATTGATAAGAGGCTATATATAACCTCGATTAGGAACATTGGTGTAGTTTTGGCTGTACCTGGACAATGAAGTTTTGGAGAGAGTGTTGAAAAGATTCATCAAGATGTTGCCTGATCTCAAGGATGTTGACTATGAGGAGAGGTTGGATAAACTAGGATTGTTTTCACTAGAAAGACAGAGGCTGAGGGCAGACCCTCAGTCTGCACATTCTCCCCATGTCTGCATAGGTTTCCTCGGGTCTCTCATTTCCTCCCACACTCAAAAGGTGTGTGGGTTACGTTGATTGGCCACATTGAATTGACTCTACTGTCGGGAGGATTAGTGGAATAAATCTGTGGGGTTATGGGAATAAGGCCTATGTGAGATTATGGTCAGTGTAGGCTCGATGGGCCAAATGGCCTCCTTCTGCACTGTAGGGATTTCATGATTCTATCTGCAGGTTTAGTTGATTTGCCATGCTAAATTTACCGTACTGTCAGGGGGGGTACGTGGTATAGGGCCTGTGTGGGATTGTACTTGGTGTAGTTTCAATGGGCCGAATGGCCTTTGCTCACTGTAGGGATTCTATGATCCAATGATTATTCCAGAATAATGGAAGCTGGAGACAAAGGAGAGGATTCGTCGACCCATCCCAAAGGAAGGGTGGATATAAGGAGCAGACTGAGTGAAATATTTGCTCCTGTTTTGTTCCCTAAGCATTTCTGTCTCTGCAATGCACAAGATTTACACAGGGAAGGATGACAGAGTTTGTGAGGCGTCCTACAATATCTCAATAAACATCAACAGAAAGTCCTTCAGGGCTGCTTCTCCACTGGGAGAAATACTGAAGATGTTTACTCAGAGCAGCCAGAGGAATTCTCTCTGAATGAAAGGGGATGTATTATTTATAACTACAATTAGAAAGGAACTGTGCTCAACAACAACTCTCAGCTGAGTTTTATTAATCTGGGACACAATGAGATTGATTCTCAACCGTCCTCGGGCAACTAGGGGTGGGTAATAAATGCTGGCCCAGCCACTGACACCCTTGTGCTACGAATTAACTTTTTTTTAAATTGGTCCGTCACTTGTGGTCACAGCTCCTGTGTGGCAGGAAGTTGTAGCAATTCTTCCTCTACTAAACAAGAAAGCATGTTCATCTTTAAGCTGTGAGGGGTTTCCAAATCAATAAAGACAAGTGAGAGGGGGAGAGAGGGCATCGATAGATGCGTGACAAAGTAAGTCAAAGGAAAAGCCCTTTCTCTGCTCTGGAATTCAGTTTATACGATTCGGCCCTCTCAAATAACGCTGTCCATTCTCTGGGTGTGTGCTGTGGCAGGATCAGCCTGAACAGGACTTTGCTGCTTGCCTCAGGTGAATAGAAAAATCCCACAACAAAACTCAATGATCAAACTGTTTCCCCAAAGGAACTCAACCCAAGCACAACGCGCAGCACTTTGGCCGTGCTTATCTGGAGTTTAACTTTACTAAATAACAGCAATTGCTTCAGAGCGTTGATTGATTGCACAGAAATCTTCCAAACATTCCAATGAATTGGAACTGATTTAAAAGCAAAGCTTCAGTTTTACTCTCCTCTATTGGTCAATAACAGCACTAGATTGGGCTGAGCTAGGATGAATTGGTTCGAGTTGAGCTGGGTTGTGTTGGGTTGCATTGGAATTGGGGTTGGGATTCGGCTTCGTTGAGTTGGATTGGATCGGTTGGCATTGGGTTGAGGTTGGGTTGAGTTGTGGTTTGCGTTGCGGGTGAGGTTGGGTGTGAGGTTGAGTTGGAGTTGGGTTAGGTTTGGGTTGGGGTTAGGCTTGGGGTTGTGGTTCGGTTGGGGCTGGATTGAGGCTGCGTTGGGTTGAGTTGGGTTTGGTTTGGGTTGAGTTGGGCTTGAGCTGGATTGGGGTTGGATTGGGTTAGTGCTGGGTTGAGTTGGGATTGAGCTGCAGCTGGGTTGGGATTGGGGTTGGCATTGGCGTTGCGTTGAGGTTGGGTTGGGGGTTGGATTGCGGCTGGGTTGGGAATGCATTGCTCTTGGTTTGGGGTTGGGATTGAGATTGGGCTGGGCTTTTTTTGGGGTTGGGATTGGGTTAGTTTTGAACTGGATTGCATTTGGTTATTGGTCTGTGCTGAACCCAAGCTATTCATAATTCAGAATGCTCTGTACTTCTGAGATCCTCAATCTTCCTCATTTAAATAAATTGCTGTTTTTTTGTGTTAAATTGGACAAATTAACATTTTCCCAGTTTATTCTCCATTTCTTGGATCTTTTCTTACTCATGTAACCAGTTTGTGTCCTTTTTTGAACTCCTTCGGCACAACTGTCACATCCATGGAAATTGTAGCAGGCGGGACAGGGCCATATCAAGGTCTATTGTCCTTGTGTGGCATTTCCTGGCTTTGTGGTGAAAATCTCCCCGTGTGCGTGGGTTTCTTCTGGGTGCTGCAGCCTCCTCCCACATTCCAAAGATGTGCAGGTTAGATGGATTGGCCATTATTAAAAATTGCCCTTAGTGTCAGGGAGGTTAGCCGTGTAAATGTGTGGGGTTATGGGAATAGGGCCTAGGTGGGATTGTGATTGGTACAGACTCAATAGAAACATAGAAACCCTGCAGTGCAGAAGGAGGCCGTTCAGCCCATCAAGTCTGCACCGACGACAATCCCACTCAGGCCCTATCCCCGAATTCCCATGTATTTATCCTGCTAATCCCTCTGACTGTGCATCCCAAGACACTAAGTGGTGGTTTATCATGACCAATCAACCTAACCAAACGTTTTTGGACTGTGGGAGGAAACCGGAGCACCCAGAGGAAACCCATGCAGAGACGGGGAGAATGTGCAAACTCCATACAGACAGTGACCCAAGCCAAGAATTGAACAAGGGTCCCTGGAGCATTGCTAACTATTGTGCTCCCCTTGCTGGCCCAAATGGGCTGAATAGATTCCTTTTGTACTGTGGGGACTCAATGATCCCACGATAAAAGGAGATCCAGTAGGATAAATGTGATGGGAAGCTTAGTCTCTATAAGGGAGTACAGTAACAATTAACTAACAAAATGTTAATACAGTACATACCCCTCACATTGAGTGGGAAGCAACCTTAGTGAATGACAAAACTACATCCAGAACCTCACTGAGTGACTGAATTTACACTCTCATAATGAGAGCAAAAAGAAGACGATCAAATATTGTTGGTTAAAATCCTGTCTCTCTCCCTCAGTGACCCAAATCTTCAATGAAATGAGAAACTCCAATGCTATCATCAAGATGGAACTATTCTACGTGCAGAATAAACGTGAGTGTTACTGATGGAAAAGGATTCCCCAGTCTCAGTCTGAAACAGTTTCCTTGGGTTTTCCCAGTTACTTGTCCCTCTGCAATGATAGAATTGGAAAATAGATTCTCTACAATGAGAAGTGTGGGATCATTCCTTTTAACTTACCCACAGGATTCAGAAGGCCAGGTATTTAATCCCTAAGGTGGCAAAGGACTTCCTTCTAACCATAACTATAAGGTTCATGGTGGGAGATATAGCAGGGATATCCGAGGTAGATTCTTTACTCAGAGAGTGGTCGGGGTGTGGAATGCACTGCTTGCTGTGATAGTGGAGTCGGACACTTTAGGAACTTTCAAGTGGTTATTGGATAGGCAATTGGAGCACATCGGAATGATGGGGAGTGGGAAGGCTTGATCTTGGAATTGGACGTAACTCGGCACAACATTGAGGGCCTGTACTGTGCTGTAATGTTCTACATTTCTATGTTTCTTGAACCCATTGCAGCCCCTGTTGTGTAGGTACACCCATAGTGCTGTTAGGGAGGGAGTCCTAGTATCTTAATCCAGCGATAGTGAAGGAATGCTGACATATTTCCACATATATAAATTCACAGAATTGTTAAAGTGCAGAAAGGAGGCCATTCGGCCCATCTGCACCAGCTCTCCAAATGAACATCATGACTTGGTGCCGTTTGTCTGGCTTTTCCCTGGATTCCTCGTTTCTATTCGAATAACAATCGAATGCCTGATTGAACCTGTCTCCAGCACACATCCAACCAGCCCATCCCAAACCCCAACCTGAAAAAGCAATGGTATTTTCCCCTTTTTACTCTGTGTGCTTTCTTGGAGGGGAACTTGTATATGTTGGTAAACTTGTCCTTCCAATGCTTGATTATCTGAGAATGTGACTGAACATCGCAATCATCCGTGATTATCCCCCCCTTCTAACTTCATGTTGCAGGTAAGGTCATTAGTATTGGCCTGAAGCACCCCTGCAATGTAGCCAGCAGTGTGATTCCTTCGATCTAATGGGGCTCCCTTATCCCACACTCAGTCTAACATTGCTTGTGCAGGGAAGCAAGTACAGAGGGGATGCTAGGGGAAAGTTTTTCACTCAGAGGGTGGTGAGTGAATGGAATCGGCTGCCGTCGGTGGCGGTCGAGGCGAACTCGCTGGGGTCTTTTAACAGGCTTCTGGATGAGTATATGGGATCCAATGGGATTGGGGGTTATAGATAGGTCTATGGCTGGGTAGGTTTTGATGTGTTTGGCGCAACTTGTGGGCCGAAGGGCCTGTTTGTGCTGTAGTGTTCTATGTTCTATTGCCTCCAAGTCAAAGGTACTCACTCTCAAATTGGCGGGTTTGGATTTGGATTCTGTTTGGACAGAACGTAGGACTTTAGAATCCCTACAGTGCAAAAGCAGCCCGTCGAGTCTGCACCGAATCTCCAAAAGAGCATCTCACTCAGGCCCAACCCTCCCCCACCCCTATCCCTGCACATCAAACACAGCCAAAATCATCAAACCCGTATGTCTTTAAACTGTGGGAGGAAACTGGAGCACCCAGAGGAAAACCCACACAGCCATTGGAGAGAACATGAAAACTCCGCACAAAGTTGGAATCGAACCCGGGTCCCTATCGCTGTGACTGTCCCTCCAGGGCATTTGAACAGGTTGTGGCTGGGTTGAAACACCCTGGCTTGAGGCAGAGCTAGTTCTGGGCAACAGGATAGCCCTTGCCTGGAGAGGCGAGGCAGACTTGCAGGCAGAGCGAGACCAAGATGAGATCTAATTACCCGACCCCGAGACTGACGCAGACAGAAGCTGAGATTTAAACAGAGGTAAAGCGCTGTAGGTGCTGGGAATCCAAAATCAAACAGGAAACACTCAGCAGGTCTGGCAGCATCTGCGCAGAGAGAAACATGGTTCAAGTCTGTATAGTTCTTTCCTTATTTGTCCCAGTGCTATCACCCTCCCTACCCGTCCTCCCCACTGGGCAATCTCTCACTTTGTTTTTCAGTTTTGCTTGCACTGAGCACTGACCTTCATTATTCTGTTAACGTGCTTCTATCTTTGCTTTATTCCACTATTAGCGGGAGTGGGGAGGTGCAATGGGACATGGCCTTCATTAGCTGGGCCAGCTTTTGTTGCCCATCCCTAGTTGCCCTTGGGGGGGCAGTTGAGAGTCAACCACATTGCTGTGGTTCTGGAGTCACGTGTAGGCCAGGCCGGGTAAGGACAGCTGATTCCCTTCCCGAAAGGGACATTAGTGAACCAGTTGGGTTTTTCTGGCAATCGACAATGGTTTCGTAACCATCAGTAGATTCTTAATTCCAAATATTTTTTATTGAATTCAAATTCCACCATCTGCTGCGGCGGGATTCGAACCCGGGTCCCCAGAACATTAGCTGAGTTTCTGGATTACTAGTCCAGTGATAATTACCACTAGACCATCGCAAGCTTCTAACATGTGCTTCTGCTCCCAGTTTCTCAGATAGCAGAGGAAGCAAGAAACTCCCACGCTGATTTCCGGGTGAGGCTCTCACAGCTGAATAGCGGTAAGTGGACGTGGACAGCAGATGTTCTTTTCTTCCAAACATTTGAGAGGGTTCGGGTATTCCTCCAAAGACTCGCTCTGAGACATCCCATGCTTCTATCTATCTCAGTCCGACATTGCAGGAAACAGTTCACGACCGAGATGGACAGGTTTTTAATTAGTAAGGGATTGGAGGGTTATAGGATCACCAGGCAGGATCTCATTGAATGGCAGAGCAGGCTCGAAGGGCTGATTGGCCTATTTCTGTTCCAGTGCCCTATGGTCTTTCGCCCACAAGGCATGTGTGGTGGTGGGGGGGGGTGGTGGGTCAATGGAGATTTAAATAGAAAGAGAAATGATTCAGGGCTTTGCTGTGGAGAGACCAATCTGACCCTCAAACTCTCTCCTGGCCAGAGGCTTTGTCAGAGTCATTGAAAAAGTCATTGGCCTTCTGCCCCCCCTCCCTCCTCTCGGCCGCCCCCCCCTCCTCTCGGCACCCCCCCCTCCTCTGCCCCCCCTCCCCTCCCTTGCCCCTCCCCCTCCTCCTTTCTGCCACCCCCCCCCTCCTTTCTGCCTTCGAAATTGTACCCCATCATCCTATCCTTATTCCCATGTTCCGGAATTTCTTTGGAGGTCAAATTTCATGAGCTGGAATATTGAGCACAATTCCCTTACTCCAAGGAAAGATTTTTCTCCTCCGTTTGTCTCCACAACTGATATCCGTTTCTGGATGAGAATATGGCTCCTTTCACGGAATCCTGACAGCAAGAGGCCATTCAGCCCATCAAGTCTGCACTAACTTTCTAAAAGAACAGATCTTATCCCTGTAAGCCTGCGCAATTATCATGGTCAATCCATGTAACCTGTACATCTTTGGACACTAAAGAGCAATTTACCATGTCCAATCCTCCTGACCTGCACAGCTTTGGACTGTGGAAGGAAGCTGGAGCACCCGGAAGAAACCTGCACAGACACAAGGAGGACATGCAAACTCCACACAGACAGTGACCCAAGGCTGGGAATCGAACCTGGTGCTGTCAGGCAACGGTGTTAACCATTGTGCCACCGTATCTGTCCTCGTTCTCGACTCCTTATCCTTGTCCCACTGTCCAAAAGACATACTGGTTAGGGTGCATTGGCCGTGCTAAATTCTCCATCGGTCTACCTGAACAGAGTATGGCGACTGGAAATTTCACAGTAACTTCATTGCGGTGTTAATGTAAACCTACTCATGATTAATGTATAAACTTTACTTTTCCAAATGTGGCTAAAGGGAAAGTGTGGGCAGTGGGGTGGGGGGAATAGATCGATATCCCATGCAGGTGCCCCAAGTTTCATTTGTGAAAAATATTTATTGGTTAAAATATTTGAAAGAACATTACACAACATTTCAAAACGGCCGTCGCTCTCAGTGCAATAACATTCAGGTTCTCTCTTTTCCTGAGGGATGCCAGTTCAGTCAGAGAAACCTTACACACTTTTCAATTACCAGTGATATTTAAGTTCTCTACGTAGATCAAATTGCTCTCTGCAGTGCTTCCCAAGGATTGCGATGCATGTAATATTCACTGCATTCATTCAATGTGAGTCATCCAACCGGGGGAGTTCAGTACAATTCCCCTCCCCTCACTCTACTTTGGTTGAAAGTCTTTAAACGGTGGCCTTTTCCCCATTCTGCCTTTGCCACAAGCTTGCCCAGTCCTGGACCTTGGAATGTGGCAATCTGCAACACTCAGTCGAGGACAAATCTTTGCATTAGAAAATCAGCAAATTTTCCAAAGAGCTCCTTCACTGAGTTGATGACTCTCCAGCAGCTGTTGATATTTGTCTCGGTGTGCGTCCATGGAAACAGCCCGCGGAGCACAGGGTCCCCGTCCCCGGGAGCAGCCCGCGGAGCACAGGGTCCCCGTCCCCGGGAGCAGCCCGCGGAGCACAGGGTCCCCGTCCCCGGGAGCAGCCCGCGGAGCACAGGGTCCCCGTCCCCGGGAGCAGCCCGCGGAGCACAGGGTCCCCGTCCCCGGGAGCAGCCCGCGGAGCACAGGGTCCCCGTCCCCGGGAGCAGCCCGCGGAGCACAGGGTCCCTGTCCCCGGGAGCAGCCC
The DNA here is from genome assembly GCA_024679065.1 of Sphyrna mokarran. Classification (NCBI taxonomy): domain Eukaryota; kingdom Metazoa; phylum Chordata; class Chondrichthyes; order Carcharhiniformes; family Carcharhinidae; genus Sphyrna; species Sphyrna mokarran. The sequence goes on along the minus strand of JAGIQG010000035.1, from coordinate 5,732,554 downwards.
GCGGAGCACAGGGTCCCTGTCCCCGGGAGCAGCCCGCGGAGCACAGGGTCCCCGTCCCCGGGAGCAGCCCACGGAGCACAGAGTCCCCGTCCCCGGGAGCAGCCCACGGAGCACAGGGTCCCCGTCCCCGGGAGCAGTCCGCGGAGCACAGGGTCCCCGTCCCCGGGAGCAGCCCATGAAGCACAGAGTCTCTCATCACCGAGAACCTTGCGAAATACCACTGCATCTAACTCCAGATCTGTTTTGCAAAGGTACATTCCACAAAGAGTCTCTGACCACCTCATCATTCCCTCAGTCGCTTTGAGGGCAGTGTATGCTGGTGTTGAGACCTTGGGCAGATATGAAGGACCTGTCAGGAAATCTCCTTCTCACCACCAGGTCTTGGTGCTTGTTTGAAAATTCCGGTGAATTCTACCGGATGACCCTGACAGCCTGTTCTGGGGATAATCCAACAGGATCCACTGTCAGTCCCAGAGAGATTTAGCGCAGTTCAGTTGCAATTCCTTGTAGCCCACAGGGAAGGGAAAGTTAGCCCTGCAAAGATTCTGCATCCCAAATTATGTATGTCTCAATCCAATAAGGTACACCACAGGTAGAATTATCCAGCAACTCCGCACGCTGTTAATAATCCGCAGGTACGGATCGGAACTATAACAACAAGGATCCAAGAAAAGTACAGCACAGGAACAGGCCCTTCAGCCCTCCAAGCCTGCCTGTCTAAACTATAACCGTATGCACTTACAGAATCCGTATCCTTCCATTCCCATCCTATTTGTGTATTTGTCTCTTAAATCCCGCTATCGTACCCCGTCCCCGGGCAGCGAGTTACAGACACTCACCACCCTCTGTGTAAAACAAAAACTTGCCTTGCCCATCTCCCTTAAACCTATCTCCCCATGGACTTGAGTTTTCTACCCTAGGAAAGAGCATCTGACTATCCACTCTGTCCGTGCCACTCATAATGTTATAAATCTCTATCAGCTCACCCCCTCAGCCTCCGTCATTCCAGTGGGAACGAACCGAGTTTATCCAACCTCTCCTCATAGTTAATTCCCTCCAGACCAGCCAATATCCTGGTCAACCTCTTCAAAACATTCACCTGGTAGACCAGAATTGTACACAATATTCTAAATAAGGTTCTGTACAGCTGCACGTGACCTACCAATTTTTATATTTAATACCCTTGCCGATGAAGGCAAGCATTCCGTATGCCTTCTTGACTACTTTAGTATTGTGACTTTCAGTTATTAGTGGATAACTATCCCATATCTCTCTGCCTGTCAATACTCCTCAGGGTTCAAAATTTTAGATTAGATGTATTAAATTTATTAAGTTTATATTAATGTTTTAGATAATGTCATTAAATCTTCTATGTGTTCTACGCACACAAAACATTCATCCTCAAAATCTTTCAGCAGAATTTCATTCCCATTTCAGTCCCATTGATGTTGGGTGAATTATGTCACTCCCAGGGCAATGTCAACACAGCAGTCTCTGAGATGGAGACAAACTGTGAGTGTTCAAGAACTTGCCGTCGCCAACTCAACCCTTTCCCTGCACTCTCCTCGCTAGCTCCAGCTATGGCCCACTCCAAGCAAAGCAGGGAAACTGGGAGATGAGAAAGAGAACTGGGAAGAGGGGAATAAGGAAAGTGGAGGGGGAATAGGGCGGTGGGGTACAGTGAAGGGGAGTGGGGTACAGTGAAGGGGAGTGGGGTACAGTGAAGGGGAGAGGGGTACGGTGAAGGGGAGTGGGGTACAGTGAAGGGGAGTGGGGTACAGTGAGGGGAGTGGGGTACGGTGAGGGAGTGGGGTACAGTGAAGGGGAGTGGGGTACGTGTGAGTGGAGTGGGGTACAGTGAGGGGAGTGGGTACAGTGAGTGGAGTGGGGTACAGTGAAGGGGAGTGGGGTACGGTGAAGGGGAGTCGGGTACGGTGAAGGGAGTGGGGTGACGGTGAAGAGGGGTACGGTGAAGGGGAGTGGGGTACGGGACGGTGAGGGGAGTGGGGTGAAGGGGAGTGGGGTACGGTGAAGGGGAGTGGGGTACGGTGAGGGAGTGGGGACGTGAAGGGGAGTGGGGGGTCGGTGAAGGGGAGTGGGGTACGGTGAAGGGGAGTGGGTACGTGAAGGGGAGTTGGGTACGGTGAAGGGGGAGTGGGGTGAAGGGGAAGTGGGTACGGTGAAGGGGAGTGGGGTACGGTGAAGGGGAGTGGGGTACGGTGAAGGGGAGTGGGTACGGTACGGTGAAGGGAGTGGGGTGGTGAAGTGGGGTGAAGGGGAGTGGGTACGGTGAAGGGGAGTGGGGTACGGTGAATGGGGGTGGGGTACGTGTGGGGACGTGAAGGGGATGGGGGGGTACGGTGAGTGGGAGGTGGGGGAGTGGGTACGTGAAGGGAGTGGGGTACGTGAAGGGGAGTACGGTGACGTGTGGGGGGTGGTGGGTACGTGAAGGGGAGTGGGGTACGGTGAGAATGCGGGGGAGTGGCGGAAGGGGAGTGGGGTACGTGAGGGGAGTGGGGTACGGTGAAGGGGAGTGGGGTACGGTGCGGGGGAGTGGGGTCGGTGAAGGGGAGTTACGGTGAAGGGGAGTGGGGTACGGTGAAGGGGAGTGGGGTCGGTGAAGGGGAGTGGGGTACGGTGAAGGGGAGTGGGGTACGGGGGAGTGGGGTACGGTGTGGGAACGGTGAGTGGGGTACGTGAAGGGGAGTGGGGTACGGTGAAGGGGAGTGGGGTGTACGGTGTGTGGAGTGGGGTACGGTGAAGGGAGTGGGGGTGAAGGGGAGTGGGGGTGAAGGGAGTGGGGTACGTGAAGGGGAGTGGGGGTGAAGGGAGTGGGGTAGAGTGAAGGGGAGTGGGGTACGGTGAGGGAGTGGGGTACGTGAAGGGGAGTGGGGGAGTGGGGTACGGTGAAGGGGAGTGGGGTATGACGGTGAAGGGAGTGGGGTACGGTGGGGAACGGTGAAGGGGAGTGGGGTACGGTGAAGGGGAGTGGGACGGGGGGAGTGGGGTACGGTGAAGGGGAGTGGGGTACGGTGAAGGTAGTGGGGTACGTGAAGGGGGTGGGTACGGTGAAGGGGAGTGGGGTACGGTGAAGGGAGTGGGGTAAAGGGGAGTGGGGTACGGTGTGTGGATGGGACAGTGAAGGGGAGTGGGGTCGGTGAACAGGGGGAGTGGGGTACAGTGAAGGGGAGTGGGGTACGGTGAAGGGGAGTGGGTACGGTGAGGGGAGTGGGGTACGGTGAGGGGATGGGGTACGGGAAGGGGAGTGGGGTACGGTGAAGGGAGTGGGGTACGGTGAGGGGAGTGAGGTGGGGTACGGTGGTCGGGGGGAGTGGGGGTGAGGGGAGTGGGGTACGGTGAAGGGGAGTGGGGTACGGTGAAGGGGAGTGGGTACAGTGAGGGGAGTGGGGTACAGTGAAGGGGAGTGGGGTACGGTGAAGGGGGACAGGTGGGGGAGTGGGGGTGAAGGGAGTGGGGTACGGTGAAGGGGAGTGGGGTACGTGAAGGGGAGTGGGGTACGTGGGTGGAGGGACAGTGAAGGGAGTGGGTACAGTGATGGGGTACAGTGGGGGAGTGGGGTACGTGTGTGGAGTGGGTACGGTGGGGGGGAGTGGGGTACGGTGAGGGGATGGGGAGTGTGGGGTACAGTGAAGGGAGTGGGGTACGGTGAAGGGGAGTGTGGGTACAGTGAGTGGGGTACGGTGAGGGGTACGGTGAGTGGGTACGGTGAGGGGAGTGAGTGGAGTTGGGAAGGGGGAGTGGGGTACGGTGAGGGGAACAGTGAAGGGGAGTGGGGTACAGTGAAGGGGAGTGGGGTACGTGAAGGGGAGTGGGGTAGGTGGGGTAAGTGTGGTGGAGTGGGGTACGGTGAAGGGGAGTGGGTACAGTGAGGGGGAGTGGGACAGTGAAGGTAGTGGGGTGACAGTGAAGGGGAGGGGAGTGGGGGTACGGTGACGGGAGTGGGTGTGGGGGAGTGGGGTACGGTGGTGGTGGGGACGGTGAGGGGAGTGGGGTACAGTGGTGTGGTGGGGACAGTGACGTGGGAGTGGGGTACACGGTGAAGGGGAGTGGGGTACGTGTAGTGGGGTCAGTGAAGGGGAGTGGGGTACAGTGGTGGGGTGAAGGGGAGTGGGGTACAGTGAAGGGGAGTGGGAGTGTAAGGGGAGTGGGGTACGGTGAGGGGAGTGGGGTACGTGAAGGGGAGTGGGTGGGGGGACGTGGGGTACAGTGTGAGGGGAGTGGGAGGGGAGTGGGGTACGTGTGAGGGGAGTGGGGTACAGTGAAGGGGAGTGGGGTATTGGGTACAGTGAAGGGGGACAGTGGAAGTGATGGGGTACAGTGAGGGGAGTGGGTACGTGAAGGTGGGGTACAGTGTGAGGGGAGTGGGGTAAGGGGAGTGGGTACGGTGAGGGGAGTGGGTACAGTGGGGAGTGGGGTACTGTGTGGAGGGGATGGGGTACAGTGAGGGAGTGGGGTACGTGTGGGGAGTGGGGTACGGTGAAGGGGGAGTGGGGTAGTGGGGGGTACAGTGAGGGAGTGGGACAGTGAAGGGGAGTGGGGTTAGTGGGGTACGGTGAAGTGGGGTTGAAGGGGAGTGGGTACAGTGAAGAGGGGAGTGGGGTAGTGGGGAGTGGGGTGAGGGGAGTGGGGTAGTGGGGGAGTGGGGTGTGGGGGAGTGGGGACAGTGAGTGGGAGTGGGGTACGGTGCAGGGGAGTGGGGTACAGTGTGAGGGGGTGGGGTACAAGGTGAGGTGAATGAGTGGGGTACAGTGAAGGGGAGTGGGGTACGTGGGGGGAGTGGGGTACAGTGTGAAGTGGGGTACGTGAGGGGAGTGGGGTACGGTGAGGGAGTGGGAAGGGAGTGAACAGTGAGTGGGGTACGGTATGAAGGGGAGTGGGGTACGTGTGACGGTGAGGGGAGTGGGTTGAAGGTGGGGTGAGGGGAGTGGGGTGGGGTACACGTGAGACGTGAATGGGGTACAGTGAAGCAGTGGGGTTAAGTGGGGTACAGTGAGTGGGGTACAGTGAGTGAGTGGGGTACTGGGGTGAAGGGGAGTGGGGTGTACAGTGAATGGGGGTGGTAACAGTGAAGGGGACGTTAGGTGGGGGTCCGGTGGGGTACGGTGAGGGAGAAGTACAGTGAAAGGGGAGTACAGTGTGGGGTACGTACAGTGTAGCGGGAAGGGGTACAGTGTACAGTGCAGTGGAGTGGGGTACATGAAGGGGAGTGGGGTACAGCAAGGGGGGAGTGGGGTAGGAAGGGGTGTGGTCCGGTACAGTGTGTAGTGAACGGTGTACGGTGAGGGTGACAGTGAAGGGGAGTGGGGTACAGTGAAGGGGAGTGGGGTGCACGGGGGGAGTGGGGGTACACGTGTCAGTGAAGGGGAGTGGGGTACAGGTGGGGGTGAGGGAGTACGGTGAGTGAGTGGGTGAGTGGAGTGGGGTACAGTGAAGGGGGTACGGTGAGGGCGGGGAGTGGGGTACGTGCTGAGGGAGTGGGTACAGGGGAGTGGGTGCAGTGACACGGTGGACAGTGACGGTGAGGTGAGGGAGTGGACGGTACGGTGAGTGTAAGTGGGGGTGTGGGGGAGTGGGGGTTGAAGTTGAGTGTGGGGTGACAGTGTGTGTTGTGGGGTACAGTGAGGGAGTGGGGTGGGGTACGGTGAAGGGGAGTGGGGGTGCAGTGGACAGTGGGTACCACGGGGAGTGGGGTACAGTGAGGGGGCGGGGAGCCCGTAGAGGGGAAGTGGGTTTGATCCGGTGAGTGGGAGTGGGGTACATGAAGGGGAGTGGGGTACAGTGAAGGGGAGTGGGCAGTGAGGGGGTACGGGTGAACGGTGAAGGTGGCGGGGAGTGGAGGTACGGTGACTCCGTGAAAGTGGGGTAAGGGGAGTGGGGTTGTGAGTGGGGTACAGGGGAGTGGAAGGGGAGTGGGGTACAAGGTGAGTCACCAGTGGGGTACAGTGAAGGGGAGTGGGTTACCACGGGTAGCCAGTACCAGTGACAGTACTGTGAGTACGGTGAAGGGATTGTACGGTACGGTGAGTGGGTAGGTGAGGGTGGGGTCCACAGTGGCTCAACGGTGAGGGGAGTACAGTGTAACCGCCAGTGGGCGGGGAGTGAAGCGGTACAGTGACAGTGAGCACAGTGAAAGGAGTCGGGGTAGTCGTGTTGGTGACGGCCCCAGTGTAGTGGCCTGTCCAGTGGTGTTCAGTGGGGTGGGGTGTGACGGTCTGCAAGTGGGACTTACAGTACCTGCAGTGTGGATCCACTCGTGGCTGTGGAGCGTGTGACCACAGGTGGGAGTCACAGTTGGCCACACGGTGTTGGCTGTGAACAGTGAAGGGGAGTGAGTGAATGGGGGGTGATACTACTGTGAGCAGTGAAGAAGTGTAACAGTGACAGGTTCAGTTCCCAGTGGGGGTTACGGTGCGTGTACAAGTGATTGGGGTTTGGGGTACAGTTGAGTGGGGGAGTACAGTGAAGGGGAGTGGGGTACCTGTGACAGTGCCAGCAGTTGACAGTGGGGGGAGTGGGGTACAGTGAGGACCGGTGAGGGCCCGTGTTCTGTACGAAGTGAGTGTCCCAGTTCCACCGTGAGTGGGGTAGTGAAGGAGTGGGGTACAGTGATGGAGTCGCCAGTCAGTCCAGTGAAGGGGAGTGGGGTACCTGCTGATTGGGGAGTGGGGTTCCACAGTGAAGGGGAGTGGGACGGTGAGGGGAGTGGGGTCGTCCAGTGCAGTGTGGGGTACCACAGTGCCATGAACGGTTGCTGAACGGTGACCTCAGTGGGGTACGTCAAGTAGTGGGGTCCGACAGGGTGCAGCCAGTAAGCTCACTTTTGCCAAACATCCTCTCTCAAGTACTTGGCCAGACACTGTTGGCCAGTAATCTATTCTCCACTCTATGTTCTGTTTATCTAATTCAGCCTGGGTGAAGTGTCGTGGGATATTTTTCCACATTACATGATGTTGTTTTATATTTAGTTGGATTTGCTTCCTGTCATATTCCAGCATTATTTAATTTCTGATAATTTATTGGTTCTGTTTGACCCTTTTTGTCCACTTTAAGAGCTTTGTTTGTCTCACTTTTGGAGTCTCTTTGCCCTGCTGATTGGACTGTATCCACGCTAACAGTAATCCAACACCAAGTACTCCATCCTGCTGTTTTCACTAGGCAGGTTGATGGTCAGTCAGTGGGGTCGGGAGGATAGGGGTGGTGGGGGAGGGTCCTTTACAGCTCCCCACCGCACCCCCTCCTCCCCGTGCCCAGTGGATGGCATAATGGTTAGCACTGCTGTCTCAGTGCCAGGGATAAGGGTTCAATTCCCAGTTTGAGTCACTGTCTACAGAGTCCGCATGTTCTCCTCATGTCTGCGTGGGTTTCCTCCGGGTGCTCCAGTATCCTCCCACGGTCCAAAAGACTTGCTGGTTTGGGTGCATTGGCCGTGCTAAATTCTCCCTCAATGTACCCGAACAGGTGCCGGACTGTGGAGATTGGGGGATTTTCACAGTAACTTCATTGCAGTGTTAATGTAAGCCTCCTTGTCACACGAATAAATAATGAGATGGCACAGTGGTTAGCACTGCTGCTTCACAGCGCCAGGGACCCGGGTTCGATTCCCGGCTCGGGTCACTGTCTATGCGGAGTCCGCACGTTCTCCCTGTGTCTGCGTGGGTTTCCTCCGGGTGCTGGTTAGGGTACATTGACCCCAACAGGCTGGCGACTAAGGGAATTTCACAGTAATTTCATTGCAGTGTTAATGTAAGCCTTACTAGTGACTAATAAACTTTACTTTTAACTTTGAACTTCAAAATATCAAGGCCTCTCCCATATTGTCCTCCCTCCGCCTGCTCTGTTCACACTGGCCCTCCCCCCCTTCATTCCCCTCCCTTCATTTCCCCCCTTCTGTAAAATTAAACCCTCCTAATTTTATGGAACTTGGAAATACAAAGCTTGTCCAGGTTCCCGAGAGTAGCGATGGAGCGCAGAGATCCCTCGCATTGCAATAACCATTATAAAAATGCAGTCTGTCTGTAGTTCACCAATCCATAAACATTGTTGAACACATGCTGCTTGTTATGCTGAAGTTTGGAAATATTTAAAATCCATCCTATGAACATACACTTCAGATTCTGAGTAAAAGATGATTTAGTGGTCACCCTTGGCTACTCTCTGGAAAGTATGTGCAACATTCATTTCCAAACACATTGGCCTGGAAATTCCTCTAAGTTGGCTTACGTTAACACTGCAATAGAGTTGCTGTGAAAATCCCCTAGTTGCCACACTCTGGTGCCTTTAGCACGGCCAATGCACCCTAACCAGCTCATCTTTCAGACTGCGGGAGGAAACCGGAGCACCCGGAGGAAATCCACGCAGACACGGGGAGAACATGCAGACTCATCATAGATGTGACCCAGGGCCGGAATTGAACCCGGGTCCCTAGCGCTGTGAGGCAGCGGTGCTAACCACTCTGCCACTGTGCCAACCAGCAATATATCTAATTGAGGGATAAGTGACTTACAGGGAAGAAAAGGTTGTGGATATCAATGCATTAGTAATCTGCACCCAAATTCTCCCTGACTGTTCCAAAGTCAGTAATTTATTTTTCTTCATTCTTCCATGGGGTGTGGGCATCGCTGGCTGGGCCAGCCTTTGTTGCCCGTCCCTAATTGCCCTTTAACTGGGTGTCTCGCTCGGTCATTTCAGAAGGGCAGTTAAGAGTTAGCCACATATTTTTAAATTCAATCTTGGGACATTGGGGTTGGCCATGGGGCACAGCGGTGAGCACTGCTGTCTCACAGCCACAGGGACCCGGGTTCAATTCCCGGCTCAGGCCCACTGTCTGCGTGGACTGTACACATTCTCCCCATGTCTGCGTGGGTTTCCTCTGGGTGCTCCGGTTTCCTCCCACAGTCCAAAGACGTGTGGGTTAGGAGGATTGGCCGTGCTAAATTGCCCCTGAGTGTCAGGGGGATTAGCAGACTAAATGTGTGGTGATGCGGGGGTGGAGCCTGGGTGGGATTATAGACTCAATGGGCCTAAAGGCCTCTTTCTGCCCTGTTGGAATTCAATGATTTGTCCTTGAGAAAGTGGTGGTGAGCTGCCTCCAACTGCGTGGCATGCTAGACCATCTCAGAGGGCAGTTGAGAGTCAACCACATTGCTGTGGGTTCTGGAGTCACGTGTAGTCTTGATGTAGAGATGCCAGCGTTGGACTGGGGTAAACACAGTAGGAAGTCTGACAACACCAGGTTTAAATCCAACTGAATTATTTGATTGTAAACTCCCAAACTTTCGAGGGTGAATGAGAAAGCTTGTGAGTTTACGAGCAAATAAATCAGTTGAACTTAAACCTGGTGTTGTCAGAATTCCTACTGTGTCACATGTAGGCCAGACTGGGTAAGGATGGCAGATTTCCTTCCCTAAGGAGCATTAGTGAGCCAGATGGGTTTTTCCAACAATGATCATCAGTAGATTCTTATTTCCAGATATCTTTTTATTGAATTCAAATTCCACCATCTGCCGAGACAGGGATTCGAACCTGCGTGAGCTGAATTTCTGGAAAAATAGCTCAGTAATAATACCAGTGGGCCATCAGCTTCCCCCTAACCACGTACAGTTCAGATTCTGAGAAAAAGATTCTGAGTCGCTGGTTAGCCAACTATTCCCTTGGCTACACTCTGGGAAGCATACACAACATTCATTTCCAAACACGTCGGCTTGGAAATTCCTGGAAAGTTTATTTATTAGTGTCACATTGCAATGAGGTTACCGTGAAAAGCCCCTTGTCACCACACCTGTGGCAACAGGAGCAGCAAATGCTGGAAAATCTCAGCAGGTCTGACAGCGTCTGTGGAGGGAGAATAGAGCCAAAGTTTCGAGTCTGGATGACCCTACATCGGAACTGTGAGTCATGTGTAGGCCAGACCGGGTAGGGACAACAGATTTCCTTAAGGACATTAAAGAACCAGATGGGTTTTTTTACAACGGTCGATGATAATTCCATGCTCCTTGTAATGATGCTGGATTCCGATAACTGGTGACATATGAGCTGCATGTGCTTATATCCTGCCTATACCTCCCACACTCCTATCTCGTAACCACTCAGTCTCCACTTATTGCTAACTTTATAATTCCAGATTGTATCGACTGCTGTGGTGGGATTTGAACCCACGCACACATCCACAGCATTAGCCTGGGCTTCTGGTTCATAGAACCACAGAGCGCCCACATTGCAGAAAGAGACCATTTAGCCCATCGAGTTGATGCAAGCTCTCTGGAAGTGCATCTTAATCAGCAGCCCGTTCCCCGCCGCTCCATCTCCATAACCCTATGCATTTACCACGGCCAATTTCCCCTATCCTGCACATCCCTGGAATTTGGGAGGAAACCAGAGCAACCGGAGGAAACTCACCCAGACACAGTGGGGGGGGAATGTACAAATTCCTGTTAGAATATCAGATCAGAAACCCTAAGATATATTAGGTAGTTAAACCAGACCCCAATGGTTTTCTATTTTTGGTAGAGGCTAGGATATTTCAAGCCAGGGAAGTTTCCACTGACACAATGGGAATCTTTTATCAAAACAAGCTTTATTTAACAACATAGTTTAACCATAAAAAAAAGAATCAGCTTAACAATTGAACAATACTTAAACATAATGAGATTCTATACTTAACTAATAACGTATCAATGTTAGTTCCAATTTAAGCAATATTCCTCTTATAGAACTGAAAACTCTCTTTAGGGTTACTGAAGGTGACACAGTGGTTAGCACTGCTACCTCACAGCAACAGGGGACCCAGGTTTGATTTCCGGCTTGGGTCACTGTTGCGTGAAGTATGCACATCTTCCCATGTCTGCGTGGGTTTCCTCCAGGTGCTCTGACTTCCTCCCTCAATCCAAAGATGTGCAGGTTAGGTGGATTTTCTGTGCTAAATTGGCCATTAGCCAGGGTAAATGCAAGGTGTTGTAGAGATGGTGTGGGATTGTGGTCAGTGCAGACTCAATGGGCCGAATGGCCTCTTCCTGTGCTGTGGGATTCTGAGTAAAATGCGCAAATACATGCTTATCTCAGGTTAACAGAGCTGGAGCTTTCAGAACATCTCTGGAGAGAGAGAGAGAGGGATGGAGGGGAGGGGTAGTTTTCCTGTTCTGCCCGCAATGGGAATCAGAACAAGTGAGAGGCAGATCGTGGAAAGGTCCATCGACTTTGGGCAGGATTTTCCGGTTACAGGGCGAGCACGGCTGGAAAATCCCATCCAAAAAGAGAGAGAGTGCAAGAGTGAGAATGAGAGAGAGCAAGAGTGACACTTGATTCTTCTGGCAGCCCAAGCGGTAACTTGGGGAGGAGATGGCCCAGAGGTATTATCACTGGACTATTAATCCAGAAACTAACTTATGTTCCGGGGACCCGGGTTCAAATCCCGCCACAGCCAATGGTGGAACTTAAATTCCATAAAAAATAGGAATCTACTGATGACCATGAAACCATTGTCGATTGTAGAAAAACCCATCTGGTTCACTATTGTCCTTTAGGAAGGAAATCTGCCATCCTTACTCAGCCTGGCCTACTCCAGAATCACAATAATGTAGTTGACTATCAACTGCCCTCTGAAATGGCTGAGTGAGACATTCAGTTCAAAGGAAACTTGGGAAGGGCAATAAATTCTAGCCCAGCCAGGAACATGCACATCTTACCTATAATAAAAAAAATTGCTTATATTTCAAAGTGAAACTAAAAACAGTATTTCTTTCCTGTAAGCTTAACTCCTCCCATTAAGCACATGACTCTGTCCCTGTCAATCAACCTTATCAAATCTCTACGTTGAAACCCCTGGGGCAGACCCAAGTAAACACAAATGCATTTGCTTTGCTCAAACAAGCACTCCATGTTTAAAATGAATATTTATCCTGTGCTCCAATATGTCAGTATAAAGACTTTGCTAGACAAATTGGCACCTTGCAAAACAGGTCTGAATTCGAAACATACCCCTTACAGGAAACATAATACACATTTCTTAAAGGCAGAGTATCATCGAACTCTACACAGTCACCCAGAGGCAACACTCTGTCTTATTTTTAAAGAGCAGTCTGTCTTAGTGTTCCGATGACTTTTTTTCTGCAGGCTCACCCACAGCAGTGTCCTGAAGATTGATCCTCATTTACTGGGGACTCCAAGCCATTCCTGGAGGGTTGAAAACACGGTAGCACAGTGGCTAAGCACTGCTGCCTCACAGAGCCAGGGACCCCAGGTTCAATTCCCAGCTTGGGTCACTGTCTGTATGGAATCTGCACATTCTCTCCGTGTCTGTATGGGTTTCCTCTAGGTGCTCCAGTTTCTTCCTACGGTCAAAAAGACGTGCTGGTTTGGCCGTGCTAAATTCTCCTGAGTGTACCCGAACGGGTGCTGGAGTGTGGCGACTAGGAGATTTTCACAGTAATTTCATTGCAGTGTTAATATAGACCTACTTGTGACTAATAAATTAATTTTATTTAAGCAACCCCAAGACCCAAAGCATCAAATTATAATAACTATATTTGTGAATTTTTTTTATTAGTGTCGCAAATAGACTTAAATTAACACTGCAATGAAGTTACTGTGAAAGTTCTGTGATGCTGTTTTGGGTTTTTCTACAGTTGATGTAACAATAGCTAAATGAAGCGGTGTAAGGCATTTACTTACCATTTATTGCAATTCTGCCACAGGACTGTGATGCTAAACTTTCGAATCAAGCTTTGGTGGAAAGGTCTGGTGATCTAACCTGTTTCTCCTTTTTCAGTTACGCAGATGTTTACTGAAGTAAGAAGTTCACAAACGCATATCCAAACACAGCTGAGAGAGATGGCCAACCTACGTGAGTTCCAGTCTGTCTCCAGCGTCTGTACTGTTCTCCAATCCCTCTGCATTCTCGCAATTCAACAAGTCATTCAAATGTATTTATCAGAGATCAGGCAGAGAGATTGACAATCCATCTTTCAGGTAGAATGTTAACCTGATGTCTTCCCTTTCAAATGATGGAGATGCTGCCACTGGACTGGGGCAAGCACAGTATGAAGTCTCATAACACCAGGTTAAAGTCCAACAAATAAACCTGTGGATTTAACCTGATGTTGTGAGACTTCTTACTCTCAAATGAACATCGTAGCTTCATAGAATCCCTACAGTGCAGAAGGAGGTCATTTGGCCCATTGATTCTTCACCAGTATCACGCTTTACGCCATTAATCCCCCTAACCTGCATATCTTTGGACACTAAGGGGCAATTTAAAGTTTATTTATTAGTCACAAGAGAAATCTGCACGTTCTCCCCGTGTCTGCGTGGGTTTTCTCTGGGTGCTCCAGTTTCCTTCTACAGTCTGTAAGACGTGCTGGTTAAGGTGCAGTGACACTGACTGAACAGGTGCCGGACTGCGGCAACTAGGGGAATTTTCACAGTAATTTCATTGCAGTGTTAATGTAAGCTTTACTTGTGACTACTAAATTAACTTTAAACTGAGTCACTCGCCTGATTTGAAAATATATCGGCCATTCCTTCACTGTCGCAGGGTCAAAATCCTGGAACTGCCTCCCTGTGTTCGCTGTGGTTGGACCTACACCGCAGGAACTGCAGCAGGTTCAAGGAGGCAGTTCATCATCACCTTCTCAAGGGGCAAGAAACGCTGGCCCTAACCAGCGACACCCACATCACACCAATTAATTAACCAGCGACACCCACATCACACCAATTAATTAACCAGTGACACCCACATCACATCAATTAATTAACCAGTGACACCCACATCACATCAATTAATTAACCAGTGACACCCACATCACACTAACTAATTATTTCTTTAAATCACCAAAATAACACCCCATGTCTCACAAGAAATCCTCCAGAAAATAAACCTGAGGTAATTTTTACATCTTTCCTCACAACTGGTTGCACTGTCAGAGAATAAAAACAGGTAGGGGAAAAAATGATGTTTAGTTCATAAATGGAAGCTGTGAAGGGAGCAGGGGCGAGGGTGGAATTATTAAACAGGACAGAGAAGGAGAGGTTCTATGCTGTGGTGGTGGTTATTAAGAGGACATCTGTTCAGTTAGACCCTTTCTCCATTCCTTAACTCAGCTACTTTCATGGCAAAACCATTTTTTTAAAATGTGTTGAGATGTCAGATTCATTCGCTAGCTACACACCTGTAGCAGTCGATGAACACTTAATGAACAAGACTCAAACAATAGTCATCGTAATGCGATTTGATTTATTATTGTCATGTGTTAACATACAGTGAAAAGTATTATTTCTTGCGCGCTGTACAAAGCATACTGTTCATAGAAAGGGAAAGAAGAGAGTGCAGAATGTAGCGTTACGCTCATAGCTAGGGGTGTAGAGAAAGATCAACTCAGTACAAGATAAGTCCATTCTGACAGCAGCAGGGAAGAAGCTGTTCTTGTGTCGTACATAACCTCAGACTTTTGTACCTTTTTCCTCACAGAAGAAGGTGGAAGAGAGAATGTCCGGGGTGTGTGGTGGGGTTCTTTATTATACTGGCTGCTTTGCCGAAGCAGCGGGAAGTGTAGACAGAGTCAATGGATGGGAGGCTGGTTTGCATGATCAATTGGGCTACATTCACGGTCTTTTGTAGTTCCTTGTGGTCTTGGGCAGAGCAGGAGACTTACCAAGCTGTGATACAAACAGAAGGAATGTTTTCTATGGGGCATCTGTAAAAGTTGGTGAGAGTCACAGCTGACATGCCAAATTTCCTTAATAATCTGGTATAGTTTGGGCCAGCCTTTCAGCACCAGAGTCTAGACCGGCTGGGTCAGAGGTTTGATTCCAGCTGCTTTAACCTGCGTGTGTCACAGGAAATATGCCTGAGGATATAACTTCACTGGAATTGTGCCCAGGGAACGGGAAATGGTGCTGGGGATGGGGGAAACCACAGAAATATCAGAGCTTAACTCGACAACAACTTTATTCCTGGAAAGAGAGAGACGTTGTTCTTGCACTCATCAGGACAAATGCAGAAATAATCAATTTCAAAGCATTGATACCAGGAAGGGTGATTGGTTAGTTGGTCAAATCTGGCTGAGGTGTTGCCATGGAGAAAGCTTTAGCAAATCGTAGGTGAGCCGATAGTTCTCTGTTGCTTTCCCCTTGGCAACTTCACAGTCAATCAGTGCCGACTTGCCGCCCTGTAGTATATATTACAGTGGGGGCGGTGAGGCAGGATTGATACCCTGGAGACTTGAATCCCACCACGGTAGATGGTGAATTCTGAATTCATTCCAAATCTGGAATAAATAATGATCATGAAACCATTGTCAATTGTAAAAACCCATCTGGTTCACTAGAATCGTAGGATCCCTACAGTGCAGAAGGAGGGCATTTGGCCCATCGAGTCTGCATTGACCACAATTGCACTCAGCCCTTTTCTCCATAACCCCATTATTTACCCTAGCTAACACTAAATGACAGTTCAGCATGGCTAATCCATAGATCTTTGCATTTTTACCCAGGGAGAGGAGAAGGGCCTAGAGTGTGTATTTTTAATTTTTTTTTATTAATTCACAGCTTGTTGGCATTGCTGGCCAGCCCAGCATTTATTGCCCACCCCTAATTGCCCCTTCAGAAGATGGTGGCAAGCCGGCTGCCTTGAAGGCAGTAGGGAGGTGCAGGGTACACCCACGGTGCTGTGAGGGAGTTCCCGTATCCTGACCTTGTGAAGGAAGGGCCGATAGATTTCAGGATGATGGTTATCTCGGAGGGGAAACTCCAGATGGTGTTCCCATTTATCTGCTGCCCTTGTCCTTCTAGAAGGGGGAGCTGGTGCGTTTGGAAGATGCTCTCTGAGGAATGTTTTGCAGTTCGTACAAAGATCTTAGTGATTTGAATATGTACATGCAGTGAAAAGCAAACATCTGTTTCTGTTTCAGCCACACAGATGTTCGATGAGCTCAAGACCTCCCAGGCCGATTTGAAGACGGAAATTTCCCAGATGCGTTATGACAGTAGGTGCTGAATAATGATGGAAAAGGTTCCCAAATACAGTATTCGGCTCACCAACCCCCTCCCCATCCCAGATCCAATCCTCCATTCACCAACCCCCCCCCCCCACCCCATCCAGATCCAATCCTCCACTCACCAACCCCCCCCTCCCCACCCCATCCCAGATCCAATCCTCTCTCACCAACACCCCCCCCCCCACCCATCCCAGATCCAATCCTCCTCACCAACCCCCCCCCCCACCCCATCCCAGATCCAATCCTCCTCTCACCAACCCCCCCCTCCCCACCCCATCCCAGATCCAATCCTCTCTCACCAACCCCCCCCTCCCCACCCCATCCCAGATCCAATCCTCTCTCACCAACCCCCCTCCCCTCCACCACCCCAAGATCCAATCCTCTCTCACCAACCCCCCCTCCCCACCCCATCCCAGATCCAATCCTCCACTCACCAACCCCCCCTCCCACCCCATCCCAGATCAATCCTCACTTACCAACACCCCCCCTCCCCACCCCATCCCAGATCCAATCCTCCACTTACCAACCCCCCCCCCTCCCCACCCCATCACAGATCCAATCCTCTCTCACCAACCCCCCCCTCCCCCCCCATCCCAGATCCAATCCTCTCTCACCAACCCCCCCTCCCAACCCCATCCCAGATCCCAATCCTCTCTCACCAACCCCCCCTCCCCACCCATCCCAGACCAATCCCTCTCACCAACCCCCCCTCCTCTCCCATCCCAGATCCAATCCTCCACTTACCAATACCCCCCCTCCCCACCCCATCCCAGATCCAATCCTCTCTCACCAACCCCCCCCCCACCCCATCCCAGATCCAATCCTCTCTCACCAACCCCCCCTCCCATCCCATCCCAGATCCAATCCTCTCTCCCACACCTCCCCTCCCCACCCCCATCACAGATCCAATCCTCTCTCACCAACACCTCCCCTCCCCACCCCTTCCCAGATCCAATCCTCTCACCAATCCCCCCTCCCCATCCCATCCCAGATCAATCCTCTCTCACCAACACCTCCCCTCCCCACCCCATCACAGATCCAATCCTCTCTCACCAAACACCTCCCCTCCCCACCCCTTCCAGATCCAATCCTCTCTTACCACCCCCCCTCCCACCCCTCCCAGATCCAATCCTTCCACCCCCTCTCCCCCCCACCCCTTCCCAGATCCAATCCTCTCTCACCAACACCCCCCCTCCCCACCTCATCCCAGATCCAATCCTCCACTCACCTTTTTGAAGGAAGGGAAGGGGAATTGTCCAATATTTATCCTTTAAATAAAGTCACAAAGTCAGAATATCTGCCCGTTATCAGTAGGCCATATGTGGGATCTTCCTGTGTACAACCTGACTGCTGCATTTCACTCACTCCAACACTTTGAAATGTCATTGGAAATGAGGTGACATGGATGTCCTCAGCAGTTGAGAAGGGACGCTATATAAATGCAAGTTAGTTTTTTAATGCCTCAATGGGGCCTCTTAAATTTATGTTTTAGTCAACAGTAAAATAAAAGTTTATTATTAATTAAAGTAAGGTTTACATTAACACTGCAATGAAGTTACTGTGAAATTTCCCAAGTCACCACACCCTGCCACCTGTTCGGGTCAATGCGCCCTCACCGGCACGTCTTTCAGAATGTGGGAGGAAACCGGAGCACCCGGAGGAAACCCACGCAGACACGGGGAGAATGTGCTAACTCCACGCAGACACAGTGACCCGAGCCGGGAATCAAACCCAGGTTCCTGGCACTGTGAGGCAGCAGTGTGCCAACCACCATGCCACCGTCGTAGCCTCTTTGAAGGTCTCAGGTCTTACCTGGACCTGTCTGACCTCTGACTGGTTCAGATTGGGGTGGGCAGGGCTGGAGCGTGCAGACATTCTATCGCCAATCACAAAAGTGAATCCCTCCCTCCCCTCCTCCCCACCATTATCTGGAACAGGGTAGGTCGGGAAGGGCGGGGGTATCTACCATCCTCCCATGGGAATATTCTCACCCTGGATAGAAATCCTGAAGACAGGATGCCAGATTGACTCTTCCCAGCTGCCCGACTCACACCCAAACCTCTGTCTCTCCCGCAGTTATGAAGAGGTTCAGTGAAACTCGACTGGTGCAGAGTGACTGGAAAATGGAACTTAATCGACTGAAGAATGAGTGTGAGTGTCTCAGGGACAGAGCTTCAGACCCAGGTCCATTCCACTCATAATCTGGGCCTCAATAAATCCCAAAGGAACCCAGAGTCCATGGGGTGGGGGGGGGAGGGAATAATATTCTGCAGTGGGATCATCCTGTGCCCTCAGTCCACAAAGCCTCTGCCCAGGGTGGTTGGATGATCCTGTGTATAAAGTTAGTCACAAATAAGGTTTATATTAACACTGCAATGAAGTTACTGTGAAATCCCCCCAGTTACCTGTTTGGCTCAACGCACCCTAACCAGCACGTCTTGGAAACTGTGGGAGGAAACTGGAGTGCCCGGAAGAAACCCATGCAGGCATGGGGAGAACTTGCAAACTCAGAAGGTGACCTGAGCCGGGAATTGAACCCAGGTGCCTGGACGTTGTGAGGCAACAGTGCTAACCACTGTGCCAAAGGTAAAAGGGAGAATGTCCGGGGTGCGTGGGGGTCCTTAATTATGCTGGCTGCTTTGCCGACGCAATGGGAAATGTAGACAGAGTCAATGGATGGGAGGTTGGTTTGCCTGATGGATTGGGCTACAGTAACGAGCTTTTATAGTTTCTTGCAGTCTTGGTCAGAGCAGGAGCCATACCAAGCTGTGATACAACCAGAAAGAATACTTTCTTGGTGCATCTGTAAAAGTTGGTGAGAGTCAGAGTGGACATACCAAATTTTCTTAGCCTCCTGGAACCCAAAGTTAAATTATGGAACACGGTAACTTCGCTAAGAGCCCCCCTCCCATGTCATTGGAACCTGAGAATTTTATGTAATATACATCTCTCTGTGACTGATTAGTATAAATCCAATGGGTTGTATGTAACGGCTCTGATGATGTTCCCAAGATTAGGTCAACTGAACTGATGCCTTGTGTCTGTCAGATGACACTGTACCTTTAAGAAATATATTTATATCATGTTTTCTTATCAGGGGAAAGTTTGAAATTCAGCTCTGCCAATTTGTCTGGGAAAACCTTTAAATTAGTAGCTGTGAGAACAAGACATTTTTTGATCTTATACATGAAATGTCTGCTTCGGCAGTGTTCATGCATTTGTATTTACTTAGGTTCTCCCTGGGGTTTCAGAATAGAGTTTTTATAAGAGAAAAAGGGCTAGATTGGAACTAAGAGTGGTAGGTTAACAGAGAAGAATTGTTTCTTGTCATATTCCATTGTTAAAAGTTAAGCTAATTCATTTGTTATGATGAAACTTATTAAATAAAGTTTGTTTTGTTAAAAGCTTGCTGGTTTGTCAATAGAACTACACTGGGGTGAAAGATGTTAACCTCGCATTAATGCTAAAATAAACAATTTTGGGGGCTAGTCTGGATTGATAATAAACTTTGGGGTTTGTCATTTTGTACTCGAAGATTGGGGGCTCTTTTCCAGGATTGAAAACTACAAGAAAGTGGACCCTATCTTTCCATTCTAATTCCAAGTACTGGGTGGACTCGAAACAGGGAGTGTTTCAGATCCGACTTTTAGACCTAATTCTCTGATGCCCACATATGTACTCTGCCTGCAAAAATGTCAGTGAGTTTGAATTGCACTGCAGAAGCCTGTCAGTAAAACCTAACAGACCAGAAACCCTACAGCTCCTATCAGCACTTCCAACTGCGCATGCGCAGAGAATGATGGAACACAGCTCCTTTATCGCATTCCTCGCAGGCCAGATAATTCCTCCCCTAGTCCCCATTAGACATTTTCCCACCCCCACAATGTTATTGACCCCCTTATACCCCCACTCTTCACAACCGATCACAGCCCCCTTCTTCCCTCACTGATCTCAAAGCAGAGAGCCATCAGACCCTCAGCATTTAATTCCTCACTAACACTCACTGATGGAGCTCCCGAATCGGACTTCTATGGGGCATGTCTGTTTCGCGCCAATTCTGGGTGGGCGAATGTAGTGGTAAAGGGGGAACTAGCACAGAGGCAGGCGGGATCGCGCTATTCGCCTCACACCCGAATTTGCCAAGTTTTCGCACCCAAAAAACAGGTGCAATGTGACGGTAAAATTGGGCCCAGCGCACGTTGAGAATTGGTGTTCTATTTTCAGATGTTCCATTTGGTTAGTTTAAATAACAAGTGCCTTGTATTAAAAAAAAATGACGATTTTAGTAGCTAAAGATTTCCCAATCGTGGAAGAGTTCACTCGGAGTGAAAGGGTAGTTAAAAGAAAGCTTTTGGAGTTGACAAACAAGCTGCATGTTTGACCGTACCTAAAGGTTTGAAAAAGGCAAAGAGAGTCTCCGAGATAATTCAGCATCGAAAATTGCCAGAAACACAGCCTGAAGCATTGGAATTGGCTAAAATAAAACAAATAGAACAGTTGCAACAAGAAGAATTGAGGCAGCTTGAATAGGAAAAAGACTTGAAACAGTTTGAATTGCAATGAGATGGATGGAATTGCAAACCAAAGCAAAAGAATGGGAGAGAAAGAGGCTCTCCTAGCAGAGAAAGAAATAATAGCAATTACAGAATGAAAGAGAGAGAATAACCCTGGCAGTACAGGACAGAGAGAGAGAGAGTAGCAATTGCAAAAGTGATAAAGAATTCCAACTTCAGAAACTGGAAAGAAAACTCTGACAAAATGTTAAAACTGTGAGATTAGCGGCAGGAATGGCAGATGATTTTAAATTGGTTCTTGAATCAAGGTTTGGTTTCTAATGTCAGTTGTAATCTGCGAGGGATAGAAACTGGAATGAAAAGAAATCCTCAGATGATAAGGAGGTCTCATTGAAGATAGTAAGGATAGTTTATCCCCAAGTTAAAAAAGAAACGTAAGCGGGTGGAAGAGAAATAAGAAACCTTGGGGCAGGATTTTTAAAGTTTATTTATCAGTCACAAGTAGGCTTACATCAACATTGCAATGAAGTTTCTGTGAAATTCCCCTAGTTCAATTGAGGGCCAAAGGGACTGTACTGCACTGTAATGTTTTACGTTCGAACCAGCACGTCTTTTTATGGAGCCTGTCTGTTTCGCACCGATTCTGGATTGGTGAATGTAATGGTAAAGGGGAAGTATTGGTAAACTTAAGCATGCAGCCCATTAATTCAATTTAAATACACGCAAATGTATTTAAATGGTCATCATGCCTCTTTTGGATATGGTTCCAATCATGGTCATTTTCAGAACTTGATAAAGGGGGAACCAACGCAGGAGGAAACCGGAGCACCCAGACATGGGGAGGACATGCAGAGTCTGCATAGGCAGTGACCCAAGACAGGAATCACACCCAAAACCCTGGCACTGTGAAGCAGCAGCGTTAACCACTGTGCCACGCTTGCCTGAAGCTGGAAAGTTTGGCCCAAAGCCAGTAGACCTTTGTGCGGTCTGTATTCTGTCCTGCCTATTATATTGGACACGTAAAGTCACAGTGCAGGTGGCTTAAGAAAGGCACTGAGGGAGACTGACATCAGAAAATAGGATAGGCCACTGGGAGCCCGTTAAAGTGGCAAAATAAATCATAGTTGAGGTGAAAGAGAATGTAGACTCTTTTCAGATGTTTGTTGATAAGAAAGTGCCAGTTTTCTCTGAAGATTTTATTTCTGTGTGAGCAAGGTTCAGTCACGTAGGGAATCAGGTTACGATTCTAAGGGCTGTAGGATCTTTAATAGCGAGAGATGTGGTTTGGAAGGAATATTGCTGGAAAAGACAGTAATCTGTGAAATTAATGTGAAAAGCTGAGTATTCTGTTCTGTAAGGAAGGCTGGAGAATCCAGTGAAAAGTGGCAAATAGGAGGAACAGAGAAATGTCCTCTTTCAAGGTACAGTTAACCTGGGCTGGCATTACAGCTGGGTCACGGATCGGGGGAGTTATCCCTAGAGTGATTGAAAAATCAAAGAATTGAGCTGTTGAGGAAGCGCATTCTGGGATATCTCCAAACTGTACGGTAACAACTTTACAAAGCCACAGGTTGTGACAGGAGGAAGACAAAGCAATAATTAACAATAAAGAGGCTGGGTTCTGACATCAGAAACAGTTTTGAACCAAACGGTTGGTAAAGAACAGCTGGAGAATGAAACAGTTTTCCCCAGTTCAGGGAAGGGGGCAAAATTACAACAGAAAGATGTAGAGATACAGTACTGGGGTATTAGAGAGCACAGAGTGTACACTCTATCGTATTAGTGAACACTCAGTATACGCTCTGGGGTATTGGTGAACACTCAGTGCACACTCTGGGGTATTAGTGAACACACAGCGTACACTCTGGGGTGTTAGTGAACACAGTGTACACTCTGGGGTGTTAGTGAACACACAGCGTATACTCTGGGGTGTTAGTGAACACACAGCGTATACTCTGGGGTGTTAGTGAACACAGTGTACACTCTGGGGTATTAGTGAACACTCAGTGTACACTCTGGGGTGTTAGTGAACACACAGCGTACACTCTGGGGTGTTAGTGAACACACAGCGTACACTCTGGGGTGTTAGTGAACACACAGCGTACACTCTGGGGTGTTAGTGAACACACAGCGTACACTCTGGGGTGTTAGTGAACACACAGCGTACACTCTGGGGTATTAGTGAACACAGTGTACACTCTGGGGTATTAGTGAACACACAGTCTACACTCTGGAGTATTAGTGAACACAGTGTACACTCTGGGGTATTAGTGAACACACAGTGTACACTCTGGAGTATTAGTGAACACAGTGTACACTCTGGAGTATTAGTAAACACAGCGTACACTCTGGGGTATTAGTGAACACACAGCGTACACTCTGGGGTGTTAGTGAACACACAGCGTACACTCTGGGGTGTTAGTGAACACACAGCGTACACTCTGGGGTATTAGTGAACACAGCGTACACTCTGGGGTGTTAGTGAACACACAGCGTACACTCTGGGGTGTTAGTGAACACACAGCGTACACTCTGGGGTGTTAGTGAACACACAGCGTACACTCTGGGGTATTAGTGAACACAGCGTACACGCTGGGCTATTAGTGAACACACAGCGTACACTCTGGGGTGTTAGTGAACACACAGCGTACACTCTGGGGTATTAGTGAACACAGTGTACACTCTGGGGTATTAGTGAACACACAGTCTACACGCTGGAGTATTAGTGAACACAGTGTACACTCTGGGGTATTAGTGAACACACAGTGTACACTCTGGAGTATTAGTGAACACAGTGTACACTCTGGAGTATTAGTAAACACAGCGTACACTCTGGGGTATTAGTGAACACACAGCGTACACTCTGGGGTGTTAGTGAACACACAGCGTACACTCTGGGGTGTTAGTGAACACACAGTGTACACTCTGGGGTATTAGTGAACACAGTGTACACTCTGGGGTATTAGTGAACACAGTGTACACTCTGGGGTATTAGTGAACACACAGTGTACACTCTGGGGTATTAGTGAACACACAGTGTACACTCTGGGGTATTAGTGAACACACAGTGTACACTCTGGGGTATTAGTGAACACACAGTGTACACTCTGGGGTATTAGTGAACACTCAGTGTACACTCTGGAGTATTAGTGAACACAGTGTACACTCTGGGGTATTAGTGAACACACAGCGTACACTCTGGGGTGTTAGTGAACACAGTGTACACTCTGGGGTATTAGTGAACACACAGTGTACACTCTGGGGTATTAGTGAACACAGTGTACACTCTGGGGTATTAGTGAACACACAGTGTACACTCTGGGGTATTAGAGAACACAGTGTACACTCTGGGGTATTAGTGAACACAGTGTACACTCTGGGGTATTAGTGAACACACAGTAGAACGTAAAACATAGAACATAGAACATTACAGCACAGAACAGGCCCTTCGGCCTTCGATGTTGCGCCGACCAATATAAAAAGCAATGCCCCTCCAAACTAAACCATTCCCTTCTCTTCCATATACTTATCAACTAACCTCTTAAACGCCACCAAACTTGGCGCATCTACAACTGCTGCAGGCAGGGCATTCCACTCCCGAACCACACTTTGGGTAAAGAACCTGCCTCTGATATCCGTCCTATAACTATCACCCCTTAATTTAAAGCTGTGTCCCCTCGTGCTAGCTTTCTCCATCCTAGGAAAAAGGCTATCACTGTCCACCCTATCTAAACCTCTAATCATCTTATATGTTTCAATAAGGTCCCCTCTTAGCCGCCTCCTTTCTAACGAAAACAACCTCAAATCCCTCAGCCTCTCCTCATAAGACCTGCCCTCCATACCAGGCAACATCCTGGTAAACCTCCTCTGTACCCTCTCCAATGCCTCCACATCTTTCTTATAATGTGGGGACCAGAACTGCACACAATACTCCAAGTGCGGCCGCACTAGAGTTTTGTACAGTTGCAACATGACGTTGCGGCTCCGAAATTCAATCCCTCTACCAATAAAAGCTAAGACTCCATATGCCTTCTGTATACTCTGGGGTGTTAGTGAACACACAGTGTACACTCTGGGGTATTAGTGAACACACAGTGTACACTCTGGGGTATTAGTGAACACAGTGTACACTCTGGGGTATTAGTGAACACACAGTGTACACTCTGGGGTATTAGTGAACACAGGTACACTCTGACCCCACAACACCCCGGGTTTAGTGAACACAGTGTACACTCTGGGGTTTAGTGAACACACAGTGTACATTGGGGTATTATGAACACAGTGTACACTCTGGGGTATTAGTGAACACCAGTGTACACTCTGGGGTATTAGTGAACCAGGTACACTCTGGGGTTTAGTGAACACAGTGTACACTCTGGGGTATTAGTGAACACACAGTGTACACTCTGAGGTATTAGTGAACACACAGTGTACACTCTGGGGTATTAGTGAACACACAGTGTACACTCTGGGGTGTTAGTGAACACACAGTGTACACTCTGGGGTATTAGTGAACACACAGCGTACACTCTGGGGTATTAGTGAACACACAGCGTACATCTTGGGGTATTAGTGAACACACAGCGTACACTCTGGGGTATTAGTGAACACACAGCGTATACTCTGGGGTATTAGTGAACACACAGTGTACACTCTGGGGTATTAGTGAACACACAGTGTACACTCTGGGGTATTAGTGAACACACAGTGTACACTCTGGGGTATTAGTGAACACACAGCGTACACTCTGGGATATTAGTGAACACACAGCGTACACTCTGGGGTATTATGAACACACAGTGTACACTCTGGGGTATTAGAGAACACACAGTGTACACTCTGGGGTATTAGTGAACACACAGTGTACACTCTGGGGTATTAGTGAACACACAGTGTACACTCTGGGGTATTAGTGAACACACAGCGTACACTCTGGGGTATTAGTGAACACACAGTGTACACTCTGGGGTATTAGTGAACACACAGTGTACACTCTGGGGTATTAGTGAACACACAGTGTACACTCTGGGGTATTAGTGAACACACAGTGTACACTCTGGGGTGTTAGTGAACACACAGTGTACACTCTGGGGTGTTAGTGAACACATGGTATATCTTGAAAGGATATTGCTATTAGATTTGTTCTCTCTATAGTGAAAGGTTTCATTGTTCAGTTTGTAGTCTTTCCAAATCACATTTTTCACTGTTTCTCCTCAATCTCATTCCTCCCATTTCTCCAGCTGGTCTCATTCTCCCTCTCTTCGACTGTCTCTCTCTGTCTCTGCCGCTTTCTCTTTCTCTCTCCCTCTCTCCTTCTCTATCTGTCTTGTTCTCTCTGTTTCCCCCCAACCCCCCTCTGTCTCTGCCCCTCTCTCTTTCTCGCTCCTTTTCTCTTTCTCTCGCTCTGTCTCTGTCTCCCTCCACCACCGACCCAGCCTCTCTCTCTCTCTCTCTCCCCTTCTCCTCCCCCTCTGTATATCTCTCCTGCTTTCTTTCTCTCTCTTTCTCTCCTCCCTCTTTTCCCCCCTGTTTCTCTGTCTCTCTACCCCTCTCTCTCTTCTTCCCTCCTTTCTGTCTCTTTCCATCTCTCTTCCCCTCTCTCCCCCTCTCTCTGTCTCTCTCTCCCCCTCTCTCTCTATCTCTCTCTCTCTTTGTCTCTCTCTCTCTCCCCTCTCTCTGTCTCTCTTCCCCCTCTCTCGTCTCTCTTCTCTCTTCTTCCCCCTCTCTCCCTCTCCCCCCCCCCTCTCTTCTCTCTTCCCCCTCTTCCCCCTCTCTCTCTTCCCCTCTCTCCCCGCTCTCTGTCTCTCTTCCCCCTCTCTCCCCCTCTCTCTCTCTCTTCCTCTCCCCCTCTCTCCGTCTCTCTCTCTTCCCCCTCTCTCTTCTCTCTTCCCCTCTCTCCCTCTCTCGTCCTCTCTCCTTCTCCCTCTCTTCTCCCCTCTCTCCGTCCTCTCTCTTTCCCTCTCTCTTCTCTCTCTCCCCCTCTCTCTCTCTCTCTCTCCTCTCTCCCCCTCTCTCCGTCTCTCTCTCTTCCCCCTCTCTCCGTCTCTCTCTCTTCCCCCTCTCTCTCATCTCTCTCTCTCTCTCCCCTCTCTCCGTCTCTCTCTCTCTTCCCCCTCTCTCCGTCTCTCTCTTCCCCTCTCTCCTCTCTCTCTCTCTCTCTTCCCTTCCTCTCTCCGTCTCTCTCCTTCCCCCTCTCTCTCTCTCTCTCTTCCCCCTCTCTCCGTCTCTCTCTCCCCCTCTCTCCGTCTCTCTCTCCCTCGTCCTCTCTCTCTCTCCCCCTCTCTCCGTCTCTCTCTCTTCCCCCTCTCTCTCGTTCCCCCTCTCTCTGTCTCTCTCTCTCTCCGTCTCTCTCTTCTCTCTCTCTCCCCCTCTCTCCTCTCTCTCTCTTCCCCCTCTCTCCGTCTCTCTCTCTCTCTTCCCCCTCTCTCCATCTCTCTCTCTTCCCCCTCTCTCTGTCTCTCTCTTCCCCTCTCTCCGTCTCTCTCTCTTCTCCCTCTCTCCCCCTCTCTCCGTCTCTCTCCTCTCTCTCTCTCTCTCTTCCCCCCTCTCTCCATCTCTCTCTTTCCCCCTCTCTCCGTCTCTCTCTCTCCCCTCTCTCCTCTCTCCTCTCTTCCCTCGTCTCTCTCTCTCCCTCTCTCTCTCTCTCTTCCCCCTCTCTCTCCTCTCTCTCTCTCTTCCCCCTCTCTCTCTCTCTCTCTCTCCCCTCTCTCTGTCTCTCTCTCTCTCTCTCTCTCTCTCCTCTCTTCTCTTCCCTCTCTCTCTTCCCCTCTCTCCGTCTCTCTCTCTCTCTCCCCCTCTCTCTCTCTCCCCCTCTCTCCGTCTCTCTCTCCGTCTCTCTCTCTTCCCCCTCTCTCCGTCTCTCTCTCTTCCCCTCCTCTCCGTGTCTCTCTCTTCCCCCTCTCTCCGTCTCTCTCTTCCCCCTCTCTCCGTCTCTCTCTCCGTCTCTCTCTCTGTCTCTCCCCCGCCTTGTTGTGATTGGGTTACGTCGAAGTATTTGCTGCCTCTTCCCAATGTTTGTTGGCTTCCCTGTGATTGGCTGGCAGTTGCTCTGAGAGCTTGTTCCCCAGAGGGAGCTGGGTTTTGATGTGAAACATGTGTGACTCTGTGTAAATCCTCTGTCTAACTGGCAGCTTCTGGAATGCCGAGATTAACCCCTTCCCTCCCACTGCCCCGGCACCTTGTTAGGAACGCCATGGGAATGCTGCCATTCCAGCCACAGGACAGAGCCAGTGCTTATCCCCGAGAGAGGGAGGATTCGGAATGGAGTCCGGAATGGGCAGAGGGATGTGACGGTGAGGGAGGGGAATGGGATAGGGAGGATAAGAAGGTGGCAGAGTGGGAAACGGAGGAATCAGGATGGAGAGATGGACGGTGCTGAGTTGTGGGTCTGTGTTTTACATTCCCCTGACCAACTCTGTGTCCACCCTCTCCAACCCCTTCAGCATCTGCTCGGCGCTATGAAATCAGCCCACGTTCATCTCAACTTCAGAGAGTAAAGGCCCAATTTATTCAACCTCGCATTCCCCAGGGGCCAAACTAGTGAATCTTGGCTGTACATCCCCCCAACTCAGTATATCCTCTCCCTGAAATGTGGAGACTGAAACCAGATACAGCAGAAGTTGCCCACCAGCTACCATGGACCTTAGTTCCTCCCTCCATTCCCCCACTCTCCAGCTGCCTTGAATCCTCTCCAGCTGCGTTGAATCTGCTCCATCCATCTCTCCCATCCTCCAGCTGTCTTGAATCCCCTCCATCCATCTCTCCCTATCTCCAGCTGCCTTGAATGCCCTCCATCCATCTCTCCCTATCTCCAGCTGTCTTGAATCCTCTCCATCCATCTCTCCTTATCTCCAGCTGCCTTGTATCCCCTCCATCCATCTCTCCCTATCTCCAGCTGCCTTGAATCCCCTCCATCCATCTCTCCTTATCTCCAGCTGCCTTGAATGCCCTCCATCCATCTCTCCCTATCTCCAGCTGCCTTGGATCATCTCTCCCTATCTCCAGCTGCCTTGGATCCCCTCCATCCATCTCTCCCTATCTCCAGCTGCCTTGGATCCCCTCCATCCATCTCTCCCTATCTCCAGCTGCCTTGAATCCCCTCCATCCATCTCTCCTTATCTCCAGTTGCCTTGAATCCCCTCCATCCATTTCCCCCATTCTCCAGCTGCCTTGAATCCCCTCCATCCATTTCCCCCATTCTCCAGCTGCCTTGAATCCCCTCCATCCATCTCCCCCACCCTCCAGATGCTTGGATCCCCTCCATCCATCTCTCCCTATCTCCAGCTGCCTTGGATCCCCTCCATCCATCTCCCCCACCCTCCAGATGCTTGGATCCCCTCCATCCATCTCTCCCTATCTCCAGCTACCTTGGATCCCCTCCATCCATCTCTCCTAACTCCAGCTGCCTTGGATCCCCTCCATCCATCTCCCCACCCTCCAGATGCTTGGATCCCCTCCATCCGTCTCTCCCTATCTCCAGCTGCCTTGGATCCCCTCCATCCATCTCCCCCACCCTCCAGATGCTTGGATCCCCTCCATCCATCTCTCCCTATCTCCAGCTGCCTTGGATCCCCTCCATCCGTCTCCCCTATCCTCCAACTACTTTGGATCCCTTCCTCGTCCCCCTCCCCCTTTGCCAATGCCTTGTCACTGCTCTGCCAATCTCCTGTGGTATAGGCAGTGTGTACAGAGAACTGTAAGAAGTCTCCAACACTGGGTTAAGGTCCAGCAGGTTTATTTGGGAATCACGAGCATTCGGAACGCTGACTCCACCCGCCTGAGGAAGGAGCAAAGCTCCAAAAGCTCATGATACCAAACAGACCTATCAGACTTTAATCTGCTGTTATGAGACTTCATACTGGGCCCACCCCAGTCCAGGGCATCAGGCACAGTGGAAGTTATGTCGCCTCCCGCTGGACGTGTAGCCAGCTGTGCACAACATCTGGCGGAATTCACGTCCCGTTACCGGGCAGCCTGGAACGAGTGAGAGACAGGTGCGGGAAAGCTCCAGAAACTTGGTCAAAGTCCAGGTGACTCTGGGTGGAAGTGTTGGGTGAAAGATCGTCACAATCTCTGTCCGTGCAGCGAGCCAATCTCCACTTGCAAAATGTACCAAACGTTGCTGCCCTGGCGCTGGGTGTTGACTGGTGGGCGGGTAATTCTCTGAAAGTTAACATGCAGGTTCGGTTGGCAGTTAGGAAGGGAAATGCAATGTTATTCATGCTGAGAGGGCTAGAATACAAGAGCAGGGATGTACTTCTGAGAGTGTATAAGCCTCTGGTCAAACCCCATTTGGAGTGGTCTGGGCCCCGTATCTAGGAAGGATGTGCTGGCCCTCGGAAAGGGTCCAGAAGACGTTCACAAGAATGATCCCCGGAATGAAGAGCTTGTTGTGTGATGGTTGAGGACTCTGGGTCTGTACGTGATGGAGTTTAGAAGGATGAGGGGGTGGGGGGATGTTATTGAAACTTACAGGATACTGCGAGGACCTGGATACAGTGGACGTAGAGAGGATGTTTCCACTAGTAGGAAAAACTCGAACCAGAGAGGGCACAACCTCAGGCTAAAGGGACGATCCTTAAAAACAGAGATGAGGAGGAACTTCTTCTTTGGGGAATCTGTGGAACTCTTTGCCGCAGAAGGCTGCAGAGGCCGGGTCATTGAGTGTCTTTAAGACAGTTCTTGATTAATAAGGGGGATTAGGGGTTATGGGGAAAAGGCAGGAAAATGGGGATGAGAGAAATATCAACCACGATTGAATGACAGAGCGGAATCGATGGGCCGAGTGGCCTAATTCTGCTCCAAGTCTTATGGGTGACAAGGAAGGAGTTTGACGGATGGTTGCCATGACGATGCAGGACAGCAGAGGTCGAGGCTCTGGAAGTGATCATGGCACAGATATAGCCAGAATCCAGGGAGGGGCTGGACTCAGGCACGTGGCGATGTCTACCTCTGACAGGATCTGATCAAAAAACCCAAAGGAACTCCGCAAACTTCTCTCTCTCTCTCTCTCTCTCTCCTGAAAACTGGTGAGGAAAGGCAGCCAAAGAGCTCCCCGGGGAGTTGTCTCAAAGTGGGTGTGAGAGGGTGGGTCAGCATAACGGGCGATTCTCCACCTAAGAGGAGTGGCAGAAACTGGAAACAAAGCAGAACGTGGGGCTGGTGACTCAGTGTGAAGTGACTGCGTGCAGGCACTGGGCGAAAGCCTTCAGTTAGTTGGTCCGAGTGTGCAAACTCATGTGTGAACCAGGGCTTGCAGAATCTCCCATCTGATACAGACCAGCAACTACTAAACTAGGCTGGAGAGAGAGAGAGAGAAAGAGAGAGATAAGAAGGAAGGAGGTTGAAAAACTCTTCACTGCAACGGTCGTCCCACACAACTGTAAGTACAAGATCACCTTAAACAGAACTCACGACTTTTGAGAATAAATTGCAATTATTCTGTTAAACATGTTAAGGTCAGTCATTGACTGAGACAGTTAAAGCATTCTCTTTTCAGTCTCGAGTTTGTGGAGTACCAAAGAGGGGAAAGGAACTTCTTTCTGGCTTCCTGGATGTATTTATAGCTACAGTATGAGGTCATGTTAGACAGTCTGCTATACCTTACATGTGCTAACGTCTCGTTAAATATTCTCTCTTTCAGTCCAATGTCAAACACTCCTGCAGCAATGCTTAAAGCAGTCGGGGAAATTGCTGATGTGAAAGTTTGCAACCGTCCGTCTCTGCTCGGGGATTTGCACTTTTTTTTTTCCAGAGCTAAATGTGACTAGGCAGGATTTGTAATTCTGACACCCTTGCACATTGCCCCCCAATATTCCAAAGCATTGGCATGCGGGCATACAAACGAGGGGGGAGTTGCCTGAAAAACCCCAATCTGGGCTGGTACACGGCGGATATACAAGGAACATTATCCATAATATTCCAATCACGGTGAAGATGTAGGATAGAATAGGATCGAATCCCTACAGTGCAAAAGGAGGCCATTCAGACCATCGAGTCTGCACTGACAGACCGTATTCCCATCACCCCATATATTTAGCCCGCTAATCCCCCTAACATTAAGGGACAACTTAGCACGGCCAACCAATCAAACCAGGATTGTGGGAGGAAACCGGAGTGCCCGGAGGAAACCCACACAGAGATGGGGAGAATGTGCAAACTCCACACAGAGTGACCCGAACTGGTAATTGAACCTGGCTCCCTGGCACCGTGAGGCAGCAGTGCTAACCCACTGTGCCACTGTGCTGCTGCATATCTGGCACATCATCCATGATATTCCAAGCAGTGTTGGAGTCAGGCGGAGATACCTGGCACTGGGTATTTCAATCTGGGCTGGTACAGGGTGGAGGGACTTGGCACATTGCCCAGGGTATTTGAATACATGCTGGCACAACACGTATTGGCCACAATCCTATCTGGTAGACATGCCATCACCAACAAACTATCCAAAAAAGTTGTCTTTGTTTTCTGGAGTAAGGATCTTTTAGATTTTCAGCGTGGACATTCACAGTTGGGTGGATAAAGAGGGTAGGCACAGGGTAATTGGAAATAGTCACACTGATAGAGGGGTGTTGTGGTAAAAGGCCAGTTTTTGTAACATTCTGTGTCAAAGGAGTCAAGAGATATCTGGGAATTGGAGATAGTAGATACAGCTGCTGTATTCCCAGACAATGTGTGAGAGAAGATATCTTATCCAAGATGCTGGCAAGTATTCCGATTGCCTGGGGAGGGTTGGTCAGGAAGGGATGGGGTCATCCAATGCTTCCAACCCGAAAGAGGTTTCTAAAGGAGCAAGAGTTTCTGACAGAGTGGTCTTTGGTCTCAATGCTAACACTCTGTCATTATTACACATTACAGCTGTCCTCACACAACCCGCCATAACATACAGTATCAAGCACATTTTTCACAGATACACCATAGAAAGCATTCTTTCTGGTTGCATCACAGCTTGGTCTGGCTCCCGTTCTGTCCGACGCTACAAAAAGCTACAAACGGTCGTGAATGTAGCCCAATCCATCAGGCAAACCAGCCTCCCAACTCCGTCTACACTTCCCGCTGCCTCAGCAAAGCAGCCAAAGAACCCCACG
The DNA here is from genome assembly GCA_024679065.1 of Sphyrna mokarran. Lineage (NCBI taxonomy): Eukaryota > Metazoa > Chordata > Chondrichthyes > Carcharhiniformes > Carcharhinidae > Sphyrna > Sphyrna mokarran. Next base: position 5,699,944 of record JAGIQG010000035.1, on the reverse strand, counting down.
CACTCCGGACATTCTCTCTTCCACAAAAATCTGAGGTCACGTACAAATCGACTCAAGAACGGCTTCTTCCCTGCTGCCGTCAGACTTTTGAACAGACCGAACTTGCGTTAAGTTGATCTTTCTCTAGCTGTGACTGTGACACTACGTTCTGCACTCTCTCGTTTCCTTCTCTGTGAACGGTATGCTTTGTGCAGTGTGCAAGAAACAATATTTTTCACTGTATGCAAAAACGTGTGACGATAATAAATCAAACCAAATTCTGAGCAGAGGGATCCTGTGTCCTGATCTTCATGGAGTTTGGAATGAGGGGATGCCCCCCCTCCTTCTCAGGTGTTAACTCTCTGGGAGCAGGCTGTAGGGGGTCTCAGTACGAGGCAGGTATTGAGGAAAGGCTCTTTAACCACACTGAGGGGTGGGGTGGGGTGTCCCGTGAATCACAGAGTGCGAACGGAACAAGGTCAGAGCCAAAGGCAAATGACGCACTCGTAACCCAACCCACCAATTACAGGCATCTCTCTCTGTCAGTTCACCACTTTTATTTTAAACTACACCAGATGTAAACCACGTTGGCAAGGCCAGTGTTTCTCCCTCGATACTAGTTCCTCATGAACCTCAGCGGTCCGTGAAGTGTAGCTACGCACACGATGTTATACCAAGTGGAGTTCTTGGATTTTGACCCAGCGACAGTGAAGGAACGGCCAATATATTTCCAAGTCTGGATGGTGAGTGGTTCGGAGGGGAACTTGCAGGTGATGGTGTTCCCCATGTATCTGCTGCTCTTGTCTTTCTAGATGGAAGTAGTTGTAGGTTCAGAAGGTCTGTCTAAGGATCTTTGGTGAGTTGCTGCAGTGCATCTTGTAGATGATACACACGGCTGTTACTGAGTGTCAGTGGTGGAGGGAGTGAATGTTTGTAGATGTGGTGCCAATCAAGCGGGGCTGCTTTATCCTGGATGGTGTCGAGCTTCTTGAGTGTTGTTGGAGCTGCATCCATCCGGGCAAATGGGGAGTATTCCATCACACTCCTGCCTTGTGCCTTGTAGATGGTGGCCCTGGGGAGTCAGGAGATGAGTTACTCACTGCAATATTCCTAGTTCTGACCTGCTGTGGTGGCCACAGTATGTATATGGTTGGGTCCAGTTCAGTGGTAACCCCCAGGATGTTGAGAGTGGGGGGATTCAGTGATGGTCAAGTCATTGAATGGCCATGGGGCGGTGGTTAGATCCTCTCTTGTTGGACCTGGTCATTGCTTGGCATTTGTACAATGCAATGTTCACTCAGTTTGTAGGACCTCACCACATTTCTTACCTATATTGTTGGTATGCAGCATGACAGCTGGTGTTCACCATCTCCCTCCAAAATGACCACTCTGAGACATCACTGTACTAGGGAGGCAACACACCATCCTGGAGTCCCATCTGCATCCACAGAAACTGTCTATTCCCCTTATAACTGAGTCCCCTATCATTAAAGCTCTGCTATCCTTTATCCTGCCTTCCTGTGGTTACCGCCACCTCGTGAACCATCTCCCTCAACAGTCTCCAAAACACTATCTTTATCTTGGAGGGAGATGAACGCATTCCTACTCTCCCTCTGTCTGGTAGTCGCCCATTCTCTATTTCCCTTGGTAACTTTTATCTGATTTTCACAGTAACTTCATTGCAGTAGGTCTACTTATGATAACAAGTAGATGAACAAGGTGAATGGGGAGTTACTGTGTGAATGGGATCTCCTTGTCGCAAATATGTTCCTTTCTTTATTCTCTCACGGGATCATAAGAAGCAGGAGTCGGCCTTTTGGCCCCTCGAGCCTGCTCCGCCATTCAATAGGATCATCTGATCTTTTCGTGGACTCAGCTCCACTTACCCGCCCGCTCACCATAACCCTTAATTCCTTTACTGTTCAAAAATGTATCTATCCGTGCCTTAAAAACATTCAATGAGGGAGCCTCAACTGGGCAGGGAATTCCACACATTCACAACCCTTTGTGTGAAGAAGTTCCTCCTCAACTCAGTCCTAAATCTGCTTCCCCTTATTTTTGAGGCCATGCCCCCTAGTTCTAGTTTCACTCGCCAGTGGAAACAACTTTCCTGCTTCTATTCCCTTCATGATCCTACATGTTTCCATAAGATCGCCCCTCATTCTTCTGAATTCCTGAATGAGTGTAGCCCTAGTCTACTCAGTCTCTCTTCACAAGCCAACCCTCTCAACTCTGGAATTAACCTAGTGAATCTCCTCTGCACCCCCTGCAGTGCCAGTATATCCTTTCTCAAGTAAGGAGACCAAAACTGTGTGTGGCCTCACCAGCATCTTCAACTGCAACATAATCTCACTGTTTTTAAACTCTATCCCTCTAGCAATGAAGGACAAAATTCCATTTACCTTCTTAATTACCTGCTGTACCTCCAAACCAAACTCCTTGAGATTCCTGCACAAGGACATGCAGGTCCCTCCACACGGCAGCACGCTGCAATTTTTTACCATTTAAATAATAATCCATTTTGTTGTTATTCCTACCAAAATGGATGACCTCACATTTACCAACATTGTACTCCATCTGCCAGACACTCGCCCACTCATTTAAATTATCGAGATCCCTTTGTAGATTTTCAGCGTCCTCTGCATACTTTGCTCTTCCATTCATCTTAGCATCATCTGTGAATTTTGACACAATACACTTGGTCCCCATCTCCAAATCATCTGTGTAAATCATAAACAATTGTCGTCCTAACACTGATCCCTCTTTCTCTCATTCTCTCTCTCCTCACTCTCTCATTCTCTCTTTCTGAATCCCTTTTTCTCTCTCTTGCTCACTGTCTCTCTTACTCTCTGTCTGTCTCTCTCTCTCTTTCTGTTTCTCTCACATTCTCTCTCTTTCTCTTTCATTCTCTTTCTCTCAATCTCTCTTTCTCTCTCAGTCTCTCTGTCTCTGTCTCTCTCCATCTCTTGCTCTCTCTCTCTCTGTCTCTCTCTCTGTCCCTCTCTCTCTTTCTTTCTCTCTCATTCTCTCTCTGTCTCACTCTCTGTCTCTCTCTGTCTCGCTGTCTCCATCTCTCCCTTCTCTCTCACACACACACACACACATTCTGTCTCTCTCCTCTCTCTTTCGCTACATTCTCTCTCTCGCTCTCTTTCTGTCTCCCTTCTATCTCACGTTCTGTCTCTCGCTACCTCTCTCTCTCTCTTTCTCATTTTCTCTCTCTCTCTCTCTCTCACTCCTTCTCCTCTCTTTCTCTCTGTTTCTCCCTTTCTCTCTCTTTCTCTCTTGGATACTGTTTGCCGAGATTAACTCTTCATTTGGAGACGGCAATGGATTGAAATGTTAAAGCAGGATGTGAATATTAGACACACACAGGTACATTCGCCGCTCTCGGTGCTTCCCAGGATATGGAGTTAGTGTGGGACAGGGCACCACCTCCAGCTCACGCACTGATCTATCCAATCATGTCAGGCAGAATCACAGGCATGTTTCAATTGAATGATTGGGCAGAATAGCACCAGTATAGTGGGCTGAATGGCCTCATGTGCTGTAATTGGGGCAATGGGATGCTTTGCCCCATTATTAGAGGTCAATGGGATCGGTGTTGCAGAATCATAGAGACCCCACAGCTCAGAAGGAGGCCATTCAGGGGTTTAGTTCAGTCGGGGCAGCATGGTCGGTGCAGGCTTGGAGGGGCCGAAGGGCCTCTTCCTGTAATTTTCTTTGTGCTTTGAGTCTACATTGACCACAATCCCACCCAGGCCCTATCCCCGTAACCCCATATATTTACCCTGCTAATTCCTTTGATACAATTTGGCATGGCCAATCAACCAATCAACTTCCACACAGACAGTGAACGGAGCCAGGAATCGAACCCGATTCCCTGGAGCTGTGAAGCAGCAGTGCTAACCCACTATGCTACCGTGCCGCCCCCCCCTACCCTGCCACTCCCCACTCACCTGATGAAGGGGCAGTGCTCCGAAAGCTAGTGGCTTTTGTTAACCAATAAACCCGTCGGACTTTAACCTCGTGTTGTGACACTTCTTACTGTTACTTGTGGAACTCAGTCTGTTACCCTCAGCCGTGACACAGAGAGAGAGAAATAACAGCAGCATTTGAAATGGGGAGGAATTGGGGCAAGTTCAGTGTTGCGAAAACGTCTCCCCTTTTCTGGGGGCAAGTAGAGAATACAAATATAAAATACTGCTAAAGCATCCGACTGTAAGTGAGGAGAAATATCCTTGTGCAAAGAATCGAGACAACATGGAACTGGCTGGGGGATAAATGTAGCGCTTCACAAAGGCAGTTAGGTATACACAGGAAAGGTGAAGCAGCTTTCTAATAGGTTGATATAAGGAGGAAGGATGGAACATAGCACAAGGAGTAGACGGGCCGAAGGGCCTCATTTCATGCTGTAAATTGTATCTAAGAGCTAACAGCCTCTGTACCGCAGTAGGCGGTTAACAGCGGGGAGAGTGTGAGGAGGGATTGGAACGTTTTTCAAACATTACAAACTCCACACGGTCAGTCCGATCCATATCGACTCCCTCCCCCAAAGCCCAGGTTGTGAGCTGGCTGTAAGTGTTGGGGACTGAGCTGAATCAATGCCGTGTGTGGACAAACTCAATCACAGGCCAGGATCAGCTTACCCTGGGCCCCAAGTCGGGGAGAAATGGAAAATGTGTGGGGGCAGTAACAGGAGGGATTATTGCACTGACGTGTTCACCACCCTACGGGACTGCTATAACATAGATTCCTCAGATTCCCCCACAGCCACCAATCCAATCACCGCTATTTCCACATCGTAAAAAACTAAAAATCATCCGGGCAACAGATCTTTTCAGTTTAATAGTTCAATTCCTGCTGCCAACTCAACTCAGTGGGGTGTAACTGCAAATATAATACAAACTCTAGACTTCTGTGTGCGTGAGTATGTGTACACACACGTGTGTGTGAGTGTATGAGTGCATGTGAGTGTGTGTGTGGTGAGTGAGTGCAAATACGCGTGTGTGTACATTTGTGTGTATGTGTGTGTGTATGTAGATTTGTGTGTGTGCCGCTGTGACAGTATCAGCGTAGCAGCGACAGTGTTGCGGTGACAGTACCAGATTTGCAGTGACAGTGCTGTATGAATGTTACAGTGACAGTGACAGTGTTGCCCTGGCAGTGTTGCAATGACAGTGTTGCAATGTTAGTGACAGTGTTGCACTGGCAGTGTTGCAGTGCTGCAGTGACAGTGTTGCATGACAATGTTGCAATGGCAGTGTTGCAGTGCTGCAGTGACAGTGTTGCAATGTTAGTGACGGTGTTGCACTGGCAGTGTTGCAGTGCTGCAGTGACAGTGTTGCATGACAATGTTGCAATGGCAGTGTTGCAGTGACAGTGTTGCAATGGCAGTGTTGGAGTGACAGTGACAGCGTTGCATTGACGGTGTTGCAGTGACAGTGTTGCAGTGATGGTGTTGCAATGGCAGTGCTGCGGTGACAGTGCTGCGGTGACAGTGCTGCGGTGACAGTGACAGTGTTGCAGTGATTGTATTACAGTGACAGTGACGTGTTGCAGTGACAGTGCTGCAGTGACAGTATTGCAGCGATAGTGTGTTGATACCAGGAGTGTGGGCTGACTGCTGGGTGTGATAAACATTACACTAACCTCCTTTTCTCCTGTTGTGAAGGATCATTAATTCCTGTGACATTGAAATGATGAAAGGAGGCTCTGGGGACCAGTCAGAAGAAATCAAGATGAAAGTCCGGAACTCAGGTACATTTCTACATTCCAGAATGTCACTCAGGGCAGCGGCGGGGTGGGGAGGGGTTGTAACCTGGAGGGGTTAATGGGTTTTGGGGTCTGGGTTTGAGTATAAGGGGTAGCAGGTAGGGGTGGTGGGAGGGTACTGAATCTGGCAAAAATATTCTGAACGACCAATCTTCGCCATTCCTTCCAGCGTGTTTTTGCCAGCATTTTTAGAAATGGACTTTTGAGTCAAAGTTGGCGGAGCTGTAAACTTGGAGAAAGTAAATACTGTCACTATCTGAAATGTCCCAGTGTGGGAGAGACACTGGAGTGTCACATCTAGTCTGAGACTGATATTTCAAAACATGCAAACATGAACTGCTATCCCCTGTGGAGACAATGAAAGCAACGTAACAGGAATTGTATTCTCCAAGTTATGTCCGGTCTGTTTTTTCATTTTGGACTAAGGAATCTAAAAGAGAATGGGATGAAATTTGGTCAGTTTGAACTTGTGTTAGGCGTGTCAGAATGTATGTGATGTAGAGGCAAAAAACAGTTGAGCTGTGGTGTCCCCTGCCTCAATCCATGATAACTTCACAGTGATTACAGAGACTAATTTTCAATTTCGGATTTTAATAATTGAATTTAAATTTCACCAGCTACCATTGTGGGATTTGAACCCATGTTAGCCTCAAAATAATTGGTCCAGTAACGGTATCATTGCATCTCCACCCTACAGACAGCCTCCCCAGTGTCTCTGAACAACAATATCTGTGGAGGATCTGGATGGTGCTTCAATGATGCCAGTTACCTGTTGCTGCTGGGACAAGCCTTGTTCCCAACTGGTAGCTACGCATTAACAGGAACTGTCAAAGTCACAGCACCGCCACCCTCCCCTCCCCGCCGCCTCGCCCACCTCCCCCAACCAATCTCCTGATCCTCAAAGACCCCATGCACCCCAGACGTGACGGCACGGTGGCACTGTGGTTAGCACTGCTGCCTCACCATGCCAGGGACCCGAGTTCCATCCCTGTCTTGAGTCACTGTCTATGTGGAGTCTGCATATTCTCACCATGTCTGCGTGGGTTTCCTCCAGGTGCTCCGGTTTCCTCCCACAGTCTGAAAGATGTGCTGGTTAGGTGTGTTGGTGGTGCTGAACTCTCCCTCAATGTACCCGAACAGGCATCGGAGTGTGGTGACTAGGGGATTTTCACAGTAATTTCATTGCAGTGTTAATGTAAGCTTCACTTGTGACACTGGTAAATAAACTAAACTTTACATACCCTCTTCCACCTTCATCCGTCGGGAAAAAAATGTGAAAGTCTGAGGTCATGTACCAACCAGCTTCTTCCCTGCTGCCGTCAGGCTTTTAAAGGGACCTACCTCGCATTAAGTTGATCTTTCTCTACACCCTAGCTATGTCTGTAACACAACGTTCTGCACTCTCTCCTTTCCTTCTCTACGAACAGTATGCTCCACCTGTATAGCCTGTAAGAAGGAATACTTCTCACAATAATAAGTCAAAGGGTGGCATGGTGACACACTGCCTCACAGTGCTAGGGACGTGGGTTCGATTCATGGCCTCGGGTCACTGTCTATGCACATTCTCCCCATGTCTGCATGGGTTTCCTGTGGATGCTCAGGTTTCCTCCCATAGTCACAAAGATGTGCACATTAGGTTGATTGACCGCGCTAAATTGACCCTTAGTGTCAGAGGAAATATATGGATGATGGGGATAGGGAACTGGATAGAAATGTGATCAGTGCAAATTCAATGGGCCGAATGCCCTCCTCCTGCACTGTAGGGATTCTATGGAGTCCTCCAGGGTTCAGGTGAGATGTTTGTAGCCCCTTTGCAATCAATGATTGGTTTTGTGAAGGGTAGATCACACCTCACAAACCTTACTGAGTTCTTTGAGAAGGTGACCAAAGAGGTGGACAAGGATAAAGCAGTTGATGTAGTGTATATGGATTTCAGTAAAGCGTTTGATAAGGCTCCGTCTGGTAAGCTATTGCAGAAGATACGGAGGCATGTGATTGAGGGTGATTTAGCAGTTTGGATCACAAATTAGCTAGCTGTAAGAAGACAGAGGGTGTTGGCTGATAGGCAATATTCATCATAGAACATAGAACATTACAGCGCAGCACAGGCCCTTAGGCCCTCGATGTTGCGCCGGCCAGTGGACCCTCTTCAGTTACTAGTGGTATACCGCAGAGATCTGTTTTGGGGCCACTGCTGTTTGTCATTTTTATAAGAGATCTGGATGAGGGTGTAGAAGGATGGGTTTGTAAATTTGCAGATTATGTTAAAGTTGGTAAAGTTGTGGACAATGCAGAAGGATGTATAGAGGGACATAGATAAGCTGCAGGGCTGGGCTGAGAGGTGGCAAATGGAGTTTAATGCCGGAAAGCATGAGGTGATTCACTTTGGAAAGAGTAACAGGAATGCAGAGTACTGTGCTAATGGTAAGATACTTGGTGGAGCAGAGGGATCTCGGTGTCCATGTGCATAGATCCCTGATAGTTGGCACTCAATCCATCTACCAATAAAATCACACACCGTATGCCCTTTTAACAATCTGGGTGGATAGGGTTGTTATGAAGGTATTCGATGTGTTAGCTTTTATTAGTAGAGAAATTGAGTTTCGAAACCATGAGATCATGTTGCAGCTGTGCAAAACTCTGGTGCAGCTGCACTTGGAGTATTGCGTACTGTTCTGGTCGCTGCATTTATAGGAAGGATGTGGAGGCATTGGAAAGGGTGCAGAGGAGATTTATCAGAACATTGCCCGGTCTGGTGGGAAGGTCTTATGAGGAAAGGCTGAGGGACTTGAGGCTGTTTTCATTAGAGAGAAGAAGGTGGCTTAATAGAGGCATACAAGATGGTCAGAGGATTAGAGAGTGGACAGTGAGAGCCTTTTTCCTCGGATGGTGATGACTAGCACGAGGGGACTTTAAATTGAGGGGAGATAAATATAGGACGGATGTCAGAGGTAGGTTCAACTCAGAGAGTAGTAAGGGCGTGGAATGCCCTGCCTGCAACGGTAGTGGACTCACCAAGGTTAAGGGCGTTTAAATGGTCATTGGATGATATTGGAGTAGTGAAGGTCAGATGGGCTTTAGACTTTTTTACAGGTCGGCACAACATCGAGGGCTGAGGGGCCTGTACTGCGCTGTAATGTTCTATGTGTGACCCTTATCTGCCCAAGGGTAGCTAAATGTCAATAAATACAGGCCAGCCAGTGAAGCTACGTCCCACAAATAAAATCTCAGGAAGTGGGTTCCTTCTATTGGTTTTGGCTGTGGGTGTCTCTTTACATCCCTTTCCAATGAGGAAGAGAGGTGGAGTAGTGGAGAGGTGCCTGGACTGGTTTGAGTTGAAAATCGAGAGCTGGAAATGTCCAGAGTCGCAAAATGTTTAATTTTGAAACTTGCGCCAATTCCATGTCTTGTGTTGCTCAGAGGCACCCCCTCCTGTTGTATACAGGCACTGCACCTCAATTTGCTCTCTTGAGGATCCCCAGATCATAATCTCCTGCAGATCGCTGAGGCCACTCAGTCCATTGCCTTCTCTCCCTGCTGTCCCACAGCCCACTGCCTCAGTCTCCTCCCCACCCCCGCTCCTCCCCTTCACACTCTGACCCTGACCCCATGGAATCTGCTCAGACAGAAACCCAGGGGGTGGGTGGGGGGGGGAGTGAGGTATGCCCTGAGACAAAGAAATATCTTCTTGCTTTGGATTAGATTCTCCTCTTCATTGCCAGCAGGAGGTTGGGTAACTAGGGGGACACACACACTTCAACGCAGTTTAGAACATAGAACACTACAGCATAAACAGGCCCTTCGGCCCACAAGTTGCGCCGAACACATCAAAACCTACCCAGCCATAGACCTATCTACAACCCCCAATCCCATTGGATCCCATATACTCATCCAGAAGTCTTTTAAAAGACCCCAGTGAGTTCGCCTCGACCACCACCGATGGCAGCCAATTCCATTCACTCACCACCATCTGAGTGAAAAACTTTCCCCTAGCATCCCCTCTGTACTTGCTTCCCTGCACCTTAAATCTGTGCCCTCTCGTCGTGACCATCTCAGCCCTGGGAAATAGTCTCTGAGAGCCCACCCTATCTGTTCCTCTCAACATCTTGTAAACCTCTATCAGGTCGCCTCTCAACCTTCTTCTCTCCAGGGAGAACAGTCCCAGCTCCCTCAACCTGTCTTCATAAGGCATGCCTCCCAATCCAGGCAACATCCTTGTAAATCTCCTCTGCACCCTTTCAATAGCTTCCACGTCCTTCCTATAGTGAGGCGACCAGAACTGCGCACAGTACTCCAAGTGTGGTCTGACAAGGGTCCTATAAAGCTGCAGCATTACCTCCTGACTCCTGAACTCAATCCCTCGATGAATGAAGGCCAGTACACCGTAAGCTTTCTTAACCACATCCTCCACCTGGGAGGCCGATTTGAGAGTCTTATGGACCCGGACCCCAAGATCCCTCTGCTCTTCCACACAGCTAAGACTCCTACCTTTGATAGTGTACTCATTCATCCCGTTGGATCTGCCAAAATGGACCACAACACATTTATCCGCGTTGAAGTCCATCTGCCACTTCTCCGCCCAGTCTTGCATCCTGTCGATGTCATGCTGCAACTTCTGACATCCCTCCAGACCATCCACAACACCACCGACCTTCGTGTCATCGGCGAACTTACTCACCCATCCCTCCACTTCCTCATCCAGGTCATTTATGAAAATGACAAACAGCAAGGGTCCTAGAACAGATCCCTGGGGCACTCCACTGGTGACCGACCTCCATGCAGAAAAAGAGCCATCCACAACCACCCTCTGCCTTCTGCAGGCAAGCCAGTTCTGGATCCACAAGGCCAAAGCCCCTTGGATCCCATGGCCTCTCACCTTCTCAAGAAGTCTTGCATGTGGGACCTTGTCAAATGCCTTGCTGAAGTCCATGTACACCACGTCCACTGCTCTTCCTTCGTCAATGTGTTCAGTCACATTTTCGAAGAACTCAATTAAGCTCGTAAGGCACGACCTGCCTTTTACAAAACCATGCTGACTATTTCTAATCAACCTAAACTTCTCCAAATGCTCGTAAATCTTGTCCCTCAGAAGCCTCTCCATCAGCTTACCAACCACTGAGGTCAGACTCACCGGTCGGTAATTTCCAGGACTATCCCTGTTCCCTTTCTTGAAAATAGGGACCACATCCGCAATCCTCCAATCCTCCGGAACCTCTCCCGTCTCCATCGACGACGCAAAGATCATCGCCAGGGGCTCTGCAATGACATCCCTCACCTCCCACAATAACCTGGGGTACATCCCATCTGGTCCCGGAGACTTGTCTATCTTGATAGCATTTAAAAGTTCTAACACATCCGCTTCCTTAATATCTACATACTCAATCTTTTCAGTCTGCCGCAAACTTGTAGTGCATCCTCCCAGATCACTTTCCACCGTGAATACTGAGGCAAAGTACTCATTAAGCACCTCTGCCATTTCTTCCGGTTCCATACAGACTTTTCCCCCTTCACCTTTTATAGGTCCTATCCCTTCTCTTCTCATCCTTTTACTTTTCACATATTTGTAGAAGGCCTTGGGATTCTCCTTAATCCTACCAGCCAAGGCCTTCTCATGACCCCTTCTGGCTCTCCTAATTTCCTTTTTAAGCTCTCTTCTATAAGCCTTATACTTCTCTAGATCCCCAACATCTCCTAGCTCTTTGAACCTTTTATACACCTTTCTTTTCTTCCTGACTATGTTCACCACAGCCTTCGTGCACCACGGTTCCCGCGTCCTACCAAAACCTCCTTGTCTCACCGGAACGTTGTCGTGCAAAGCTCCAGACAAGCATTCCTTGAATATCTGCCACCTTCCTTCTGTGCTTTTCCCCAAGAACACCTCCTTCCAGTTTATTCGCCCCAACATCTGCCTGATGTCTTCATATTTCCCCTTATTCCAGACAAACACCTTCCTAGCCTGCCTGATCCTATCCTTTTCCAATGCAAGGGTGAAGGAGATAGAATTATGATCTCCATCCCCAAGATGCTCTCCTACCGAGAGATCCATCACCTGTCCTGGTTCATTAGCTAGTACCAGGTCCAGTACAGCCTCTCCTCTCGTAGGCTTGTCCACGTGCTGTGTCAGGAAACCCTCCTGAACACACCTAACAAACTCCTCCCCATCCAAACCCCTTACCCTTGGGATATTCCAGTCGATATTCCAGTTTGTTTCCAAAAACAAAATCCACGAGGGACCTGAGGAGAATTTAGTTTACGCAGCGGGATTTTATCCTAGATTTTATGATCCGGAACGTTCTGCCGGAAAGGGAGAAATCCAACGGCAACTTTTGACACCCTTGGAGCGGCACGGTAGCACAGTGGTTAGCACTGCTGCCTCACAGACCCAGGGACCCGGGTTCGATTCCCGGCTCGGGTCCCTGTCTGTGTGGAGTTTGCACATTCTCCCCATGTCTGTGTGGGTTTCCTCCTACATTCTAAAAGACGTGCTGGTTAGGGTGCATTGGCCGTGCTAAATTCTCCCTTGTTGTAACCCAAACACGTGGATTCTCACAGTAATTTCATTGCAGTGTTAATGTAAGCCTTACTTGCGATTAAGAAATAAACTTTAAAAAAGAACAGAGAATTTGAAGTTAAAGTTAATTTGTTAGCCACAAATAAGGCTTACTTTAACACTGCAGAATGGCACAGTGGGTTAGCACTGCCGTCTCACAGCGCCAGAGATCCGCATTCAATTTCTGGCTTGGGTCACTGTCTGTGTGGAATCTGCACATTCTCCCTGTCTCTGCGTGGGTTTCCTCCCACACTCCAAAGATGTGCGGATTAGGTGGATTGGCCATGCTAAATTGACCCTTAGTGTCAGGGGGAGTAGCTAGGGACTAGCTAGGATAAATACATAGGGTTATGAGGATAAAGTCTGGGTGGAGTCAGTGCAGACTCAATGGGCTGAATGACCTTCTGCACTGTAAGGATTCTATTATTAAGGGGAACAAGGCTGTAAAGTTGAGCTGAGGGTCACAATGAGAACAGCCAGGGGTCCATTAAGTGGCCAAGCAGCTCCAGGAGGGGCCGAATGGCCTATTCCTGCTCCCATTTCCATTGATGAGTAAATGGGGATAGCATGCTCGAAACCAAGAGACAATGTCCCGACACTCAATGATAGAGGGAAATCATTCAGTTCATTTATTGTGAACAGTTCTCTGGGATTATATGGAGTGATAGAGCAACACGATATGGAAAGAGGCCCTTCAGCCCATCTGGTACGTGCAGACCATGGTGCCCCCATGAGATTCTCCGTGCCAGTGTTCCTGTCTCCTCCCTGAGATGCTATAGGGTTCGGCTGGTGCCTAGTGTGAAGCTGTAGCCATGTGATAAGTAATTTCTGCACCCAAACTCGACACACACGGGATACAAACTTCCACCAATATACTGTTTTGGGGGTTTGAGGCAAATCGCCAAACTGGAGCTCTCAACTTCACCCACAAATATCCCTCCCCACTCTCCTTCCCGCACTCCCCCGTCTCCCTCTCTCCCTCTGTACTCCCTGTCCCCATTCCCCTCCTTCTCATTCTCCAACCTCTTCCCTTCCCCATCCGTTTCTCCCACAGCCCATTCCTCTCTCCTCCTATTCCCTATTCCTCTCTCTCCATCCCATCCCTCTCTCTCTCACCCCTATCTTTCTCACGTCCTCTCCCACCCCCTTCTCTCTTACTCCATTTATCTCTGTCTCACTCTCAATCCTTCTCTCTCCTCCATCTTCCTCTCTCTCCCTCTCTCCCACTCGCCATCCCTCTCTCTCCCTTTCGCCATCCCTCTCTCCCACTCGCCATCCCTTTCTCTCCCACTCACCATCCCTCTCTCTCCCACTTGCCATCCCTCTCTCTCCCACTCGCCATCTCTTTCTCCACCCCCGCCTCCCCTCCCCCCCCACCACCACTGCCCAGTTTCCTTGTTGGATTTACAGAGCTTCCTCCGGCAGGATGGAGCCTGTGACTCACTGAGAATTACCATGGATGATATATTTTCAAATGTTTCACCTCTCTTGCAATCCTGCCGGAACCATCTGGAACAGGTTAAACAGAGGAACTCATTTTTCAGAACATTTTTTGGCGAAGGACATGACTTTAAAAATGCCCAAAAAAAGTGCTACTTTGCGAAAGGGGACTTTTCTCAATTCCCGGAGATGGGACTCACCTATCGGAGCGAAATAGAGATAAAACTCAGCTGGGAGACTTTATCCTTCACCCGGATTAGCGGGTGGGGCAGCAGAGTGAGGTTAATCCATAGACACGGAGAACATTCTAGAAAGTTTGAGTTCAACATTCGACAAGGCCGTGTGAGAATTTGAAACCCAATTCAGGCAAGGAAAAGTGGGCCTACTTTTTCACAGGGGAGCATGTGTACAACAGGCCAGAACCCGCATTCAACAGGCCCAGATCCACATTCAACAGGCTCGGACCTGCGTTCAACAGGCCGTGACCCGCAATCGACAGGCCCAGACTCACGTTCGACAGGCCGAGGCCCGCATTCGATAGGCCCGGACCCACGGTCAACAGGCCCAGACCCGCATTCGATAGGCCCAGACCCACGTTCAACAGCCTGGACTTGCATTCGACAGGCTCGGACCCCATTGGACAGGCCTGGATCAGCATTGAACAGGCCCAGACCCACATTCAAGAGGCCGAGACCCACATTCAACAGTTAACAGATTTAGGACTGAGTTGAGGAGGAACTTCTTCACCCAAAGGGTTGCGAATCTGTGGAATTCCCTGCCCAGGGAAGCAGTTGAGGCCATCTCATTAAATGTTTTTAAGGCAAAAGTAGAGTTTTGAAAGGAATTAAGGGTTATGATGAGCAGGTGGGTAGGTGGAGCTGAGTTCACAAGAAAATCGGCCATGATCTTATTGAATGGCAGAGCAGGCTCGCAGGGCCAAATGGCTAAACTCCTGCTCCTATTTCTTATGTTCTTAAGAGAAGATCCTTTGTGGGTCACGTGACCAAACCGGAACCAATGGAGCGTGAGGCCAGTGAGGGCTAATGGCCTCCCAGGGAACCAGGACATTCTTGGGAATCAATTTGTTAAATCCTTCATTGTAAATAATTCCCCCTTACTAACAATGAGGAGGCGATGGCTCAGTGGTATTATCGTTAGGCCATTAACCCAGAAACGTTCTGGGGACGCGGGTTCGAATCCCGCCACGGCAGGTGGTGGAATTTGAATTCAATAAAAATTATCTGGAATTAGGAATCTACTGATGCCCATGAAACCATTGTCAGAAAAACCCATCTGGTTCCTTTAGGGAAGGAAATCTGCCATCCTTATCCGGCCTGGCCTACGTGTGATTTCCAACCTGCTTGACACTTAACCTCCATCTGATGCGGCCAAGTTGAATTCTGTTCTTTTTTTCAAAGTTTTGCATTGCCTCACTCAGGAATGATTTACATAACACCATTAATGCAACAAACTCAAAAGAGTAATGTCTACTTTGTGTTTCTGTTCCTCCATTTTTAACCCCTTCACCATTGGCACAGCTGAGGACACCCAGCAAGATGGCGCACAGGAGGCATCTGCTGCAGGTAAATGCCCAGGATTTACGGTAGGCAGGTCGAGGGGCACAGAGTGAGAGAGGGGAGAGGTCAGGGGTGGGAGGGCGAGGGTCAGGAATGAGAGGGGGAGGGTCAGGAATGGGAAGCAGATTGGCAGGAGTTGGGGGAGCAGGATTTGGAGGGACGGGGGCAGTGGCGGGAGAGGGAAGGGCAAGAATCAGAGTGGGAGCAACAGAAATGGGAGTGGCAGGGGAATAATTGGGAAGGAAGAGGGGCAGGAATGGGATTGAGAGGGGTAGGAATGGGACGGGGATACCATAATCTAAGTATAACTAACAAATTGACATATTTAATACTTAACAGTTGAACGGCTTTTAAACATGAAAAGAAGTAACTCTAATTTCTAACTATCATTACTGCAGTTCCAAATAAGCAACATTATTCTTAAAACCAGCTTTAAATATAGTTAGCAATCACAAATATACTTGCTATAATAAGTAGCCAGCCTTCGAGTATTCAGAGACATATAGAGCTTTCAAATGCCTACAAAACTCTCTTGATTTCAACCACAGTAGCCAAGCTCAAACTCCTTTCCACAAAAAAGCCTGTTTCTCTTTGTAAAGAATCCAAGACTACACATAATCCAACGTCACCTCATGACCCTGTCAGTCACTGTAATCTAAAATCTCAGTAAGTAATGAAAAGTTCATTAAATTGATTTAACATTTGCAAGTTTGAAATAAATAATTATTCTGCTTCCCCAGAATCTAAAGTGTATTCCCTCCAGACATACTGACTACCTGCAGAAAAAAACTGAGCCACGACTCTACCCTCCCCCCAAAAATTTTAGGTGTCGAATTTGAGTGAAAACTGGAGTAAATCATGTTGTTTTTTCAGTGGGATTTCAGAGAAGAATCTCACACACTCCATCTCCTGGCGTGAATCGTGTTAAAAATAAGTGGCCAGTGCCTATTCTTGCCGGAGAAGCTGGCAGTATTGCACTGATTGGGCCAATACACATGCAACATCCCGTCAGCGCCAAGATCAGCGCACACACAACGGCCCCTGTCTGCTAGCCATCTGGTTATTGGCCAGCTCGATTGCTAGCCAGCCCCATACTCCCGCGATGCCAGCCTCTCCCTCCCTCCCATTGCTTGCTCACTGCCTTCCACGCCCCCGAACATGGCTGGGCCCAACTCCAAACTCCCTTCCCCACCCCCAGCCTATTCAATCAATCCACATCCCCCCACCCCCCCAACAGTCTTTCCACACCCAATTCCAACCCCCCCACTCCATGGCAGTCCTGATCATCCTCTGACCTTCTACCACTCCCCCTCAGCATCTGATTCTTCTCCCCCTCCCTGAACCCCTCCCTCACCCCTCACCCCACATATACATTATATAAATATAAAATTAAAGTTATAGTTTGTTTATTAGTCACAAGTAAGGCTTACATTAATACTGCAATGAAGTTACTGTGAAAAACCCCCAGTTGCCACACTCCGGCGCCTGTTTGAGTCAATGCACCCTAACAGCATGTCTTTCAGACTGTGGGAGGAAACTGGAGCATCCAGAGGAAACCCACGCACACACATAGGAAAGGATCATGCTAGAAGTATGAAATAAGTAGGTTGAAAGTTTATTTATTCATCACAAGTGAGGCTTACATTAATATTGCAATGAAGTTACTGTGAAATTCCTGTAGTCACCACAGTCAGGCACCTGTTTGGGTACACTCAGGGAGAATTTAGCATGGCTAATGCACTTAACCAGCACTGCAGGAGAAAACTGGTGCAAACTCACACACATACTGGGAAAACATGCAGACTCTGCACAGACAGTGACCCAAACCGGGAATCGAACCTGGGTCCTTGGAGCTGTGAGGCAGCAGTGCCAGCCACTGTGCCGCAACTCTCACAACTTGTGGGCGGCAGGTAGCACAGTGGTCAGCACTGCTGCTTCATAGCTCCAGGGTCCTGGGTTCGATTCCCGGCTCGAGTCACTGTCTGTGTGGAGTTTGCACATTCTCCTCGTGTCTGCTTGGGTTTCCTCCAAGTGCTAAAGTTGGTGGTGTGGTAGATAGTGAAGAGGGGTGTTTTAGTTTACAGACTGACTTGGACAAGTTGCAGAGCTGGGCCGAGAGGTGGCAAATGGAGTTTAATGTGGAAAAGTGTGAGGTAATGCACTTTGGCAGGAACAATAAATGTGTAGAGTATAGGGCTAATGGTAGGGCTCTTAATAGTGTTGAGGAACAGAAGGATCTTGGTGTATGTGTCAATAGATCCCTGAAAGTAGGCAGTCAAGTGGATAAAGTTGTTAAGAAGGCTTATGGAGTCTTAGCTTTTATTGGTAGGGGGATTGAATTTAGGAGCCGCAGCATCATGTTGCAGCTGTACAAAACTCTAGTGCGGCCGCACTTGGAGTATTGTGTGCAGTTCTGGTCGCCACATTATAAGAAAGATGTGGAGGCATTGGAGAGGGTACAGAGGAGGTTTACTAGGATGTTGCCTGGTATGGAGGGCAGGTCCTATGAAGAGAGGTTGAAGGATTTGAGGTTGTTTTCGTTAGAAAGGAGGCGGCTAAGAGGGGATCTTATTGAAGCATATAAGATGATTAGAGGTTTAGATAGGGTGGACAGTGATAGCCTTTTTCCTATGATGGAGAAAGCTAGCACGAGGGGACACAGCTTTAAATTAAGGGGTATGAGTTATAGGACGGATATCAGAGGTAGGTTCTTTACTCAAAGAGTGATTAGGGAGTGGAATGCCCTGCCTGCAGCTGTTGTAGATGCGCCAAGTTTGGTGGCGTTTAAGAGGTTAATTGATAAGTATATGGAAGAGAAGGGAATGGTTTAGTTTGGAGGGGCATTGCTTTTTATTTTGGTCGGCACAACATCGAAGGCCGAAGGGCCTGTTCTGTGCTGTATTGTTCTATGTTCTATGTTCTATGCTCCGGTTTCCTCCCACAGTCCAAAGATGTGCGGGTTAGGTTGATTGTCGTGCTATGAAATTGCTCCTTAGTGTTCAGGGATGCGTAGGTTAGAGGGGATTAGTGGGTATAATATGTAGGGATGTGGGGGTAGGACCTGGGTGGGATTGTGTTCGGTGCAGACTCGATGGGCCAAAGGGCCTCTTTCTGCACTGTAGGATCCTATGACAACAGGATCGCAGGAGTTAATCCTGAATTTTTGGAGTTCCAGGCTCTGATATTAACAATTAAACTTGACATCGTGTTGTTGTGAGTAAATCCACATTGAACAATTGTCGCGGGAGTTGAGAATGTTCACTGGTTTAAACCTCTATAAGGAAGCAACAAAACCTTAATCATCCCCAGGAATAGAATATTACCTCAGCTTGGTCAACTGCCAAAATACTTCTTTCTCTCTGCTTCTGTGTTGGAAAAGGCAAGATCCCTTTTTTTCTCAGTTAAATACAGCTGTGGTTCAAAAAAAAGTAAGAGAAGACAAAAATTTCCCCAGTGCTCTTGCACTCTCTCCAGTGCTGCCGGGGTTAGAAATACTCATGCTTTGGTCTTGGGATTTCATCAATCTACCACACAAAGGCCCTTCAGCCTATCACATCTGTGCTGGTCAAAGACAAACTACCCAGTTTTTACAGGCCACTATAGAAAGCATTCTTTCTGGTTGTATCACAGCTTGGCGTGGGCTCCTGCTCTGCCCAAGACCGCAAGGAACTACAGAAGGTCGTGAATGGATTGGTAATCCATCACACAAACCAGCCCCCCATCCATTGACTCTGCCTACACTTCCCGCTGCCTCGGCAAATTCAGAAGTCTGAGCTCACGTACCAACCGACTCCAGAACAGCTTCTTCCCTGCTGCTGTCAGACTTTTGAATGGACCTACCTCGCATTAAGTTGATCTTTCTCTACACCCCTCGCTTTGACTGTAACACTACATTCTGCACTCTCTCCTTTCCTTTTCTCTATGAACGGTGTGCTTTGTCTGTATAGTGCACAAGAAACAATACTTTTCACTGTATTTTAATACATGTGACAATAATAAATCAAATCAAATCAACTATTTTAATCCCGTTTTCCAGCACTTGGTCCATAGTGTTCGCCGTTACAAGTGTTCATCTAAATATTTCTGAAATGTTATGAGTGTTCTCACCTCCCAACACCCTCTAAACCTCCTGACCCTTATCTTAAATCTATCATTGATCCCTCCAGCAAGTTCCTTCCTGTCTACTCTGTGTCCTGCATAATTTTATACAATCAGATCCCCCTCAGTCCCCTCTGCTCCGAGGAAAACGATCCCAGTCTATCCAATCTCTCCTCATAACTAAAGGTCTCCAGCCCAGGTAACATCCTGGTGAATCTTCCCTTTCCAGCGCTATCACATCCCTGCTATAATGTGGATTCCAGAGCTGGACCCAATACTCTGACCATGGCTTCGCCAACATGTTAACAGTTCCAGCATAACCTCCCCGCTCTTAAATTCGGCTAATAAAGATAAATGTACCATACGCCCTCTTTACCACTTTATCCCTCTGTTCTGCTACCTTAAGGCACCAACATACATGAACACTAAGTGCTTCCCAGGGTCCTGCGATTTACCAGGGCAGCACAGTAGCACAGTGGGTTAGTACTGCTGCTTCACAGCTCCAGGATGCTGGGTTTGATTCCCGGCTCGGGTCACTGTCTGTGTGGAGTTTGCACATTCTCCTCGTGCCTGCGTGGATTTCCTCCGGGCAGGAAACCAGACTCCGATTTCCTCTCACAATCCAAAATGTGTGGGTTAGGATGATTGGCCGTGCTAAAATTGCCCCTTAGTGTCCTGAGATGCGTAAATTAGAGGGATTAGCGGGTATAATATGTAGGGATATGAGGGTAAAGCCTGGGTGGGATTGCGGTCGGTGCAGACTCGATGGGCTGAAGGGTCTCCTTCTGCATCGTAGGGTTCTGTGGTTCTATTCCTCTACCTCACACATCCTGAGTGCATCACCTCATATTTATCCTTATTAAACTCCACTTGCCCATTTGACCAGCCCATCTCTATCCCCCTGTGATCTAAGGCTATCCTTCTCACTGTTTAACATCCTACTGATTTTCATATCATCCGTGCATTTCATCTGGACCAGAATCCCAAACTACATTCGGAAGCCAGGCTCGCCCACAACACTTTTTTTTTCTATTCTGGCACAAACGTAAAAATAGGATGCTTCATTCCAGGAATTATTCCACTGATTAGGGATTAGGGATCTTTTATAGTAAAACAAACTTTGTTCAATAACACAGTTGAGGCAGAGGAACAGTCAGCAACCTGGGAAGTACTGCTGTTCTTGATTAATCTCTGCCTCTCCAAATGCAGATCAATTCTGTCACTCAGAATTGCTTCCAATTATTTCTACAGCACTAAGGTTAGACTGACCGGCCTGTAATTTCCTGATTGACCCTTTCTTCCCAATGGGACCACATTGGCTATCCTCCAGTTCCCTGTCTCGGGATGTTAGGGTCACGGTCCTCATCAACTACTGACACGAAGGATCATTGCTTACGCAGGAGAGACAGAAAGAAATTCTTCGATATTATTGGATAGGGAAGCAAACAGATGCAAACAGAATAATTACGAAGGGAAATAAGGTGGCCTGGGGGGCTGAGAGAGAAAATGGTGTCTGGTGGGGTGAATGTTGTCAATTGAATGCCATTCCCAATGGGAAGCATGCAGCTATCCTCCTCCTTCCCACCCAATACAAGCAAAAATTCTGCATCCTATCCTGGGAGTGTTTGATGGGGGACAGTATAGAGTGAGCTTTACTCTGTATCTAACCCCGTGCTGTACCTGTCCTGGGAGTGTTTGATGGGGCACAGTGTAGAAGGAGCTTTACTCTGTATCTAACCCTGTGCTGTACCTGTCCTGGGATTGTTTGATGAAGGACAGTGTAGAGGGAGCTTTATTCTATATCCAACCCTGTGCTGTACCTGTTCTGGGAGTGTTTGGTGGGGACAGTGTAGAGGGATCTTTACTCTGTATCTAACCCTGTGCTGTACCTGTCCTGGGAGTGTTTGATGGGGACAGTGTAGAGGGAGCTTTACTCTGTATCTAACCCTGTGCTGTATCTGTCCTCGGAGTGTTTGATGGGGGACAGTGTAGAGGGAGCTTTACTCTGTATCTAACCCTGTGCTGTACCTGTCCTGGGAGTGTTTGATGAGGGACAGTGTAGAGGGAGCTTTACTCTGTATCTAACCCTGTGCTGTACATGTCCAGGGAGTGTTTGGCAGGGACAGTGTAGAGGGAGCTTTACTCTGTATCTAACCCCGTGCTGTATCTGTCTTGGGAGTGTTTGATGGGGGGACAGTGTAGAGGAAGCTTTACTCTGTATCTAACCCCGTGCTGTACATGTCCAGGGACTGTTTGGCAGGGACAGTGTAGAGGGAGCTTTACTCTGTATCTAACCCTGTGAATATGTGTGATGCCCTGACAGGGATATCTTCTCATTGCTGGAGCTACGAGTGGACTGTAACAGAGCTGGGTAAACTGAGAGGTTCCATATCACAATCACCACCTCTCTGCCCAAATCTATTCCTGCTAACACAGTGAGAACACAAAGGATGTTATAAAATTAAAGGAAATATTTTACACTGTATTGGTTTGCTTTGTTTTTATGCACATACATCATTATTAATTTAGTCAGAGTTAACTACATCACTGTGTCTCTGGAGTCACAGATAGGCCAGACCAGGTAAGAACAGCAGATTTTCTTCCCTAGGGGACAATAGTGAATCAGACGGGTTTTTCCTGACAATGGTTTCATGGTCATCAGTAGATTCCTAATTCCAGATATTTTTTATTGAATTCAAATTCCACCGTGGCAGGATTTGAACCTGGGTCCCCAGAGCACTGACCGAGTGCCTGGATTGATAGTCTGGTGATAATACCACTAGTCCATCACCTCACCTTCCTGAACGGAGATTGAGACTGTCCAATCCGCTGGGATCTTTCTGGGGAATTTTGGGAAGATGTTTTCCACTGCCGTCACTTCTTTCACAATACAAGGATTCAGGTCCTCAGCTCCGGACAGACTTTTGAATTCAGCCTCTCATGGTCGCTGTCCTCTCTTGGTTGTGCTCGTATTTCCTACAATTTCCCTCATGATTTTCTCCAAGTTTTGGGTGTCTTTGTGCGTGTTCCACCAAATCCCAAAAAAAAACGGTTTTTCCGCTGTTTTCTTATTCCCACTCTCCATTCCTCAGCTTCTCCCTCCAAGGGGCTAACAAGCAGACAATCAGTGGTTAGCACTGCTGCCTCACGGTGCCAGAGTTCGATTCCCAGCTCGGGTCACTGTCTGTGTGGAGTTTGCACATTCTCCCCATGTCTGCATGGGTTTCCTCCGGGTGCTCCGGTTTCCTCCCACAGCCCAAAAGACGTGCTGGTGAGGGTGCATTGGGCGTGCTAAATTCTCCCTCGTGTACCCGAACATGTGGCAACTAGGGGATTTTTCACAGTAACTTCATTGCAGTGTTAATGTAAGCCTAGTTGTGACAGTAACAAATAAACTTTCAACTTAATCAGTCTTTCCTGCAGAAAAAGTCCCAAATTACTTTCTGATTTCTGTTTCAGGCCAAGCTAAAGGACCAGCAGGAGCCGCTGGGGGGAAGTTCCCCAATCTCATTGCTTACCTTCTCCTGGGACTCTTTGTCCTGGTGACTATAATATTTGTCGTTGGAATGCTGAAATGTAAGTCTCTGAATGTCTCTCATACGCAGATGGCGTTAGGAATTGTTGGGGAAGGGAGGGAAACCTTCGGAAAAATGGGTGGGATTAACTAACACGGGAAAGGTCTGCAATATCCAAGCTTAGTGAGTCACTGAGACCTGGTGATACCAACCCCAGGCTCTGGGAGGGAAGTGAGAGAGGAGATTTGAAATTCCAGTCACAATTTCCCGATCCTCTTTCTATACGGAAATTGTGGTTGATGTAAGATCACTTCCAAACTGTGAGAATAGACAAACCGTATAACTATAGAACTGTTATCATCCTTGTAGAGATTAATACCTTTGAAAAAGATTTCAGTTCCTTAGTGACTGACTGAAAGGATCCCAGATCAAACTTTCAAGTTTTAAGACTTTTACTGTAACAATCTAAATACTACTTTTTTTAAAATTCATTCGTGGGACATGGGCGTCACTGGGTGGCCAGCCTTTATTGCCCATCCTTAGTTGCCTGCCCCTTGAGAAGCTGGTGGTGAGCTGCCCTCTTGAATCGCTGCGGACCCACAATGCAGTTAGGGAAGGAATTCCAGGATTTTGACCCAGCAACTGCGAAGGCTGGTATATTTCCAAGTCAGGATGGTAAGTGGCTTGAGGGGAACTTGCAGGTGGTGGTGTTCCCCATGTATCTGCTGCCCTTGTCCTTCTACATGGAAGTAGTTGCGGGTTTGGAAGGATGTGATGCCAATCAAGCGGGGCTGCTTTGTCCTGGATAGTGTCGAGTTTCTTGAGTGTTGTTGGAGCTGCACCCATCCAGGCAAGTGGGAAATATTCCATCACACTCCTTTTAGATGATGGATAGGCTCTGTGGAGTCAGGAGGTGAGTTACTCACCACAGGATTCCCAGCCTCTGACCTGCTCTTGCAGCCACTGTGTTTATGTGGTGAGTCCAGTTGAGTTTCTGGTCAATGGTAACCCCCAAGAATGTTGACAGTGGGGGATTCAGTGATGGTTACACCATTGAATGTCAAGGGGTGGTGGTTAGAGTATTTCTCATTGGTGATGATCATTGCCTGGTACTTGTGTGGCACAAATGTTACTTGCCACTTGTCAGCCCAAGCTTGAATATTGTCCAAATCTTGTTGCATTTGAACATGGACTGCTTCAGTATCTGAGGAGTTGTAAGTGGTGGTGAACATTGTGTAACATCAGCAAACTTAAGCTAAACCCCCCCAGAGGATAGGGAACGATGTAACTCTAAGCTGTTATCATCCTTGTAGAGATTAATACCTTTGAAAAGAATATTTTAATTCCTTAGCAACTGACTGAAAGGATCCCAGACCAAAATTTCAAGTTTTATGATTTTTACAGTAATATACAATTTAAATGCAACCGAAGCTAAACACTTACTTGGCAATTTAGACACTCATCTGCACTAAAGGTTCTCCCTATTTAACCTTTAGCACAATCAAAGATCTCTCATTGTTGCTCTTCTTTACTTTGAACCTAAAGTTAACACTTTAATTCTCCGCGAACCAAAGCAATCCAAAGCTATTCTCCACTCCTGATGCTCTGTCTCCTATTTCCTTTATCAAGTAGTATTAATTCCAGATCTGACTTTCATTGCAAGAGTTAAACTGCAGATTCCTTCTCTCCAACCAAGGTTAGGTGAATCTTCCAGTCTCCTTTAATTCCTCACGAGCTCAGTCCCTTCAGTCGAGTGTGAGCTCCCATCAGAATTTCATATATGTGAAACATAGGGTCAGAATTTTTTCTGCTCTGGTGTAAGACTAGATGCCTCTATTTCTTCCTCTTTTCCTCTCTCTCCTTCTCTCGCTCTCAGATTCATGCAAACTGACGCATGCCTGTGAGTTTCAGGAATACTTGCAAAAACCATAGTTCAATGCCACAACAGTTTTCTAGGGGTCAACAGTTTTCTAGGGGTCATTCTACTTTCAAAGCTTGAATCACATAAGCCTTGTATCCAAGTAAAAATACTACTTAGCTATCCTGTAGAGCAGGATGGTACCACAATGTTGAGCACTGCTGCCTCACAATACCACAGACCCAGGTTCAATACTGGCCTTGGATCAGTTTTAAGACTTTTACTGTAATAACCTAAATACTACTTTATGAATAAGTAGTGTGGAGTTTGCACATTCTTCTTGTGTCTGCGTGGGTTTTCTCCAGTGCTCCTGTTTCCTCCCACAGTCCAAAGATGTGCAGGTTAGGTGGATTGGCCATGCTAAATTGCCTCTGAGCACCGGGAGACTAGCTAGGGTAAATGCATGGAGTTATGGGAACAGGCCATGGGTCAATAGTGTTTGGTGCATATTTGATAGGCCAAATGGCCTCCTTCTGCACTGTAGGATTCTATGATTCAGAGCGAGAGAAAGAGACGCCAGAATGCATTGCACAAATCTGAAACATTCCCACTCGCAATTTCACCCTCTTGGCAGCCAATCAAACGTTTCAGATCTGAGAATCCTAGGTCGCATCTCTCAGTTAGTCGTGAATTTAAAGGTAATTTAGCAACTCAGATTGTGACTTGTTTCCAGCATCTTAATCCCCCCGTCTTAAAAATATCCCATGCATGTAATGCCTCGATGCAAACCCCTCCCTCTGCCGTCACACCCTATCCCCCCAACCAGGCTCTCTATCTCCAGCTCTTCAAGTTGCTAATTATTGTTGCAATCTCTCATAAATACACTTTAATATCTAACCCGTTTCCTCTGACCTTCAGTTCTGATGAAGGTTCATTCATTCATGGGACATGGGTGTCACTGGATGGGTCAGTATTTATTGCCCATCCCCAGTCTCTCTTCAACTGGGTGTTTTGCTACGGTATATCAGAGGGCGTTTAACAGTCAGCCACATTACTGTAGCTCTGGAGTCACACCAGGATGGCAGATTTCCTTCCTTAAAGGGACATTAGTGAACCAGATGGGTTTTTAACGACAATTGACAACGGTTTATTTTTTAGTTTATTTATTCATATCACAAGTAGGCTTACATTAACACGGCAATGAAGTTACTTCAAAAATCCCTTAATCACCACGCTCCAGCATCCGTTCGGGTAGACTGAGGGAGAATTTTAGTACAGTTAAAGCCACAATAACCACCAAGTGTTTTGAACTATGGAAGAAACCAGAACACCTGGAGGAAACCCACGCAGACACGGGAAGAACATGCAAACTCCGTACAGATGGCAACCCAAGCCGGGAATCGAACCCGGGTCCCTGGCACAGAGAGGCAGCAGTGCTAACCAGCACTGGTTGTGCTGGTGTGCCACCCAAACATTGCTACAGTGACTGCCTATCAAAAATGGTCATCAGTACTTTCTTAATTCCACATTTTTATTGAGTTCAAAATCACTATTGGCCATGGTGGGATTCGAACTCGGGTCTGCAAAGCATTTCTGCAGCTCTCTGGATTACTAGCCCAGTGAAAATACCAGTGCGCCACTGCCTTCCCCTAACATGGCTGAGGATCCCTTAACCAAGGGGCTGATGTATCCTTCTGTTCCTCAACCCTTCATTTGAGAATGTGGCGTTCGCGTGTCGAGTTCGATTTGCGCCTACGTTTGGAGAAGGTTCAGCTCTCGGAGTTGGCTGGAACTGGGGAATAATTTACTGTCTCGCTTTCAGTTAAACAGATCTCCGACGAAATTAAGGACTTCAGGGACAATCTCACCGTGCAACTTGCAGCGATGAAGCAGGGTAAGTGTTTGCTAACCTGACCCCGTGGTCAACGTGGCCCAATCGGCTGCAACCAAAGGAACCCCGTGATGGGACCAGCAGTAGAAACCTCCAGTGTGACTCTCCAGTGCCTCCCAGTGGCCCAGTCAGTAAGTGTGCGACACGTGTGATGTGATTCAGAAATTGAGACCTGGAATGTTGCAGGCTCGGGGATGAATTTCTGCTGAGTCGTATCGATTCTGGAGGCATTTAAAAATTCACTCTATTCTCCCCCATTCCATACACCTCTGATTTTCAACGGGCAGGATAGTAGTGTTGATAGTGAGTCTACATCTGGCACAGCAGACCTGGCCAGCACTCTTTGCAGGGGAAGGTATTTCCGAAATCCTTCCTGGTCCTATTAGGCTCTCCTGGGCTTCTTAACAACATTGTTCAAAGTCCCCCATGGGAGACATGAGGCCCCAGTCTAGATTCAGAACAGAAGCAAGGATAAAAGGTCTTATCATGTTCACATCATTGCCAGCTCATCCTACCCACTTCCACGGTCGCTCATACCAACACCCCACCTCCCCCCTTCCTCACCCCACCCCATGGCAAGTCATGTAGCACTTCCATGCCCATCCACCCAGTCTACACTCCGTACAGAACCAATAAACCCGATAGTGACAATGGAAGTAGCTGTGTCTCTCCGGTTTCCCCCCACAGTCCAAAGATGTGCGGGTTCAGGGGATTGGCCGCGCTAAATTACTGCTTAGTGTCAGAGGGAGCAGCAAAGGTAAATACCTGGGGTTGTGGGATAGGACCTGGAGGGGACTGGGGTTGGTGCACACTCAATGGGCCGAATGGCCTCCTCCTGCACTGTAGGGATTCTATGCTTCTATGCATGTGTGGAAATGCTTTATAAAAATCACTCATTCATTATTTTCTTACAAAAATACTGCTGTTTCTACAACCCTATAAAAGTGTCAATCAACAAGACCATTGCAGTATTATATTAATAACAGAAGCTACGGGCACTGGATGTCTCTATCTTCTGAAATCAACTTTGAGTCTTTGACAAAACAGCTTGATCCTCTCTGTTACCCTATCACAATAAACTCAATCGAGTTAGTTAAACACAGTTTAACAAATCCATACTGGATTTCTGTCATTTCAATAAGCAACTGGAAACTTTGTCCTGAGCTGCTTATTTCTATAAGAAGTTCCCATCGCTGCGGTTAGACTGACTCACCTCCATTACTGAGCTTAAACTTGCAGACTGTTTCGAGTAAGGGTGGATCGTTTGCAATCGTCCCATCCTCTGACACCTCGCTGTAATGAACGAGGGAATTCGTGAGCTGTGTCTCCACGGTTTCGACCTGTACTACCCCTAACAAGGCAGCACAGTGGTTAGCACTGCTGTCTCACAGCGCCAGGATCCCCGGTTTGATTCCCGGCTCAGGTCACTGTCCGAGTGGAGCATGCATGTTCTACCCGTGTCGGTGTGGGTTTCCTCCGGTTTCCTCCCACAGTCTGAAAGATGTGCCGGTTAGGGTGCATTGGCCATGCTAAATTGACTCTGAGCACTGGGAGACTAGCTAGGATAAATGCATGGAGTTATGGGAATAGAATAGAACACTGCACTTGCCTGAGGAACACACAAGAGTGTTGAAAGCTTGCGGATTTACTATCAAATAAATCGGTTGGATTAATAATTGGTATTGCTAAATTCTTACTATGGGAATAGGCCATGGGTCAGGCTAAATTTTCCCTCGATGTACCCGAACAGGTGCTGGAATGTGGGGATTAGGGAAATTTCGCAGTAACTTCATTGCATTGTTAATGTAAGCCTTACTTGCGACTAAATAAATAAATAAACTTTAACATCCTCAAATGCGAATGATTTCAAACCTTAAGTACAAGTAACCTTCTGATTCGTTCTCTTTATCCATGTTAACTCAGCGAGTCAATGTCTCAACGAATGTCCCATTCACTTTGGTCAAATCTTCTTCCTTTGTGAAGACAGATACAGGCTTGGGCACAGTGGGAGGTCGAATTCCTTTGATAAATCTCCGTTAATAAGCAGGGGAAGGGCAGCAGTTATATGACACTGTGTGGAGAGTGTTTGGATCACACTGTGCAGCGATCGCTGTTGTCGGCTGTTCTGTGAACCGGTGTCTTGTCTTGCAGAGCTGGACGAGGAAATCAGAAGCAGACACGCACAGCTGCTGAGAGAACAGAGAGAGCTGGAGAGCAAAAGTAAGTGACCGATGATCACCCTCTGACCCTGGACAAGGCTGACCACTCTCACTGGAACTCCGAACTGGGTATTAAACATCCCGGTTCACCACTGATAGGACTCTGTGTCTCTGCAGAGTCTCGCTAACCATCTCCCTGCACGGATGGTCTACCCAGAATCTCCACGCAACTTCAGTGACAGACACAGTGGCATCTTGCCTGGACAAATTTAAATTGTGTTGCAATTTATAGGTGAGATAGGGACATGAGTAGGCCATTCTGAATCAAAGGGCGGCACAGTGGTTAGCACCGCTGCCTCACAGCGCCATGGACCCGGGTTCGATTCCAGCCCCAGGTCACTGCCTGTGTGGAGTCTGTGTGTTCTCTGCATGGGTTTCCTCTGGGTGCTCTTGTTTCTTCCCGCAGTCTAAAGACGTGCAGTTTAGGCGGATTGGCCATGCTAAGTCGCCACTTAGTGTCAGGGAAAGTAGGGGTGGTTGTGGGGATAAGGACTAGGTGGGATTGTTGTCAAATGCAGGGTCGATGGGCCAAATGGTCTCCTTCTGCACTGTAGGGATTCTATGAATCCTAGCCATCCACCAAGCGTGCTCTAACCCTTAATAGCTCTGCCTGACCAAAAGACATCAACTTTAGATCTGACGTCTTGTTGAAGATGTACAAGACATTGGTAAGGCCACACTTGGAGTATTGTGTACAGTTCTGGTCACCCTATTATAGAAAGAATATTATTAAACTTGAAAGAGTGCAGAAAAGATTTATTAGGATGCTACCGGGACTTGATGGTTTGAGTTATAAGGAGAGGCTGGATAGACTGGGACTTTGTTCTCTGAAGCATAGGAGGCTGGGGGATGATCTTATAGAGGTCTATAAAATAATGAGGGGCATAGATCAGCCAGATAGTCAATATCTTTTCCCAAAGATAGTGGAGTCTAAAACTAGAGGGCATAGGTTTAAGTTGAGAGGCGAGAGATACAGATGTGTTCAGAGGGGCAATTTTTTCACACAGAGGGTGGTGAGTGTCTGAAATGAGTTGCCAGAGGTACCAATAGAGGCGGGTACAATTTTGTCTTTTAAAAAGCACTTAGACAATTACATGGGTAAGATGGGTATAGAAGGATGTGGGCCAAATGCGGGCAAATGGGATTAGGTTAGGGGTTCAGGGAAAAAAACGGGCGGCATGGACATGTTGGGCTGAAGAACCTGTTTCCCTGCTGTAAACCTCGATGACTCTTATTGAACTTTTGGAAATAATTCTGTAGGCTGACCTACAGAGCAGACTGTGTTATTCTGAGGCTTAACACCCTGCCAGTTTAAGTGAAGGTTTGCACTGTGGGGAGTGATGTGAATGGAGATTGCAACACCAAAAAGGGAATTTAAAATGCTCCAATCGGCCTGACTGATTCTTCCTTTCCTTTTGCAGTTGCGAGACTGGCTGAGGAAACGCGTCGATTGCACAGCAACTTTATGACTCAGCTGGCAGAGATGAAGGAGAACTGTGAGTGTTAATGTGCTCCTGCCAAGGTGTGCCCGGGCACTCCCATCCTCGCCGCGTGAGATAGCGAGGGAAGCACAGCATTCAGCTCTGATCGCCATTCCGTCTCGCACGGCCCACAAGGCCCAGGCTCTGTTGCTATGGATACCATGGAAGGAGTTGCCGTGGAGATGGTGTAGCACACGATCCTCTTACCTCAGCTCCCCTTGCATACAGCAGCCATCTGTCTCCCTGACCTTGCACCTTTGCCCTTCGGCCTGTAGCTTGGGGCCCTCTGACTTTCCCCAAGTTGAGGGCATGAATGGCTAGGCCAGCATTTATCACCCATCCTTTAATTCCCCTTGAGAAGGTGGGGGTGGGGAGAGTGAAGCTGCCTTCTTGAACCCACTGTAGTCCATGTGGTGTTGGTACACCCACAGTGCTGTCAGGGAGGGAGGTCCAGGATTTTGACCCAGCAATATACTTCCAAGTCAGGATGGTGAGTGGCTCAAAGGAGAACCCCCAAGTGGTGGCGTTCCCCTGTGTCTCCTGCCCTTAGCCTTCTAGATGGGAGACGTCTTGGGTTTGGAAGGTGTTGCCTACGGAGCCTTGGTGAGTTGCTGCAAAGCATCTTGTAGATGGTACACATGGCTGCTACTGAGCATCGGTGGTTGTGGGAGATGGTTTGGAAGGTACTGTTGAAGGTGATGTCACCTTAACCACTAATCATGATGAGGTTGAGTCAACACAGGGAGATGGTGTAGGGGTATTGTGACTGGCCAATAACCCAGAGTAACAAGTCTCACAACACCAGGTTAAAGTCCAACAGGTTTATTTGGTAGCAAACATTTTCAGAACACTGCTCCTTCGTCAAGTGAGTGGGGAGTTCTGATCACAAATAAAGCATATAAAGGTACACACTCAGTTTACAGAATACTGATTAGTATACTGATATTAATAGAATAGCATTCTGACTACTCCCCACTCACTTGATGAAGGAGCAGCGCTCCCAAAGCTCGTGACTTTTGCTACCAAATAAACTTGTTGGATTTTAACCTGGTGCTGTGAGACTTGTTACTGTGTTTACCCCAATCCAATGCCGGCATCTCCACATCACTAATCCAGAGGACAGGACAATACTCTGGTGACATGGGTTCAAATCCCATCACGGCAGCTGTGGAATTAATTCAATTTATAAATCTGGAATTGAAAACTAGCCTCAGTGACTGGGACCATGAAACTACCATCGATTGTAAAAACCCAAGTGCTTCGCTAAGGTCCCTTTAGGGAAGGAAATCTGCTGTCCTTACCTGGTCTAGCCTACATGTGACTCCAGAGCTACAGCAATGTGGTTGACTCTCAACTGAAAATGGCCTAGCGAGACACTCAGTTCAAGGGGATAGACAATAAATGGGTGACACAGTGGTCAGCACTGCTGCCTCAGAGCACCAGGAAGCCTGATTAACCAGGGATCCTCCGGGTGCTCCAGTTTCCTCCCACAGTTCTGGTTAGGTGTATTGGCTATCTGCATTGTCCCTTACTGCCAGGGGGACTAGCTGGCATAAATGCACGAGGTTATGGGGCTAGGGCCTGGCTGGGATTGTAATTGGTGCAGACTTGATGGGCTGAATGGCCTCCTTCTGCACTGTAGGAATTTATGACTCTGAACATCAAAGTGAATGTGTTGTTTGGGGATCTGGGGCCTGTTGTTATTGGTTGGCTGGAGAGATGAGTGACTGTCGGACTTGTCTTTGGCAGGTCAGCCCCAGTTCCAGTGTCCTGACCAATGGACGTTATTCCGTCAGAAATG
This sequence comes from Sphyrna mokarran, assembly GCA_024679065.1. Lineage (NCBI taxonomy): Eukaryota > Metazoa > Chordata > Chondrichthyes > Carcharhiniformes > Carcharhinidae > Sphyrna > Sphyrna mokarran. Next base: position 5,667,760 of record JAGIQG010000035.1, on the reverse strand, counting down.
TTACCACTTCTCATCGACGCTGGAAGATTGGTCGACGTCGCAGAGGTTTTGTTCATCAAAGATGTCCAACCTGGCAGTGATCGACAGCACTGAGGAACAGGTCAGGTGCCGGGATCTCTCAATGGCAATTGGCCAGGAAGTTCTGTCAGGACTCTCACTTCACCTGGGGAGTCGGGATGGATCTCACCTCCCTTTGTAATCCCACTCTCAGGGGAGGGGGGGGGTGTGATCGGAGAGGTATCCCAGTTAGCGAGCTTAACCCTTTCGCTGCAATTGTATAGGTCAGGCCACACCAGGAGTATTATGTGCAGTTTTGGTGTCCTTATCTGAGGAAGGATGTCCTTGCTATAGAGGGAGTACAGTGGATGTTTACCAAGCTGATTTTTAGGGTGGCAGCTCTGTCACATGAGGAGAAACTAATTCTGTTAGGATTATATTCACCGGAGTTTGGAAGAATGAAAGGGTACCTCATAGAAACTTAGAAAATTTTAACAGGGTTAGACAAGGGTGGATTCAGTGAGAATGTTCCCAATGGTGGGGGGAGTCCAGAATTAGGGGTCAGAGCTCAAGGATAAAGGGTAAACATTTTAGAACGGAGGTGAGGAGACATTTCTTCACCCAGAGAGTGCTGAATATGTGGAATTCACAACTACAGAATGTAGTTACGGCCAAAACATTGTGTGATTTCAAGAAGGAATTAGATGGGGCTAACGGGATCAGGGATATGGGGAGAGGGAAGAGGGGATCAGGATATTGAATTCGATGATCAGCCACGATCAGGATCAATGGTAGAGCAGGCTCAAAAGGCTGAATGGCCTCCTCCTGCTTCTAGTTTCTATGGTTCTATGTTAACCCTAACCCCAAGAGGCCAGTCCGACCAGGTTAGATGGAATGGCGAGTCTCCATTCCATGCCAGTGTCAGCCAACCTGCCCCCTCATTCCAATGTTATAACACGGCCGTGTGCCTCTGATTTGGTCTCTCCCCCAGGTTTAATCCTAACTGGCTGGGTGTCTCTGCTCTTTGTGAGCCCAGCAGCTAACAGGAGATGAGAGTTTCCACGTGGAGGAGGGTAGGGTCTTTCCAGCGTGGCTTGTGGGTCAAGGGGAACTGTATCCTAAAACCTGCTCCTTGTGGAAACCCACACCCCTCCCTCTCCCCCACATGGCCCCCGTGTCAATGTTCCTGTCCATCTATTTTTTCATTAGCTAAGACCACATTTTCACACACACACACACACACACACACACACACACACACACACACACACACACACACACACACACACACACACACACACACACACACACACACAATGACCAGGCAGAATGACCTCGGGCCTCCCATCCAAACAAAATTCCCTGCCAATTGCGCCCTACTAATTGGCATCTATTGTGTGTTGTTCTCGGTGAAATATGGAACCAATCATTGTGTGAACTTGTCCTCGCCGCAAAAAAGCCTCAGGAACGATGGACTTGGTTTGAATCTCGGGGCTAAAACTCGATGCAAGATGAGGCATCAGAGGTGTGGCTTTGCAGGCCTTGAAAGCGAGCGCCATCCCCCAGGCCCGGAAGTGCCCAAATATAGCACAAGGCACAGGCAATATTGTCACCACCCGCCATATTGGATCAGAAGAAATTCGGAGCCATCACACTTGAAGCAACAATTTTTGCCCTTCACTGACGCAAGTAAGGGGCCTGGTATTGTTTCAGGCCTAACTCCGAATCTGGTTTGTCTCAGAGAAGTCCAACACCATTGATTTTAGAGGAACCAGGACTGGTAGAGGCCTAGCTCCTGACGTCACACTAAAGAATCCTCCTAATCACCATTGGCCTATAACCCTGCCCTGCCCTTTGATCGGTCAAGCGCACTGACAAACACCAGCTACGGCTTTCCCAAGAGATTTCACCTCCCCCCCACCACCCTCACAGATCACATGTCCAATGGTGGGTTATGCTAAGTCTTTGGGGCAGCAGTCAGGGGCGAGTTATCACCCTTTCTTCATCCTTCAGTCTAATAAGGTCTGAGGCCTAATATCTGTTGCCTCTCAGATCAGCCCCTCCCTGTGTCAGGAAAGCCTTGCATGTCGGGTGGTATAACAAGTAGCCGCTCCCAGCAATCTAGGCTGCAATATTGCACCAGGGGACACGGTACCACAGTGGTTAGCCCTGCTGCCTCAGAGTGCAAGGAGCCCGGGTTCGATTCCCGGCATAGGTCACTGTGTGGAGTCTGCATGTTCTCCTCATGTCTGAGTGGATTTCTTCAGGACACCCTCCTTTTCTCGAACAATCTGAAAGGTGTGCAGATTAGGTAGATTGGCCATGCCAAACTGCCCTTAGTGTCCAAAGACATGTGGGTTAGGTGGATTGGCCATGCTAAATTGCCCATTAGTGCCAAAGATGTACAGGTTAGGTGGATTGGCCATGCTAAATTGCCCCTTAGTGCCAAAGATGTGCAGGTTAGGTGGATTGGCCATGCTAAATTGCCCCTTAGTGCCAAAGATGTGCAGGTTAGGTGGATTGGCCATGCTAAATTGCCCATTAGTGTCCAAAGATGTACAGGTTAGGTGGATTGGCCATGCTAAATTGCCCATTAGTTCCAAAGATGTACAGGTTAGGTGGATTGGCCATGCTAAATTGCCCATTAGTTGTCCAAAGATGTACAGGTTAGGTGGATTGGCCATGCTAAATTGCCCATTATGTCCAAAGATGTACAGTTAGGTGGATTGGCCATGCTAAATTGCCCTTAGTGTCCAAAGATGTGCAGGTTAGGTGGATTGGCCATGCTAAATTGCCCATTAGTTCCAAAGATGTACAGGTTAGGTGGATTGGCCATGCTAAATTGCCCATTAGTGTCCAAAGATGTACAGGTTAGGTGGATTGGCCATGCTAAATTGCCCATTAGTGTCCAAAGATGTACAGGTTAGGTGGATTGGCCATGCTAAATTGCCCCTTAGTTTTCAGAGTGATTACTAGGATAAACATGTGGGTTTTGGGGATAGGGCTTGGGTGGGATTGTGGTCAGTGCAGACTCGATGGACCAAATGGCCTCCTTCTGTACCGTAGGGATTCTGTGATCAGTATTAGGATGGGAATCTCCGATCTCATCCATACCCACCCCGATGCCAGTGAGACTGGAGAATTCCAGACAGGATGGTGATGTTGGAGGTATTGTCAAGTAGTTTTAATAAGCGACATTATGAGAGTATCAAATGTCTCACGGCGATGTCCTTTCATCTGGATCACAGGCATTTCTGAATCAAGAGATCAAGTTTATCCGCCACTGGGTTGGTCTCAATGAATCACATAACGCTGATGAATGGATTTGGGTGGATGGTACCAATTACACCTCTACACCACAGTAAGTTACCTTTCTTAAATGTACAACCCCTGCTCTAAGGGTAGGTGACAGCCTGGTGGGTATTACTACTAGACTATTCATCCAGAAAGTCAGCTCATATTCTGGGGACCCAGCTTCGAATCCCGCCACAGCATCTAGTGGAATTTGAATTCAATACATTCGAGGTGGCACCATGATTAGCATGGCTGCCTCACAGTGTCAGGAACCCAGGTTCAATTTCCACATTGGGTTATTATTTATGTGAAGTCTGCATGTTCTCCCCATGTCTGTGTGGGTTTCCTCCGGGTGCTCCAGTTTCTTCCCACACTCCAAACATATTCCAGTTAGGTGCATTGGCCATGGTAAATTGTCCCTTAATGTCCAAAGATGTGCAGATTAGGTGGTTTGGCCATGCTAAATTGCCCCTTAGTGCCCAAAGATGTGCAGGTTAGGTGGATTAGCCATGCTAAATTACCCCTTAGTGTCCAAAGATGTGTAGGTTAAGTGGATTGGCCATGCTAAATTACCTCTTAATGTCCAAAGATGTGGAAATTAGGTGGATTGACCATGTTAAGTTGCCCCTTAGTGTCCAAAGATGTGTAGGCTAGATGGATTGGCCTTGCTAAGTTGTCCCTTAATGTCCAGAGATGTGCTGGTTCTTTGGATTGGTCGTGCTAAATGCTTGGGGTTATGGGGATAGGACAGAGGGAGTGGTATGGATAAGATACTGTTTTGGAGAGTGGACGCTATGGGCCGAATGGCAATGTCCTGCCCCTCCCGTAGGGATTCTCTGAGCTACTGCTGCTAAGTATTCTGTTAGCGCATGAGGAAGGTGATTGGATGCACTCTATAAACACTTGCCTTTCTTGTTGTTTAGATTCTGGGCTTTGGGTGAACCGAGGGACTTTGGAAATTACGAAGCCTGCGCCGGGATGAAGAGCGACGGGAAGTGGAGTGTTTACTCCTGCAGTCAGAAACTTAACTTCATCTGTGAGCGGCCGGTGTTCTGCCATTTCAAATAAATCCTCAGTCGGCTCAGAGGCGAAGACCTAATCCACGGCCAGTTTCAGAATCAAATTTCTGATCCCAGGCACGAGCTTGTGTGTGAGGCTCCCCCATCCCCTCCCCAGATACAACCGTGCTCTCCAAATCAAGCCGTTCAAAAGTATTATAGAAAAAAAACAGATCGACACTCATGTTCAAGACACAGTGGGAAGATATTTGAGGGAATTTAATCTAACTTGAGCTTAATCCACCCAGATTCCAAACCCAATTATTCAGAGTAATGTACAGACGCAGTAACGCCTCTGGGTGACATGAATTGAGAAGCTGAGTGTGTCTGTATTTTCTCAGAAGTGTCCCATTTCCCAACGCATGTGGGGTCTGCTGATTCCCCCCATTTTGGTCTACAACACCACATTCTCGAGTTCCTTTGTCCAAGCTCCTGCATGGTCCCCAAATGCAGGGGACGATGGGGTTCGGAGCTATCAGGCGATAGAGACTCTCACGAGTTCATGTCACGCAGTGTTACGAAGGTTTTCCCCCCTTTTCAGGTCAGACGTTTTGTGTTGCCCCGATGCCAAATTCTTCCCAAGGTCTCCGCGCGTTCGCATTTTGTTTCCAATCTTGCGTAATCTCTCTGCGATTATCGTTGGCAAGAATATAACCCCTTGCTTACTTGGATTGTTTACACTGTGGATCAAACCACTTCAATAAAGTGAAATGTACTTCTTTCATCCCAGATCTGCCCGACCCTCAATATCACAAGGATTTATCTATAATTCATCACGGAATGACAGAAAATGGGAACAGATCCCTCCTGAAGTTTAATTTAGATAAATGTGAGATGACGCATTTTGGTAGATTGAACCAGGGCAGGACTTACTCAGTTAATGGTGGGCGCTGGGGAGAGTTACCAGAACAAAATGATCGAAGGGTACAGGTTTCATAGATCCTTGAAAATGGAGTCACAGATGGACAGAGTGGTGAAGAAGGCATTCAGCAGGCTTGGTACCATCAGTCAGAACATTGGTTACAGGAGTTGGGATGTTTTGTTGAAGTTGTACAAGACATTGGTAAGGCCACAGTTGGAATACTATGTAGGTTCTGGTCACCTTATTATAGAAAGGATATTATTAAACCAGAAAGAGTGCAGAAAAGATCTACCAGGATGCTACCGGGACTTGATGGTTTGAGTTATAAGGTGAGGCTGGATAGACTGGGACCTTTTTCTCTGGAATGTAGAAGGCTAAGGGGTGAGTTTATAGAGGTCTATAAATTAGAGGGGCATGGATCAGCTAGATAGTCAATATCTTTTCCCAAAGGTGGGGGAGTCTAAAACTAGAGGGCAGAGGTTTAAGGTGAGAGGGGAGTGAAATGCAAAAGAGTTCAGAGGGGCAAATTTTTCACTTAGAGGGTGGTAAGTATTTGGAATAAGTTGCCAGAGGTAGTAGTAGACAATTTGTAGTAGACAAAAAAGCATTTAGCGAGTTACATGGGTATGACAGGTATAGAGGCATATGGGCCAAACACGGGAAATTGGGATTAGCTTAGTGGTTAAAAATTGGGCAGCGTGGACGGGTTGGGCTGAAGGGCCTGTTTCCACGTTGTAAACCGCTGTTACTCTATAACTCTTTGTATTGCTTAAGAAATGTGAGATCTTGTCTCGGTATCAAATCTGCTAGATATCTCCCTTGGATCTTATCTCCATTAACTGCAATCGGGAATCTTGGAACAGGAGACCATGCCACCCCTCAAGTCTGTTCTATCATTCCATACCAACATAACTGATTTGTATCTTCACCTCCATTGACCCACTTTGCTATCGTATGTGAGAACATTTAAGAAGCATTTAGATGAGCCCTTGAGACACCACAGCGTGCAGGGCTATGGACTAAGTGCTGGAAAATGGGATGATGAACAGCGCAGACACATAGATATATGGAAAATAAGAGCAGGAAAACCCTTCAAGTCTCCTTCGCCATTCATTATGACCATGACTGATCATTCAACTTACGTGTTCATATCACTGTTACAAAGGCTTCCTCTGATCCCACCTACCCCCCTCATTTCCTTTGGTCCCCTTCGGCCCAAGAGTTCTCTCTAACCACGTCTTGAAAACATACAATCATCGAATAGAATCAGGGCAGAAAAATAAGAGCAGAAGGAGGCCATTTGGCCCATTGAGTCTGCACCAACCACAGTCCCACCAGGCCCTATCCCCCATAACCCCGTGCATTCCCCCTAGCTAGTCCCCCTGACAACCTCAAACACAATGCAGCAAATTACCCAGCCTTCAGGAGAACAGTGACCACAATCCTGCCACAAGCAACCTCTGCCAGACATGCTAGATCATCGATATGGATGCCATTGTCTCACATCCATCAGGTACACGGTACATATTCTTGCAACTTGGCCAATGTTGTCTACCTGATACGCTGCAGGAAAGGATGTCCAGAGGCAAAGGACACCGGGGAGACCATGCAGATGCTACGACAACGGCTGAATGAACACCGCTCGACAATCACCAGGCAAGACTGTTCCCTTTCTGTTGGCGAACACTTTAGCGATCACGCGCACTCAGCCTCTGATCTTCGGGTGAGTGTTCTTCAAGGTGGCCTTCACGACACACGACAGTCACTGAGCAGAGACTGATAGCCAAGTTCCGCATACATGAGGATGGCCAACCCCGGGGTCTTGGATTCATATATCTGTAACCCCCACGACTTGCCTGGGCCTGCAAAATCTCACTAACTTTCCTGGCTGGAGACTATACACATCTCTTTAACCTGTGCTTAACCCTCTCTCCACTCACATTGTCTGTACCTTTAAGACTTGATTGCCTGCATTCCAACCATTATTTGGTAAATTGAGTTTGGGTCTTTATATGCCCTGTTTGTGAACAGAACTCCCCACTCACCTGGTGAAGGAGCAGCGCTCCAAAAGCCAGTGGCTGTTACTGCCAAATAAACCAGTTGGACTTTAACCTGGTGTTGTGAGAGTTACTGTGGCCAAATAGCCCAGACTCTGCATCTGTCAATCAAACACCAAGATTCCGCCTCTGGCTCCTGTTGATTGGATAGAGCGGTGGGCGGTGCTTGTGCACTCTCATTTTCTATAGGAGGCCAATCCGACTTACCATTGGTTGATGGCGCGGTCAGTCAGGAGTTGCATTCCTATTGGTCGAAGATGTTGTCAGTCAGTAAATGAGCGGCATTTCCATTGGTGGATTGCACTGTCAGTCAATAGGTGGACGGCATGCCCATTGGTCGAACCGGCTGTCAGTCAGTAGGCGGACTGTTGTCCTACTGGTCAGATAAGCCGTCAGTCAATAGGTAGGCCATACTTCTATTGGCCAAACGGGCAGTCGGTCAATGGGTGGGCTATGTTTCCATAGGCCTGGTAGACTGTCAGTCAAGTGACAGTCAACAATTCTATTCGTTATCCCGGCTGTCAATCAGCGAGCGGACCGTAGTCCAATTGGTCGGGCGGGCTGTCAGTCAGTGGGCGGGCTGCAGTTATATTAGCCAGGTGGGTTGTAGCACAGGGGGCGACCGGCTATTCCCATTAGTCGGGCTGGCTGTCAATTAGCGGGTGGGCCGCAGTACTATTGGTTGGACGTGTTGCCACTCAGTGGGCGGACGGTAGTCCCATTGGTCGGACGGACTGTCAGTCAGGTGCGTTGCCGGGGGCGGGCTGCGTTGGCCCGGTGATGTTGTGACGGGGAGGCGGCGCCGCGGCGGCCGGCAGCGGGAGGGGGGAGAGCCGGTAGGTGTGGAGCCTGAGGATGGGGCCCAGCGGCGCGCGGAAGCGGGCGGTGCAAGCAGCTGCAACCGTCCGGAGGAGACGGTTCAGCCCGGGGGAGGTGGCTAGTTACCCACTTTTAAATAATTGACCCATCCCTCCAATACACCCCAACCCTCAATAATATACCCCTAGTAATAAACCCCCCTCCCTCCGGTAATAATAATCACCCCCCCTCCCCTCCGTACCCCCCCCCCTCCCCTCCCTCCGTAATATAATCACCCCCCCCTCCCCCTCCCTCCCTCCGGTAATAATAATCACCCCCTCCCCTCCTCCGGTATAATAATCACCCCCCCCCTCCCCTCCCTCCGGTAATAATAATCCCCCCCTCCCCTCCCTCCGGTAATAATAATCACCCCCCCCTCCTCCCCCCCCCCTCCCCTCCCTCCGGTAATAATAATCACCCCCCCCCCTCCCCTCCCCTCCGGTAATAATAATCACCCCCCCTCTCCCTCCCTCCGGTAATAAATCACCCCCCCCCTCCCCTCCCTCCGGTAATAATAATCACCCCCCCTCCCTCTCCCCCCTCCCTCCCTCCGGTAATAATAATCACCCCCCCCCTCCCCTCCCTCCGGTAATAATAATCACCCCCCTCCCCTCCCCTCCGGTAATAATATCACCCCCCCCTCCCCTCCTCCGGTAATAATATCCCCCCCCCCTCCCTCCGGTAATAATATCAATAATAATCCCCCCCCCTCCCCTCCCTCCGGTAATAATAATCACCCCCCCCTCCCTCCTCCGTAATAATAATCACCCCCCCCCCCCTCCCTCCGGTAATATAATCACCCCCCCCCTCCCTCCCTCCGTAATAATAATCACCCCCCCTCCCCTCCCTCCGGTATAATAATCACCCCCCCACCCCCCTCCCCTCCCCCTCCCTCCGGTAATAATATCACCCCCCCCCCCTCCCTCCGTAATATAATCACCCCCCCTCCCCTCCCTCCGGTAATAATAATCACCCCCCCTCCCCTCCCTCCGTAAATAATCACCCCCCCCCCTCCGTAATATAATCCTCCCCTCCCTCCGTAATAATAATCATCCCCCCCCCCCCTCCGGTAATCCCCCCCCCCCCTTCCACACACCCCCCCCCCTCCCCTCCGGTAGGTAATAATATCACCCCCCCCCCTCCCTCCCCCCCTCCCTCCGGTAATAATCAATCACCCCCCCCCCCCCTCCCTCCGGTAATAATAATCACCCCCCCCCCCTCCCCTCCGGTAATAATAATCCCCCCCCTCCCCCCCTTCCCCCCCCCCACATCCCCTCCCCCCCCCCCCTCCCTAAATAATTCCTCGGTAATAATCCCCCCCCCCCTCCTCCGTATAATACACCCCCCCCCCCCCCCCCCGCCCCCCCCCCCTCCCTCCGGTAATAATAATCACCCCCCCCCTCCCTCCTCCAACACCCCCCCCCCCTCCCTCCGGTAATAATAATCACCCCCCCCCCCCCTCCTCCGGTAATAATAATCCCCCCCCCCCCTCCCTCCGTAAAATAATAATCACCCCCCCCTCCCTCCGGTAATATAATCACCCCCCCCCCTCCCTCCGGTAACTAATACCCCCCCCCCCCCCTCCGTAATAATAATCACCCCCCCCCCCTCCCTCCACACCCTCCCTCCGCGCACCCCCCCCCTTCTCCGGTAATAAATCAAATCACCACCCCCCCACCCCCTCCACCCCCCCCCCCCCTCTCCCTCCCCCCTAATCGCCCCCCCCAATCGCCCCCCCCCCCCCCTCGCCCTCCGGCCCACCCCCCCCCCCTCCCCCGTAATAATAATCACCCCCCCCCCCCTCCAATAATAATCACCCCCCCCCCTCCCTCCGGTAATAATAATCCGTCAGTAATAATAATCACGCAAGTAGTAGTTCCCCTGTAGCACCTCCTTAGACTCGCAGCCAATCGCATACTTAGTCCCCCATCCCGGCCTGCCTAGTTCCTCCCCCAACTTGCTGTCAGCTTCACCAAGCCCTGTCTTGCAGTCCTTGTCAGTTCCTGCACCAAGCTGTCTCTAACCGCAATGACGGACTACAGTTTGCTGTCAGTGTCTTGGGTTGCAAACTGCAAGCATTGCAGACTGCTGGTCACACGTAGCTGACACAATTGTGACAGATTGTGAAGCTCCACTTTGTGAGCACAGTGAGAAGTCTCACAACACTTTGCGAAGACAGTTTTGGGTTCAGAATAGTTTCCCTTTAGATCATGAGCAGCTGGATGCATGTTTATAATTACTCACACTGTGAGACATAAGAAGTCTCACAACACCAGGTTAAAGTCCAACAGGTTTATTTGGTAGCAAAAGCCACTAGCTTTTGGAGTACTGACCCTTCGCCAGGTGATCCAGTGATTTCGAGGCCCATGTTATGGTGGGGTGGAGATGGCAGGTGGGTCACTGAGATAGGGTGGGGTGCTTTATCATAGTAGGGTCAGTTAGATAGAAGTGTGCAGGTGTACATCAAATGCATGGTAGCCATTAATTATAAAATTTTGACTTAGTATTGTCACATGTATTTACATACAGTGAAAAGTATTGTTCCTTGTGTGCTATACAGACAGCATACCATTCATAGAGAAGGAAAGAATTTGATTTATTATTATCATGTATTAGCATATATTGACAATAATTGTTTCTTCTGTGCTACATAGACAAAACATATCATTTCTCAGGAAAGGAGAGAGTGCAGAATGTTATGTTACAGTCATAGCTAGGGTGTAGAGAAAGATCAGCTTCATGCAAGGTAGGTCCATTCAAAAGTCTGATGGCAGGAGGGAAGAAGCTGTTCTTGACTCAGCTGGTACGCGACCTCAGACTTTTGTATCTCTTCCCAACAGAAGAAGATGGAAGAGAGAATATCCGGGGTGTGTGGGGTCCTTAATAATGCTGGGTTTTTTTCCGAGGCAGCGGGAAGTGTAGACGGAATCAATGGGTGAGGGTTTGCATCATGGATTGGGCGTCATTCACGACCTTTTGTAGTTACTTGTGGTCTTGGGCAGAGCAGGAGCCATAGTAAGCTATGTTACAATCAATGTTTTCAATGGTGCATCTGTAAAAGCTGGTGGGAGTTGCAGCTGACATGCCAAATTTCCTTGTGAGAAAGTAGAGGTGTTGATACACCAGTAATCACGAGAATCCCTGCTTGTGTGTTGTATCTGAGTAACCCTTACTGTTTGGCACACCCAAATAATTGCAATCTTTTGAAATGAAGGTCCCAAATGCTTCTGTTCAGGTGGGGGATATTTTTGTGGCCTGATTGCCCAGGTTTGGGTTGCGCCTGTTGGAAGTGCAAATAGGATTGAACCACGTTTTCAAGAGATAAATAGATAAAATAATGTAGGCAGATAGTTAGAGTACAAAATGAAAAAAGAAACATGGGAAGCCAACGTTTAATGCATAATGTTTTTCGTAATGTAACATTAATTGGGAGATTGGGAAAACTGGGATCGCCGATCTAGTCGGGAGATAATCGGTGTGCTGAGTAATGTGCTTTGTGTCTTCATTTGGTTTGGTCCAGAAGGTCAGCATGCCAAGGAAACTGATCTTGTATGAAGAACAGAGACTTGTCATAATTAATGACAGCACAGTGGTTAACATAGCTCCAGGGACCTGGGTTCGATTCCTGGCTTCGATCACTGTGCAGAATTTGCAGTTCTCCTTATGTCTGCGTGGATTTCCTCCAGGTGCTCCAGTTTTCCCCCTCACTTCAGAAATGTGCAGGTTCAGTTGATTGGCAATGTAAATTGCCCCTTAGTGTCCTGGGATGTGTAGGTTGGAGGGATTACAGGGTAAATATGTGGAGTGGCCTCCTTCTGAACTGTAGGGTTTCTCTGATTCTATGATAATACCATTGCTCGCATGGCTAAACCCCCAGGGCCAGATTGTTTTTAGTCCCAGACTCAAATACAAGTCAATGAAAACATTGCAGCTAGAAGAGCCCCCATCTTCCAAAAAAGAGTTGTATGGACTCTTAGAATCATTGAGGTTTACAGGATAGAAACAGGCCCATTGGCCCAAATTGTCAACGCCATTGTTTTTTCTAAACCCCTAAGCTAGTCCCACTTGCCTGCATTTGGTCCATATTCCTCTACACCCATCTTACCCATGTAATTATCTAAATGCTTTTTAAAAGACAAAATTGTACCAGGCTCTTCTACAGACACTTACTACCCTCTGTGTGAAAACATTGCCCCTCTGGACACTTTTGTATCTCTCACCTTAAATCTATGCCCTCTAGTTTTAGACTCCCCTACCTTTGGGAAAAAATATTGACTATCTAACTCCTCCCATTATTTTATAGACCTCTCAAAGATCACCTCAAAGCCTCCTAGGCTCCAGGGAAAAAGGTTCCAGTCTATCCAATCTCTCCTTATAACTCAAACCATCAAGTCTTGATAGTTTCCTGGTAAATTTTTCTCATTTAATAATACCCTTTCTATAATAGAGTGCCCAGAACTATACACAGTATTCCAAGTGTGGCCTTACCAATGTCTTGTACAACTTCAGCAAGAATCCCAACCCCTGTATTCAGTGTTCTGACCAGTGACACTAGGTGTGCCAAACGCCTTCTTCAACACTGTCCACAAATGACTCCACTTTCAAGGAGTTATGAACTTGTAACCTCCGCCACCCCCAATCTCTTTGTTCTATAACTCACTCCATTGCTTTATCATTAACGGAGTAAGTCTTGCCCTGGTTCGATCTACCAAAATGCATCACTTCGTATTTATCTAAATTAAACTCCATCTGCCATTCATCAGCCCACTGGCCCAATTGATCAAGATCCCGTTGCAATCCTAGATAACCATCACTGTCCATGATGCCACCAATCTTGGTATCATCTATAAACTTCCTAACCATGCCTCCAAAGTTCGCATCCAAATCATTGAAATCATTGAAATCATTGATATAAATGACAAACAACAATGGACCCTAAGGCACACCGCTGGTCACAGGCCTCCAGTTTGAAAAACAACTCTCTACAACCACCCTCTGGCTTCTGTGGAAAAAGCCAATTTTGTATCTATTTAGCTACCTCAGCCTGAATCCTGTGAGATTTAACCTCATGCAACAACCTCCCATGCTGTACCTTGTCAAAGGCCTTGCTAAAGTCCGTGTAGATAATGTCACCTGCATTGCCTTCATCTACCTTTTTGGTTACCCCTTCAAAAAACTCAAATTTGAGAGACACAATTTTCCATTCACAAGGCCATGCTGTCTCCAATCAGTCATAAAAGCAAATTACTGCGGATGATGGAATCTGAAAGCAAAAGAGAAAATGCTGGAAAATCTCAGCAGGTCTGGCAGCATCTGTAAGGAGAGAAAAGGGTCATATGGACTCAACGTCAACTCTTTCCTTACAGATATTGCCAGACTTGCTGAGATTTCCCATCATTTTCTCTTTTGGTTGTCCTCAGTCAGCCTTACCCTCTGCAGAGGTTCAGCTCACTGGCCTGTAGTTCCCAGGTTTTTCCCTGCAGCCTTTTCTTAAACAAAGGCACAACATTTGTCACCCTCCAATCTTCAGGCACCTCACCCGTGGCTGTCAATGATTTGAATATCTCTGCTAGGAGACCCACAGTTTCCTCTCTAGCCTCCCATAACATCCTGGACATTTATCTATCTCGTTGCACTTTAAGATATCCAGCATGAATCCCTGTATAATATGTACATCCTCACCCCTCCCTCCTTCACCAAACCACCATCCCTCCCTTCCTGGATCAATCACTCTGCAGTCATAAAACCTCACCCTTGACCCTGGCACAGGGAGGGGCATATCATTCTGGATACACACCTGCAGTCACAGAAACACCACGGCACGTGAGCTGAAGGGAGAGATGCCTGCCCTCCTCTCACCTTTCCCCCTCCTCAGGAGAAGAAAGCAGGTAGCCACAGCTGCTGTTATCGGCACTCTAAAGCTGCTTTGTGTGTGTGTGTGCTCTTTCACAAAGTACTGGAGGTGTTGGTACTCAGCATTTATGTAAACTGCTGAGTCATCAAAGCATTGGTCTAACTTGCAGCTGGTTGGAAGCTGCACGGCTCATTCCAGTGCTGAATGCAAACTGACTTCCTATCAGCAGCACACTGCATTGCCCTGAGGTGAGTCTTCATATTGGTGCAGGCAGGGAGGCGGATTGGCAGAGCCCATGAGAAATTTGCTCTTTAGAATTGAGACCGTTTAAATATTTAGCAAGGATATATCTCAGAAGCTTGCAGTTCCGTAATTTATCCTTTGACTGTATGTGTCTGTTATATAGTGACAGAAGTCCTTGCAGAGAAACAACCAGTTCCTTATCTGGTACTGTGTGGAGTAGAGGTTGACAGCCTGCAAATGTGTGCAGAAGATCGCTTCATGTCTGGCTGGTCACATCGCACACACTTTCTTCATAAAGTCAGAAGGATAATCCTGTGGTCTATTGAGGCCTAAATGACCTGCTTTGTGTTTGACTGTATTCGGTGTCCAGAACGCAGCAGGAGGACCTGATATGGAGTAGCTCAAGCTGTATAGCGTTGCCGTCACTTCATGTCATAGAGCTCTCCTACTCACTGCAGGAGCTGTGTAACGTGGGTGAGTTTGCTTTGCATCTGGGAGCTGAAGCTGCGAGAGTCTGGCACAGTCCTTGCTGTCTCCTCACATCACTCTCCGGTGTATAGTTTAGAGCTGCACTTTGTTTGATTGCTTGGTGAGACTGTTCTCTAAGGAGAGACTCGGTACAACTGGGCCTGCATTCACTGGAGTTAAGAAAGAGGAAAGATCAGATTGAAATATGTAACAGTGCCAGACAAACTCGACTCTGGGGGTACGGGGGGGGGTGCGAAATCTAAAACCAGGGGGGCACAATCTCCAGATACGGAGTGGACCGTTTAGATCTGAAATGAGGAGAAATTCTTCACTTCTGAGGGTGGTGAAGTTGTGGGATTCTCTTCCACAGAAGGATGTGGAGGGAAAATCACTGAATATATTCAAGAAAGAGTACTTGGAGGCCCATTAGAAGAGCATTTTCCTTGGTAAGGGTAGAATTAAAATACTCATTTTGAGTGTCAGCCATGCTGACATCCACTCTATAATCCTCCTTTTGGATTCTAATGAGAGTCATTTATCACCTTTTTAACTATTGATATAAGAACGTTTGGAATTCTAGTTCACATTAGCTGCCAGCCTCTCTTCATAGATTACGTTTTAGATCTTAATGGCATCAGGGGTTAAGTGGGGAGGACGTGGAGGAGGAGAAGAGAACAGAGAGAGAGTGGGAATATGGCATTGAGATTGAGAATAGCCATAGGCATGTTGAGTGGCAGAGCAGAAAGCCTGATGCTCTGGCTCCCTCCAAAGATGTGCAGGATTGGTAGATTGGCCATGCTACATTGCCCCTTAGTGTCAGGGGGGCCAGCTAGGGTAAACACATGGGGATAGGGCCTGGGTGGGATTGTGGTCGGTGCAGACTTGATGGGCCGATTGGCCTCCTGCTGTAATATAAAATTCTGTGAACGTGGTCAAACCTGTGCCAGCATCGCTGACTCAGCAACATTTGCAGTCTCCAAGGACACTTGAGTGGTGACCTTGGCCTGCCAGGCAACATTGAGGACGTGTCTTAGACAGTGAAGATGGAAACTGCTCAGCCTGTTCTGCCTAGTGTGTGTTGTCCAAGTCTCACCAAATGTAGAGCAGCGCACTGAGGCTTAGCAGACCTGTAGTTTGGTGTTCTCTGTCAGCCTTATTCAGTTTGCTCAGAACAGCTTTTTCACTCTGTCAGTTGATTTCAGCCTCAAGTGACAGATTGTTGGTGATAATGGAGCCTAGGTATATTAAGCATCAACATCGTGGCCTGTAACATGGTCAGACTGTAGTGTTAGAAATACTCTGCTCATGATGATCGCAGTAGGTAAAAAAATTACAATACGGCCTCTTCAGCCTGTGTCAGCATTTCTCTTTCATGTGGGTAAAGATTTCTGATCACACTTTCTGAATCATAGAATCCCAACAGTGCAGAAGAGGCCATTTGGCCCATTGAATCTGCACCGACACCAGTCCCACCCAGGCCCTATCCCCATAATCCCACATATTGCTGCAGTAATTCTTTGACATGATATTTTATCTAGGCCCTCCCCACCCCACCATATCTGTATAACCCCACACATTTAACCTTGGACACTAAGGGGCAATTTAGCACGGCCAATCTACCTAATGTGCACATCTTTCAGAGTGTGGAAGGAAACTAAAGAACCCAGAGGAAACCCATGCAGACATGGGTAGAACGTCCAAATTCTACACAGCTACCGGAGGCTGGAATTGAACCCAGGTCATTGGAATTGTGAGGCAGCAATTTGCCCGCCCTGTTCCCATTTATCTGTATACCCTTTATCCACCTATCCAGTTTAACCTTTTCTGCCCCAACCACTAATCCTGAAAGTGAATTTCCAAGTTCTCGGAGAGGGGGGGGAATAACTTTACTCTTCCCACAGTCTGAATTGTCCTAAATCTCTCCCATTTTGTCTTGCCCCCTTAGTTTGTCTGTGTGCATCGATAGGAGTTGCTCCACAGGCTGTAACGAAGCAGTTTACTGGCTTTGGGAGTGTTGTGTGCCAGCGTAGGCAGAAGAATGCAAATGATGGAAGTCTGAAATGGGATATGTCTGCTTTACGTTTCACTTGCCCTTCAGAAATATGCACAGGCACATCCTTTGCATAAAATCTGTCCTTCCTGGAGTGAGTGCAACATGAGGGTAACAGCAATATTGTGCATAGACCAGGCTGCTACCCAGAAATATAACACTTCACAGGCCATGTTCCCTGGAGCACGCACTGATTTCATTTACACGTGGGCCCCAATTTCTCTGCTGCATCTATGCAGCACCTTTCCTACTTTGCAGATGTCTGAAATGATGCTAATTAAGTACTTTTTAGTGTGTAATCACCTCCTGATATAACCAGAGGCCTGTGGCTGTTAATCTGTGAGCGTGCAGATTCTGAGACCTTTCTGCTCTGCAGTGCTATAAATATAGGGGCAGTCCAAAGGAGGATTCCTTTGGAGCGCCCCTTGAAGTGGCACAGTGGTTAGCACTGCTGCCGCACAGCTCCATGGACCCAGGTTCAGTTCCGGCCTCGGCTCACTGTCTGTGTGGAGTCTGCGCATTCTCTCTGCGTGGGTTTCCTCTGGTTACTCCCGGTTCCCTTCCACAGTCCAAAGACACTGGGTTTGGTTGATTGGCTATTGCTAAATTACCTCTTAGCGTCAGGGCATTAATGGGGTAAATATTTGGGGTTACGGGGAAAAGGCCTGGGTGGGATTGGTGTCAGTGCAGACTCGATGGTCTGAATGGCTGCCTTCTGCACTGTGTGGATTCTATGATTTGATGCACTCTGATGGATAGAGAGGTGATGTTCCTGTTAGTATAATGATTGGGAGGGCAGGATGCTACCTATGTTGCTCTTGTTAATATCTGTTTTATTCATGCTTCAGACCGTGGCTCTATTATTGCTCATATTGAGTTATGCTGAAGGTATAAAACAAATAATAGAAGTAACCGGTGCATTTATGTAGTATCTTTCCTGGTATTCATATGTCCAGAAGCACTTTGGCCAATGAAGTACTGTTTGATGTAAAGTTGGGTGGCACGGTGGTTAGCACTGCTGCCTCACAGTGCCAGGAACCCAAATTTATGCAGAGTCTGCAAGTTCTCCCCGTGTCTGAGTGGGTTTCTTCTGGGTGTTCCAGTTTCCTGCCATAATCTGAGAGATGTGCTGGTTATGGTACGTTGCCCGTGCTAAATTCTCCCTCAGTGTATCCGAACAGGTACAGGAGTGTGTGGCAACTGGGGGATTTTCACAGTAACTTCATTGCCTTGCTTATGTAAGCCTACTTGCAACATTAATAGATAAACTAAACTAAAATTTGTACAGCAGCCAATTAGTGCCAATTAGCCAGTATTTCTCCAAAGTCTTAAGATGCTTCCTGGGGATGAATGAATGTCTCGGGAAGATGTGGAAACGAACGGGCGTCCTAGTTGTCAAGTTAGGCTCGTGAAGATGGAGAGAGAGTAAGTGCAAAGGAGCTGAAATATTTTCCAGGGTGTTGGAGTATTCAACAACTTCACAATGACTGATCTCCCATGGTGTTTTTTGTCCCAAAGTAACATGCTCGTGTTGGCCTGTACTGCTGTTTATGTTCCATTTCAACCACTTCCCACCCTGCTTCCTTTCACCCTGTCCGTACACACATCCTCCTGTTCCTTTCACCCTCCTAGCTTCCTCTTCAATGTATCTGCTCTGTAAGAGGCTGGAGTCAGTTGAAAGCAGAGGTTAGGATAAGCTTATGAAAGTTTGTTTATTAGTCACAAGTAAGGCTTACGTTAACACTGCAGTGAAGTTACTGTGAAATTCCCCTAGTCACAACACTCCGGCACCTGTTCAGTTCAATGTGCCTAACCTGCACATCTTTCAGACTGTGGGGAGGAAGCTGGAGCATGCGGAGGAGACCCACGCAGACACGAGGAGAACTTGCAGACTCCACACGGACAGTGACCCAATCCGGAAATCGAAGCCGGGTCCCTGGCGCTGTGAGGCAGCAGTGCCAACTGCTTTTCCATGGGTGGTAAAATGAGAAGACAAGAGACAGCATTTGGGCAAGTAAAAGCAAAGTACTGGGGGTGCTGAAAATCTGAAGTAAAACCATAAGATACTGGATAAACTCAGCAGGCCTGGCAGCTTGGGCCTTCGTACAGAGCTCAAGCAAGGTGGAAATGTGGAGAATGGGGAGGGGGGCAGAAAAGACGACCAAGGATAAAGGAGCTAGGGACTAATTTGCTATGGCCATAGAATAAAGTGTTCATGGTACTATTAAGGGATGAAGAATGTGCAGATCAGATGATTTGGCAATACCAAATTGACCCCCAGTGTCAGGGTTTAGCAGGGTATATGTGAGATTAAGGGAATAGGGCCTGAGTGGAATTGTGGTTGGTGCAGATTCAAGGACTGATTGGCCTCCTTCTGCACTATAGAGACTCCAAAAATGCTAATAGTGATGCGAGTTGATAGCAGAAAGTGTTAATGGAAGCAGTTGAGCAACTAGGAATGTATGGTCGAGTGGGGGAGAGGTGGGTCAGGGAGCCATAGAAATGTGGCAGTTGACAAAGCAATGGACTCAAAGAACAAAGAAGAAAACAGCACAGGGAACAGGCCCTTCAGCCCAATGAGCCTGCGCCGCCACCCATATGTTCCTACCCCTACCCGTGATCCCTGTCCATGTTTATAGATCTATGGATTAAAAACCAAATTTGAGACAATTTAGGGAGAATTAGTTTTACCAATTAGCCTAAGAGCACATCTTTGGGATGTGGGAGGAAACCGGAGCGCCTGGAGAAAACCCACGCAAGCACGGGGAGAATGCGCAAACTCCCACAGACACAGGCCCAAATCCATGTATCTGCACAGCACAGCGATAGTCACTGAGCTGTCGTGTTGGCCATCAAATGGTCCAGGTCAAGTGTACACTAACGACGTGAAGCACTAGGGTACTCTCAAAAGATCTAAGAGCAGCCCTCTCACGACCCATCGCGTGTATGCCCCTCGTTAGACAACAATGTGGACCAAAGCACCTGTAGGATAAAAACAAGTACATCAATATCATCGTCTATTTACACACTTCCCAGGGACTCCCAAGGCTCATGATCCCTATTTTAAATCAGTTTTCTATACCCCTCCATTCCCATTCTGTTCATGTGCCCATCTAAGTATTTCTTAAATAACTCCAGAGTACCTGCCTCCACCACTTTACTTGGCAGCGCATTCCATACCCCCACCACCCTCTGTGTGAAAAAACTCCCTGTAGCATCCAAATTATACCTTACCACCCTCACCCTAAGCCCATGATCCCTCGTGCTATTTGAGTCCATCCTAGGAAAAAGCTTAACCCTGTTTACTATACATATCCCCTTCATAATCTTGTACACCTCTATCAGATCTCTTCTAAGTCTACGTCTTTCTAAGGAAAACAGTCCCAATTTGCCTAATCTCTCCTCATAACTCAGACTCAAACAAAAACAGAAAACCTCAGCTGGTCTGACAGCATCTGTGGAGAGAGAATAGAGCCAATGTTTGGAGCCTGGATGATCCTTTGAGCTAATTGGGTGATGGAGAGGAGGGGTGAGAGAGAGATATGCACAAGGGTCTCAGTAACACGAGATGGAGGCAGAGTTGGTCACAGCCTCTACTCTGGTGGTGCTGATTGAGAATGTATGAGGTCGGTCACTCAGCTTGGGGGCAAATGGAACTTGGAGGTCACCGATATTGGCCCTGCAGGAGGCTAGATAGCCTGAGGATGCAGCAAGAGACTTTGGGCTTTCCTATGCTTAGAAATAAAAGCTCAGACAGGACTAAATAGCAAGCCAATAGGTGGAGTGCCAAGAGGTATTTCTGAGACTATTGCTTCTACTTTTAGTTGACATTCTTCCATGCATGCAGAAATCATTGCATTATCCTGATTCCGTGGAATTCCTGAAGAAAGCTAGCAAACTCCAGTCAAGCCTGAGATCTCAGGCATACTTGTGAATATGACAGTACAAGATTCAACCATGGTTACAATTTAGTTGTTAATCTATGCGTCATTCCCCTTATCTGTGGCTTTGTCTTCTGCCAGATAAGATGCTGGCGTAACTTCCTGTGGCACAATCAGTGTGTTGGGAGCAATTGATATCTAATGCTGTTTGCTTTGAGAGGGAACCTTATGAGTGGTTACTTTAGGGAGGAATGTATGCAGCGCGCATCCAAACTGCGTAAAATTTTAAATTCTGAAGAGTGAGATAGTGACAAATTATTTCTGGCGTCTGTTTTGTTTTTCACCCCCTCCCCACCCCTTGCACGTTCTGCCCTTGCGTTCTGGACAGGGGCCCAGCCCTATGGGAGGACTTGACAGAGTGAACTGAACAGCATGGGGCAGAATGAAGCTCACCAAGCACAGGAGGACTTGGAGGTACATCTCATAAAATGATGCTCCCACTTACTGCTAACGAGGTGTGGTGTTGTGATGCTTCCGTAGCTGTGCTTTGGAAGCATTACCTGAGAATGAGCATGTATGGCGTAGCAGCAGGCTTTGGGCGTTTCCGGCTGTGAGGCAACCTGGCACGGGGGTGAAGTAGATTTGACCAGTGGCATCGTTGTTGCATGAATGGTCCAGAATGGCTTATGATCGATTCACACTTTACTCTTTAAAGGTGTTAATCTGCATGTGCCTGTCATTCTTTGCAGTTTAATGGACTGTGATTTGCCTGGGCTCTGAGTCTGTAGATTTTGCACCTCTTCTTGCTCTTGCGTTCTTTCTAAGCAGCCCTCCTTACGTAGACTCTGACAGGTCTGGGATCTCAGATCAGCAATTAACAAACATTTTGGATTTATTCCCTGCCACCCCCATCCTCTGTTTGTTTCTCTGGAATTGCAGGGTGTTACATCACTGAGTGGACGATCTCTTTATAGAGGACCACAGTGGAGCTGGCAGGGAACCTGCCTTCCCTTATCATTGCTCTTCAGCTTTCACAGCTCTTTGAGTTAATGGGTGGCATGACTTCACAACCAAAGCAGCTACCCGTTGCTTGAGCTGGAGCTCCTTAACCCCGGTGCTGCCACTGTCAGAAATGAGCAATGTGGCTAAACACTGGAACCCCAGCCCTTATGCGAGTGGCAAATTAATGAGGGGATGGGTTCACTCAACGTACTGCTCTGGGGGATGAAAATGAAACAAGTCTTCTTGAAGTTTGCTAGGCCCCACTACACCTGGCAGGGCAAACCTACTCCCTGGACTCGACACCTCAGTCGAATCTTTAACAAGCACTCCAAAGATGTGCTGGTTAGGTTGATTGGCCGTGCTAAATTTCCTCTTAGTGTCCCGGGATGTGTAGGTTAGGAGGACCGGGCCTGGTTGGGATTGTTGTCAGTACAGACTCAACGGGCTGAATGGCCTCCTTGAGCAATGCAACGTTTTTAATGACAGTAAAGGTGCCTGATTTGCCCTTTTTTTTTTTGTTTGCTTGTTTTATTTCTGCCCCTCAGTTTGCTAATACACCTCAACCCTGATATCTCAAGACAGAAATGCTGATGCAGCAACGTGACCGTTTAATATGAGTGCAATTTTATTTTTCTATTTTGTGGTCTAACGCCCTTGTTACCAGTGTGCAGAGTAACAGCCCCCTATTGCTGATAATTAGTACTAAGGGGGCGGTACAGTGGCGCAGTGGTTAGCACAGCTGCTTCACAGCGCCGGGGCTGGGGTTCCATTCCTGGCTTGGGTCACTGTGTAGAGTCTGCTCCGTGCGTTCCCTCCAGTTTACTTCCACAGCCTGAAAGATGTGCTGTTTAGATGTATTGGCCTTGCTGAATTCTCCCTGGTGTACCCAACAAGTCCCGGAGTGTGGCGACTAGGGGTTTTTCACAGTAACTTCATTACAGTGTCAATGTAAGCCTACTTGTGACGCTAACAAACCAAGTTAAAAAAACGTGCGTCAGTGAAGTAGTTTCAAAGTGTCTCTTGTGATTAAATTTAGTGCAGTGACATTTCTTTCCATTGTTTTCCAGAATGAATCTGATGGCAATTTATTAGATCTGAAGACGCTGGTTGGAGATCAGCAGCAAACCACGATGGTGAGTGACTATCATTTTCCTTCTGAGTCCTCTTGACATCTTTGGAACATTGAACAAAGCACAAAACAGCACGGGAAACAGGCCCTTTGGTCCAATGAGCCTGCGCTGCCACCTCGATGTTCCCACTTGTACCCACGATCCCTGTCTATGTTTATAGATCTATGCATTAGAAGCAAATTTGAGACAATTTAGGGAGAATTTATTCTCCCATCAGCCTAAGAGCACATCTTTGGGTCACGAGAAGGCTTTGGCGGGTAGGATTAAGGAGAATCCCAAGGCATTCTACAAATATGTGAAGAGTAAAAGAATGAGAAGAGAAGGGATAGGACCTATAAAAGGTCAAGGAGGAAAAGTCTGTGTGGAACCAGAAGAAATGGCAGAGGTGCTTAATAAGTACTTTGCCTCAGTATTCACAGTAGAGTGTGATCTGGGGGGTTGTACTACAAGGTTGCGGCAAACTGAAAAGATCGAGTATGTGGACATTAAGAAAGAGGTGGTGTTGGAACTGTTAAATTCCATCAAGGTAGATAAGTTGCCGGGCCTGGATGGGATGTACCCCAGGTTACTGTAGGAGGTGAGGGAAGTGATTGCAGAGCCCCTGGCGATGATCTTTGCGTCGTCGATGGAGACGAGAGAGGTTCCGAATGATTGCGGATGGTGGTGCCTATTTTCAAGAAAGGGAACAGGGATAGCCCAGGCAATTACCGACCAGTGAGTCTGACCTCAGTGGTCAGTAAATTGATGGAGTGGATTCTGAGAGATGTGATTTATGAGCATTTGGAGAAGTTCAATATGATCAGAAATAGTCAACACGGCTTTAAGGGCAGATCGTGCCTTATGAGCCTAGTTGAGTTCTTCAAAAATGTGACTGAACACTGACGAAGGAAGAGCAGTGGACGTGGTTTACGTGGATTTCAGCAAGGCATTTGATAAGGTCCCCACGCAAGACTTCTTGAGAAGGTGAGAAGGCATGGGATCCAAGGGGCTTTGGCCTCGTGGATCCAGAACTGGCTTGCTTGCATAAGGCAGAGTGTGGTTGTGGATGGGTCTTTTTCTGCATGGAGGTCGGTCACCAGTGGAGTGCCCCAGGGATCTGTTCTAGGACCCTTGCTGTTTGTCATTTTCATAAATGACCTGGATGAGGAAGTGGAGGGATGGGTTAGTAAGTTTGCCGACGATACGAAGGTCGGTGGTGTTGTGGATAGTCTGGAGGGATGTCAGAAGTTGCAGCGAGACATAGATAGGATGCAAGACTGGGCGGAGAAGTGGCAGATGGACTTCAACGTGGATAAATGTGTGGTGGTCCATTTTGGCAGGACCAATGGGATGAAGGAGTATAATATCAAGGATAGGAGTCTTGGCAGTGTTGAGGAGCAGAAGGATCTTGGGGTCTGGGTCCATAGGACTCTTAAATCTGCCCCGCAAGTGGAGGATGTGGTCAAGAAGGCTTATGGTGTACTGGCCTTCATTAATAGAGGGATCGAGTTTAGGAGTTGGGAGGTAATGGCCCTTGTCAGACCCCACTTGGAGTACTGTGTGCAGTTCTGGTCACCTCACTATAGGAAGGATGTGGAAGCTATTGAGAGGGTGCAGAGATTTACAAGGATGTTGCCTGGATTGGGGGACATGCCTTATGAAGATAGATTGAGAGAGCTAGGTCTCTTCTCCTTGGAGAGATGAAGGTTGAGAGGCGACCTGATAGAGGTTTATAAGATGTTGAGAGGAATAGGTAGAGTGGATTCTCAAAGGCTATTTCGCAGGACTGAAATGGTGGCTACAAGAGGACACAGGTTTAAGGTGTTGGGGGTCAAGTACAGAGGTGATGTTAGAGGTACGTTTTTCACTCAGAGGGTGATGAGTGAATGGAATCGGCTGCCGTCAGTGGTGGTAGAGGTGAACTCGCTGGGGTCTTTTAAGAGACTTCTGGATGAGTACATGGGATTTAATGGATTGGGAGTTACAGATAGTTCTATGGCCTGGTAGGTATAAATATGATCGGCACAACTTGTGGGCTGAAGGGCCTGTTTGTGCTGTAGTTTTCTATGTTCTGTGTGGGAGAAAAACGGGAGAAAACCCACGCAAGCATGGGGAGAATGTGCAAACTCCCACAGATACAAGCCCAAATCCGTATATCTGCACAGCGATAGTCACTGAGCTGTCGTGTTGGCCATCAAATAGTCCAGGTCAAGCGTACACTAACGACATGAAGCATTAGGCTATTCTTGAAAAATCCAAGAGCTGCCCTCTCTCGATCGATCGCATGTATGCCCCTTGTTAGACAAGGCGGACCAAAGTACCTGTAGGATAAAACAAATACATCAATGTCATCGACAATTTACACACTTTCCGAGGAACTCCCAAGGCTCATGATCCCTATTTTGAATCAGTTTTCTACATCCTTCCATTCCCATTCTGTTCATGTGCCCATCTAAGTACTTCTTAAATAACTCCAGAGTACCTGCCTCCACCACTTTATTTGGCAGCGCGTTCCATACCCCCACCACCCTCTGTGTGAAAAAACTCCCTCCAGCATCCAAATTATACCTTGCCCCCACCCCTCTCACCTTAAGCCTGTGACTCCTCGTGCTATTTGAGTCCATCCTAGGAAAAAGCTTAACCCTGTTTACTCTATCCATACCCCTCATAATCTTGTACACCTCTATTAGATCTCCTCTAAGTCTACGTCTTTCTAAGGAAAACAGCCCCAATTTGCCTAACCTCTGCTCGTAACTCAGACCTTCCACACCAGGCATCATCCTGGTAAAACTCCTCTGCATCCTCTCCAGATTGTCCATGTCCTCCCGGAAGTAAGGTGACCAGAACTGGACGCAGTATTCCAAATGAGGTCTAACCAACGTTTTATACAACTGCAGTATTAAAAGCCAGCTCTTGTACTCTATACCCCTTCCTATAAAGGCTAGCATACCATGTGCTTTCTTCACAACCCTCTCCACTTGCTCTGCCACCTTCAGAGACTTGTGTACATGCACCCCCAGGTCACTCTGCATTTCTATACTCTTAATAGGTCTTCCCTTTATCAGATAACTCCCCCCTACATTCTTTCTCCTGACCATTCATTCCTTTGAATAGGTGGAGACGGCACTGGTATGATGAATTTTTTTTATTGAACAGAACTTAAAATTAAATCATTATAGAAAGCAAAAAGGAAAAATGGAGAGAGATAGAGAGAGAGAGAGAAACTGGCTTTTTGCCAATCCTGTACTAAACAAAATAGAACTTTGAACAGTCTGTTATATGTTAATTCTTATCTTGCTATTATGAGTGTCCTTTGCAGGCTTTCTCTGCCTGCAATAAGGTATTGCAGCTTATGAGACCTTGCTGCTGCGGTTGTTATCAAAAACTTTGTTTGCCTTATGAAAAAGCCTGCCTTTGCTAGCACTGTAGTTCCAAAAGTGCAGTCCATTTTTCTAGCTAACCCTGTATGCCTTCTGCATCTTAAAATAAAGAACAAAGAACAAAATAGCACGGGAAACAGGCCCTTCGGCCCAACGAGCCCGCACCACCACCCCAATGTTCCCACCTCTACCCGTGATCCCTGTCTATGTTTATAGATCTATGGATTAAAAACCAAATTTGAGACAATTTAGGGAGAATTTATTTTGCCAATTAGCCTAAGAGCACATTTTTGGGATGTGGGAGGAAACCGGAGCACCCGGAGAAAACCCACGCAAGCACGGGGAGAATGCGCAAACTCCCACAGACACAGGCCCAAATCCATGTATCTGCACAGCACAGCGATAGTCACTGAGCTGTCGTGTTGCCCATCAAATGGTCCAGGTCAAGCGTACACTAACGACGTGAAGCATTAGGATACTCTCAAAAAAAATCCAAGAGCAGCCCTCTCACGACCCATCGCGTGTATGCCCCTTGTTAGACAACAAGGTGGACCAAAGCACCTGTAGGATAAAAACAAGTACATCAATATCATCATCTATTTACACACTTCCCAGGGACTCCCAAGGCTCATGATCCCTATTTTAAATCAGTTTTCTATACCCCTCCATTCCCATTCTGTTCATGTGCCCATCTAAATATCTCTTAAATAACTCCAGAGTGCCTGCCTCTACCACTTTACTTGGCAGCGCGCTCCATACCCCCATCACCTTCTGTGTGAAAAAAACTCTCTCTAGCATCCAAATTATACCTTATCCCCCACCCCCTTCACCCTAAGCTCGTGACTCCTCGTGCTATTTGAGTCCATCCTGGGAAAAAGCTTAACCCTGTTTACCCTATCTATACACCTCATAATCTTGTACACCTCTATTAGATCTTCTCTAAGTCTATGTCTTTCTAAGGAAAGCAGCCCCAATTTGCCTAATCCCTCCTCGTAACTCAGACCTTCCATACCAGGCAGCATCCTGGTAAACCTCTTCTGCACCCTCTCCAGAGTCTCCACGTCCTTCCGGTAGTAAGGCGACCAGAACTGGATGCAGTATTCCAAATGAGATCTAACTAACATTTTATACAATTGCAACACTAAAGGCCAGCTCTTGTACTCTACACCCCTTCCTATAAAGGCTAGCATACTATATGCTTTCTTCACAACCTTCTCCACCTGCTCTGCCACCTTCAGAGGCTTGTGCACCTGCACCCCCAGGTCCCTCTGCGTTTCTATACTCTTAATAGATCAAGTTAGCTTTAAAATGTAGTCAAGTTAGTTAACCCTGACAATCTAGCATTTAAATGTAATTACATAGGCAGAAATATCTTAAAATGACGTCAACCACATACTGCTCAGCTTGCTGGTCTCGGAACCCGGCTTCCTAAAATTAGTTTTCTGTTTTACCTGCTATAGGTTGCATACCCCAACAACCCAAGTCCTGAGAACCTGAGCGTAGAGGCGCAAGGCCGATGGGCCAAATGGCCTAGTCCTCCTCATTCGTACATCCTGTGTGTGCACAAAGAGTTACTGATGGAGTAGAAGCAAATTTATTGAATTGGCCCCAGGGTCATTACGCCAATTGGCGCTACATTTGTCTCCCTAGCCAGTTTGGTAACGCTTAGTCTCAGCCTGGCAGCTCTGCATTATGCTCAGACACTGCTGTTTAACATCCTGACGTGCAGGATGTTGGGTATCAGCTTCTTTTTATCTGACTGTAGTTAAATGTTGCAAGCTAATGATGCAATGCCTAGGGTGGTTCGAACTGAACGAACAGTGAACTTGCTAGCTTTAGTGCTTAACATTGACTCTGCCCCTAAGCTTAGATGCTCTGCTCTGAACCTGCTCCACCCTCATCACAAGTTCCAACTGAAACTTTTTATTTTTTGGGTCCTTATTTGCTGCTAGTGCCTCCTTTTTAATGGTCAATTCAGTAAAAGCCATCTGCTATATTATTTTGCTATTTAAACTTGTACTTATTCTTGCTGGCCAGTTAGAAACATGAGAATTAGGAGCAGAAGTCAACAAATTCAGCTCTTCGATCCTGCTCTGCCCTTGAATCAGATCATGGCTCATCTCTGCTTGGTCTCAAATTCACCTCAATACCTATTCCCTTTTTTGATTAGAAATATATCTGTCTCCTCCTTGAAACCATTCAACAATTCAGACTCCACTGCATTATGGGGCTGCAAGTTCCACAAATTGGAATTTGCACATTTTCCCCGTGTCTGCCTGGGTTTTCTCCGGGTGCTCCGGTTTCCTCCCACACTCAAAATATACAGGTTAGGTGCATTGGCCAGGCTAAATCCTTTAGTGCCCCAGGATGTGTAGGTTAGAGGGATTAGCAGGGTAAATATGTAAGACTATGGTGATAAGACCTGAGTGGGATTGTTATAGGGCCAAATGGCCTCCTTCTGTACTGTAGAGTTTCTATGATTTGGTTTACATTTACTTTATAAATCCCTTTCAACATTTCACTCTCATCCTTCTGAACTGCAGCAAGTACAAACCCAGACTGTTTAATCTCCAACGTCAACCTTTTCGTCTCTGGAATCAATCTGGTGAACCTCCTCTGAACTGTCTCCAATTGTTGAGGTTGTTGTTGACACCAGTGGTGTGAAAGAATCAAACAAACCCAACAGTTTTACTGTAACAGTCAACACCAGAGGTAATGTAAATACAAACAGGCAAATCGGATTCATTAGAAACTATTAATCACATTTTAAATAGCTGATACAACACAGTATATCCTCCGGTTTCTCAGGTAGCACATTTAGCATATGCATGGAATCAAGAGCAGTTCCAAAGTTTTTCACAGCTCCTATCTTTCCCCAGTACAGCTTCAGTACTTATCCACTTGCCTGACTTGATCATCAGGGTTTTTTATTCATTTGTGGGACATTGGCATCGCTGGCTAGGCCGACATTTATTGCCCACCCCTAATTGCCCCTTGGAGTTAAGAGTCAACCACATTGCTGTGGGTCTGGAGTCACATGCAGATCACATGTAGGCCAGACTGGGTAAGGATGGCAGATTTCCTTCCCTAAAGGGCATTAGTGAACCAGATGGGTTTTTCTGACAATGACTTCATGGTATCAGTAGATTCTTAACTCTCAAATTCCACCAGTTGCCATGGTAGGATTTGAACCCAGGTCCCCAGAACATTAGCTGAGTTTCTGGATTAATAGTCTAATGATAGAGGTTTACAGCATAGGAACAGATCTTTTGGCCCAACTTGTCCATGCTGCTCCTTTTTTTTTAAACCCTTAAGCCAGTCCTAATTGCATGTTTGGCCCATACTCCTCTATATCCATTACACCCATATAACTGTCTTAGTGCTTCTTAAAATATATATTTATACCTGCCTCTACTACCACCACCACCTCTTTTAGCTTGTTCCAGACATTCACCACACTCTGTGTGGGGGGGAAAAAAGTTGCCCCTCTGGACCCTTTTGTATCTCTCCCCTGTCACCTTAAACTCTGTCCTCTAGTTTTAGACTCCCTCAGCTTTGGGAAAAGATATTGACTATCTACCTGATCTATGCTCATTATTTTATAGACTTTAAGTATATTAAATGAAAAGAGGAAATTTATAATGTTGAGATAGTAAGTTTGAGGATTGGGAGTGTTTTGAAAACTGGAAACCAAATGTTGATATTAAGAGGAACATTTAAATGAGAGGAAATTAGTCAGGAATATATAAAAAGATTTAGTGTTTACAAGTGTATAAAGAGGAGAAGAGTAGCGAAAGCAGATGTTAGGCTTGGTGGTTAGAAAGAAGGGAGCTTATCATGGATCATGAGGAAATTGCAGAAATGTTGAACAGTAAAGGAAACAATTAATTAGAATAAGGCATTGGCCATTCTGCCCCTCAAGCCTGCCCTGCCTTTCAGTAAGGTCATGGCTGATCTAATTGTGGCTTCTATGCCACTATGTCTGTCCACCTCGATAGCCTTTGTTTCCCTAGTTAAAGTTAAAAGCTTATTTATTAGTTAAACGTAGGCTCACATTAACACTGCAATGAAATTACTATGAAAATCCCCTAGTCGCCACACTTTGGCGTCTGTTCGGGTACACTGAGGGAGAATTTAGCATGGCCAATGTTCCTAACCAGCATAACTTTCAGACTGGGAGGAAACCGGAGCACGTGGAGAACATGCAAACAGCATACAGACAATAACCCAAGCTAGGAATTGAACCTGGGTCCCTGTAAGGCAGCAGTGCTAAACCATTGTGCCACCAAGGAAGTTATCTATTTGAGCCTTAAAAATATTCACTGAATCTGCCTCCAGCGTTCTCTGGGGAGAAGAGCTCCAAAGATTCATGAGCCTTCAAGAGAAAAGATTTCTTCTCCTCTCTGCCTAAAATGGGAGATCCCTCATTTTTAAATAGTGTCTGTTAGTTCTAGTTCTCCCACACAGGGAACATTTGTTCAGCATCTATCCTGTCAAGTACCCTCAGGATCTTGAATGTTTCAGTAAGATCACTTCTCAATCTTCCAAACTCAGTGGAGCTCAATCTGTTCGACATATTATAATCCCAGCCCCCCTGTTCTAGGAATCAATCATGTAAACCTTCTCTAAACTGGTTCCAATGCGATTGTGTCCTTCCTTAAGTAAGGAGACTTAAACTGCGCACAATACTCCAGATGTGGTCTCACCAACATCCTGAAAAACTGTAGCAAAAAAACCCTCAACTTGTATATTCCATTCCTCTTGCAAGAAACACCAATGTTCCATTAGCATTTCTGATCACTTGCTGGACCTGCATACTAATCTTCTGTAATTCAAGTTACAAACTGGAAATAGAGGGTAACCAAGCAAGTAACAAGAGTGTGAAATGTTAGGTAATTAATATCAGCAGAGAAACTGCATTGGAGAAACTTAAAAGATTAAAGTTTGACAAATCCCCAATACATCAATGGCCTATAGTTCTAAAAGAGCTAAGTGCATTAATAGTTGATGCATAGGTTAGAGTATATCTAAAATTCCCTAGACTCGAGAATTAGAATCACGACAGTACAGAAGGAGACCGCTTGGCTGATCGATTCTACACTCATCACAATCCCACCCAGGCCCTATCCCTGCAACTCCACCTATTTACTCTGCTAATCCCTCTGACATTAAGGTCAATCAACCTAGCCAGTACATCTTTGGATTGTGGGAGGAAACCCAGTCAGACACAGGGAGAACATACAAACTCCACACAGTGACCCAAGGGCAAATTGAACCGGAGTACCTGGCACTGTTGGGCAGCAGTTTTGTGACACTGTGCCATGAGAAACCAGGGAACTACAGGCTGGTTAACCTGGCATCAATTATTGGGGAAATGCTGGAATCTATTAAGGCAACCTTCACAATGCACTTGGCCCCAGTGCGATCAGACAAAACCACTTTATGAATTTTATGAAAGTGGAACAGTATTTAACAAATCTATTAAGAGTTCAGTGAGAATGTAAGTAGTTTGTTAGATAAAGGGGAACCAGTAGATGAATGGATTTCGGATAGGCATTTGATAAGGCACCGTGTAAAAGGTTAATATGCAAAATATGAAGTTACCCTCTGTTTCCAGCATGCAACTTGAATCACGAGGGTTAGTATACAGGTACAGCCTCTTGGGCTTGGGAATAGTGTGCTGGCGTGGATAGAGCATTGGATAAGGCCAGGAAGCAAAGAGAAGTAAATGGAGTATTGTCGAGTGGCTGACTTAATAATGGAGTGCTCAGCCATTTACAATCTATATCAATAACTTGCACAAAGAGGCAGAAAGAATTCTGTCTATGTTCTCTGGGTGTAAGCTAAATGGGAATGTAAGTTTGCGACCTCCGTATAAGAGGCGGCAAAGTCATGTTAACAAGGCGGCAAATGGATTATAGTGTGGGAAATATTAAAACAGACTAGCAGAATGTTTTTCAAAAAGACGTGAAACTTGTAAATGTTGATATTTGAAAAGACTTGGATGTATTACAAGGAATACAAAGTTAGCATGCAGGAATGGCAGGCAAATACTGACCTTTAACACAAGAATATGTTAATAAAGAAGTATTGTGACAATTTTACAGAGCTTTAATGAGAGTGTACCTACAGCCCTGTGTACATTTAGTCTATCAATGGATGGATTGAGGGATTATGATGAAAAGTTGGGAGATTGACTCTTCAAACAGTGGCTGACAGCCTATCCTATTGGAGATCTCATTGAGTGCACAGGATTCTGGAGGGACGTGACAGGGTAGACATTGAGAGGTTGTGCTCCCTGGGTAGGGGAATCTAGAATGTAGGCACATAGATTCAGGATAAGGAACTGATTGTGAAACGAAGAAAAATGTCTTCACTCGGTGTCCGGACGAAGTTCACAAGAATGTTCACAGGAATGAAAGGTTTGTCATATGAGGGAATGGTTGAGGAGTCTGGGTCCTATATTCACTGGAGTTTAGAAGGATGAGGGGGAATCTAATTTAAACTTGCAGAATACTGAGGCCTAGATAGAGTGGATATGGCAAAGATATTTCCATTAGTGAGAGAGGTCAGAACTCGAGGGCACAACCTCAGCGAAGGGACTCACCTTTAAAGCAGAGATGAGAATTTTTCAGCCAAAGATTAGTGAATCTGTGGAACTCATTGTCGCAGAAAGCTGTGGAAGCCAGGCCATTGAGGTCTTTAAGACAGAAATAGATGGGTTCTTGATCAGTTAAAGGGATGAAGGGTCATGGAGAAAAGGTAGGAGAATGAGGATTAGAAGTACATTAGTTATGATTGAATGGTGAAGTAGACTCGATGGGTTGAATGGCCTAACTCTGTTCTTGTATCTTATGGTCAAAGTGTTGTGAATCTTTGCAGTTCTATAATCCAGAGGCTTGTGATGCATCATCGTTGAATATATTTAAGCTCAAGATAGAGTTGTGGACTTGGAACTGAGGGGAATGGAATATGGATGGGAAAGCTGTTGGGTTGGAAGATCAGTCACAATGGTACTAACTGGAGGAGCAGGTTCAGGAGGCACGATGTCCACTCTTCTCAGTTTTAATGGTGTTTTACAGTTCTCAGCCCCACCAGTGGGAATAGGTGCTCTCTACTCGTTATGGACCCCTGATGATTTTGAGCACCCTTAGCAGATCCCTTTGTGCAGCCTTCACTGAGGAAAATAATACACCATTTCACTTTTCTTCTGAACTGTGTCTGCCAAGTACCTTTTCAATCTGCAAACCTATTGGTGCTTTATTGCACTCTTTCATGTTTGGCTCCAGTGGCCAGCCTCTCCCCAATGCACTTGGCGAACTGTTACACTACCTCGATCCCTAAGATCTAGATCGGTTCTCTGTGCATCCTGTGGCCCTGTTCTCTAGAGCCTGCCAACTTCTGGAAACATGGTGAGGGCTGGATAAAGAGTTTGGATTTTCATGAGAGTACAGAATTTTTTAAAATTTATGTTTCTGCATCAAGTGAAAGGTAGCTTGAGTGTACTTTTCTTTCTTTATGATTGGCACAGGCTTGGAGGGCTGAAGGGCCTGTACTTGTGTTGTATTTTCTTTTGTTCTTTGTCCTGGCCTATTTAAGGGTAGCACAATGGTTAGCAGTGTTGCCTCTCAGCGGCAGGGACCCAGGATCGATTCCCAGCCTTGGGTCACTGTCTGCATGTTCACCCTGTGTCTGCGAGGGTTTCCTCCCACAGTCCAGAGATGTGTGGGTTAGGTGGATTGGCCGTACTAAACTGTCAGGAGGCATTAGTGTGAAGAATGTATGGGCTTCCGGGAATAGGGCCTTGGTGGGACTGTGATCAGTACAGAATTAATGGGCTGAATGGCTGCCTCCTGTACTGTAGGAATTCTATGGAATTGACTTGATCAAGAAAGATAAACAAACTATAGTATCAATTGGGAAGCACAAGAGGTGAGTTGGAAGAAATATTTGTTAACTTAGAGCATTTAAAGTTAATTTTTAGCAGACAGATGAAAGCAATTGAGTCAAGTGCTCAGTCTTTCCTGATTATCACAAGAGACACTGGCTCAGAAGTAGTTTGGATAAAAGATAGTGATTTGACATGTACACTTTTAGCTGTTATTCAGAACGATATCAAGCAGAGTTGGGACACCTCAGTAGAGGGGGTCCTGGCTAGACTGGAGAAATTAAAAATCATTCTATTAATTTACCTAGCCAGAGTGTGGGATGTCTCAAAGTTCGGCTACAAGGTCGTTGGTGAGTAAACATTTTCTTCTAGTTGAGTTTAAGATTTGAGTTGAAGGAGGAGGGCCAGCCTGGGTTCAAGGCCCCCCCTGCTCCAATGCTCCCCATTCCAATATTGACCTCCAAGACCTGACAAACTCCTGGCGTGGTTAATTATTTATTTCACCAACATTGCCAAAGCAGATTATATCGTCTTTATCTCAGTACAGTGTGACTGCCTCACCTCAGATTACTACAAGAGACAAAAATGTTTGATAGGTGATAGAGAACTTGAGTATTACTGACAAATGGGCATGCCATCAAAGCTTTGTATTTTACACGCATCAGGACAGACATAGGAATACCAAATTTCAGATTGCACAACAGTTAAAGCTTATTAGTTGCAAGTGAGGCTTATAATTAACACTGCAATGAAGTTACTGTGAAATTCCCCTAGTCGTCACACTCCTGTGCCTGTTTGGATCAATGCACCATAACCAGCACGTCTTTCAGAATGTGGGACAAAACCATTGCACCCAGAGGAAATCCACACAGATATGGGGAGAATGTGTGGACTCTGCATGATCAGTGGCCCAAGCTGGGAATCATACTGGGGTCCCTGGTACTGTGAGTTGGCAGTGCTAACCACTGTGTGCCAAGATTAAACTGCATGCAAAAAGTTTGCTAATTGGTTGGCAGTTGGTTGAGATGTGGAGAATGCACCAGAGAGTGGTTATTCCCTCAAGCTTTTGTTCAAATTTCAAAAACACAAGTTGATTCTGGTTGAGTTGTTGCTGGGGTTAAGCATCAGGGAACAGTTGTCCGCCGTGCTTTTCTAACTGAAAAGAGATGCAATGCCTGTCAACCCTTAAGAACATCTGGAGGCTTGGTCCAAAATTGGGAGAGGTATCCCACAAACTATTCAAACAACAGCCTGACCTAATCATGCTGATGGAATCATATCTTCCAGTCAGGGTCCCAGATGTATCACTATTCCTAGGTAGGCCCTCTCTCACCGCCAGGACAGCCAGCAGAGGTGGCACAGTGTATACTGGAAGGAGTTGCCCTGAGACTGCTCAGTACCAACTCTGGACTGAATGAATTCTCATGGCATCACGTCAAACACAGACAAAGAAACCTTCTGATTACCAAATAACATTCACCATAAGACATGCATGCACAAGTCCAGTCTAGTCCAGTCCAGTCTCTAGTCAATGTTTAGCTCCCAGGATGTTGATAGTGGGAGGATTCAGCAATGCTATTGAAATGGAGAATTGGAACTGGGCCTTCCTGATCTGCCTCACCCAATGGTGTGCCATCCAGTGCCTCAGCTTGTTCAGTACTGGACTTTTGATTTGATTTATTACTATTTCATGTATTAGGATACAGTGAAAGTATTGTTTCTTGTGTGCTATAGAACAAAACATACTGTTCGTTGAGAAGGAGAGAATGCAGAGTATAGTATTACATTCATAGTTAGGGTGTAGAGAAAGAGCAAAGATGAGTGGCATGGTGGCACTGCTGCCTCACATCTCCGGGGACCTGGGTTCAATTCCCAGCCTCAGGTCATTGTCTGTACGTGTTTGCATGTTCTCCTGTGACTATGTGGGTTTCCTTTAGATGCTCTGGTTTCCTCCCACAGTCCAAAGATATGCTGGTCAGGTTGATTGGCTATGCTAAATTGACCCTTGTTGTCAAAAGATGTGTATGTTAGTGGGGTAAATATGTGCGGTTTCAAAAATAGGGGTTGGGTGGGATTGTTGTTGGTGCAGACTTGATGGACCAAATGGCCTCCTTCTGCACTATAGGGATTGTACATTGGATTGTGTGTATCAACACAATATAAGGTAGATCTATTCTCAAAAGTCTGAATGCAAGTGAAAAAGCTGTTTTTGAGTCGATTTGTACATGACTTCAGACATTTGTATCTTTTTCCAAAGGAGAAAGGTGGAAGAGAGAATGTCCAGGTTGTGTGTGGTCCTGGATTACGCTGGCCGCTTTCCCAAGGCAGCGGGAAGTGTAGACAGAGTCAGTGGATGGTTTGAATGATGGACTAAGCTTTGTTCATAGTTTATAGTTTCTTGTGATCTTGGACAGAGTAGGAACCATATCAAGATGTGATCTGAAAACAATGCTTTCTATGGTGCATCTGTAAAAATTGGTGGTTTTGTAGTAGACATGCGAATTTCCTTACCTTCTGAGAAGCAGAGGCATTGGTGGACTTTCTTAACTATAGTGTCAGCATGGGAGGACCAGGACATGTTTTTGATGATCTGGACGCTTAGAAATGTGAAGCTCTCGACTCTTTCTCCCTCATTCCCGTTGATGTAAACAGGGGGCATTTTCTCTACTAGGCTGCCTGAAGTCAATGACTATCATCTTTGCACAGTTGGTTGTTTCAGTATCAGGCCAAGAACAATCAATGTTCTCTGCTGGCAGTTCACCGCCTTTCTCCGGGCTGTCGCTTGTTGGGCATGGCAGTCTCCCTTCCATCCGTGAGACCTCTCGTGACCTTCACACACATCGAGCGGGGTCAGAGAAAGGGGCGGCCAATGTGTTTTCGCACTTGCAATTCTAAACATACAAAAAGGAGAGTCCTTTTGTTTGAACTCACAATGGAACCCCATTGAATGCATCACTATGGTCACGAGTGGAGTTAAATCACTCGGTGGGATTATCTGGAATCAGAGCCTGGCAGCCAGGTGCAGTTTGTGTGGACACACCAAAACTGTGGCCTCCAAATTGGATAACCTCTGCAAAACTCCACCTGATAAAATACAACTAAACATTTGTTGGTCAGGCTTACAAATAGCTGAATTCTGCCAAGGTGATGCAAGGCACATAAAAGAGAAATAGGCCATTCAGCCCATTGAATCTTCTCCGTCGTTCAATGAGATCATGATTGATCTGATGTGATTATCCTCAACGCTTTCCCTCTTATTCCTGTCACCCTCAATTCCATTGCTGATTAAAAGTCTCTATCTCAGCTTTGACCATATGGAATGACCCAACCCCTCTGCGGTGAAGAATTCCACAGATTCACTCCCTTCTGAGGGAAGAGATTTCTCCTTGTTTGTCTTAAATGAATGAGTTTTTTATTGGCATGAGCCAGCCAGCTCTCAATGCACCCATGTGATATAAATGGGGTTAAATGAGGAGAGGCTGTAAATTTCAAGGCAGCCAAATCTATGCCTGTAACAGCACTACCAGGAACAACTTGTATTTATATAGCACCTTTAGATGTTAAACACCTAAAGCACTTCACAGAACGTTCATCATAGAATCCCTACGTTACAGAAGGAGATCATTCAGCCCATCAAGTCTATGCCAACGCCAGTCCCATCCTGCAACATATTTACCTTGCTAATCCCCAGCAGAAAGGGACAATGTAGCCAGTCAACCTAATCTCATCTTTGGACTGAGAGGAAACCGGAGCACCCGGAGGAAACCCACGCAGACACAGGGAGAACCTGCAGACTCCACACACAGTGAACCAACTGAGCATCGAACCCTGGTGCTGTGAGACAACAGCGTTAACCACTGTGCCATCCTAAATTGTGGAATAAAATGCTTCATTGCATGGGGAAACACTGGGAGGTGAGAAAAAAAACTAGGTCAAAATGATGTAGGTTTTAAAAAAATTCCTTTAAGGAGTGAGATGAGATTGCGAGGCAGAGGTGTGAGGAGGGGATTGGAGAGCTTTGAGGCCCAGGCAGCTAGAGGCATGATCGCTGACACTGGAATGATTAAAATCCAAGATTCTGATGAGACTAAAATTGGATATCTTGCCGGGTTTGAGGGGCTGGAGGACATTTGAGAGATAGGAACAGGTGAGGATGTGAAGATGAGAAATTTCAAATTGAAGTGTTGGCCTCGCCAAGAGGCCTTGGGGGCTAGTGAGCACAGGGGCGATAGGTGAATGGGGCTCGGCTGGGAGTAAGGACAGGGCGGCAGAGTTTCTGATGGATTCAGAACAAGGAAATTCAGCAAGTGGCTTATTGGAATGCTCAGGTCTCAAGGTAACCAGACAAGGATTGGCTTTGAGCAGCAACTGTATAGTGAGACAGAGATGAAATCAAACGCTCCATTAGATATATTTAGTTTCTATTCATTGACAGAATGTGGGTGTCACTGGTGAAGCCAGCATTCGTAACCCATCCCTTGAGAAAGTGGTGGTAAGCCACCTTCTTGAATTGCATGTGCTGTTAGGGAAGGATTTTGATCCAGTGACAGTGAAGGAACAGCTTATACGTTTCCAAGTCAGGATGGTGAATGACTCCGAGGGGAACCTCCAGGCAGTGTCCCCAGGTACCTGCTGCACCTGTCCTTTGAGATAGTAGAGATCGTGGGTTTGAAAGATATTGCCTCAGGAGCTTTGGTGAGTTGCTGCAGAGCATTTTGTAGATGTTAATGACCAGGATAAGGAATCCAGCCTTTTAGTAATATCCTGCCTGCCTGCCTGAGGGGACTGAGGACAGTGCTCACACTGATGTAGCTGATCTAACCTAGCACAGGCAAGAGATTAAATGGGAGCTTTCGCAGTTGCCTTTTTTTCCACAAGCTGTGCAAACACAAGATAGGAGGACAAACTCCCTGAATGGTAAGAAGTGCACTGATGAGCACTGTAGTTCCTCTGCTGACCCTAGACTGAGCCAGTACGCACACGAAGCTCAGTGTACAAAGAAAATGTCTGACCGACCTGCTTCTAAACTTGGTGTGATATGCTGGGTTCCAGATCTTCACTTGTAGATGGAGCTGATGCTACATTTATTAATGCTTCATTTGTTAATGCTTCAGAGAAAGTCTGACTTTGGTCAGCAATGTCCCAAATGGCATGGTGGTTAGCACTGTTCCCTCACAGCTCAAGGGACCCGGGTTCGATTCCCAGTTGGGTCACTAACTGTGTGGCGTCTGCACGCTCTCTCCGTGTCTGCATGGGTTTCCTTTGGGTGCTCTGGTTTCCTCCACACTCTGAAGATGAGATTGGGTGTGGATTGGCCATGCTAAATTGTGCCATAGTATCGGGGGTATTAGCAGAGTAAATATATGGGGTTACGGAAATATGACCTGGGTGGGTTTGTGATCGGTGCAGACTCGATGGGCCGAATGACCTCCTTCTGCACTTTATTGATTTGATTCAGTTTTGTTTAAGTTTTAACACTGTATCGGTTTGTACAGACGCTGAAGATTACAACAATGCTTTCATTTTTCTGTCTTCATTCGAAGTTTTAATTCTTCTGCTTTGCACTGCTTGTTTTTCAGATGATGGGAGCAATACTGGGGGCCGGAGTGGCTGTGGTGCTGATTGCCACCACTATTCTCATTGTACACAGACGCTTACAAGGGAGAAGTGAGTAACTAAACGATTGTAGTTCAAGGGAAGTTCCCACAACCGTTGCTAATGTGTCCTCAGGCCTGCATGCATTTAAAGTTTATCATTTATTAGTGTCATAGGTAGACTTATATTCACACTGCAATGAAGTTACTGTGAAAATTTCCTTGTCGCCACACTCCAACACCTGTTCAGGTACGCTGAAGGAGAACTTAGCACAGCCGATGCACTCTAACCTGCATATCTTTCAGACTGTGGGAGGAAACCAGAGCACCTAGAAGAAACCCACACAGACACTAGAAGAACATGCAAACCCCACACAGACACTGATATAGATCAGGAATCAAACCCTGTCCCTGGCACTGAGGCAGCAATGCTAACCACTGCGGCACTGTGCCTTTTATCTCAATCCTTCTACTGACTGAATATTCCTGTGATTATTTTCAGCTCTCTGCTCTGTATTACTGCAGAGTTTAAAGAAAATCTGTGACCAGAGTTCAGTTTACACGTTGAATGTCTGCGGGACATGCCATTGAAGGAAACGAGTGATTCTCGGGCCTATATCACATGCATTATTCACGATCCAAGATGAACTATAGCACCTGGGCAGCATGGTGGCACAGTGGTTAGCACTGCTCCCTCACAGTGCCAGGGACTCAGATTTGACTCTGGCCTCAGGTGACTGTAGAGTCTGTACATTCTGCCTGTGTCTGCATGGGTTAATTCCGGGTGCTTCTGTTTCCTCCCACAATCCAAAGATGTGAAAGGTAGATGGATTGGCCACGCTTAATTCTCCCTCGATGTCTTGATGTGTAGATTAGGGGGATTAATGAGGTAAATGTGTTGGGTTATGGGGATACAGTGGGAGCTGTACCTGGGTAAGGTACCCTGTCTGTACCAACTCTCTGACTTGATGGGCCAAATAGCCTCTTCTGCACTTTAGAGATTCTACGAACAAATACTCAGGCATCCAGAGAGACTGAGAAGGGCTTTGTACTCTGAAGGAAAAAGAAATTCTTTGTGCACAATATCTGTTTGTTAGCCTTGGCTCAGTGAGAGACTCAGAACTCATTAATTCATGCTTGTGTGCAGAGAGACTTGAGAACATAGTCTAAATTTCATCTCGCAGCCCTCTGACTCAACAGGAACTGACCACAAGAATGCAAGAAGCTATAAAGACAAAAAACTTCAGTGAAATTCATGATAAAAGTTGGATCTGGTTTAGAATTGTAAATGCTGAGGAAGGAATTTGAATATATTTCATGAGGCAGTGCATTTTCAATCCTTTCCCCAATGCAACTCCACTGTCAAGGCACTCCACCTTATCAACAGCAACAAAGATGTGTAAGAATATGACAGCTAGGAGCAGGAAGGAGGCCATTCAGTCCCTCGAGCCTGTTCTGCCACCATGGCTGATCTCTCAGTCTCCCTCATCAAATATATTCAAATTCCTTCCTCATCACTTGCAATTTTGAACCCAGGTCTGACTTTTATCACGAGTTTCACTTGTGTTTTGAGCAAAATTGCTTATTAGAGGTTTCTTACACAAAAAAAACCCCTCAGCATTGCTTGGTGACCTTTGCGTACAAGTTCAAAATGATTAAAACACGAGTAACCATTGCACTTTGTACCAGCCTAGTGACTGTACTAATTAAATAAGAAACCTCTAATTTTTAAACGGTGTTTTCCCCCTTAGTTTCTAGTCTTTCCCACATGGGGAACATCCTTTCAGCATTCATCCTGTCACAGGTCCCATCAGGATTTTATATGTTTCGATAAGATCACTTCTCAACCTTCTAAGCTTCCAACAGGGACAGATTCCACCCCCAATCCCAGGAGTCAATTGAGTGAACCTGCTGTGAACTGCATCTAACATATTTCTATCCTTCAATAAGGAGGCCATGACTGTGCGCTGATATTCCAAGTGTAATCTCACCAACAGCCTGCATGACGTTTCTGCTTTTATATTCCATTTCCTATGCAATCAATGGCAGCATTCTATTTGTCTCCCTAACGACTTGCTGTACCTGTGTACT
The DNA here is from genome assembly GCA_024679065.1 of Sphyrna mokarran. Taxonomy (NCBI): domain Eukaryota; kingdom Metazoa; phylum Chordata; class Chondrichthyes; order Carcharhiniformes; family Carcharhinidae; genus Sphyrna; species Sphyrna mokarran. The sequence goes on along the minus strand of JAGIQG010000035.1, from coordinate 5,626,074 downwards.
GTCATTTCCTGATTCAGTTTGCTCTGTACCACAGAGTTCTGCAACCTTTCTCCATTTTAAATAATTTGCTACTTTGATTCTTCCTACCAAATGGAGAATTTTCCCCACACTATTATACCTCAATGCCAAATTTTTCACCCACTCACAACCAATCCATGTCCTTCTGCAGACTCCATGGGAGGAATTTTTACCAGCATGTCCACCCGGATTTCGCACAATCCTACCCGCGGCCAATGGAGAATGCCATTCTCCGAGCCTCGCCCATCCCTGGAATCGGGGCTAGCATGCCAGTAAAATTCTGGCCCTCATGTCTTCTTCACAGTTTACTCAGCAAATTTAGCAACCGTGCATCCCTTCATCCAAGTCATTGATATAAATTAGAAATAGTTGATGCCTCAGCACTGGTCCCTGAGGCACTCCACTCATCACTGCTTGCCAGCCCAAAAAAGACCCATTTATGCTACTCTCTGCTTTTAGTTAGCTAATCAATTCTCCATCCATGCTGATATATTACCTTCTACACCATGAGATCATATTTTGTATAGTAGCCAACTTGTCAAATGTCTTCTAGCATCCTACGTATAGCACATTCACAGGTTCCCCATTATCCATGTTGTTTGTTCCTTCCTCTAGCTCTAATAAATTAGGTCAAACATGATTTCCCTTCCACAAAGCCGTGTTGATTCTGCTTAATTGCATTGCGATTTTCTAAGTCCATAACCACCTCATGATAAGTTCCAGCCCTTTCCTCATTTAAATTTCCCCAATTAAACCAGCTGGTCTATACTTTCTTGCTCTCTGTCTCCCTCCTTTTTTTTTTATTAAGCAACACAGCACGGGAAACAGGCCCTTCGGCCCAACGAGCCCGCGGCCGCCGTCATACCAAATAGTAGCAAATACATTATCCTATTTTAATATTCCTATATAATAATATATATATTATTCCTAATATGGAAAATTTTCACCATAGGGACAATCAGCCTAAGAGCGAATTTTTGGGTTGTGGGAGGAAACCGGAGTGCCCGGAGAAAACCCACGCAACCACGGGGAGAACGCGCACACTCCCGCAGACACCGGCCCAATTCCAAGTGTCTGCACAGCCACATCGATAGTCTCTGAGCTGTCATGGTGCCCTTCAGATGGTCCACATAAAGCACTCATTTACGACATGAGGTACCAGGCAACCCATGAATCAACATCCAAGAGCGGTACCCGCACCACCTGCCGAATGCGTGCTCAAATTATGGACCGAATTACCTGTGGAAAAAAGCCGTAGTTAAACAGTCCTAATATATCCCTCTATCTGCATACCGCTCATGTGGCTGTCCAAGAGACCCTTAAACAGCCCCAGCGTGACTGCTCCCACCACCTTACTCGGCAGTGCATTCCACACCCCCACTACCCTTTGTGTGAAAAACTGCCCTCTAATATTCGTCCTATACATAGCCCCCCTCACCCTATGGCCATGACCCCTCGTCCTATCCATTTGTAAAGGTGGAAAAAGTTTACCTCCATTTACTCTATCTATACCCCTTATAATCTTATACACTTCTATGAGATCCCCTCTAAGCTGACGTCTTTCAAGGGAAAACAACCCCAGTCTATCTAATCGTTCCTCATAGGACAGTCCTTCCATACCAGGCAGCATCCTGGTAAACCTCCTCTGCACTCTCTCCAAGGACTCCACATCCTTCAGATAGTACGGAGACCAGAACTGGGCGCAGTATTCCAAGTGAGGCCTAACCAAAGTTGTATACAACTGCAACATCAAACTCCTACTCTTATATTCTATACCCTTTTCTATGAAAGTTAACATACTATACGCCTTCTTTGTCACCTTCTCCACCTGTGAGGACACCTTCAGAGACTTGTGAACCTGCACCCCCAAGTCTCTCTTCGTCTCTATGCTCCTTATAGTTTTACCTTTTATCCTATAATTCTCTTCTACATTTTTCCGGCCAAAATGCATCACCTCGCATTTTTCCGGATTAAATTCCATTTGCCATCTATCTGCCCAATCTACCAACCTGTCTATGTCCTGTTGTTTTGCCTGACACTGCTCTTCTGTACCCGCCAATCCAAGCATCTTGGTGTCATCAGCAAATTTGCTGATCTCACCACCTACCCCAACTTCCAAGTCGTTTATGTAGACCACAAATAGAAGAGGAACTAGTACTGAGCCTTGTGGCACTCCACTAGTGACAGGCTTCCAGCCGGAAAAAGAGCCTTCCACTACTACCCTCTGTCTCCTCCTTCCGAGCCAGTTTCGACCCATCTACATACCCGACCCTGTATCCCATGCGCCTTCACCTTCTCTATCAGTCTACCATGAGGAACCTTGTCAAACACCTTACTGAAATCCATGTAGACGACATCAACAGCCTGTTCTTCATCAACTGTTTTTGTCACTTCAAAAAATTCCACTAGATTCGTAAGACAAGACTTCCCCTTGACGAAGCCATGCTGCGTATCCCTGATCAGATCGCAGCGCTCCAGATGCTCATACATCCTGTCCCTAAGGATCCTCTCCATTAGCTTACCTATAAACTGAAGTCAAGCTCACCGGCCTATAGTTCCCTGGGTGATCCCTCTGACCTTTTTTAAACAACGGTACTACGTTTGCTATCCTCCAGTACTCTGGGACCTCACCTGTGTCCAAGGAAGAGACAAAGATTTGCGTCAGAGGCCCAGCCAAGTCTTCCCTCAACTCCCTTAGCATCCTGGGGTAAATGCCATCAGGCCCCGGAGCTTTATATGTCTTTAAGCTGCCTAACAGCCCCAACACCTCTTTCCTCGTAATCCTTATTTTCCTCAACCGATCCTCAACTTTGTCAACATCAGGCACAGACATCTGTCCAGTCTCCTGCGTGAATACCGACGCAAAGTATTCATTCAGGATATCCCCCATTCCCTCAGGCTCTAAGCATAGATCCCCTCCTATGTCCCTAAGAGGTCCAATCTTGCCTCTAACCATCCTTTTGCTCCTTACATAGGTGTAAAATGCCTTTGGATTTTCCTTAATCCTACCTGCCAGAGCCACCTCTTGGCCCCTTTTTGCCTTTCTAATACCCCTTTTAAGATCCCGTCTACACTCTCTATAAGCTTCCAGCGCTATCTCAGGCCCTAGTTGCCTAGATCTAATGTAAGCCTCTCTCTTTTTCTTGATCAAGTCCTCAATCTCCCTGGTAAGCCAAGGTTCTCTAATCCTACCTTTCCCATCCTTCCTCCTTGCCGGCACGTATCTTTTCTGCAGAGAGTTTAGTTTTCCCTTGAAAGACTCCCACATGTACCTCGTCGACCTGCCCTCAAAAAGCTTATCCCAGTCGGTATCTTTAAGATCTTGCCTAATCTGGCCGTATCTAGCCCTCCCCCAGTTAAATACCCTCCCTTTTGTGCCAGTCTCGTCCTTTTCCATTAATATCCTAAAGCAGACAGAGTTGTGATCACTATTTGACACCTGCTCTCCTACCTCGACGTCAACCACCTGGCCTGGCTCATTCCCCAGAACCAAATCCAGTATAGCCCCCTCTCTAGTCAGGCCATCCACATACTGCTCCAAGGACCCTTCCAAAACACACTGTACAAATTCCTCCCCATCCACTCCTACAGCCCTGGGCACACTCCAATCTACTCCAGGAAAATTGAAATCTCCCACCACTACCACCCTATTTTTCCGACACTTATCTAAAATGTCCCTGCATATCCCTTCTTCCGCAGCCTGCGGGCTGTTGGGCGGTCTGTAGTAAACACCCAACAGAGTAACCACTACCTTCCTATTCCTCAACTCCACCCATAGAGACTCAATTCCTAAATCATCCATACCTCTCTCCCTCTGCACTGCTATGACGTTGTCCTTAACTAATAAAGCCACTCCCCCGCCTCTTTTCACACCAACTCTGTCACACCTAAAACACTTATACCCTGGAATATTCAATTGCCAGTCTTGCCCCTCCTTCAACCACGTCTCGGTCACCGCCACCACTTCTAAACTCCTCGTGAACATTATTGCCTTAAGTTCATCTGTTTTGCCAGTCACACTCCTCGCATTAAAACACATGCACTGAAGACCCTCAGCTCTCGGATATTCCTTTCTACCTACTGGTGTTACCCCATCATCCCTCTCTCTCCCACTCCCAGTTCCCGCTGTCTCCCCACCCTCCCTCCCTATTAGTTTAAACATTTCTGAAACACTCCAGCTAACCTCCCAGCTAAAATATGTGTTCCCCTCCCAGTCAACTGCTCCCTATCCTTCGTGAATAGGTGACCCTCCCTCCTGAAGACTTCCCAATGATCAATAAATATGAAGCCTTCTGCCCTACACCAATCCCTCATCCATGCATTTAGTTGGAGTGTCTCATTTGTTATTACCCAATCGGTCCCAGGCACAGGCAGCAGCCCAGAGAACGCCACCCTGGAGGCCCTACCTTTCAGTTGAGCCCCCAACTCCCTAACCTGTCTACGTAAGTCCCCCCTGCGCTTTCTTCCTACATCTTTCTGTCCTATGTGAACTATTACATTTGCCTTAGACCCTTCTCTCTTCAAAATTCCCTCTACCCTCTCTGATACATCCTGGACCCCTGCTCCAGGGAGGCAGACTACCATCCTGGAGTCTCTCTTTTGCCCACAGATCTCCTATCGATCCCTTTAACCATCCCATCCCCCACCACTATCTCACCTCCTGCTTTCCCGCCGGTCTCTGTGGCATTCTGTTCCCCCTCACCTGCCCTCTCCATCACAGCTTTTACCCCCCCCTTGGTTTTCTGGGAATCCTCCTTAGAGATGGCCTTTGTGCCTTGATTTTTGTTCTTGTTCCTTGTACCTGTACCCAGCCCATCCCTACTACTAGATCCTGGGGTCCCTGCAGGTCTGCCCTCCCTATTCATTGTATCCTCATTTTCCCTCACTAGACAAATGTCCTCCAAGCGCAGCTCCAGCTGTCTCAACTTTGCTCGTAAACGTTGCAGTTCTAAACATTTTGCGCATATGTGGGCCTTTGGCAGACGTGATGCCTCCAAGAAGGTCCACATATGGCAGCGTACACAGTGGACGTGTTTGGCCAAGTATCGTGGCATTTTGTATACCCCTTTAAAGGTGATTAGGTAGGAAGCACGTTACTCACCGTGTCCAAGCCTGCGCTCGCCCAAGCCCAGTGAGCTTAAGCCCTTGTTGTTCTCACTCTAATTCCCATCTCACTCCACTGCCCGCTCCCGACGCTGCCCGCTGTCTTACCTTGGCCTTCCTTTTATACTCCCGCGCTTCCTTCCCTGCAGCCCCCCGCGCCTATCTCCCGCTACGGAGCGCCGAAATAAACACTGTACCAAATAAAGTACAAGACGGAAATTGCAAGTCAGGATTCTCTCCAGCCACTCTCCAAATAACTCTGCTCCGGAGAACAGTAAGGTTTCTTTAATAAGGAGTTATATTTGCTATTTCCCAATATGATGGGACCTTCCCAGAATCTGGAGAATTTTGGGGAATTAAATCCAATGCATCTTCTCTCTCAACAGTCATTTTGTTTAAAATTTCAGAATGAAATCCCGGGGACTTGACTGCTTTTAGTTCCAATAATTTGCTCTGTACCCTTTTATGTTCCTCTCTCCCTTTCGCTCTTTGATTCACAATTATTTCTGGGGTGTTATTTGGATTCCTGCTAGTGAAAACATATCTGGTCAATTCATCAGCCATTTCTTCCATTATTAATTCCCCATTCTTGCTCTCTAGAGGATCAACATTCACTATACTAACTGTTTTCCTTTATAAATGCCTATGTCATAGAATCTGCAGTGCAGGAGGAGGCCATTTGGCCTATTGAATGTGTACTGACAACAATTCCATCCAGGTCCTACCCTGTAACCCTACATACTTACCCTCCTAGTCCCCCTGATACTTAGAGGCAATTTATCATGGCCAATCAACCTATAGAAACTCAAACTCAGCTTTGCTGCAATCTTTTAGTCATCTTTTATTCTTTATGTTCTGTCTTATCTTAGAATCCTATAATGCAGAAGGAGGCCATTCAGCCCATTGAACCTGCACCGACGACAATCCCACCCAGATTCTATCCCCATAACCCCACATATTTACCCTCCTAGTCCCCGTTATACTAATTTATCGTAGCCAATCAATCTATAGGAACTCTTACATTCAGCTCTGCTATAATTTTTTAAATCATTCTTTATATTCTGTCTAATCTTCTGACCTGTCATTCATCATTGTGAAATTGTACATTTCTTTCAATTTGATGCTATCTTTAGTTAGACACAGATGGTTATCATAGAATCACAAGCTCCTAGACTGCAGAAGGAGACCACTCAGCCCATCAAGTCTCCACCAACCACAACCCCACTCAGGTCCTATCCTTGTCCTTCCCTTGAAGCCATTCTTTCTCACAAATGTATTTTTTCTGATTATTCTGAAACAATTGCTTAAATGTCACTCTTCATGCGCTCATAAATTGCCCATTATTTAAGTTTAAGACACTTGCCTCATTCACACCTTTCTCCCTTGATCTGAATGTGAATTCCAATCACATTATGATCACTATTACCTCAGGACACCTTCACTATGAGGCCATGAATTAATCTCATCTCATTGTACGTAGCCAGACCTAATATAAGCTTCTTTATGGTTGGTGTTAAAACATCCTACTCTAAAGGTCCAAACAACGCTCAGTTAAGTTGTCATCTAAGCTATCTTTGCCAATCTGCTTTTTCCAATCTATTAAAATCACTCATGGTTATTGTCACATTCTCACAAGTCTCCATCATTTCTCTCTGCATCCCTATCCTAGTGTCGTTATCATTTTAAAGTTTATTTATTAGTGTCACAAGTAAGGCTTACATTAACAGTGCAACGAAGTTACTGTGAAAATCCCTTCATCTCTACACTCCAGTGCCTGTTCAGATACACTGAGGGAGAATTTAGCATGGCCTGTGCACACTAACTTGCATGTCTTTTGGACTGTGGGGAGAAACCTGCAGCAATTGGGAGGAAACCCATACAGACAGGGGAAGAATGTCCCAAGTTGGGAATGGAACAGGCCTTTCAACCCCTTCAAGTGACTTCACATCTTGACTATTTTGTATCTCTATCCAAAGTGGTTCTGCATCTTGATCACCAGAACCAAGATATGGAGATGCAGGCATTGGACGGGGGTGGCTGCAGTAAAGAGTCTCTAACACCAGGTGAAAGTCCAACAGGTTTATTTGGAATCATGAGTTTTTGGAGCACTGTTCTTTCCTCAGGTGAGTGGTGAGTCATTCACCTGATAAAGGAACATGTTCTGAAAGCTTGTGATTCCAAATAAACCTGTTGGACTTTCACCTGGTATTGGAGACTTCTTACGGTGACCAGAATCAAAGTCCTGGCTTTCGCTTGTACCAATGTCATTTTCAATTAACAGAACTACCCCTCCTCTCTTTCCTGGCTTCCTGTCCTTCCAAAGCATCGTATACCCTTGAATATTCAGATCTTTGTCATTCTGCAGTCGTATCTCTATAATAAATCATACATATTTATTTGTGGCTAGGGGATTTTCACAGAAACTTAATTGCAGTGTTAATGTAAGCCTTCTTGTGAGGCTAATAAATAAACTTTTAATTTTATTTCTATTTGTGATGTCAGTTCATCTGTTTTGTGTTGAAGGTTGCTTGTGGCCAGCTACAGAGACTTTAGTTCTATCTTTTTAGTTTTATTGCAACTTGTAACCTTATCTGCTGATGCACTCTGAAGGTTTTACACTGTCCCTTCCTGTCGCACTCTGTCATTTCCCTTATTCTTTGCCTTGTCTTCTCTGTTTTGGGACTACATGATAACTAAAATATAAGTCTTGCCACAACTTTTGATTTAAGGCCTTCTCTACTGCTCTAGGTGTACAACTCACTAGAACGTGGAAGGGCAATATAAAATAAAAGGCACTAGGGGACACTGTTACCCTCTGAACTATCTATATTCAGCCTGGTTCACATTCTTGATTTCTAACTTTTTTGTGCTTTATCTTCTTATTTCATTTGCTATTCAGAGAGTTCTGGCTTTGTTTGCCTTCCTTTCCTCCCAGCCCCACCCCCCGGACTTCTTTTAAAGGCAGCTTCTTGTCCTGTCGTAGTTTTGGTTGCCACTTGCTGCTTCCATGCAGATGGTGCAGGGTTCATAGCAAGAATGCTTCAAAATGATTCAGGTTTTATCTCCATAGCAACAATAACTGGATTTCAAAACAGTTCATTATCTGCACAATGCTTTGGGACATTTGAGGTATGATATAGTGCTATTCTTTTTAGCTCATGCAGTGAGGGTCACCAACAAGGCCAGTATTTGTTGCCCACCTTGATTGTCCCTTGAGAAGTGGTGGTGAGCTGCCTACTTGAAATTGCAGCAGTCCATGTGGTGTAGGTACACCTGGAGTGCTGTTAGGGAGGGAGTTCCAGGATGTTGACTGATATATTTCCAAATCAGGATGGTGAGTGACTTAGAAGGGAGCTTCCAGGTGGTGGTGTTCCTGTGTGCCTACTGCCCCTTAAGTGGTAGAGGGTGTGGGTTTGGAAGGTGCTGTCCAAGGAGTTTTGGTGAGTTGCATCTTAAAAATGATGCTCCCGGCTACCACTGAGAGTCAGTGATGGAGGGATGAATATTTGTGGAATATGTGCTAATCAAGCTGGGCTGCTTTGTCCTGGATGGAGTTGACTTCCTTGGGTGTTGAGCTGCGTAGGCAAATGGAGAGTGTTCCATTACTTGTGCCTTGTAGATGGTGGACAGGCTTTAGGGAGTCAGGAGGTAACCACAGAATTCCCAACCTCTGCTCTTCTTGCCGCACTATTTGTACGGCAGTTCCAGTTTACTTACGTGAACATAAACCAGTCTAAAATCCACGTATACTATGGCAAAAAAAAAATCCTGTCTTAACTTTGGCAACCTGCCAGTGGCATTGCAAATTCGGAATGTGCCAACCCCAGCCTTGTGCCAATATTTACATGTAAGAGCTTCAAGGGTTGATATTTAAGGCCAAGTTCCTCAAACGTTTCCTGAGCTCTGCTAGTCAGATCTATCTCAGGGTGATAATGCATTTGGCTGGGTTGCAACTAACTCGCTGCCGCGTGAACTGGTTCTTTCAATAATCCCCATTCACAGATCTTTCAAGTGTTGAATCAAATGGCTATCAAAATAAACTAAGTTCAATCTTGGGGAATGGCTATTGCCCAGAATGTTTGCCCAGAGAGAAATGCCAGCCTTCACTTTTTCTAGAGAAACAAAGTCTAATCTGTCCAGTTTTGCTGAGTATTCAGTGCCTGTGTATTTGTTGTTGTTTCTCAGAAATTCCAGCTCAGGAAACTCCAAAATACAGATTCCGAAAGCGTGACAAAGTAATGTTCTACGGACGCAAGATCATGAGAAAGGTACGAAGGACGTGGTATGGCTGAGGGTTAATCTGCAGAGACTTACTGAGTGAATTTCAGACAGAACTCTGGCCTCCAGGGGTTCGACCTTATGAGTTTGGCTCAGATACTGAGGTTAGTTTGGACTATTGGAGGCAGTATCTGCGCTCCACTGAAAATGTCTCAGCTTTTATAAACCATCTGCCGGCTGCCTCGCATCGGAAGGAACCCAGATTCGATTCTGCACGTCTGTGGAGTTCGCACGCACCAACCAACTCAAGATCAACTCCTTCCCTGCTGCCGTCAGACTTTTGAATGGACCCATCTCACATTAATTCTTTCCCTTTCTTCTTCCCTATGAACTCTATGGATGGTATACTTTTTGTAATGCGCATAAGTAACAATACTTCTGTGGCGACGCGATGGTTAGCATTGTTGCCTCTCAAGGTTCGATACCCGGCTTGGATCTGCGTGTGTGTGGAGTCTGCGCGTTCTCCCCATGTCCACGTTGAACTTCTTCAGGTGATAAGTGCTGAAGAGAAACATGAGGCCAAGAAGTGGGATCTGGACTGCATTGTCCTGAGAGCGTTGGGGGAGGGAAATTTGAAAGACAATTGGATCAGTGTCCCAAGAGGAAGCATTTGCAGAGTTATGGGCAGGGGTAAAGAAGTGGGACTAGGGGCATTGGGTACATAAAGAAGAGGGACTGGGACGGGGAGGTGGCACAGTGGTTAGCACTGCTGCCTCACAGCACCAGGAAGCCAGGTTCGATTCCGGCTTGGGTCACTGTCTGTGTGGAGTTTGCACATTCTCCCAGTGTCTGTGTGGGTTTCCTCCTACTGTCTGAAAGATGTGCTGATTAGGTGCATTGGCTGTGCTAAGTTCTCCCTCAGTGTACCCGAACAGGCGCTGGAATGTGGTGACAAGGGGATTTTCACAGTAACTTCATTGCAGTGTTAATGTAAGCAGACTTGTGACACTAATAAATAAACTTTCAACTTTTCGCTGTATACCAATACATGTGACAATCATAAATCAAGTCAAACCTCCCCATGTCTGTGTGGGTTTCCTGAGTGCTCCGATTTCCTCCCATAGTCCAAAGGCAGGATAGGTGGTGTGAGGTGATTGGCCATGTTAAATTTACTGTTATGTGATTTTTTTTTATCACATCTGTTGGGATACAGTGAAAATTGTCTCTTGTGCACTGTGCAGATGGAGCATACTGTTCATAGAATACATAGGGGAAAGGATAAGCTGCAGAATATAGTGTTGCAGTTACAGATAGGGTGAAGAGAAAGATCAGCTTAATGTATGATAGGACATTCAAAAGTCTGACAGAGAAGAAGCTGTTCTGTGTGCATAGATATGTAGGTTAGAGAGATTATGGTAAATGTGCAGGGTTACATTGGGGAGGAGGAGAGTGTGTGGAATTGGGGGTTGGAGGAGGGAATCTGGGTAAGTTTTGTCGAGATGGTGCAGATTTGATGGGCTGAATGGCCTCTATTTGCATTGTTAGGATGCTATTATCTGCCTAGTCTTTCTCTCCGCACTACTCCCCCCCCCCCCCCCCCACCCCCCACCCCCCAACCTTACATGTTCGAGCCTGGGGAGGTTCAGGGTCTGGTGATTCTGCTGAGTTTTGTTCCATTCCACCACAGGCCACTTTGTAGGATTCGGAGAGGTTATTCAATCTCTCGTAATGGGCTGCTAGCAAATCAACCTGGGAGTTGTCAGTCCAGTATTTAGTCAGCTGCTGACATGTCTGCAGCTTGCTAAGCATTTCTACTGATTCCGAACTCTGGTATTCACTGAATCCAATTGAAGGTTTGTCCCCAGAATGTCTTCGCTGCTCCTTGTTACATATCACTGAGTCAATTCTGCTTGATTCTTAAGTACAAGTTATCTGTACATCATAGGTCAAACACAACTAAGAACCCCAGTGTCAGAAATGAAAAAAATTGGGCCTTGAGTTTTACATTGAAGCATTTAATACCTCAAAACCTCGAGCTCTACATCAGGACGTTTGCTCAGGGCTGGCTATGGGAGGGAGAGAATCCATGGATTATGCACAATAGCAATATTTAAAAAGCATCTGGATAAGTACATGGAGGGGAAAAGATTAGCGGGATATTGGGTCAAATGCAGGCAATTGGGATTAGCTGGTAGGACACTGTGGTGGATATGGAGCTGTTGGGCTGAAAAGCTTGTTTCAATACTGTATTTCTCTGTAACTCTGTTTAGTTCAGCACTGAGGTGCTTTCCGTTCTGTTAAAACTTTGAATTTTCTTGATGTATTTTTCTCACCAACTTTGTCTCCTCTTCATAAATATTGAGCCCCAAGTGCTGGATTGGTATACTTGGGTATCAGGACTCTGTGCGGTAGTCTGTCCCGGAATGTTCATTGACCATGACTATCAGTCGGTGTGGACGTTGCAGGAGAGTAATGAGTAGCATACCCCTGCTGAGTCCCCCCCACCCTCCCTCTTCCCAACCTAAGGCCATTTGTAGAGTTCTGACCAAACCAACTAAATTACTGCGGTCTGAGCCTCTGGATATGGTCAGTTTCTCCTCTGCGAGGCTCAACTGTCAGCTGAATAAACTCCCTGGGTGAGGGCTGAAGAGGAGCGGGGTGTGAGCAAAATGGAATTCGAATAGGTAGGAGCTTGATGGCCAGCGCAGGTACAATGGGCTGAAGGGCCTCTTTCTGTCCTGTAAAACTCAGTGATGAATGTCTGTTCTTCCTGAACCGAAATGCAAAGGCCTGTGATTTGACGGTTTGAAAAGTTTGCAACCAGATGTCAGCAAGCTATTGGATCACCAACTGGTCTTTGTTTCATTTCAAGAAAAACAGACATTTGTCACTGAGCTTTACAAAATAGAAAGAGGCCCTTCAGCCTATTTGTCTGCACGAGCCGTCATGCACCAATCTATTCCAGTCTCATTTTCCAGCACTTGATCCATAGCTTTGTGTTCTGTCATTTCAGTTGTTCACTTAAATCCTTCTTAAATGTTGAGGGTTCCCACCTTTACCGGGTTTCAGGCAGCGAGTCTCAGATTCCCACCACCCTCTGAATGAAAATGGTTCTCTTCAAATCCCCTCTAACTCTTCCATTCCTTATCTTAAATCCATTCATCTTGGTTATTGACCCCTCTATTAACGGGAAGAGTTCTCTCCTACCTACTCTGACTATGCTCCTCACTTTGTACACTTCGATCATGTCATTTGATGCAAAATGTAACTGGTGACATTTGTTTTATTATTATTTAACTGGAATGGTTGGTACTGCATTGCAATAAGCCATATATTTCCTCTTTACCCAAAACATAAGCTTCCAAAGTTGACCATCTGGTATAATAACATGGTGACATGCACTGTGTCCAGCATGAATAAAATAATTCCTACTCGACTGTTAATAACTCAGTTCCTTACTTTGAGAAATGTTCAGGTGTTTAATAACTGGGATTGTTTCGTGACTGGGGGTTGGATTTGCAGCTTCTCTCTCTCTCTCTGCTGTGTAAAGTATAAAGTTTACTGTAACGTGAGTTATTCTCTCTTTCCAGGTGTCGCAATCCACATCGTCCTTTGTTGGAACTTCAAGGCCAAGACTGAAGAGGAAACAGAAAATGCTGATCATTGCAAAACGGTACTAATCCCTTGAATAAACACTCGATACAGAGAATAATAATTACACTGAGTAGGTCTCTCATCCTCCATGGTTACGATATTGAACAGGTTCCAGTCAGGTAATTCTGATGCAGTGTGGAAAGTTGTGAAATTAAACTCAATTTGCTATTTAATGGTCTGAACAAAAGAAGAACCAGGAAGTGTTTTCAAATTATCTTGTATTTTCCACCTTCACCTCCACCCTGCCCGGGCCCAGGTTGTCACATTGATGATCTTAAATGAGACATACTTCCTCCAGCCAAATCTCGAGCACCAAAACTTATCGCTTTTGTCCCGTCCTCTAATTCCTTCCCCCCCCCCCCCCCCCCCCCTCAAATCATGCATCTCCATCCGTACCGCAAATGTTATCTTAGACTATGTTCAATTTGTAAACAGTTCAGCATCCAGTTGAATTTTTAAAAGTTTATTTATTAGTGTCACAAGTCAGCTTACATTAACACTGCCATGAAGTTACTGTGAAAATCCCCTAGTCGCCACACTCTGTCGCCTCTTCGGGTACACTGGAGGAGAATTTAGCAAGACGAATGCATCCTAACTAGCATATCTTTCAGATTCTGGGAGGAAATCGGAGCCCTGGAGGAAACCCACGCAGACATGGGGAGAATGTTCAGACAGTGACCTGAGCCAGGAATCAAACAGGGCCCTGGCGCTGTGAGGCAGCAGTGCTAACCACTTTGCCACCATGCTTCCTCACTCCTCATGTCCACTGTACACTATCTCTGGCCTCTGTCTCACTGTGTACACCAGCCATCTCCTATCTTTACCATTGTCTCCTCCTGCAAAGAGAACTTCAAAGGGTTGTCTCTCATTCTCCACCCTTGCTGTCCTTAATGCCCTGTCTCCCAATGTCCCAGAGTTAAAATTCTTGCCCTAGTGTTCAATCACCTCACAGACTTGCCTCTCTCCATCTTCCTATAACCTTTCAATCTCTCCATGATTCTCCATTCCTTGTGAACTCTTCACACATTCTCTCCCATTATCGCCTGCATTTCCCTCAGCTCCCAGCTCAATGCTGTAAAGTTTTATCCCTTCTCCACCTCCATAAGAATTGCCTTAGCATCTATCTCTCCTGTTAATATCGTTTTGATGCAGAGTATTTTTTTTGAGTATCTTGGGGTATTTTGCACTGAAAACATAATATCAAATCCAAGTTGTAACTGTAATGTGCCAGTTTGGCCAGTTTATAAACTCTTGTTCCTATCGCACATTTGCCATGTGTTAATGTGGAAAAGTTCTGATGAAGTTCATAGAATCCTGACAGCGTAGATGAGGCTATTCAGCTCATCAAGCCTGCACTAACGACAGTCCTACCCAAGCCCTATCCCTGTAACCCCATGTACTTATCAACATTAAGGTTAATTTAGAATGGCCAATGAACCTAACCAGCATATCTTTAGACGTTGGGAAGAAACCCATGCCAAAATGGAGAGAACGTGCAGGCTCCACAGACACACAGACACACAGACACACAGACACACAGACACACAGACACACAGACACACAGACACACAGACACACAGACACACAGACACACAACACACAGACACACAGACACACAGACACACAGACACACAGACACACAGACACACAGACACACAGACACACAGACACACAGACACACAGACACACAGACACACAGACACACAGACACACAGACAGTGACCAAAGGCCAGAATTGAACCCAGGTCCCTGGCGCTGTGAGGCAACAGTGCTAATCACTGTGCCGCTGAAAGTTCCTGAAAGTTCTTTTGTGCAATATTTACTTTGTTCAAACATGAGGGTTTCTTTGTCAAAGCTTTTCATTTTGTACTCCTCTGGAAATTTCACCAGAGTACCAATGTAAGGGAATTCAAGAAACTTACCTGCAGAGGAAGAGAGTGCTGATTGGATTTACATGTCAACCAATCAGCATGCACTTCTTAATGATCTCTTAAAAGCTTTGACAAAAGATAATCCTTTCTTTACAGCAATACTCCAGTAACGTATGATTAAACATTTGCAGCAAGATTAAATTAGACCAGATTGGAGCTGAAGGTGAAGCAGCCAGCGAGATTCTTCAGCACAGTAAAACATAGAACCATAAAAGATAGGAGCAGGAGGAGGCCATTCGGCCCTTTGAGCCTGCTCCACCATTGTGGTAATGAATTCTACAGACTGTCTCCTCACCTCCATCCTAAATGGTTTACCCCGAATCCTCAGATTGTGACCCCTGATTCTGGACTCCCCCACCATCTGGAACACCCTCCCTGCATCTACCCTGTCTAGTCCTGTTGGAATTTTAAGTCTCTGAGATCCCCCCCCTCATTCGTCTGTACTCCAGCGAAAACAATCCTAACCTAGTCAATCTCGTCTCATAACATCAGTCCTGCCATTCCCGGAATCAGTCTGGTGCAATTGAAGAGAATCTTGACCCCCCCCCACCCCCAAACAGACCTTGAACGGTTGAATCACAAAGGCAGCAATATAACAAAGTGACTATTGTAATTCTGTTCACAAAGCTTTAATGGTCAGAAAATTCTGAAAGTCTGCATGTACATTCAGAAAATATGGATATTTTATAAACCTTATGAGTTTTGTGTTTTCATTGCCTTGTTAAAGGCGCAATCATGTTTTGTATACTTCATTACCTCCTATCCCTTTACATAGAGAGCTAGTAGTTTGGGGACTTTTTGACACATTGTCCAGTTCCAGGGGTACACACTAATTGTTTTTTCTGATGCCGTATGTGCTGTCACTTGCCTGCAACTTCATTCGCAGCCAGGAAACTGCCGGAGATATTGCTGGAAAATTGCATTGTCCAGGAGCTGTCACTCCCAAAATTCGCTGGAGCTGAATTCGCGTTGTGCTGTGTGGTTTGTATTGTCTGCAGATGTTGCTGCCATGTTTGATAAAAGTGAAGATAAAAGACTAGAATTACTGTGCCAACTTGCACTCCTTTGTCCCCAAAACAGCATAATGTTTGCAGTAGACAGCAAACAGGAATATACTGATGATCGTATTAAACACTCACTCTGACAAGCAGTTAGGCACTCACCTGATGAAGGGGCAGTGCTCTGAAAGCTCGTGCTACTACATAAACCTGTTGCACTTCAACCTGGTGTTGTGAGACTACTTACTGTGCCTAACTCAGTCCAACGCCGGCAACTCCACATCATTTCTGAAATGTGTAAGCCTTGTGGTGTGCTGGAGGCTCCTACTCTGTACTTTCTGGTGTCTCTTTGAATTAAGCATTTTTTGAATGAATGCTGTCCCTCCTGGCGGGTTAATGCCTCTGAGGCAGTGACGCTACTGGTGATAATCTGGATCCTTTGAGCAGAAGCCTTGTTGCAGCTGAGGATTGCGATTAGAATGCTGCCCAGTCACATGTGGCCCGGGCTTTGCCTGCTGATTGGTGGAAGACCATGCAGCTTAGCGTAATACCTGGTGTGAATTTGACAAGTGATTTAATTGTTCAGTAACCCCGCACACAAGGACACTTTTATTGGTTGGGAGCCTCTTGTTTTGTCATCCCACCCCCTGCCCAAACTCTTTGGGCCAGGGGCTGCGGCTGTGAAGGTGTGCAGAGGATGCCTTTCAGGTGAGCGGAATTCTAGGACAGCAGCTGTAAACTGATATCAGTGGCTTCTTCACCCAGATGTTGAATATCACTGGGGTTTGTACAAAATAGGATTACCGTCCTTCACCGGCATGCTTTGTGCACAATAGGGATTCCATGGTTCTGAAGAAGGCTGTATCAGAAAAATGGCATCAAAAAATTCAATTCTGATGACGTAATTAATTTGTCAAAATTAAAAATGCAAGTACATCATCTTTAAAAGTAAGACCACATTTGGAATACTGTATACAGTTCTGGTCACACTATTGTAGAAAGGATATTATTAAATTAGAGTGCAGAAAAGATTTATTAGGATGCTACTGGGACTTGATGATTTGAGTTATAAAGAGAGACTGGATAGACTGGGACTTTTTGGTTGTAGAGGCAGGTACAATTTTGTCTTGTAGGAAGCATTTAGACAGTTGCATAAGTACGATGGGCATAGAGGGAATATGGTCCAGACGCGTGCAAATGGGACTAGCTTAGTGGTTAAAAACTGGGCAGCATGGACAAATTGTGCTGAAGACCCTGTTTTCGTGTTGTAAACTGCTACGACACGGATGTGGGAATGGAATAATACACTCTGCTGTAGCGCTGGGAGTTCTGAACGATTGCCTTTCATATGTAACTTGATGTTTCGAGAGCTGTGTATCATTGCGCGAATGCATCTTTGTGTGAGCCTCTCTGTCTCTGTCTCTGATCTACACTTGTCTAAGCATTTTTACCTCTCCCCCACCCTATCCCATGCAGGATCTTGCACATTAATAAGGAAGTTCCCACGTTACAGCCGAAGGAGCCCCCACCCTCGGTTCTCGAGGCTGACTTGACTGAGTTTGACGTGGCCAACTCGCACTTGCCCTTGGAAGTACTGTACATGCTGAAAAACGTCCGGTAAGTCTCCCGAATCATAACTTTCAGGTGAAGGAGCAGTGTGCGTTAGCAATCGAGGGGAGAGCCTTTGTACTGGAATATATTTGATCAGGTGAGGATTATATTTGAAAATCTGTGCGTGAAAGATGTTTGGCATTTGGTTAAGCATTCTGTTTGACAGTCTGTTTTGCTCAAGAGATGCAGATTACAGAATAGTGCTGCTCTCACATGATCAGTCAGCAAGATTGGAAGTCCGTGGAAAGGAGGACATTGACAATATGGGTCCCAGGCTCGGCCAAGTCATCAGAAACAGGATATAGTACTTCTGTACCCATGCTGTCAATGTTCCTTTATGCCATAAGCTCACTGTGACAAATATTCATTTTCGTTCAGGAATATAAGGAGTCGTGCTTCCCTGGAGGATGGTGCAAGACCACCTGCTTTTGATGTATATTAGTGAGTTTCACTTTGGTGCGCAGGGTATGTTGAGACAAAACCAGTAAGGGTGGTAAGAACTGTGCCAGAGGATTGTGATCGATCCCAGTGTGTGTTAGACAGGCAGGTCGTAGACACAATTTATTACAGAGAAGTGTGAAATGATATTGTCTGAAAGGATGAGGAGCAGCACTGTAAACTCAATGATACAGTTCTAGATGGGGTGCAGGGATAGAGAGGCTTAGTGGTCCATTTGCAAGGCGGGTTGGGAAAGTGACTGAAATGGCATTCAGGGCCCTGAGCTTTATACAGAGTACAAAAGCACAGAACTTGGGATGAGCCTTTCCAAAACTTTCGTTCCACCTTAACTAGAATGTTGAATCTAGTTCTGGGAAAAAGACTTCAGGAAAGGGTGTGCAGAAATAATTTTGGCTTTAGGAATGAATCGGTTCAGTGGATCAGTTGGAGAAACTGGGATTGTTCTTCCTGGGGAAGAGAAGGTGGAATATGTTTGAAAGCAATTGAAAATTGAGGCATCTAGACAGAGTGGATAAAGAATTCCTGTTTGTTTAATATAATAGCTGGAACACTGATGACAAAAGAACCAAATGTGACAAAAAAAAAGTTTTAAAAAAATGTATCCCATTGTTAGCATCTAAAATGTGGTGGAGGCAGACTTATTTTGATTTTATTTAGTATTGTCACATGTATTAGTGTACAGTGAAAAGTATTGTTTCTTGTGAGCTATACAGCCAAAGCATACCGTTCATAGAGAAGGAAAGGAGAGAGTGCAGAGTGTAATGTTACAGTGATAGCTAGGCTATAGAGAAAGATCAACTTTGCAGATGACACAAAGATGGCTGGACTTGTGGATAGCGATGAACATTGTCGGAGAATACAGCAGGATATAGATACGCTAGAAAATTAGGCAGAGAAATGGCAGATGGAATTTAATCCAGATAAACAGGAAGTGATGCATTTTGGTAGGACTAATGTAGGAGGGGAGCTTTGCTTCAGTAAAGTGCTACATTTGAGGGTAATTGTTCACCTAGGACTCCTCTGGGCAAAAGGGACGGAGAAACAGTGTTCAAGTACAACGCTGCAGTTGAAGAGCAGAAACCAATAGAAAGTCACTCTGTGCTGTAATATTTATAATTGGACAGGAAGAGTTTCTAAGCAACGTTTGATTTTGAGGAAGATGAACTTGCAGCAGGGAATGCTGTGTAATTAAGTGAGAGAGAAAGGCAGAACTTTAACCTGAATGTGAAATATTCACGGTTGCCCAAGCCTGCTGGATTTGATTCCTGAGCTTGGGTCACTGTCTGTATGGAGTTTGCGTGTTCTCTTTGTGTCTGCATGGGTTTCCTTCAGGTGCTTCAGTTCCCTTCCACAGTCCAAAGATATGTTGGTTAGGTGAAATGACCATGGTAACTTGCCCTTTAGTGTCATAGAGACTAGATAGGATAAACGTGTAGGGTTATGAGGATAGGGCCTGAGCGGCATTGTTGCCGGTACAGACTCAATGGACTGAATGGGCCTCCTCCTGCACAGTAGGAGTTTATGATTCAATCTATGATTCTACACCTTTATTCAATTAGGCAAGATGCTAATGAGATTGCATTTATTCAACAAAACTTCTCGATCTTCGGGAGAAAGTCTTGCAAATTGAGGTAAGGACCAGCTTTGTGTATTAATTTAAGTTTGATTTTAATTTTTGTCCTATTTAATTCCCCCCAAACTCTGCAGAGTCCTGGGCCATTTTGAAAAGCCTCTGTTTCTCGAGCTATGTAAGCACATGGTCTTCCAGCAGTTCCAGCAAGGGGAGTATGTCTTCCGACAGGGTCAGGCGGACAACAGCATCTACGTAGTACAGGATGGCAAACTGGAGCTCAGACTGGTGGAAGCTGTAAGTTCACATGGATAAAGACACAAGTGACCAATGGTCTCCATCGATTGTTAGTCCAAATGATTTTCAGTAGAGTCAACTTTACAGGAGCTCATTGAATCAATGCAAATGAAACGTGTCATGCTTGGTTTCATTGGTCAGAATATTGAATACAGGAGTTGGGATGTCTTGAAGTTCTGCAAGACGTTAAAAAGCCACACTTGGAATACTGTGTGCAGTGCTGGTCACCCTATTGTAGAAAGGATACTATTAAACTAAAAAGATTTATCAAGATCTTATTGGAACTTCATGGTTTGAGTTATAAGGAGAGGCTGGATAGACTAGGACTTTTTTCTTCTGGAACCTAGGAGGCTGAGAGGTGACCTTATAGAGATCTATAAAATAATGACGGGCATAGATCAGCCAGATAGTCAATATCTTTTCCCAAAGGTAGAGGAGTCTAAAACTAGAGGGAATAGATTTAAGGTGAGAAGGGCAATTTCTTTTACAGAGGGCGGTGAGTGTCTGGAGCAAGCTGTAGATGTAGAAGTAGAGGAGGGTACAATTTTGTCTTTTTAAAAGCATTTACACAATTATGTGAATAAGATGGTACAGAAGAATATGGGCCAAATGTAGGCAATTGGGATTAAGTTGATCATTAAAACA
Source organism: Sphyrna mokarran (assembly GCA_024679065.1). Taxonomy (NCBI): domain Eukaryota; kingdom Metazoa; phylum Chordata; class Chondrichthyes; order Carcharhiniformes; family Carcharhinidae; genus Sphyrna; species Sphyrna mokarran. The sequence goes on along the minus strand of JAGIQG010000035.1, from coordinate 5,605,570 downwards.
AAAAGAGGAGCATGGTCAAGTTGGGCAGAAGAGCCATGCTGTAAACCTCTATGACTGAGTTACACTATCCCTGTACATTAGATTGAATAGACAGTTTCTCCAATTTACTTGCTCTACTCCCTTTTGCTGTGCCTGTTATGTTGTCTCCCATTGCACTTGCTGTTTCATTATTGATGAGGCAATTCCTTGTAGCAGGATGCTGTTGAGCTGGGACTGCTCTGCGAGGTCACTGTTCGCAGTGCTTGATCACAAGTCCAAACCCATTGGTTTGGTAGTGATCAGCATTGTAGCCCTTGGAAGGTGGCATGGTCACAATGGTTAGCACTGCTGCCTCACTCACTCTTAACCCAGTGATCCACCCCATCAAAGGTTCAGTCCTCAGCTTGGGTCACTGTCTGTGTGGAGTTTGCATGTTCTCCCTGTGTCTGCATGAGTTTCCTCTGCTGGTTCCTGTTTCTTCCCACAGTCTGAAGGACATGACAGTTAGGATGCATTGGCCATGCTAAATTGCCCCTGAGTGTACCCGAAAAGGCGCCAGAGGGTGGTGACTATGGGATTTTCACAGTAACTTCATTGCAGTGTTAATGTAAATCTACTTGTGACAATAATGAGTAAACTAAGTGAAGCCTCCTATTTGACAGCATCACTCTGCCAGTATGATACTGCTGCACAATCTCTGACTGATGGTGGATCAGTTCCCTGTCCTGCAGATACTGGAATTGAAACAAAAACAGAAAATACTGCAAAATTTCAGCAGGTCTGATAGCATGTGGCATTATTGACAGAATGTGGCACAGTGAATAGTCTGCTGCCTCACAGCGACAGGGACCCAGGTTTGATTCCCAGCTTGGGTCACTGACTGGGTGTGCACATTCTCCGCCCTGTGTCTGCATGGGTTTTCTCCCACAGTCTGAAAGACCTATGGGTTAGGTGGATTGGCCATGCTAAATTGCCCATTGGTGTCAGGAGGATTAGCTAGGTAAATGCATGGGGTTAGGGGGATGGGGCCTGGACAGTTTTGTGGTCAGTGCAGACTCGATGGACCGAATGGCCTCCTTTCACACTGTAGGGATTCTCTATTTCTACGTCTATGTTAATGCATCTGTGGAGAGAGAAGAGAGCCAAAATTTTGAGTCTGGATGACCCCTTCATCCTGTTGTGTTTATTGCCCTAATAATGCCCCCAGCCTTCGCCCTTTTGTACCACCTTTCTCGATTGCTAGCAGGCTGTATGATCACCCACTTTCGATGGATGTGAGAAGTTTGTGAGGCTGTGTCATGCTCAAATCAAACCACTGTCTGATCCAGGAGTCGGGATTCTTGTACTGGGAACCACGCTCTTAACTGGTGCAGGAATCAACTTCCCATGTTAAGTTATGGAAGCTAATTCTGTTCTAATCCTAAATGATGTCTATACATCATTCATGTTATTCTAATTATTGCTATAAACTTCATCTGAAGTTTTAAAGTATAAGTCATTGATTCATGTTCCTGGGAATGATCTGCTCAGTGCCGGATTTTCCTCCGAGATTCTTAAGAACGCAACCTTATCTTAAGAGAACTACAAGTCCTGACAGTCTTTGCATCTCCTGCACAATTCAGGCCTCCGCTTTTCATTGACATTTACAATGATGAAATTGTTGTATAAGGGCAGGGATGGATCACTGGGCTAAGAGTGAGTGAGTCAGGGTCGCTGGGCTGGTGGGGTTTTGCTGTGGACGCGGACAGTGGGAACTATAAAAGCACCAGATTGGATTGAGGCAGGGAGAGCTGAGGAGGGAATGAATTATGCAAATAAGAGTTATGTGGGGACGAGTGGAGATTTGGAAGGGGAAATTGATAGCACCAGACTATGGAGCAACAGTGAGACTTTTTTTAACAAGAGATTGGAAAGGTAAATAATTCTTAAGAAAAAATTCTTTCATGCGTGTCCCTGCAAAAGCAGCATTGAATCATACAATCTCTACAGTACAGAAGGAGGCCATTTGGCCCATTGAGTCTGCACCGACCACAATCCCACTCAGGCCCTAGCCCTGTAATCCCATATATTTATCCTGCTAATCTGAGGATCAATTTAGCATGGTCCATCCACCTAACCTGCACATCTTCAGATTGTGGGAGGAAACTGGAGCACCCGGAGGAAATCCACGCAGACTCGGTACAGACAGTGAGCCGAGGCTGGGAATCGAACCCGTGTCCCCAGCGCTGTGAGGCAGCAGTGTTAACCATTGTGTTACCCCACGGTTTCCCAAGGCTAATTGCCCTTGAACTGAATGGCTTGCTGTGCTCTTTTAGAGGGCAGTTAAGAGTCAACCACATTGCTGCGGACCAGGTGGGTTTTTAGAACAATCGCTGATACTTGCCGTGGTCACCGTAGACTCGCTTTGTAATTCCATGTTTATAAAGTGAATTTAAAACCTGCCAGCGGCTGTGGGTGGGATTTGAACCTGTGTCCCAGCAACTGGTGGATATTATCACTCCGTCACCATCTCCCTCAGTATCAAATATATTTCATTGGGGAAGACTTGAAGGGTGGTGCTGGGGTCATTCATTCCTTTGAACAGATTAGGGGACAGCGCTGTTTTAAAATGAAGTTATTTTATTGAAAAGTACTTTAAAAAAAAAAATGACAGAAGTGAAAAGGAAAGGAAAGGAAACTTTAGAGACTGGCTCTTAAGCAAGCCAGTCCCTGCATTGCACTGGACTGAAAAAGCACACATATTTAAACGATATTTCAATTCTGATGTTGTTGTAAGTGTCTTCCACGGGCTGTCTCTATCCAGAAAAATGACTGTTGGGGCTGCTGTTGTGTTCCCTTCGGGAATGCAGTGAATTTTTAGCTAATCCAGCATGCCTTCTGAGTTTTAAAACGTAGTCAACTTAGCAATGTTGGTTAACCTCTACCATCCAGCATTTAAATGCAATTGCATGGGCAGAAATTTTGTAAAATGAAATCTTTGCGTAGAATAATGAACAAGGATAATTACAGCCTTTTGGCCTTTCAAGCCTGCACTGACCATGCTGCTGGTTTGAACTAAAACCCCCTACCCTTCCAGGGACCATCCTATTCATATATTTATCCAGATGCCCTTTAAAGTCACTAACTTATCTGCTTTTGCTATCTCCCTGGTACTGAGTTCCAGGCCCCACCCTCGCTCTGTGTTTAAATAAACGGGGCTGAGCATTCATAGGATCTCTCAAGTGGATTAAATAACTCATTTCTGCACTAGAAATTGTGTTATCAATTTTCCCCTTCCGAATCTCCACTTGCCTCCCCTTGTATCCACTCACTCACACAAGTCATTCCATCCTCGCCTTCCTCTTTGTTGTAAGATTCTCGGTTACAATCCAGGACTCGGAGGTATTTTCTCACCCAAACGCCTGTGCGTCTGCATGGTATTGAGTGACTTCCCTTTTTTGGAAAAAAAAAGCTGTTAAATTTGAAACGGGTGTCAATTTTCAGCTTCTAAATCCTCCAGACCCCAGTGCTGCAGTGAAATTCCAATTCTCTTCAATAACACAGGGGGCAATGAGGTGATACTGAAACATGTATTTGCACGAAGAGGGTGTTTATTGTGGCGTGGGATGGAATTGTGGGAATGGACTCCAGAATTGGAGATACATCTGCTGTTGATAGGGAATTAGCTTTAAATTAAGGGGTGGTAATTATAGGACAGATGTCAGAGGTAGGTTCTTTACTCAGAGCGTAATAAAGGCGTGGAATGCCCTGCCTGCAGCAGTTGTGGACTCGCCAACTTTAAGAGCATTCAAATGGTCAGTGGATAGGCATAAGGATAATATTGGAATTGTTTAGGTTAGAGGGTCATTAGATTGGTTCCACTGGTCAGCACAACATCGAGGGCTGAAGGGCCGGTCCTGCGCTGTTATGTTCTATGTTCTCTCCTCGTACAAATGCCTCAGCTGCTTAACTTGTGCTTTTCTTCTGCAGGATGGCAAGGAGACTGTTGTGAAGGAGATTTTCCCTGGTGACAGCGTACACAGTTTGCTAAGCATCCTTGATGTTATCACAGTAAGTGTATGTGTGTTAGCATGCTTTCAGATTAGGAATGTTGCCCTCCACGGGTGTGACTGGTGGGTAAGGATCTCGTGGTATGCCAGAACAATTTAGCCTAGGAACAATCCAGGCTTGAATTTTAAAGTCTTATTTATTGGTCACAAGTAAGGCCTGTGTTAACACTGCAATGAAGTTATTGTGAAATTACCCTAGTCGTAGTGCTCCCACACTGAGGGAGAATTTAGCACAGCTGATCCACCTTACCAGCACATATGCGTGGGAGAAAACCAGAGCACCCGGAGGAAACTCACAGGACACAAAGAACATGAAACTCTGCACTGACAGTGACCCAAGCCGGGAATTGAATCTGGGTCCCTGGTTGTGTGAGATAGCAGTGTTAACCACTGTGCCGCCCCCATTCTCACTATGCAGTGATTTATTTGGTTTCAGTCGGGACAGAAATCATTTTTTTTGTGAACTTCTCCAGTTGCCCTGACTGTCATTGGATGACTGTTTTGTGAAAAGCAGCCTCTAGCTTCCTGCTCCTCTGATTGTGGTGACTAGGGGATTTTCACAGTAACTTCATTGCAGTGTTAATGTACACCTATTTGTGACTCTAATAAATAACATTTAAACTTACTGGGAACGTGCAAGCTGGATGGAGATAGGATTGTCATCTGATGGTCACAAGTCAGCATTAAGTTGACTGCTTCGTGGGTGGCCAAATAGCTGGAGGAGGGAAGGGATATGAGAAAACAGACCCAGTGACAAGCATGCACCTGTAATGATTCATTTCTCTCGTGCAAGATACATAGAAGTAACAATGTCGATTTAGTATAACTCTATTACAGTAGAATAGATTGAGCTCAAAGTGTATAGGGCAGGTGTACACACAGTACCATTATAGGGTTGCTTAACATAGCCAGCCAATTTAGCTGCTTCAGGGAACTTGTAGCAATATTTTCAGAAGGCTAAAGAAATTTGACATATTAGCTACAACTCTCAACAAATTACACAGATGCATCATAGAAAGCATTCTTTCTGGTTCTGCCACAGCTTGGTATGGCTCCAAGACTGCAAGAAACTACAGAGGGTCTAGAATGTAGTCCAATCCATCACTCAAACCAACCTTCCATCCATTGACTCTGTCTACACTTCCCGCTACTTTGGCAAAGCAGTCAGCATAATTAAGGACCTCAGACACCCTGGACATTCTCTCTTCCGCCTTCTTTCTTCAGGAAGAAGAGATACAAGTCTGAGGTCACTTGAGAACAGCTTCTTCCCTGCTGCTGTCAGACTTTTGAATGGTCCTATCTTGCACTAAGTTGATCTTTCTCTACACCCTAGCTATGACTGTAACACTACATTCTGCACTCTCTCGTTTCCCTCTCTATGAACAGTATGTTTTGTCTATTTAACGTGCAAGAAACAGTACTTATCAGTGTGACAAAATAAATCAAAAACCTGTCAATGTTCAGAATTTGTATGGTCCATGTAAGCATTTTACCACAAGTTCTTAAATCAAGTGAAAACCATCTATTGATAAATAACTGGTGGCCAGATGTACTTGCTGAATGATAGTGGGTGATAGCTTCAAGTTAGTTAGCTCGTGTGTGTTCCCTGTCTGGCTGTGTCTTGACTCATTTGGGCTGGGTGCATACAGGTTTTTGAGCTGGTTTGATTTATTATTGTCTCATGTATCAGTGTACAGTGAAAAGTATTGTTTCTTGCGTGCTATAAAGACAAACATACCATTCATAGAGAAGAAAATGAGGGAGTGCAGAATATAGTATTACAGTCATAGTTAGGGTGTAGAGAAAGATCAATTTAATGAATGGTAGATCCATTCAAAAGTCTGATGACAGCAGGGAAGAAGCTGTTCTTCAGTAGGTTGGTACGTGACTTCAGACTCTTGCATCTTTTTCCTGACAGAAGAAAGTGGAAGAGACAATGTCTGGGGTGCATGGGATCCTTAATTATACTGGCTGCTTTGCCGAGGCAGTGGGAAGTGTAGAGAGAGTTAATGGATAGGAGACCGATTTGAATGATGGATTGGGTTGCGTTCGTCATCCTTTGGTAGTTTGCAGTCTTTGGCAGAGCAGGAGCCATACCAAGCTGTGATGCATCCAGAAAGAATGTTTGCTATATGCATCTGTAAAAGTTGATGAGAATTGAGGTGGACATGCTGAATTTCCTTGTTCTTGAGAAAGTTTCTTAAGTGTGGCATCGGCAGGGGGGAACCAGGACAGGTTGTTGGGAATCTGCTCGCCTTGTGTACAGTTTGGGTGGACTCGCAGACACTGAAGCTCTGGCAGGACCTTGCAATGCGGATGATGTAAATAATCCTGGATGTTTTTGAATTGTTGCAGGGTCACCAACGATCATACAAGACTGTTTCCGCTCGAGCTATTGAAGTATCGACAGTACTTTGTTTGCCAGTGGAGGCCTTTCAGACCATTTTCGAGAAGTATCCGGAAAGCTTGGTCAGAGTGGTACAAGTGAGAGCTGTTACTGAACAAAAGCCAGCCAATTTGGCTGCTTCAGGCAACTTGTAACATATAAAAAAAAGAACATAGAACAGTACAGGCCCTCTGGCCCTCAATGTTGTGCCAAGCTACGCCCAAACCCAAGATCAAGTTATCCCACTCCCCATTCCCAACTTCCTTGCTGAATCACAAAGTGCCCGTTCACAGCTCAGGCACAATGAGACAGTGACGTTGAAGTTTGACTATCGCCCTAACATGAGGAAGTAAGACAGTGGCTCCAGTGAGGAGCAGGTCTGAAAGTCACTGGAGTGCATGTCTGATCATTGATCAGAATCAGACCAGCTACATTTTCTCCCTGATCATTTATAAATACAATGAACAGCAAAGGTCCCAGGACTGATCCCCATGGAGCACCGCTAGTCACAGGGTTCTGTTCAGAAAAGCACCCCTTTACTGTTGCCCTCTGCCTTCTGTAGCTAAGTCAGTTCTCTATCCATCTTGCAGCTCCTCTCTGATCCCGTAAGAGTTCACCTTTTGTATCAGGCAGAGGGAATAAAACAAAGAGCAGAGGACAGCTGCCTCGCCATGTTTTCTGCTTTCTCAATCAGTCAGGCACATTGCACTGGTCGCGTTGTAAAGGTCAAATTTTTCTCTCTCCAGCCTGTTAATTATATTGCTTTCTGTCTCTGCCAGATTATCATGGTGCGGCTACAGAGAGTGACCTTTGTGGCTCTGCATAACTATCTCGGCCTGACCAACGAGCTCTTCATTCAGGTGATAGTTCTGGCATTCTCTTTGTCTCCTGTCGTGACCTGTCTGAAATTTGGGCAGGGTGGGAGGTCAGGGGTCGTGACCTGTCTGAAATTTGAAATGCTGTTTGGATTGGTTCCTCTGGGGGCTGGTGTTTGGGACGGTGGGTGGGGCTTGGTTGCTGATGGGATGATTGTGGCCAGTGGGAACAGTCATCCCCCCCGTTATTCTCAGTGAAACTTCAGTCACCTTGGTCACCTTTGGTCCACCTTGTTGTCTAACGAGGGGCATACACGCGATGGGTCGTGAGAGGGCTGCTCTTGGATCTTTTTCGAGAGTATCCTACTGCTTCATGTCGTTAGTGTACGCTTGACCTGGACCATCTGATGGGCAACACGACAACTCAGTGACTCTTGCTGTGCTGTGCAGATACATGGATTTGGGCCTGTGTCTGTGGGAGTTTGCGCATTCTTCCTGTGCTTGTGTGGGTTTTCTCTGGGTGCTCTGGTTTCCTCCCACATCCCAAAGATGTGCTCTTAGGCTAATTGGCAAAACAAATTCTCCTAAATTGTCTCAAATTTGGTTTTTAATCCATAGATCTATAATATGGACAGGGATCACGGGTAGCGGTGGGGACATCAGGATGGAAGTGTGGGCTCATTGGGCCGAAGGGCCTGTTTCCCGTGCTGTTTTGTTCTTTGTTCTTTGTTCATTCGAAGCTTCCTTTTTTGAACAACTCTCAGCCAGCTGGCTGTACTCCGTTCCGTTTCAACTAGACCCATTCCCGTGTAAGGAACAATCTCAACTAACTTCACCAGCGGTGAGGCACTGTATGGACTGACTCACGTCAGTGCAATCTATCTGCTTCCAGTGAACCACTTAAACTCACGAACTTGGTAATCCCTGGAGATTTGTGCATAAATCTCCGATTTATGTGAATTTATGAGAATGTGGTCCCATTGTTCAAGAAGGGGAATAGAGACTTTCCGGGGAATTATAAGCCGGTGAGTCTTACTTCTGTTGTTGGCAAAGTATTATTAGGGATAGGATTTATAGTTATTTAGAGAGAAATGAATTGATTGGGGATAGTCAGCATGGTTTTGTGAAGAGTAGGTCATGCCTTACTAACCTTATTGAGTTTTTTGAAAAAGTGACCAAAGAGGTGGATGGGGGTAAGGCAGTTGATGTGGTATATATGGAATTTAGTAAGGCGTTCGATAAGGTGCCCCATGGAAGGCTTCTGCAGAAAATGCAGATGTATGGGATTGAGGGTGATTTAGCTAATTGGATTAGGAATTGGCTAGCTGATAGAAGACAGAGGGTGGCGGTTGATGGAAATTATTCATCGTGGAGTTCGGTTACAAGTGGTGTACCTCAGGGGTCTGTTTTGGGGCCCCTGCTGTTTGTAATTTTTATAAATGATCTGGATGGGGGTATTGAAGGATGGATTAGGAAATTTGCAGATGACACTAAAGTCGGTGGAGTGGTAGATAGTGAAGAGGGGTGTTATAGTTTGCAGAGGGACTTGGACAAGTTGCAGAGCTGGGCCGAGAGGTGGCAAATGGAGTTAAATGTGGAAAAGTGTGAGGTAATGCACTTTGGCAGGAATAATAAATGTGTAGAGTATAGGGCTAATGGTAGGATTCTTAATAGTGTTGATGAACAGAGGGATCTTGGTGTATGTGTGCATAGATCCCCGAAAGTTGGCAATCAAGTCGATAAGGTTGTTAAGAAGGCATATGGAGTCTTAGCTTTTATTGGTAGGGGGATTGAATTTCGGAGCCGCAACGTCATGTTGCAACTATACAAAACTCTAGTGCAGCTGCACTTGGAGTATTGTGTGCAGTTCTGGTCCCCACATTATAAGAAAGATGTGGAGGCATTGGAGAGGGTACAGAGGAGGTTTACCAGGATGTTGCCTGTATGGAGGGCAGGTCTTATGAAGAGAGGCTGAGGGATTTGAGGTTGTTTTCGTTAGAAAGAAGGCGGCTAAGAGGAGACCTTTTTGAAACATATAAGATGATTAGAGGTTTAGATAGGGTGGACAGTGATAGCTTTTTTCCTTGGATGGAGAAAGCTAGCACGAGGGGACATAGCTTTAAATTAAGGGGTGGTAGTTATAGGACGGATATCAGAGGTAGGTTCTTTACCCAGAGGGTGGTTAGGGTATGGAATGCCCTGCCTGCGTCAGTTGTAGATGCGCCAAGTTTGGTGGCATTTGAGAGGTTAGTAGATAAGTATATGGACAAAAAGGGAATGGTTTAGTTTGGAGGGTCATTGCTTTTTTCTAATTGGTCGGCGCAACATCGAAGGCTGAAGGGCCTGTTCTGCGCTGTAATGTTCTATGTAAAGGAGTGCATGCAGAAATGAAGAGTAATTAGTGGGGTATATACAGAAAATAGCCCGAGATGTTCAAATTCAACACTGTTGAACTTCGAATGTTAATTTACCAGAGACATACCTTTCAGGTTATCAATGTGAATTATGCAGTAACCTCCTGTTCTTTTAAAATTAGTCATTCATGGGATAGGGGCATCACTGGCTAGGCCAGCTTTTATTGCCAGTCCCTAGTTGCCCCTTGAGAAGGTGGTAGTGAGCCACTGCCTTGAGCAGCTGCAGACCATGTCATGTAGGTACATCCGCAGTGCTGTTAGGGTGCTTTTAATAACCAGCGCAGCAACATACTGACACATTGCTGATTATAAAGGAAATTATATCCTAATCAGACCCCCTCCCTCCCTCTCTTTTTTATCTCAAATATTTCCCTGTGCCATACATATTAGAGTATGAACAACTCTGACTTTCTGTCATGAATACACACCAGTGACCCTGGATCCATCTCCATTCTCCACCATGTGGGCAGCATAGTGGCACAATAGTTAGCGTCAGGGACCCAGGTTCGATTCTCAGCTTGGGTTACTGTCTGTATGGAGTCTGCATGTTCTTTCCGTGTCTATATGGATTTCCTCCAGATGCTCCCATAATCCAAAGATGTGCTGGTCAGATTGATTGGCCATGCTCAATTGACCCTTAGTGTCAGGGTGGTTAGCGGGTAAATATACGGGGTTATGGAGGTACGGCTGTGTGGGATTATGGTCAGTGCAGAATCGATGAAGCGAACGGCCTCCCAATGTTATGATTCTGGGGAAGCTCTGTTCCTCCACTGAGCCTCCATCACAAGAACAGCAGTGTGTGGGGAAGGGCCAGCTCAGGCAGTCAGTGAGGCAATTCCAACCCTGACTGTGCTTCCCATTCGAATGCGATCGCTCAGTGGTGCATTTAGATCAGCGGGCTACTCCGGTTTAATGTCTTGGTGCAGGGGGACAGGATTGGAAATAGTTCCTGTAGAGGGACTGACTGTATTAACATTTATTGACAGTGATCATGTCATGTGTTTAATGGTAGGAAAACCAGCCATCACGCCTGACTCCTCAGCAGAGCTATACCACGCGGACAAGCCCCGTGCGAAACAGGCGCTTTGTTAGCGCCTCGGTGGCTGATGAGCAGAAGGAAAACGCTGGGAAGTTGAATCCTGATCCAGGTAGGTTACTACGCATTGGATCTCGGCACTGTGTTGTAGTGATTAACAAAGTAAATATACTTAAGTTCGCAGCCTGTTTGCACCACCTGACTTGTCAGCACTTGGCCATGTTTGAACAGTCCTGCAGTGGAGCTGTGTACATCAGAACATAACATAAGAAGCAGGACACCTGACATAGAATCGCTCCAGTAGAAAAGGAGGGGGTTTGGCCCATCAAGCCTGCATTGTCCACAATCCCATCCAGGCCTTATTTCCATAACCCCATGCATTTACCCTGATACAAACAAGCAATTTAGCATGACCACTCTACCTAACCCATGCAGACATGAGGGGAACGTGCAAACTCCACACAGATAGTGACCCAAGCAGGAATTGAACCCAAGTCTGTGGTGCTGTGAGGCAGCAGCATTAACCACTGTGCCACCGTGCCGCCCTATAAATCTTCTTTCCTTGACCGGGAATCAAACCTGGGCTGCGGTGGTAAGAGCGTTGAATCCTAACCACTAGACCATGAGGGAAGTTACCCCTCAGACCTGCCACACCATTCAATAAAACCAGGCCCAAACTTTAATATCAACTAGCTTTTCTGCTCTATTCCAAGAATCCCTTCTCATCCAAGAACCCACCTCTGGCTGGTTTGAATATACTCAGTGGTTTTCTAATAACATTCTCCTAAGGTTGCTTGTTCAAGAGTAGAAGGATCCCTATAGTGCAGAAAGAGGCTATTCGTCCCATCAAGCCTGCACCAACAACAATCCCACCAGCTGCAACTCCACATCAGCTCTCATAATCCTCCTAACAGTAAGGGACAATTTCCCATAGCCAGTCCGCCTAACCTACATCTCTTTAGAGTGTGAGAGGAAATCAGTGTGTCTGGAGGAAGTTGGCTGAGCTAACAATGCCTATGTCAGAGATCATAGAATCCATGCAGTGCAGAAGGAGGCCATTTGGCCCACTGAGTCTGCACCGACCACATTCCCACAAATGCCTTCTCCCCAAAACTCTACGCATTTACCCTGGCTAGCCCCCCTGACATTAAAGGGCAATTTAGCATTTCCAATCCACCTATCTTTCACATCTGTCCCATGAAAGAATTTTAGAAAAGTGGTGGTGTTCTACTGGTGGTTACCAATCATCAATAACTGTTGAACTCCAAGTCCTAGTGCAAATTCCGGCTTCTCAAACATCAACTCTCCATGTTTAGTAACTTTATTATCACAGTGGAAACCTCTACCTCCCTTGATTGAAACCAAATCAGTGTGAGTGCAGGAGGCCTTTGATCTCACCATGAGTCATTAAAGCCCCTTCACAACTTCATCACTGTAAGACATTATAAAATGAGTTGCATATGTCATTGTTACTACTGCTTCCCATAAAAATGAGTATGTACTGGCGACCATGCTGGCTTTATTGCGTATTTTTAAAAACCTAAACAGTGTGTAAATGCGAACACACAAACTAGGAATCAGAAATAGGCCCTTCGGCCCTTGGAAGCCCACTGTGACCGAGGAATTTGGGGTAGAAAGAAAGCAGCTGATAGCTAAACAAGGTCAGATTTTCTGAAATGTAATGACTGTTCCTGTACTTGTGCTGTGCTGCAAAAGTGACTGACGATTTTCAGGGTTTATATAGCCACTCTATGTAAACCGGCATCCAGCTACCTCTCCATCTGCTCTTCAAGCCCTTGGAAATTGTCAGACTTGTCTGGCAACCAATCCTAGATGAGCAAAGATTTCTCCAAACTAAATATTGGGAAGACTGGAGCTATTGTCTTTATCATTGCTCCCCCTTAACCAATGACCTCATTGGAACGATGCAGGTTGAGGGTGTGACCTGATAAAGGTTTATAAGATTTTGAGTGGCACGGACAGAATGGATAGTCAGATGCTCTTTCCTAGGATAGAAAACTCAAGTAATCGGGGGCATAGGTCTAAGGTGCGTGGGGAAAGGTTTAGAGGAGATGTGCGAGGCGAGTTTTTAATGCAGAGGGTGGTGAGTGATTGGAACGCGTTGCCCAGGGAGGGGGTGGGAGCAGGTATGATAGTGGCATTTAAGGGGCAACTGGACAAATACATGAATAGGATGGGAAAGGAAGGATGCGGATTCTAAGTGTGTACGGTTTTAGATATCATTGGCACAGGATTGGAGGGCCAAAGGGCCTGTTCGTGTGCTGGAATGTTCTGTGTTCTTTATTCTGCTCACTGGCAGTTGTCTGAGACTGGGGCAGACAGGTTTGTGACCTGGGAATTGTATTTGCCCCTGAAAGGAGCTTCTCACCACATAGCCCAGCCGTTATTTCCATCTGGGTGACATTGTTTGACTGCTGACCCAGCCTCCACTCTACTCTGCTTCAATTCTCACCCTTGCTTTGCTACCTGCAGACTAGACAGTTCCAACACATGCCTGGCTAGTCACCTCCCTTCCTAAATATAGGCTCATCCACACTTCCATCTTCACTCGCATCAGGTTCTGTTTGTTTCATCCACTGCTCTCGCTGATCTACGTTGTCTCTCGGTTGAACAACACCTTGATTTTCGAAGCAAATAGTCTCACAATACTAGGCTAAAGCCAGGCAGGTTTACTGGGAATCACAAGCTTTCGGAATGATGACCACTACTCACCTGGTAAAGGAGCAGCACTCTGAAAGCTCGCAATTCCAAATAAATCTGTTGGACTTTCATCTGGTGTTGAGATATTGTGCCTATCCCAGTCCAATGCCGGCATCTCCACATCATTGATGTTTAAAGTCTATCCTTCTCTGCAAACCCTTCTGGTTTTCTCGCCCTCTGAGATCCCCTGCGCTCTTCCAATTCTCACCCCTTGCATTGCAGAACACTGGTTTTAATCACCATCGGTGACCATGCCTTCAGCTGCCAGCACCCTCCGCATTGGAATTTTCTCCCTCAAACTCACTATCTTTCCTTTCTGTTTTCCATTCAGATATCTTTAAAACCTATCTCTTGATTATCTGTCCTAACGTTTCCTTTACGTGCCTCAGTGCCAAATATTATTTGATACCATGCCTGCAAAATGCCTTTGATTCACTTTACTGTGGTCAAGGTACTATATCAACATGTGTTATTCAGTGGAAGGGCGAGACAGTGGTTAGCACTGCTGCTTCATAGTACCAGGGACCTGGATTCGATTCTCAGCTTGGGCCACTGTCTGTGTGGGGTTTGCACGTTCTCTCTGTGTTTGTGTAGGTTTCCTCTGGTGTTTCGGTTTTCTTACAATCTAAAGATGTGTAGGTTAGGTTGATTGGCTGTGCTAAATTGCCCCTTAGTGTCCTGGAATGCATATGTTAGAGAAGTTAGCAGGCTAATTATGTGGGGTTGCAGAGATTGAGCCTGGGTGGATTGTGGTCAGTACAGATGCGATGGGCCAAATGGCCGCCTCCTACACTGTAGGATCCTGTGTATTAGGAGTTGTCGAATGTTTTTAGCACATTGAGCACTGTTGGCTATCCGTGCCATCTGTCTCCCTCCCTCCTGCTGGTTCAGTGAGGGGATAGGGAACTGGAGACATATGAGTTCAGGGATGGGGCAGGGGTAACCCTTCAGGGAAGAGTTGGCCCAGTGGTCTACAGGACAGTGATTGAGGCAGCTGGCAAAACGGTCTCTGGAAGGCGGTGTATTGTGGATTGGCGGTGGGGGGTGTGGGGAGGGTTGGGGTAGTGGGGGGTGAGGAGAGGTGCAATAATGATTTGCCTGTTGCTAATTGTGTTTATATGCAGATTGGGGCTATTAATTGGAGGTCTAATTCGAACACATGTAAAGAGAAACTCGCTGAAAATGTGATGCGTTTGAATTTGGAGATGTCCATTTGCTATGGTTCATTCTGCAAATAAATGAGACTGAGTAGCAATGCTGCATTTCAACAACGAGGCTTTGTGGATTACAGTTTGCCATTAGGGACAGTATCAGAAACAGTTTAAATACATATGTTTAAGCAAACTGCGTGTTCCTCCTTAGCTGTTTGGCAAACATTGTGGCTGAAACTTAGAAGCGATGTTGTTAAACAGAGGAGATTCTCACTCATTTGCCTAATTACTGCAACTGAGTCACAATGCAGGGGAGACCAAATGCTTCTTATGCATTTGTTTATTTCAAAAATATACTTTATTCATAAAAAATCTCAAGTAAACCATTGCAAACCTACATGTCTAAAATTGCAAACAGTGCAGAAAAAGTCATTCTTACAAAATTACATTTCAAAACTTAAAACTATATACGTGCTTCAGGTTTTACTGTGTGCTGTTATTTCTCAGACTAGCACACAGTTACGCAGGCCGAGGGTATTCGGCAGTTCCCAGGCCCTCGGTCTGCCTCCGTTAAGAAGCCTTATTGTGTGGTCTTTCCCCATTGTGTCTTGGCAGCGGCTGCCCTGAGCTTCAGCGTGTCCCTCAGCATGTAGTCCTGGACCTTGGACTGTGCCAGTCTGCAACACCCAGTTGAGGACAGTTCTTTTAGCTGAAAGATCAGCAAGTATCGGGCAGACCAAAGTGCATCCTTCACTGAGTTGATGACCCTCCAGCAGGGTTGATATTTGTCTGTGTGTGTGTCCCCGGAAACAGCCTGTAGAGCACAGAGTCCCACGTCACCAAGCTGCTGGGGACAATCCTCAACAAATACCCCTGTATCTCACTCCAGAGCTTATTTGCAAAGGCACATTCCACAAGGAGGTGTGTGACCCTCTCATCAGCCCTGCAGCCGCTTCGAGGGCAGCATGTGGTGATGTTGAGACCTTGAGTGTGCATAAAGGATCTGACAGGGAGTACCCTTCTCACCACCAGCCAAGCCAGATCTTGGTGCTTGTTTGTAAGTTCTGGTGATGAGGCGTTCTGCCAGATGACACTGACAGTCTGCTCAGGGAACCATTCAACAGAATCCGCCATTTCCTTTTCTCTCAGAGCCTCCAGGATGTTACGCGCTGACCACTGCTTAATTGCCATGTGGTCAAAGGTGTGTTTGTGGAAAAATTTCTCCACGGAGGACAGGTGCTGCAGTATGGTCTAACTGCTTAGAGTATTTTGCGGTGGTGTGGTCAGACCCATCCTCTGCAACACTTGGGATAGGTAGAACCTGAATAACCTGCTGTTACTGCACAGTATATTCAATTGTTTGGAGCTCAGTGGGACGACTGTAAACCCTTTTTGTGACACTGGGCATAATTACTGCAGTTGGAAAATAACCCCCTTCTCAGATTTTCAACAGAAAAGTTTCTGGCAGAATAACTGTTTGAAAGATAATTAGGGGCAGCACAGTGGTCAGCACAGCTGCCTCTTGGCACTAGGGACCTGGGTTCAATTCCCGGCCCGGAGCACTATTTGTGTGGAGTCTGCACGTTTTCCCTGTGTCTGCGTGGGTTTCCTCCGCATGTTCCGGTTTCCTCCCACAGTCCAAAAGACGTGTTGGTTAGAATGCACTGTCCATGCTAAATTCTCCCTCAGTGTACCCCAACAGGTGCTGGAGTGTGGCGACTTGGGGATTTTCACAGTAACTTCATTGCAGTATTAATGTAAGCCTACTTGCATTGAGAACTTGTTGCATTGTTGGTTCACAGGCAGTGACTATTGCTTGGGCAGAGAGAGTTCAGTCTAATTGATTGGTGACCCAAGAGAGAGGAACTGCAGGAGACTTCACGATGTGTGCCTATCTCAGACTGGTACTTAGCATTGGAGATTGCTGGGTGCAGGGTATTGTGAAGGAATGCAACAGTCCCAAGTAGGAGACTGCACAAGGGGGAATCCTAAAGAGTGGGAAGGCAGTTGCTTTCAGAGATTGTGGAGAGAGAAGTGTTTCTGTAACAATAATCATGTATGGCTGCGTAGTGCCAGGGTAAAGGACGTTACAGAGAACATTCCAGCGAGAGGGCCTGAGAAGTTTGTGGTGCATACTGCTACCACCTTCTTAAATGTATTTGAGATGTCTGCTCACTGAGGATGTGGTTAAAGGCTAGCAAGCAATGCTGCTGACCCACCTGCAGATGTCAGTATTGCACTGCTGGGAGAAGGCCATTCTCTCAGATCTTTCCAACACACGTTCCTAACCGCAGTGCCCGTTCGGAAAACAGCCTGCGCACGTTTCCTAACACTATCAGTTCTGGATAAAATGCTCCCGTCCCACACTGCATGTCTGACATCCAGAGTCCTGTGCTGAAGCAGATTGTTCACACGTGGCTCTGTGAGTCCACATCCCCTCCATCACCAAGATTACTTCCACCTTCAGTGTGTCCCCTATCCCCAGCTCACCAGCTGCTCAAACCTCCATCCAAGCCTTTGTTGCTCAGAGCCCCAGCTTGAATAATAAGACATAGGAGCACTTGGCCCATTGAACCTGCTTTGCCGTTCAATCCTGGCTGATAGTTTTCACATCCCCATTCTCCTGTCTTTTCCCCACAACCTCTGATCCTCTTATTAATCAAGAACCTATCTATCTCTATCTTAAAGACACTCAATGACCTCCACAGCTTTCTGTTGCAAAGAATTCTACAGATTCACCACTCTTTGGCTGAAGAAATTCCTCTTCATGTCTGTTTTAAAGGATCGTCCCTTTAGCCTGAGGTTATGCCCTCTGGTTCTAGTTTTTCCTACTAATGGAAACATCGTCTCCACTCCACTCTATCCAAGCCTGGCAGTATCCTGTAAGTTTCAATAAGATCTCCCCTCATCCTTCTAAATTCCAAAGAATACAGACCCAGAGTCCTCAACCGTTCCTCGTACGATAAACTCTTCATTTCAGGGTTCATTCTTGTCAACCTCCTTTGGACCCTTTCCAAGGCCAGCACATCCATCCTTAAATATGGGGTCCAAAACTGCCCACGATATTCCAAATGGGGTCTGTCAGAGCTCCTCTCCTGGCCACCAGAACCCTCTCTGGTCCATCACTCCTGTGCTTGCTGCCCTGCTTTAGTTCCTGGTCTAGCTGTGCCCTAATCTCTTTCCCCAGCCGCTGCTCGCTCGCTTTCTAATCACAGCCAGCTTTGTAACCTTCAGCGACCTCTGCTCTCCACAAATTCTAGTCTGCTCTACGTTCTGTTATGTACGTTGGGGTGTGGCCACTTTAAGGTAGTGGGGTCAGATGGCCCTGGACGTGGGGTGAGCTGGCCAGGAACTGTCTAGAGTGGACAGTTCACATTTGGGGCATGGAACGAGTAGACTGAATAAAGATGTGTTCTTAAAATCTTGGAGCAGAGTTAAGCCATCGACTCTGCTCTGCCATTTGATCATAGCTGATTTGCTCCCCATCCCTGTTTTCCTGTTTACCCCCATAACCCATTACCAATTAAAAATGTCTGATTCCTTCATAAGTGTACTCTCCCAGCAGTGTTTTCCACAGATTCACAATCCTTTGGGAGAAGTAGTTTCTCCTCAACTCTTTTAAATTTGTTACCTTTTATCCTAAGGCTATGACCTCTTATCCCAGAATGCCCCACAAGAGGAAGCATCTCCTCCACGTCACTTCATTCACATCTTTCCTCATCTTGTATACCTCAATTTAATCCAACCTCATTCTTAATTCCAGTGACGCCTGTTGCCTGACATCTGGCTGTGTAGAGTTCTTGAGAGCAGCTAAAGAATTCAAACAACTGCTTAATTTCAATCACTGTGACTGTGTCTTCTGTTACTGAGGCCATAAATTTCGGAATTCCTTCGACCTCACTGCGTGTGTCCTAATTCACTCTTTACAATATCTCACTTGTCCTCGTCCCTCCCTGCAGGTGTTTGTGTCAAATACGTAATGCTACTTATGAATGAGAATCCCATTGAAATGTATAAGGTCCTGAGGAGACTTGACAGAGTGGATGTCAGGAAGCTGTTACCCTGAGTGGGGTAGACTTTAAGGGGGTGGGGGGCATACGGCTTATCAATTAGACGCCTCGTTTTTAAGACGGAAATCCAGGGTCACGAGTGTAGCCCAGTCCATCGCGCAAAGCAGCCTCCCATCGCTATACTCACGTCCATACACTCCCCGCTGCCTTGGCAAAGCAGTCAGCATAATTAAGGACCCCATCCATCCTGGACATTCTCCTCTCCCAACTTCTTCCGTTGGGAAAAAGATACAAAAGTCTGAGGTCACGTATCAACCGACTCAAGAACAGCTTCTTCCCTGCTGCTGTCAGAATTTTGAATGGACCTACCTTGTATTATGTTGATCTTTCTTTACACCCTAGCTATGAGGGGTACGGACAGAGTAAATAGTTAGAAGCTTTTTCCCAGGATGGAAGAGTCAATTACGAGGGAGTTTAAGGTGCGAGGGGCAAGGTTTAAAGGAGACGTACAAGGCAAATTTTACGCGGAGGGTGGTGGGTGCCTGGAACTTGCTGCCAGGGTAGGTAGTGGAAACAGATATGACACTGTCTTTTAAGGGGCATTTGATAAACACATGAATAGGATGGGAATAGAGGGATATGGTCCCTGGAAGGATAGTGGGTTGTGGTTCATTTGGACAGCGTGGTCAGTACAGGCTTGGGGGGCCAAACGCCTGTTCCAGTGCTGTAATTTTCTTTGCTCTTTGACTGTAACACAACCTTCTCCCCTCTGCATACCATGAACGGTATACTTTGTCTGTATGGCTTGCAAGGAACAATAATTTCCGCTGTATTCCAATACATGTGACAATAATAAATCAAATCAAAGAAATCTTTTCTCGCTCAGGATGCCAGTCAGTGGAATTCTCTTCCCCAGAGAGCAGCGAGGGTGTGGCTCTTTGAATTTATTCAGGGCGGAGTTTGGATTGCTGAGGGACATGAGATGGGGGGTGTGTGACAGGCAGGAGAATGGTGATGAAACTCCAGACAGGTGAGCTGTGACCTTATTGAGTGGCGGAGCAAGCATGAAAGGCTGAATGGCATTGATTCATAGATGCTTACAGCGCAGAATGAGGCCATTCAGCCCATCATGGTCAATAAAAATCTGATTGCACTAATGCCATTTCCCAGCGCTTGACCTTGGCGGTTATAGCAGCACAAGTGACTATCTCTGTACTCTTACAAGTATTTCTGGCTAAAACACCCAGACTGAACCACATGGCACGGCGGCACAGTGCTGCCTCACAATACCAGGGACCCGGGTTCAATTCCCAGTTTGAGTCATTGTCTGTGTGGAGTCTGCACGTTCTCCCCATGTCTGCGTGGGTTTCCTCCAGATGCTCCGGTTTCCTCCCACAAACTGAAAGAAGTGTTGGTTAGGGTACGTTGGCCTTGCTAAATTCTCCCTCAGTGTTACCCGAACAGTTGCCAGAGTGTGGCAACCAGGGGATTTTCACAGAAGCTTCATTGCAGTGTTATTGTAAGCCTTACTTATGACAATAAATTAATTTTACTTTTCAGACAGCAAGTTCTTGACCCCACCCCCCCCCGCCTCCTCCCATCACCCTGTGGATGAAAATATTTCTCCTCAACTCCCAGCTCCACTTAAATCTTTGTCCCATCTGCTTATGGAAAAATCCCTCCTTATCCCCTCTTGTCTCTGTCCTCATCATCATGTACACCTCTCTCAGGCCCCCTCCCAATCTCCCTGCTCCTAATTTGCATATCCCAGTGTTACAGATGTTTGTAATCGGGCAGTGCTGATTGTCATCTCCGTGTGTCCGAACGCACCTTAAAACCACTTTCTACAATGGAGTTACACTACTGTAAAGCAGGAATACAGCAATAAAGATTATCTGCTTTGCTGAGATAACTGTCGTTGACAATTAACACCCAGGATATAACTTCCCTGCTTATAAACAGTTGCAAATGTCCAAAGGTCTAACGTTAACAACTGTGGATAATGCCTTGCCTTTTACCCAGCCCCCTTTGGCATTACCAAAGGGAAACTTGTGACATTATAAACTTGTAAGACTGACCTCAGCTTGTGAACTAACCTACAGTTAGAGGCTGACTGCTGGACAGAGATTAGTCCCTGCTCTGCATTAGAGAGATTCTTTCTACTTAGAAAGGAATCCATAACTAGAGGGCACAGCCTCAGAATAAGGGGACAGAGGGGGCAGTTTAGAATGGAGTTGAGGAGGAACTTTTTCCACTCAAAGGGTAGTGAATCTCTGGAATTCTCTGCCCATTGAAGTGGTGGGGGCTACCTCATTCAGTATGTTTAAGTCACAGGTAGATAGATTTCTGTTCGATAAGGGAATTAAGGGGAGCGTGTAAGTGGAACTGATCCACTTATGATCAGCCATGATCTTATTGAAGGCTAGATGGCCTGCTCTTCTATTTCTTATGTTCTTATTACTGTCATAGAGCTGTGGTTTTTATCTGGAGAATGCTGCTGGAATTGAGATTGAGAGGCTGGGATGGGCTTGGAGAGAAGTAGGAGTTCTCATGTCAGCCTAAGGTAGTGATGTGCCAATCATCAAGTGGCAAAGGGGTTATATAGAGTCTTCTGATCTCAGCTTGGTGCTGGTAGCTCAGAGGTGAGTGGGTGCAATGTGCTGTTCCTGGGCACAAGACCCCCATTCACTCTCCCCCTCTCGTGGAGATAGCTGACCTTGTGGCACTATTTGAGAAGCCCAAGAATGGTCATAACACAGGCAGTTTATCCCTACTTGTACAATGATAACTGATTGTCAACCCCACTTAAACACTCCCCCTCTCCCACTTCACCAATGCTCCCCACCCCACAATATATATTATTGTGTAGTATATCGAGTAAGCTTACATTAACACTGCAATAAAGTTGCTGTGAAAATCCTGAATCGCCACACTTCGGTGCCTGTTTGGATACACCAAGGGAGACTTTAACACAGCCAATACACCCGAACCCGCGCATCTTTCTGACTGTGAGAGGAAACTGGAGCACTTGGAGGAAACCCACGCACATACAGGGAGAACGTGTAAACTCCATACTAGCAGTGACTCGAGCTGGGAATCGAACTCGGCCTACGAGGCAGCAGTGCTAACCTCTGTGCCACCTATGGACATATTCAGTATATGTTTAAAAGTAATACCATCTTTAGTCATATTTGCCTCCGTGTAGGGTACATTTTAGCTTGCTGGTCCATAGTAAATGTTACCCTGAGTGAGAATACTGACTTGGTTCCTTTGCTCTCTGATGCTTCAGCTTTGCAGTTACCAAGTACAAACAAAGCTTCAGCTAGAAACAAAATCCACAGCTCATATTATGAAGCTTTTGCATTATAAATACATTTGCCTTTTACTGATTTGCATTGATGTATATTTCGATGGCTGACCCCGGTGGTAGATTGATGCATGAGGTTTAATCTTATGGGATCCAGGATGAACATAGAACATAAAACATTACAGCGCAGAACAGGCCCTTCGGCCTTCGATGTTGCGCCAACCATTATAAAAAAGCAATGACCCTCCAAACTAAACCATTCCTTTCTCTTCCATAAACTTATCAACTAACCTCTTAAACGCCACCAAACTTGGCGCATCTACAACTGCCGCAGGCAGGGCATTCCACTCCCTAACCACCCTCTGGTAAAGAACCTACCTCTGATATCCGTCCTATAACTATCACCCCTTAATTTAAAGCTGTGTCCCCTCGTGCTAGCTTTCTCCATCCTAGGAAAAAGGCCATCACTGTCCACCCTATCTAAACCTCTAATCATCTTATATGTTTCAATAAGGTCTCCTCTTAGCCGCCTCCTTTCTAACAAAAACAACCTCAAATCCCTCAGCCTCTCTTCATAAGACCTGCCCTCCATACAGGCAACATCCTGGTAAACCTCCTCTGTACCCTCTCCAATGCCTCCACATCTTTCTTATAATGTGGGGACCAGAACTGCACACAATACTCCAAGTGCGGCCGCACTAGACTTTTGTACAGTTGCAACATGACGTTGCAGTTCCGAAATTCAATCCCCCTACCAATAAAAGCTAAGACTCCATATGCCTTCTTAACAACCTTATCGACTTGACTGCTTACTTTCAGGGATCTATGCACATACACACCAAGATCCCTCTGTTCATCAAGACTACTAAGAATCCTACCATTAGCCCTATACTCTACACATTTATTATTCTGCCATAGTGCATTACCTCACACTTTTCCACATTAAACTCCATTTGCCACCTCTCGGCCCAGCTCTGCAACTTGTCTAAGTCCCTCTGCAAACTATAACAACCCTCTTCACTATCTACCACTCCACCGACTTTAGTGTCATCTGCAAATTTACTAATCCATCCTTCAATACCCTCATCCAGATCATTTATAAAATTACAAACAGCAGGGGCCCCAAAACAGACCCCTGAGGTACACCACTTGTCACCGAACTCCACAATGAATATCTCCCATCAACCACCACCCTCTGTCTTCTATCTGCTAGCCAATTCCTAATCCAATTAGCTAAATCCCCCTCTATCCCATACATCTGCATTTTCTGCAGAAGCCTTCCATGGGCCACCTTATCGAACGCCTTACTAAAGTCCATATATACCACATCAACTGCCTTACCCCATCCACCTCTTTGGTCACTTTTTCAAAAAACTCAATAAGGTTAGTAAGGCACGACCTACCCTTCACAAAACCATGCTGACTATCCCCAATCAATTCATTTCTCTCTAAATAACTATAAATCCTATCCCTAATAATTCTCTCCAATACTTTGCCCACAACAGAAGTAAGACTCACTGGCCTATAATTCCCTGGAAGGTCTCTCTTCCCCTTCTTGAACAATGGGACCACATTCGCTATCCTCCAGTCTTCCAGAACCATACCCGTAACCAACGACGACCTGAAGATCAGAGCCAGAGGCTCTGCAATCGCCTCTCTTGCCTCCCAGAGAATCCTAGGGTAAATCCCTTCCGGCCCAGGGGACTTATCCAACTTCAAACCCTCAAGAATATCTAGCACATCCTCCTTATCTACTTCAATACTTTCCAGTTTGCAACCCTGTATCCCAGTGTTCTCCACAACTACATTTACATCTCCCTGCGTGAATACCGAAGAGAAATATTTATTCAGTGCCTCTCCAATCTCTTCAGGCTCCACGCACAACTTCCCACTGCTGTCTATGACTGGCCCTAATCTTGCCCTAACCAATCTTCTACTCTTAACATATCTAAAGAAAGGATTAAGGAGAATCCTAAAGCTATCAGCCAAAGTCTTCTCGTGTCCTCTCTTAGCTCTCCTCAATTCACTCTTTAGCTCCCTCCTGGCTAATCTATAGCTATCCATTGCACTAACCGAGCCTTCAAGCCTCATCCTGACATAAGCCTCCTTTTTCCTTTTAACCAGCGAATTAACTTTTTTCGTACACCAAGGTTCCCTTACTCGACCATTTCCTCCTTGCCTGACAGGGACATACTTATCAAGGACTCGCAGCAGCTGCTCCTTGAATAAGCTCCACATTTCAGATGTTCCCAGTCCCTGTAGTTTCCTAGTCCAACCTATGCACCCTAATTCTCTCCTTATGGCCTCATAATTACCCTTCCCCAGCTATAACTACTGCCCCCAGCTTCATGCCTATCCCTATCCATCACTAAGGTGAACATAACCGAATTGTGGTCACTATCACCAAAATGTTCACTAACTTCCAAGCCTAACACCTGGTCTGGCTCATTGCCCAGCACCAAATCCAATGTAGCCTCACCTCTAGTTGGCCTATCTACATACTGAGTCAAAAAACCTTCCTGCACACTTTGTACGAAAACTGACCCCTCTAACGAGCTAGAGCTATAGCTATTCCAATCAATATTAGTAAAGTTAAAGTCCCCCATAACAATTACCCTATTACTTTCACTCCTGTCCAGGATTGACTTTGCAATCCTTTCCTCTACCTCTCTAGAACTTTTAGGAGGTCTATAAAAGACTCCCAACAGGGTGACCTCTCCTCTCCTGTTTCTAATCTCAGCCCATACTACCTCAACAGACAAGTCCTCATCAAACTTCTTTTCTGTCACTGTGATACAGTCTTTGACTAATAATGCCACTCCTCCCCCCCTTCTACCTCCTTCTCTCCTCCGACTGAAGCATTTGAACCCCGGAACCTGCAACATCCATTCTTGTCCCTGCTCTACCCAAGTCTCTGAAATGGCCACAACATCGAAGTTCCAGGTACTGGTCCAAGCTGCAAGTTCCTCCCCCTTATTGCGAATACTCCTTGCATTAAAGTATACGCATTTCAAACCATGCCCTACTCCACCCGTACGCTGCTGTGTTTTACAGCTTTCCTCTATGACCCCCCTACTCTCATCCCTCTTAGCACCCCAACTACTCAGGATCCCACCCCCTCTCTGAATCAGTTTAAAGCCCCCTGCATAGCCTTTGCAAATTTTCCCCCCAAGATATTAGTTCCCCTCTGGTTCAGGTGTAGACCATCTCTCTTGTAGAGGTCCCACCTATCCCAGAATGAGTCCCAATTGTTCAGGAACCTGAACCCCTCCCTCCTGCACCATCCCCGCAGCCACGAGTTCAAACATTCCCTCTCTCTGTTCTTCTCTAAACTATCCCTTGGCACAGGCAAGAGTCCAGAGATAACCACTCTGCCAGTTTTGGCCCTAAGCTTCCACCCCAACTCCATAAATTTCTGTTTAATATCCCCTTCCCTTATCTTACCTATATCATGTGTCCCTACATGAACTATGACTTGGGGCTGACTCCCCTCTCCCTTAAGAATCTTAAAAACCTGCTCCGCGACATCCTGGACCCCAGCCCCTGGGAGGCAACACACCAGCCCTGAGTCCCTTTTATTACTATTTACTCTCCTATCTGTTCCGCTAACTATGGAGTCTCCAATTACCAGGCCCAATCTCTTATTCCCCCTACCCACCTGAGCATTCTCAGCAGGCTCACCCCCAGAGACCTGCTCCCTTTGGTCATCTCCAGTTGATTCTTCCTCAACTATAGCCTCCAGGACAGAGAATTTGTTTTGGAGGGGAACAGCCCCAGGGGATTGTCTTCCCGATTGCTTCTTACCCCTCTTCCTAATAGTTATCCAAGAATCATGAAATCAATGAATGATTCTTGAATCAAGAATCAGAAAAAGGATAATTGAGGTAGCAATTGGATGCAAAATTGGCCTGGTGACAAAAACCAGAGGGTTATTTTTCAAACTGGAGGCCTGTGACCAGCTATATGTCTCAGGGATCAGTGTGGGCCCACTGTTATTTGCCAATTACGTTTGGATGAGAATTTAGGTGGAATGGTTAATAAATTTGCAGATGACACCAAGATTGGTGGCACAATGGACAGTGAAGAAAATTATCTAAGATTGCAACAGGATCTTGATCATTTGAGCCAGTGGACTGATGAATGGCAGATGGAGTTTAATTTAGAGTTTAATGCGAGGTGATGCATTTTGGTAGGTCACATCAGATTAGGACATACTCATTAACTTTAGGATGTTGGGGAGAGTTGTAGAACAAAAAGATCAGGGTACAGTTTTATAGTTCCTTGAAGTGGAGTCACAGATGGACAGAGTAGTGAAGAAGGCATTTGGAATGCTTGGCTTCATCAGTGAGGACATTGATTACAGCAGTTGGGACGTCTTGTTGAAGTTGCACAAGACATTGGTAAGGTCACATTGGAATACTGTGTACAGTTCTGATCACCCTATTATAGAAAGGATATTATTAAAGTAGAAAGACTGGAGAAAAGATTTACTAGGATGCTACCGGGACTTGATGGTTTGAGTTATAAAGAGAGATTAGATAGACTGGGAGTTTTTTCCCCTGGAGTGTAGAAGGATTAGTGATCTTATTAAGGTCTATAAAATAGAGGGGCACAGATTAGGTAGATAGTCAATATCTTTTCCCAAAGGTAGGGGGAGTCTAAAACTAAAGGGTATACATTTAAGGTGAGGGTGCGAGATACAGAAGGGTCCAGAAGGGCAATTTTTTTTACATAGAGGATGGTGAGTATCTGGAACGAGCTGCCAGCAGCAGGTACTATTTTGTCTTTTAAAAAACATTTTTACAATTACATGGGTAAGATGGGTATTGAGGGGTATAGGCCAAATATGGGCAATTGGAACTAGCTTAGTGGTTTAAAAGAAGGGTGGCATTGACAAGTTGGGCTGAAGGGCCTGTTTCCATGCTGTAAACTTCTATAACTCTGAATTGGGGTGTGGGGGTGGGTTGAGGAATACAGATTATTGTCACCTTTACAAAGGAGAATAGAAGCCCAGAATTTTGGGGAATTGGCAGTCGGGCCGTTGCTCTGTTTCTTAGAGCTTCCCTTTATCAGGAGCCACACCTTCCTTGTCAGACTTTCCAACTTGGGTCAAGTCGGAGAGTGTATAGTGGAGCTGTTCAGGAATCCTCTTGGTGAAGTTGGGTGAAGGGATGGCATTTGTGGTGGCTGTTTGGGGCTGGAGGAAAAGAAGTGTGGCCAATGGGAAAAGTGGGGTAAGTGGGTGGGGGGTGGATTGCGGGGAGCAGTGTGGGTGGGGCTTGGAGGGAGCACTGAGTGATCAATGGAAAGTGAGGTGTGTGGGGGAAGAGATTGTGGGGGAATGTGGTCGGTGCTTCAGTTACCCAGCAGTTAGAAGTGTTTTTAAATCCTCTAACATTTCCTGGGGGTCTTTTCCCATAAGACAGTCAGAACCAATAGAAATCCGAGATTGAATCGGAGCATTGGATGGCTCCTGGTGCAGTCCAACAGGAATTTGATCTTTCCAGGCAATTGGGTGAGGCTGGTTTGAGGGTGAGAGGCACCTTTGCAGTTGACTCCATCCCCTGCCCAGGTATGGTGCCCCAGAGGCCATGTTACCCACTCCCATTGCACCCTAAGGTGCAGACGCCTCTCAATGGACACATCAATGGGCACAGTGGTGATCAGTGGTATGCAGGAGGCTCATCCCAAAACGCCAAGTGGCCAGCTCAATGCTGCCGAGGTAGAACTGGGAGAGTTATTTGTGAAACTGTTCACGGCAGACTGTGCGATAAGAGAGAGGGAACTTCAAATGCTGATCTCTTTCCAGTGCACAGCAACTGAAAAATAGCAGGAATGTTGTGATGGAAGCAAGTTGTAACCTGAGTGAACCTTTCGTGTTTCTGTCACTAGTGTTGAACCTACCAAGGTTCTGTGAAGCTGCCCTCAATTTATTTCCCAGTAAAATTAAATCATTCAGGATTCAGCCACAGGTCACAGATTTATCTCAAGTTCAAAACCTCTTTCAGAACCTGCAGCGTGTTGCCAAAAGTGACACTCCCAGTACAGCAGCAGGGGTGCGCTGTACTGTCAGGGTGACACTCCCAGTGCGGTAGCAGGGGCAGGCTGCACTGTCGGGGTGACGCTCCCAGTGCGGTAGCAGGGGCAGGCTGCACTGTCAGGGTGACACCGTCAGGGTGAATTCCTTCTGAACGACTGTTTAATTTCGACGTGAATAAGGCAATGTAATTATATTCTAGGTGTTTGCAGGTAAGTGTGAGAGTCAGCAAACGGAGAAATTGTGTAGTATTTATAAATTGTGGCTAACTTAGACTATTGTAATGTAAGTATGCTCCAAATGTACCATAAATGTGATATGTGTAACATCCAAACCTCAGGAATATCTGAATTCTGAAATGCAGGCAGCCCCAACTAAGGCTTTCTGAAAAAGTTCTCTGGACCTGTACAAAGTTTATCCCTTCAACTCTTTGATGTTTGGAAACCATCTGACCAATTTATTCAGTTTAGATCTATCTTGTTTGACTTTTGTTAATTCCAATTTATCATTCAGGATAACTTTTTTTTACTTGTTTTAGTTGTCTCGGTTTTAAGAGCTCTGACTTCCTCCCAAAGTTTTTATGCTAAAATAGGGAACTGAAAGATATATCCCACATTCCCAAAAAAAACTTCAAAATAATCAGGAAAGAAATACCACATCTTTGGCTGAGTTGCCAAACTCCATTGTGGGTTTCCAGGACAACCCTGAAGACTTAGGGCAGCACAGTGGTTAGCACTGCTGCCTCCCATTTCCAGGGATCCGGGTTCAATTCCCTGCCTTATCTGTGTGGAATCTGCACGTTCTCCCCATGGGTTTCCTCTGGGCACTCTGCTTTCCTCCTCTAGTCCAAAGATGTGTGGGTTAGGATTTGCTATGCTAAATTGCCCCTTTGTGTCAAAGAGGCTAGCTAGAGTAAATGCATGGGAATAGGGCCTGTATGAGATTGTGGTTGGTATAGACTCAGTGGGCCAAATGATCTCCTTGTGCACTGCAGGGATTCTATGATGCTAAATTCTCCTTCAGTGTACCCAAACAGGTGCCAAAGTATGGCGACTAAGGAAATTTCACAGTAATTTCAGCCTATGTGCTGAAATTAACAATTGCAATGTTAATGTCAGCCTATTGGTGAGACTGTTGAATTAGCTTGAGGCTGTTATCCAGTTTGAGCTTCCATGCCGGTACCAACAGAGTGCAGCATTGCCTGAGGTGCAGTGACGTGATGTTAACAGAGGCCTCATGGCATCGTTTGAAGAGGAGCAGGGCAGTTCTGCCCAGTTGGTCCTGGACAACATTATCACTCTGCCAGCCTCTCTCAAACTGTTCAGCTTGCTTCATTTCTCTATATTGATATTTGAGAAGAACAGCATTGGGGTTGCATATCCCGAGGACATGCAAACTATACAAATGCCTATATTTCCCATAAATACTTTGTCAGTCTTACATGTCTACCGCATGCTGGTTTTTAATCATTTACCCCCATAATTACCCCTTCACCTCCCACTCCCCCAAACATGCCATCCCTACCATCTCCGTTGGATACCCAATTCTAAATCTTTTAGCCACAGGGTCAAACTTGTTAAAATACAACCTGTAAAGCCAAGTATAATGGGAAACCGTGCCAATTTGATCAGTATCCAATTCATGGAATCATGGAACCCCTACAGTGCAGAAGGATGCCATTTAGCCCATTGTGTTTGCAACCAGCCACAATCCCACCCAGGCCCTATTACTGGAACTCTACTTATTTACCCTGCTAATCCCCCTGACACTAGGGACAACAGCCAACTACCCTAACCCGCACATCTTTCAGACTGTGGGAGAAAACCTTGGAGGAAACTCGTACAGACACAGGGAGAACATGCAAGCTCCACATAGACAGTAATCTGAGGCCGGAATTGGACCCAGGTCCCTGGTGCCATGAGACAGCAGTGCTAACAGATGCACCATTGTGGATATGGGCAATACTTTTTTGCCCATCGCTCATTGTTCTTGAACTGGATGTCTCATTTGACCATTTCAGAGGGTGGCTAAGAGTCAGCTGCATTGCTGTGGGTCTGGAGTCACGTGGGCCAGACCAGGTGAGGGTGGCAGATTTCCTTCCCTAAAGGGACATCAGTGAGCGGAATGGGTTTTACGATCATCAGTAATAATTGTCACAACCACTAAGACTAGCTTTCAATTCCAGATTTTTATTAATTTAAGTTCCACCAGCTGTCGAGGTGGGATTTGAACCTGTGTCCCCCAGAGCATGGGGCCTCTGGATTACGAGCTCAGTGACTGTGCCGTTAGTCAGTTCCACGCTGATAGGTGAAACTCAAACTAGGAAGTGGCTCCTTTCCTTAATGGGGAGAGTTTGTTAACTTGGTTTGCAATCAACATTACTCTCAACACCCTCACCCCCTCCAGTGTCCCAGCTATCCCCATTTGTAGATGTACACTGAGTCTGGGCCTCTGGGTTACTAGCCCCGTGATGTTACCACTGTCTCCCCTCTAATTTCCCAGGTTTGTGTCTGTCAACTGGAGCTCTTTATTTTTGAAAATGAAGGTTGTGCAATACTAAATTTCACCTTTCGCAATAATAGATACTCTAATGTCAAGTTCACCTGTGACATTGTCTTTTCTGAAGGTGTGCCTTTGGACCCGGCTTTAAAGGAACCTCCTAACTTCCAGTGCGTAGTAATCCTGAAACCAGCGCTCCAGGTTAATGACTCAGTTAGCTCAGGGCAAAAGAGAATGGTGAAGCAGCGTTCCATACTGAAGGGAGAACAGAACAGAGCAGCAAAGGTGTTACACAGTCAGGACGGAACGTCAGGCCAAGAGAAGTCAAAAACAGAGAATCAAACAGAACAGGAAATGAGCAAAAGGAAGCTGCCATTTAGACGTGTCTCAATTGCTCCAGACCAGTCGATCGTTATTGAATCAACTCAACGTCGGATAGGTACTCGTTCCAATAGCATGGAAGGAAATATACCACCTCAGCATGAGCCAGAGAAGGAGACTGATTTAATACCCAATAATGAAGCCCAGTTGCAGGCAGTAGGTCAGTATTTGCTGAATGGATTTGCCCAGGAAAGCTTTGAGGGAAAATGTGGATTGTTGTACTTAAAACAAACAAACACTTTCAGGTACAAATAACCCATTTCTTACAGAGCATTGGGTCACCCCCAGAGAAAAACTGTTCAGTCCCCAGCAAAGCGTAGATTCGGGAGCACAAAGTCCAGAAATTCTCTAACCCAGAGAGCTGAGTGTGCAGCGTAAGAGTGTACAGTGCAGCAATGGACACATCATCACCTCCTGCTCACTAAAGGCTTGGTGGATGGAGGCAATATAGTGGATGACTCTTTACTCCAGAACACCAACTTGTCTGAGCTGCATTGCCCCACTCGAGTAACACTGCAGGTGACTGGGAGAAATCTCACTCTGCTGCCTTGCCAAGTTATCACGATCTTCAGGTGCTTGATGTGAAGGGACGCTGCCTTCGGAATTGGACCCCACACACACACACAGACAGGGATTAGGAGCTGTGACTTAGTGAGGGATGGGGCCTGAGGGGGTGGGCGGATGACTGTTGAATCCAAGGCCAGGTAGCTCCTAACCAGGACAAAGGTGCCTCTGGTAACTCCCATTGTGGCTGGGTGTATGAAGTCATTCTGGCTGAGACCAAGCGAGTCCTCGCTCTGTGCCAATAATGC
The DNA here is from genome assembly GCA_024679065.1 of Sphyrna mokarran. Lineage (NCBI taxonomy): Eukaryota > Metazoa > Chordata > Chondrichthyes > Carcharhiniformes > Carcharhinidae > Sphyrna > Sphyrna mokarran. The sequence continues at coordinate 5,573,973 of JAGIQG010000035.1, read as the reverse complement.
ATTATTGGCACAATCAAAAGAGACAACCTTTTTGTGTGTGTGATTGTGTGTGTGTGTGAGATATGTCTATCCTATCTATTTGCCTGTCGCGTATGTGTGAGAGAGATATTTCTGTCCTGTGTGTGTGATATCAGTCTATCTGGTATGTGTGTGATACCTGTCTGCCTTGTCTATCCATTTCTGCCTGTGTGTGTGAGAGATATCTCTGTCTATCAGGATGGGTTAATGGAGAGTGAGTAGACATATAGAGCTGACTTTCATTGTGTGTGACCTGTATTTGTTTCTGGGGAGCCACTTGTTGCAGGAAGGAGTAGAGAGGTGGAGACAGGCTTGGGGAGTCACGGAGATTCCAGTGGTATTACTCTGCCCAGACTACCATTTTTCCTCTGGGTGTCAGTCTGAAAGTGAAGATGCTGGCATTGGGCTTGAGTAAACACGGTCAGAAGTAAACACCTGGTTAAAATCCAACAGGTTTATTTGATAGTAAGCTTTCAGAATGCTATTCCTTCGTCAGGTGAGTGGAAAGTTCCCATTCACCTGATGACGAAGCACGATTTCCAAAAGCTTGTGGGTTTACTGTCAAATAAACCTGTTGGACTTTAACCTGGTGTTGTCAGACTTCTTACTGTGTCAGTCTGAAAGCAGTGGCTGTGAGATGAGTGTTTCCCCAAAGTACCTACCACATTCATCAAATTTATCAGAGTATATTCAATAATGTGCAGAACAACTCATAATATTTAGACTGAATCGATAATTACACTCTCCAGTGCACGGCACACAGACAGGCGAAGAGACTTTGTTTTAGTTTCCAGTTCCTGACTACACTGAAGGGTCTTCTCCCCATTGCCTCTTTGCAGAGGCTTCCCCAAGCTTTAATGGGTGCCTCGGGAGTATCACCCTGGACCTTGTAGAGTGTCCGTCTGCAGTACCCAACCATGAACAACTCTGTGCTGATAGCTCATGCTTATTGTACTGAGACTACAATGGAGTGAATCAGCCTCCCAGGGATATACACTCCCCTGCGTTCCTCACTGAGTGAGACTTGGAGCTCAGGGTTGGTTTGCATCATCCTGTATTCAGCAAAAAATCCTTTTTTATCTTACCAAAATGCTGGAAAAGTTTATTTTCAAATTGTACTTGATTCCTTTTGCTCGATTTGTGACCTCGCAAAGACATTAAATAATCTCCCCTCCCCCACTTCCCTCCAGGAGCCACTAGGGTCTCTGTGTTGAGGCAGCCAATATGGTATTGACCGTGTGGATGCTGCATCAGCTCTCTCTCTCTCTCCCTCCCTCTGTCTCTGCGTGTCTGTAGGAAGTGAAGCAGTCAGAGGGCCTCTGTTGGAGAATAATCGAGGTGCGTTGCTGAGCCGTTGTATATCCATGCCTGTGGACATCTCTGGTAAGCCTGGGAGTTCTGCTTCACCAAGCCCTAGATCACACAACTGCAAAAACACATGCATGCCTTCAATAATACCCCCTACAGCTTTCTCAAACTAATGTTTCAATCCATAATTCACTTGTGGGCAATTGCAGATTTGGTGCATCTACCAATCCAGTGCTTTGGAATTTGACCAATCAAAATGTCAGCACGTTATTTATTTCAGTTTTTCCCAATGTCCTCCTCATCCTGATATTCCTTCAACCCTCCCCCTTTTTCTCCTCTCTCTCTCTGCCTTTTCACTCTCGCTTTGCTCTCGCCCCGCCCCCTTCTCGCTTTGCTCTCGCCCCGCCCCCTTCTCGCTTTGCTCTCGCCCCGCCCCCTTCTCGCTTTGCTCTCGCCCCGCCCCGATGCCCTATCCCTGTCTGTGTTGTAGTTAATGAGCTGTAGTGGCAATATGGGGTGACCATTCCACTTTACTAATCAAGGATTATTTCCAAACAACTTGTTGCCTTGACAGGAATACAGAAGAACGTATGTTCGGATTTTGACATGGCGTGTCAAAGAGGGAGGATTTCAGCGTCCTTGCAGGAAGAGTCACAACCAATCCAAACGCCCTTAAGTCGAGTAAGATGATAGTGTTTAAACTTGTCTATCATGTCACGGTTTATGCCATGAATTACGGCTTGTGATCTTGGACACCCACCCGTTCCTACATTCTGTTGTCCCCCATTGCCTCTCCCTCTCCATTGCCCCCCACCCCCCGATCTCCCGTCCTTGTCTCTTCCCCAATCGCTGCCCTGTCTCCCCAATAGCTGCCCTAGCACTGGTTGTCTCGCTACCCACACCCCCACCACCACCTGTGCTCTGAAAGTCATGATTCCAAATAAACGTGCTGGACTTTAATCTGGTGTTGTGAGACTTTTTACTGTTCACACCCCAGTCCAACGCCAACATCTCCACATCACAACCCCACCCCGTGCGTTAACTGTTGGCTGTGAGTTAATGAAGCCCTTCTAAATATTTGTAGAAATGGTATGTTTTAAATGTCAGCCCATTTTAATTAAAGATTTAGTACTGGGTGTTACAGAATCTAGAGATTGCAGCAGTTTGCGTGACCACATGCTTGTGAACCCAATGGGTAGTGTGTGTATGACTTTGCGTGGTGATTGTGTAGGGAGGTGGTGAGTGATGGGTGCCAGGGTACTGGGGGGCTGGGTGAGGGGAGGTTGGTGAGACGGGAGGTTGGTGAGACAGGGACAGAGATGGGGGGGGGGTGGTTAGAAGTGTTCCATTATGCTTCTGTTTTACCTGAATGATTGTCTTTATCTGTCTGTCCCAGTCTGCACCACAAGACAGCAGGGAGCGTAGATCGGTGACGGTGGAGGAACAACCATCGTGTGTATACATTTATCCCGAGGACGAGACAGATGAAGTCTATGGGGCGACTGAGGTCAAATATGTTGGGACACTATTCGAGGAGGCAAAACAGGAGCTCTTGAAGTTGTTGCGGATTGAGGTGGAGAACGTTTTGCTTTCTTACTCTTTAGGAGTTTGCATTTCTCTGTGTGTGTGTGTCAGAGAGTAAGGGATAAACCTCAAATGAAGAGAAAGCAACCATGGAATGTTGGTATTGCTGGCTGGGCCGGCATTTATTGCCCTTGAACTGTGCCTCACTTGGCCATCTCGGAGCCAACCACATTGCTGTGGTTCTGGAGTCACATCTAGCCCAGGCTGGGTAAGGGTGGCAGATTTCCTCCCCGAAAGGACGTCAGTGAACCAGATGGATAATCGATGAGAGTTTTGCAGTCACCATTAGTGAGACTAGTTTTAAATTCCAGATTTTAAGAATTGAATTTAAATTCCACCATTAGCCTGCGTCTCTGGATTACCAGTCCAGTGACATTACTGTTAACCCAAAACCACACTGGTCAGTGAAGTTAAAATAAGACACGGCTCCTTCCTTTAATGGAGAAGCATTGTTTGCAATCAACCCCCCCACCCCCGTCTTCCCCCCAGCCAGTCCCAGCTATCCTTGTTTATTGGCGTACAAATGGCCAATAAAACTGCCATGAAACCTGATGCACTTACCCAATGAAGGAGCAGCACTCTGAAAGCTGGTGATTCCCAAAACCTTGTGTTGCGCAGCTTCTTACTGTGCCTACCCCAGTCCAACGCTGGCATCTCCACGTTATTAAACAGTGTAATAAGCAAGACATTGACAATTGCCCTATGTCACTGCTTTCCCGCCCACCCCAGATTCGCGACATCTTTGGGCTCCTTCTGCATTTTCATTCTGAGTGACGGTTGAGTGGTTTAGCTTTATTATAAGGCGATTGCCAATGTGTTGTTAACTCTGGCTGTGCAACCTGACTGATCCCAATTTTGCCCTGGCATTCCAATTCTGCAGATGTTCCAAGGTACCTCAGGTGCTGGTGGATGTAATGGGGCAATGGTGTAATGATGTAAATGTGCAATGCTGGCTTCAGTTCCTGGCACCGCCCTCTGGGAAAGACACATTGAACATGGAGGGCTGCTGCTCCAGTTCATCAGAAGCTAAAGGGGTCAATGTATGATGAGGGTGAACCACATAGACGTGTACTCCCTTGCGTTGTAGATTGGCATGACCTGATCGACTCAAGGAGCTGGTAGGATAGGTAGAAACCGTTCCCTCCAGTGTTAATCTTATTCTGAAGAGCCTGAGACATGTTGTTATTTTAAAGGTGCTATATCAATGTAGGTTGTTCTTGTGGAGTAGCCAGAATATGGGGGTGTGAGGGTGGGGTTGTGATATGAGTGGAAGGTAGACAGTTCAGAATGGATATCAGAATGTACGGTTTGACACATAGGGTGCTATAAATCTGAAACCCTCTTCTTTCATTAAGCTGTGTATTTTAGGGACCAGTCGCACATCTCTGAACCCAGACTGATCTGTGATTTTGTGAGGTAAGGCTGAGGAGCCATGTGGTCATAGAATCCTGACAGTGCAGAAGGAGACTGTTCAGCCCATCTACCCTGTGCCAACAGCAATCTGCCCAAGCCCTAAATTGCCCTGGGTTGTATAGGTTTGATGGATAAGCAAGTTAAATGTGTGGGGGTTAGGGCCTGGGTGGATTGTTGTCGTTGCAGACCAGATGGGCTGAATGGCCTCCTTCGGTGCTGCAGAGATACTGTGAATTCATCTAATCCTCCAGTGGGCTGATGTGCTTTGAGTCTTGTTATGAACTCAGGTCTCAGGTATCTTCAGTGTGGGTGGAAACCCAGAGCAGACTTCACACAGACAGTGAGCCAAGGCTGGAATAGAACCTGGGTGCCTGGCGCTGTAAGACAGCAGTGCTAACCACCGTACTGTCGTGCCACCCAGTCATGATCTAATTGAACGTTGGAACAAGCTCACTCCTGTCTCGTTCGCAGAGAGTGCCCAAGCTTGCTATTTTAGATTTCAGCTTGTGTGGATTATTCAGAGCGAGTTGCTGCCATTTTTCAGTAATTATATAGACTGGGGCCACGCTAGACTGGCTTGTAATCAAGTTGCTGATCCGATGGTGTTTGTGCCTAGGGTAGCATTATCCAGTGTTGTCACTGGTAATTTAGACTGACGCTGAATAATCCTCAATCCTGAAACTCCATTCACAGAATCTCTACAGGTCAGGAGGAGGCCATTCGGTCCATCTGACCTTCAACAACAATCCCACCCAGGCCCTAACCCCACAACCTATACGTTTACCCTGCTAATCTGTCAAACCTACACATCTCAGGCAATGTGGGTTACAGAGATGGGGCTAGAGTAGATTGTTAACTCCTGAATATAATAATGTGGCGAATACAAAGACCTGTGTCCAAAAAGAACAATTGAACCGGTATTAAATATTCCTGAACACAAGGTGTTGAGGAAGGATAGAAGGTATAGTAGTATTAATGCTGGCAGATAAGAGGATGTCTTCGAGGGGGACAAGGACAGAGTCTATAGTTAGAGTTGGGAAACAATAGAGGTACCTTTACACTATTGGGCAAATTCTGTAGCTATCAACCAGTGGGAAGGGAGTAGATTTGCAGGGAAATATTAGGGGTAATATTACTAAGTTTATTAGTGTAACAAAGAGGCTTACATTAACACTGCAATGAAGTTACTGTGAAAATTCCCTAATCACTACACTCCGGTGCCTGTTCGGGTACACTGACGGAAAATTTACCATGGCCAGTGCACCCTAACCAGCACATCTTTCACACTAGGAGGAAACTGGAGCACCCGGAGGAAACCCACGCAGACACGGGGAGAACTTGCAGATTCCGCACAGTGACCCAAGACTGGAATTGAACCGAGTCCCTGGCACTGTGAGGCAGAAATGCTAACCACTGCGCCACCGTGCAGCCCCCTCCTTATAGTGTATAAATAGCAAAGAACGCTACTGTGCAGGAACAGGCCCTTTGGCCCACCTAGTCTGTGTCAATCACATTGTCCTACCTAGACCAACTGCCTGTATCCCTCTATTTCCTGTCTGTTCATGTGTCCACCCAGATAAGTCTTAAATGCGGCTAATGTATCTGCCTCACACACCTCACGTGGCAGTACATTCTAGCCCCCACCACCTTCTGTGTGGAGGAAAAAAACGTTCCCTGCTCATCTCCACTGAACCTACCCCCACTTAACTTGAATCGTGTCCCTTTGAAATTGTCATGTTTGCCCCTGGGAAAAAGCTTCTAACTGTTCACCCTATCCATAGGCCTCATATAATGTTATAAACTTCTGTCAGATCACCCCCCCCCCCCCACCCACCCGCCACGCCCAGCCTCCATGCTGCAAGTTATTGTTAAAGGGGATTTTAATTGTCTAATGTACACTGGCATAATAGAATATGGAACTCTACAGTGCAGAAGAAGGCCATCCGGCCATACAGATTAGAAAGACCGCAATCCCATTCAGGCCCTACCTCCATGCATTTACCCTAGTTAGACACCTGATACTAAGGAGTGATTTAGCACGGCCAGTCCACCTAACCCGCACACGTTTGGGCTATGGGAGGAAACCATAACACCCAGAGGAAACCCATGCAAACACAGGGAGAACATGCAAACTCCACACAGACAGTGACCCGAGCCGGGAATTGAACCCAGGTCCCTGATACTGTGAGGCAGCAGTGCGAGCCACTGTGTCACTGAGGCCACCCTAAAGGCACTGTCTTTCTTTGTAAGGTGCCTAGAGAAGTTTTAGAACATAACTTCAATACAGCACAAACAGGCCCTTCGGCCCACGAGTTGCGCCGATCACATCTACCAATCCACAGACCTATCTATAACCCCTAACCTATTCTTTTCCATATACTCATCCAGAAGTCTTTTAAAAGACCCCAGTGAGTTTGCCTCAACAACCTCCGACGGCAGTCGGTTCCATTCACTCACTACCCTCTGAGTGAAAAACCTACCCCGACATCCCCTTTGTATTTGCTTCCCTGCACCTTAAATCTGTGTCCTCTCGTAGTGACTGTTTCCGCTTGGGGAAATAGTCTCCGAGAGTCCACCCTATCTATTCCTCTCAACATTTTACAAACCTCTATCAGGTCGCCTCTCAACCTAGGTCTCTCCAGTGAGAAGAGTCCCAGCTCCCTCAACCTATCTTCATAAGGCCTGCCTCCCAATCCAGGCAGCATCCTTGTAAATCTCCTCTGAACTCTCTCAATATCCTCTACATCCTTCCTATAATGAGGCAACCAGAACTGCGCACAATACTCCACCTGGGGTCTGACAAGAGTCTTATAGAGCTGCATCATTACCTCCTGACTCCTAAACTCTATTCCTCGATTAATGAAGGCCAGTACGCCGTACGCCTTCTTGACCACTTCCTCCACCTGCGAGGCTGATTTAAGAGTCCTATGGACCCGGACCACGAGATCCTTCTGCTCTACAACACGGCTAAAACTCCTACCCCTTATATTGTACTCCTTCATCCTATTATTCCTGCCAAAATGGACCACTACACATTTATCTGCGTTGAAGTCCTTCTGCCACTTCTCTGCCCAGTCTTGCATCCTGTCTATGTCCTGCTGCAACTTTTGGCATCACTCCAGATCATCCACAACACCACCGACCTTTGTATCGTCGGCAAACTTACTAACCCATCCCTCCACTTCCTCATCCAGGTCATTTATTAAAATGACAAACAGCAGGGGTCCCAGAACAGATCCCTGGGGTACTCCACTGGTTACCGACCTCCATGCAGAACAAGACCCATCCACAACCACACTCTGCTTTCTGCCAGCAAGCCAGTTCTGGATCCACAAGGCCAAAGCCCCTTGGATCCCATGCCCTCTCACCTTCTCCAGAAGCCTTGTCTGGGGGACCTTATCAAACGCCTTACTAAAGTCCACATACCCTACGTCCACCGCCTTTCCTTCGTCAATGTGTTCAGTCACGTTTTCGAAGAACTCACCTAGGCTCGTAAGGCATGACCTGCCCTTGACAAAACCATGCTGACTATTTCTAATCAGTCCAAACTTCTCCAAGTGTTCATACGTCTTATCCCTCAGAAGTCTTTCCATCAGCTTACCAACCACTGAAGTCAGACTCACCGGTCAGTAATTTCCTGGACTATCCCTGTTCCCTTCCTTGAAGATAGGAACCACATCCGCAATCCTCTGGAACCTCTCCTGTTTCCATGAACGACGCAAATATCATCGCCAGGGGCTCTGCAACCACTTTCCTCACCTCCCACAATAACCTGGGGTACATCCCATCCGGTCCCGGCGACTTGTCTATCTTGATAGAATTTAACAGGTCTAACATATCCTCTTTCCTAACATCCACATACTCGATCTTTTCCGTATGCCGCAAACCTGCAGTGCAATCTCCCAGTTCACTTTCCACCATGAATCCGAGGCAAAGTACTCGTTAAACACCTCTGCCATTTCTTCCGGATTCACACAGACTTTTCCCCCTTCACCTTTTATAGGCCCTATCCCTTCTCTTCTCATCCTTTTACTTTTTACATATTTGTAGAAGGCCTTGGGATTCTCCTTAATCTTCCCCGCCAAGGCCTTCTCATGACCCCTTCTGGCTCTCCTAATTTCCTTTTTAAGTTTCCTTCTACACACCTTATACTCCTCTAGATCCCTAACATCCCCTAGCTCTCTGAACCTTTTATATACCTTCTTTTTCTTCCTAACTAGGTTCACCACTACCTTTGTGCACCACGGTTCTCACGTCCTACCAGAACCTCCTTGACTCCTCGGAACGTTGTCTTGCAGTGCCCCAGACAAACATTCCTTGAAAATCCGCCACTTTCTTTCTGTACTCTTCCCCAAGAACACCTCCTTCCAGTTTATATGTCCAATTACCTGCCTAATGTTTTCATATTTCTCCTTACTCCAGACATACACCTTCCTAGCCTGCCTGATCCTATCTCTTTCCATCGCTATCGTGAAAGAGAGAGAATTATGATCTCCATTCCCAAGATGCTCACCTACCGTGAGATCCGACACCTGCCCTGGCTCATTAGCCAGCACCAGGTCAAGTACAGCCTCTCCTCTCGTAGGCTTTTCCACGTACTGTGTCAGGAAACCTTCCTGAACACAGCTAACAAACTCCACACCATCCAAACCCCTTACCCTTGGGATATTCCAGTCGATGTTTGGGAAATTGAAATCTCCCATCACGACAACCCTGTTATTTCTACATCTGTCTAGAATCTGTTTCCCTATCTGCACCTCAAGTTCCCTGTCGCTATTGGGCGGCCTATAGAATACACCCAGCAAAGTTATCGAGCCTTTGCTGTTCCTAACTTCCACCCACTGAGACTCCTTAGACAGTCCCTCCCCGTCTTTCACCTTCTCTACAGCCATGACACTGTCCCTGGTCAACAGTGCCACACCACCTCCTCTTTTGCCCCCAATCCTGTCTCTCCTGAAGCATCTGAATCCTGGCACCTGAAGTACCCAGTCCTGTCCCTGAGACAACCAAGTCTTCATAATGGCCACCACATCACACTCCCAAGCAGCAGTCCACGCCCTAAGCTCATCTACCTTATTTACTACACTCCTAGCATTAAAATAGACACACCTCAGCCCCTCAGTCAGGATATTTCCCTTTTCCACCGCCTGCCTAACCCCCCTCTGAGTGTCTACAGTCCTTCCCTACCTGGGAACTAACCTCCTTATTCACCGTCTCATCGGTATTCCCACCCCCCAGCTTTTGTAGTTAAAAGTAGCCCTAGCTAGTCTACCTGCCAAGATATTAGTCCCCCTAGGGTTCAAGTGCCACCCGTCCTTACCGTACAGGTCATACCTGCCCCTAAAGAGGTCCCAATGATCTATGAACCTGAATCCCTGCCCCCTGCTCCAGTCCCTCAGCCATGCATTCATCCTCCATCTGATTTGATTCCTGCTCCCATTCTCCCGAGGCGCAGGCAGCAATCCTGAAATTACTGCCTTCGCTTTTCTCTTCTTCAGCTTCCTACCCAGTTCTCTATAATCCCTTTTGGTCTCCTTACGTAAGGAAGGATATATTTTCCATTGATAGACGTCCAACCAGACTCATTTTTGGGGTTGAGCTCAGAAGAAAGAGGGGTGGGGGAGTTCTCCTCGAAACCTATAAATTCTAACAGGAGTAGACAGGGTAGATGCAGGGAGGATGTTTCTGATGGTGAGGTGTTGGAGTCTAGACCGGAATTCGGGATAGATTAGTTAGGACGGAGGTGAGGAGAAATTTCTTCATCCAGGGAGTGGTCAGTCTTTGGAATTCACAAAGTAGTTGAGGCCAGAACATTTTATGTTTTAGATATGATATGTTTGGAATGAAGGAGATCAAAGGATGAGAGTGTTGGGGGGGGGGGAGAATGGGATCAGGCTTGGATGGTCAGCCATGATTTGAGCGGATCAAGACTCGAAGGGCGGAATGGCCGCTGCCTCCTGCTCCTATTTTCTGTGTTTGTCTCGCACGAGGAGGCTGGGCCTCTGTTCACTGGAATTTTGGACAATGAAAGGTGACCTCTTTGAAAGTTGCGCAATTCTTCCAGGACCTGACAGGACCCCTGGCTAGCGAGCCTCAAACCAGAGGGGGCAGGCCATTTAGCAGTGAGACGAGGAGGGATTTCTTCACTGAGAGGGCGGTGAACCGTTAAAATTTTCTGTCCCAGCAACCTGGGGAAACTCAGTTATAGTGTGTGTTCAAGACAGATTGATAGGTTTCAGGGGAGAGTGCGGGGAAGTGGTGCTGTGGCAGATGATCTGATCAAATTGCCCGTTCCTGTTCGATGGGCCGATGGGCCAAGGGGCCTGATCCTGTTCCTATGTTGTTGGATCTTTCCAACTTTTAGCTGATCTAAAGCATCTGTATTTAATGATTGTCTTTCCCTTTCTGCCCTAGGATCCATCTCTTCTGAACAACCGTGTGACCTTGCACTATGCCAAGCCTGGGAGCATTCTAGCCCGTCAGGGAGATCAGGTGGGTACAGAGACACGTTCCTGAGGATTGGCAGTGCCGAGTGAGCCAGTCCTGCAGCAGCCCCGGGTGCCGAAGTGTTGCTAAAAGGAAAATAAAAAAATTTGCATTTACGTAGCACCTTTTACAACCATGAGACACGCCAGAAATGCTTTGCGGCCAATGAAATAAGTCTGTAATTTAGTCTCTGTTGCCTGCCAGTTTATGTACAGCAAGATCCCATGAGCAGTAGTCAGACGAATGAGCCCATGAAGCCACGTTTACACGTGGGTTGAATATCATTGAGGAGAACTCTTCTGCAGTTCTTTAGATAGTGTGCTGGGACTTTTTACAGACAGGGCAGATGGGTCCCTAGATTGAATATTATATGAAAAAACAGGCATTTGTCTGCAGTTACAGGAGAATAGGCCTACACTGATCAGCTGGACTGGTATTTGAACCCATGGCCTCTGTTTCTGAGACTAGAGTGCTATTGGCCATGCCACAATTTGAACGTCTCTCAGTCTGATTAGAAACTAGAAGCAGGAATAGGCCGTTTGGTCCTTGGATTTGATTTGACTTATTATTGCCATATGTATTAGCATACAGTGAAAAGTATTGTCCCTTGTGCACTTACAAAGCATACCGTTCACAGAGAAGGAAACAAAAGCGTGCAGAATGAGTGTGTGACAGTCACAACTTGTTTTCACCCCCACCCACCCACGGAGCTGCACAGTTTTAATGCTGTCTTCAACATGCTGTGAGAGAATGGGGTTTTCAGAGAGGTGTTCTGCCGATTGCAAAATAACACAGTAAGAAATCTCACAACACGAGGCTAAAGTCCAACAGGTTTATTTGGTAACATGAGCTTTTGGAGTGCTATTCCTTTATGATGAAGGAGCAACACTCTGAAAGCTTGTGCTACCAAATAAACCTGTTGGATTTTAACCTGGTGTTGTGGAACTTCTTACCATGCCCACCCCAGTCCGACGCCAGCATCTCTACATAGTGATCGCAAAGCACATGCTGCTTAATAGCCAGCCGTGTTGTGTGACACCCCTCTGTGCAGCGTGATGACGTGTGTCTGTGTTGTAATCTCTCCCCAATGCAGGACGTCAGCTTGCACTTTGTGTTGTCGGGCTCCCTGCACATTTACCAGCGAATGATCGACAAGGAGGATGACGTGTGCCTGTTCGTGACACACCCCGGGGAGATGGTGGGCCAGCTCTCCGTCCTGACCGGGGAGCCACTGATCTTCACCATCAAGGCCAACCGCGACTGCATCTTTCTCAAGATCGCCAAGTCCGACTTCTATGAGTCAGTATTGTTGAGGGCCACTGGCCTTGGGTTAGCTGTCCGCTTGTGCTGCCCCTGGCTGTACTGGCTTGTCTGGTGCCTGGCTGGGATGGGCTTAGCAGTATAGAACACAGAACGATACAGCACAGGGACAGGGCCTTCAACCCATCAAGCCTGTGTGATGAACATGACACCTTCCTAAGCTAAAGACTACCTCCCTCTGTACAGTCCCTATCAATCTATTCCCTCCCTATTCATTACCCATCTAGATGCCTCTTAAATGTTGGTATTGTATCTGTTTCTATCACCTCCTCTGGCATCGCATTCCAGGCACTTACCCTTCCCCCTCTGTGTAAAAACACTTGCCTCGCATATCTCCTTTAAACTCCCCACCCCTCCTATATCTCAAACCTCTGTTTCCTGGGGACAGAGACTCTGTCTATCCATACTTCTCATCATTTTGTAAACCTCTATCAGGTCACCCCTCAGGCTCCGACATTCAAATGAAAACAAATCACGTTTGTCCAATCACTCCTCGTAGAGAGGTATGCGGAGTCTGCACATTCTCCCCGTGCCTGTGTAGGTTTCCTCCAGATGCTCGGTTTGCTGCCACAGTCCAAAGATGAGAAGCTTAGGTGGATTGGTCATGCTAAATTGACCCTTAGTGTCAGGGGGACTGGCAGGATAAATATGTGGGGTTACAAGAATAGGGCCCGGGTGGAATTGTGATTGGTACAGACTCAAACGGCTGAATGGCTGCCTTCCCCACTGTAGGGATTCCATGATTTTATAGCCAACACCCTCCATACCAGGCAACATCTTGGTTTTCTGTACTTTGTCCAAAGCCTCCACATCTTTCCAGTGGTGTGGCAGCCAGAACTGCAAACAATATTCCAAATGTGCTAAACTGAAGTTCTTTACAGCTGCAACATGACTTGCCAATTTTTTATGCTCTGTGCATGTCATAGACCTTCTTGACTACTTTGAGTTGCCATTTTCAGGGAACTATGGAAAATTGTGGCTGGTCATTCAGTCCTTTGAGACTGTCATTCAACATGATCAAGGCTGACCCTCTATCTCAGTGCAATACTCACTCTCCTCGTACCCCTTTGACACCCTTAGACTGTAAAAAATTTATCCAATTCCTTCTTAAATATATTCGTTGATTTGCTCTTCACAGCCTCCTGTGGCAGAGAATCGGGTAGGTTCATCATCATCTGATGAATAAAGCTCCCTACGAGAGACCATGGTGAGGGGGGGTGTAAAACAGGAAGCACGTGTATCCCCAGCTCTCAAATTGTAGCTAGTTAGGAAATTTTGAGCAAATCAAGAGTGGCACAATGCTTAGCGCGGCTGCTTCTCAGCGCCAAGGACCTGGTTCAATTCTGGCCGTTGTGAGTTTGCACCTTCTCCCTGTATCTGCATGGGTTTCCTCCAGGTGCACCAGTTTCCTCCCATAGTCCAAAAGACATGCTGATGGATCGGCCGTGGGAAATCTGTGGAGTCATGGGGATAGGGTAGGGAAGGGAGGCTGAGTTAGTTACTCTATCAGGGAAATGGTGTAATTCGATGGACCAAATGGCCTCTTCTGTATTGTAGGGATTTTATGATTCAGAGGGAATCTTAGAATTCATATCTGGTTGGAAAAACAGTCCTGGTTAATCAGCTGCCAGTGCTTCTGCAGACCCTTCAGTAGTCACAAGCTTTCTTATTAAAGCAACTCTCTTCAATAACATGGCGATTTCATAAAATCATAGAATCCTGACAGTGCAGGAGGACATTTGGCACATCGAATTTGCATCAACAACAATCCCACCCAGGCTCTATCCCCCTAACACCACATATTTACTCCACTAATTCTTCTAACCTACACATTCTGGGACATTAAGGGGCAATTTAGCATGGCCATTATACCTAACCGCCCATCTTTGGACTGTGGGAGGAAACTGGAGCGCCTGGAGGAAACCTAAGCAGACACGTGGAGAACATGCAAACTCCACACAGACAGTGACCCAAGTTGGGAATCGAACTGGGTTCCTGGCACTGAGAGGTAGCAGTGCTAACCACTGAATGTGCTGCGCTCTCAGGCCCTATTGGAGAAGCTGATAAAGGCCATAAATTGCTCAGTATTTGGTTCCTCTTGGGGAAAACACTGCCTGTTCTTCAACTGCATCAATCATCCCCTTAACACTGTTCCCAATCTCCTCCCTCACCACCCCAACCTCATATGTGTCAAAGATTAAAGCACCCCCTCCCCACCCTACAACTTAAACCTCTTCCCCTTCCCCCCCCTAATCCCTCTCCTCACTCAATTGCTAAAGCCTCTCATTGCCAACATTTTCACTGGGGGAAATGGGGTCACACAGGGGAGCAGTTTGGGTTTGTCACTGAGGGTAATGCTGGTGTATTTATTCCAGAACATACACTGCATTGAGGTTGGAGGAAGCAGGGCCTCTTGAGCGCTCCCTGATTCTCCATCACCCATTCTACATTGACCTACACTTCTCCCAAAGGGCCTCCAATGTCGAATTCTTCCATCTTTGTGCAGTCTCCCTCCCCATTATTGTCCTCCTCCAGCCCAAACGATTCTCCCTCTCTATCCGATGTCCCCATTCACCTGACTCTGGTTTCCATCTCAACGTTCCTCCTGCCCTCCCCCTCCCCCGTCATCATTAACAGCCCTGCCTTTCACCATCTGGTTAAATGTCCTTTCACACTTTGTTTAAGCCCATTGTTCTCCCCCCATTACCACCTCCCTCTTCCCTGCCTCAGAAACCCACTCCCTGACTGAATCTTAGGCTGAGGGCTCCATTCTTTTTTTTTGAGCATTTTGAGGCATTTCTCTAGATTGCCACTGAGAGCAAGGTGTTGTTGCCCATCACCTGGGCATTGTCAGCACATGCATCATTTATCAGCAGATTTGTCAGTTTAGTGATCTTCAGCTTGTTAAAACTTACTGTGTGCATGCCTGCCTGTGATTCTGGGACCAGATTAGAAAAATCCCATTATTTCAGCATGATAACTGTCCAGAGATGAGGCCCTCAGCAGTGCATTCTGGTCAGCGTTGCCATTGGGTGGCACGGTGACAGTGGTTAGCACTGCTGCGTCATAATGCCAGGGACCCAGGTTCACTTCCGGCCCTGGGTGACTCCCTGTGTGGAGTTTGCACGTTCTCTCCACTTCTGAGTGGATTTCTCCAAGTGCTCTGGTTTCCTCCCACAATCCAAAGATTAGGTGGATTGACCTTGCCCCTTGGTGTCCAAAGATGTGAGAGTTAGGTTGATTGGCCATGCTAAATTTGCTTTTAGTGTCCAAAGAATTGCAGGTTAGGGGGATTAGCTGTAGTTGCAGGGATAGGCTTGGAGAGTGCCTGGGTAAGATGCCCTGTCATTCTTGATGGGGCAAAACGTGGGCATTTAGTCTATCGGGATTCTATGAATCCAGCAAGTGGGTGGAGAGAGTAACTGAGCGCTTGGTAGTGACGCTAATTCTGGCAGTGTCTGATTTTCTTTACTTTGTCTTCATTTTTCAGAATAATGAGAGAACAACCCAACGTGGTGCTGAGTGCAGCACATGCTGTGGCTGTAAGAATGTCCCCATTTGTGCGGCAAATGGATTTTGCGATTGACTGGATGGCTGTAGAAGCAGGCCGTGCCCTATATAGGTAAGGCAGTATTTTAGATGCAGTGTCTGCACACAGGCTGTGCCGTGCTTTCTCCAGCATCTTCAATGTAGAATTCCGGGAGCTGGATTTTTTTTGGTCCAGATAGCAGTCCCTCTTTGGACGCTTCTCCATCTTTGTGTGGTGGGAAAATTAGAGTTAAAGTTAAAAATCTGTACTTTGCCATCCAGATTGTACCATTATCTTTATGAAAGTGTGATATATCACACATTTTAATAATAAGTTACTGATTTTATGTGATAAATTAAGGAAGGCAATGATTGAGTGGTATTGCTATTGGAACAGTAATCCAGAGACTCAGGTTCGAATCTCGCCAAGGCAGATGGTGAAATTTGAATTCAGTAGAAATCTAGAATTAGAAGGTAACAATTATTAATTATCAGAAAAACCCATCTGGTTCAGTAATGTTCTCCAAGAAAGGAAATCTGCGTTCCTTACCCTGTCTGGCCGACATGTGACTTCAGACACACGGAATGTGGTTGACTCTTAAATGCCCCTCTGAAAATGGCCTTAATTTGATTTTTAGTTGGTGGGATGTGGGCGTTGTTTGGGACAACATTTATTCCCATCCTAAATGTCCCTTCAACTGAATGGTTTGCCTGGCCTAGCCAGCGATGTCCATATCCCATGAATGAATATAAAACAAGATAGGAACTGAACTCATCATAACAAAAATGTTAATTACTACTAAACTGGCAATGAACTAATGTCCAAATCCTTTAGGTATTAACTTCTGCTAACCACTGTGCCCACCTAAGCTTCCTGTCTTGCACTCGTTAGGACAACTTGCCAACAGTTCCCACTGCATTCACTCATCATTATGGGCCCAGTTAGTAATCCAGAACTGGTTCTGAAACAGTTTTGCCTGCAACCCCTTTGCAAATTGATTGGTAATCATGGATTCCCCCCCATCTACTCTCCATCACATCTAAGTTCCGCTTGTTTATATTCTTGAATGTAAATGTAATCCATAGTGTCAGCCTATGGAATACTATTCGGTTTAGTAAATCCAGCTGGGAACGCTAGCACTGATCCTCTGTGTAAAGCTGCACTGTCCTGCTTGTGCACTGCACAGGTCCCCCTGTGTTTCAGGGTTTGCCACCCTACTCCCGGGCTGTTTACCAGCCTACCTGGTACATGGCATTTCTGGCAGTTGATACACCGGCTGAATGTGGCATCACAATTGTAGTTCCGGATCGAGCAAATCAACATTTTTCATTCATTTGTGGGATGTGTGTGTCGCTGGCTGACTGTCATTTATTGCCCATCCCTGGTTGCCCTTGTTCAGAGGGCAGTTAAGAGTCAACATTGCTATCACTGCAGATCCCCTTCTCTAAAGGACATTAATAAACCAGATGGATTTTTCTGACAATTGACAATAGGTCATCAGTAGATTCTTAATTCCAGATTTTATTTTACTGAATTCAAATTCCACTATTTGCCATGGCCGGATTCAAACCCAGGTCCCCGGAACATTAGCTGAGTTTCTGGATTAATAGTCTAGCTATAATACCATAGGCCATCGCCTCCTCTGATTTCCAATAGCACGTTCTGATGGGCTTCAATGTCTTAACAGACCCCCCCTTAGCCCTGTGAACCTCAATTTAAGAACCACTGATGTAAAAGAAAAGGCCTTTGCATTTGTAAAATATTACCATTAAAATGTTATAATTTATTGTGAGGGGAATTGATTACAAATGCAGGGAGGTTATGCTTCAGTTATACAGGGTATTGGTGATACTACATCTGGGATATTATGTACAGGATTGGCCTCCTTACTTAAGGAAAGTTTTAAATGCATTAGAAGCAGCTCAGAGACGGTTTGCTGGACTAATAATGTCCAAGATAATATAAATGAGGCGTGTTAGTAGGCTAAACATGTGGGGTTACAAGATTAGGATCTGGGTAAAATGCTACATTGGGGAGGTGGTGCGTATCAAATGGGCTGAATGGCCTGCTCCTGCACTGTAGGGATTCTATTTCAGAAATGCAGGAAGGTTATGTTTCAGCTGTACAGGGTATTGATGAGATCACATCTGGAGTACCGTGTACAGAATTAGTCTCCTTATTTAAGGCAAGATATGGGGACATTAGAAGCAGTTCAGAGAAGGTTTACACGACCAACACCGGGAATCAGTGGGTTCCAATGAGGAAAGGTTGGAGAAGTTAGGTTTGGATCCATTGCAGTTTAGAAGAGTAAGTGGCAACTTGATCAAAGCCTTTAAGATGCTGAGGGATGTTGACAGAGTGGGTGTGGAGAGGATGTTTCCTCCTGTGGGAGAATCTAGATCTAGTGGGTCATTGTTTAAAAATAAGGGGGTGGCCCATTTTAAGATGGAGATGAGAATTCTTTTTACTCAGAGGGTGGAGAGTGTCTTGAATTCTCTTCCTCAGAAGACAGTGGTAGCAGAGACTAAATATTTTTAAGGCCAAGAGTTCTTACTTTAAAGCAGAGAGTTCTTAATGAACAATGAGGTGAAAGGTTATTGGGAGGTCAGCGGGAATGTGGTTAAGATTCAGAATCGGATCAGCCATGACTCTATTGAATGAGAGAGCAGGCTGGAGGGGCTGAGTGGCCTCCTCCTGTTCCTGGTTGATATCTTTGTGCGTGAAAAGCAGAAGGTTATTGGTAAGGGGTACCCTTCTGTTGTTTGAAGGGATCGTGCTGTGTAACTCACTAGATGTGTTGTAACTGTCTCTTCCAGGAAGTTATTCCACCACAAAAGCCACTGCTGTTCTTCACTTCCTGGCAGGCTGCTTCTCTATAATATGGTATATTGTAGGTTGATAGAAAAGGTGAAGGCGCATGGGATACAGGGCCTTGGGTTGAGAACTGGCTTGGGAGGAGGAGACAGCGGGTAGTAGTGGAAGGCTCTTTTTCCAACTGGAGGTCTGTCACTAGTGGTGTGCCACAAGGCTCTGTACTAGGACCCCTTCTATTTGTGGTGTATATAAATGACTTGGAAGAGGGGGTAGGTGGTGTGATCAGCAAATTTGCTGATGACACTAAGATGCTTGGATTGGCGGGTACGGAGGAGCAGTGCCAGGCAATACAACAGGACATAGATAGGCTGGTAGATTGGGCAGATAGATGGCAAATGGAATTTAATCCGGATAAATGCGAGGTGATGCATTTTGGCCGGAATAACGTAGAGGGGAGTTACAGGATAAAAGGTAAAACTATCCGGAGTATAGAGACGCAGAGAGACCTGGGGGTGCAGGTTCACAAGTCTCTGAAGGTGTCAGTACAGGTGGAGAATGTGATAAAGAAAGCGTATGGTATGTTAGCCTTCATAGGAAGAGATATAGAATACAAGAGTAGGAGTCTGATGTTGCAGGTGTATAGAACGTTGGTTAGGCCTCACTTGGAGTACTGCGTCAAGTTCTGGCTGCCGTACTACTGGAAGGACATAGAGGCCCTGGAGAGAGTGCAGAGGAGATTTACCAGGATGCTGCCTGGTATGGAAGGGCTGTCTTACGAGGAAAGATTAAACACACTGGGGTTGTTTTCCCTTGAAAGACGTCAGCTAAGAGGGGATCTATTAGAGGTATATAAGATTAAGAGGGGTATAGATAGAGTAAATGGTGGTAAGCTTTTTCCACCATTAGAAATGGATAGAACGAGGGGTCACGGGCTTAGGGTGAGGGGGGCTATGTATAAGATGAATACTAGAGGGCAGTTTTTCACACAAAGGGTAGTGGGGGTGTGGAATGCACTGCCGAGTAAGGTGGTGGGAGCAGGCACGCTAGGGTTGTTTAAGGGTCTCTTGGACAGCCACATGAGCAGTCTGCAGATAGAGGGATATAGTAGGACTGTCTAAATATCGGGAGCTTTGGGACGACCAAATAGTATTAGAATATCTTTTAGTTTTGTCTCAGGGATGTCTATCCCTGAGTTTTTCGCATGTTTAATACTGTCTTATTTGTTTCCACAGGCAATTCGGTCCACCTTGTTGACCAACAAGGTGCATGCATTCGGCAGGTCGTGCGAGGGCTGCTCCTGGATGTTACTTCAGGAGTGGCCTAGTGCTTCATGTCGTTAGTGTATGCTTCAACTGGACCATCAGATGGGCAACATGACAGCTCAGAGACTATCGCTGTTGCTGTGCAGACACATGGATTTGGGCCTGTGTCTGCGGGAGTTTGCGCGTTCTCCCCGTGGTTGCGTGGGTTTTCTCCGGGTGCTCCGGTTTCCTCCCACATTCCAAAAATGTGCTCTTAGGCTGATTGGGTAACAAATTGTCCCTATATTGGTCCCTATATGGGAATCTTCCACAATAGGCATAGCCTAAGGTCATGGATATGTCATAAAGACGTTAGGACGGCGGTGCGGGCTCATTGGGCCGAAGGGCCTGTTTCCCGTGCTGTGTTGCTCTTTGTTCTTGTTCTAATATCTTTCTTTTTAATTTGCAGGCAGGCTGACCGATCAGACTGCACCTATATCGTCCTAAATGGGCGACTGCGATCTGTCATCCGAAAGGCCAACGGCAAGAAAGAACTCGTAGGAGAATACGGGCGTGGAGATCTGATTGGAGTGGTAATTGGTTCACTCCCTCTCTTTCAAAGGAGTTTCTGTATTTGGGTTGGGGGACGGGAGAGTGGGATTAAATCAATATATCAGTTAACATTCAGGTGAGCTAGGATTCTAGCATCCCTCTAGTGCAGAACAAGACCATTCACCCATTAAACCAAACAATCCCACTCAGGCCCTTTAACCCATGTATTTACCCTGCTAATCCCCTGACATTAAGGGGCAATTTAAGAACTTAAGAACTAGCAGTAGGAGTGGGCCATCTGGCCCCTCAAGCCTGCTCTACCGTTTAATAAGATCATCTGATCTTTTCGTGGACTCAGCTCCATTTACCCACGCAACCTTTAATTCCTTTACTGGTCAAAAATTTATCTATCCTTGCCTTAAATACATTCAATGAGGTAGCCTCAATTGCTTCACTGGGCAGGGAATTCTACAGATTCACAACCCTTTGTGTGAACAAGTTCCTCCTCAACTCAGTCCTAAATCTGCTCTCCCTTATTTTGAGGCCATGCCCCCCAGTTCTAGTTTCACTCGCCAGTGGAAACAACTTTCCTGCTTCTATCTTATCGATTCCCTTCATGATCCTACATGTTTCTATAAGATCTCCCCTCATTCTTCTGAATTCCTGAATGAGTATAGCCCCAGTCTTCTCAGTCTCTCCTTATAAGCCAACCCTCTCAACTTTGGAATCAACCTAGCTAATCTCCTCTGCACCCCCTCCGGTGCCGGTATATCCTTTCCCAAGTAAGGAGACCAAAACAGTACACATTACTCACCAGCATCTCCAACTGCAACATAATCTCACTCGTTTTAAACTCCATCCCTTTAGCAATGGAGGACAAAATTCCATTTGCCTTTAATTACCTGCTGCAACTGCTAACCAACTTCTTGAGATTCCTACACAAGAACATCCAGGTCCCTCTGCATGGCAGCATGCTGCAATTTTTTAACACTTAAATAATCCGTTTTACTATTATTCCTACCAAAATGGATGACCTCACATTTACCAACATTGTACTCCATCTGCCAGACACTGGCCCACTCACTTAGATTATTGAGATCCCTTTGCAGGCTTTCAGTGTCTTCTGCACACTTTGCTCTTCCACCCATCTTGGTGTCATCTGTAAATTTTGACACACTACTCTTGGTTCCCAACTCGAAATCATCTATGTAAATTGTAAACAATTGGAGTCCCAACACTGGTCTCTAAGGCACACTACTAGTCACTGATCACCAACAGAAAAACACCCAATTACCTCCACTTTCTGTTAGTTAACCAATCCATTATCCATGCTAATACATTCCTCTAAGACTGTGCACCTTTATCTTATGTAGTAGTCTTTGGTGCAGTACCTTGTCAAATGCCTTCTGGAAATCCAGATACACCACATTCACAGGTTCCCCATTGTGCACTGTACATGAAATGTTCTCAAAGAATTCCACCAAATTAGTCAAACATGACTTGCCTTTCATGAACCCATGCTATGTCTCATACAGATGAGACAGTTTACATTCAAATGTCTCACTATTTTTTCCTTGATGATAGATTCAAGCATTTTCTCTACATTAAGCTAATCGGCCTATAGTTACCTGCCTTTAGTGTAGATCCTTTTTTTAAAATTGGCGTCATATTTACTGTTTTCCAATCTATGGGAGCCACCCCAGAGTCCAGCATATTTTGGTAAATTACCACTAGTACTTTTGCTATTTCTCCCATCATGTCTTTTAGTACCCTGGGATGCATTCCATCAGGAACAAGAGACTTGTCTTCCTTTATCCCCATTAACTTGCCCAACACTATCTCTTTCATGATAGGTTCTAAGTTCTCATCTGCCATAGCCTTCCTGTCATCAAATTTTGGCATGCTATTTTTGTCTTCCACTGTAAAGACCGACACAAAATACCTGTTCAATGCCTCAGCCATTTTCTCATGTCCAGTTATTACATCCCCCTTCTCATTCTCTAAAGAACCAATGTTTACTTTCGCGACTCTTTTTTGTTTTAAGTATTTGTAGAAACAAATATTTAGTATGGTCAATCCCCCTAACCCTCACATCTTTGGAGCGTGGCAGGAAATCAGAGCACCCAGCGAAAACCCACGCAGACACAGGAAGAATGCGCAAACTCCACACAGACAGTGACTCAAGCTGGGAATCGAACCCAGATTCCTGGTGCTGAGGCAGCAGTTCTGTCCACTGTGCCACTCACTGGTGAAATGGCTGCGTGGATCAAGATTCCCTAAGCCTGACACTCATATTTAATTACCATTCGCTTCTTACCAACAACGCACAGGTGTCTGTTTGTTTGTGCCAGTGTCTCCTGCGTGACTCTTGTTGTCTTCCCCCCCTTACCCATTCCCTTCCACATTTGACATCATGCCCCCCACAGTGTCACAGAGCAGCAGTCAGCGCATACTGAAAATACCCCCAGTCCAAACTATGACCGAAGGATGGATTGTGCTCCAGCTACCTGCCCGCACATTAATTCTGGACAGGAAGGGAAGCCCAGTTATTACCCAGGTGTTCTCAACAGGTTTTGTAGCCCTATCCACTATCAATGTGAGAAACCAAGCTTTATCAAGCAAAATACTACAGATGCTGGAATCTGAAATAAAAACAAGTCTCGGAAAATCTCAGCAGGTCTGACAGCATCTTTGGAGAGAGAATAGAGCCAACATTACCACAAGATTGAGAGGCATGGACAGAGTGGATAGTCAGAAGCTTTTTCCCAGGTGGTAGAGTCAATTACTCGGGGGCATAGGTTTAAGGTGCAAGAGACAAGGTTTAAAAGGAATGTATGAGGCTGATTTTTTTTTTTTACACAGAGTAGTGGGTGCCTGGAACTCGTTGCTGGGGGAGGTAGTGGAAACAGATACAACAGTGACTTTTAAGGGGCGGTTTTACAAATGCATGAATAGGATGGGAATAGAGGGATATGGTCCCTGGAAGGGTAGGGGGTTTTAGTTCAGTCGGGTAGCATGGTCGGTACAAGCTTGGAGGGCCAAAGGGCCTGTTCCTATGCTATAATTTTCTTTGTTCTTTGTTTTGAGTCTGGATGACCCTTCGTAGAAACCATAGAAACCCCACAGTAGAGAAAGAGGCCATTTGGCCCATCGAGTCTGCACTGACCACTACTTTGAATAGAGTCAACATTTCGGGTCTGGATGGCCTTTTGTTCAAGACTTGAATGGTTGACTCAATTCTCTCCTCTCCCACTGAGATTTTCCAGCATTTTCTGTCTTTGTGTGCGTTTGACGTGCTGTAATCTCGATCCTTTGGGAAGTAACATGAACCGCTTTTATTGAGACTAGACATTTAGTTTTGATGGGCTGACTGAAATATAAATGGTTTCACTTCAGCTGGGCTACTTCTTAAAAATTCTCAAAACCCTTTGAAAGAAGTTGTTTGTTTTAAGCAATCCAGTTTTACACCACACATCAGTCAGACTGAATAAATTCCAGTAAAATTGCCTAGTTATGCTGATGGGTGTGAGGTGCATCTGTTATGATGCCCAAGGTTATTGTGTTTGTATTGGGAGGAGCTGGCCTGACCCGAGGCTCCTCTCGCTGCCCTTCTGTTGCCACCTGTTTGTAATTTAAGGGTCGTTTGGAACTGAACTGTCTTTGATTCCTCCTCAGGTTGAAGCTCTAACGCACCAGCCCCGAGCCACCACGATGCATGCTGTTCGTGACTCTGAACTGGCCAAGCTTCCAGAGGGTACACTGAACAATATCAAGAGGAGGTATCCTCAGGTGGGTGGCAATATTCACACTGGTTTCCTTGACATGTGTCAATCTCCCTTTGGCAGCGTTCCCAATATTCTTTTGTCCCAGCTTTTATGTGTCTGAAATATACAGTTTCATGCACTCATAGAATCCTACAGTGCAGAAGGAAGCCATTTGGCACATCATGTCTGCACTGACCACAATCTCACCCTATCCCCATAACCCCGTTCATTTAACCAAGCTAGTCCCGTAACAGTAAGGATAAATTTAGCATGGCCAATCTACCTAACCCACACGGTTTCCTCCTGTGGAGCACCCAGAAGAAACCCATGTAGACATGGGGAGAACATGTAGTCTCCACACAAACAATGAAGCCAAGCAAGTATCGAATTTTGGCTCTGGCGCTGAGAGGCAGTAGTGCAAACCACTGTGCCGCACATCCTCCTCTGGTGTTCTATGTCATTGTGTCATCCATTTCGAAATAGGTGACACAGTGGCACAGAAAGGATGCCCATAACTCCACCATAGTTTGCTGTTTTGTGTTCTTACTAGTGGGAATGGAAGCTCCCAGAGTTACTGATGGCAGTGACTGTCCACGTTCTTTATATTGTAATGTCCTGGCCCTCGGAGGTTTGCACACCCGTGAAGCAATTGGAAAGGAATAGGCTGGGTTTCACTGTGCTTGAGAGAGCGTCACACACAGTCAGTGAAAATCTTACTTCTGTGCTCTCATCAGGTTCTATTTTATTCCTCAGTCCTCCTGCAGCTCTAACAGATATGTTAGAATATGTAGGAGTGCCCATCACTTTACTGGGGCACATTGTAGGGAGGTAGTGGTATTTCCACTGGACTGATAACCCAAAATGATGCTATGGGAACTCAAGTTCCAATCCCATACGGCAGATGGTGAAATTTGAATTCAATAAAATCTGGAACTAAGAGTCTACTGATGACCATAAAACCACTGTCAATTGTTAAAAACCCATCTGGTTCACTAATGTCTTTTAGAGAAGCAAACCTTACCCAGTCTGGCCTACGTGTGACTCTGGACCCAGAGCGATGTGTTGACCATCAAATTCCCTCTGAAATAAAGGAAGGGAAGGGGGGGGGGGGTGTCAATAAATGCCAGCCCAGTCAGTGACACCCAGCTTCTGTAAAACAAAACTTAATTAAAAAAAAGTTCTAGCCTAAGGTCACAAGGGTAAGTAGAAGACCTTCAAAGATGGCAGCAGTAATTAGCACTGCTGCTTCACAGCGCCAGGGATCCAGGTTTGATTCCCAGTTTGAGTCACTGTCTGTGTGGAGTCTGCACATTCTCCCCATATCTTATATGTAGTTCTCTGAAATGTACAATTTCTTAGATTCATAGAATCCCTACAGTGTAGAAGGAGGCCATTTGGCCCATCGAGTCTTTGCTGACCACAGTCCCACACTGGCCCCTATCCCCGTAACCCTATGCATTTACCCTGCTGATCCCACTGGCACTAAAGGACAGTTTAATCTATTCAATTCACCTAACCCGCACGTCTTTCAGATTGTGGGAGGAAACTGGAGCACCTGGTTTCCTCCCATATTACAAAGATGTGCAAGTTAGGTTAGTTGGCTATATTAAACTGCCCCATAGAGATGGGGAATTAGTGGGGTTATGTGGATAGGGCCTGGATAGGATTGTGGTCAGTGCGGACTCAATGGGCTAAATGGTCTCCTTCTGCATTGGAGGGATTCTATGATTATATGAATCTCTGATTCGTATGAGTGATGTTTATGTCTAAGTCCCATTCTGATGTTCTTGATAAGTTGATAGCTCATTAAGGACACAATCCTTATCCGTGTCTTTCATTCCTAAAGGGCGCTCCGGTTTTTTCAGTGATACTGTGCTCGAGGACTCGCCTAACTTGCTCAAGCCCCTATTATGATCTGCTGGTTAACTTTAGATAAATGGGTGGGAGTTACTAGAACTGGGGATATGGTTTTTAAAAACAAATGGTTTCCCTGTTAAGACAAGATGAGGAGAACGTTTTTCTTTGCTTAGAGCTGTGGAATTCACTTCCGCAAAAAGTTTATTTATTCTAGTCTCAAGTTGGTTTATGTTAACACAGCAATGAAATTACTGTGGAAAAATCCCCTAGTCGTCACACTCTGGCACCTGTTCGGGTACATTGAGGGAGAATTTAGCACAGCCAGTCAATCTAACCAGCACGTCTTTTGGACTATGGGAGGAATCTGGAGGAAACCCACACAGACACGGGGAGAATGTGCAGATTCCACACAAACAGTGACCGAAGTCAGGAACCTGGGTCCCTGGCACTGTGAGTTAGCGGTGCTAACTGCTGTACCACTGTGCCCTCATGGTCAACGGAGGTGAAGAAGTGGCAGAATTTTAACCCCGTGCCTTCGGGAGATGTCACTGAGAGATAGGAAGATGAAAAAGAGCAGACAACAGAAGTTGAGTCCTTGAGCGACACTGGGAGTTTGGAAGTTTGTTGGCGAAAGGGTGGCGGGAGAGCAGCTGATGGGGGAGGTTGGGGGTGGAGGAGTAGGTGATGGGGGATTGGGTGGTGGGGGGAGGGGGTGTGGCCGAGGTGATGGGGGTTTGGGTGGTGGTGAAGTTTCGGAGCAGGGATTGAAAACCCTTACTGAAGATGCTGCTGCTATGTACGTGGATGGGGAGTAACCAGCTCTCACAAACTGTCCTATAGAGCAAGTTCAGGAAGCACAGTTTTCCCGAATTGTGAAGACCTCTACGTGACTAATGCTAAATTATTTTGTCAAACTGTTTCTGATTGCAGGTGGTGACGAGGCTGATTCATCTGCTGGGTCAGAAGATCCTGGGGAACCTGCAGCAAGTGCACGGGACATTCCCAGGTACGCCCCTCAGCCCCGACACTCTGAATTCATTTCAAGACTAAAATACTTGTGTCCAATTGCTTCCTTTCCCACCTCGGCAACTTCCTTGGAACGTAAGAATTTGGATAGTATGTCAACCCGAGTTCTACTAGGAACCAGCAACTTTAGCTGACACCCATCGACTGGTGGGCAGCTGTCCAGAGCGCTGACAGGTTAGAGGTGAACAGTGTTTCGTTGTCTGATACTTCACCACCTCAGTGCCCTCGGCCTACCCGTGCTGCTTTTAAATCAGGGACATTCACCTTCCAAAAACAAAAGCCAGTTGAGAGCAAATGATTGCAAAGTTTTTTTTTATGAAATTGTGCCTCAGAACTCTTGGAGTAGTAATGTTATCTGCTTGGAGCGGGTGGGAGGGAGGATTGCTACGAAGGACTGCAGTAATTCCATTAGTAGGTGTAGTAAGGTCCTTCTGCAACCTCAGCCACCTCGAAGGGCAAGGAAGCAGGGCATGGAAACAATGATGATATATGTATGTATTTAAAGTTTAAGTACACTGTGTCGGTAAAGGTAGAGCTGTGTCTGTGTGTCCAGTGTTAATAAGTTCATGAGACATAAGAGCAGAATTAGGCAATTCGACTTGTTGAGTCTGCTCCGCCATTCGATCATGGCTGATTTGCTCCTCATCCCCATTTTCCTGCCTTCTCCCCATAACCCTTCAAACCATTACCAAATAAAAATCAGTCTCACTCCTCCTCAAATTTACTCACTGTCCCAGCATCCACCACACTTTGGGATAGTTAATCAGAGATTCATGAAGGCAGCTCACCACAACTTTTCAAGGGATAATTAGGGATGGGCACTAAATGCAGCTCTAGTCAGCAATGCCCATATCCTATAAATAAATCTCCATCCCTGCTGATCTGACTTGATTTTTATTTTATTATTGTCACATGTATTAGTATACAATGAAAAGTATTGTTTCTTGTGCACTATATAGACAGAGAATACCATTCATAGAAAAGGGAAGGAGAGAGTGC
This sequence comes from Sphyrna mokarran, assembly GCA_024679065.1. Taxonomy (NCBI): domain Eukaryota; kingdom Metazoa; phylum Chordata; class Chondrichthyes; order Carcharhiniformes; family Carcharhinidae; genus Sphyrna; species Sphyrna mokarran. Next base: position 5,546,062 of record JAGIQG010000035.1, on the reverse strand, counting down.
AGAATGTAGTGTTACAGTCATAGCCAGGTGTAGAGAAAGATCAACTTAATGCAAAGTAGATCCGTTCCAAAGGAAAGAAGCTGTTCTTGAATCAGTTGGTATGTGACCTCAGTTTCGTATCTTTTTCCCAATGGAAGAAGGTGAAAGAGAGAATGTCCGAGGTGCGTGGAGGTCCTTGATTATGTTGGCTACTTTGTTGAGGCAGCAGGAAGTGTAGACAGAGTTAATGGATGGGAGGCTTCTTTGCGTGGGCTATGTTCACAACCTTCAGTTTCTTGCAATCTTGGGCAGAGCAGGAGCTGTGATACAACCAGAAACAATGCTTTCTATGGAAGTTGTTGAGAGTTGTAGCAGATATGGCGAATATCCTTAGGCTTCTGAGAAAGTAGAGGCATTGGCTTTAAAATTAAAGTTTGTTTATTAATCATGAGTGAGGCTCACATTAACACTGCGATGTAGGTACTGTGAAATTCCATAATGAGCTTGTTTCTGTGTGTCTCAATTCTTTTCAGGCAGTAGTATTGGATTGTCAACAGCAAGCAGCGCAGACGTAACGAACCCAACCAGCAACCTTTCCACAGTGGCTGTGCTTCCCGTCGGTGACGAGGTGCCGATTGCCGCCTTCACCATGGAGCTGACACATGCACTCAATGCAATCGGTCAGTGGGAGTCTGGTACCCAGTGCAGGTTCCCGGGCCTCTGTCAGCCTTTGTCGCTCGCAAAAGGCGTCGGGTTTAATCTGAATGTGGATCCCTGAAACTCCTATCGACTCAAGAATATTAACATCAGTGAAATAGTGGGAATGCCTTTTAAAAATTACCCGTGTATGGGAGTGGCTGGCAGGCTCAGTATTTGTTCCTCATTCCTAATTACCCTTGGGTCACTCGGCCATTTCAGAGGGCAGCTAAGTGTCAGCCACATCACCGCGGGTCTGGCGTACTTCAATTGCGCAATGATTAGCGGCGTGTATGCCAGCGGGCTGTTGCACTGCATGGGGTGTCACAACTGTGTCCGATCTATCCTTACCCAGTGTCCTTGCGTGTGACTTCCTTTAGCAGAAGGAAGGTGTTGGGGGTGGACGGCAGTGGGAAGTATTTCATCCAGTTTTCTTGCCTCAAGATGCTCCAGTGCTGCCCCGTTTACCTGAAAGACCGAATGTGCACAATAACTCTGACCTGCTGTTTCTGTAACTTGACAGGCCCCACCCTACTGATGACCAGTGATATTATTAGGCAGCGCCTGGGTGCACCAGCTCTGGACAGGTAAGAGTGCTGCATAAGAATTTGTCATATAATATCATTTAATCTGTATAAGCATTGCTAGTTTTTGGGTTGAGTTGATACCTAGTGGAATCTGATTTGAGAGTAATTAGATTCGAATATGGTTTCTTGCTATGACTTTATCCATAATGGAGTCTAATGCTGGTTGAATCCAATTTTTCTCCGAGATCTGTCAAGTGAAGGATTTTCAATCAATGTGTGTATCCCATCTCCGTGAGAGTGGGATAGGCTACCATCCTCATAGATTTTCTTCATAGAATCTACAGTGCAGAAGGAGGCCATTTGGCCCATCAGGCCTGCACCGACCACAATCCCATCCAGGCCCTATCCGCATAACCCCACACGTTTACCCTAGCTAGTCCCCTTGACAACATTAAGGGGCAATTTTATCATTGCCAATCCACCTAACTTGCACGTGTTTTGAGTATGGGAGGAAACTGAAGCATCTGGAGGAAACCCATGCAGACATGGGGAGAATGTGCAAACTCCACGTAGACAGTGACCCCCAAACTGGGAATCGAACCTAGATTCCTGGTGCTATCAGGCAGCAGTGCTAACCACTGTGTCACTGTGCTTTGGAGGAACTTTTTAATTTCCTTTCGAATTTGTTGTTTTTATTTATTCAACATCCTTGCCCAGCCTGTCTAGTCTTTTTGAGCGTGTATATCTATTCATAAATGGGAACAGAATCATTGAACCACAAAATCCCTTCAATGCACAGAGTTATATCAACTCTCTGATAGAATACCTTACCCAGACCCGGGGTCAACCGTAGGACACACATTTAACATAACCAGTCCACAAACTACATCTTTGGACATTAATGATCCTATGTATAATATCATGCTGACTTATTATCGTGACCACAGAAGTAAAGGGTGAGGGATGATGTATATTTAAGTAGTTGCATGATTGCTTTAAGAGCTGGTCACACGATTTGATGTCATTTGGCCCCTTAAGCCTGCTTTGCCATTCAGTAAGTTCATGGCTGATGTGTTTGTGTTGAGTTCTATATGTAGAGTTGAGTTCTGATGAGTCACTGAGCAGAGACTGATAGCCAAGTTCCGCACACATGAGGACGGTCTTAACAGGGATCTTAGCTTCATGTCACACTACCTGTAACCCCCATGACTTGCCTGGGTTAGCAAAAAAACCTGACTTACTGTACTGTCTGGAGACAATACACATCTCTCTAACCTGTGCTCAGTGTTCCTTCCACTCACATTGTTAGCCACTTTAAGACTTGAATACCAGGTTAGGTGTAAAGATTCTCATTCTAGTCAATAATCTGTAAATTGTCTGTACTGTTATATGTGCTGTCTGAGACCAGAACGCCTCATTCACCTGACAAAGAGGACAGCCTTCAAAACTTGAGTTTACTATCAAATAAATCGTTGGACTTAATCGGTTAGTGTTGTCAGACTCTGACTGTGTTGAGTTCCACATTCCCCATTTACCCCTGATGACCTTTGATCCCTTGCCGACAAGAATCTACCTGCCCACACCTTAAAAATATTCAGTGACCCCCGCGTCACTTCTGAGGCAGAATTCCAGAATGGCTCTTGAGAAAAATTCTCCTTGCCTCTATCCTGTAAGCGTGACCCATAATTTTAAATCAGTGCCCCCCAGACTCGCCTACAAGAGCAAAAGTACTTTCCACATCCACCTTGTGGAGACAGTTCAGGAGCTTATTGACATCAATCAGGTTCCCCCCTCACTCTTTTGGGAACCACTCCTTTGTGGTTCCAGCCTGAGTACCCAATCTCTCTCATAACTTATTTGTTTAACTACAGGAGTGCTATCACCGACACACTGCCTTGTGGCTGTTGCCTTTCTGTCTCCTTTTATGCAGCATCCATGAATACCGTCTCTCGGGCTGGCTGGCCCAGCAAGAGGACATCCATCGGATCGTCCTGTACCAGACTGACTACGGCATGACACCCTGGACGCAACGCTGCATTCGACAAGCTGACTGCATCCTTATCGTCGGACTAGGAGACCAGGAGCCCAGCTTGGGAGAGGTAGGCATAGAATCCCTACGGAATCGTAGAGTCGTAGAATTCAGATGATGCCAGAAGACACCATTCAGCCCATCAAGTCCTCACTGACTCTATCTGACAGACTCTTTTACACAGGCACTCTTCCCCGCCCTTTCCCTTAATGGCTAATCTCCCTAACTTGCACATCTTGGGACACTAAGGGGCAATTTAGCACGGCCAGTCCACCTAACCCGCACGTCTTTGGACTGTGGGAGGAAACCCATGCAGGCATGGGGAGAACGTGCAGACTCCACGTGGGCAGTGACCCGAGTCAGGAATCGAACCCTTGTCCCTGGAGCTGTGAGGCAGCAGTGCTAACCATTGAGTCGCCTGTACAAGTGTACACGCCAATCAGTGAACATTTTTAAATCACGTATGGGCAAGTTTGGAGAGTCAGCAACTTGCATTTCTGTAGCACCTTGAACACCAGAAACAATCTCAGGGGCTGCACGGAGAAGTAATCAGATGAAGCTCTGACATGTTGTTATGCCAAAGAAGATACTACAGAACTTAAGATCTAAGGACAGAATTAGGCTACTCGGTCATCGATTGGCTCTGCCGTTCAATCGTGTCTGATAAGTTTCCCAACACCATTCTCCAGCTTTTTTCTTGTAACCTTTGATCCCATTGCCTCTCAGAATCCTGTAAGTTTCAATTAGATTTCCCCTCATCCTTCTAAACTCCGAGTACAGATCCAGAGTCCTCAAATGCTCCTCATAGGTCAAGCTATTGAGAAGAGTGACCAGCAGATTGGTCGACAAGGTAGATTTGAGCATCTGGAACATCCCATTTTGTACTTAGAACCAGCTGTGCTACATAACAGACAGAGGTTTGATGTGGACTGAGACATAGTATACTCTTCCAATAATGTGCTGTCTTACACAGGCACCATTCTTCTGAGGTACTCTTGCTATTCTCTCTCTCTTTCTCTGTAACGTTGACTGGCTGTGCACCACTGGTAGATGCACAAGAATTTATATTCCTCTGTTCTCCCCATATGCAGCTGGAGCAAATGTTAGAGAACACAGCTGTAAGAGCACTGAAGCAGCTCATCCTTTTGCACAAGGAAGATGGTCCCAGCCCTTCCCGGACTGTGGAATGGCTTAACATGAGGAGCTGGTGTTCTGGCCATTTCCACATCAGGTGTCCTCGCAGGATCTTCTCACGTCGGAGCCTCCAGAAGTTGGTAAGCGTGTGCTGGCAAGAGCCTGGACTGGGGTTGTGCGCCAATGGGAGCCAGGGACTGGGGTTTGTGCACCGATGGGAGCCCGGCGCAGGGGGCTGCCCAAGTTATTGTAGGTGAGTAACTGGGGGGAGATGGATTCAGGAATTTGGCAGTATGGTTGGGTAACTGATGGACTGGAGCTAGCCGGTGTTGCAGATATAAAAATGTAGCTTGGGGAGTTGTGGGTTCAATGGAAAAGTTAGTAATGATCGTTCCTGTTTCAGGGGGAGATGTACGAAAAATTATTTCTCAAAACGCCTGATCGACACAGTGACTTCTCCCGTTTGGCTCGAATCCTCACCGGGAATATGATTGCGCTGGTGCTAGGAGGAGGTGGAGCCAGGTAACCAGAGAAAAATTATAACTGGGGACGTCAATAACAGTGAGTGTAGTGACTGGAGATGGCTACACAACAGCTTGACATAATACCCATTTATCACCCATGGTTATTCAGTGCTTTCCTGTTGAGTTAGCACACACACTCGCTCAGCCACATCCTGTCAATTTTAATGATGGAACGCTTTCCAGCACCAATTTTTTGGGAAATTGATTTGATTTATTATTGGTATACTGTGAAAAGTACTATTTTTGTTTTTTGCATGCTATACAGAGTATATCTTTCACTGGAAAGGAAAGGAGAGAGTGCAGAATGTAGTGTTATAGTTATAGCCAGCGTGTAGGGAAAGATCAACTTGATGCAAGGTAGCTCCATTCAAAAGTCTGATAGCAGCAGGGAAGAAGCTGTTCTTGAGTTGGTTGGCACGTGACCTAAGACTTTTATCTTTTTCCTGATGGAAGAAGTGGAAGAGAGAATGTCCGGGGTGCATAGGGTCCTTAATTATGCTAGCTGCTTTGCAAGGCAGCGGAAAGTGTAGGCAGGGCCAATGGATTGGGTTACATTCATAACCTTGTAGATTTTTGCGATTTTGGGCAGAGCAGGAGCCCATACCAAGCTCTGATAAAACTAGAAAGAATGCTTTCTATGGCAATGTTAAAGTTGGTGAGAGTCGTAGCTAACATACCAAATTTCTTTAGTTTTCTGAGAAATTGGGAACATATACTTAAGAGCAGTGCCAAAATATCTTAGATTTGTCATGTATCTCAAAATCTAGTTCACAATCCTGACTGAGTTTCCTTCACCATTTCCTGAACGTGTCTGTCAGTGGTTGGCCTACACATAGGGGCTGAGTTCTCACTTCCTTCTCCTGCTCTCCACTTGTGCAAAGACCTCCCGCACTGGCACCTGGTCTGTTCATATCCGTCTTGGCTTTGGGCAAATGTCCTCAGTTCAGTGATCCTTGACATTAAAGTTTTCATTAGTTTCACAAGAAAGGCTTACATTAACACTTCAATGAAGTTACTGTGAAAATCCCCTAATTGCCTGTTCTGGCGCTGTTTGGGTACACTGAGGGAGAATATCACATGGTCAATGCATCCTAACCGGCATGTCTTTCATTATTTGGGAGGGAACTCGAGCACCCGGAGGAAACCCACACAGATACGGGAGAACATGCAGACTTTGCACAGCTACGCGAGCCAGAATCGAACCCACCAACTTAGTGCCTAATGAAATAAATCAGAAGTTAAATATTTCTGTTCATTTAAGTTTGATGACTTTCCAGCTCATTCTCTCTCTCTCTCTCTCTCTCCTCCGTCTCTCTCTCTCCTCCCTCTCTGTGCCTCCCTTTCCCTCTCCGTCCCTCCCTGCCTCCCCTCTCTCTGTCTCCCCCTCTCTCTCTCTCTCTCTCTCTCTGTCTCCCCCCTCTCTCTCTCTCTCTCTCTCTCTCTCTCTCTCTCTCTCTCTCTCTCTCTCTGTCTCCTCCCCCCCTCTTTCTCTCTCTGCTCCTCCCCCCCCTCTCTGTCTCTCTTCTCTCTGTCTCTCTGTCTCTCTGTCCTCTCTGTCTCTCTGTCTCTCTGTCTCTCTGTCTCTCTGTCTCTCTGCTCTCTGTCTCTCTGTCTCTCTGTCTCTCTGTCTCTCTGTCTCTCTGTCTCTTGTCTCTCTGTCTCTCTGTCTCTCTGTCTCTCTGTCTCTCTGTCTCTCTGTCTTCTGTCTCTCTGCTCTCTGTCTTCTGTCTCTCTGTCTCTCTGTTCTCGTCTCTCTGTCTCTCTGTTCTCTCTGTCTCTTGTCTCTCTGTTCCTCTCTGTCTCTCTGTCTCTCTGTCTCTCTGTTCTCTCTGTCTCTCTGTCTCTCTGTCTCTCTGCTCTCTGTCTCTCTGTCTCTCTGTTCTCTGTCTCTCTGTCTCTCGTCTCTCTGCTCTCTGTCTCTGTCTCTCTGTCTCTCTGTCTCTGTCTCTCTGTCTCTCTGTCTCTCTGTCTCTCTGTCTCTCTGTTCTCTCTGTCTCTTGTTCTCTGTCTCTCTGTCTCTCGTCTCTCTGTCTCTCTGTCTCTCTGTCTCTCTGTCTCTCTGTCTCTCTGTCTCTCTGTCTCTCTGTCTCTCTGTCTCTCTGTCTCTCTGTCTCTCTGTCTCTCTGTCTCTCTGTCTCTCCTCCCCTACACCTGTCCCTCTCCTTTTCCAGGGGGTGCTCACATGTGGGTGTGTTGAAAGCCATGGAGGAGATTGGGATCCCAGTCGATATTATTGGCGGAACTTCCATTGGTGCATTTATTGGGGCACTGTATGCAGAGGAGCGGAGTGCGGTGAGGACCAAGCAGAGAGCCAGAGAGTGGGCAAACGTAAGTCTCAGTTTGTGTTCCTAGACTTACATCCATTTATCCTCCGCGTCGTTCATACGGCAGCATCAAAGAGACCTTATTGAGAACAAACATTTGTGATGTTAGATGATTTAACTGCCTCTATGTCAAACTGGACTGATGTAATACTGATGGTTAAAGTAATGCTTTCAAACTGAAACCGTTCCAGATCATGCCACTGGTGAAAAACATGTTCATTGTGGTTAAAGCAGGCAGGACTAAACAGTCTGATCTGAAAATTCAAGGCAAAATTAATGAAATCCAATGAGAAACCTTTGAATTTGATGCAAGTATACAGAGTATGTGATTAATTTTGTGTCTCTGAGGGCACAAATCCATTACATACTTGTCGCAAAAATACAAACTGCTAAAGAGGCAGAGCATGAAGAGGATATGTCCTCTCTCTGTCTGACCCCAAAAACCAACCCATTTCCCACCAGATATCCCCAAGTGCTTTTGGCCAATGCCAACTTTGTGAACTTTCACCCTCAAAATGAGATCACAGTGGGGAAAGATTTGGGAAGTAAATTGCTGCGTGGGAGATGCAGCCATCCCAATCCCAGGTGGCAGTCTCACCCCAGTATTCCTCCAACCTACCTTGTAATGTTAATATCATCTCTTTCAATCACTGTCTCTGACAATATGTTACAATCAGGCTTGATGGGCCGAATGGCCTACCTCTGCTGCTGCTTTCTATGTCCTGGGAATCAGCTTTTGAATCCTGCCATGGAAGATGGTGGAATTTGAATTAATGTTTTTTTAAAATTAAGAATCTACTGATGACCATGAAACCATAGTCAGTTGACGAAAAACCCACCACTAATGTTCTTTAGGGCAGGAAATCTGCTGTCCTTACCCAGTTGGCCTACGTGTGACTCCAGAGCTGCAGCGATGTGGGTTGAATTTTAACCAGCTTCTGAAATGGCTGAAAGAAGCAATCTGTTCAAGGGCAATTAGGGATGGGCAATAAATTCTGGCGCAGCCATCGAGGCCCATGTCCCATCAGTGAATACAAACAGGACAGGAAAGGCCCATTGGCCTGCAATAATGAGCCATATTTCCCCCTCATAATTAATCAACAAGCACTTCCCTCGGGCATTGATTGAGGAAAGAGTTTAGATATTTTAACCAAGGATTTCAGGAATGTAACTGAGAATGGGGATGCAATGGCCTCGTGGTATTATGGCTAGATTATTAATCCAGAAATTTAGCTAATATTCTGGGGATCCAGGTTCGAATCCTGCTATGGCAAATGGTGGAATTTGAATTCAATAGAAAATATCTGGAATTAAGAATCTACTGATGAGCATGAAACCATTGTCAGAAAAACCCATCTGCTTTCTTTAGGGAAGGCAATCTGCCATTCTTACCCAGTCTGGTCTATGTGTGATTCCAGAGCCACAGCAATGTGGTTGATTCTCAACTACCTTCAGGCAACTAGGGATGGGCAATAAATGCTGGTCAGCCAGTGACACACATTGCGGAGGAACAAATTTTAAAAAAAAGTTCATTGTTTTCCACAGACGATGAACTCAGTCTTCAAAACTGTGTTAGACTTGACCTACCCCATCACCTCCATGCTGTCTGGCTCCGCTTTCAATACCAGCATTGCAGATGTCTTTGAGGACAAACAAATTGAGGTAAGCTCTGCACCTGAACCAGCTCCCTGCCAGAAGGGAAACAGGCACACGGCCTTTGGCTAGTGTGCTCGACAGGGGAGCACTGCACTTCTACACAAACCCAGTGCAGCCCAGCTTGCTTAGCCTGCTCACGGTTTCAGAGCAGGGAGCCAGGGCAAAAATGCTGTGGGTTCTGGAGTCTCTAACAGAAGCAGAGGAACGCAGAGAAACTCAGCAATCCTGCCAGCCACTACCAGGAGAGAAGCAGAAGCCACACTTTGAGAGGGAGGATGTATTAGTGTTGTAGAAACCTTAAGAATAGAAAGCAAACAGCTTGGTGTGAGAGGGAGAGGTGTGAATGGGTTTGCAATAAGGCAATGCGTGTACAGGACATATTAAATCAAGGGGGTTAAAATGGAGGAGAAAGTTCAGAATCTAAAGTTGCCAAAGTCACTGCTCAAGCAGAATAGAGGAGCCAGTTCGAGGCAAACAGAATCAGTTTAAATTCAAATCATTAATCGGTGCCAATTAATCATACCTGCCCTGTCGCCCTGTGCGCATCAGCGGGGGCAGGGGGCTGCCCCACCACAAGTACTCCATTGCAGGAGGCCTTTTGGCACAGTGTTTGTGCTCGCTAACTAAACAAGCTATCCAGTTGGTTCTTTTTGCAGCACTTTGCTCTGCATTTTGTTCCCAAGTGTTTATCCAGTGTCTGTTGCTATTAAATCCGCCCCCTCCAGATCACTGTGTCCCACTGGATTCTCCTGGCCTCCCCTCTGGGAATCCTTGCTGAGCTGCATTCCATTGTCTCATTGTGTAATGCATGGGACACTAACCATCTACTCCCATTCAATACAAATAATCCCTGAACCCTTGGCTGCACCATGATGACAAGTGGTGTACCTCAGGGGTCTGTTTTGGGCCCCCTGCTGTTTGTAATTTTTATAAATGATCTGGATGAGGGTATTGAAGGATGGATTAGTAAGTTTGCAGATGACACTAAAGTCGGTGGAGTGGTAGATAGTGAAGAGGGGTGTTATAGTTTGCAGAGGGACTTGGACAAGTTGCAGAGCGGGGCCGAGAGGTGGCAAATGGAGTTTAATGTGGAAAAGTGTGAGGTAATGCACTATGGCAGGAATAATAAATGTTAGAGTATAGGGCTAATGGTAGGATTCTTAGTAGTCTTGATGAACAGAGGGATCTTGGTGTGTATGTGCATAGATCCCTGAAAGTAGGCAGTCAAGTCGAGAAGGTTGTTAAGAAGGCATATGTAGTCTTGGCTTTTATTGGTAGGGGGATTGAATTTCGGAGCCGCAACGTCATGTTGCAACTGTACAAAACTCTAGTTCGGCCGCACTTGGAGTATTGTGTGCAGTTCTGGTCCCCGCATTATAAGAAAGATGTGGAGGCATTGGAGAGGGTACAGAGGAGGTTTACCAGGATGTTGCCTGGTATGGAGGGCAGGTCTTATGAGGAGAGGCTGAGGATTTGAGGTTGTTTTCCTTAGAAAGGAGGCGGCTAAGAGGGGACCTTATTGAAACATATAAGATGATTAGAGGTTTAGATAGGGTGGACAGTGATAGCCTTTTTCCTAGGATGGAGAAAGCTAGCACGAGGGGACACAGCGTTAAATTAAGGGGTGATAGTTATAGGACGGATATCAGAGGTATGTTCTTTACCCAAAGGGTGGTTCGGGAGTGGAATGCCCTGCCTGCAGCAGTTGTAGATGCGCCAAGTTTGGTGGCGTTTAAGAGGTTAGTTGATAAGTATATGGAAGAGAAGGGAATGGTTTAGTTTGGAGGGGCAATGCTTTTTATATTGGTCGGCGCAACATCGAAGGCCGAAGGGCCTGTTCTGTGCTGTAGTGTTCTATGTTCTATGTTCTATGATCTCCAATGTGCTGCTTTTGCTGCTAAATGTAATGTCCCAGATGGCCAGAGGCTGCCCTCCCCTCTGAGAGGGAGAGCTGACGGCTGCTGATTTAACCTGAGGATCAGCACACCTCAGGCAAGGTCAAGCAGGCAGAGCCTTTTTGAATAACTTTAACCAGTGCGGGTATTGAACCCGTGTTGTTGGAATCTTTCTGTCACTAGCCAGCCATTCAGTGCAGCGGGACAGTGGTAGCACTGCTGCCTTACACCTCCAGGGAGCCGGGTTCAATTCCCAGCTTGGGTCACTGTTCTGTGTGGAGTTTGCACGTTCTCCCCGTGTTCCGTGGGTTTCCTTCAAATGCTCTGATTTCTTCCCACAGTCTGAAAGATGTGATGGTTAGAGTACATTGGCTGTACTAAATTCTCCCTCAGTGTACCCGAGTAGGTGCCGGAGCGTGGCAGCTAGAGGATTTTCACAGTAGCTTCATTGCAGTGTTAATGTCAGCCTTACTTGTGACACTAATAAATAAACTTTAAACTTAAAAAAAATTTAAACTGACCTAAGTGGAAGCTACAGCCTTTCACGTGTCATAACTCGTCTGTCTCTCCCCTACCTCCACCCCTCACTCTGTGCCTTCCCCGCCTTACTCCTCAGGACCTGTGGATCCCGTATTTCAACGTGACAACCGACATCACTGCGTCTGCAATGCGAGTGCATAAGGACGGTAAGACTTTCTCTGTTAGCTGTGGCAATGTCTCATTCGATGTCTAAAATGATTTACTTTTGAGGTCTTTGAGTACCCTGCCTCCTACCCGTACTGAAAGGTCAGTTAAACCAATAGTTTTGAGCTATTTAGTCCTTCCGTGGATTGAAGGAAGGTCCCAGCAGCGTGGTGGCAGAGATTCTCTTGTGTAGTTACCCTCTGTAATCTACCCCAAAATTTCGCACTTCAACTGGATCCTTGTGGACCTGTAAGAGGAAGTTGCCCGGGACACGCAGCTTACAATGATTTTCACATGACTAAGAAGACATACTACAGTAAATCCCAACCACAGTCGTTAGCTGTATCCCCTGTGTACAGTTTTACTGTTTTTCACTTTTCCCAGTATTTTAATAAGGTGACCGTGAAGCCGTGGGATTGTCATCAAGAAATCTCAACTAAGTTGGCATCAGAGAAAGGATCTCTGCCGTCCTTGCCCTACTCTGTCCTACATAACTGTGATGTGGAGATGCTGGCGTTGGACTGGGGTAAACACAGTGAGAAGTCTCACAACACCAGGTTATTTGTAGCAAACACCACTAGCTTTTGGAACTGGCCATTCCCACACACCTGACGACAGAACGGCCAGTTCCGAAAGCTAGTGGCGTTTGCTACAAATAAACCTGTTGGACTTTAACCTGGTGTTGTGAGACTACGTAACCGTCTCATAACAACATGGCTGACTCTCAGCTAACCTCTGAAGTGTCCTAGTAAGCCATTGCATTCTATTTAGACTATCAAGGGCTTAGCAATAAATGCTGGACTTGCCAGCAGTCACCCACGTCCTGAGAGAATTGATTTTTAAACTCTCAAGTCAGCATCGAGTGGCAGTGATCCCATCATAGTTTCTCCAGAGTTAAATACCTCGGCACGTTTTCACTGCTGAGCGCTCTTGAGGTTTGTCCAGCTGATGGACGAGGACAGCACAGTGGTTAGCACTGCTACCTCACAGCACCAGGGACCTGGGTTCAATTCCTACCTTGGGTCACTGTGTGTGGATTTCCTCCAGGTGCCCCAGTTTCCTCTACAGTCTAAAGATGTTTAGGTTATGTGGATTGGCCATGTTAAATTGCCCCTTAGTATCCTGGGGACTAGCTAGGTTATGTAGTGTTATGGGGATAGGTCCTGTGATTGTGGTCGGTGCAGACTGAGAGGAATAGCCTCCTTGTGCACTGTAGGGTTCTTTGATTCCATGGTGTTGATGCTGCAGTTTTGGCTGAGTGTCACCCTAATGAGCTCACATACTAGGGATGGAGGCACTGACATCCATACCTATTCACTCTGCAGAAGCCTAATGTTCAAGGCGCATTGTAGGCCTTTCTCATTCATGCATGGGACATGGACATTGGCCAGTATTTATTGCCCATTCCTAGCCACCCTTGGAGGGGCAGTTGAGAGTCAACCACATTGCTTTGGCTCTGGAGACCCATGTAGGCCAGACCACGCAAGGACGGTAGATTTCCTTCGCTAAAGGACATTAGGGAACCAGATGAGTTTTTCCAACAAACAACAATGGTTTCGTGGTTATCGGTAAACTCTTAATTCCAGATTTTTTTTCACTGAATTCAAATTCCACCATCTGTCATCGCGGATTCGGGGTCTCTGGATTTCTAGTTCAGTGACAAGACTGTGTCACTTCTCCCCATATCTGACAGATATCGTACCGCAGTTCAGTATCAGTGCCCATTGGGTCAGAGATCTTGGTAGAGGCAGGGTAGTCAGGATGGAATTGTCATTGTAAATCTGTCTTTGCTTTGGATGTACCTGATCCAGGAAATTAACATCTTAAAATGCTACTGCTCTAACCATTAAATTACTAAACCCACCTCTTTCAGCAATGTGATCTTGTAGTCATTGCAAAAACTCTTTGCAAAGTGATCCTGCTGATGTTGTCCTGTCACAGAAACAGAGCAGGGGTTGCTCTTTAATTGGTTGCATATTAAATCTGGAAAATTGGTTGCACGTTAAATTTGGCACTGAGACACGGGAAGGAGGGTCAGTGAGGCTTGGTGGGGGAAGGTCACTGAGGCGCCGGAGGGCGAGGGGCAGTAAGACATTGGGTGGGGGGGGGGGCAGTGAACAAAGAGCAACACAGCACGGGAAACAGGCCCTTCGGCCCAATGAGCCCACACTGCCGTCCTAACGTCTTAATGACATATCCTTGACTTTAGGCTATGCCTATTGTTGAAGATTCCCACATAGGGGCAATTTGTTACCCAGTCAGTCTAAGAGCACATTTTTGGGACGTGGGAGGAAACCGGAGCACCCGGAGGAAACCCACGCAACCACGGGGAGAATGCGCAAACTCCTGCAGACACAGGCCCAAATCCATGTGTCAGCACAGCAACAGCAATAGTCTCTAAGCTGTCATGTTGCCCATCAGATGGTCCAGTTTAAGCATACACTGACAACGTGAAGGCAACTCCTGAAGCAACCTCCAAGAGCAGCTCTCGCATGACGTGCCGCATTGTTGGTCAACAAGGTGGACCGAATTGCCTGCAGAAACAAATAAGACTTAATTAAACATGCTAAAAAAAAACTAAGACATTCCCGAGACAAAACTAAAAGATAGTCTACTACTATTTGGTCCTCTCGATATTCAAACAGTCCTGCTATATCCCTCTATCTACAGACCGCTCATGTGGCTGTCCAAGAGACCCTTAAACAACCCTAGCGTGCCTGCTCCCACCACCTTACTCGGTAGCGCATTCCACACCCCCACTACCCTTTGTGAAAAACTGGCCTCCAATATTCGTCTTATACATAGCCCCCCTCACCCTGAGCCCGTGACCCCTCGTTCTATCCATTTCTAATGGTGGAAAAAGCTTATCACCATTTACTCTATCTATACCCCTCTTAATCTTATATACCTCTAATAGATCCCCTCAGCCGACGTCTTTCAAGGGAAAACAACCCCAGTGTTTTCAATCTATCCTCGTAAGACAGCCCTTCCATACCAGGCAGCATCGTGGTAAATCTCCTCTGCGCTCTCTCCAGGGCCTCTACATCCTTCCGGTAGTACGGCGACCAGAACTGGACGCAGTACTCCAGATGAGGCCTAACCAACGTTCTATACACCTGCAACGTGAGACGTTGGGGAGGGAGCGAGGGGCAGTGAGACGTTTGGGGGGGAGGGGTGCAAGAGGCAGAGAGATGCGGGAGAGTAAGAGACAGTGAGATGTGAGAGGCAGTGAGGGTGACGTGCAGATGGAGGGACAAGGAGTAGGGAGACATGGAATTCTGGCAGGTGGGAGACAGCAGGAAAGGGTAGGAATGGCAAGGGAAAGGGGTGCATGATTTGGCAGGCGAATGTGGAGGGGCACACCAGGATGAGCAGCCAAGGGAGTCGCGCAAGGGCTGGACAGCCGCAGGAATGGTGCGACTGGGGTTGCTGCAGTAATGGCGCAAACAGGCAGATAGCCAGAGAATGGCATGTCTTGGCATTGGAAATGCATGTTGCTGTGGGACATACATGCATGCACGGGCAGTGTGTTGAGTGTCTCTGCACCTCATGATGGTTATCTGACTTAAGAGTGATCAGTATATATTTGACATTGCCAACAGTAACAGGATCACTGGTTTATCAAGAGCTTTGCATGATCATTAAATCGTTATCTTTAAAGTGGAACACTCCTTCATTACCTTTTACTCACATTTGCTTTTCCAATCAAAGTGAATTATCCTTATCCAAACTCTCCGAGGAACACAAACTCTTATTTAACGGGCTTCTTGACACGGGGATGTGTGGAAGGATGGGCTGAATGGCCATGTCTAGGCTAATTAATGCCTGCTTTGCACTACAGGACCTATGGTTTGTGTGGGAATTGACTGCAGACCCTTGGTCTTGTATCCTCTACCTGACGATTTCAATGCAGTGCCCGTCCTTTTAATTGATGTTGTAGCCTCCTTATTGAGAACCATACTTCGATGTGAGAGAATATTAGTGCCAATCACTCAGAATGGCATGCAGAAGTTTCTTGACTCCTCTCTGACCAGAGGAAGTGCCCTATCTCATCCCTACCACCCTGTGTTCAGCTGAATTCAATCCTTATATTCTCGCTAGCTGGTCAGGTTAGCCCAGTGTCTGCTCCACTGCTTACAGCCAATATTTGTACCTGGCATAAGGTAAAGCAGAGAGAAAAACCGACTGAGTTTTGGGACTCATCCCTACCATGTGTTCGTTTAATCTCAGAAGAAGCGAAGCTGAGTTTTTAAATTTGTTTTGAAAGGAAAATTGCTGATTACCTCAAGGTTCAGAGTCTGAAGTTAAAGGTGTTTAACTCAGTGTTCCTCTTTATTGATGATGTGAAGTGTTTTCTTTCTCTCATTAACTTCCATTTATTGAGCTGAAGCAGATGGAGCCTTAACAGCACAGAGAATCCGTTCTGTTCTTTTCAAATTGGACCCGCACGCCTGGCTGCTTCTATTGTCCTTTTTGAATTTTTTTGAGTGTTTTTTTTTCCCTAGTCTGAATCCCTGGATTTTTGTGGGGGGAATGTGATGCCTCGGGCCTCCTTGTGTTAAAACTCCCATCTGGTTCTGTCACCGTTACTAAGCTGAGCTACTCCGGGACATTGCTATCCACAATTGCTTGCCCTGCCCTTGAGAGTGGAGGTTGTACTGTGGTGTGTAATGCTCATTTGTGTTCTTACCCCTTTCCTCCTTCCTTCTTTCCTCCTCATCCCCGCCTCTCTCAGCTTTGGTTCCTTGTCTCGTTGTGGTGGCATTGCTTCATAACATTGTCAACAATCACTATCCAATTCATAACTACTTTTATTAACCCAAAGTTAATCTAGGGATAACTTCCTACACAGCGTTTGCTCCCTCTGTCACCTTCCCTTTCTTCCCCATTACTTTACATCTAACCTTGTTTAGTTTACCCTTACCTCACGTTGAATCAAATGTTTAGTTTTATGTATCATTTATGCAGTCCGTTAAAACTACTGCGGTAAGTATTAGTCAAGAAAAATTAACATTCAGAATAAGGTTTTAGTTTGCTTTCTATTTTAAAAGTAAATCATGTATACCCCACCCCTCCATCCAAGGCATTCGGAGTTTGTGTACACGGGTTTATTTCATGGACTGATTAATAGTCTCCTTCACTTTTCCATCTTGTAAAACACTGGCAAGCAGAATTGGGTGTCAGGCTGGCTAGCCTCCATCTGTATTGAGAAAGCATTGAGATAGAGAGCTCTGTCCTGATAGATGCCAGTCAGAGTATAGGAAATCCCCATATTTCTTTAGAACAAGATGTTTTTCATTTGGGATACCGTCAGTTTAACAAGTAACCTGGAGCACTTGGTAAGCCAGCTCTCTCCCACCACTGGGGGATTCACACTCTGTACAGTGTCCCACCAACGCAGGGGTGAGACAATCCCCCCCTCTAAGTAACCTCGGGCTCCAACTCCACACCTGTGCGGAATGCAAGTGCTGAAGATGCCTCCTTACTGTTCCATAGGACATAAGATATCCCAGTGCCAGCCTCTGCAGTGTCACAGGAGAACTGACACACAGGGTGAATCAATTAGACATAGCCTGTTCAGTTTATTGCGGATTGATTGCTGAAGAATCTCCTCATCTCGAAGCTTTCCCATGGCTTGCTCCCGCAGGAGGAGTGAACGCTAAGTGTTGGCTTCCTGACCGCTGCTTTATAAAAACTCATCTATCACTGTATGGCATCAACGTTTAGTGTCAGCAAGCAGGTTGTAATGAGTAAGACAAATCGCACCTTATTAATTGCAGGCTTTGTTAGTAGCAATATCACTCCACGTTTAACTCTCTTTTAGATCGGCGTGTAGCACCACTAGTATGGCAGACTTGCAGTTAGGTTACTAACAGACTCCAATATCAGCCAGCCCTTTACATTGTGTTGTAACATGGCCAATTTGAACATTGTATTGCAAATGTTTTAAGCCATAGAATCACCTGGAAAAGGCCCTTTAGCCATCGTGTCTACCCTGGCACACGAGAAACACTTGACCTCCCAACTAATCCCATCTGCCAGCACTTGGCCCATAGCCCTGAATGTTATGGCATGTCAAGTGCTCATCCAGGTACTTTTGAAAGGATGTGGGGCATTCCACCTCCACCGTCCTCCCAGGCAGAGCATTCCAGACTGGCATCACCTTCTGAGTGAAAATGCTTTTCCTCAAATCCCCTCTAAACCTTCCACCTCAAATCCCCTCACCTTGAAGCTATGTCCACTTGTGACTGGCTCTTCAACTAAGGGGAACAGCTGCTCCTTATCCACTCTGTCCATGACCCTCATAAACCTTGTACACCTTGACCAGGTTGCCCTCAGTAAACTCTGCTCCATTGAAAACAACCCAAGCCTACACAACCTCTCTTTGTAATTGAAATATTTTGTCCCAGAGAGCATCCTAGTGAATCTCTTCTACACCCTCTCCAGTACAATCACGTCCTTCTGATAATGAATCGACCAGACTGGTCAGTACTCTAGCTGTGGCCTCACCAAAGTTAGAATTATAGAATCCCTACAATACTGTAGGAGACCATTCAGCCCATCAAGCCTATACTGAAAACAATTCCACCCTATCCCCGCAACTCCACATAATTACCCTGCTAATCCCCTCAAAACTGGTTAATTTAGCATGGCCAGTCAACCTAACCTGCACATGTTTAGACTGTGGCAGGAAACCAGAGCACTCGGAGAAACCCAAGTTGACCTGAATGTGCAGACTCCACACAGACAATGAATCAAAGCCAGACCCCTGGCGCTGAGAGGCAGCAGTGCTAACCACTGTTCAATACAACTCCAACATGACTTCCCTGCTTTTGTAACCTGTGCCTTGATTGATAAAGGCAAGTGTCCCATATGCCTTTTGCACCATCGAAATAGCATGTCCTTCCATGTCATGTCGTGACAGAATGTGTTATGAAGAGTTTGAGCTCCAATTTCACAGCTGTGTGGCTAGGGCATCTGGATATGGAGATCCTGGCGTTGGACTGGGGTAAACACAGTAAGAAGTCTTCCACAGTAACTACATTCCACAGGCTTAACGAAGGAACATCATTTCCAAAGGCTTGTGGAATCACTATCCAATAAACTGGTTGGACTTTAACCTGGTGTTGAGACTTCTTACTGCATCTGGAAGTTCGCAGTGATGTGGGCAATCCCACACCACCCAGCCAGGAATGCACTGAGTTTTGAGGAGTGGCGGATAAGGTGCATGCAAAGCTGAACTTGCGACAAGAGAGGCTGGCCCAGTTCCTGGCTGGATAGCAATTATGATGGGAAGGTCAGGAGGAGGAGGTCAGAGCAGCTTCTACACAAGCTGGGTTGCGCTTTGGAAGCATATTAATTCATCACTGTGAAAACAGAAATACCCGGAAAATGCAACATCAGTGGATGACCAATGTCCAGCCTCCAAACTAGAAGATCAGAGAGCGAGAAGAGCTATATTGTTGGCTGGTCTGTGGCGTTCCTGTTTTTGCAAATTCCTGTGAACATGGGAGATTCTAAGTGGGGAAACCTCACCACATGCAAATCATTTGGCATATGCTAGTGGTGGTAGGAGGGGAGGAGGTGCTGCACTGTCAGGGGCATAAGGGGGACAAGAGTACAGTGCTATGGGGGAGAGGGGGGAAAGCTACGCTGTGGGGAGGAAGTGGGAGAAGTGCTGCAGTGTCATGGGATGAGGGGGCGAGTGCTGCACTGTCATGGGGGGAGGAGGGGCGAGTGCTGCACTGTCATGGGGGGAGAGGGGGCGAGTGCTGCACTGTCATGGGGGGAGGAGGGGGCGAGTGCTGCACTGTCATGGGGGAGAGGGGGGGCGAGTGCTGCACTGTCATGGGGGGGAGGGAGGGGGCGAGTGCTGCACTGTCATGGGGGGAGGAGGGGGGCGAGTGCTGCACTGTCATGGGGGGAGGAGAGGGGGCGAGTGCTGCACTGTCATGGGGGAGGAGGGGGGGCGAGTGTGCACTGTCATGGGGGGAGGAAGGGGGCGAGTGCTGCACTGTCTGGGGGGGAAGGAGGGGGCGAGTGCTGCACTGTCATGGGGGGAGGAGGGGGCGAGTGCTGCACTGTCATGGGGGGAGGAGGGGGCGAGTGCTGCACTGTCATGGGGGGAGGAGGGGGCGAGTGCTGCACTGTCATGGGGGGAGGAGGGGGCGAGTGCTGCACTGAGGTGTGCTAAATTGCCCCTCCATGTCGAGAACTAGCAGGGTGAATATGTGGGGTTACGGGGATAGGACATGGATGGGATTGGTGTCAGTATGGGCTGCATGGCTTCCTTGTGCACTGTAGGGACACTGTAAAGTGGCTTTCTCTTGCTAAGTGGACAAATTCCCATGGTGAATGTTATACACCATCTACCTGCCTACATTCCTTATGGACAACGTTCCAACCTATCTTTGCGTCATCAGTCGATTTAGTGTCCTTACATCTGATCCCTTCATCCAATTCATTGAGATTGTCAAGGATCTTTCCTATCACGGATTTTTGCAATGCCCATGATTTCCCCAGCACCTCAATTCCAGTCATTTAATAAAGGCGGTTCCTGTCGCTGGGCCAGTGAGACAGTCCTGGACCTTGATTGCCCAGGTTCACCCAGCTTACTACCATTAGTGCTTTAGCTTCTGTTAACTGGGACGCCCTGTCTGGAGGTGGTGCAGAGTTTGGGCTCTGAATTGGGATGCAGGTTACAAAGGCCTGGATGTGAACCCCACCGCACCCTGATGATTGCTTCAAGTGTCCTTCAACCTAGAAAATGGAGTGATGCGGTCAGGAGGGATTCTTGGAATCACCCACGGAGCAAGGGATTCCACTCAAATTTGCAGGTCTTTCCAGCTAATGTTTGCCACTAGATTGTATCCATCCAGCTGTGAAAGGACAGCCCTGAAACTCATTCTAGTTTGTCTCCTGCTCTCTGTGATCTACTCTGTGGAATTGCAAGGATATATTTGGATTACTCAGTAGCCAGCTCCTCTTCAGCCTGCCCACACCAGTCTTGGAACAATCATCAAACGTCACTTTCAAATGAATTGCTTCTGGCATGGGCTGTCTCAAAAGGACATGCATTCCTCTTAACGGCTGCTTCAGGTGAAAAGTTGTTAGCCCTGGAACAGTTTGTGAAGACTCTGAACCCAAAGTGAGCAGGTTGGAAGAGAGTGCAAAGCAGACGATAGCATTACTAGAAAGGTTAACCTGATGGAGGTTGTCTACTCTGCTAATACCGTGAAGAACTGTGTCTACAAGCAGCACAGTTCATCTTGCCCCATCTCTTTAGTTTAGAGCACATGCTATATCAGAGACAGTATGAGCACCATTCCACCCTACTTCCTTCATCTCCGGCCCAGCTCCAGAGCAGTTGACACCTCCAGTCTTTCTTCAGTCGGTATCTTTGCCACCTGCACATTCATAAAATCATAGAATACCCAGAGTGCAGAAGGAGGCCATTCAGCCCATCAAGTCTGCACCAACAACAATCCCACCCAGGCCCATGTATTTACTCTGCTCGTCCCCCTGACACTATGGGGCAATTTGGCATGGCAAATCAATCTAACCCACACATAGGAGGAAACCCACGCAGACACGGAGAGAACATGCAGACTCCACAGTGTGTGAGCCAAGCCAGGAGTTGACATGAGTTATTGGTAAACAGTGCTAGTGTTTAAAACAGCAAAAAGCCTCTTATCGAGAGTATTCTGGTGAAATGTTTCATCACTGTATGCCCCCTCTGCTTCCTTGTGTAGATATATTTGAAATGATCATTATCTGCCTGAAATTTATCGGATGAGTCTGCTCCTCATTTAACCTATGCTTCCTGAATCCCCCTTGTGAAAACCATTGGAGGTTTACCCAGCCTGTGTACACGGTCTCTTGCTTTGCCTCAGCCGCACTGCCCTTTATCCAATGATGGGCATTGGCAGCAACCCTCCTCTCAAAGGGGCTTTTCCAGCAACCTTCAACCTTACTTTGGCCTCTGTCGATCTCCAGCTGTCCTGGGGCACACTTAGCTGCATTGCATGAACCCATTGCGTTTGAATGCACTGAGCTGGGAGCTGGAACAGTGGCGAGGTCACTGAGTATCAATTGTGTACACGGTTGTTCAAGTTATCAATTGGGGAGACTTTCGGATCGACTGTGTCAGGGTGGGGGAGAAGGTGTATGTATGCGGGGGGTGGGGGAGGAGGCAGGTGGTGAAGGTGTGTGTGGGGGTGGCGGGGATGTGTGAGGTTAACATGGGAGGGGGTGGTGTGTGTAAGGAGGGGGTTGTTGGTGGTGATGGTGGACACGGATTTTATCAAAGACATTTATTGAATGTTCTGCATCTTCCAAACTCTGTTCCATTCAACCTGTTACATGTCCTTCAAACAACTCTAAGTGAGCCAGGAGAATCATTCCCTCTAAGCCTGTGGAACCAACAGCCCAAACAGTAAAACAGAATCTGATCCTGCTAACCAAGTCAGGAAAATGAATGAGTGCCTGATTTCTGCACTCATATTCAATGGAAAGCAGCAGGTCCTGACCCTGTAAGCAGCCCCCTGTGATATTAACTAAAGAGAGCATCAGGCAGGAATAGTAACTCTTGATATTGCACATGATACTGGTTAGAAATTGAACTCGTGTACCTCATCAACCTCTTAACATCAAGACTGAAATAATTTTCCATAATCACTTGAGCCTCAAGACATTTAATATTAAAACCTGGGATAGTGCTCAGTTAGAGACATCTGCTTTTCCCTACATAACAAAGAACAGTACAGTAACAGGCCCTTTGGCCTTCCAAGTCTGCACCGATCATATTAACATATCTGCTTCAACCACGAGTACAAAAGCAAAGCACTAGCAATCAGAGTTATACAGGACAAAGAAAAGCCATTCAGCCCATCATATCTGTGCCAGCCATCAAGTGCCTATCTGTTCAATCCTATTGATGTACTTTGGAAGGTCCAATGCATGCAGGAATTGTATAGTAAATAGTAGCACCTTTAGGAATATTGACAGGCAGACAGATCTGGGCATACATGTCCACTGATCACTGAAAGTGGCCCCCCAAGTGGAGAAGGTAGTCAAGAAGGCATACAGCATGATTGCCTTCATCGACTGGGACACTGAGTGTAAAAATTGGTGGGTCACACTGCAGCTGTATAGATCCCTAATTGGGCCTTATTTGGAATATTGTATATGATTCTGGCCACCACACTACTAACAGGATGTTGGTGCTTTGGACAGTTGGATAAACTCAGTTTGTTCTCACTGGAATGACGGAGGTTGAGGGGTGACCTGATAGAGGTTTGCAAGATTTATGAGTGGCATGGATAGGTGGATAGTCAGATGCTCTTTTCCAGAGTATAAAGTCAAGTACTAGGAGACATAGGCTTAAAGTGCGTGAGGAAAAGTTTAGAGCAGATGTGCAAGGCAATACACAGAGGATGATGCATGTCTGTAACACGCTACCCTGGGAGGGGATGGGAGCAGATACGAAAGCAGTATTTAAGGGGGAAATCGATGAATGAATATGTGAATAGGATGGGAAATGGGAGGATATAGATTCCATAAGTGCATACGGTTTTAGTTTAGACAGGCAGCATGATCACCACAGCTTGGAGGGCTGAAGGGCCTGCTCACGTGTTGTAGTGTTCTGTGTTCTTTGATCCCGATGCTAAACCTGCCTGTACGCAGTTAGATTATTGTTCGTGAGAGAGTTTCTTTCGAAAGGATGTGGAGAGAGTTACAGGAGAGATTTAAGAACCACAAGCGTTCATAAATAGGAAGGTACCTATTAAAACTGGAAATGGTTAACTCTTTGAAGAGAAGCATTGTTGAAGGAGTGCGGGGAAGTATTGTGGGTTTGGGGTGAGGGCGTACTATTACATTCTGTGGAACAGGTTCTCTATCTCACAGCATTTTACTTTGCAGAAAGATTTAAAGATAATCTAGCGAGTTAACCACATCACCGATCAAAGTCACCCCTGGAGATTAGGGGAATACTCTGTCTTCAATCCCCACCCATGTAGCTTTTCATCTCTTAGCATCTGCTCTGGTCTCCCTCCTTACCCCCTCCCACAACGCATCATGCGTGGCTATGTCTTTTCGATAAAAACCAATCTAACTTTGTCTCCTGCTAGCATCCCCCCCCCCCCCCCCACCCCGCTACTTATACTGCTGCTTTCTCATTTACTCTCTATTGGCCTGTCGAAAATTCGATTAGTCTTCCACTGGCCATTTCAGCCACTTTACTGAATCAGTAACATTGTGGATTGTCAAAATGTTTAGCAGGCTTACAGGGAATTTTCTGCCACGTGTTGCTGTTCTGACTCCTCAGGGAGTGGTTCCCTTTGTTCTTGATGCTGCAATCATGCTTCTCCTCTGTGGCCCTGTGTTCCTGACAACTCCTTTCTCTCTCTCCTGCAGCCCCCCCACCCCACCTCCCCAAACCCATCCCTCCCCCCCCTGCCCCCATGCTGTTCAGCCCTTGCTGTTCGTACTCTTACTCTTCATCTTCATCCAGCAGGCAGTATCTGGCGTTACGTCAGAGCGAGTGCATCTTACGTGCCTTATCTGCCTCCTCTCTGTGACCCCAAGGACGGGCATTTGCTTGTGGATGGCTGCTATGTTAACAATGTCCCAGGTCAGCAATACAATCGCTTCCTATCTACACTGGCCAGGCAGGGACATTGGAAACTTGGGCCTCGGAAGGAAATTGAGCATCTGGTGTGTTCGAAACACTTTTGATATTGAATATCGGGTTCTGTCACAGTCCCTGCAAGTTGCAAAGCTTAAACACTGGACGCCCCAGCAGTGGTAAATGCTTCCATCCTTCACACCAATTAGATTGTAAGTACGGGTAATTGGCTGAAAGTGCATTCTGTGTCAAGCAATTGAATGATTGGTGCTGCTTTCTTTCCTTCTGAACCAAGTCTTTTCTACGAAGGTTTATTTCCCTCCCGCCCAGGAATAGGCTGGAGGTGGATAAGTCTTGTGTGGGGAACCACTTTGCACGTTGGCAGCCGCGCTGTCAATCTCTTAAATCTGCACAGCATCGAGTGGGCGGCAGTGGGGTGGGGGGTTCACGCAGGCAGACACAACTTCACTGGCTCAGGGTGCGTTTGTCATCTGCAGGCTAGTCGTTTGGCTTGTTCTGATTCCTGACGTCCTGTTACCACTTCTGAATTCTCAATTGGTCAATAGTGACATCCTGTTGGACTGGAAGCAGTTTGGGAAATGAATGCTCCTTTAACCGTCAGAGAGCCATTTGTAAAATACACTGGTAATTAAGCCTAACCCGACATTGCTAGTGTTTTACAGTGGAATCCTACCCTGTGCCATCAACATTGAGTCAAATTCTCCTGACAGATTATTTTTTATTCATGGGATGTGGGCGTCACTGGCTGGGCCAGCATTTGTTGCCCGTCCTTAATTGCCCTTGACCTGAGTGACTTGCTAGGCCATTTCAGAGGAGAAAAGATGTAAAGTTAAGTTGATTGGCCATGCTGAATTGCCCCTTAGTCAGGAGAACTAGCAGGGTAAATATGTAGGGTTATAGGGTTAGGGCCTGGGTGGAATGGTTATCGGTGCAGGATCGATGGGCTGAATGGCCTCCTGCATTGTAGGGGTTCTCTGATTTAAGATTCAACCACATTTCTGTGGGTCTGGAGTCACATTGTAGGCCAGACCAGCAGGTTTCCTTCCCTAAAGGACATTACTGAAGCAGGTAGCAACTTGTATTAGTGTAGAGTCTTTGACAAAGTGAATGCCCCAGAACAGGTGGAGGTTATAGTCATCAAGCACATGGCTGATAGCGAGCAGGCTTCCTCTTGATTATATATTGTCGCCAACAGTTCCCAAACTTCCCCTTTGCTTTAGATAGATGATTGGAGGTTTGGTCAAAATAGCAGGTTTTTAAACAGTAAAGGGAGGGGTAAAGTTATTTATTAGTGTCACAAGTAGGCTTACATTCACAATGCAATGAAGTTACTGCGAAAATCTCCTAGTCGTCACGCTCAGCTGCCTGTTCCAGTAATACTGAGGGAAAATTTAGCACAGCCAATGCACCCTAACCAGCACGTCTTTCAGACTGTTGGAGGAAACTGGAGCACTCAAAGGAAATTTACGCAGACACAGGGAGAACATGCAGACTCCACACAGACAATGACCCAAGCCGGGAATCAAACCCAGGGCCTGAGTGCTGAGGCAGCAGGGCACTGTGCCACCATGCTGCCCCGGGGAAGGAGGGCTAGGGAAGGGAATTTCAGAGTTCAGCAGCTAAAGGGAGGGTCACAAATAGTGGAGGAGATGCAAGAGACCAGAATGTTGCAAACTTGGAGAGAATTATAGAGAAAGAAACACTTAACTGTTTCTTTGTGAGTGGAATATTGGTTGCAGCAAGAGCTGCCATTAATATTAACAATGGCAGCTGGCAGATTCCACTGTAATGAGCATTAAACCAGTGATTTTGAGCTGCTCTGATTATTATAGAGTCCAAAGGAGCAGTTACCTGACAAGTTGAGTTCAAATCAATCCCCGGGGTTGCAGCGAACTTGGTGCTGCAGTGTCGATGCTGCTGTGCAGATTTTTATTGGCCTGTGAGTAGAATGCTGCGACCTCCCCTTCTCCACCCCTCTGCACAAAGGCACGCGGCTTGCGCTGAGGAAGTGGGGCAGGGTAGTGGGTCGCGCATACCTGTGCTCTTCTAGGCCGCTGACTGCATCTGTTCCTCGTGTGGTTAGGCTCGCTCTGGCGCTACGTGCGAGCTAGCATGTCCCTCTCGGGATACCTGCCGCCTCTCTGTGACCCAAAGGATGGACACTTGCTCATGGATGGAGGATACATCAACAACCTGCCAGGCAAGTATGTGACATTAGAATAGCAAGAGGCCAAAGGTGAGACCTAGATAAACTGCTCGTAAACAAAGTCCATCGAGTTAATGGGCTCGGTATTCTGCCGTTAAAGCACTGGTTTAAACAATGGTTGCGGCCCCAAAGTGAAGCTCTTCGAAGCTCTGAATTTGATGTAATCCTGACCATTCCTTGGTGGAATTCCCAGTTCCGGGTAATGCCGATGTGAGCATGAGACATTTTGGCTGGCATTTTCTAGCTGCACTCGTTCCAGAGCTGGAAAATCTGAGGTCAGTGGACTTCTGTACGCTCAGTGTGTCCCCCTCTCCCTCCCCCACTACGATCCCCATGGTGAGCGGGGAAAATCCTGCCCTTAGTCTCAAACCGTTGGTGGAAAATACCAGCTGCTGAAATGGGGTTGGATGCCATGGGCCCACCTGACAGAGGCAGGAGATTCATACTCTGTGCTGATTACCCTGTCTCTGCATCGACTGCCTGCTCAGAACCAAATTATTCACTCAGGCACCTATGCCAAACAGTGATCAGAATGAATTTGGCAAAACCACTGTTGCAGACGCACGATTTGAACATTATCCATCTGAGTCAATGATGAATAAACCGCGTGTGTGTGTGTGTGAGGGTCACATTACACACCAAAGGGTACACATGCAGGAGGTGGGGAGAGGAGAGGAGAGGTGAACACAAAAGTGGGGTGGGAGGGGAGGCGAGGAGTAGGAAGGAGGTGGAAGTGCAGGGGGAGTGGGGGGAGGCAGGGAGTAGGAAGGAGGTGGAAGTGCAGGGGGGAGTGGGAGGGAGGCAGGGAGTAGGAAGGAGGTGGAAGTGCAGGGGGGAGTGGGAGGAGGCAGGGAGTAGGAAGGAAGTGAAATGAAGGGGGAGTGAGAGGAGGCAGGGAGTAGAAGGAGGTGGACGTAGGGGGGGGTGGGGGGTACTGTTGTATTTAAGGTGACTTATGATGATAATTATTACCTTGATTCCTATTCATTTTCCTGTCTCTGCAGGGATTTTGTCCCAATGCCCCACTGTGTGACATGGCCTCTGTAACACTACCCATTTACCTGCACATTGCTGCAACCCACGCTCATCTTCACTATCACCCCTGTTTCCTCCCCTTTTTAAATATACGTTTCCCTTCTACCCCCCTCCCTGACCAGACACCTTCTGCTCCCTGGTCAGACTCTTCCCCTCCCCCCCTCACACCACCCTCCCCCGTCTCTGGCCGGACCACCCCCCCTCCGCACTCGGCCAGAGTACCTCCACCTGGCCCGAACAATCCCCCCTCCCGTCCTTGGCTGGGCCCACTCCCCCTCCCTTCCTTCATGCAAGGCCCACTCCCCCTTCCCCCCAAATTTGCTCCCCCCCCCCATCCCCTGCTGAGCCCTCCACCACCCTCTTCCCTCCTCGTCCACACCCCTTGCCAGACCACGCCCATCTCCTCCCTCCTGTCAGTCCCACACCCCTCCCCTTCCTGCCAGACCACCTCCCTGCCCCTCTGATGGGCCCAACTCTCTTCCTCTGCCGGGCTTGTCTTCTCCCCTTCCTTCCACCCTGCCTTTGCCTGAGCTTGCATGCTTCTCTCTTTCTTCCCTCAAGCTCTCTCTGTCCTCAGTCTTATCTTGGAGGCACTCCTCTTTCATTCTAGATCTTGTTCCCACTAAAGTGCTGATAATCCCAAGCTAATGGATATTCTAAAGGCCCAGTGGTATTATTGCTGGGCTACTGATCCAGAAACT
Organism: Sphyrna mokarran; assembly: GCA_024679065.1. Lineage (NCBI taxonomy): Eukaryota > Metazoa > Chordata > Chondrichthyes > Carcharhiniformes > Carcharhinidae > Sphyrna > Sphyrna mokarran. Next base: position 5,518,023 of record JAGIQG010000035.1, on the reverse strand, counting down.
CAACTGATGCTCTGAGTTCTGGTTTTGAATCCTGCCACCGCAGATGGTGGAATTTGAATTCAATAAATAAAATGTAGAATTAAGAATCTACTAATGACCATGAAACTATTGTCAATTGTCAGAAAAATCCATCTGGGTCACTAATGTCCCTTTAGGGAAGGAAATCTGCTGTCCTTACCCAGTCTGGCCTACATTTGACTCCAGAGCCACAGCAATGTTTTTGATTCTTAACTTCCTCTGAAAGTGTCTAGTAAACCTAGGTTCAAGGGCAATCCAAAGAACCATAGAATCCCTACAGTTGCATTGTAGGCCAGACCGGGTGGGGACAGCAGATCTCCTTCACTAAACGACATTAGTGAATCAGATGGGTCTTTCTGACATTTGACAGTGGTTTCAATGGTCATCAGTAGATTCTCAATTCAGATATTTTCTCTTGAATTCAGATTCCATCTGAATTCAGCATCTGCCACGGCATTTACTGTGGTGGGATTCGAACCCAAAACATTTACTGAGTTTCTGGTTGACTAGTCTAGCAATAATACCACTGAGCCATCACCTCCCCAAATATGCAATTATTCCAGCCTTGAGTGGGAATGTTGAGTGGCAGTAGTGTTTTCCTTGAGTCGACCCTCGCAGAAGAACGAATTGGAACCATAGGCAGGAGAGTGAAAGAGAGGGTGGGAGATCGTGTCTTGTTCATGGGCAGGAGAATGAAGGGGGGGGGGTATCAGGACTGATCCAAGGGCAGGAAAATGAAGGGGGGAGTGGTTTTGGGACTGGTCCCTGGACAGGAGGGGATTGTGGAATTGGGACTGATCCGTGGGCAGGAGAGTGAAGGGGGTGGTTATTGGGATTGGCCCACAAGGGGAAGGGAGCGGGAGGTGGAATTGGGACTGGTTTATGAGCAGGAGAGTGAGGGAGGGGTGGGGCGGAATTGGGATTGTTCCATAGGCAGGAGGGTGAGGAGTGGAATTGGGACTGGTCCATGGGCAGGAGAGTGAAGTGGGGGTATCTAGACTGCTGACATGTTGGGCATTAACACACTTCGTACCTCGGCTTTGTGCAACTCAGTCCGTGCATTTTCACAGTTTGAAAACTAACCACGATACTTGTTAAAAATGAATTTATATGATATAATATTGACCATCGACACAATCATGAAAATCTGTATAACGGTAAAGACAGTAACTTTAAAAATGGTCACATGCTGTTGGGTGTTTATACAATAAGAATGTGTTGGAAGGCAGTGATACATCCCAGCTTCCAGACGGGACCAATCTTTCACAATGCAGGCATGCTCCCAGTTCTCTGTTATATCTAGCACCATGGCAACCAAATTCCTAACAAATAAATTCAGAGTTGGCTCAGAACATTAACCTTAAGGTGCTTAAAATGTGATTGACTGCTTTGCCATGTGCTGTCCACATTATTGGACCCTGTCACATGTGCTGTGCCATTACCCCAATGTTGAATGTTGTCAACTTTGCTGCCCCACCCCCATGTATAATATGCACTGACGTAAACAATTGTCAGTGTCACTACCCCCACCTCATCAGCTACTTTTCCATGTTCACCCTCAAACTTTGAGCAACAAAGGACCTCAAAATTTCAAATTTATACAACAAATCTAAAGTTTATTTATTTATTCATCATAAGTGAGGCTTACATTAACACTGCAATGAAGTTACTGTGAAATTCTCATAGTCGCCACATTCTTAGAATACTCTGAGGGCCAATTCATCTAATCTGCACATCTTAGGATTGTGGAAGGAAACCACACAGACACGGGGAGAACACACAGACTCCATATAAACAGTGACCCGACTGGGAATCGAACCTGGGTCCCTGGCGCTATGAAGCAGCAATGCTGACCACTGTGGCACCGTGCTGCCTCAAATTTCTCTTATTGCAGAAAACTTTGGTCGGCGCAACATCGAGGGCCAATGGAACCAATTTTATGACCCTCGAACCTAAACTATTGCAATGCTATCCATATGCCTATCCACTGACCATTTGAATGCCCTTGAAGACATTAATCTTCATTACTCCCAGTAATTAATCTCTGACCTACTCCGTTACATGCACAAGTATTCTCAAAGTGTCAGAACTCCACAAAATAACACAATTCAAATTTAGAGATATTACTCCTAATAATTGATCAGGTTCCATCAGGTCCCATTGATCAGGACTTAATTGATCAGGTTCCATCCTGATGGGCTTTGTTCCAATCTCGCTCAGTCCCAGACCCGGGGTCTCTGTTTTTCCTACAGTGGTAGATCCCAAGGTCACTTTGTTTCCTCCTCTTGTAGAGATCCTGCAGGTACTGATCATGTTTCTGGTCACTAATCAACCATCGTCCTTTTTGCCATGGATTCTGAGTCGTGCCTCTGTCAGGAGGTTGTAATTCTCTCAGGAACACGACACACAGAGATCTGTGTTCCGTTGCTGTCTGTTCAGGCACAGTAACAGTCAGTCAATTCCTGTGCTTGTTCCATCGCTGCACATGCTGTTCTTTGCTGCTGCTACAGGCTTTACCTGACACAGACTTAGCCCTTTTAACCATCAGGCTACACCACATACTGGCCACATATTATAGGTTATTTGTTTGTCTAATTGCTGCCCCTCAGACAGCATGTTACATCCCAGTTGTGTTATATATGTCTTGCCCTGCTTTTATGGAAGCTTCCTCTGCATTGGCCTCACTGGTCAGATGTGACAATTTTCCTTATATCTGACCACATTCCTATAGTTCTGCAGTAAAACTTTGTGTTCCCCATTTTGCTCTAGAAATGACATCCCTGTTTAATTGTGGATCATCACTTCATAAATATTCTTGTTTCTTCAGCTGTTTCCGTGCACAGACCATCACACATGACGGCACATGTCTCTGCTAATATCGACCCGAGATATTACGCCCCCTAATTCCCAAGTGACACAGTGGGTAGCACTGTTGCCTCAGTGCCAGAGATCCGGGTTCGATTCACAGGTTGGGTTATTGTCTGTGCGGAGCCTGTGCATTCTCCCCGTGTCTGCATGGGTTTCCCCCGAGTGCTCTGGTTATGAAGAACGGTACAGCACAAGAACAGGCCCTTCAGCCCTCCCAACTCTGTGCCAATCATGTTTACCTATCTAAATCTGCCGCTTATATCCCTCTATTTCCTGCCTGTTGATATACCTATCAAGTCTTAAATGTGGCTAATATAACTGCTTCAACTCCCTCACTTGACAGTGCATTTCCAGGCCTCCGCCACTCTATGTAAAAACGTTCCCCGCACCTCTCCACAGAACTTTCCTCCCTCCTCTTGAACTTGTTTGCTTTCAAGGCCCAAAAGACATGCTGGTTAGGGTGCATTGGCCATGTCAAATCAGTGTACCTAAAGAGGCACCAGAGTGTGGCGACTAGGGATATTCACAGTAACTTCATTGCAGTGTTAATGTAAGCCAACTCCTGACACTAATAAATAAACTTTAAACATTTTAAACAACCCCACATCTGCATCTTGCAATCATTTGCAGTAAAATGATTGTTGAGTTAGATTTGGCACAGTCGTAAGTAGTGGGTGAGATTACTGCCTTGTCTTAATGTCTTAAGTATCTGTCATTCAGTGTGGCGTTCTGTATTCACTGAAAAGGTTCACGCAAAGAGTTGCAGTTTAAATTTTGTGTACCGGTAGAATATTTTAATTCTTATAAACACCAGTGCGATTGCTGCTTTGCTAACTTGTTACCTTCTTGTTGAAAGCAGATTTTGGTAAGTGGAGTGCAATGCTATAGATTGACAGCGTAATGAGAATGGACTTTTCTCGTGTCGGTCTTGGGCGCGGTGCGAGGGCAGTGCTGTGATTCTTGAGGACTAACCTAGCAGAGACAGTGTTTGTGGGGCTAGTCTTTGGAGAGTTTGTGGTGCGCTGCACAATGTGGAATATTGGGCTCCTGACCAGCTCCAGTGTTGAATGAACTGTTTCTCTTACCATTGCAGCTGACATCGCTAAAACCATGGGCGCCAAAACCGTCATTGCCATTGATGTGGGCAGCAGGGACGAGACTGAGCTCAGTAACTATGGAGACAGCCTTTCGGGATGGTGGTTGCTTTGGAAACGCCTAAATCCTTGGACAGAGAAAGTTAAAGTAGGAAACTTGGCAGCAAAGTCTGTTTCTCAGGGCATTGCACAGGGAGTTTTTGTGAAGGAGTAATTGGCCACTGCAGTGAGGGGGAATTTGGGAAAGAAAGTGCTTCCATTTCTCATCACTAATCCATAGCTACGCAGATAGCAACTCCATCTGCGCACATCTGTCCACCCTCCTGGCCCCACTATCTGCCGGCTATTTCCATACACTTAACACTGCACGCATCTGTCCAAATTTCAGAGGACATTCCCACTCACTAATCCCAAAGAGTAGAAATGCCTCCTCGAGGCTAAGATTGTCATTTTTGCTTATGATTTCGCCAAGGTTGTTTGGGCCATGTTGTGGTCACGCAGGCAGGGAGGTTTTGTTCTACAGCAATTTAACCTTTGCACCTATATTGAGAGCTTGATGTTGGTACAGTGTGGGTGCAGAATGTGAGAGAGGCTTCATTTCCCCAGTCCTGCCATCTCCAGGGATTCTTTCACATGTCCCTCTCCTTGGGAGGCCAGATCAATGATGGGTGTACTGCCTGCCACGGTGATGTGACTGTTTTCAGAATGTTTCCCGAATTGCAGAGAGTACCAATCGCATTTGTCCTCTTTTTTTTTTTTTTGCTACCTGCCACTCATTATCTTCCTCCCATTTTCTCACTCTCTCCTGCCCTTTTGTGTACTCATTCTTGGCCTGAGTCTCTTGCGTCTCTCTCGCTCTTCCCTTCCTTCTCTAGCAGGCGCACACACTTTTTCACGTACAAGACTTCAGTACATTGGAAAAGCTGTAATTGTGATCATTGTCAGAGGGTGATGAATTGGATTCCAGAATGTGATCCAACACTCAACATAATTAATAATGACACAAATTACTAAGGGGGGGAGGAATTAATGCCAGTGATGATTATGAGGGAGCCAGGTGCTGAACAACATTGTAGCCACTCCAATTTATTATGAATTTGCCATGTATTGATGGAAAAATATTGCCAAGTGATATTGCTCAATGTTATTTTGGTAGCAAGAAGATGGTGAAGAGAAGCAGGCGCAAACTCAGCAAATGCAAGGCGCTGTGCATTTTTCATCATTATAAATGGATTCTCTGCATGATTCATAAAGGGGTTCACAGCCCGTTTGTGATTGACAGAGAGAATCTGATCCCCTCTGTCATTGACAGACAGAGAGAGAGAAACTCCATCCCCCTCTGTGATTGACACAAAGAGAGCCGGTACCCCTCTGCGATTGACGCACAGAGAGAGAGAGAGCCGGTACCCCTCTGCGATTGACGCAGAGAGAGAGAGAGAGCCGGTACCCCTCTGCGATTGACGCAGAGAGAGAGAGAGAGCCGGTACCCCTCTGCGATTGACGCAGAGAGAGAGAGAGAGCCGGTACCCCTCTGCGATTGACGCAGAGAGAGAGAGAGAGCCGGTACCCCTCTGCGATTGACGCAGAGAGAGAGAGAGAGCCGGTACCCCTCTGCGATTGACGCAGAGAGAGAGAGAGAGCCGGTACCCCTCTGCGATTGACGCAGAGAGAGAGAGAGAGCCGGTACCCCTCTGCGATTGTCGCAGAGAGAGAGAGAGAGCCGGTACCCCTCTGCGATTGACGCAGAGAGAGAGAGAGAGCCGGTACCCCTCTGCGATTGACGCAGAGAGAGAGAGAGAGCCGGTACCCCTCTGCGATTGACGCAGAGAGAGAGAGAGAGCCGGTACCCCTCTGCGATTGACGCAGAGAGAGAGAGAGAGCCGGTACCCCTCTGCGATTGACGGCAAGTGCAGTTGCACCTTGCAACTCTCAGACAGTCTCTGTAGTTTTTAGAGACTCTCTCCCTTTTGTAACAAGGGATGGGGAAAATGAATGAACAATTACCTTGCTGCTCAAATTTCCATCTGTTTTCAATGTTGCTGATGATTAAATGGAGAAATTTCATGTAGAAATGATCTAATGTAGTAAGGAATGTATTTTTAATGCTCAATGTTTCTTCACTATGCTAATGAACACTCATGCTTGCTTTCTCTTTTCCTTCTGTTCCCCCTTTCTGTCTCCTACCATTATGGCATTATCTCCTTTGCTGGAATCTTGTGCCGAATGCGTTACATTCTGTTAACAGAAGTATCCCTGCCTATGTCAGTGTGTTCGGACCGCCAGTGTAGCTTAGGGCTCCTAAAAGGCTGATGTGTATGTGTTGTGATTCTGATTACAGATTGTGTTTAACGCAGCCTTGCTCTGATATGTTCTAGGTGCCGGATATGGCAGAAATCCAGTCTCGACTGGCATACGTATCCTGTGTGCGGCAGCTGGAGTTGGTGAAGAGCAGTGCCTACTGCGAGTATATTCGGCCACCCATCGACAGGTTCAAAACCATGGACTTTGGCAAGTTTGATGAAATTTATGTAAGTGTAACGTCGCTTCGCTCACGCTTTCAGAGAATGAAGGAATTGTACAGCAAGGAGACCACTCAGCCCGCTGTGTTTCACTGGCTTTTGAGAGTTTCTCAATTCCCAGACGTTTTCCACACAGCCCCTGAACTCATCTTAATGATCTTCAGCGTGGACTTCAGAAAAGCCTTTGACAAGGTACCTCATGATAGACTGGTACAAAAGGTGGAGTCACGCAAGATCAGAGGAGAGCTGGCAAGATGGATGGTAGCACAGTGGTTAGCACTGCTGCCTCACAGTACCAGGGACTTGGGTTCAATTCCTGGCTTGGATCACTGTCTGTGCGGAGTCTGCACATTCTCTCCATCTCTGCATGGGTTTCCTCTAGGTGCTCCAGTTTCCTCCCACATTCTGAAAGATGCGCTGATTGGATACGTTGATCCAAACAGACACCAGATTGTGGCGACTAGAAGATTTTCACAATAACTTCATTTCACAGTTAATGTAAGCCGCCTTCTGGGTAATAAATAAACTTTACTTTTACAGAATTGGCTTGAGCATAGAAAACAGAGGGTAGCAGTGGAGGGGTTTTTCTGAATGGAAGGCTGTGACTAGCGATGTTTCACAGGAATCACTTCTGGGACCTTTGCTGTTCATAGTATATATAATGATTTGGAGGAAAATGTAGCTGGCCTGATCAGTAAATTTGCCGATGACACAAAAACTGGTGGAGTTTCAGATAGTGAAGAGGATTGTCAGAGGATACAGCAAGATATAGAGTGATTGGAGACTTGGGCAGAGAATTGGCAGATGGAGTTTAATGAAACAGTAAATGGTAGAACCCTTAGGAGTATTGACAGGCTGAGAGATCTGGGTGTACATGTCCACCGATCACTGAATGTGGCAACGGAGGTGGATAAGGTAGTCAAGAAAGCATACGGCATGCTTGCCTTCATTATCGGTCGGGGCTTTGAGTGGTTACGTTGCAGCTGTAACAGAACTTTAATTAGGCATTATTTAGAATATTGTGTAAAATTCTGGTCGCCACACTACCAGAAGGAAGTGGTTGCTTTGGAGAGGGTACAGAAGAGGTTTACTAGGATGTTGCCTAGTCTAGAGGATATTAGCTATGTGGAGAGATTGGATAAACTCAATTTGTTCTCACTGGAACGGTGGAGGTTGAGGGGGCGACCTGATGGAAATTTACAAGATTGAGTGGTATGAACAGAGTGGATAGTCAGATGCTCTTTCCTGGGGTAGAAAAGTGCTAGGGACATAGATTTAAGGTGACATTGCACCTGTGAACTCTGCAGTGTGAACCAGACCGGTCATTGAGAAGCTCAGAAATGGAATGAAAGTCCCATGGTTATCAGCTCTGCTCTGCACACTCAGAGCAGACAGAGAGGAAGGCTTGTATTTACATCACTTCAAATTGCTTCACAGAACTTTTCTGCCAGTGATGTAGTTCTGGTCATTCACCGCAGGATTCCCAGTCTCTGACCTGCTGTGATAACCACAGTATTTATATGATGAGTCCAGTTCAGTTTCTGGTCAACAGTAAACACCCTCCCCTGAGATGTTGACAGTGGGAGTTCGGTAATAATGTCATTGAATGTCAAGGGGAATTATTAGATCCTCTCTTGGTCATTGCCTGGTATCTTTCAGCACAAATTTTACTTGCCACTTGCCAGCCCAAACCTGGTCCTGTTATGTCTGGATCAAAACTCTGAGCTTTCCTTTCCAACAGCTGTGGGAGTGCTTACACTACATCTGGACTACAGCAGTTTAGGAAGGCCACCTTCACTTTCTCGAGGCAATTAGGGATGGCCAATAAATGTTGGCCTCGCCATTAACACCCACATCCGGTGAAAGAATTAAAGAAATCAGTTTGGGGTGTTTGGTCATAAAGGGTGCTATATAAACACAAATTATTTTATTGTGTTGGTTTTACAGAGGGTGCTCCATAATGACAGCAACTTGAATGAGGCAGAAATATGGCCTGTTAGAAATGTATAAGACAGGAGCAGGAGGAGACCATTTGGTCTCTTGAGCCTGCTTCACCATTCATTTATGATCATCCAACTCAATAGACTAATCCTGCTTTCTCAACATAACTTTTGATCTCATTGATATATGCTACTTCTGCAGACTTGCCAGTGAGACTAATTGGATGGCTCCTTTAAAGAGTCAGTAAGACATTGTGGGCTGAATGGTATCCTCTATTGCATGATTGTAATAAAACTGTCCTCAAAATGGAGCAGTGTGCTGGGCAAATTGAGGCAAAGATTAAAAACAGATGCAGGGATGTAAGGTCAAATATATACCTGGTTTTAGTTAAGCCAGTGTTGTACACACACAGCTCTCAGCTGCCATTATACAGAGTACAGCGGGAGTGGGGAAGATGTGCTGGTTCACTAGGATGTTCCCTAGTTGAGGAAGTGATGGGCCAGCGCATCCGCTTATTTGTGGATGACCCTCAGTGGGTGAATGGTGATGACGCCTGTCAGTTGGAGTGACTTTTCCGGGATTTGTAGTCAGCTTTGGAGCTGGACAAACTGGAATCTGAGCTGGCGGGAGGATGGGGGGAAAAGTCGCCAGTTATTGGGGATGTTTACCTCTTCCCCCAGGCACTGGAATTGTCTTTGCTGTCACCCCTGACAGGCCATTGCCAATGCAGGGAGGCTGGAAGCTGCTCCTTGCTCTGTGTATGTTTAACTACCGCAGTCTGGTCCTGCCCTGGCTCACTTCCCGATTCCCCCACAGAACATCGGATACCAATACGGGAGGGTGGTGTTCAGCAGCTGGACCAGAGGAGACATTGTCGACAAGATGTTGAAGGACAGGAAGTCGGTCGACTATTACAAAATCAAGAAGAAAAATGTGAGTAATTGTTTGCAGCATGTGATCCAATCGCGGTTAAAACAGACTGCCTCTGTAGCAGGAGAAACACCATGACTCCAATCTCCAAATCTCTCCTTGGGGCACATTCGGCCCTCCAGGAACACAGAGTGAATCATAACGCCTTTAAATTGAAACCTCTTTAGACGGAATATTAAAGAAGCGGTTAGTGTCGGGTGAAAGTGTGTTCTTCCTGGCCACAGCCTCCCAGTCCAATCTGTTCATGTTTATTCTCTCTGTCTCTGGGACTGAACAGAACCTCATCCAATACGAGACCTGTCCCAGAAGTCTTATTCTTCATCGCAGCTGGTGTCTTTAGGTCTCCTGAGCCTGTCGACCCACCCCCTCTCTGTCACGCACCCCACCCCTTCATTCTTGGATGAGATCTGTCTGTGTGATCATGAGCTCCGAGTGTGTCTTCTTCTGGGTTTTGTGTGAACAAAGAAAATTACAGCACTGGAGCAGGCCCTCCAAGCCTGCACTGACCATGCTGCCTGACTGAGCTAAATCTCTGTACTCTTCAGTGGGGTGGGGGAGGGGGGTGGTTATATTTCTACATTCCCATCCTATTCATGTATTTGTCAAGATGCCCTTAAAAGTCAATACCTTATCTGCTTCCACTACCTCCCATAGCAACAAATTCCAAGCACCCACTACTTTCTGTGGGGGAAAAAAAAAATCTGTCTCGTACATCTCCTTCAAACCTTGCCCCTCGCACCTTAAACTTATGTCCCCGAGTAATTGATTCTTCCACTCTGGTTTAAAAAAAAAAGCTTCCGACTATCCACTCTGTCCATGCCTCTCATAATCTTGTAGACTGCTATCAGGTCTCCCCTCAACCTCAATCACTCCAGTGAAAACAAACAAAGTTTCTCCAACTTGTCCTCAAAGCTACAATATCCTTCATACCAGGAATATCCTGATAAATCTTTTCTATACCCTTTCCAAAGCCTCCACATCCTTCTGGTAGTGTGCCAACCATAATTGAATACTGTATTCCAAGTGCAGCCTAAATAAGGTCCTATAAATCTGCAACATGACTTGCCAATTTTTAAACTCAGTGCCTGGCCGATGAAGGCAAGCATGCCGTATGCCTTCTTGACTACCTTCTCCACCTGCATTGCCACTTTCAGTGACCTGTGTACCTGTACATCCAGATCCCTTTGTCTATCAATACTTTTAAGGGTTCTGCCATTTACTGTATTTTTCCTGTATTAGACATTCCAAATGCATTACCTGACATCTGTCTGGATTAAATTCCATCTGCCATCTCTCCGTCCAAGCCTTCAACTGATCTATATCCTGCTGCATCCTCTGATGGTCCTCACTGGTATCCACAAATCCACCAACCTTTGTGTCATCTACAAACGTACTTATCAATCTGGTTACATTTTCCTCCAAATCATTTATATATATATATTACCAACAGCGAAGATCCCAGCACTGACCCCTGAGGAAAACTATTTGTCACAGCCTTCCATTCAGAAATGCACCCTTTCAGTGATGTGGAGATGTCGATGTTGGACTGGGGTAAACACAGTAAGACTACTTGATATTTGTGGACTTGATGTCATTCTTTGACCAAGCCAGTTTTGTATCCACTTTGTCAGCTCACCTCTAATCCCATGTAACTTCACCTTCTGCACCATTCTGCTATGAGGGAACTTGTCAAAGGCCTTACTGAAGTCCATATAGATGACATCCACTGCTCTACCCTCATCAGTCATCTTCATCGTTTCCTCTAAAAACTCAATCATGTTCATGAGACATGACCTCCCCTTCACAAAGCATGTTGCCTCTCACTAATATGTCCATTTATTTTCAAGTAGGAATAAATCCTGTCTGGAAGAATCTCTCCAGTAATTCCCTTACTGTTGATGTAAGGCTCACCGGCCTGTAATTATCTGGATTATTCTTGCTATCCTCCTTAAACAAAGGAACAACATTGACTATTCTCCAATCCTCTGGGACCTCCCCTGTAGCCAGTGAGGATGCAAAGATTTCTCTCAAGGCCCTAGCAGTTTCCTCCCTTGCCTCTTTCAGTATTCTGGGGTATATCTCATCAGGCTCTGGGGGCATGTCTGCCTTTAATGTTTCTCAGGAACCCCAATGCCATCTCCTTTTTGATCTCAACATGACTCAAACTGTCTACATATCCTTTCCCAGACTCATCATCCACCAAGTCCTTCTCTATGGTGAATACTGACGCAAAGTACTCATTTAATACCTCACCCATGTGTAGATTCCCTCCCTTGTCCTTGAGTGGGCTAACTTTCTCCCTGGCTACCCTCTTGCTCTTTATCTGTGTATGATTTTCCTTAATCCTGCTGACCAATGCTTTTTCATGACCCCTTTTAGCCCTTCTTACTCCTTGCTTAAGTTTCTTTCTACTTTCCTTGTATTCCACATTTGCTTTGTGTGTTCCCAGCCTCCTAGTTTTGACAAATGCTTTCTTTTTCCTCTTTGACTAGGCTCATAATATCTCTCATTATCCAAGGTTTCCAAAACTTGCCATGCTTATCATTCACCCTTACAGGAATGTACTGGTCCTGAATCCCAATCAACTTGCACTTGAAATCCTCCCACATGCCGGACGTTGATTCACTCTCGAACATCTGCCCCCAAATCTACATTCTTCAGTTCCTGCCTAATATTGTTGTAATTAGTCTCAGTGGGCACATACGTTCCTGGGAATCTGAGTCTCTGCTTGTGTGTCTGAGGTGTGTGTGTACATGTGTGCATATAACATGCGTGTGCATGCATGTGTGGATTTTTGTGTGCGCACATCTGTTTTTCTGTAATTGAGTCTCTGCCTATGGGATTGCGGTTGGTGCAGACTCAATGGGCTGAATGGCCACCTCCTGCACTGTAGAGATTCTGTAATATTGAGTTGTCGCACTGGGGCTTGTGCCCAGTGCCTGACGTGGCAGTAACACCGTTTCATTGTGACACTTACTTTCTCTTGCAGGCCTCTGTGTCTTCAAATGCTGCTTTCACTGACCTCGCTGAGATTGTCTCTCGGATTGAACCTCCAAAGAGCTACGTTGTAGCAGACGGTAAGATGCCTCCGCTTTCCGGAATCTTCCCAGAGTGTTTTCCCACTGATCTCCTCAGGATTCAACTTGGGGTGAGTCAGGACAGGCGAGCTCACAAATAATGGTTGATTGAGGGAGACTCTCAGCTGTGGTTTTAAAGGACAATTCTGGCCCCATTCTGATTTGATTTGATTTGTTATTCTCATCTGTATTGGGATGCAGTGAAAAGTATTGTTTCTTGCTTGCTATACAGACAAAGCGTACCGTTTATAGAGTAAATGGGGAGCAGGAAAGGAGAGAGTGCAGAATGTAATGTTACAGTCATAGCTACGGTGCAGAGAAAGATCAACTTAATGCAAGGTAGGTCAATTCAAAAGTCTGACAGCAGCAGGGAAGAAACTGTTCTTGAATTGGTTAGTACGTGACCTCAGACATTTGTATTTTTGGAAGAAGGTGGAAGGGACAATGTCCGGGGTGTGTGTGAGGTCCTTGATTATTGCTGCCTGCTTTTCCAAGGCAGCGGGAAATGTAGATAGTCAGTGGATGGGAGGCTGATTTGCACGATGATTAGGCTACATTCACAACCTTTTGTAATTCTTTGTGGTCTTGGACAGAGCAGGAGCCATACCAAGCAGTGATTCAGCCAGAAAGAATGCTTTCAATAGTGCATCTATTGAGGCCAGTTCATAATATTTTGCCTTTTTTTTAAACTTCACCCCAGACCAGAGGAGGCGTTAGCTCTATAAACTCTATTTCCTGCTCTTCATAGACCCTCTGTTCATTACTGTCAGGTGGAAACTGAGGCTGGGGCATTTTGTTTGACTCATCATGTTGTAGATTTTAGTGCACTGTCCCTTGGTTAAAGACAATCAATATTAGGATATTGGATAAGAGCCATACCAAGCTGTGACACATTTGGACAGAATACTTTCTATGGTGCATCTGTAAAAACTAGTGGGTCATAGTGGACATACTAATATGTCCACTTATTTCCAAATGAAAATAAACTCTGTCTCGAAGAATCCTGTCCAGTAATTTCTCTATCACTGACGTAAGGCTCACCGGCCTGTAATTACCTGTTGGACTATCTACATACTGTTTCAAAAGGCCCTCCTGGATGCTCCTTACAAACTCTGCCCCATCCATGCTCCTAGCACTGAGTCCCAGTCAGTACGGGGGAAGCTAAAATCTCCCACTGCAACAACCCTGTTACTTTTACACCTTACCAAAATCTGCCTACATATCTGTTCCACCATCTCCTGCTGGCTGTTGGGAGATCTGTAGAAAACCCCCAATATTGTGACTACGCACTTTCTTTTCCTGCGCTGTACCCATATTGCCTCACTGTATGAGTCATCCAAGGTGTCCTCCTGTAGTACAGCTGTGATATTCTCCTTAACCAGTTGTGCAACTCCCCCAGCACTTATACATCCCTCTCTATCCCACCTGAAACGTCTGTATCCTGGAATGTTAAGCTGCCAATCCTGTCCTTCCCTTAACCAAATCTCTGTAACAGCATTGTAGTTCTTCTGCATACTAATCCAAGCTCTAAGTTCATCTGCTTTACCTTCTCTTACAGTTCTTGCAATGAATTAAATGCACTTCAGTCACCAGACCCTTTTAGCAATCACACCTACCTACTTTCCTCTGAGTCTTACTGGCCCTATTGTCTAGTTCCCCTTCAGTTAATACACCTTTACATTGGTTCCCACTCTCTTGCCAAACTAGTTTAAATCTTCCCTTGTGGAACTAGCAAACCTCCTGGCCAGAATATTTATACGCTTTCAGTTTAGATACAACCTGTTGTTTTTGTTTCACCTGCCCTGAAAGAAATCCCAATGGTCCAGATATCTGAAACCCTCTCTCCTACACCAGCTGTTTAGCCACGTGTTAAGCTGTACTATCTTCCTATTCCTAGCCTCACTGGCACACGACATGGAGCAATCCTGAGATTACAACCCTCGAGATCCTGCTTTTTAACTTTCTACCTAACTCCCTAAACTGCTGCTGCGGGACCTCGTCACTCTTCCTGCCACTGTAGTTAGTACCAAATGTACCACAACCTCTGGCTGTTCACACCCTCCCTTGCTTTCAGCCCATTCAGAGACATCCTGGCACCAGGGAAGCAACATGCCATCCTGGAGTCTCTCATGTCCACAGAACCACCTATCTCTACCCCTAACTATAGAATCCCCAATAACATTTGCTCTAGTGCTCTTTGTGCCTCCAGGATAAGAGGCGAGGGGATTTGAGAAAAGCTTTTTCACTCAGAGGGTGGTGGGAATCTGGGACTCACTGCCTGAAAGGGTGATGGTGGCAGGAACTCTTAAACATTTAAGAAGCATTTAGATGAGCAATTGAGACTGTGTCCCCTGATTCCAGACTCACCACTCAGGAGAAACTATCTGCATTTACCCTTTTGCATCCTGTAAGAACTTTTTAAGTTTCAATGAGATCAGCTTCTCATTCTTTGAACGCTATAGAATATCAACCCTATGAACTAAATGCTGGAAAATGGGATTAGAATAGGCGTTTGATGACTGGAGCAGACACGATGGGCTGAAGGGTCTCTTTCTATATTGTAAAGCTGTATAACTGTCCCACTTCTGCTGTATTGTCATACACACACAAGTCTGAGTGAAGTGACTCACTAACCCACTAACTCCCCCGCACATGAAATTGTGGCAGTGCGAGTTATTTATTTCTGACTTAGTAAGCAGTCTCGGTTTCAGTTCTGATTAGAAGCAGTCCCTTACTGAGAGCACAGTACGAGGGCTAGTGAAAGGTGCTTGACATTTCGGGGAGGGGTAGACTTTGTGACAAAACTCCACAGTACAAAAAGGTACTGTGGTGCAAAGAGCTACAGGTTGATAACAGAGTCGTTATTCCTATCCAGAAATGAGAGAGGCTGGGGAATTACCAATATAGGCCTTCAAAATCCTCATAGGCTCAATGTTTCTCCCCTGGAGGCATGGTGAGACCAAAACCATGGGCCAGAAATGTCACTAATAAGTTGTGCAGAGAATCCTCGTCCAGAGAGCGGTGACCATGATATGGAGTTGCTGGTTTTCGACTGGGGTGGGCACAGTAAGTAGTCTCACAATACCAGGTTAAAGTCCAACAAGTTTATTTGGCAGCATGAGATTTTGAGCTCTCCCAAAGCTCAAAGCCAAAACTACTACCAAATAAACCTGTTGGATTTTAACCTGGTGTTGTGAGACTACTTAGAGAGAGTGGTGAGAATGTGCTTGAGGTAACTGGGATGGATGAATTTCAGGGAAAGTCAGATGAGAAGGAAATGAATAGAGGGAATGATATTGCTGAAAGAAAGAGACATGCTGTCAAAGTTTTTGTCTCGCACGCATCAGGACAAACACGAGTGCCAAAATTTCAAAGGGAGCAGCAACAATAAATGGTGTTTATAGAGTGGGAGGAGGGTATGCATTGGGTGAATGGCTGATTTTCAGGATACAACTTCTATTTAACTTAAATACTGAATAAAAATAGAACATTACAGCGTAGTACAGGCCCTTCAGTCCTCGATGTTGCACCAACCTGTGAAACCAATCTAAAGCTGATCTAACTTACACTATTCCAATATCATCTATATGTTTATCCAATGACCATTAAATGCGCTTAATGTTGGAGAGTCTACTATAGTTGCAGGCAGGGCATTCAATGCTCTTACTGCACCCTGAGTAATGAACCTACCTCTGACATCTGTCCTATATCGATCACCCTTCAATTTAAAGCTATGTCCCCTCGTGCTAGCTATCTCCATCTGAGGAAAAAGGTTCACACTGTCCACCCTACCTAATCCTGTGATCAGATGAAGAAGGTAAGTAACTAGCTGTCTCCTGTGTGAGAACTAAATGAACAAGCAGCGGCACTGCTCTGTGAGAGAGAGGCCAACCTCACAGAGTAATGTGAAGGCCCAGGGAACTGGTCAGTAAAGTGATTTGTGTTTTTAATCTTCGCTTAGCAGATGAATCCGATTACCTGACTGAGTACGAGGACGATGCGATGGATGCAATGAGGGACGAGGAACAAGATGAGGGAGAGGAACTAGAGGACCAGGAAAATTCAGTATCCCTGCAGTCAGCTGATTTGATTCCAGATTTTCAAATGGTAAGGAAAAGGCAGAGTCACTATGGCAGAATTTCCCAGCTACAAATGTTGCACATCAGTTGTGGGATAGGTGCAGTGTACATGAAATTCATACACCTTCACATCCAGTGCAGGGAAACAGATGGACACAGTTCAGCTTTTCAGGCATGTTCCAGCATTCAACTCTAGTTGATCTGTATCTCATCAGATACAGATGAGATACATATCATCTTTAGCCTTTTTCCTAGGATGGAGAAAGCTAGCACGAGGGGACACAGCTTTAAATTAAGGGGTGATAGTTATAGGACGGATATAAGAGGTAGGTTCTTTACCCAAAGGGTGGTTCGGGAGTGGAATGCCCTGCCTGCAGCAGTTGTAGATGCGCCAAGTTTGGTGGCGTTTAAGAGGTTAGTTGATAAGTATATGGAAGAGAAGGGAATGGTTTAGTTTGGAGGGTCATTACTTTTTATATTGGTCGGCGCAACATCGAAGGGCCTGTTCTGTGCTGTAATGTTCTGTGTTCTATGTTCTATCGTTACCTCAACCAATATGCATGGCGGCATAGTGGTTAGCACTGTCTGCATGGAGTTCTTCCTGTGTTTGTGTGGGTTTGCTCTCGTTTCCTCCCACAGTCCAAAAATGTGCTGCTCGGGGTGGATTGGCCATGCTAAATTGGCCCTTAGTGTCAGGAGGATTGACAGCATAAATACTGGAGTTATGGGGTTAGGCCCTGGGTGGGATTGTTACCAGTTCTGTCTCGATGGGCCGAATGGCTGCCTCCTGTTGCGATTCTGTAAAAAAAAGATGCAGTTAACCAGCTAGTTAACTGACCTCAAGAGGGAGGGCTGCTCTTTATTGGCTATTAGGGTGTGGATATTGCTGGCTGGACCAGTATTTTATTGCCCATCCCCAAATGCCCTTGATAAAGATGATGATGAGCTGCTGCCTTGAACTGCGGTGGTTCCGGGGTACCCATGGCGCTTTCATCCTGTTTGTCTGTCTCGGAGGACAGTGAGTGGGCAGCCACTGTTGCTGCAGTGACCTGTAGGCCAGACAGGGTAAGGATGGCAGATTTCCTTCCCCTCCCTGATGGGCATTTGCGAGCCACATGGGTCTTTCCAGCAACCCAACCCTTCCATGGTGGTTTATATTCCAGCTTTATTAATTGGTTGAATTTAACTTCCCTGTGGGGGGCGGATTTGAAAGTGACTCAGGAAATGAATCCCGTCTTCTGGATTGCAAGTCCAGTAACATGCCCATCATTAGGCCTCTGCACTGTAGTAGGTCCCAGTATCTCTCTGCTCTTCCTCGCTCATAACCACCCCCTTCCCCACTCCAACAACCAAACTGGAGATTACTGCACACAGCAGACAGAGCAGGACCACCCGCTCCCTCTCCTCAGTAACTGGTTCACTGGGGTCCATGACCAGACACATAGGGTTTAGAGTTTTAAAAAAGAACAGACTCCATAAGTCACAGCAGAGATGAAATAAGAGAGAGATCCAAGGTAGGAAAGCAGAGTAGGAACCACCAGTGAGAAAGTCCGGTTCAAAAGGACAAGATTTCCAATACCAGCAGTGTGTCTGAGTCAGTCTATTGCTGGCTCCAAACACTGGAGGTAAGATTCTTAGAATCTCTACAGTACAGAAGGAGGCCGTTCGTCCCATTGAGTTTGTACCGACCACAGTCCCACTCAGGCTTTATTCCCGTAACTCTCGTTTACCTTGCTAACTCGCACCCCTCTCTCCTCCCGACACTAAGGGGCAATGTTAGCACGACCAGTCCATCTAACCCATACATTTGGACTGCTGGAGGAAACTCATGCAAACGCGGGGAGGCTGTGCAGACTCCAGTGACCCAAGCCAGGAATCGAACCTGGGTCCCTGGCGCTGTGAGGCAGCAGTGCTAATTCACTCTGTACTGTGCCGCCCGCATTCATCTATCTAAATGCACTCTGGGTGAAGAACAGGATGCTGTGTGTAAAGTGTACGTCCTGTCAATGATCTGATCTTGTTGAGCTGATGTTAAATGTGATATCTAACCACCATCATCACACTTGTGGTAAACAGATTGAGATTACTGCTCCGTTCACGGTTTATGTCAGTGTTTCCGCCTCTTGTTTTGCAGATGAGCACTGAGTCTTGTGGCATTACTGCAAAATGCTGATTTTTTTAAATCAAGCTTGCAATCACGTAGGTCAGTTCCTTCAGCATTGCCATCAGCAGATTAACCAGTGAAGTGCCACAGAAGATGAGCTTCCTATGCAAAGCAAAAGGGTTAAGCTCTCTCTTTATACTGGGTAGCCATGTGTCAAAACTCAAATGCTGCCGTTTGGCCTGAGCTGAATACGGAGCTATAATGTTAGGTGACCCGTATAGATTCGTACAGTGCAGTAAAGATCCTTCGGCCCATCGAGCCTGACACAGCTATGACTGAGAAATTCCAGTGGTTCAGTAAAAAGAAATGATATTTAAATGTGTCAGCCAAGTACCCAGGTTTATGACCACGATTCAGTGGTGTGTATTGGTTGTAGAAGACTGAAATATTCTGAAGTGGTGACCAGCACTGAATAAATCATGCAAAATCTTCTCGCTTTGTCCTCCTCCCAGTGGAAAAAATCTCACATCTTGCTGTCTTTTTTTTATTCATGGGACATGGGCGTTGCTGGCTGGGCCAGCATTTATTGCCCATCCCTAATTGTCCAAGAGCAGTTGGGAGTTACCCACATTGCTGTGGCTCTGGAGTCACATGTAGGCCAGACCGGGGTAAGGACAGCAGATTTACTTCCCTAAAGGACGTTAGTGACCCAGATGGGTTTTTCTGACAGTCGACAATGGTTTCATGGTCGTCAGCAGATTCTTAATTCCAGATTTTGTTTTACATTGAGTTCAAATTCCACCACCTCCTGTGGCGGGATTTGAACCCAGGTCCCAAGAACATTAGCTGAGTGTCTGGAATAATAGTCTAGCGATAACACCACTAGGTCATCGCCTCCTCATCCTGGGAACATTCCAGTGAACCAGCACATTCTTCCAACTATAATGGCAGCCATGAACTGTATGTGTACAACACTGGCTTAACCTCCCCGCATCTTCTTTTAATCTTTACCTCAATTTGCAAGGGTCAACTTTATTGGGAAATTAGATTTACCCCTGGAAAATGCAAAGCTGAGTGTGGGAGGATTGTCCCACTGGTCTACTTTGATCTTTTGCCAGTGTGTGTCGGGTCACTATCAGGCATTCACCATTGAAACAATGGTGGCACAGTGGTTATCTCTGCTGCCCCACAGCATCAGGGACCCGAGTTCGATTTTGGACTAGTGTCACTATCTGTGTGGAGTTTGCATGTTCTCCCCATGTCTGAGTGGGTTTCTTCTGGGTGCTCCGGTTTCCTCCCACTGTCCAAAAATGTGCAGTTTAGGTGGATTGACTGCCAAATTGTCCCTTGGTGTCAGGGGGACTAACTAGGGCAAATAGGTGAGGTTAAGGGGATAGGACCTGGGTGGGTTTGTGGTCAGTACAGACTCGATGGGCCAAATGGCTTCCTTCTGACTGTGGAGACCCTATTATTATTATTATTCTATAATTAACAACCAGTAATGCCTCAAAGGTGTCTGGAAGGATTTTCCCAATAGCTGCGAGTAGGATGGGATGTGGAATTGAGAGTGGTGGTTTTATGATTTTGGGAGGCTGAGTTTATCACTCCTGTCTAATCAGTTAGGGTATGTGTTCTCCCTGAACCACTGGTGTGAAGATCCAGAATACATCCAGCACATCGACCCTTACCTGTGGAATAGTGTGGGAAAGGGGCTGGGGAAGTTGTTGGGAGAGGGCTAGTGGGAAGGTGCCGGGGGAAGGTACATGATTTAACGTGTAATTCTTTGAGATGCTTCCTCTGTTTGGATCTTGCTCCATAATCCCATCTCTCCCTCACTCAGCCCAGAACTGGCCAATCCAGCCGCTGACACCCCAGTCATCTCCTCCTCCACCTTCTCTCATCTCACCTTCCCAGCTAAACATTTTTGCATCTGATCCAGTGTGTCACTGTTGGATAATGCCTGATTTATTGGGTAGCACAGTGGTTAGTACTGCTCCTTCACAGTTCCAGGGAGCTGGGTTTGATTCCTGGCTTGGGTCACTGTCTGTGTGGAGTTTGCACATTCTCCTTGTGTCTGCATGTGTTCCCTCTGGGTGCTCTGGTTTCCTCCCATAGTCCAAAGATGTGAGGGTTAGGTGGATTGGCCATGATAAAATTATCCTTAGTGTCCTGAAATGCGTAGGTTAGAGGGATTAGCGGGTAAAGTATAAAGCTATGGGGCTAGGGACTGGGTGGGATTGTGGGCCGAATGGCTTCTTTCTGCACTGTAGGGATTCTGTGATTTCACTCTGATTTGATTCGATTTATTGTCACGTATATTAACATAGAGAGAAGTGTGGTGTTTTTGTGTGCTGTACAGACAACACATACTGTTCATAGAAAAGGAAGTGCAAGAGTGCAGAATATAGAATGAGAGTAAAAGAGAGAGTTAGAAGGTTCGCTGGGCACAGCTTGCAAGAAGTCGCCTCGCTCTGGCACCATCAGTTAATTCCTGGTTAACCGTTATTATTGCTTTCCTTCACAGAGCGAAGAGAACAACTTGAGAAATCGCAAACCTGCCGATAGCTCCCAGGAAGCTCAGGCCTCTTCTCCCACCTCGCACTGATGCTTTAAGTCTACATATTCAGCCTGGCAAGCACTACACTAACCCTATCCAGCCAAACAAAGGGAATTACAAAATTATCCTGTTGAATAACGAAACATGTCTGGGATTGAGTTTTGCTTCTTGTGTTGTTGCTACTTCTGCACCAGAGACTTTGCCGCTCTGCGGTTGGCAGCAGTGGATATGATTAAGTTGCCAGCATGGGGTGGGGGGTGCAGCTGCTGTTGATTGTGTCTGCAGTCGGTGAGGTCTCCTTTCAGCTCTGGATGAATTGAGCCGCTGAATCTAGGTTCCTGCCCCTCCCCGGGCTCCCACAGGAACTCTGGCTGCTTGTTCCCGGTGCTTGTTTTTAAATTTGGGATTATGAGCAGATAGATATGTCTGAAGCCCCCGTCTTGGGGTGTCTCCACTCTAGCTCCAGTCACACTATTCCACCAGACTCTGTGTGTCTGCTCTCTCAATCCAGATTAGCAACAGATTGTCACTGGTCAGTGAATCCCACACCCTCCCAGTGTGAAATTTTACTGTTAAAACTTCCAGTTAGTATTCTTAAAAATGAGACACAGACGTAATGTTGCACAATGTCAGTGAATCAGATTGTGTGGCTGAATTTATTAGAAGAACCTGATTCTGATATTCCCCACACAGTATAAACAACACTCAGAAAAATATCATTCCACACCCATCCGGCATCTTGCTGTGCTTTGATCCTCGTACGTTTCTGCTTTCTCATCCCTTTATCCTCTTCCAACTCCCCCTGCCCCCTCACCATTCCTCCCCTTACCCCCACCTCCCTAGTCCTTTACTCAAACCCTCCCTCCCATTCTGCATTTCCCCTTACCCTTCTTCTCCCTTTCCCTTCCCCTTCCCCTTCTTCTCCCTTCCCCTTCCCCTTCTTCTCCCTTCTCCTCCCCTCCATGTCTCCCTTCCCCTCCCCTCCATGTCTCCCTTCTCCTCCCCTCCCCTCCAATGTCCTCTCCCCTCCCCTCCCTTCCCTCCCTCCCTCCTCCTCTCTCTCTCTCTCCCTCCCTCCCCCTCCCTCTCTCTCTCTGTCTCTCTCCCCTCCCTTCCCCTCCCTCTCTCTGTCTCTCTCCCCTCCCGTCCCCTCCTCTCTCTGTCTCTCTCCCCTCCCCTCCCCTCCCTCTCTCTGCCCCAACCCCTTACAAGTTCCCAAGTTCCCCCTGCACCCCCCAATTGCTGTTGGTTTATGAAACTAACTACAGGTTCTGAGAATGACCCAACCCCTTGGGTGTGGAGCCCTTGGCCTGTCCCAGCAGGCCGCTCACAGCTACATATTAAACACAAGCACTGGGACGCCTGTAGAAACTCCGAACCCATGGACAGCGAGTAGCACAGCTAAACAAATGAGAAAAATCTATGGCACAAGCATCAGAAGCAAGTAGTTTGCAAAAGCAATGCGAGGCTGCAGGAAGCCCCACCGACAGATGGAACAGATTTCAATGTGTGGCAAGCCAATGGGGTCGATCGCTAAATACTGGGCTACGCGTACCCCTGAATCCTGAGCTCCACAATGCAATGAGACTGTAATGGCCCAGTCACAAGCTCCCTTTCCTTTTCTGGCACTGAATAATGAGATTTAAATGTTTAATTTTTATAGTAACTTATTGCTCTTCAGCTCTTTAATCACCTACACTGCCATTAATCCAACTTGAAACAGTTACCTTACTCCCTTGACTGTTTTAAGGTGTTGCTTGATTTAGTTTGAGGAGCAGGTGATGTGCTTTTCTGACAATTTTTTAAACTGATTTTATTTGGTGATGCAGAATCCCCGGTGCGGGATTCACGTGGTCGCAATCTGGATGCTGCCCTCTGAGGTGTGACTCACCCTTCCCCACAGCTCACTGGTGACCTTTTCCCATCTCGCCAACAGATACGCTGATACTCCCAGCTCTGGCCCCTCAACTCAGACAAAATGACAGTTCTACTCACTGCTGGCCAGTCGCAGACCAACCTGAACTGACCTGGGCAGCAGGTAGGGGAGGGGAAGGGAGGGGGGAAACATCCAAAATGAATTGCAAGTAAATTGGAGAGGGTGAGCTAGCAACTTGTAGTCTAATTTTGAATCAGAAGGGACAGTAAAATCACAGCTCTGAGACCCAGTGTAGGTGTTACATTTCTTCCTGGTTCAAATTTGGAGCAAACAGAGAGGGTGTTTATACTTTCTTGAATGTGAGTTGAGCTCAACTTGGGGGGGCCTCAGAGTGATAGCGTGGTTAAAAAAGGTACAGTGGCCTATTCCTTCACAGTAAGGAGTAATCAGGTGAGGGGGAGAGAGTGGGGATGGGAGTGAGGTGAGGGGGACATGAGTGGCAGGAAGGGAGCAGGAGACAGGAATTATAAGAGGTATGTGATCAGGAATGGGGAAGAACAGGAATGTTAATGAGCAAGCATGGAAATGAGGGGAGAGGTTTCAGCAGTATTGGGACAGAGCCGAAGAGTGAAGGGTAAACAGTCAGCTCCCCCTCCCTGCTCTGCCCCGATTTTCCCCTTCCTGCCCTACTCTGCCCCGATGCCTCCCGGTACCCCACTCTGCCCTAGTCCCCGTTTCCCATGTTGTCAGATTTCAGCCTTCCTTTCTGATTTTTCAGCCCAGAATAAGTGTAACCTGTCTGGGAGCAAGGTCTCGACAGGGGCTTCTGGTGGCAACTTGTCGCAAGGACCAGCGGCAGTACTGAGATAGAAAGCTGTATCGGGACCACAACATGTTCCCAGTGAGCACCTGGCTGGACCTTCCTGCCACTCAGTCCTTTGGTGTGTATCGCACTGCCTCACACAAGCACGTACACAGAATTGCTATGTTTCTATTCACTGCGAGTCATTGCACTGCAGTGGCCATTCCATGCTATTCATCATTTAGTCCAGCTCTTGCTAAATTCCACTGATTGGAATCATTGCCAAGTTGTTTGAAGATTTTGCCAAAGTTTTGGCATGGACAAACTGGAACTATTGGGACCAGCAATATAATTTATGGCCAGTCATATTCAAATCAATAGTGTTTGAATGTCCCACAGCTTCAGTGCTACACACACAGGCTCCGCTAACACGATTCTGTTAGATTATTGTTCCTGCTTTTGCAGTAAAGTGCAACCAGTGCAGATTCTTACATCCAAATAAAAAACCCCTCCACTCCCAATGGTGGGGTTCTCATCTCAGGCCCCCAGGTTCATAGATATTCCACCCTAATGATCTGCGCTACCACAGAGAAGGGGTAAGACTCACTGAGGCTAATTGCCATTTGGACTTGGGAGGGGGTGTAGAATGTACTGGCTTGTGACGCCCTTGGATGCTGTCCCCTCTTTACTGGGTAGTTAGTGCAGGTTGCTGGCTGACCCAGTCCCAGGTTGCTAGCTTGTTGGGCAATGGAGCACAGATATAACAAATTAAATGGGCATTTTCTGCAACATTCCTCAGACATTTCCAAAACCAGTGGACCCTCGAGTTTGTTGCACATCCAACACTAGTAAACTAACAATGCAATTCCCCGTTGAATTTTGCTATTTGCACAGGTCAAATCATGGATGTTAAAATTAATTCTCTGCATTTTTTTTGTAGAAGTTTCGTTTGCAATGACTAACATAAAAGTTAGCGATTATAACAAATCGCCGGCTAACAGGAGATATCACAATATCATTTTGTGATGGTGTGAATATTTAAAAGAATACTTGTATTAAATTCTACGAATCTATCGCAAGCCCATTCTGTCCTATGTTCTGTGTGTGTTTGTGGGCCAGCCTGCCATTTTTTGATTACCCTTAACCCTTATCCAATTTCAGTCATCTCATTGTCCTTTCCGCAGAGCCAAACTCATTGTTGAGATTGTTGTCCAGTTGCTGATGGGTAGCACACGGCAGGGTGTTGAACACACCTCAAAGCCCCGTAAACACTGAGACCGTTCTCCTTGGAGAGAAGGCGGCTAAGAGGAGACTTGATAGGGATGCTCAAAATCATGAGGGGGCTGGAGCAAGTAGATCGGGAGGATCTAGGATGAGAGGACACAGATTGAAAGTGATTTGCAAAAGAAGCAAACGTGATGAGAGAAGAAACTCCTTCACCCAGCGAGTGGTTGTGGTGTGGAACCTATTGCCTGAAGGTGAGGTGGAGAAAGGTTTGATCGAGGCATTCAGAACGAAATTAGATGATTTGAATAGAAGCATTGCTCAGGGATATAGGGAAAAAGGCCGGGGATGAGGGAATGACACTAAATCATGATGCTAGGCTACAGACTCGATACAGACGCGATGGGCTGAATGGCCGCCTCCGGCTCTGTAACAGTTCAGTCAAGTGATTGATGAAGTGAGCTGGTTGATCAGTGAAACCTCTACCATGTGTAGTTGTCATTACTGCCCCAAAGCCAACTCTTCCCCTGCTGGAAGAGGGAGCGATCTGTTAGTGGTGAGGCAACATTCCTGCTTTCAAGTATCAAAGTCTCTCCCTATTCTTTTTTGATTTGATTTATTATTGTCTTGCGTGCTATAAAAAGCATACCATTCATAGAGAAGGAAAGGAGAATGTAGCGTTACAGTCATACCTAGGATGTAGAGAAAGATCAGTGTGGGCTCCTTAATTACGCTGGCTGCTTTGCCGAGGCAGTGGGAAGCGTAGACAAGTCAATGAATGGGAGGCTGTTTTGCGTGATGATGGTATGTTTCCTGCTCTGCCCAAAACTGCAACAAACTACAAAAGATATGAATGTAGCCCAATCCGAGCTGTGATACAAAGAATGCTTTCTATCTGTAAAAGTTGATGAGTCGTAGCTGACATGCCAAATTTCCTTACTCTTCTGAGAAAGTAGAGGCGTTGGTGGACTTTCTTAACCTTCTGGTGTTGGCATAAGGGGAACAAGAGAGGTTATGGGTGATCTGGACACCTAAAAACTTGAAGTTCTCAACTTTTTCTACTTCCCATTGATATAGACAATTGTGTTCTCCTTTATGCTTCCTGAAGTTGATGACAATCTCCTTTTGTCGGCATTGAGGAAGAGACTATTGTCGCCGCACCAGTTCACAGGTTCTCTATCTCATTCCTGCACTCATCTCATCGTTTGACCCACTACAATGGTGTTGTCAGCAAACTTGAAAATCGAATTGGAGGGGAATTTGGCCACACAGTTACAGTGTATAAGGAGTATAGTAGGGGTCTGAGAACACAGCCTTGTGGGGCACCAGTGTTGAGGATGATCGTGGAGGAGGGATGTCACCTTTTCCAGGCATTCCCTGGGAAAGACTTCTGGATGAGTACATGGGAGTTAATGGGATTGGGAGTTACAGATAGTTTATGGCCTGGTAGGTATAGATATGATGGGCACAACTTGTGGGCCGAAGGGCCTGTTTGTGCTGTAGTGTTCTGTGTTCCCAACAAATAGGAGACCACAGCTCCAGGTATCCAGTCTGGGTGGGTTATCAACCCCTGAGAGGAGGGCAGAGATATAAAAGCACTGACAACAGCACCATACCAGAGTGCTCAGCCCGTGAATTACCCACTGCCTCTGAAGGGGAGAAACAAAGCTTAGGACATTGTCTCCAATGGGATGGAGAAGGTAAGTCAGTGTGTAGCCTCCTCCCAGGGCGCTAGATCTCTATCATGGAGTCAGTAATAGTATACCCTGCATCCCAACGAAATCATAATGTACAGTGCAGAAGAAGGCCATTTGACCCATCAAGCCTGTACTGGCAAAGACCCACCTAGTCCCTAGCCCCAAAACCCCACTTATTTACCATAGCTAGTCCCCCTAAGCCAAAGGGACAATGGACAGTCAGCCCACCCTGCATATCTTTGGAGTGTGGTAGGAAACAGGAACATCTAGAGCAAACCCATGCAGACGTGGGGAGAATGCCTGTGTGGAGTTTGCACAGTGACCCAAGCCAGGAATTGAACCCTGCTGTGAGGGTGGCAGCGATAACTACAATGCCACCCAAGAGCAAGAGCCGATCTACAGTTGCTCAATTCAGCACCTGCCCCTTCATTTGGAATAAGAACGTTTAATTAGATCGGGGATGTGTGTAATGTAACGTAGCAACTTGGTGAATTCCAGGGGAAATCATGAGTTGGTTGGGGTGGGATTTGAACCTGGGTCCCCAAATCTTGGTCACGAATGCCACCGTTCCCTGCAGTGATGATTTAATAAGTAAGAAGTGTATTGAGAGAGGGTTTCCTGTGCCCAAAGCGATTGGGTCATGTCTAAATGCTTTCCCCATAAGGAGTGGCTGGGATAACGTCGCATTGAGTGGACATTGGATAAATAATTACACCAGGGTAAGACTGCTTTACAGCTCTCGTTAGCACTGCTGTCTTATAACGCCAGGCTCCTGGGTTGAATTCTCGGCTTGGGTCACTGTCTATGTGGAGTCTGCACGTTCTGCCTGGGTTTCCTCTGGAAGAACACAGAACAGTACAGGAATAGGCCCTTCAGCCCTGCAAACCTGTGCTGATCATGATTCCTGCCTAAACTAAAACCACGTGCCCTTACAGAGTCTATATTCTTCCATTCCCCTCTTACTCATGTATTCACCTAGTTACCCCTTAAATGCCACTATCGTACCTGCTCCCCCCCCCCCCCCCCCCCCCCCCCGGGCAGCGTATTCCAAACACTCACCACCCTGTGTTTTAAAAAAAAACTTGCCTCGCACAGCTCCTCTAAACTTTTCCCCACGCACATTAAACCCACGTCCACTTGTATTTTTCTGCCCTAGGAAAATGCAAAAAACCCGGATGCTCCAGATTCCTCCCACAGTCTGAAAGACGTGCTGGTTAGAGCGGAGTGGCCTTGCTAAATTCCCCCTCCATGTACAGGTGCTGGAATGTGGTGACTAGGGGATTTTCACAGTAATGACGTTGCGGTGTTAATATCAGTCTGCTTGTGATGCAAATGATAAAACTTTAGAACTTTATTCGATTTGAGGAAGATGATGATTTGAAGTAAAGCTTATTAAGTGCACTTGAGCATGTTTTTGGGAGAAGTAGCAGAAGCAGCATTTTTAACATTTGGTTCAGGTTCCAGAAAGAGTCCGTTGATTTTATTAAAAGTGTCTCATTCGTAGCTGCATCCTGATAGTATTTTCCAAGTGGCAGAAGGTGTAAAAGGACATTGAAGTTGTATCATTTCACAGCCACGCTGACTGAAAGCTGGCGTGTCTGATAAAGGATTTTATTTCCCACCCTCCGGTGTTCCGGTTCCCACGTCCTGTCGGTCACTGGGATCCAGGGCGAACCTGACGTCCCGGTAGCTGCCGCAGTTTCAGCCAGATCCCCTTCTCGGTGCGGAGAATCAGCTCGGGCTTCCGCCTCACCACCTGCTCCGTGTCCCATGACAGCTCATAGCGGTGAAGAGTTAACGTCAGAGCCACCTTCATCTCCGACAGGGCAAAGTTCTGCCCGATGCAGTTCCTGAACGGGGGTGGGGGGGGGAAAGAAGAGTTAGTGACCATTCCAATCAAAGTATAACTCACCCTCCCCATTCTGATATAGCCTCCACAACTGTAACTCAGTCTGCACCTTTATTGAGGTGAAACTGAGGGCAGGATGCATTGATGAGTGAAGCACTGCAAGCAGGCTGGTGCTTGTTTTTTATTACGGGCCTCGCTGGCATTTATTACCCATCCCTTATTGCCCCGTGGACTGAGAAGCTCGCTCGGATTTGAGAGTCAACCACATTACGTGACTCCAGAGCCACAGTATAGGCCAGACCAGGTAAGGACAGCAGAGATCTAATAGAGATGTACAAGATTATGAGGGGTAGAGGTTGAGTAAACAGGGTTAGGCTTTTTCCCAGGATGGACTTGAATAGCATGAGGGGTCACGGGCTTAGGGTGAGGGGGGGCGAGGTTAAGGTAGAATTTGGATGCCAGAAGGAGTTTTTTCACACAGAGGGTGGTGGGGGTATGGAATGCGCTGCCAAGTGGTGGAGGCAGGTACTCTGGAGTTATTTAAGAAATACTTAGATGGGCACATGAACAGAATGGGAATGGAGAGGTATAGAAAACTGATTTAAAATAGGGATCATGAGCCTTGGGACTCCCTGGGAAGCGTGTAAATAGATGATGATATTGATGTACTTGTTTTTATCCTACGGGTGCTTTGGTCCACCTTGTTGTCTAACGAGGGGCATACACGTGATGGGTTGTTAATGTACGCTTGACCTGGACCATTTGATGGGCAACACAACAGCTCAGTGACTATCGCTGTGCTGTGCAGATACATGGATTTGGGCCCGTGTCTGTGGGAGTTTGCGCATTCTCCCTGTGCTTGTGTGGGTTTTTTTCCCAGGTGCTCCGGTTTGCTCCCACATCCCAAAGATGTGCTCTTAGGCTAATTGGCAAAACAAATTCTCCCTAAATTGTCTCAAATTTGGTTTTTAATCCATAGATCTATAAACAAAGACAAGGATCGCAGGTAGAGGTGGGAAGATCGGGGTGGCGGCACGGGCTCGTTGGGCTGAAGGGCCTGTTTCCTGTGCTGTTTTGTTCTTTGTTCCCTTCTCTAAAAGACATTAGTGAACCAGATGGGTTTTTACAACAACTGATAATACAGTAGCACAGTGGGTTAGCACTGCTGCGTCACAGCTCTGGGGGTCTGGGTTCGATTCCCGGCTTGGGTCACTGCCTGTGTGGAGTCTGCACATTTTCCCTGTGTCTGCATGGGTTTCCTCCCACAGTCAGAAAGATGTTTGAAGTTAGTTTATCACAAGTAAGGCTTACATTAACACTGCAATGAAGGCAGTGACATTCCCCTGGATGTTCTGGTTAGGCCATGATAAATTCTCCCTCACTGTACCCGAACAGGCGCCGGAGTGTGGCCAGTAGAGGATTTTCACTGACTTCATTGCAGTGTTAATGTAAGCCTCCTTGTGAATAAACTTGAAAAGTTACATATCACAAACTACCGCAGATGCTGAAAATGTGAAATAAATACTTTTGTAGTAATTGTTATACTTTTAACTCCAAATTCTTATTGAATTCAAATTTTGCCAGCTGCTATTGTGGGATTTGAACCTAGGTCCCCACAGTCTCTGAATCCAGTGACAATACTACTACACCACCTCATCTTGAGTTTTCAGAAGATTAAATTATTTGACAGGAGTGAGTAGATACACTCTCTCATCCAGTGACCAGAATAACCTTAAAATCCGAGCTACATTTTAAAGGTGGCTTTTTTTTCATATGTTGCTGGCGAGGCCAGTGTTTCTTTCCCATCCTCATTGCCCCTTGAGAAGGTTGCTGTTGGTGTTGAGAAGCATTTCCACACAAATCGCAAAGTCTCTCTTCCCCTCCCCCCTCTCTCTCTCTCCCTCTGCTTCTTCTCTCCCCTCTCTCTCCTCCTCTCTCCCCTCTCTTCTCTCTTCTCTCTGCTCTCCTCCCCTCTCTCTCTCTCATCCCCTCTCTCCCTCTTTCTTTTCTCTCTCTCTCTTCCCTCTCTCTTCTCTCTCTCTCTCTCCCCTCTCTCTCTCTCTCTTCTTCTCTCTTCTCCCCTTCTCTCTCTCCCCTTCTCTCTCTCTCTTCCATCCATCCTTCAAGGGGCCGAGTGGCAGGACTGGAAATGCAGGTCTCTATCTTCGCTGAATCGATCCTGCTCGAACTCACCTTGGCAGCTGAGAACGGAGTAAGAATGCGGATCTTGTTCACCCTCCAATCGAACCGATCTGGGTTATACACCGCAAACCGACACCAGGCAGCGCGGTTAAAGGGGAATATGCCTCCTTCCCGTGGTTTACTAGCTTCGCTTGTAACAACTGAATCGCAGTCAGCCAACATACAGGGAGAATAGAATAATCTCATGGTCACCGTGATCATTTACCAGCTTTGGCCATCTCTAGGAAAATGTGGGGTTCAAATCTGACTCCAGCCTCTTGGGAGTTGGGGAGTTTCCTGCTGCAGGAAAGGATATCTCAAAGCATATGATAGTGGGGAGATGCTATGATAACGGATGAATGAACACCGCTCGACAATCACCAGGCAAGACTGTTCCCTTTCTGTTGGCAAACACTTTAGCCTCTGATCTTCGGGTAAGTGTTCTCCAAGGTGGCCTTCACGACACACAGTCATTGACCAGAGACTAATAGCCAAGTTCCACACACATGAGGATGGCCTCAACCGGGATCTTGGGTTCATGTCACACTATCTGTAACCCCCACGACGAGCCTGGGCTTGCAAAATCTCACTAACTGTCCTCTCTGGAGACAATACACATCTCTTTAACCTGTGCTTAACACCCTCTCTCCACTCACGTTGTCTGTACCCTGTAAAGACTTGATTACCTGTAAAGACTCGCATTCCAACCATTATTTTGTAAACTGTGCCTTTACTCGCCCTGTCTGTGTCAGAACTCACGCTAGTGGCGTTTACAACACAGAAACCTGTTGGACTTTAACCTGGTGTTGTGAGATTCTTTACGAACTTGCTGCTCCAGTCTCTCCATTTCAAAACACTTTGGCCCAGTTTCCTCACCTCTGACTCTAACTGATCTTCCGAGTTTCCAAACCTCAGCAGCTTGTGTCGAAACTCGCACCAGCTCTTGCTTAGCCTACCCTCCCCCCAGCCTCTCATGCTAATTGACCAATGGCAGCTCCTAGTTGAGCAATATCTCCATTTTCAAAGCTTCCCACTCTCTCTGTGACTTCGCTCTTCCTCTCTCTCCCCCAGACGTCCGTCCCTCAGACAGAGCTGCACTCCCTCAATCCAATCCCCTATCCCTCAGACAGAGCTGCACTCCCTCAATCCAATCCCCTTCTGAAAGATGAAGCGCTACCCCACGCGCGGGGGAGATTTGCTACACAAATACAGCTTGTTGTTATTGTGAATAATCCCTCAGTGATATTTACCCAGAGCGGGGCGGGCCACAGTCCCCTCAGCGTGCCCTCGAGAAGAAAGAAAGTCGGGCGGGGGTTTAGTTATGAGTACGGCTTACATTAACACTGCAATGAAGTTACTGTGAAAATCCCCCAGCAGGCACCTGTTCGGGTACACTGAGGGAGAATTTAGCACGGCCAATCCACCCTAACCAGCACATCTTTCACACTGTGTCTTAGAGTCCCCACCGTGCTGGAGGAGGCCATTCAGCCCATCAAGACCACAATCCCACCCAGAACCCATCCCCTCTAACCCCACATATTTACCTTAACTAGTCCCCCCGGCACGAAGGGAGAATTTAGTGCGGCCAGTCCGCCTAACCAGTCTGTCGGACCGTGGGAGGAAACCCACGCCGACACTGGGAGAAGGTGCAGACTCCGCACAGACGGTGTCCCGAGGCCAGGAATCGAACCCGGGTCCCTGGCGCCGGGAGGCAGCAGACACTGGGAGGGGGAGGGAGGCAGGCATTCCCTGTTTGCCCTGTGTGAGGGATCCGCAAGCCGGTGCTTCCTGGTGCCCTTTGTTTGCCCTCTGTCCGGATGTCGCGGGGCCTGACTGCCATTTTAAGCCTCTTGTAGGCCGCACAGTGGGTGGGTGCCACCCTCGCCATCTGAAGACCGCAGGCTTCAACACTCCCTCTGGACGCCTCCTTCCCCACAGAGTCGGGAAGGTGGGGGGGGAGCAGCCGGCCCAATTCTCATAAGTTTTGCGGTAAAGCGGAATGCGTATCGGAATGCGTACCTCAGGTTCTGGCCAGATGGCCGGGTTGTGATGGGTTCCGAAAATACTGATCAGGCAGGTATTCCCTACAAAATAAAACACACACAGTGACTGCCTCCAAAACACACGGGCTCACGACAGAACCAACCCAACCCCAACACATGCAGATTAACCCCCCTGTGGATCCTGAGGGAGTGGGGGAGAAGGCGGGAGATTGTACAGAGTGTGTACTCCCACCAGCCCCCACCCTCACACCGCTGGCCCCCGTTCCCACCACCTCCCTCCTCATTCCCGATCACTGGCCTCCAATTTCCCTACGGGGATTTCCATCTCTGGCTCACTAAAACCTAGATTTAGATATTTACGCAGCGTTACACCCATTTCTGGGGCAGGGCGGACTAGGCCGGAGATCCAACAATTGGAGGCCGTGGGATTCCCCCCTACACGGACTCCGCTCGAGGCTCTTGGCCCACTGCACTAACTTAGCTAGGAGAGAGAGATCCACTGTCACAGCCTATCAGGCAGAGATCTATTAGAACATAGAACATTACAGCGCAGAACAGGCCCTTCGGCCTTCGATGTTGCGCCGACCAATATAAAAAGCAATGCCCCTCCAAACTAAACCATTCCCTTCTCTTCCATATACTTATCAACTAACCTCTTAAACGCCACCAAACTTGGCGCATCTACAACCGCTACAGGCAGGGCATTCCACTCCCGAACCACCCTTTGGGTAAAGAACCTACCTCTGATATCCGTCCTATAACTATCACCCCTTAATTTAAAGCTGTGTCCCCTCGTGCTAGCTTTCTCAATCCTAGGAAAAAGGCTATCACTGTCCACCCTATCTAAACCTCTAATCACCTTATATGTTTCGATTAGGTCCCCTCTTAGCCGCCTCCTTTCTAACGAAAATAACCTCAAATCCCTCAGCCTCTCTTCATAAGACCTGCCCTCCATACCAGGCAACATCCTGGTAAACCTCCTCTGTACCCTCCCAATGCCTCCACATCTTTCTTATAATGTGGGGACCAGAACTGCACACAATACTCCAAGTGCGGCCGCACTAGAGTTTTGTACAGGTGCAACATGACGTTGCGGCTCCGAAATTCAATCCCCCTACCAATAAAAGCTAAGACTCCATATGCCTTCTTAACAACCTTATCGACTTGACTGCCTACTTTCAGGGATCTATGCACAAATACACCAAGACCCCTCTGTTCATCAACACTATTAAGAATCCTACCATTAGCCCTATACTCTACACATTTATTATTCCTGCCAAAGTGCATTACCTCACACTTTTCCACATTCAACTCCATTTGCCACCTCTCGGCCCAGCTCTGCAACTTGTCCAAGTCTCTCTGCAAACTATAACACCCCTCTTCACTATCTACCACTCCACCAACTTTAGTGTCATCCGCAAACTTTCTAATCTATCCTTCAATACCCTCATCCAGATTGTTTATAAAAATTACAAACAGCAGGGGCCCCAAAACAGACCCCTGAGGTACACCACTTGTAACCAAACTCCACGATGAATATCTCCCATCAACCACCACCTTCTGTCTTCTATCTGCTAGCCAATTCCTAATCCAATTAGCTAAATCACCCTCTATCCCATACATCTGCATTTTCTGCAGAAGTCTTCCATGGGCCACCTTATCAAACGCCTTACTAAAGTCCATATATACCATATCAACCGCCTTACCCCCATTCACCTCTTTGGTCACTTTTTCAAAAAACTCAATGAGGTTAGTAAGGCACGACCTACCCTTCACAAAACCATGCTGACTATCCCCAATCAATTCATTTCTCTCTAAATAACTATAAATCCTATCCCTAATAATTCTCTCCAATACTTTGCCCACAATAGAAGTAAGACTCACCAGCCTATAATTCCCCGGAAGGTCTCTCTTCCCCTTCTTGAACAATGGGACCACATTCGCTATCCTCCAGTCTTCCGGCACTATACCTGTAACCAACGACAACCTGAAGATCAGAGCCAGAGGCTCTGCAATCGCCTCTCTCGCCTCCCAGAGAATCCTACAGTAAATCCCGTCCGGCCCAGGGGAATTATCTAACTTCAAACCCTCAAGAACATCTAGCACATCCTCCTTATCTACTTCAATACTTTCCAATTTACAACTCTGTATCCTAGTGTTCTCCACAATTACATTTACATCTCCCTACGTGAATACTGAAGGGAAATATTTGTTCAGTGCCTCTCCAATCTCTTCAGGCTCCACACACAACTTCCCACTGCTGTCTCTGACTGGCCCTAATCTTGCCCTAACCAATCTTCTACTCTTAACATATCTAAAGAAAGCTTTAGGATTCTCCTTAATCCTATCAGCCAAAGTCTTCTCGTGTCCCCTCTTAGTTCTCCTCAACTCACTCTTTAGCTCCCTCCTGGCTAATCTATAGCTATCCATTGCACTAACCAAGCCTCATCCTGATATAAGCCTCCTTTTTTCCTTTTAACCAGCGAATCAACTTTTTTCGTACACCAAGGTTCCCTTACTCAACCATTTCCTCCTTGCCTGACAGGGACATACTTATCAAGGACTCGCAGCAGCTGCTCCTTGAATAAGCTGCACATTTCAGATGTTCCCAGTCCCTGTAGTTTCCTAGTCCAACCTATGCACCCTAATTCTCTCCTTATGGCCTCATAATTACCCTTCCCCCAGCTATAACTACTGCCCCCAGCTTCATGCCTATTATCATAGCTTATCAGGGGAAGAGAGAGAGAGAGATCCACTGTCACAGCCTATCAGGGAAGAGATGCACTGTCACAGCCTCTTTCTCTCTCTTCACCCTGGCACTGCCCAAGGGGGCAGCTCCAGAGAGGGTGGTGCATATGGAGGGGGAGAGGAAGTGATCAGTGGTTGGTGGTGACCCACTGCCATACTGCACTGGAATTGGTGGGGGAGGGAGGAGGGCAATCGGGGCTGGTCATCGAGGGGGGTGGGGTGGACGTTGAGCTGGACATGGAGGGTGGATCAGGCTGCGGGTGGGTGGTGGGGCCAGTCACGGTGGCAGAGATTGGGGATGACCGTTGTGGGGTCAGGAGACCAGCGATCAGGATGATGGGGGGGGGAGGGGGGGGGGGGGGAGGGGGGGGGGGGGGGGGGGGGAGGGAGGGGGGGAGGGGGGGAGGGGGGGAGGGGGGGGGGGGGGGGGGGAGGGGGGGGGGGGGGGGGGAGGGGGGGAGGGGGGGGGGGGGAGGGGGGGGGGGGAGGGGGGGGGGGGGGGGGGGGGGGGGGAGGGGGGGGGGGGGGAGGGGGGGGGGGGGGGGGCGAGGGGGGGAGGGGGGGGGGGGGGGGGGGGGGGGGGGGGGGGGGGACGGGGGGGGGGAGGGGGGGGGGAAGGGGGGGGGGGGGGGAGGGGGGGGGGGGGGGGGGGGGGGGGGGGGGGGGGGGGGAGGGGGTGGGGCGGGGAGGGGGGGGGGGGGGGGGGGGAGGGGGGGGGGAGGGGGGGGGGGGGGGGAGGGGGGGGAGGGGGGGAGGGGGGGGGGGGGAGGGGGGGAGGGGGGGGGGGGGGGGGGGGGGGGGGGGGGGGGGGGGGGGGGGGGGGGGGGGGGGGGGGGGGGGGGGGGGGGGGGGGGGGGGGGGGAGGGGGGGGGGGGGGGGGGGAGGGGGGGGGGGGGGGGGGGGGGGGGGGGGGGGGGGGGGGGGGGGGGGGGGGGGGGGGGGAGGGGGGGGGGGGGGGGGGGAGGGGGGGAGGGGGGGAGGGGGGGGGAGGGGGGGGGAGGGGGGGGGAGGGGGGGGGGGGGGGGGGGGGGGGGGGGGGGGAGGGGGGGGGGGGGGGGGGGAGGGGGGGGGGGGGAGGGGGGGGGGGAGGGGGGGGGGGGGGGGGGGGGGGGGGGGGGAGGGGGGGGGGGGGGGAGGGGGGGCGCGGGGGGATAAACAAGAGGCCGCAATGTTGTGGTTGGGGGGCGGGGGGGGAGTGCAGTGCGCATGTGCCAACTGAAAGATTGACGCACAGGCAGTGTCCTGCTTGGCAGTATGCTGCCATCCTCTCTGGCAGGATGAGGCTCACCAGACACCCCTCCCCACCCACCATACTCTCACCCCACACCCTTGTGTGCAGTTCTGGTCACCACATTACAAGGAGGATGCCTTCGTTCCAGAGAGAATGCAGAGGAGGCTTACAAAAAACGTTGCCAGGGCTGGAAAAGTGTAGCTTTGCGGAGAAGTTGAATAGGATGGAGTTATTTTCCTTGGAATAAAGATAACTGAGGGGGTGACTTGATTGAGGGTCTACAAAATCATGAGGGGAAGAGAGAGAGAGTGGACAGGAGAAAATCATTTCCCTCGGCAGAGAACAAAGAACAAAACAGCACGGTAAACAACGAGCCCGCGCCACCACCCCGATTCTAGAATTAGGTGGACACAGATTCAAGATAAGTTGGTGTAAAGGGGCCATGAGGTAGAAGGGCTGAATGGTCTCCTCCTACCTTCTAAGTAGGAACCTGTTTTACGCAGAGGGTGTCTGGAATTCACTGCCTGAGCCGGTGGTGGGAGGCAGAGACCCTAAAAAGTACTTGGATCCGTACCTTGAGTGACAGGGCTATGGGTTAGGTGCAGTAAGGTGGGATTAGAAAGGGCGTCCTTGGGCTGGCATTGACAAGATGGGCCAAATGGTCTCCCTCTCTATGATGGATAATGTCTTCCCCCACCCCGGTAATGGTGGGGGATTTCACAGTAACTTCATTGCAATGTTAATGTAATCATAGAACCCTACAGTGCAGAAAGAGGCAATTCGGCCCATCGATAAACATAGACAGGGATCACAGGTAGAGGTGGGAAACATCAGGGTGGCGGCGAGGGCTCGTTGGGCTGAAGGGCCTGTTTCCCGTGCTGTTTTGTTCTTTGAGTTTGCACCCACCACAATCCCACCCAGGCCCTACCCCCATACCCCTACATTATCATACCCTGTAATCCCCTCTAACCTACACATCCCTGGACACTAAGGGGCAATTTCTTAGCACGGCCAATCAACCATCTTTGGACTGTGGAAGGAAACCGGAGCACCCGGAGGAAACCCACGCAGACACGAGGAGAACGTGCAGACTCCACACAGACACAGGAAGGATATTCTTAAACTAGAAAGAGTGCAGAAGAGATTTACTAGGATGCTACTGGGACTCGATGGATTGAGTTATAAGGAAATAGACTGGGACTTTTTACCCTGCAGCATAGGAGGCTGGGGGGTGATCTTATAGAGGTCTATAAAATAATGAGGGGCACAGATCAGCTAAATAGTCAATATCTCTTCCCCAAAGGTAGGGGAGTCTAAAACTAGAGGGTATAGGTTTAAGGTGAGAGGGGAGAGATACAAAAGAGTCCAGAGGGGCAATTTTTTCACACAGAGAGTGGTGAGTGTTTGGAATGAGCTGCCAGAGGCGGGTACAAATTTGTCTCTTACATGGGTAAGATGGGTATAGAGGGATATGGGCCAAACGCAGGCTACTGGGACTAGCATAGTGACCCGAACCGGGAATCGAACCCAGGACCCTGGAGCTGTGAAGCAGCAGTGCTAACGAATAAACTTGCTTTCCCGTCGACCCTAAGGGTCGCCTCGGTTAGATATCGGCCAATCTGCAGAGACGAGAGAGAGTGCGGTCCTTCCCCAGCTGTATTTAACCCTTTAACCCCTCCCCACAGTGCTGCCTCACCTTTGGGAATCACTCTGCCATCGGGAAGTCTGATATCCTCAGTGCAGCAGCGAGCCACTGTGGTAACTGGTGGGTGGAGTCGTAGACTCTCCTTTATACACATGGTGGTGAAGGGAATCTGGGAGAGATCGTCCCTGCGGGGGTGGAAGAGGACACACACAGACAATGGTGAGGGGGGGTGGTGTGAAGGAATAGCAATCTGCCTCCCCCCCCACAAAAAAAATAAGAACCCCGAAACTACAGGAGAAATCATCACAAAACCGCAAAGGAAGCAGGAGCTTCCCAGAGCACTGATCACTCAGACCCAATACACGTTAGTCAAGATTTTTTTTAAAAACCTACGCATGCAGTCTCCCCAGTTCCACACAGTCACCCTGGGATGTCAACAATTAATGTGGCTGAAGGGGTTATTTGTATGAGGAATGGTCGAGCAGGTTGGGCTTCACTCCCACAGGATAAGAGGTGACCTTACACACAGAACGGAGTTGAGGAGGAACTTCTTCACTCAAAGGGAAGTTTTACCAGGATGCTGCCTGGTATGGAAGGGCTGTCTTACGAGGAAAGATTGAACGCACTGGGGTTGTTTTCCCTTGAAAGATGTCGGCTGAGAGGGGATCTATTAGAGGTATATAAGATTATGAGGGGTATAGATAGAGTAAATGGTGGTAAGCTTTTTCCACCATTAGATTCGGATAGAATGAGGGGTCACGGCCTTAGGGTGAGGGGGGCTATGTATAAGACTAATATTAGAGGGCATTTTTTCACACAAAGGGTAGTGGGGTGTGGAATGCACTACCAAGTAAGGTGGTGGGAGCAGGCACGCTAGGGTTGTTTAAGGGTCTCTTGGACAGCCACATGAGCGGTCTGCAGATAGAGGGATATAGGAGGACTGTTTAAATAATTTATTTGTTTCCAAAGGCTATTCGGTCCACCTTGTTGACCAACAAGGCGCATGCATTCGGCAGGTCGTGCGAGGGCTGCTCCTGGAGGTTACTTCAGGAGTGGCCTAGTGCTTCACGTCGTTAGTGTATGCTTAAACTGGACCATCTGATGGGCAACATGACAGCTCAGGGACTATCGCTGTTGCTGTGCAGACACATGGATTTGGGCCTGTGTCTGCGGGAGTTTGCGCGTTCTCCCCGTGGTTGTGTGGGTTTTCTCCGGGTGCTCCGGTTTCCTCCCAAAAATGTGCTCTTAGGCTGAATGGGTAACAAATTGTCCCTATATTGGTCTCTATATGTCATTAAGACATTAGGATGGCGGCGCGGGCTCGTTGGGCTGAAGGGCCTGTTTCCCGTGCTGTGTTGTTCTTTGTTCTTTGTTTGTTCTTTGTTCTATCCTTACTGAAACGTTATAAGATTGTGTCTCTGCTGTAGCTGATGGACTATGTTTTGGCTGTAAATTCTGTGAAAATCCTTTATCCATTTCAGCACAGTGTAATATGGATTTTTAAAATTATTTAGATGACAGCCTAGTTATATTATCGCTAGATAATTAGTCCAGAAACTCAGCTAACGTTCTGGGGAACCCGGGTTCGAATCCTGCCACTGCAGATGGTAGAATTTGAATTCAATAAATATCTGGATTTAAGAATCTACTGATGATGGTGAAACGTATTAAAATATTGAATATATTCAAGAGGAGGCTGGATATAGCTCTTAGGGCGAATGGGATCAAAGATACGTGGAGAGAAAACAGGATTAGGCTATTGAGTTGGAAGATCGGACATCATCGTAATGGATGGTGGGACAGGCTCGAAGGGCCAAATGGCCTCCTCCTGCATCTTCTATGTCTCTATGAAGCCATGGTTCACTAATGTCCCTTTAGGGAGGAAAATCTGCCATCCTTACCTGGTCTGGCCTACATGGGACTCCAGAATCACAGCAATGTTGCCTTCCAAAGGCAATTAGGGATGGGCAATAAATGCTGGCCCATGCCCTACAAATGAATTATTTACAGGACCTGGGCATCAGGTCCTGTATTTATTTTATTTATTTATTGTCCATCCCTAATTGCCCCTTGAGAAGGTGGTGGTGATCCATCTTCTTGCAGCCCATCTGGCGTAGCTACACCCTCAGTGCTGTTAGGGAGGGAGTTCCAGGATTTTGACCCAGCGACAGTGAAGGAACGGCCGATGTATTTCCAAGTCAGGATGGTGAGTGACTCGGAGGGGAGCCCCTAGCTGGTGTTTCCCCTGCGTCTGCTGCCCTTGGCCTTCCAGATGGAAGTGGTGGTGGGTTTGGAAGGTGCTGTCCAAGACGCCCTGGGCCTGTACTGCCCGGAGTTCAGAAGAACGAGGACCAATCTTACCAAAACTTCCAAGAATTGAAAAGGTGCGGGGGGGAAGGTGAGAGAGTGACCTCTCTTTGCTTTCTCTGACTAGAGAATCTAAAACACTGGCCACAGGACAATGGGCCGTTCATTCGGGACTGGGATGAGGAGAAACGGTTGGGAATCTTTGGAATTCTCTCCCCGAGGGTGGTGGACGTTCTATTGTTAGATATATTTAAGGCTGGGACTGATGGACTTTTGGGGAATTAAGGGGTACCGATAAAGCCCGAGATCGGCCATGAACATATTCCATGCTAGCACAGGCCAGATGAGCCGAATGGCTTGCACTCTTTAGTCTATAAGGTAAAACATTTGAACTAAGGATTCAGTCACTCACCACTCCAACTCATCATAGTCTTTGGTCCTCATTAACTCATCGATCTCCGCCCTGCACTTGCTCTGGTACTCGGGGTGCCTGGCGAGGTTATACAGTGTCCACGCAATCCCACTGGCTGTTGTGTCGTGTCCTGGGAGGGAAAAGGAAGAAAGTCATGGTGATGTAAATGTAGTTATGGAGAACACTGAGGTACAGGGTTGCAAACTGGAAAGTATTGAAGTAGATAGGGAGGATGTGCTAGATATTCTTGAGGGTTTGAAGTTAGATAAGTCCCCTGGGCTGGATGGGATTTACCCTGGGATTCTCTGGGAGGCAAGAGAGGCGATTGCAGAGCCTCTGACTCTGATCTTCAGGTCATCGTTGGTTACAGGTATAGTTCCGGAAGACTGGAGGATAGCAAACGTGGTCCCATTGTTCAAGAAGGGAAAGAGAGATTTTCCAAGCAATTATAGGCCAAGTGAGTCTTACTTCTGTTGTGGGTAAAGTATTGGAGAGAATTATTAGGGATAGGATTTATAGTTATTTAGAGAGAAATGAATTGATTGGGGATAGTCAGCATGGTTTTGTGAAGGGTAGGGTGTGCCTTACTAACCTTATTGAGTTTTTTGAAAAAGTGACCAAAGAGGTGGATGGGGGTAAGGCGGTTGATGTGGTATATATGGACTTTAGTAAGGCGTTTGATAAGGGGGCCCATGGAAGACTTCTGCAGAAAATGCAGATGTATGGGATAGAGGGTGATTTAGCTAATTGATTAGGAATTGGCTGGCAGATAGAAGACAGAGGGTGGTGGTTGATGGGAGATATTCATCGTGGAGTTCGGTTACTAGTGGTGTACCTCAGGGATCTGTTTTGGGGCCCCTGCTGTTTGTAATTTTTATAAATGATCTGGACGAGGGTATTGAAGGATGGATTAGTAAATTTGCAGATGACACTAAAGTCGGTGGAGTGGTAGATAGTGAAGAGGGGTGTTATAGTTTGCAGAGAGACTTGACAAGTTGCAGAGCTGGGCCGAGAGGTGGCAAATGGAGTTTAATGTGGAAAAGTGTGAGGTAATGCACGTTGGCAGGAATAATAAATGTGTAGAGGATAGGGCTAATGGTAGGATTCTTAATAGTGTTGATGAACAGAGGGATCTTGGTGTACATGTGCATAGATCCCTGAAAGTAGGCAGTCAAGTTGATAAGGTTGTCAAGAAGGCATATGGAGTCTTAGCTTTTATTGGTAGGGGGATTGAATTTCGGAGCCGCAACGTCATGTTGCAACTGTACAAAACTCTAGTGCGGCCGCACTTGGAGTATTGTGTGCAGGTCTGGTCCCCACATTATAAGAAAGATGTGGAGGCATTGGAGAGGTACAGAGGAGGTTTACCAGGATGTTGCCTGGTATGGAGGGCAGGTCTTATGAAGAGAGGCTGAGGGATTTGAGGTTGTTTTCGTTAGAAAGGAGGCGGCTAAGAGGGGACCTAATCGAAACAGATAAGATGATTAGAGGTTTAGATAGGGTGGACAGGATAGCCTTTTTCCTAGGATGGAGAAAGCTAGCACGAGGGGACACAGCTTTAAATTAAGGGGTATGAGTTATAGGAAGGATATCAGAGGTAGGTTCTTTACTCAAAGAGTGATTAGGGAGTGGAATGCCCTGCCTGCAGCTGTTGTAGATGCGTCAAGTTTGGTGGCGTTTAAGAGGTTAGTTGATAAGTATATGGAAGAGAAGGGAATGGTTTAGTTGGGAGGGGCATTGCTTTTTATATTGGTCGGCGCAACATCGAAGGCCGAAGGGCCTGTTCTGCGCTGTAATGTTCTACGTTCTATGTTCTATTCCCAAACGCCTCTCGGCAAAGATCCAGGTGAAATTACACTGCGGCCACTCAGGATTTGCAAATGTTCCAGAGATTGTGAAAAGTGAAGGAAGTGTTTAATGTTTCTTTAGCAGCAGAGAGAGAGACAGAGACAGAGAGAGAGAGAGACAGAGACAGAGACAGAGAGAGAGAGAGACACAGAGAGAGAGAGAGAGAGAGACATAGAGAGAGAGAGAGAGACACAGAGAGAGAGACACAGAGAGAGAGAGAGAGAGACACAGAGAGAGACACAGAGAGACACAGACAGAGAGAGAGAGAGAGACACAGACAGAGAGACAGAGAGAGCCACAGAGACAGAGAGAGAGAGAGAGAGAGAGACACAGAGAGAGAGACACAGAGAGAGAGAGAGAGACACAGAGAGAGAGAGAGAGACACACACAGAGAGAGACACAGAGAGAGAGAGAGAGAGACACACACAGAGAGAGAGACACAGAGAGAGAGAGAGACACAGAGAGAGAGAGACACACAGAGAGAGAGAGAGACAGAAAGACACAGAGACAGAGAGAGAGAGACAGAGAGAGAGAGAGAGACAGAGAGAGACAGAGAGAGAGAGACAGAAAGTGAGAGACAGAAAGTGAGAGACAGAAAATGA
The DNA here is from genome assembly GCA_024679065.1 of Sphyrna mokarran. Taxonomy (NCBI): domain Eukaryota; kingdom Metazoa; phylum Chordata; class Chondrichthyes; order Carcharhiniformes; family Carcharhinidae; genus Sphyrna; species Sphyrna mokarran. The sequence continues at coordinate 5,474,411 of JAGIQG010000035.1, read as the reverse complement.
GAGAGAAAGGGGGGGTGTAATTGTGAATCCCCACCCCTTCCCCATGTTTCCAACCAGTCCAAACCTCCCCCTCCCCAAACGCCCCAACACTCTGAGTTCCGGGTAGGGGCGGATGGATTCTCTTCCACCTCCCCAGGGTGGGGCAGTGGGGAATTCCATTTCTACCCCATGCTGCTTTAGGTAGGTGAAAGGTTGCTCCATTCGAGTCCAAGTCTCTAACCACACAGAGGAGGCCATTCAGCCCACTAGGTCTATACCAGCTCTTCCCATCTCCCTGCCCACCATGCCCCTACCCTATTCCTGCAGTGCCACAAGTTTAGTTCCTCAAAGCATCCATCCAACTGGGGGTGGCACAGTGGGTATCACCGCTGCCCCACAGTGCCAGGGACCCGGGTTCCGTTCCTGAGTCTTTCCAGCATTTCTTCTGCTTTAATATCACCAAAACCCACCGGCCGGGAGCCTGATGTTGCTGCATGTGGGATCTTGCTGTGCATAAGTGGGCCACAGCATTTCCTACCTCACAACACTGGACTAGTAATCAAGAGTCCCCAGCTAATGGTCTGGGAGACACAGATTCAAATCCCACCTCGGCAACTGGTGGAATTTAAATTCAACTAATAAAATCTGGAATTGGAAACTAGTTTCGGTAAAGGTGACCACAAAACTATCAAGTTAAAGTTTTAAAGTTTATTTATTAGTGTCACACAAGTAAGGCTTACATTAACAATGCAATGAAGTTGCCACACTCCGACACCTGTTCGGGTACACTGAGGGAGAATTTAGCCTGGCCAATGCACCCTAACCAGCACGTCTTTCAGACTGTGGGAAGAAGCCCACGCAGACATGGGGAGAATGTGCAGACTCCCAATAAACAGTGACCCAAGCCGGGAATCAAACCCAGGTTCCTGTGCAGTGCTAACCACTGTGCCGACCACAGATTAATTGTTGTAAAAATCCATCCAGTTCCCTAATTTCCTAGAGATGGAGGGGTACGAAACATTGCTCTAAATACGGATCAAGAGCCTCAGGACGTTCCTCGGAATCAGTAGATTCCTATAGGCCGCTCCAACATATTTTATGGCTCGCCTGTCTTACGTTTGAGTTTCTGGGGATCTTCCGTGAATATCTGTATAAGCTGTGTATGTTTATTGATGTCTTTTTTTTTACACCTAGAGGTGATTTGGTCCACCTTGTTGTTCAACAACAGGCGTACACGCGATGGGTCATGCGTGTATCTTTGGGATCACGCTGGATTTTACAGCGCGCTGCATCGTGTACCCGAACAGGCTGACAACCAAACAGCAGACTTACCCTCGAACATGAAGGTATCAGCCTCCGACTGGACTGCCTCATCTGATAGGCCATTGCCATCTTCATCCTGGAGACAAAGAGAGAGAGAGAGCCACAGGTTCAACCCCCACACATTTCACTGTGTGTCCATCAGCAATAATCCCCCACCAGCTCACCATCTCACTTATTCATTTGTGGGCGTCACTGGCTGGGCCAGCATTTATTGCCCATCCCTAGTTGCCCCTTGAGAAGGAGGTGGTGAGCTCCCTTCTTGCTTAGTCTCTCACTCACCCATTTTCAGAGGCTGGTTAAGACTCAAGCACATTGCTCTGGAGTCCCATGTAGGCTGGGGCTGGGGGGCTAGGGGCAATGGGCTAGGGCTAGGGCTAAGGGGCTAGGGCTGGAATGGGGAATGGGGGCAGGAGTGGAATGGGGAAGGGGGGAAGGAGTGGAATGGGGAAGGGGGAAGGAGTGGAATGGGGGAAGGGGGAAGGAGTGGAATGGGGAAGGGGGGAAGGAGTGGAATGGGGAGGGGGAAGGAGTGGAATGGGGAAGGGGGGAAGGAGTGGAATGGGGAGGGGGAAGAGTGGAATGGGGAATGGGGCAAGGAGTGGAATGGGGAGGGGGGAAGGAGTGGAATGGGGAGGGGGGGAAGGAGTGGAATGGGGAGGGGGGGGAAGAGTGGAATGGGGAGGGGGAAGGAGTGGAATGGGGAGGGGGGAAGGAGTGGAATGGGAGGGGGAAGGAGTGGAATGGGAGGGGGAAGGAGTGGAATGGGAGGGGGAAGGAGTGGAATGGGGGGGGGAGGAGTGGAATGGGGAGGGGGGAAGGAGTGGAATGGGGAGGGGGGAAGGAGTGGAATGGGGAGGGGGGGGAAGGAGTGGAATGGGGAAGGGGGGAAGGAGTGGAATGGGGAGGGGGGGAAGGAGTGGAATGGGGAGGGGGAAGAGTTGGAATGGGGAAGGGGGAAGGAGTGGAATGGGGAGGGGGAAGGAGTGGAATGGGGAGGGGGAAGGAGTGGATGGGGAGGGGGGAAGGAGTGGATGGGGAGGGGGGAAGGAGGGGATGGGGGAGGGGGGAAGGAGTGGATGGGGAGGGGGGAAGGGGGGGGGGGGGGGGAGGCGGTGGGGGATGGGGGGGGGGGGAGCAGGGATGGTTGGAAGGGGGAGGCGGGGTAGATGGGGGGGAAGGGGGAAGATGGTTGGCGGGGGGGTTTTGGATGGGAGGGGGGGTGCTTGAGGAGTGGGGGAGGGCTGATTGGTGAGGGGGTGGTTGGCGAGAAGGTGTCACTTGCTGTGGGGATTGGGGAGGGGAGTGGGGAGGGGAGTGGGGGGATCACTCTGATCACTGGTGGCGTTTGTAGTGCCGAAATTCTGACCTTTGACAGCAGTAAGATGTCCAGGAAGTCCATGACTTTGCCCCGTTTGGATTGAAGCCACGTCTCCGTCCCCTGCTCTTTCAGAGCTTCCCGGCGTCGCTGGATCACATCCAGGGAGTAGGCGTGGACCAGATCACAGGCTCTCTTAAACTGCTTACCATTGGCTGAGCGTTTGTAAATGAAGTCAAAATGATGGAGCAAATAGCGTTCCCTCTTTGTCACCAGTGTAGTGAGCTCGTAAATCGCAGCAATGTAATCACTGCTCTTCCTGGCCAGGGACACAGAGAAACCATAGCTATTAACGCTGGAGCACATCTTCCAAAGTTAATTTAATAGTCACAAGTAAAACTTACATTAACACTGCAATGTAATTCCCCCTGGTCGCCACAATAGGTTCGGAGGTGGCGGGGGGTGGGGGGGGTGTGTGTCTTGCCTGGCCAATAATTTTCTCTGAACCGAAGCACTCACATAAATCATTTGGATCGCAATCGACTTGCTGTTAGTGGGATCTTGCTGTGCACTGATTCAGAAATGCAGTGGCCAACCTCCTATCCCATCGCCACCCACCCCTCAGAGAGGTCAGCACTCTGCATTGAGAGTGAGAGGCACAGAGCCTGATCTGTCCCTCCCCGACAGGGGCTCCCCCACCGCCGCCCCCCGCCACCCCAGGGACCTGCTCCATTTCCCCATCAATCCCAGGAGCCCGCTCCATTCCCTTCCCCTCCCTCCCTCCTCCCCAGGGGCTTGCTCCATCCCCTTCCCCCTCCCTCCCTCCTCCCCAGGGACCCGCTCCATCCCCCCCCAGCCCGGGTTACTCACAGCTGACAGTTGCTGTCATAGCTGAAGGTACATTTCAGCAGATTGTCCAGGGTCATCAGACTGATGTGTTCAAACATCTCCAGCGAGGACACCCCCTCGGCAATCAGCCTGCCCCATTTCTCCTGCAACGGGAACACAAACACAGGACAGGGCTTCAGCTGGGTCGCATTTGGAGTATTGCGTATCACTCTGATCGCCACGGTGACAGCGGGACACAGAGACAGGGTTAGGGTAAGGGAGACACAGTCCAGAGGAGGTTCACCAGGATGCTGCCCCGGGTTCAGGGGGTGTTAGCTTCAAGGGGAGATTAGACAAACACACTCACACTGACACACCCGCGCACACACGCAGACAGGCGCGCACACGCGCGCACACAGACAGGCGCGCACACATGCACGCACTCGCACACACACACAGTGCCCACTCACATTCACAGTGGCACACACACTCAGGGTAACACACTCGCCCACAGTGCCTGCTCACATTCACATGTAGTGTCCACTCACGCTTACAGCGACACTCACACTCACTCACAGCGACAGACACACTCGCGCGCAGCGACAAGCTCACAGACAGTGGCGCTCAAACTTGCTGTTACCCACGTGCATGATGTTTGTTGATTGACTGAAGATTTTGATGTAGGGTTTCAGGATGTCGAAATGGAAGGCAGGGGTGAGGAGACGCCTGTGACGTGCCCATCGCTCCCCTTTACTGATCAGCAAACCATCGCCTGATAGGAGAGAGGGGAAAGGTCAGGGGTCAGATGGACAGTGGCAGGAGGTCCGGAGGTGCAGCGTGGCATTGTGGGTGAGGGCAAGGCCCTGGAGTCTCACTACAACATCTCAACGGCAAATCCCCCCACTCGATTACCCGCTTCCCTCACCCCAAAACCCCCACTCACTCGCCCTCACCCCAAAAACCCCCACTCACTCACCCTTACCCCAAAACCTCCATCTGCTCCCCTCACCCCAAAACCCACACTCGCTCCCTCTCACCGGGCCCCGAAAACCCCCGCCTGCTCACCGGCCCCGAAAAACCCTCACCTGCTCCCAGCCCCGAAAACCCTCACCTGCTCACCGGGCCCCGAAAACCCTCACCTGCTCACCGGGCCCCGAAAACCCTCGCCTGCCTCACCGGGCCCCGAAAACCCTCACCTGCTCACCGGGCCCCGAAAACCTCGCCTGCTCACCGGGCCCCGAAAGCCCCGCCTGCTCACCGGGCCCCGAAAACTCCCCGCCTGCTCACCGGGCCCCGAAAACCCTCGCCTGCTCACCGGGCCCCAAAAACCCTCGCCTGCTCACCGGGCCCCGAAAACCTCGCCTGCTCACCGGGCCCCGAAAATCCCCCCCCGCCTGTCACCGGGCCCCGAAAACCCCCGGCTGCTCACCGGGCCCCGAAAACCCCCGCCTGCTCACACCGGGCCCCGAAAACTCCCGCCTGTGCTCACCGGGCCCCGAAAACCCCCGCCTGCTCACCGGGCCCCGAAAACCCCCGCCTGCTCACCGGGCCCCGAAAACCCCCGCCTGCTCACCGGGCCCCGAAAACCCCCGCCTGCTCACCGGGCCCCGAAAACCCCCGCCTGCTCACCGGGCCCCGAAAACCCCCGCCTGCTCACCGGGCCCCGAAAACCCCCGCCTGCTCACCGGCCCCGAAAACCCCCGCCTGCTCACCGGGCCCCGAAAACCCCCGCCTGCTCACCGGGCCCCGAAAACCCTCGCCTGCTCACCGGGCCCCGAAAACCCTCGCCTGCTCACCGGGCCCCGAAAAGCCCCGCCTGCTCACCGGGCCCCGAAACCCTCACCTGCTCACCGGGCCCCGAAAACCCCTCGCCTGCTCACCGGGCCCCGAAAACCCCCGCCTGCTCACCGGGCCCCGAAAACCCCCGCCTGCTCACCGGGCCCCGAAAACCCCCGCCTGCTCACCGGGCCCCGAAAACCCCCGCCTGCTCACCGGGCCCCAAAACTCCCGCCTGCTCACCGGGCCCCGAAAACCCCGCCTGCTCACCGGGGCCCCGAAACTCCCGCCTGCTCCCCTCACCCCAAAAACCCCACCTGCTCCCCTCACCCCAAAACCACCTCCTGCTCCCCTCATCCCAAAAACTCCCGCCTGCTCCCCTCGCCCCAAAAACCTCCACCTGCTCCCCTCACCCCAAAATCCCCGCCTGCTCCCCTCACCCCAAAAACCCCCGCCTGCTCCCCTCACCCCAAAACCCTCTGCCCGCTCCCCTCGTCCCAAACCCCCCGCCTGCTTCGCCTTCAGTGACCCCCCAAAACCTCCACCCCCTCTCAAACACAACCCCCCCCCACACCCCTGTCCACTCATCCCCAAGACTCGTCCTTTTGGCTTCGCCCAGCTGACCACCCCCCAACCCCGGCCCCCGAACACCCAGAGGTGCTGGTGCCAATGACACTGCACGGGTTGGAGGAAGACAAACGTGACCAGGCCCAAGATGGCCGCCACTTACCCAGCCAGGGCTTGAGGAAGCCGTAGAAGAGCTGGTCCTTCGGGGCGATTGGAGCTGTAACAGAGACCGGGGGGTGGGGAGGGGAACGATTAGAAGGGCGGAAGGGGGAGGGGGGGGTTTATGAGGGTAGGAGGGGTGCAGGAAGGTGGAGGTAAAAACTGAACGTTAGGAATCCAAACTCCAAAATAACTCAGAAAGGCACGGCCAAGATTTACATCAACAGACAGACGGTAAAACGGTGATTATTGAGGGTAGGGATGGCTTCACTCTGTCTGGAGCTGATTATATACGTTAATATCCTCCTTTCAAACGTCTCACCAACTTTTCCTGCACTTTCCCGTCGCTGAAACACTTCCTCTTCCTATCCCGGCTCAGGTCACCACCTGCTCTGGTGGCACGGTGGGTTGGCACTGCTGCCTCACAGCGCCAGGGACCCGGCTCCGATTCCCGGCCTCGGGTCACTGTCTGTTTGCACATTCTCCCCGTGTCTGCGTGGGTTTCCTCCCAGTGCCCCGGTTTCCTCCCACAGTCCAAAAGGGGGGGGGGGGGGGGGGGGGGGGGGGTGCTGGTTAGCGTGCATTGACCCGAACAGGCACCGGAGTGTGGCGGCTAGGGGAATTTCACAGTAACTTCGTTGATGCAAGCCTTACTTGGGTGGCACAGCGGTTGGCACTGCTGCTTCACCAGCACCAGGGGACCCGTGTCTGCGTGGGTTTCCTCCCACTGTCCAAAGATGTGCGTGTTAGGTTGATTGGCCGTGCTAAGAAATTGCCCCTTAGTGTCCAGGTAGTGGAGGTTAGAGGGATTAACAATATGTAGAGATATGGGGGTAGGATCTGGGTGGGATTGTGATCGGTGCAGACTCGATGGGAGTTCTATGATTCCATTTTGTGGCTAATAAATATATAAACTAAACTTAAATTAAGAGAAAATAAAGAGGTTTAGCTTCAGGCTTCTGCCTAGGTACCTTGTGGCCCCTTCAAGCTCCGCTTTGTAGACACACAGAGAAATATTGTGGTTGGACAGACCGACAGTTTGGACATTCTGTCCATCTTTATTCAGATGGCAGTTTCCCATCGCTCTGACTCAAATTCCCGGTGGCCTGGCCCATTGCGCTGTTCAAAGTTACTCCTTCCTGCAAATAATTTAGCAATGGGGATTTTGTCTCATCAGTCTGCCTTCTCCCTGTGACCTGGGAGATGGGGACAATCGCAGTAAGAAGGCGTACAATGCCGGATTAAAGTCCGACAGGTTTATTTGGTATTATCGGCCTCTGCAAATGGGGACAATGCCAGCTTGGCGATAAGATGGGTAATAAGAGCACTGAAATTGCACGGGAGAGACCTTGGCCAAGTGGTATTATCGCAAGACTATTAACCCAGAAACTCAGCTAATGTTCTGGGGGACCTGCGTTCGAATCCCACTTTGGTGGAATTTGAATTCAATAATAAAAAAAAAATCGGGAATCTACTGATGACCCATCGTCGGAAAAACTCATCTGGTTCCCTTTGGGGAAGGAAATCTGCCGTCCTTATCCGGTCTGGCCTACATGGGACTCCTGAGCCACAGCAACGTGGTTGACTCAACTGCCCTCCAAGGTGCAACTAGGGATGGGCAATAAATGCCGGCCCAGCCCACGTCTCAACGAATTTAAGTAAAGGAGTATCAATGTGGAACAAATCCATTGCACGCAGGGCAAGGAACGTGGGGGAAATGGGATGATTCTATAAAGAGGAAGGTCACCTCCCAGATACAGCCAAAGGAGTTGACTGAGACAGTGTAAAAGTCCCACTAATAACCTGCGCACTCTCTGCATTTAAATAATCAACTGTTCCTCAAGGTACAGGGCGTGGATACAAAGTGCAATCCAACGCTGGTGAAATATTAAACCGACAAAGAATTTTAAAAAATTAAACTGACAAAGGTCAGTTCCTCACTAATCGCTGACTTCTCCCTCAACTGTTGAAAACATTCTATCAACTTTCTCCAAACTATCTGCGGGGGGGGAGGGGAGTCCTTCCGCACTTGGCCCCTGAACCCCTGTTGGTATTTATTACAAGGGAGAGTGGTGGGGCGGGGGGGTTCACCTGACTGCAGTTGACTCATTTCTTGGTGAACTTTGACCTATGACCCTGATAGTGGGCACCCAACCTCCAGAACAGTCAGGTGAAGCCTTTTGATGAGGAGGGGGATAATTGTCCAGAGGTCATGAGGGATGGGGGAGGGGGGGGGGGGGGGGGCAATGTGTGCAGAATGTAGGTAAATATTCATTGACCTCACCGTGCGGCCCACGAGGCCTGGTGTTGCCAGGGGAGACAGCCGACAGTGGTAAGGTCTAGAGACCCAAACCAAAGCTCTGAAATTTAATTCATAAATCTGGAATGGAGAGTTAGTCTCAGTAACGGTGATTGGGAAACTCTGCAAAAGGGTCACTTACAGGCCCAAAACGCTAACTCTCCCTCCCTCTCTCCACAGACCCGCTGAGTTTATCCAGAATTTTATTTCAGATTAAAGGATTCAGATACAGGAAGAATATTAATAAGGTGTGAGGAAGGTTTATAAGGATGTTGCTGGGACTTAAGAAACTGAGAGAAAGGTTGAGCAGGTTAGAACTTTATTCCCTGGAGTGTAGAAGAATGAGGGGAGATTTGACAGCGGCGGATAAAAGTATGATAAAATATAGATAGCAAGCAGGCTTTTTCCACTGAGGCTGGGGGACAAAAGAAAAACTATAGGGTTAAGGCTGAAGGGGGATAAAGTTTAAAGGGAATATTAAGGGCGGGGGGGGGCTTCTTCACCCAGAGAGTGGGGAGAGTGTGGAATGAGCTGCTAAATGAAAGCGAACTCACTTTTAAGAGAAGCATGGACGGGTTCATGGATGAGAGGGGTGTGGAGGGATATGGTCTGGGTGCAGGTCAGTGGGACTAGGCAAAAAAAATGGTTTGGCACAGACAAGAAGGGCCAAAAGGCCTGTTTCGGTGCTGTAATTTGAATAAAGAGGATATAGCAAAGGAACAGGCCCTCCAACCCTGCACCAATCATGGTGCCTTCACTCGATCCCTCTACACCCTCCCTATTCCTGTATCCATCCAGATGCCTGTTTAAGTGTTGCTAATGTACCTGCTTCCCCCACCCCCTCTGACAGCACGTTCCAGGCACCCATCACTCTCTGCGCGAAAATCCTCCCCCCGCCCCCGCACATCCCTCTTAAACCTTCCCTCTCTCACCCTGAACCCGTGCCCCCCCCCACCCCTTTGTAAAAGGGATTCCTCTGCAATCCCCAAAGAGAATTCTTTGCTGCTTCACTTTGTGGGGTCAAAGGGGAAATCTCGGTATCAGTAAGGTTAGACACACTCAAGGCCGGTGACTAAACCGGTCCCCAAGTTTACCAGCAAAGAGAGAGCTCGGTGCTGGAAACATCCACAACGAAGGAAATCCCCTAGTTGCCACACTCCGGCGCCTGTTTGGGTTACACCGAGGGAGAACTTAGCACGGCCAGCGCCCCCGAACCATCTCAGAGCGCGGGAGGATTCTGGAGCACCCACGCAGACACGGGGAGAAGGTGCAAACTCCAGCCAGACAGCGACCCCCAAGCCGGGAATCGAACCCGGCTCCCTGAGGCAGCGCTGCCTCCAAGGCAGACAGAAGCCATTCGGCCCATCGTGTTGGCTCTCTCCGAGCGTTACCCAATCAGTCCCGCTCCTTCCCACCTCACCCCTATCGCCCAGCAAGTTTCCCCTTTCCAAACCCGGCTCCCCTTCCAAATGCGAGATCTCTCGATCCAAAGGGAAGGAGTGCTCGGGAAGTTGACTCACACCGCTTTCAATCAACCCAGCCACCCTCGAGAGTTGAAACTCCTCTACCTGATGCCAGTAGAACACATTTGATGTAGGCTGGATGAAAGAGTCTCACTATTGGGTAGATGGGTCCAAACCACGTGAGACAGCAGTGCACGTAGTGTGTGACGATTCCAATAACCAGGTTTAACCCTTCCTCTGAACTGGTAATCTAAAAAGGGGCAAAGACCAGGGTTGGAAGCAAGAGACAAAGGATAATTAACCAGGAGAATCACGGACATGCCAGTTCATCCACAAGCAGATTCTGACCCCGGTTATAAACTCAGTAAGAAGTCTCACAAGACCAGCTTGAAGTCCAACCAATTTATCTGACTATCGAATCGGTGTTGTGAGATTTCGTACTGTGTTTAACCCAGTCCAACATCAGCATCTCCACACCATGCACAATTATAAACCCCACTCTTGCCCGGTTTAAAGGGAGCTTCAGTGGGTCAATTTGATGTTCAGGGTTACTGGGAAATGCACTCCCTCAACCCAGAACGGGGGAAAAAAAATTTGATTATTAATCCGACAGATTTCAGGATGATCGGTGGGAAAACTGGATTTAGACCACATTCTCGCCCAGTTAATCACCATTACAGAAGGATCCAGGATTAGGTGTATCCGAGGAAATGCAGGAGGAAGGGATAGGGATAGACTTTGGGGAAGATTCCAATGAGGGGAAGTTGATCGAAACTCATTTGGAATTGGGAAGCATTTTCCAAGTGGGTGAAAAGCTCCCAGCATTGTCCCCACCTCCTCTGGTAAAGTCTCCTTCAATGTTACTGTCAACTTCATACAGACACAGTTCCAATTCAATCTCCCCACCCCACCCTACACCCCCTCCCCTGGCTCAAACCACCCCCTTTACTGTAGCATCTGGGAGAAAGACACAGAGTGAGAGACAGGAGGGTCAGGGGGGGAGGGGAGAGCGAGCGAGAGAAACAGAGAGCGAGCGAGAGAAACAGAGCGAGAGAGAAAAACAGAGAGAGAGAGACACATAGAGAGAGAGAAAGACACACAGACAGAGACACACAGAGACAGAAAGAGTGATGCCGAGAGGCTGTGGGAATATGGGGAGGGGGAGATGGAGAGCGAGCGATATTTTTGGGGTAAGGTATACTGTTGTATTTAATTCCAGGCAGGTGGTGAACATTGCCAGTGCTTTTACATGAAGCCCTGTTAATATTTACATTGTGCTTGTAATATATAACTCTGTGAATAGGATCACGTTGGGAATTAATACAGGGTAGGGAGAGAGTGGGAGAGTGGGATTATTTGGAATTGATACAGGGCTGTGGGGAGAGAGCGGGACAGTGGGATTAGTTTGAGGATTGATACAGGACTGTGGGGAGAGAGCGGGACAGTGGGATTAGTTTCGGATTAATATAGAGCTGTGGAGAGAGCGCGAGGCAGTGGCTTTAGTTTGGGGATTGATACAGGACTATGTGGAGAGAGTGGGGCAGTGGGATTAGTTTGAGGATTTATACAGGTGATGAAAAGGAGCGTGGCAGTGAGATTAGATAATTGGTAAAGGGATAGCATGGACATATTGGGCCGAGTGGCCTGTTTCTGTGCTCTAAATTTAAATGCTTCAAAAATAAACTGGGGATTTGTAAACTTGGGAAAATTGGCTATTAATAAATAGGGAGACAGAGAGAGGGAGACCTCTGTCTGTGTAACACCTCCAGCTTGCAGAGTGTAAACAGCAAATTCTGCACAATCTAACACTGCTTAGTCATTGTGGTTTGAGCTGTGAACTTTACAGTTGGGTTTGAGCCAATTTCATCATATTTCATAACTGGAAACATGTGATCCAGAAGAGAGAACACAGAACAGCCCACCCCCTCTGTCCAGGAATTTACCCATAATTTGCATTTGAGGCCTACAGCAGAGGGTCCAATGAGCTAGAGGGGTAGGACAGTCACGAAGCCTGCTCTGTAGGCCCAAGCAGGCATAAAGTAACCCAATGTTAATTCGCTAAGAGAAAGCTGTTTAAAAATCCCCAAGCACTTCCAATAATAAAAAGATCTGGAAGATAAGGGGTAGCATGGTGACACATTGGTTAGCACTGCGGCCTCACAGCACCAGAGACTCATGTTCGAGTCCCGGTTATGGTCACTGTCTGTGCAGAATCTGCACATTCTCCTCATGCCTGCATAGGTTTCCTCTCGGTGTTCCAATTCCTTCCCACGCTCCAAAGATGTGTAGGTTAGGTGGATTGGCCATGCTAAATTGCCCCTTAGTGTCCAAAGATGTGTGAGTTAGGTGGATTGGCCATGTTAAATTGCCCCTTAGTGTCCAAAGATGTGTGAGTTAGGTGGATTGGCCATGCTAAATTGCCCCTTAGTGTCCAAACATGTGTGAGTTAGGTGGATTGGCCATGCTAATTTGCCCCTTAGTGTCCAAAGATGTGTGAGTTAGGTGGATTGGCCATGCTAATTTGCCCCTTAGTGTCTGAAGATGTGCAGGTTAGGTGGATTGGCCATGCTAAACTGCCCCTTAGTGTCCAAAGATGTGCAGGTTAGGTGGATTGGCCATGCTAAATTACCCCTTAGTGTCCAAAGATGTGCAGGTTAGGTGGATTGGCCATGCTAAATTACTCCTTGGTGTCCAAAGATGTGCAGGTTAGGTGGATTGGCCATGCTAAATTACCCCTTAGTGTCCAAAGATGTGCAGGTTAGGTGGATTGGCCATGCTAAATTGCCCTTGGTGTCCAAAGATGTGCAGATTAGGTGGATTGGCCATGCTAAATTACCCTTATGTCCAAAGATGTGCGTGGTTTTGTGTCCAAGATGGGGTTAGGTGGATTGCTCTAAACCTTAGTGTCCAAGATGTGCAGTTAGATTGGCCATGCTAAATTACTCCTTGGTGTCCAAAGATGTGTAGGTTAGGTGGATTGGCCATAATAAATTGCCCTTAGTGTCAAAAGATTGCAGGTAGGTGGGTTGGCCATGCTAAATTGCCCCTTGGTGTCCAAAGATGTGCAGATTAGGTGATTGGCCATGCTAATTCCCCTTAGTGTCCAAGATGTGCAGGTAGGTGATTGGCCATGCTAAATCCCAAGATGTGCAGTTAGGTGGATTGGCCATGCTAAATTACTATCTGAAGATGTGCAGGTTAGGTGGATTGGCCATGCTAAATTGCCCCTTGGTGTCCAAAGATGTGCAGATTAGGTGGATTGGCCATGCTAAATTGCCCCTTAGTATCAAGAGTGTGCAGGTTAGGTGGTTGGGCCATGCTAAATTACCCTTAGTGTCCGAAGATGTGCAGGTTAGGGATTGGCCATGCTAATTGCCTTGGTGTCCAAAGATGCGCTGCCATGCTAATTGCCCCTTGGTGTCCAAAGATGTGCAGATTAGGGGATGGCCATGCTAAATTGCCCCTTGTGTCCAAAGATGTAGGTAGGTGTTGGCCATGCTAAATTCCTTGGTTTCCAAGATGTGCAGGTTAGGTGGATTGCCATGCTAAATTGCCCCTAGTGTCCAAAGATGTGCAGGTTAGGTGGGTTGGCCATGCTAAATTGCCCCTTGGTGTCCAAAGATGTGCAGATTAGGTGGATTGGCCATGCTAAATTGCCCCTTAGTGTCCAAAGATGTGCAGGTTAGGTGGGTTGGCCATGCTAAATTGCCCCTTGGTGTCCAAAGATGCGCAGGTTAGGTGGATTGGCCATGCTAAGTTGCCCCTTGGTGTCCAAAGATGTGCAGATTAGGTGGATTGGCCATGCTAAATTGCCCCTTGGTGTCCGAAGATGTGTAGGTTAGGTGGATTGGCCATGCTAAATTGCCCCTTGTAGATGTATAGGTTGGTGAATTAGTGGGATAAATGTGTTGCAGGGATGGAGCAGGGTTTGGGTTGAGGTTCTGTTGGAGAACCAGTACAGACCTGATGGATTGAATGGCCTCCCTCTGCACTGTAGGGATTCTATTTCCAGAATCTAACTTTGGCTCCACCTTGCAAGCAGTTCATTTCTTAAACTCGGGGTCTGTGAGTAGGTTAGGGGCCTACCCTGGAGTTGTTCAATTTGAATTTTAATTCCGAAGCCTTGTCTGGTTAGTGGCGGTGCCTAGGATGGAGGGAGAGAGCAGAATATCCCAAACAAACAGGACAAAAGGGGTTAAAACTAACGTTAACGGCAACTTGGCGGCTTTCCGAAAACTGGAAATTAACAAATTAACGCCAATAGTCGGCAGGTTTCCTGTGAGGTACTGGCAATGTTTCCGAGAAATAATCTAGTACTGTGACCAGCTGTTAGTGGGGGGAGGTGGGGTGAAAAGGTTGGGGGGGGGGTGCGTTGAGGGGCTGTGAGCATCTCAGGAACAGTGAGGGTGGGTAAATCCCCCATCCCGCCACCCACAGGATCAACCAGGCAAGGCTCTGCTGACCTCAGGCAAGATTTTCCAGTCTGGGGGCAACTGGGGTTGGAAAATCCTCCTTCCACCCCTCTCCTCTTCACCCCCCACCCAACCCCACTGAGAGTCACTCCCACGGACACGTTGGGCAGAGTGGCCTGCTTCTGTGCTCTAAATTTAAACGCTTCAAAAATAAACTGGGGATTTGTAAACTTTGGAACATCGGCTATTAATAAATAGTGTGCAACACCTCCAAGCTTGCAGGGTGTAAACAGCAAACTAACTTTGCTTAGTCACTGTGGTTTGAGCTGTGAACCTAACAGTTGGGTTTGAGCCAATTTCACCATATTTCATAAGGGTGGGGGTGGGATATGGTGGGTTAGGCCTCGTGATTAAGGGAGAGACAGACAGCGGTGTTGGAAAGGTACAGATACACCTTGGTTGGGGGAGCGGGGAGTGGAGGGAGTAACTTCACCATTGTGCAAAGAGAGAGAGAAATATGGTAAGGGAGAAATAGAGAGAGAGAGGAGGGGGAAGGAGAGGAGGCCAAGAGAGGGGAAGGGGGGGAGCAGAGAGAGGGAAGGGGGGAGGCAGAGAGAGGGAAGGGGGGGAGGCAGAGAGGGAAGGAGGGGGAGGCAGAGAGAGGGAAGGGGGGGGAGGCAGGAGAGAGGGAAGGGGGGGAGGGCGAAGAGGGAAGGGGGGGAGGGAGAGAGGGAAGGGAGGGAGGGAGAGAGGGAAGGGGGGGGAGAGAGAGAGGAAGGGGGGGATGAGGAGAGGAGGAAGGGGGGGAAGCAGAGAGAGGGCAAGGGGGTGAGAGAGAGAGGGAAGGGGCGGGAGAGAGAGAGGGAATGGGGGGAGAGCAGAGAGGGAAACAGGGGGGGAGGGAGAGATGGAAGAGAGGGACGGGGGGCGGATAGATGAGAGGGAAGGGGGTGGGAGAGAGAGAGGGAGAGGGGGGGAGAGAGAGAAGGAAGGGCGGGGGAGGCAGAGAGAGGGAAGGGTGGAAAGGCAGAGAGAGGGAAGGGGGAAGGCAGAGAGAGGGGAAGGGGGGGAGAGAGAGAGGGAAGCTGGGAGGGAGGAGAGAGAGGGCAGGGGGGGAGGCAGAGAAGAAGGGGGGGGAGGCAGAGAGAGGGAAGGGGGGAAGGCAGAGAGGGGAAGGGGGGAGAAAAGAGAGGGAAGGGGGGGCAGGGAGAGAGGGGGAAGGGGGAGAGCAGAGAAGGAAGGGGGGGAGAGAGGAGAGAGAGAGGGAAGGGGGAGAGAGAGAGAGGGAAGGGGGGGAGGTAGAGAGAGAGGGAAGGGGGGGGAGAGAGGAGAGAGGGACAGGGGGGAGAGAGAGATGGGAAGGGGGGGAAGAGAGAGAGGGTAAGGGGGGCGAGAGAGAGAGGGAAGGGGGGGAGAGAGAGAGGGAAGGGGGGGAAGAGAGAGAGGGAAGGTGGGGGAGGGAGAGGACGGAGGAAGGGGGGGAGAGAGAGAGAGGAAGTGGGGGAGGCAGAGAGGAAGGGTGGGGGGGGAGCAGAGAGAGGGAAGGGGGGAGGCAGAGAGAGAGAAGGGGGGGAGAAGAGAAAGAGAGGAATGGGGGGAGGGAGAGAGGGAAGGGGGGGAGGAGAGAGAGAAGGGAAGGGGGGGGAGAGAGAGAGGAAGGGGAGGGAGAGAGGAGAGAGAGAGGGAAGGGGGGAGAGAGAGAGGGAAGGGGGGAGAGAGAGAGGGAAGGGGGGGAGGCAGAGAGAGGGAAGGGGCAGGGGGAGGTGGAGAAGAGAGGGAAGGGGGGGGGAGGGAGAGAGGGAAGGGGGGGAGGGCAGAGAGGGAAGGGGGGGAGGCCAGGAGAGATGAGGGAAGGGGGATGAGAGAGGAGGAAGGGGGGGAGGGAGAGAGATAGGAGTGAGAGAGAGAGGGAAGGGGGAGGGGAGAGAGGAAGGGGGGGGTCGGAGAGGGTAAGGGGGTAAGAAGGAGAGAGAGGGAAGGGGGGGAGAGAGAGAGGGATAGGGGGGGAGAGAGAGAGGGAAGGGGGGGAGGGAGAGAGGGAAGGGGCGGGGGGATGGGGGAGCGGAGAGAGGAAGGGGGGGGAAGAGAAGAGAGAGAGGGACAGGGGGGGGAAGAGAGAGAGGGGAAGGGGGAGAGACGGAGGGAAGGGGGGGAGGCAGCACGAGAGATGAAGGGGAGAGGAGAGAGGGAAGGGGTAGGGGAGACAGAGAGAGGAAGGGGGGGAGAGAGAAGGGAAGGGGGGGAGGAGAGAGAGGAAGGGGGGTAAGAGGGAAGAGAGAGAGGGAAGGGGGGGACGAGGGAGAGAGAGAGGGAAGGGGGGGAGGGAGAGAGGGATAGGGGGGGAGAGAGAGAGGGAAGGGGGGGGAGAGGAGAGAGAGAGGGTAAGGGGGGAGAGAGAGAGGGAAGGGGGGGAGGAGAGAGAGAGGGAAGGGGAGGGAGAGGAGCGAGAGGAAGGGGGGGACGTAGAGAGAGAGGGAAGGGGGGGAAGAGGAGAGGGAAGGGGGGGAGAGAGAGCAGGGAAGGGAGGGGAAAGAGAGAGGGAAGGGGGGGGAGAGAGAGAGGATCAAGGGGAGGAGAGGAGAGATAGAGGGAAAAGGGGGGATGATGAGAGAGAGGGAAGGAGGGGGAGAGAGAGAGGAAGGGGGGGAGAGAGAGGGAAGGGGGGGAGGCAGAGAGGAGAGGAAGGGGGGGAGAGAGAGAGGGAAGGGGGGGGAGGCAGAAGAGGGACGGGGGGTGGATGCCGAGACCGGAGAGAGGGAAGGGGGGGGGCAGAGAGAGGGAAGCGGGGGGAGGCAGGATGAGAGGAGGGGGGGGGAGAGAGAGAGGGAAGGGGGGGGGGAGGGAGGAGAGAGGGAAGGGGGGAGGGGGGAGAGACGGGAAGGGGGGAGAGAGCGAGGGAAGGGGGGGAGGCAGAGAAGGAAGGGGGGGGGGAGGCAGAGAGAGAGAGAGGGAAGGGGGGAGAGAGAGAGGGAAGGGGGGGAGAGAGAGAGGGAAGGGGGAGAGGGAGGAGGAGAGCGGGAAGGGGGGAAGTCGGAGAGGGAAGGGGGGGGGGAGGGGAGAGAGAGAGGGAAGGGGGGGGAGGCAGAGAAGGAAGGGGGGGAGGCAGAGAGAGGAAGGGGGGGAGAGAGAGAGGAAGGGGGGGAGGCCAGAGAAGGAAGGGGGGGGAGGCAGAGAGAGCGGGAAGGGGGGGGAGAGAGAGAGGGAAGGGGGGCGGACGAGAGAGAGAGGAAGGGGGGGGAGAGAGAGAGGGAAGGGGGGAGGAGAGAGAGAGGGAAGGGGGGGAGAGTGAGAGAGGGAAGGAGGGGACGAGAGAGAGGGAAGGGGGAGAGAGAGAGGGAAGGGTGGGAGATAGAGAGAGATGGGAAGGGGGGAGCCAGAGAGCGGGAAAAAGGGGGGAGAGAGAGAGGGAAGTGGGGGAGATGCGAGAGGGAGAAGGGGGAGGAGAGAGAGGGAAGGGGGAGAGAGAGAGAGGAAGGGGGGAGAGAGAGAGGGAAAGGGGGGGGAGAGAGAGAGGGAAGGGGGGGCGAGGGAAGAGATAGAGGGAAGGGGGGGAGGGCAGAGAGAGGGGAAGGGGGGAGAGAGAGATGGAAGGGGGGGAGGGAGAGAGGGACGGAAGGGGGGGAGAGAGAGAGGGAAGGGGGGGAGAGAGAGAGGGTAAGGGGGGGAGAGAGAGAGGGAAGGGTTGAGAGAGAGAGGGAAAGGGGGGGGAGAGATGAGATGACGGGGGGGAGGGAGAGGGAAGGGGGGGAGAGAGGAGAGGGAAGGGGGGGAGCAGAGAGAGAGGGAAGGGGGGGGAGGCAGAGAGGAGGGAAGGGGGAGCCAGAGAGAGGGAAGGGGGGAGAAGAGAGAGAGGCAGGGGGTGGGAGGGAGAGAGGGAAGGGGGGGGGAGAGAGAGAGGGAAAGGGGGGGAGGTAGGCAGAGAAGGAAGTGGGGGGGACGGCAGAAACGCAGAGGACGGGGGGAAGGCAGAGAGAGGGAAGAGGGGGAGAGAGAGAGGGAAGGGGGGGAGGGAGAGTGCACGAGAGGGAAGGGGGGGAGGCAGAGAAGGAAGTGGGGGAGCAGAGAGGGAGAGAGAGAGGGAACGGGGGGGAGAGAGGAGAGAGAGGAGGGAAGGGGGGGACGAGAGAGAGGGAAGGGGGGGGGGAGAGAGAGAGGGGGAGAGAGAGACCTGGAAGAAGGGGGTGAGGAGTTGAGAGAGGGAAGGGGGGGGAGAGAGAGAGGGACAGGGGGGAGAGAGAGAGGGAAGGGGGGAGAGAGAGAGGGAAGGGGGGGACGAGACGAGAGGGAATGGGGGGGGAGGAGGGAGAGGAAGGGGCGGGAGAGAGAGAGGGAAGGGGGGGGAGGGAGAGAGAAGGAAGGGGGGGGAGAGGAGAGAGGGAAGAGGGGCGGAGGCAGAGAAGGAAGGGGGGGGAGGCAGTAGAGCAGGGAAGGGGGGGAGGCAGGGAGAGAGAGAAGGGGGGGAGGAAAGAGGGGGAGAAGAAGAGAAAGAAAGAGAGGGAAAGGGGGGGAGAAAGAGAGGGAAGGGGGGCGGGGAGAGAGCGGAAGGGGGGGAGGAGCGAGGGAAGGGGGGGAGAGAGCGAGGGAAGGGGGGGAGAGAGAGAGGGAAGGGGGGGGAGAGAGAGGGAAGTGGGGGAGGAGAGAGAGGGAAGGGGGGGAGGGAAGCGAGGAAGGGGGGGAGGCACGAGGAGAGGGGAGGGGGGGAGGGGAGAGAGGGAAGGGGGGGAGCGGGGAGGCAGAGAGGGAAGGGGGGGAGCAGAGAGATGGAAGGGGGGGAGAGAGAGGGAGAGAGAGAGAGGGAAGGGGGGAGGGAGGAGAAGATGGAAGGGGGAGGGGGAGAGAGGGAAGGGGGGGAAGTCGGAGAGGGAAGGGGGAAGGAGAGAGAGGAAGGGGGGAGGACAGAGAGAAGGGAAAGGGGGGAGAGTGAGAGAGAGGGAAGGGGGGGAGGGAGAGAGAGGAAGGGGGTAGAGAGAGAGGGAAGGGGTGAGAGAGAGGAGGGAAGGGGGGAGAGAGCGAGAGAGAGGAGGGAAGGGGGGGAGAGAGAGAGGGAAGGGGGGATGGCAGAGAGAAGGAAGGTGGGGGAGGCAGGAGAGAGGGGAAGGGGGGGATGCAAGCAGAGAGAGAGAAGGGGGGGAGGGAAAGAGAGGGAAGGGGGAGAAAGAGAGGGAAAGGGGAGGGAGGGAGAGAGGGAAAGGGGGGGAGAGAGAGAGGGGAAGGGGGGAGAGAGAGAGGGATAGGGGGGGACGACAAGAGGAGGAGGGGGGGAGGAGAGAGAGAGAGGGAAGGGGGGAGCAGCATGAGAGAGGGAACGGGGGGGAAGGGAGAGAGGGAAGGGGGGGGAGGCGAGAGAGGGAAGGGGGGGGGAGGGAGAGAGGGAAGGTGGGAGGCAGTGAGAGGAAGGGGGGGAGGCAGAGAAGGGAAAGGGGGGAGAGAGAGAGAGGAAGGGGGGGGGGAGAGAGAGGGAGGGGGGATAGAGGGGGGTGAGAGGGAAGGCGGGGAGTCGGAGAGGGGAGGGGGGGAAGACGGAGAGGGAGGGGGGGCGAGAGAGAGGGAAGGGGGGAGAGAGAGAGAGGGAAGGGGGGGGAGGAAGAGAGAGGGAAGGGGGGGAAGGAGAGAGAGGGAAGGGGGGGAGAGAGAGAGGGAGGTCGGGGAGAGAGAGAGGGAAGGGGGGAGAGAGAGGGAAGGGGGGAGGAGAGAGAGTGGAAGGGGGGGAGAGAGAGAGGGAAAGGGGGGAGGGAGAGAGAGGGAAGGGGGGGGAGGAGAGAGAGGGAAGGGGGGGAGAGAGAGAGGGAAGGGGGGGAGACAGAGGAGAGGGAATGGGGGGAGAGAGAGAGGGGAGGGAGAGAGAGGGAAGGGGGGGAGGTAGGAGAGGGGGAAGGGGGGGAAGCGAGGAGAGGACAGGGGGGGGGAGAGAGAGAGGGGAAGGGGGCGGTGGTTTAGAGAGAGAGGGAAGGGGGGGGACGAGAGAGAGGAAGAGGGGGGGGAGAGAGAGAGGGAAGGGGGGGAGAGAGAGAGGGAAGTGGGGAAGAGAGATTAGGGAAGGGGGGGGTGGTAGAGGAGATGAGGGGGGGGGAGGCAGAGAGAGAGAAGAGAGAGGAGGGGAGGGGGGGGAGGCAGGGGAGTTGGGAGGGGGGGAGGCCCCGCCGAGAGGGGGAAGGGGGGGGAGGCAGAGAGAGAAGGGGGGAGCAGAGAGAGGGAAGGGGGGGGAGGAGATGAGAGGGAGGGGAGGGAGGGAGAGAGGGAGGGGGGGGGGAGGGAGAAAGGAGAGGGAAAGGGGGGAGGGGAGAGGGGGAGAGAAGGGGGGAGTCGGAGGGGAAGGGGGGGGGGAGAGAGAGAAGGAAGGGGGGGGAGAGGGAGAGAGAGAGAGGAAGGCGGGGGGTGAGGCGAGAGCGAAGAGGGAGAGAGAGAGAGGGAGAGAGAGAGTGGGGGGGGGAGGGGGGAGGATGGAAACGGGGGAGAGAAGAGAGGGAAGGGAGGGGAGAGAGGGAAGGGGGGGGGTGGAAGGGGGGGGGGGGGAGGGAGAGAGGGAAGGGGGGAGAGAGAGGGGAAGGGGGGGAGGCGATGAGAGAGGGAAAAATAAGGGGGGGGGGGGGAGGGAGAGAGAGGGAAGGGGGGAGGCAGAGAGAGGGCAAGTGAGAGAGGGGGATGAAGAGGGGAAGGGGGGGAGGGAGGAGGAGAAGAGGGATTTAGGGGGGGAGAGGCCAGAGCGGAGGCAGAAGACACCAGGAGGAAAAAGGCAAAGGCATAGGCAGAGAGAGGGAGGGGGGGAGAGAGAGAGGGAAGGGGGGGAGAGAGAGAGGGAAGGGGGGGAGAGAGAGAGGGAAGGGGCGGGAAAGAGAGAGGAAGGGGGGAGGCAGAGGAGAGGGGAAGGTGGGGCGAGGGAGCGAGAGAGGAAGGGGGGGAGGCAGACAGAGAGCCCCAGAGAGATGGAAAGGGGGGGAGGAGGAGAGACGAGGGAAAAAGGGGGGGAGAGAGAGAGGCGACAGGGGGGACGAAGAGAGGAGAGAGAGAGGGGAAGGGGGGGGAGAGAGAGAGGGGAAGGGGGGGGCGAGCGAGAGGGAAGGGTGGGAGGCAGAGAAGGAAGGGGGGGGTGGCAGAGAGAGGGAAGGGGGGGAGAGATAGAGAGGGAAGGGGGGGGAGGCAGAGAAGGAAGGGGGGGGAGCAGAGAGAGGGAAGGGGGGGAGAGAGAGAGGGGAAGGGTGGCGGATGAGAGAGAGGACGGGTGGAGGGAGAGAGAGGGAGGGGGGGAGGCGGAGAGGGAAGGGGTGTGAGAGAGAGAGGGAGGGAAGGGGGGGTAGGACAGAGAAGGAAGGGGGGGGAGGCAGAAACATAAGCACATAACGGGGGCAAAAGCCGACAAGAGCCCAAAAAATAAAAAAAATAGACAGCCCTAAAAAAACTACCTCGCAAATTTAAAAATAGGATAAACAAGGAGAGGAAGGGGGGGAGAGAGAGAGAGGGAAGTGGGGGAGGCAGAGAAGGGAAGGGGGGGAGGCAGAGGAGGGAAGGGGGGGAGGAGAGAGAGGGAAGGGGGGGAGAGAGAGAGGGAAGGGGGGGAGAGAGAGAGGAAGGGGGGGAGAGAGAGAGAGGGACGAGGGAGACGGAGAGAGAGAGAGGGGAAGGAGGGGAGAGAGAGAGGGAAGGGGGGGAGGAGAGAGGGAGAAGGGGCGGAGAGAGAGAGGGAAGGGGGGGAGGAGATGAGAGGGAACGGGGGGGAGAGAGAAGAGGGAGGGGGGGACAAGAGAGAGGGAAGGGGGGAGAGGAGAGAGGGAAGGGGGGGAGAGAGAGAGGGAAGGGGGGATGGGAAAGAGAGAGGGAAGGGGGGGGAGAGAGAGAGGGAAGGGGGGAGAGAGAGGAAGGGGGGGAGAGAGAGGGGAAGGGAGAGCGGGAAGGGGGGGAGAGAGAGAGGGAAGGGGGGATCGAGAGAGAGGGAAGGGGGGCGAGGAGGAGAGAGAGAGGGAAGGGGGGGAGAGAGAGAGGGAAGGTGGGGAGGAGAGAGAGAGGGAAGTGGGGGGGAGGCGGAGAGGAAAAGTGGGGGGAGGCGGGAGGAGGAGGGAAGGGGGGGGAGTCGGAGAGGGCGCGGGGGGAGTCGGAAGGAAGGGGGGGGGAGTCGGAGGGGAGGGAACCGGGGGGAAGGGGGGGGAGTCGGAGAGGGAAGGGGGGGAGTCTGGAGGAAGGGGGGGGAGTCCGGAGAGGGAGAGGGGGGGGGGGGGGGAGTCGGAGAGGGAAGGGGGGGGAGGCGGAGAGAGGGAAGGGTGAAGGGAGCGACAGAGGGGATGTGGGGCAGAGTAAAGGTAAATGACAAATAAGAATTAGAAAACAGAGATATGGCCAGGCAGCGAGAAAAGAGGGGGAGTGAGAGGCAGAATGATGGTGAGGACAGAGAGGGGCAGATGCTGAGTGTGTGTGAGTGAGCGAGAGATTCAGTGCAGGAGCCAGAATCTGCAGTATTGTGGTGGTTTTACTCCCAGTCAGTCTGTGAGAACTTCGCCCAAGATCAGAACTGCCCATGTCGACCCTGGGCAAATCTCAGAGTTAACCAGACAGCGTCACAACAAACCAGTGTGGGTGCAGAGCAGGGAGAGGCGCAGCACAGAGCGGGGGGCTAACAAGAACAACACCCTTTAACACAACAACAAAGGAACTGTGGTCACAACAGGAGAACAAGCTGTCATCATTACAGAGAGTGCAACATAAAACCCTGTTTCACATGGGAGTATGTCCCAAACATTAACGTTCAATTCCTGCAAAATCCAGACCAATCCTGGAAGGTTTACTAACCTAGCACAGGAACGATGGTTTGAAGGCCTCTTTCTGCACTGCCACTTTGAATGACACTGTCAGTATCACACAATCAAATCATTTCGACAGCAATTTCAATCCATCTCCTCCGACCAACACAGACAATAGGATGAGAAGCAGCACAGTGGGTTAGCACTGCTGCTTCACAGCTCCTGAATCCTGGGTTCGATTCCCGACGCGGGTCACCATCCATGCAGAGTTTGCACATTCTCCCTGTGTCTGCATGGGTTTCCTCCCATAGTCCAAAGATGTGTGGGTTAGGTGGATTGGCCATGCTAAATTGCCCCTTAGTGTCCCGGGATGCATAGCTGAGAGGGATTAGTGGGTAAAAATGTAGGGATACGGGGATAGGGCCTGAGTGGGATTGTGGTCAGTGCAGACTCGATGGGCTGAGTGGCCTCTTTCTGCACTGTCGGGATTCTACGTTTCCAAAAAGTGGCCCATTCTGCCCCTCAAAACAGGGCAAAATGCTCAGAGAGGCTAGTTCTAATCAGAGTCTGATAACATTTAGCTTCACGGCTGATGTCTCTGTGACCTTTCACATTCCTTCCTCAACTTGATTGATCCTTTAAGAAATACAGATTGTCTGAACTTGCTTAAAAGGTATTTGTCCAGATCCGGTCACCTCTGTGTTAACCGTGAAGCGGATTTGACCGAGTCACTCGACGAGTTATTCAACTGGGTGTTCACAGAATCCATTCAGCCCATCGAGCCTGCACATCCCTATCCCCATAACCCCATGTACTTAAACCACTAATACCTCTAACCCACACAATCTGGGTAATTTAGCATAGCCCATCCACCTAATCTGTACATCTTTAGACACTAAGGTGCAATTTAGCATGACCAGTCATAGAACATTACAGCGCAGTACAGGCCCTTCGGCCCTCGATGTTGTGCCGACTAAGGTAACCAATTTTATGACCCTCTATCCTAAACTACTCCAATATTATCCATATGCCTATCCACTGACCATTTGAACGCCCTTAAACTTGATGAGTCCACAACTGCTACAGGCAGGGCATTCCATGCCCTTACTACCCTCTGAGTAAAGAACCCACCTCTAACATCCATCCTATAACTACTACTCCTTAATTTAAAGCTATGTCTCCTCGTGTTATCCATTTCCATCCAAGGAAAAAGGCTCTCACTATCCACCCTATCTAACCCTCTGATCATCTTATATGTCTCAATTAAGTCACCTTCTTCTCTCTAATGAAAATAACTTCAACTCCATTAGCCTTTCCTCATAAGACCTACCGACCATACCAGGCAACATCCTTGTAAACCTCCTCTGCACCCTTTCCAATGACTCCACATCTTTTTTATAATGTGGCGACCAAAACTGTACACAATACCCCAAGTGCAGCCACACCAGAGTTTTGTACAGTTGCAACATAACATCTCGGCTCCCAAATTCAGTCCCTCTACGAATAAATGCTAACACACTATACGCCTTCTTAACAACCCACACATTTTTGGACACTAAGGGACAAATTAGCATGGCCAATCCACCTAACCTACACATCTTTGGACACTAAGGGACAATTTAGCATGGCCAATCCACCTAACCTACACATTTTTGGACACTAAAGGGTAATTTAACATGGCCAATCCATCTAACCTACACATCTTTGGACACTAAGGGGCAAATTAGCATGACCAATTCACCTAACCTGCACATCTTTCGGACTGTGGGAGGAAACCGGAGCATCCAGAGGAAACCTACGCAGACACAGGGAGAATGTGCAGACTCCACACAAACAGTGACCCAAGCCAGGAATCGAGCCTGAGTCTCTGGCGCTGGGAGACTGCAGTGCTAACTCAGTGTTGCCCTTTAAGATCACCTCTCATTCTGTCACAGTAAAGACCCAAACTGCTTAACCTTTCCTCAGAAAATGTTGTTTGGGACAAGGGGGTGTCTCAGAGGGTTTGGAGCACATGGGAATATTTTACAAACGAGAGATTATTTCAGATAAAACGCTGAGTTTAGTTACTAATATTCTACAGTGTCACAGGTCTACGCAAACCTGTGTCTGCGTAGGTTTCCTCCGGATGCTCCGGTTTCCTCCCACAGTCCGAAAGATGTGCAGGTTAGGTGAATTGGTCATGCTAATTTGCCCCTTAGTGTCCAAAGATGTGTAGGTTAGATGGATTGGCCATGTTAAATTACCCTTTAGTGTCCAAAAATGTGTAGGTTAGGTGGATTGGCCATGCTAAATTGTCCCTTAGTGTCCAAAGATGTGTAGGTTAGGTGGATTGGCCATGCTAAATTGTCCCTTAGTGTCCAAAGATGTGTAGGTTAGGTGGATTGGCCATGCTAATTTGTCTGTCTGGTCATCTGTTTATCTGTTACTGTTTATTAGTCTGTCTGGTCATCTGTTTATCTGTTACTTTAACAAATTCTTTTTATTAATTGTTTACACAGCGATTGGTTTGGTTTCTAATTTAGATTGTATATGGTTCCTCACATTATCCCAAATATACAACTACCAGGAACTAATCTTTCAAGTTTTCCTTTGGAAACAGGTAACATCAGCGGGAGCGGGGTCACAACAATTCCTCTCGTAATAAAGGTTAGCATTCTTTAAGCCTCCTTGATGCTCCTACATTTCAAAGATTGTATGCGGCACCTGCGCACTAACCTTCTGTGACTCCATGCACAAGAACATCTAAATCCCTCTGCATCTCGGCATTTTGCAGTCTGAAGTAATAATAACTTCACGCTTTCCCACACATGCTCCAACTGCCAGACTTTTCCCACTCACACAGCCAACCCTGTGTCCATCTGCAGGTTCCCTGTGCATCTTCGTCACGACATACCTCCCCCGCCCGATCTTGGTGCGCCTTCTTGTCTAGGTCGTGGATGTCAAAGGTCGAGGCCCCAGCACGGACCCCTGCCACCCATCACATCAAGCCAAGTTTTTTTTAAAAAAAGACCCATTTATGCATACTCTCGGTTTTCTGCCAATTTTCAATCCAGGCTAATACATTATCCCCCGCCCCCAAACACATCATGAGTTTCTCATTCTTTGCAATGACCTCACCACTTCACTTTCTCCTCAGGGTCCTCTGTTGGTCCCCGCAACCGCCCCCCGCCCCCTGCACCCCCCCACAGCAACTCCTTCCCGTTCATCTCACTACCCCAGACTGATTCTGAGACACGTGGACAGCGAGTATTGAAAATCTCCAGGGGAGGAACATTGTCACAAGTCTGAGTCCTTTCACTGAGTCAACGGAGTAGATTTGCTTCAATACCTGAAGCCAGTAACACAGGCTTAATGTACTCAGGATGGAAGAGGCCGATTAGGGGCAAAATGGGACCGTGCCAAGTCTTCATGGCGTGTGGAAACATTAAAACGAACTCTGTGAGCTTTCGCATTCCTTCCTCATCTCGATTTATCTACTTGCAAGCAGTGGAGAAACACAGAGCAGGTTAGCCACAGAGACAAGAATGTACACAGCAGCAAGGCACATTGTGAGACAAACCCGCAGGACCCTGACTGACAGCAGCAAACACCCCAGACCGTGACCACTGGGACAGCAGATACCTCACACGCACAGAGAAACATGCACACACACACGCACAGAACCACACACGCACACACACACAGAGAAACACACACACACAGAGAAACACACACACACACACAGAGAAACACACACACACACACACAGAGAAACACACAACACGCACAGAGCACACACAGAACCACACACGCAACACACACACACGAAACACACACACAGAGAAACACACACACACACACGAGACACAACACAGAGAAACACACACACGCACACCCACACAGAGAACAAACACACAGAGAAAAACACACACACAGAGAAACCACACACAACAACACACAGAGAAACACAACACCACACACACGCACAGAACACACACCACACACACACAGAGAAACACACACACAGAGAAACACACACACAGAGAAACACGCACACAGAGAAACACACACACACAGAGAAACACACACCACAAGAAAACACACACACAGACACACAGAAACACACACACACACACGCACAGAACCACACACACACACACACACAGAAACACACACACAGAGAAACACACACACACGCACACAGAAACACACACACAGAGAAACACACACACACACACACACAGAGAAACACACACACACAGAGAAAACACACACACAGAAAACACACACACACAGAGAGAAACACACACACATGCACACAGAGAAACCACACACACACACACCACACACACAACACACACACAGAGAACCACACACGAACACACACACACCAGACAGAGAAACACACACACACAACACAGAAACACGCACACAGAGAACCACAGAACACCCACACAGAGAAAACACACACAGAGAAACACACACACACACACACAGAGAAACACACACACACACACGCACAGAACCACACACACACACGCACACAGAGAAACCCGCACACAGAGAAAAACACACACAGAGAAACCACACACAGAGAAACACACACACACGCACACAGAGAAACACACACACACACACAGAGAAACCGCACACACACATGCAGAGACACGAAAGAAACACACACAGAGAAACACAACACACACACACACACACAGAGAGAACACACACACACACACACAGAAACACACACAGAGAACACACACACACACACACACACAGAAACACACACACACACAGAGAAAACACACACAGAGAGAACACAGGCACACACACACACAGAGAACACACACACACAGCACACACACACACACACACAGAAACACACACACACAGAAACACACACACACAGAAACACACACACACAGAAACACACACACACAGAAACACACACACACAGACTTACATATACAAACACCAGGGGAATTGGGAAGCATGTACAGGAATCTCCACCACATCACAACACCCCACCCAACAACACCCCAGCTATGGGTGGGGGGATAGAGACAGGAGTGGGGGGAGGGGATGTGGGGGTGGGGGTGTGGGGGGAGTGGAGGACTGGGCCGGGGGTGGGAAGTGGGCTGGGTGGGGGGAGGCGACCGAGCTGTAGAGTGTGGAGACTGCAGGGGGAGGGGGGCGGGGAGAAGCAGGGGAGAACAAGGTGAGCGGAGACCGGGGCGGGGTGGGGCGAGAGGGGATCGACACGGGGGCTGGTCTCTCGATGCCAAATCCACAGATAACTGAAATAATCACACATTGCACTCCTTCAGCATCTGAATTTTTAAAAAAATTACGTAGGAAGAAGGGAAAGGAAAAAATAGATCGAATTTAGCAAATTCGCCACGGAAAATATCACCTAGAGGTTGGATTCCCCCCACTCCCTCCCAACTCCTCCACCTCCCCTCTCCCACCACCCCCCCAATCCCGCCGCACTCCCCCCACTCACCCTCCCCACATTATCCCCCCACCGGCCCCAACTTGAGGTATTTTCCGAAGGGAGCCATTTCCATTCCACATCCGAGCCACCCCTCCCCCAATCTATCCGGGCATTCCCAGGCTGCCAGCTCAATCCCCCCCCCACCCCCCGCCTGGGTATCCTGCCCGGTTGTCTCTGTCAGCTGGGACCTCCTCCCCCTCTCCCCCGCCCCCCACCCCAACAGGGAGGGCGATGCCAGTTGTGACAGACTGCGGGATCCAGGATGTAGGAGCAGAAATAGGCCATTCGGCCCATTGACGTCTGCTCCCCGCATGTGATAGCCCTTTCCCGCCTTATCCCCATAACCGCTTCCGTTTACTGATTAAAAATCTCTCTCTCTCAGCCCTGAACAGACTAAACCCAACCTCGACAGCCCCCGTGAGGCGGGGTAGCACAATGGTTTAGCACTGCCTCTTCACAGTGCCAGGGACCTGAGGGGAGGGGGAGGGGGGGGGTGTTCGATTCTCGGCTTGTGGGGGGGGGGTGGGTCACTGTCTGTGGTGGAGTCTGCACATCCTCCGTGTCTTCATGGGTTTCCTCCCACGGTCCAAAAAAAGCCGTGTGGGTTAGTTGGATTGGCCGTGCTAAATTGCCACTTAGTATCGGGTGGTTGGGGGGGAGAATAAGTGGGGTAAATATGTGGGGGTTCCAGGAATAGGTGGGATTGTGCTCGAAGCAGACTCGATGGGCCAAATGGCCTCTTTCTGAACTGCGGGGATTCCATGATATAAAGAATTCCACAGCTTTATCCCCCTCAGGGAAGAAATTCCTGGTTTTAAGTGGGAGACCCCCCCCCCCTTCGCTCTGAGATAATGCCCTCCTCTGCTCCCCCACGAGGGGGAAAAACAATCTCTCAGCACCCACTGAGAATGTTCATTTATTAACGTCGCAAGTAGGGCTTACATTAACACTGCAATGAAGTTACTGCGACAATCTCCGTGGTCGCCACACTCCTGTTTGGGTCAACGCGCCCGAACCAGCGCGTCTTTCAGACTGTGGGAGGAAAGGGGAGCACCCGGAGCGGGAGCCCACACGGACACGGGGAGAGTGTGCAAACTCCACAAAGACAGGAATTGAACCCTGGCAGTTGCTAACCCACTCGTCTGATCTGCGACAAGACCACCTCTCATTCTTCTGAGCTCCAATACTCAACCTCACCTCGTAAGAATCCTGGGACACTTTGTCCGTGCGGGAATCGGAATATTTCCTCTCCCGGCTCCATCCTCGCTTCTGCCACGGTGTAAAGGTTGTGGGGGGGGAGGTAAGGGTGGAAGGGGGGGGGAGGGCAGGGTAGGGGCAAAGAGTGGCACTTACCAATCCCAGGTGTCCAAACAGCCAATTCCGTGGGGGGGGTCCATCGAAACACTTCAGCCGCTTGGTATTCTCCCGGAATCGCCACAGCACACCCAGGACGTGGAGGGCAGTCCTGACCAAGGTGGTGAGGGCAAGGATGATGACGATAGACCACAGGTAGGTGCGGATAGAAGCCTGGCCTAGGGCAAGACGATCCAGCAAGGGAAACATCCTGTCAACACAAAGGGGAAAGGAAATCAAATCAACAGGAAAGCTGGGGGTGCCGAGGGGGTGGGGGGTGGGACACGTTTGCCTGACCCACAGACAGTGGACGGAGAACGGAAGGCCCACCACCATGATAATAAAATGGCCGACAGCTAAGCATGCTGGGATTTACCGTCAGCTTATAATTAAAACTGGATACAAGTCGAAAAGTCAGGGATCAGAGATCCGGTCCGTGAGCTACGTCGAGTCAGGGATCCGGTCCGTGAGCTACGTCGAGTCAGGGATCCGGTCCGTGAGCTACGTCGAGTCAGGGATCCGGTCCGTGAGCTACGTTGACTCAGGGATCCGGCCGTGAGCTACGTCGAGTCAGGGATCCGGCCCGTGAGCTACGTCGAGTCAGGGATCCGGTCCGCGAGCTACGTCGAGTCAGGGATCCGGTCCGTGAGCTACGTCGAGTCAGGGATCCGGTCCGTGAGCTACGTCGAGTCAGGGATCCGGTCCGTGAGCTACGTCGAGTCAGGGATCCGGCCCGTGAGCTACGTCGAGTCAGGATCCGGCCCGTGAGCTACGTCGAGTCAGGGATCCGGTCCGTGAGCTACGTCGAGTCAGGGATCCGGCCCGTGAGCTACGTCGAGTCAGGGATCCGGTCCGTGAGCTACGTCGAGTCAGGGATCCGGTCCGTGAGCTACGTCGAGTCAGGGATCCGGCCCGTGAGCTACGTCGAGTCAGGGATCCGGTCCGTGAGCTACGTTGAGTCAGGGATCCGGCCCGTGAGCTACGTCGAGTCAGGGATCCGGCCCGTGAGCTACGTCGAGTCAGGGATCCGGTCCGCGAGCTACGTCGAGTCAGGGATCCGGTCCGTGAGCTACGTCGAGTCAGGGATCCGGCCCGTGAGCTACGTCGAGTCATGGATCCGGTCCGTGAGCGACGTCGAGTCAGGGATCCGGTCCGTGAGCTACGTCGAGTCAGGGATCCGGTCCGTGAGCTACGTCGAGTCAGGGATCCGGTCCGTGAGCTACGTCGAGTCAGGGATCCGGCCCGTGAGCTACGTCGAGTCAGGGATCCGGCCGTGAGCTACGTCGAGTCAGGGATCCGGTCCGTGAGCTACGTCGAGTCAGGGATCCGGTCCGTGAGCTACGTCGAGTCAGGGATCCGGCCCGTGAGCTACGTCGAGTCAGGGATCCGGTCCGTGAGCTACGTCGAGTCAGGGATCCGGTCCGCGAGCTACGTCGAGTCAGGGACCGGTCCGCGAGCTACGTCGAGTCAGGGATCCGGTCCGTGAGCTACGTCGAGTCAGGGATCCGGTCCGTGAGCTACGTCGAGTCAGGGATCCGGTCCGTGAGCTACGTCGAGTCAGGGATCCGGTCCGTGAGCTACGTCGAGTCAGGGATCCGGTCCGTGAGCTATGTCGAGTCAGGGATCCGGTCCGTGAGCTACGTCGAGTCAGGGATCCGGTCTGTGAGCTACGTCGAGTCAGGGATCCGGTCTGTGAGCTACGTCGAGTCAGGGATCTTGTCTGTGAGCTACGTCGAGTCAGGGATCCGGTCCGCGAGCTACGTCGAGTCAGGGATCTTGTCTGTGAGCTATGTTGAGGTAGATATAATGGCATTGAGTTTTATGTGGGCTACACGCTCTCTGTAACAAGCATAACGGCGTCATTTACAAATAATTCCATTGGCTGTACAAGTCACATCATCGCTGTCCAGTTTCCCCACTGGCTGCCAAAGAATCTTCTGGAAAAGCTGAAACAGGTCGTAGATTAAAAGAGGTGAGCAGTTTTTTTTTTGTGTCTCTATAGCCAATCTCCTCTTCAGAGAGAGGGTGGGGAATAGATTCTACCGAGGGAACGGGCTTGGTCATTTCATTCTAACTGGGGGTGTTTTCAGTTAAAGAATTAACGTTCGCTCAGAGAGTTAAACTGTTTTGAGCTGGAGGCGGCACCTAAAGCGTTAAATCAAAAGAAAAGCGTGAAGAGAATTAAAGTTCGTTCTTCCCTGTCTCATCAAATGGGAATGCTTGGATGGTGTTTGAATTAATGGCCGCATGATTAAAATGGCACATCACGGGAGGGAGAGAGAGCTCAATAAGAGGGTGTGGGTGAATTTTTCCCATGCCTCAGTCTTCTGAGAAAGTAGAGGCGTTGGCGGGGCTTTCTTAACTATAGTGTCGGCGTGGCGGGGGGGGACCAGGACAAGGATATTCCCGAGAGGAAGAGGAGCTGGAAATGGAAGAAAAACTTCCCATGGCTAGACAAGGCAGTAAAAATGAGGGCATATCAACCTGCAGAAGCTAGTGGGAGATCGCTGAGGCTCAGCAAAAGGCCATCAAAAATAGTGTGAACTACCAAAGGAAATGTACACAGATATACCAAAAGCTTCAATAAGTATACAAAGAGGAAGAGAGTAGCTAAGATAAACGTAGCCCCTTTAGAGGGTGATTCTGGTCAGGTACTAGCGGGGAACACACAGATGACAGAGACACTGATCTAATATTTTGTCACGGTGAAGAATAATGAAAATTTTCCACAAACCTGTCGCTAATGCAGAGCAACCTGGTGCAGTAACCATCAGCAGGGTGTTGAATAAACTAATTGGGATTAAGGGCAGATAAGTCTCCAGCACCCAATGGCCTGTGTCCCAGAGTGTCAAAGGAGTTGGCAGCAGAGATAATGCTTGCATTGGTTGTGGATATCTCAAAACTCCTTGGATTCTGGCAAGCGGATTGGGAGCGCGCTAGCAGGAGACCCTTACTCAAAAATGAGAGAGGGGTTAAAAAGTAGGAAACGAGAGGACAGTTAGCTCGACCTCTGTGGTGGGGAAGTTGCTGGAATCAATCATTCAGGAGGCGATGAGTGAGAGACAAAGCTTAATCCATCGATTGTCAGTGTGGCTTTGCGAAGGGGGAGTCACGCTTGACAAACTTGCTCAAATTCTTTGAGGGCACAATCAGCAAGGTGGGGGAACCTGTGGATGTGATATATCTAGACTCCCAGTGCCGAAAAAGAACAAAGAACAAAACAGCACGGGAAACAGGCCCTTCGGCCGAATGAGCCCGCGCCGCCACCCCGATGTTCCCTCCTCTACCCGTGATCCCTCTCTATGTTTATAGATCTATGGATTAAAAACCAAATGTGAGACAATTTAGGGAGAATTTGTTTTGCCAATTAGCCTAAGAGCACATCTTTGGGATGTGGGAGGAAACCGGAGCACCCGGAGAAAACCCACGCAAGCACGGGGAGAATGCACAAACTCCCACAGACGCAGGCCCAAATCCATGTATCTGCACAGCACAGCGATAGTCACTGAGCTGTCGTGTTGCCCATCAAATGGTCCAGGTCAAGCGTACACTAACGACGTGAAGCACTAGGATACTCTCGAAAAAGATCCAAGAGCTCGAAAAAGACTGACCCAGAAAGCGAGATCGCAGGGCATTGGGAAGGGATAGAATACGAGGCTGGATTAAGGATTGGCTGACTGTGGAGATGCCGGCGTCGGATTGGAGTAAACACAGCAAGAAGTCTGATGACGGCAAGTTAAAATCCAACGGGTTTATTAGATAGTAAGCTCACAAGCTTTCGGGGTTTGCTCCTTCGACAGGTGAATGGAAAATTCTGGCCTCAGCTGATCAGCGGGGAGCCACTGGGGGTGGGGTGGGGGTCAGTCCTCAACTGTTTACAATCTGTACAAATGATCGGCAGAGTGTAACACAGCGAAATTTGCGGATAACACTCAAATGGGCAGGAATGACTGCGAGGAGGATATGAGGGTTTTATAGATGGATACAAGTAGGCTAATGAGAATGGGTCAAAATTTGTTTAATGTGGATAAGTATGAGGTTACCCATTGCGGCAGGGAAATAGAGAGGCAAATTAGGAGCCCAAACGGAAAGCAGATTCAAATAATATCTGGGCAGAGGGATCGCAGAAAGTCAGTGTGCAGATACAGCCCGTGATTAAAAGAGGGGATGTTACCATTTATCGCTAAAGGAACTGGATATAGGAGTAGAGAAGTGTTGTTGCAACGGTGTGAGAGCGTGTGTGAGACAACACCTGATGTATCATATCCAGCTTTGCTCCCCTTATTTGGGAAAGGGTGCGGTGGCGTTGGAAGCAGCCCGGACGAGGATCACCAGTGGACTCCAGGGATTAACGTATGAGGAGAGATCTTCTGTGTTCACCCCAGTCCAACGCCGGCAGCTCCACATTCTGCCAATCAGCCGATCTTCAATCCAATCTTATATCCAGTCCCCAATCCCCTGCGATCTCAGCTTCAGGATTAGTTTTTTTTACACGGCATCTCGTCTACTGGAAGTCTACGTATACCAGGATGCTGCCTGGTATGGAAGGTCTGAGTTACGAGGAGAGGTCAGGCAAATTGGGGCTGTTTTCCTTAGAAAGACGTAGACTTAGAGGAGATCTGATAGAGGTGTACAAGATTATGAGGGGTATAGATACAGTAAACAGGGTTAAGCTTTTTCCTAGGATGGACTCGAATAGCACGAGGGGTCACAGGCTTAGGGTGAGGGGGGTAAGGTATAATTTGGATGCTAGAGGGAGTTTTTTCACACAGAGGGTGGTGGGGGTATGGAATGCGCTGCCAAGTAAAGTGGTGGAGGCAGGCACTCTTGAGTTATTTAAGAAATACTTAGATGGGCACATGAACAGAATGGGAATGGAGGGGTATAGAAAAATGATTTAAAATAGGGATCATGAGCCTTGGGAGTCCCTGGGAAGTGTGTAAATAGATGATGATATTGATGTATTTGTTTTTATCCTACAGGTGCTTTGTTCCACCTTGTTGTCTAACAAGGGGCATACACGCGATGGGTCGTGAGAGGGCTGCTCTTGGATTTTTTCGAGAGTATCCTAGTGCTTCACGTCGTTAGTGTACGCTTGACCTGGACCATTTGATGGGCAACACGACAGCTCAGTGACTATCGCTGTGCTGTGCAGATACATGGATTTGGGGCCTGTGTCTGTGTGGGGGAGTTTGCGCATTCTCCCCGTTCCTGCGTGGGTTTTCTCCGGGTTGCTCCGGTTTCCTCCCACATCCCAAAGATGTGCTCTTAGGCTAATTGGCAAAACAAATTCTCCCTAAATTGTCTCAAATTTGGTTTTTAATCCATAGATCTATAAACATGGACAGGGATCGCGGGTAGAAGTGGGAACATCGGGGTGGCAGCGTGGGCTCGTTGGGCCGAAGGGCCTGTTTCCCGTGCTGTTTTGTTCTTTGTATACCACATCCACAGGTGTCCCCACTTTGCTGGTTCTGCTCTCCAAGAATTCGAGCAAATTTGTCAAGCATGACTTCTCCTTCGCGCTGACAATTGAATGGATTAAGCTTTGTCTCGTACTCACTGGAGTTTAGAAAGACGGTGGGGGGGTGGGGATCTGATTGAGGTACATGAAAGGGATCAATAACAGTGAATTTTAATTTTTCATTAGAAAGGAGGCGGCTAAGAGGAGACCTAATCGAAACATATAAGATGATTAGAGGTTTAGATAGGGTGGACAGTGATAGCCTTTTTCCTAGGATGGAAAAAGCTAGCACGAGGGGACACAGCTTTAAATTAAGGGGTGATAGTTATAGGACGGTTATCAGAGGTAGGTTCTTTACCCAAAGGGTGGTTCGGGAGTGGAATGCCCTGCCTGCAGTAGTTGTAGATGCGCCAAGTTTGGTGGCGTTTAAGAGGTTAGTTGATAAGTTTATGGAAGAGAAGGGAATGGTTTAGTTTGAAGGGGCATTGCTTTTTATATTGGTCGGCGCAACATCGAAGGCTGAAGGGCCTGTTCTGTGCTGTAATGTTCTATAAATGTTTCCCCTTGTGGGGCAAGTTGGAACAAGAGGTCACAGGTAGGGGTTGGGAGAGGATACTGAGGGAAGGAGGAGGAATTATTTCCCACAGAGGGGTGGGGAATTTGTGAAACTCGCTGCCCCATTGTGCGGTGGAGTCTGAATCATCGAATGGTTTGAAGGAGATGGATATATTCCTGATCATAAAAAGGTTAAAGAGAAATGGGGAACAGCTGGGGAGGCGGACTTCAGACCAGGGAGAGATCAGCTGTGATCTGATCAAACGGCAGAGCAGGCTCAAATTTGCCAATTGCTGCTCCTAATTCCCATATTCCTAATTCCTCCTTAAATATAGATAAAAAAGTTCTCACAATATTCCAGGTCTGCTCCGACCACAACCCCGAACTGAACCAAGGTTCCTTTATCCCTGAAGTGGAATCCCCTTACAGTTAACAACAAATCCATTTACTAATTGTTGCACTTTATATGTTCCCTTCACAAGTACAGGACACGGTGTTTAGCACTGCTGCCTCACAGCGCCAGGGACCCCAGGTTCAATTCCAGCCTCAGGTCACTGTCTGTATGGAGTTTGCACGTTCTCCCCGTGTCTGCGTGGGTTTCCTCTGGTTTCCTCCCACAGTCCAAAGAACGTGTAGGTGGATTGATTTAATTTATTATTGTCACGTGCATTAGCACAGAGTGAAAAGTATCGTTTCTTACGCAGAGTATACCGTTCATAGAGAAGGGAAAAGAGAGGATGCAGAATGTAGCATTACAGTTACAGCTAGGTTGCTGAGGAAGACGAACTTCATCTGAGATAGGTCCATTCAAAAGCAGCGGGGAAGAGCTATTCTTGAGTCATTTGGTACGTAATCTCAGACTTTTGTATCTTTCCCCGACGGGAGAAGGTGAAAGGGAGAACTCCCGGGGTGTGAGGGGTCTTTAATTACGCTGGGTGCTTTTCCGAGTCAGCGGGAAACGTAGACAGGGTCAATGGATGGGAGGCTGGTTTGAGTGATGGATTGTGCTGTATTCATGATCGTTTGTAGTTTTTTTTTTGCAATTTTGGGCAGAGCAGGAGCCCATCCCAAGCTGTGATATAATCAGAAGAGAATGCTTTCTGTGGTGCATCTGTAAAAGTTGGAGAGAATCATAGCTGACATGCCAAATTTTCTTAGTCTCTTGAGAAAATAGAGGCGTTGGTGGGCTTTCTTAACTATGTTATCTATCTATATAAATCCATATGTATAACTATATAGATTGGCCATGCCAAACTGTCCCTTAGTGCCAGGGTGGTTAGCAGGGTAAATATGTGGGATTGTTCTCAGTACAGGCTCGATGGCTTGAATGGTCTCCTGCAGCGTTAGTGTAAGCCTACTTGTGACAATAACAAATAAAGTAAAGAACTTCAAACAATTTGCCTGTCAGAAAAACCAGCCCAAGGCACATCGCAAGAATATTTGAGAGTGCAGAGGTTTACCAGAATGCTGCCTGGTATGGAAGCTACGGGGAGACATCGGGAAAATTGGGGTGGTTTTCCTTAGAAAGGCAGAGAATGAGAGGAGATCTAATAGAGGTGTACAAGACTATGAAGGATATAGATAAGAGTGAACAGAGATAAGCTTTTTGCGAGGTTGGAAATAAATATTACGAGGGGCCACGGGCTTAGGGCGGTGGGGGTGACGAGGTATAAATCGGATTTTAGAGG
The DNA here is from genome assembly GCA_024679065.1 of Sphyrna mokarran. Lineage (NCBI taxonomy): Eukaryota > Metazoa > Chordata > Chondrichthyes > Carcharhiniformes > Carcharhinidae > Sphyrna > Sphyrna mokarran. The sequence continues at coordinate 5,437,031 of JAGIQG010000035.1, read as the reverse complement.
AAGGTTCTTCCACGCAGAGGGTTGTGAGGGCCTGGGAATGCATTGCCAAGTAGGGTGGTAGAGGTAGGCATGCTAGGGTTGTTTAAGGCTTACTTAGACAGGCACATGAGCGGACTAGACTTGGAGGGGTACAGGAGACTTTTCTAAATAAATATCAAGAGCTTTGGGACGTCCCTGGGAATCAACTGACCCCCCGACATATTTCATGGCTCACTTGCTTTACTTCTGAGTTTCTGGGGATTCCGTAAACGTCAAAGTTTATCGACGTTTTTTCTTTTACTTCACAGATGATTCAATCCGCCTTGTTGACCAACAAGGGACGTACATAGTGGGTCGTGCGAGGGCTGCTCTTGGACGTTGCTTTGAGAGTTGCCTAGTGCTTCACGTCGTTAGTGTACGCTTAAGCTGGACCATTTGACGGGCAACATGACAGCTCAGCGACTATGCCCGGGGTGTGAGGGGTCTTTGATTACGCTGGCTGCTTTTCCGAGTCAGCGGGAAACGTAGACAGGGTCAATGGATGGGAGGCTGGATTTGGGTCGATGTCTGCGGGAGTTTGCACACATTCTCCCTGTGACTGCGTGGGTTTTCTCCGGGTGCTCTGGTTTCCTCCCAAAAACGTGCTCCTAGGCTGAAAAATTGTCCCTAAATTAGTCTTCCTAAAGTTTCCCCAATAGGTGTAGACAAAGGTCATGGGTAGAGGAGGGCACTCACAATGTTAAAATGGCAGCGCGGGCTCGTTGGGCCGAAGGGCCTCTTTCCCGTGCTGTGCTGTTCTTTGTAATATTATTAGAACAGCTTAATCCAGAGATGTTATCACAGATTAACCTTAGCTTTCGGCAACATCTGAAAAGAGATAAGGTGGAGAGGTTGAAAGAGAGAGAGTTCTACAACTTCAGGGCACACAGCAAACTGAAGGCAACACTGCCAAGCCTCAAGCAAGAACGATCAGGAATGCTCCAAAAGTGGAATTGGATAAGTATAGCATGCCTCTCAGAGACCAAAGAGAAAATGCTAGAAAATCGCAGCGGGTCTGGCAGCATCTGTTAGGAGAAAAAAAGAGCGGATGTTTCGAGTCCGGAAGACCTTTTGTCAAAGCTGTCTCTCGGAGGGTTGAGAGGGACTGGAGGAGGTTTACGGAGAGAGACGCAGAGGAGAGGCGTTTGAAATGGGAAACAGAGAAGGAAGGAAAGACACAGCAGGTCAGACAATTTCTTGGGACATCAGGCATTCTCAGAGTCCCTAGTGCGCAGAAGTAAATTATTTGAGACAGATTCGGAGACTAGGAAAGAGATAGATAGAGAACCTGGTAAACTGTTACAACAACAAAAATCTCTCCCTCAATGTCAACAAAATAAGGGAGATTGTCATCAACTTCAGGAAGCGCAAAGGAGAACACACCTGTCTATATAAACAGGGACAAAGTAGAAATGGTCGAGAACTTTTTTTTAAAGTTATTATTGTCACAAGGTGGCGTACATTAACACTGCAATGAAGTCACTGTGAAAATCCCCCAGTCGGAGCTTGTGCGGGGACACAGGAGAAGAATTTAGCACGGACAATGCACCCTAACCAGCACGCCTTTTGGACCAAGAGGGGAAACCGGAGCACCCAGAGGAAACCCACGCAGACACGGGGAGAATGTGCAGACTCCACACAGTCAGCAACTCAAGCTGGGAATCGAACCCAGGTTCCTGGCGCTGTGAGGCAACAGTGCTAACCACTGTGCCACCCATAGTTTCTAGGCGTCCAGATCACCAACAACCTGTCCTGGTTCCCCCCCCCACAATGCCGACACTACAGTTAAGAAAGCCCACCAACGCCTCTACTTTCTGAGAAGGCTAAGGAAATTCGGCATGTCAGCTACAACTCTCACCAACTTTTACAGATGCCCCATAGAAAGCATTCTTTCTGGTTGTGTCACAGCTTGGTCTGGGCTCCTGCTCTGCCCAAGACCACAAGGAACTACAGACGATCGTGAATGTAGCCCAAACCAGCCTCCCATCCGTTGACTCTGTCTACACTTCCCGCTGCCTTGGCAAAGCAGCCGGCATAATTAAGGACCCCACGCACCCCGGACATTCTCCCTTCCACCTTCTCCTGTCGGGAAAAAGATACAAAAGTCTGAGCCAACCGACTCAAGAACAGCTTCTTCCCTGCTGCTGTCAGACTTTTGAATGGACCTACCTCGCATTAAGTTGCTCTTTCTCTACACCCTCGCTATGACTGTAACACTACATTCTGCATGCTCTCCTTTCCTTCTCTATGAATGGTATGCTCTGTCTGTATAGCACGCAAGGAACAATACTTTTCACTGTATACTGATACACGTGACAATGGTAAATCAAAACAAATCTGGACCATTGAGTTTGCACCGACTATCAGCTCTTTAAAAGGCCTCCCTTGTCCAAACCTCCAAACTCTGCCTGTTTACCCCCCCTCAGCCACACATATCTTTGGACACTAACAGACAATTTAGCATGGCTAATCCCTCTAAATCACATATCTTTGGACTGTGGGAGGAAACCCACGCAGACACGGGGAGAACGTGCAGACTCCGCACAGACAGTGACCTGAGGCTGGAGTCAAACCCGGGTCCCTGGAGCTGGGAGGCAGCAGCGCTAACCCACTGCGCCGCCACCTCTGACGAGGGGCGAAATGTTAAGTCTTGTTCTCTCCCTCCGCAGACTCTGCCAGATTACTTCCTGCTTCAAAGGAGGAGCAGTAAGGAGTCCCCCTCAAGCCTGCTGCCCACTGAGTTTCCCCTTTCCCGTCTATTCCATAACCTTTGCCTGACGACCTTGTTATCCACCCCACCTTGGAAATATTCCGGAGGCAGCGTTCCAAAATCTCACAGAGAGAAAAGTTGGCTAATTTGGGCAAGTAACCCATACGCTGGGTCAAAACTCCTGGAGCCCACTCTCTAGCAGCACTGTGGGTGTACCTACATACACAGTTCAAAATGGCAACGCACCGCTCTCTTCTCAATTTGGGACGGGTGATAAAGTAGTGACAGAATGACAACAAGTCCGCGAGGGTGGTGATAGCGCAGGGGATTAGTTAATAAGGAACAGAGTGAGATATTCACTCTAAAAACAGAATCATTACACATTAACAGTAGTTTAGTAGACAGTACCTCAGTGAGCTGGTTGAAGGGTAATAGCAGAGATCCCCAGGTCACCCTGTTCAGTTCACAAAGCAAAATGAGCCTCAGTTCCTCAGTCAAACAGAGATTGTGCAATGATACACACCAAACACAGACTCGCATACACGCAGACACGCCCACACACATACAATCACGCACACGGAGACATGCCCTCACACACAGACAAGGAGACACGCCCTCACACACGCTCTCACATGCAGACACGCCCACACACATGCAGTCACGCCCTTGCACACACACACACAACACACACACACACACACACGCAGTCCGCCCTTGCACACACACACACACACACACACGCAGACAAGGAGACACGCCCTCACACACACGCAGACAAGGAGACACGCCCTCACACACACGCAGACAAGGAGACACGCCCTCACACACACACACACGCAGACAAGGAGACACGTCCTCACACACACACACACACGCTCTCACATGCAGACACGCTCGCAGACACACATGCAGACACGCTCGCAGACACACATGCAGACACGCTCACATACACACATGCAGACACGGAGACACGCCCTCGCACACACACACACAAACACCTCACACACACGGAGACACACGCCCTCACAACGCATACACAGAGACACGCCCTCACACGCAGACAAGGAGACACGCCCTCACACACGCTCTCACATGCAGATATGCTCACACACACACACCCTTGCACACACACGGAGACACGCCCTCGCACTCACACACACAGACACAAACACCCTCATACACACAGAGACACATGCCCTCACAACACACACACACAGACACATCCTCACACACACACACAGACAGACAAACCCTCATACACAGAGAGATATGTCCTCTCTCTCTCCCTCCCCCACACGCTCACACTCCCTGGTGAAAAAGGATAGTGTGTGTCTGGGGAAGGAGCAGATGGGATTTCCCGAGATGATATCAATACTGCTTCTGTCTCTCAGGGAACAGCCCGTGGGGGAGAAGCAATAGGAAGGTGACCTGTCTCTCTGAAAGGGTTTGATTGAGTGAGCAGAGAGAGAGAATAGGGTTTATATGTGTGTGCGTTTGCGTAGCAGCACAGAAAGAATCATACAATCCCTACAGTGCAGGAGGAGGCCATTCAGTCCACTGAGTCTGCACTACAATCCCTCCCAGGCCCTATCCCCTAACCCCACCTTGTTAACCCCCTCACACTAGGATCAATTTAGCACGGCCAATCCACGTAACCCGCACACCTTTGGACTGTGGGAGGAAACCGGAGCACCAGGAGGAAACCCACACAGACACGGGGAGAACGTGCAAAGTCTACATAGACAGTGGCCCAAACCAGGATTCGAACCTGGGTCCTTGGCGCTGTGAGGCAGCAGTGCTAACTGCTGGGGCACCCCAAAATACTCTTCATTTAGCTGAGACAATCCCAGTGTCTCTCCCTGTTCTCCCTCTTCGTCGCAATATTCCACATTGACACATATTTTCATCAACAAACATTAATACACAGAATCTCTGATAGGGACAAAAAGAGATGGGGGAGACAGGCAGGAGGGATGGGGAAGGAGGGAAGAGGGGGAAGGAGGGGAAGGGGGAAAGGGGAAGGGGAGGGGTGGAAGGGGGGTGAGGGTGGGGGAGGGTGGGGGAGGGTGGGAGAGGGTGGGGAGGGGGGGGGGGTGGGGGAGGGTGGAGAGGGTGGGGGGAGGGTCGGGGGAGGGGTGGGAGCTGGAGAGTGGGAGAGGGGTGGGAGGGTGGGAGAGGGGTGGAGGGTGCTGGGAGAGGGGTGGGAGGGGTGGGGGAGGGATGGGGGAGAGGTGGGAGGGGTGGGGGAGGGGTGGGGGAGGGGTGGGGAGATGCGGAGGGGGGCGGGAGTGGTGGGGGAGGGGTGGGAGGGTGGGGTGAGGGGTGGGGGAGGGGTGGGGGAAGGGTGGGGGAGGGGTGGGAGGTGTGGGGAGGGGTGGGAAGGTGGGGGAGGGGTGGGAGGGTGGGGGAGGGGTGGGAGGGTGGGGAGGGGTGGGGAGAGGTGGGAGGGGGTGGGAGGGGTGGGGGGAGGGGTGGGGGAGGGGTGGGGGAGGGGTGGGGGAGGGGTGGGGGAGGGGTGGGGGAGGGGGTGGGAGGGTGGGGGAGGGGTGGGGGAGAGGGGTGGGGGAGGGTGGGGGAGGGGTGGGGGAGGGGTGGGGAGGGGGGGAGGGTGGGAGAGTGGGAGAGGGTGGGAGGGTGGGGGAGGGTTGGGGGAGCGGTGGGAGGGGTGTGGGAGGTTGGGTGGGCGGGGCGGGGGAGGGTTGGGGAGGGGTGGGGAGGGGTGGGGGGAGGGGTGGGGGAGGGGGTGGAGGGGGGAGGGGTGGGGGAGGGGTGGGGGGGGGAGGGGTGGGGGAGGGGTGGAGGGTGGGGGAGGGGTGGGAGGGTGGGGGAGGGGTTGGGAGGGTGGGGAGGGGTGGCGAGGGTGGGGAGAGGTGGGAGGGTGGGGGAGGGTGGGGGAGGGTGGGGGAGGGGTGGGGGAGGGTGGGGAGGGGTGGGAAGGGTGGGGGAGGGGTGGGAGGGGGGGGAGAGGTGGGAGGGGTGGGGAGAGGTGGGAGGAGGTGGGGGAGAGGTGGGGAGGGGTGGGGGAGAGGGGGAGGGGTGGCGGAGAGGTGGGAGGGGTGGGGGGAGAGGTGGGAGAGAGGTGGGAGGTGTGTGGGTAGGGGTGGGGGAGGGGTGGGAAGGGGATGGGGGAGGGGGGGAGGGTGGGGGAGGGCGTGGGAGGGGTGGGGAGGGGTGGGAGGGTGGGGGAGGGGTGGGAGGGTGGGGGAGGGGTGGGGGAGGGGTGGGAGGGTGGGGGAGGGGTGGGAGGGGGTGGGAGGGGTGGGGGTGAGGGGTGGGAGGGGTGGGAGGGTGGGAGGGGTGGGAGGGGTGGGGGAGGGGTGGGGGAGGGGTGGGAGGGTGGGGGGAGGGGTGGGAGGGGGGGAGGGGTTGGGAGGGTGGGGGAGGGTGGTGGGAGGGTGGGGGAGTGGGTGGGAGGGTTGGGAGGGGTGGGAGGGGTGGGGGAGGGTGGGAGGGGTGGGGGAGGGGTGGGAGGGAGGTGGGGGAGGGTGGGAGGGGTGGGGGGAGGGTGGGAGGGGTGGGGGAGGGGTGGGAGGGGTGGGGGAGGGGTGGGAGGGTGGGGGAGGGGTGGGAGGGGTGGGAGGGGTGGGAGGGTGGGAGGGGTGGGGAGGGTGGGCGGGTGGGGGCGGGGGGGAGGGTGGGGGAAGGGGTGGGAGGGTGGGGGCAGGGGTGGAGGTGGGGGGGGTGGGGGGTGGGAGGGTGGAGGAGGGGTGGGGAGAGGGGTGCGAGGAGCCGGGTGGGAGGGTGCGAGAGGGGTGTGACGGGTGGGAGAGGGGTGGGAGGGTGGGGGAGGGGTGGGTGGGAGGGGGGAGGGGTGGGAGGGGGAGGGGAGGGGTGGGAGGGGGGAGGGGTGGGGTGGGAGGGGGGAGGGTGGGGGGGAGGGGGTGAGGGGTGGGGGTGGGATGGGGGAGGGGTGGGGTGTGGGGGGGAGGAGTGGGTGGGAGGGGTGGGAGGGGTGGGTGGGAGGGGGGAGAGGTGGGGTGGGAGGGGGGAAGGGAGGGGTTTGTGGGAGGGCGGGGAGGGGAGGGGTGGGGAGGGCGGCGGGGATGGCGTGGGAGGCGGGAGGGGATGGGTGGGAGGGCGGGAGGGGGAGGGGTGGGGGGAGGGCGGGAGGGGAGGGGTTGGTGAGGGCGGGATGGGGAGGGGTGGGAGGGCAGGGAGGGGTGGGAGGGCGGGAGGGGAGGGGTGGGAGGGCGGGGATGGGAGGGGTGGGAGGGCGGAGGGGGAGAGGGGAGGAGGGGGAGAGGGGAGGAGGGGGAGATGGGGAAGGGTGGGGAGAAGGGAGGAGAGGGGGGGAGAGGGGAAGGGGGAGGCGGGACAGGGGGGAGGGGGAGAGGGGGAGGGGGAGAGAGGGGGAGGAAGGGGGAGGGAGGGGGGGAGGAGAGGGGGAAGGGGGGGAGGGGGGAGGGGCGGGGGGTAGGAGGGGGAGGGGGAGGGGGGGAGGGGGGAGAGGTGGGGGAGGTGGGAAGGGGGGGAGAGGGGGGAGAGGTGGGAGGCGGTGGAGAGGGGGGAGAGTTGGAGGGGGGGAAGGGGGGAGAGGGGAGGGAGGGGGGGGAGGATGGGGGGAGGAGGGGGGGAGGGGTGGGGGGAGAGGGGTGGGGGGAGGAGGGTTGGGGGGGGGGTGGAGGGGTGGGGGGGGGAGGAGGGGTGGAGGAGGAGGGGTGGGGGGGGAGGAGGGGTGGAGGGGAGGAGGGGAGGGAGGGTGGGGAGGGGGTGAGGGGGGGAGGGGGGAGGGGGCGAGAGGTGGAGGGGGATGGGGGAGATTTCGGGAGGGGGGAGGGGGAGGGGGGAGGGGAGGGAGAGGAGAGACGGAGGGGGAGGAGGAGAGAGACGGGGGGGAGAGAGAGACGGGGGGGAGAGAGAGACGGGGGGGAGAGAGAGACGGGGGGGAGAGAGAGACGGGGGGGAGAGAGAGAAGGAGGTGGAAGAGAGAGAGACGGGGGGGAGAGAGAGCGGGGGGGGAGAGAGAGACGGGGGGGAGAGAGATTTACGGGGGGGAGAGAGAGACGGGGGGGAGAGGAGAGGGGGGGAGAAGAGAGACGGGGGGAGGAGGGGGAGAGAGAAGACGGGGGGAGGAGGGGGATTTTTTAGAGAGACGGGGGGGGGAGGGTGAGAGAGAGACGGTGGGAGGGGAGGGGAGAGAGGACGGGGGGAGGGAGGGGGAGAGCGAGACGGGGGGGGAAGGGAGGGGAGAGGAGACGGTGGGAGGAGGGGGAGAGGAGGACGGGGGGGCGGGAGGGGAGAGAGGACGGGGGTGGGAGGGGAGAGAGAAGGGGGTGCCGGGGAGAGAGAGAGAGAGAAGAGAGAGACGGGGGAGGGCGAGAGAGAGAGAGAGACGGGGGAAGGGAGGAGGAGAGAGAGAATATGGGGAGGGGGGAGAAGGAGAGATCGGGGGAGGGGGGGAAGAGAGAGAGATAACGGGCGGAGGGGGGGAAGAGAGAGAGAGAGACGGGGGAGGGGGGGAGAGAGAGGAGAGGCTACGGGGCAGGGGGGGAGAGAGAGAGAGAGAGAGACGGGAGGGGGAGAGTCGAGATAGAGAGAGATACGAGGGCAGGGGGGAGAGAGAGAGAGAGAGAGAGACGGGGGGATGGGACGAGAGAGAGCGACAGGGGAAGGGGGGGAGAGAGAGACAGGGGAAGGGGGGGGAGAGAGAGACAGGGAAGGGGGGGGAGAGAGAGAGACGGGGGGGGGGAAGAGGAGAGAGACAGGGAAGGGGGGGAGCGAAGAGACAGGGAAGGGGGAGAGAGAGACGGGCGAGAGAGGAGGAGAGACAGGGAAGGAGGGGGAGGGAGAGACCAGTGAAGGGGGGGGGGGAGAGAGAGGACAGGGAAGGGGGAGGAGAGATAGACGGCGGGGGGGAGAGAGGAGAAGCAGGGAGGAGGGATGGAGAGAGAGAAGCAGGGAGGGAGGGACGGGAGAGAGAGAAGCAGGGAGGGTGATTGGTATGTAGGGGAGAGAGAGACGCAGAGGGGGAGTGGGAGGGAGGGAGGGAGAGGAGGGAGGGACGGGGGGAGGGAGGAGGAGAGTGAGGGACGAGAAAGGGAGGGAGGGAGCGAGACGAGAGGTCATGGGAGGAGGACAGGAAGAGGAGAAAGAGAAGCAGAGAGAGAGAGGGAAGGGAGAGGAGAGAGAGAGAGACAGACGGGGAGAGAGAAAGAGAGGGTGTGTGAGAGAGAGAGAGAGAAAGGCAGGGAGAGAGAGACAGACAGACAGACAGACAGGGAGAGAGAGAAAGGGAGGGTGTGAGAGAGAGAGAGAGAGAGAGAAAGGCAGGGAGAGAGAGAAGGAGGGAGAGAGAGAGAGGAGGAGAGAGAGGATAGGGGTCCGGACAGGGATCTATTGGATTAATGGGGATCTCTAGGGAATCTCAGATTAGTGGAGGTCAACGAGCACCCACTGGGATCTCTGGAATCTTTTGGTATCGATGGGATCTATGTGGGATTTGTTGGGATTAATGGGACCCATCTGACATCAATGGGATCTATAGGAATCACTGGGATCTATTTGGAATCTATGCGGATTTATGGAGATCTCAGCGTCTGTTGGGATCTCCGGGATTTATTTGGGATGCCTGGGATCTGTCAGGATCTATTCGGAGAGACACAGAGAGATAGAGAGAGACACAGAGAGATAGAGAGGGACAGAGAGAGATAGAGAGGGACAGAGAGAGATAGAGAGAGACAGACACAGACAGAAGACAGAAACAGAGACAGACAGAGAGGCAGAGAGAGATAGGGAAATGAAGGAGAGACAGAGATAGAGACAGAGAGATAGATATAGGAAAGGGGGATAGGGATAGGGATGGGGATAGAGGGATGGGGATAGAGGGATGGGGATAGAGGGATAGGGATAGAGGGATGGGGATGGGGATAGAGGGATAGGGATAGAGGGATGGGGATGGGGATAGAGGAATAGGGATAGAGGGATGGGAATACGGAACTGTTTTGTTACCTGTCTCTGTTGCTCTTCCCGTTCCCCAGAAGCTCAGGCCCCGCCTCCTGATGCTGATTGGCTAATAGAATTGGAATGGCCCGTTCCCTTTCGCGAGAAGGGATTCTGATTGGCTGCAGCTCTGAGTGACAGCCCCGATATCCAATAGGGAGAGAGTAAACTGCGACAATGTTACACAAGTCCAGGGAGAGGAAATGCGACAGATAGAGAGAGATAGAGTGAGAGAGAAATAGAGAGAGAACAGATAGAGCAAGAGATAGAAAGAGATAGAGAGTAACAGAGACAGAGATGGTGAGAGAGAGAAATAGAGAGAGATAGAAATAGAGAGATACCAAGATTTAGAGAGAGATGGTGAGAGAGAGAGAGATGGTGAGAGAGAGAAATAGAGAGATAGAGAGAGGGACATAGCAAGAGAAAGAGATAGCAAGATTTACAGAGAGATAGAAAAAACAGAGAGAGAGAGAAGGACCTAGCGATAGACAGAGAGACAGAGAGAGAAATAGAGGGAGAAATAGAGAAAGACAAAGTAGAAAGGATCGAGATCAAGTTTTTAGGTGTCCAGATCACCAATTTGGTCCCCCCATGTCAACACTATAGTTAAGACTGAGGAAAGTTGGCATCTCACCAGCTTTTACAGATGGACCATAGAAAGCATTCTTTCTGGTTGTATCACAGCTTGGTATGGGCTCCTGCTCTGCCCAAGACCGCAAGGAACTACAAAAGGTCTTGAATGTAGCCCAATCCATCACACAAACCAGCCTCCCATCCATTGACTCTGTCTACACTTCCCGCTACCTCAACAAAGCAGCCCAATTATTAAGGACCCCATGTATCCGGACATTCTCTCTTCCACCTTCTTCCATCGGGAAAAAGATACAAAAGTCTGAGGTCACGTACCAACCAACTCAAGAACAGCTTCTTCCCTGCTGCTGTCAAACATTTGAATGGACCTACCTTGTATTAAGTTGATCTTTCTCTACACACGAGCTATGACTGTAACACTACATTCCCCACTCTTCCTTTCTCTATGAATGGTATGTTTTGTCTGTATAATGTGCAAAATACAATACTTTTCACTATATATTAATACAAACTCAGAGAGACAGCAAGAGAGAAGAGAGATCTGGAGAGGCAGAGAGAGAGAGAGAGAGAGTGAGAGATAGAGAAAGAGACAGAGAAAGAAACAGAGAGAGTCAGACAAAGAGAGAGAGAGAGACAAAAAAAGAAAGATAGGGAGAGAGAGAGAGAGAGAGAGAGACAGAGAGCGCAAAGGAGAGAGAGGGAGAGAGAGAAACAGAGACCAGAGAGAGACAGACAGAGAGAGAGGGAGAGACAGACAGAGAGAGAGGGAGAGACAGACAGAGAGACAGGGAGAGAGAGAAATAGAGAGAGAGAGAATAATAGGCACAGTAGCACAATGGTTAGCACTGTTGCTTCACAGCTCCAGGGACCTGGGTTCAATTCCCGGCTTAGGTCACCGGCTGTGCAAAATTTGCACATTCTCCCCGTCTCTGTGAGGGTTTCCCCCGGGTGCTCCAGTTTCCTCCCACAGTCCAAAAACATGCGGGTTACGTGGATTGGCCAAGCTAAATTTCCCCTTAGTGTCCCGGGATGCATTGGATAGAGGGATTAGTGAATAAATAATGTTGCAATATGGGGACAGGGCCTGGGTGGGGTTGTTGTCGGTGCAGACTCAATGGGCCGAATGGTCTCTTTCTGTACCAATAGGGATTCTATCCATCTTAGAAAGAGAGCAAGAGAGAGAATGTGGGATTGGAATAGGGAGAAAGGGGAGGGGAGAGAGAGAAATAATTGGGTTTACAGATAGAGAGAGAGAGAGAGAGATGGAAGGATAGAGGCAGTGAGAGGTGAAGGGATAGGGTAAGAGAGAAATGGATTAGATGTATTGGGATTGAGAAAGAAAGAGACGGAGGGATAGAGAAATGGGAAGGGAGTAGAGATAGGTGGATAGAGAGAGTGTGAGATGGAGAGATTGGGAAGGAGAGAGATGGCGGATAGGGAGGAGTGTGTGAGGGAGAGAGATAGGGAGGGACAGAGAGTGTGACAGAGCTGGTGTAGCCCCAGGGTCTTGCTGGTGGGATGGAATGCTGGATTACAGAGTGGTGGGGAGGGTGTGGAGTGAGGCAACACCAGAATCAAATGGTCAAATCCCAACCGGGTTATCTGTGAGCGGGGGGACACGAGGTGAAACTTATTTCCTGGTGCATTCTCACTGACACCCCCTCCCGCGCTCATACACACACACAGCTTTCCGGTCAGTATTAGCAGCCCCGAAAGAACATTCTGGAACATTCCGAGTTGCTCCCAGGAGCATGCGGAGATTCGAACAGGGACAACAGAAGGGAAACTAAAGCTGCCCATTAGCTACTCTCTGCAGCGAAGATGTAAAGAAGATTCTTTGATTGCAAATATCTCTGTGTGACTCGAAATGACTGCGGGTAAACTCTCACTCACAACACTGAGCTTAGCAAAAGGCAACCAGAACCCCCCCCCCCCCCCCCCCCCCCCCCCCCCCCCCCCCCCCCCCCCCCCCCCCCCCCCCCCCCCACCTCACTGGACAAGGTGCAACAAAACATTCAGCTAACGATAAGACAGGCAGAAGGCCACAGACAAGCAAGGATACAGAGAGAGCACGCTGGGGTATAGACTCAAGATGTGGAGATGCTGACATTGGACTGGGGTAAACATAGTAAAAGTCTCACAACACCAGGTTAAAGTCCAACAGGTTTATTTGCTAGCAAAAGCCACTAGCTTTTGGAGCACTGCTCCTTTGTCAGGTAAGTGGGAGTTGTGTTGATAAACAGGGGACATAAAGACACAATTTACAAAGTTTTTCAGAGCAAAGAAACTACCACATCTTCTCCGGACCCTTCGACATGTTACTGATAAAGACGAACATCTCGCCAAGGCCATCCCCACGCCCCCCATTTCTTGCCTTCCAACAACCTCAAACAGATCATTGTCCGTAGCAAATTACCCAGCCTTCAGGAGAACAGTGACCACAACACCACACAACCCTGCCACAGCAACCTCTGCAAGACGTGCCGGATCATTGACACGGATGCCATCATCTCACACGAGAACACCATCCACCAAGTACACGGCACGTACTCTTGCAACTCAGCCAACACTGTCTACCTGAAACGCTGCGGGAAAGGATGTCCCGAGGTATGGTACATTGGGGAGACCGTGCAGATGTTACAACAAGGGATGAATGAACACCGCTCGACAATCACCAGGCAACACTGTTCCCTTTCTGTTGGCGAACACTTCAGCGGTCACGGGCATTTGCCCTCTGATCTTTGGGTGAGTGTTCTCCAAGTTGGCCTTCATAACACATGACAGTCACTGAGCAGAGACTGATAGCCAAGTTCCGCACACATGAGGACGGTCTTAACCGGAATCTTGGGTTCATGTCACACTATCTGTCACCCCCACGACTTGCCTGGACTTGCAAAATCTCACTAACTGTCCTCTCTGGAGCCAATACACATCTCTTTAACCTGTGCTTAACCCTCTCTCCACTCACATTGTCTGTACCTTTAAGACTTGATTACCTGTAAAGACTCCCATTCCAACCATTATTTTGTAAATTGAGTTTGTGTCTTTATATGCCCTGTTTGTGATCAGAACTCCTCACTCAGCTGATGAAGGAGCAGCGCTCCAAAAGCTCGTGGCTTTTGCTACCAAATAAACCTGTTGACTTTAACCTGATGTTGTGAAACTTCTTACTATATATACACTCAACCCAAGCAGAGACAAGAGTGTGTACACTGGGATATACACTCTTTCCATATTAATTAATAGAGTCTGGTACTCAGCACTGGGATATGGGAACACCAGCTTTACTGGTTATTTATCATGAACTATTTTCCCTGATTTGTGCGAGGAACGATACACTTTCTCATTGTTAAAACCCAACCTGCTCAGACTCAATCTTCAATTCCTTTTGGGCACAATCTGTTCTCACATTTGTACTTCTGCCAGGGACCCAGGTTCAATTCCCGGCTCGGGTCACTGTCTGGGTGGAGTGTGCACATTCTCCCCGTGTCTGCGCGGGTTTTCCCCCGGGCACTCCAATTTCCTCCCACAGTCTGAAAGACGTGCTGGTTAGGGTGTATCGGCCATGCTAAATTCTCCCTCAGTGCACCCAAACAAAGTTTAAAGTTTTTTTAAAAATTTTATTTCTTTATGTCAAGTAAGCTGACATTAACACCGCAATGAAGTTACTGTGAGTGCAACAGCCGGGGGATTTTCACAGTAATTTTATTGCAATGTTAATGTGAGCCTACTTTTGACACTAATTAATGAACTTTAGTATTTATTGGGCCAATTAGCAGGCTGGATCAGATATTAATAACAGTCGGTAGAATTCCAAAGAGCAAAGAAAATTTTAGCATAGGAACACGCCCTTTGGCCTCTCCAAGCCTGTATCAACTGAATTAAAACCCCCTACCTTTCTGGGGACCATATCCTTCTATTCCCATCCTGTTCATGTATACCCCTTAAACCTCACTATCGTACCTTCCACTACCTCCCCATGACTCCCAGGCACCCACCACCCTCTGTGTAAAAAAACCTGCCTCCTACATCTCCTTTAAACCCTGCCCCTCGCACCTTAAACCTGCACCTTCTAGTAATTGACTCTTCCACCCTGTGACAAAGCTTCAGACTAATCACTCCGTCCACGTCTCCCATAATCTTGTCGACTCGACCTCCGTCACTCCAGTGAGAACAAACCAAGTTTCTCCAACCTCTCCTCAGAGCTAACGCCCTCCATGCCAGAGCGACATCCTGGTAAATCTTTTCTGTACCCTCTCCAAAGCCTCCAATTCCTTCTGGTAGTGTGGCGACCAGAATTGAACACTATATCCCAAGTGCGGCCTAACTGCAGCGTGAATAGAATCCATACAGCAGAGAATGAGGCCATTCAGCCCATCGAGTCTGCACCTACCACAATCCCACCCAGGCCCCATTCCTGTAACCCCTGTATTTACCCTGCTAGTCCCCCTGACACTAAAGGACAATTTAGCACCAATCAACCTTTACCCGCATATCTTTGGACTGTGGGAGGAAGCCGGAGGAAACCCACGCAGACACGGGGAGAATGTGCAGACTCTGCACAGACAGTGCCGGGAATCGAACCCGGGTCTCTGGCACTGTGAGGCAGCTGTGCTAACCCACTGTGCCACCCCAGAGAGCACATTAACTATCATCCTCAATCCTCACAGTAATGGAATTACTGCTGGGGCTGGTCTGAGGTATATTGGGGATGCTGAAGAGGCCTGAATTGGGTAGAATTCTCAGCCAGTGGTCACATTATTGCTGTTGTTATTCTTTTAATAGCCATCACAGGATTATTTAAACTTATTCCCTGTTAGTGGGTCTATTCCAATGATGCATTTAAGCTCTCATGCCAAGGGAGTGGTGAGCTGCTCCTCCTTCTGGATATTAAGCATATTGCAGCAAAACTTTCCATCACAAACTTCACAAAACTCACATAAAAAATATAACGTTGGATAAAACCTCCCAGACAAGTAACTATACTATAGGTGGCACAGTGGTTAGCATTGCTACCTCATAGTGCCAGGGACCCGGGTTCGATTCCCAGCTCGGGTCACTGTCTGTGTGGAGTCTGCACATTCTCCCCGTGTCTGCGTGGGTTAACTCGGGGCCATTAGGCCACATCCTACCCGGGCCCTATTCCCCGAACCCCAACCACGTACCCTGCTAATCCCCCCCTCCCCCGACACCAGGGTTAATTTAGCACGGCTAATTAACCTAACCCGCAATCGGGAGGAAACCGGAGGAAACCCATGCAGATATGGGGAGAATGTGCAAACTCCACACAGGCAGTGACCCGAGCCGGGAATCGAACCCAGGTCCCTGGCGTTGTGAAGCTGCAGCACTAATCGCTGTGCCACAGCACTGACCCTCGGACCTACTAGTCATTCTCGTCGACCCATCCTTGGTGTTGACCAAGAGCCTGCCCCTCAGGTACTGAATGTACAGGACTAGCCCTGTGGACACACTGCCTCTCGGGGTCACCAGGAGAAGGTGGGGAGAGTGAGGCTGACAGTGAGGACCCGGCTGAATAGGGTTCGATTCTAACGGGATTGGAAGCAGATCTAGTTAAAGTGAAACGTGGTTAAAAGCTAGGACATCGGAGATACACCGGCAGAGATTTCGGGAGATACCTACGAACAACCTGCAAGGATTTCTCACAGTGAGGATGAAAGGCTCATTGAGAATAACATATTGTCTGGGCTTCAGCTAGAAAGCTTTGGGGAGAATCAAATTGAGGGCGACATTGGAGAGGTGATGGACTAATCATTAGATTATTAATCCAGAAATAGGTTGAGGGAACTCGGTCTTTTCTCCCTGGAGAGACGAAGGATGAGAGCTGACCTGATAGAGGTGTATAACATGTTGAGAGTATAGATAGGATGGATTCTCAAAGATTTTTTTCCCCAGGGCTCGAATGGTCTCTACAAGAGGACACAGGTTTAAGGTGCTAGTGAGTAGGTACAGAGGAGATGTCAGGGGTACATTTTTCACTCAGAGGGTGGTGGGTGAATGGAATCGGCTGCCATCGGTGGTGGTGGAGGCAAATGCAATAGGGTCTTTTGAGAGTCTTCTGGATGAGTACATGGAATTTAATAGAATTGAGGGTTGTATGTACGCCTAGTAGGTAGGGATAACATCAGCACAACTTGTGGGCCAAAGGGCCTGTTTGTGCTGTAGTATATCTATGTTCTATGTTCTTCTAATTTAACGTCATGTTTATATTGCATATTTATTCTGAATTTTCAGTCCTTTTATGTACCTGTTGCTTAATATTGACTCAAAAGGTTCCCTTCTTTCCCCGAACATTACTACTTTCGTTCTACCATTACCCAGATCCTTGTCTGTCTGAGACGGGGGGCTTTGAACAAGCTACGTTGAATCACTGTGATTCTATCCAAGTATTACCTGTTGCCTCACCTCTGTCACAGCCTCGCTGCCTTTGCTCTTTGGCACCAACTTTGCGATCTGTTTGCCACCTTCACCAGAGAGTTTTCAGAGAGTTTCCCCGCGTGTTCTGATTTTCTCCAGGAAGTGTGTGTCTACCCATTCCCTTCCGGTATAAATTGTTTACAAGCACAACCCTCTATTCACAACCTCATCCCCAGGACAGCAATTATATTTAGAACCTGATTAGAAAGGTTTTTTTTTCTCTTTACACCTTTATTTCTGCCCACAAATTTGTTCATACGTTTAACAAAGTTGCCCTGGCTGATCACCATGGTACCCATGTTTGGGACTTAACTACCAAACATTTTATAGGATAAATTATTTTAATTCCTCTTACTACCTCTTTCTCTTATCTGCCCCCAATCGCCACTCAACCCCTTCAGTTCTGCCGCAGTTTTCTCTGCTATCTATCACCTCCCTCAATCTCTCCGGAATTCGCAACAATTCCTCAATCTTCTCACCAGGTTTTCTTCCCCCAGGATCTAAATTGCTGGCAAAACCATCTTTGGCTCCGACCGTTTCTCCTTGCTGAGCTCGTTTTAAACATCCCAAAACACAAACAGAAAATAATCTGTGGAGAAAGAGTGATAGAGATCATACACTTCCGGGGTGTGAGCTTTCATTAGAACACTGAAATCCGCGAGGTTAGTCACTTTGGAAATAAAAACAAGAAGGCGGATTGCTGCCTGAATGGCTGTACGTTGGGAAAGGGGAGAGTGCAGAGGGATCTGGGTGTCCTTGTGCACCAGTCGCTGAAGGTGAGCATGCAGGTGCAACAGGAGGCAAATGGTACGTTGGCCTTCATTGCGAGAGTACAGGAGCAGGGATGTGTTGTTGCAATTATACAGGGCCTTGGTAAGGCAGTGCGCAGTTTTGACCTCCTTTTCTGAGGAAGGGTGTTCTTCTCAAGGGAGTGCAGTGAAGGTTTACCAGGCTGATTCCGGGGATGGCGGGACTGATGTACGATGAGAGATTGATTAGATCAGCATTATTTTCACTGGAGTTCAGACGAATGAGGGGGGGAATCTCATCGAGACTCATAAAATTCTAACAGGGCTGGACAGGGTAGATGTAGGGAGGGTGTTCCCAATGGTGGGGGAGTCCAAAATCAGGAGTCAGAGTCTGAGGATTCAGGGTAGACCATTTAGGACGGAGATGAGGAGATATTTCTTCACCCAAGAGTGGTGAGCCTGGGGAATTCATTCCCACAGGAAGTAGTTGATGCCAAAACATTGAATGTATTCAAGAGGCGGCTGGAATTAGCACTTGTGGGTAAATGAGATCCAAGGGTGTAGAGAAACATCAACTTAATGCG
Organism: Sphyrna mokarran; assembly: GCA_024679065.1. Classification (NCBI taxonomy): domain Eukaryota; kingdom Metazoa; phylum Chordata; class Chondrichthyes; order Carcharhiniformes; family Carcharhinidae; genus Sphyrna; species Sphyrna mokarran. Next base: position 5,419,005 of record JAGIQG010000035.1, on the reverse strand, counting down.
AAAATCAAAAGTCTAACGGCAGCAGGGAAGAAGCTGTTCTTGAGTCACTTGGCACATGACCTCAGACTTGGTATCTTTTTCTCGATGGAAGAAGGTGGAAGAGAGAATGTCCGGATACGTGGGGTCCTTAATTAAGCTGGCTACTTTTCCAAGGAAGTGTAGACAGAGTCAATGGATGGGAGGCTGGTTTGCCTGATGGATTGGGCTACATTCACGACCCTTTGTAGTTCCTTGCGATCTTGGGCAGAGCAGGAGCCCATCCTAAGCTGTGATACAACCAGAAAGAACGCTTTCTATTTGTAAAAGTTGGTGAGAGTCATAGCGGATATGCCTCCTTAGCCTCCTGAGAAAATAAAGGCGTCGGTGAGCTTTCTTAACTATAGAATCAGCGTGGGGGGAACCAGGACAGGTTGTTGGTGATCTGGACACCTAGAATCTTGAAAATCACAATTTTCACTTTGTCCCCATTGGTGTAGACAGGGGCATGTTCTCCACTTCCTGAACTCAATGACTATCTCCTTCATTTAGAAATATAAAAAAACTACAGCCCTTCAACCCAAGATGTTGTGCCAAACATGTCCCTACCTTAGAGATTACTAGGCTTATTTATAACCCTCTATCTTACTAAATTCCATGTACTTATAAAGGTCTCTTAAAAGACCCTATCGAATCCAACTCCACTGCCATCAATGGCATCCCATTCCATGCACCCACCACCCTCTGAGTGAAAAAGTTACCCCTGACATCTCCTTTGTACCTACTCCCCAGCACCCTAAACAATTTGTCCTGGTTCCCCCACCCCCCACCCCCGTGCCGACACTATGGTTAAGAAAGCCCCACCAATGCCTCTACTTTCTCAGGAGGCTAAGAAAATTTGGCATATCCGCTATGACTCTCACCAACTTTTACAGACGCACCATAGAAAGCATTCTTTCTGGTTGTATCACAGCTTGGTATGGGCTCCTGCTCTGCCCAAGACTGCAAGGAACTACAGACGATCGTGAATGCAGCCCAATCCATCACACACACCAACCTCCCATCCATTGACTCTATCTACACTTCCTGCTGCCTCAACAAAGCAGCCGGCATAATTAAAGACTCCACGCACCCTGGACATTCTCTTTTCCACCCTCTTCCTTCAGGAAAACGATACAAAAGTCTGAGGTCACGTACCAGCCAACTCAAGAACAGCATCTTCCCTGCTGCCGTCAGACTTTTGAATGGACCTACCTCGCATTAAGTTGATCTTCCGCTACACCCTCGCTGTGACTGTAACACTACATTCTGCACTCTTGCCTTTCCTTCTCTATGAATGGTGTGCTTTGTCTGTATAGCGTGCAAGAAACAATAATTTCACTGTATACTAACACAAGTGACAATAATAAATAAATCAATGGAGGAAGGAGTGTGGTGGTGTTCCCCGGGGTCAGCATTGAGACCTCTGCTTAATGATCTTGACCTTGGCACGCAGGGAAAAGTTTGAAAGTTTGTAAATGATACAAAATTTGAAAGTATTGTAAACTGCAAGGACAGTACAGAACTTCAAAAGGACATGGCTAGTTGGTAGCGTGGGCAGGGAGATGGCAGATGGAGTTTGAAATGGAGAAGTGACAAATGATGTATTTCAGTAGGGAGAACACGCAGAGGCAGGGGGTACAAATCGTACCGGGGTGCAGGAGCAGAGGGACCTGGCTATATTTGTACATAGATCAGTAAAGGTCACAGGACAGGAGAGATCGGTTAATAAAGACCACCGCCCAGGATTCTCCCAAAACAAAACTAAATGCCCAATGGCCAGCAAAACAATTTTTCCCTTGATATTTTGGATATACTTTACAGCATTCTGTGCATCACAGAACGCCTTAAGAGAGATTGAGGAAAAGCTGTGGAAGGGCCACCCACAGTGCTGTCAAGGGAGGGATTTTGACCCAGCGACAGTGAAGGAATGGCCGATATATATTTCCGAGTCAGGATGGTGAGTGACTCGGACACGAACCTCCAGGTGGCAGTGTTCCCCTGTGTCTGCTGCCCTTGTCCTTCTAGATTGGAGAGGTAGTGGGTTTGGAAGGAGTTTTGGTGAATTACTGCAGTGTAGATGGTACACTCTGCTGCTACTGAGCGTCGGTGATGGGAGTGAATGTTTGTAGATGTGGCGCCAATCAAGCGGGGCTGCTCTGCTTTGGTGTCGAGCTTCTTGAGTGCTGTTGGAGCTGCACCCATCCAGGTAAGTGGGGAGTATTCCCTCACACTCCTGACTTGTGCCTTCTAGGTAGTGGAACGGCTTTGAGGAGGTGAGTTACTCACCGCAGTATTCCCAGTCTCTGACCTATTTTGGTGGCCACACTAGTTATATGGCTGGGTCCAGTTCACTTTCTGGTCAAGAGTAACCCCCCAGGAGGCAGGTATTCTGGAGTTATTTAAGAAATACTTAGATGGGCACATGAACAGAATGGGAATGGAGGGGTTTAGAAAACTGATTTAAAATAGGGATCATGAGCCTTGGGAGTCCCTGGGAAGTGTGTAAATGGATCATGATATTGATGTACTTGTTTTTATCCTACAGGTGCTTTGGTCCACCTTGTTGTCTAACAAAGGGCATACACGCGATGGGTCGTGAGAGGGTTGCTCTTTGGATTTTTTCGAGAGTATCCTAGTGCTTCATGTCGTTAGTGTACGCTTGACTTGGACCATTTGATGGGCAACACGACAGCTCAGTGACTATCGCTGTGCTGTGCAGATACATGGATTTGGGCCTGTGTCTGTGGAGTTTGCGCATTCTCCCCGTGCTTGCGTGGGTTTTCTCCGGGAGCTCCGGTTTCCTCCCACATCCCAAAGATGTGCTCTTAGGCTAATTGTCAAAACAAATTCTCCCTAAATTGTCTCAAATTTGGTTTTTAATCCATAGATCTATAAACATTGACAGGGATCGCGGGTAGAGGTGGGAACATCGGGGTGGCGGCGCGGGCTCGTTGGGCCGAAGGGCCTGTTTCACGTGCTGTTTTGTTCTTTGTTCTTTGATGTTGCGAGTGGGAGAATGTCAAGGGGTGATGCCACATCTGGCTGGAGATTGTTGAGGCTGCCTTATCTTTTACACAGATGTCCCGGGCTCCCACATCATTGAGGATGATTTATTACTGTCAAATGTATTGGGATACAGTGAAAAGTATTGTTTCTTGTGCACTGTACAGAGCATAGCATTCATAGAGAAGGAAAGGAGTGCAGGATGTAGTGTTACAGTCATAGCTAGGGTGTAGAGAAAGATGAACTGAATGCAAGGTCGGTCCATTCAAAAGTCAGCAGGGAAGAAGCTGTTCTTGATTCGGTTGGTACGTGACTTCAGACTTTTGTATCTTTTTCCCAATGGAAGAAAGTGGAAGAGAGAATGTCCGGGGTGCGTGGGGTCCTGGATTTTGCCGGCTGTTTTGCCGAGGCAGCGGGAAGCTGAGACAGATGGGGATATTTGTGGAGCCTCCTCCTCCGGTGAGCTAATTGTCCATCACCATTCACCAGACTGCAAAGCTTGGACCTGATCCTTTGGCTGCGGGGAATTTCTCTGATTGATAGATTGATTGGTGGCACTAAATATTTCAAACATTCACTCCCTCCACCACCAAAGCAGCCGTGTGTACCATCTACAAGATGTACTGCAGCAATTCACCAAAGATCCTTAGACAACACCTTCCAAACCCATCACCACTTCCATCTAGAAGGACAAGGGCAGTAGATACATGGGGAACAGCACCACCTGGAGCAGGAGGAGAGACGGAGACGGAGACGGAGAGGGAGAGGGGGAGGGGGGAGGGGGGAGAGGGGGGGAGGGGGGAGAGGGGGGAAGGGGGGAGGAGAGGGGGGAGAGGGGGGAGAGGGGGGAGAGGGAGGGAGAGGGGAGGGGGGAGGGGGGAGGGGGGAGGGGGAGGAGAGGGGGGAGAGGGGGGAGAGGGGGGAGAGGGGGGTGAGGGTGGGAGAGGGGAGGGCAGGGGAGGGGGAGAGGGGACATGGGAGGGGGGGCAGCAGAGGGGGAGGGAGAGGGAGGATGGGAGAAGAAAGAGGTGAGGGGAGGGGTGGGGAGGGCAGGAGTGGACAGGTGAGGAGAGGGAAGGGGAGGGTGTGGAGAGGGGCGGTGAGGTAGAACTCAGGGTCATCAGCACCGGGGGTTAACTACCATTGTGGTTTTGAATATATCGTCAACATCCCCTCGGAGACAGGAGATGGTCCCATTCCCAAACTCCTAACCTTCAATCTCAAACCAAACTCCCCATTCCCAGATCCTGGTACCCATTCCCTCCCTGCTATTCACGGAATGCTACAATGCAGAAGAGGCTATTCGGCCCATCAAGTCTGCACTGATGTATGATACAACCTGACCTGCCCATCCTAATCCCAATTGTCAGCACTCAGCCCATAGCCCTGAATGTTATGATATGCCAAATATATATCCAGGTATTTTTTAAAGGATGTGAGGCATCCCGCCTCCACCACCCCCCCACCCCTCCCTGGCCCCACCCCAGACAGCACATTCCAGATCCTCAGCACCCTCCAGGTAAAAAAATTTCTCCTCAAATTCCTCCCTAAACTTCCCACCCTTCACTTTTAACTTGTGTCCCCTCATAACTCATCCTTCAACTCAGGGGGACAGCTGCTCCCTACCCAACTCTGTCCCTTATAAGCTTGAACACCTCAATCAGGTCACCCCTCAGTCTCCCCTGCTCCAGAGAAAACAACCCAGGCCTGTCCAACCTCTCTTCATAGCTTAAACATTCCATCCCAGGCAGCATCCTCCTCTGCACCACCCACCTCAGTGCAAACCACATTCTTCTATAACGTGATGACCAGGACAGCACAACAAAGTTCTGTACATGTGGGGTAGCGCAGTGGTTAGCACTGCTGCTTTACAATGCCAGGGACCCAGGTTTGATTCCTGGCTTGAGTCACTGTCTGTGAGGCTTTTGCATGTTCTCCCCGTGTCTGCGTGGGTTTCTTCTAGTTTCCTCCCACAGTCCAAACGATACGCTGGTTAGTGTGCACTGACTTGAATAGGTGCCGGAGTGTGGCGACTAGGGGAATTCCATAGTCACTTCATTGCAGTGAACTTTACTTGTGACTAATAAATAAATTTTGAATTACAAGTTTCTGCTCTCTGCTTTTGTAATCTATACTCCGATTGATAAAGGTGAGTGTGCCATATGCCTTTTTCACCATCCGATTAACTTGCTTTTCCACCTTCAGAGATCTATGGACAAACACTCCAAGGTCTCTCTGTTTCCCAGAACTTCCCAGTGTCAGATCTGTCATAGAGTACTTCCTTATCAAATGACTCCTTCCAAAACCTCACACTTTTCAGGGTTAAATGCCATCTGCCCGTTTGACCATCTCGTCTATATCTTCCCGTAACCCAAGATACCCAACCTCACCGCTCACCACCTGGTCAATCTTTGTGTCATCGGCAAACTGACTGATCTCCTACTCCCCAAGGAGTTATCCAAATATAAATGACTAACAATAGGGATCCTGTGGTGCACCACTGGTCATTGAACTCCAAAAGCAGCCATTTATCACCACCTCTGTCTCCTACCGCTGAGCCAATTATGTATCCACCTTGTCAGATCTCCCTGTATCCTATGTGCCTTCTTAATAAATCTCCCAATGGGACTTTGTCAAAGGCTTTGCTGAAATCCGTTTAAACAACATCAATCACACTACCCTCATCTACACACTTGGTTACACGCTCAAAAAAATCCAATCAAATTTGTTAGGCTTGACCTCCCTCTGATAAAACCATGCTAAATATCCCTGATCAAACCTTGCCTCTCCAAATGGAGATAAGATTCTCCCCACGGATGTCTGACTCAATGGTCTGTCATTCCCTGACTTGTTTCTACAATCTTTCTTAAATAGTGAGAACCACATTCACTGTTCTCCAGTTCTCTGGCACCTCCAGGGAGGAATTAAAAATTTGGGTCAGAGCTCCTGCTGTTCCTCCCTTGTCTCCCTCAATGGGCTGGGACACAGTTCATCCGGATCTGGAGACTTGTCCAATTTTAAACCTGCCAAAAACCTCCAGTACCTTGTCCCTCTCCAGAGCCTCATTGTCCCTCTCTCCCTGAGTTCCATGACCATCTCCTCATTCTCATGGGTGAAGACAGATGTGAAATGTTCATTTAACATCCTATCAATGTCCTCTGCCTCCACCCACAGATTTCCTCTTGGATCCTGATGGGCCCTACTGCCTGCTGCAGTTGCAGATGCGCCAAGTTTGGGGGGCATTTAAGTGGTCAGTGGATAGGTTTATGGATGAAAAGGGAATGGTTTAGGTTAGAGGGACATTGCTTTTTCTCAGTTGGTCGGCACAACATCGAGGGCCGAAGGGCCTGTTCTGTGCTGTAATGTTCTATTATCTTATAAGTCTCTATAAGATCCCCCCCCTCAGCCTTCTAAACTCCAAATTGTTAAACTCCAACACTTGTTAAAAGCTTCTTTTTCCGTTATCATTTATCCTGAATGTTCTGGTCATCGGCAGTTCTCTGGGATTGTTATATCTTCCTATTATCCTAGAGGGAACGTATTGAGCCTGTACTCTCCCCACTTCACTTCTGAACACTCACCCCCGCTCCTGTAGATTTCCTCATCAGTAACTCATCCCAGTCTACCTTGGCTAGATCCTACCTAATCTTGTTAAAATTTACTCTCCCCCCAATCCAAAACCTTTTTCTGCAACTTATTTGTCCGTGGCAATTCTTTGTCCATTACAAATTGGAACTGAACTATTTTGTGATCGCTATCACCAAGATGCTCCCCCACCAACACATCACCCACCTGTTAAGCTTCATTCCCCGGAATTAGGTCCAGCACTGCGCCATCCCCTGTTGGATCCTTCACATATTGATCGAGGAGGTTTTCCTGTGTACATTTTAAGAACTCTACTCCATTTTAACAAGATGTCTATCCTAATTAATGTCCGGAAAGTTGGAATCACCCAATATAATTACCCTCTTATTATTTTTACACCCCTCTGTGAGTTGCTCCTTAATTTCCCGCTTACTATCTGGGGGTCTATAATAAACATCTAGCAACGTAACTGCTCCGTTTTTTCCCCTCACTCCCACTCCCCCATTCCCAGTCCCTCTCCCCCATTCCCAGTCGCTCTCTCCAATTCCTCTCCCCCCTTTCCCAGTCCTCTCCCCTCATTCCCAGGACCGCTCCATATTCTCTGTCCCTCATTCCCTGTCGCATTCCCTCATTCCCAGTCCTTTTCCTAACCCCTGTTCCCTCTCCCTCATTCCCAGCCCCTTCATTCCCAGCTACCCATTCCCAATTCCCCATTTCCAGCCTCCCTCATTCCCATTCCCTCTTCCTCATTCCCAGACCCTTTCTCTCAATCCAATTTCCTCATTCCCAGTCCTTCTACTGATTCCCAGTTCTTCATTCCCAATCCCTCTCCTCCCTTCCCAGTCCCTCTCTCCATTCCTGTACCCTCTTCCCTATTCCCAGTCCCTCTCCCCATTCCCTCTGCCTTATTCCCATTCCCTTCTCCTCAGTCCCCCTCATCCTCATTCCCTCTCCCTCATTTCCAGCCCCTCCATTTCCAGTCCCTCGCCCCATTCCCTCGACCTCATTCGCATTCCCATCTTCAGTTCCCCCTCATTTCCAGTTCGTCATCCTCATTCCCTCTACCTCATTCCCAGTTCCTTTCCCCATTCCCAGTCCCTCTTCCCATTCCCTCACCCCCATTCCCAGTCCCCCCTCCCCAGTCCCTCCCCTCATTCTCGGACCCTCTTTCCCGATCCCAGATCCTGATTCTGGGAAAACTCCAGTTCCCAGTGGTCCCAGGGAGCGTCGCTAAATCCCAGCTCCTGGAGAAGCGAAGCTTCCCCTTTCCCGGCCCCGGAATCTTTCCCAAAGGGCGGCAGGGAGAGAGGGAGATTCCCGGGAAGCGGGGACTCGGAGCCGCTCCCCCGGGGAAAGCCGGCCCGGGAAGCGGCATCTCCAGCCCCGCCGCCGCTCTCCGGGATGGCGGAGCCGCTAATCCGGAAAACTTTCGCCAAACTCCGAGCCCGGAGAAGGAAAAGCTTCAAAGGAATTCGGAATGGAGGTACTGGGATAGGGAGAGGGATAGGGAGGAGGGAGAGGGATAGGGAGGGATAGGAATGAGAAGGGGGAGGGGTGAGGAGGGGGAGGGATGGGGAGGGAGAGGAGGGGGAAGGGATAGGGAGGGAAGGGAGGGGGAGGGATAGGGAGGAGAGGAAGGGGAGGGTATAGGGAGTGGAAGAGGCGTGGGACGGATAGGGAGAGGGGGAGGGAGAGAGGGAGGGAGAGGAGGAGGAGGGTCAGGAGGGGAGAGGAGGGAGATTAGGATAGGAGAGGAGGGATGAGGGAGGGAAGGGGGGGGGTGAGGAGGGGGAGCGGATTCTGTGGAGAGGAGGGGAGGGGGAGGAGAGGAGGGGAGGGAGAGGAGGTGGGAGGGAGGAGGAGGGGGAAGAGGAGGGAGGGGACGGGGGGGAAGGGAGAGAGGGAGGGATGGCGGGGGGAAGGGACGGGGGGGAAGGGAGAGAGGGAAGGAGGTACGGGGGGGAGAGGGGAGAGAGGGAGGGAAGGGGGAGGGGGGGGGTTTGTTTTTTTTTAGAGGGGGGGGGAGGGAGAGAGGAAGGGAGGGGAGGGGGGGAGGGGGGAGAGGGAGGGAGGGGCGAGAGGGGGAGAGGGAGGGAGGGAGGGGGGGGTGGGAGGGGAGGGGAGGGGGGGGTGGAGAGGGAGGTGAGGGGGGGGGACGGGGGGGAAGAGGGAGGGAGGAGGGGAGGGAGGGGGAGGAGAGGGAGGGGGGGCGGGGGGGGGGGGGTGGGAGGGGGGATGTGTGGTGGGAGGGAGAGTGGGGGGGAGGGAGGGGGGGGAGGGAGAGAGGGAGGGAGGGGAGGGAGGGGGAGAGGGAGGGGGACGGGGGGAGGGGGGGGGGGAGGGGAGGGGGAGGGGAGAGGGAGGGGAGGGGGGAGAGGGAGGGAGGGGAGGAGGGAAGGGGGGAGGGGAGGGGGGGTGGGAGGGAGGGGAGGGTGGGAAAGGGAGAGTGGGAGGGTGGAGGGGGAGGGAATTGGGAGAGAGGAGAGGGGGAGGGAGGGAGGGACAGGGGAGGGGATGGAGGGAGGGGAAGGGAGGGAGAGGAAGGGAGCGGAGGGGGGGGGTGGAGAGGGGAGGGAGAGGGGGATGGAGGGAGGAGGGGACGGGGGAAGGTGAGGGAGAGGAAGGGGACGGGGGGAAGGGAGGGAGAGGAAGGGAGAGGAGGAGGGAGGGGACGGGTGGGGAGGGGAGGGAGAGGGGGATGGAGGGGGGGACGGAGTGGGGAGGGGAGGGAGAGGGGGGGAGGGGGAGGAAGGGGGAGGATAGGGACGGGGAGGGAGGGGGGGGAGTGGGGGCAGGAGGGGAGGAAGGGAGTGGGGAGTAGGGGGGGGAGTGATAAGGCAGGGGGGAGGGGGATAGGGAGGGTGGGAGGAGGGGAGGGGGGGGAGGGAATAGGGAGGGGGGAGGAGGGGGAAGGGATGATAAGGAGGGGGGAGGGGGATAGGAGGGGGGAGGAGGGTGAGGGGGGAGGGATAGGGAGGGGGGGAGGCGGGGGGGTGAGTGATAAGGAGTGGGGAGGGGGATAGGGGAGGGGGGAGGAAGGAGGGATTAGGGAGGGGGGGAGGGGAGGGATAGGGAGGGGGGAGGAGGGCGAGGGATAGGGAGGGGGGAGGAGGGAGGGATAGGGAGGGTGAGGAGGGGAGGGGAGGATGGGGAGGGGGGAGGAGGGGAGGGATAGGGAGGGGGGAGGGAGGTGAGGGGAGGATGGGAGGGGCGGAGGAGGGGGGATGGGGGGAGGAGGGAGGATGGGGAGGAGGGGAGGGATGAGGGGGAGGAGGGGAGGGATGAGGAGGGGAGGGATAGGGAGGGGGGTGGTAGGGGAGGCATAGGGAGGGGGGGTGGAAGGGGAGGCATAGGGAGGTGGGAAGGAGGGAGGGATAGGAAGGGGGTGGAGGAGAGGGAAGGAAGGCGGTGGAGGGAGGGATCAGGGGAGAGGGGAGGGATAGGGAGAGGGGACTATAGGACGACGGATGTTTCCAGGTTAACGGAGGGAAGGGAGGGATGGAATTGAAGAATGCAGGGAAAATCTGAGAGGGAAGGAAACACCCGAGGGAAAGGGAAAGGGGATTAGGAGGCTGTACAGGGAAAAGTCTAAGGGATAGAGGATTAGGATCGTAGGGCCATTCAAGGCAGTAGGGCCATGAGAAGGGATAGGGAGAGGGACGGATTAAGGGAAGGGGAGGAGAAAAGGACATAAGAAGGAAGTTAGAGATTAGGGATAATAAAAGGAGGGCAAAGAGGGAACAAAGGGATAGGGAAACAAAAAGGGATAATAAGTATTAAGGGATAATAGGTACTCCAGGGACAGGGAGGGAGTAGGGTAGGAAGGGGAGAAGGGAAGGGAAGGAAGAAGGAGGTAGGGAACAGAGGGAAAGACGGGCAGGATATGGTAATTAGATAGCCCATAGGGATAGGAGAGTTGAGGAGGGGGAGGGATAGGGAAGGGAAGGGAGGGGAGGAGGGGAGGGATAGGGAGGGGGAGGAGGAGGGAGGGATAGGGAGGGGGAGGATGGGGAGGGGGAGAGCGAGAGGGGGAGAGAGAGGGGGGAGGGGGCATGGGCGATGAGAGAGGGGGGAGAGGGAGGAGGGAGGGGGCGGATGAGAGAGAGGAGGGGAGAGAGAGGGGGAAGGGGCGAGAGAGGGGGGGGCGAGAGAGGGGGGGATGGGGGCGACGCGAGAGGGGGGAGGGGGCGAGAGAGGGGGGGGGCGAGGGGGCGAGGAGAGGGGGGGCGAGAGGAGGGGGGGGAGAGAGGGGGGGAAGGGAGAGAGATGGAGGGGAGGGGCGAGGGGGGAGAGAGAGAGAGGGGGCAGTGAGAGAGAGGGGGGGGAGGGGGGGGCACGAGAGAGAGGGGGAGAGAGAGGGGGGAGAGAGGGGGAAGCCGGAGAGAGAGGGGGCCCCCAGGGGGGCAAGAGAGGGGGGGGGACGAGGGGGCGAGAGAGAGGGGAGGGGAGGGGGGCAGAGAGAGGGAGAGAGGGGGGGAGAGAGGGGGGAGAGAGGGGGGGAGGAGAGAGGGGAGGGGGGGGAGAGAGAGGGGGAGGATGAGGGGGAGGGGGGGAGGAAAAAGAGGGGAGAGAGGGGAGAGGGGGGCAGAGAGAGGGGGGGAGAGAGAGGGAGGGGGGGAGAGAGAGGGCGGTGGGGGGCGAGAGCGGGGGGGAGGGGGAGGGGGAGGGGGAGGGATGGGGGAGAGAGGGGGGGAGAGAGGGGGGAGGGGGCAGGGAGAGGGGGGAGGGGGGGGGGGGAGAAGAGGCGGGGAGGGGGGAGAGAGAGGGGGAGATGGGGGGGAGAGAGGGGAGAGGGGAGAGGAGGGGGAGGGGGGAGGGGGAGCAGGCGGGGAGAGGAGGGGGGAGAGAGGGGGAGAGGGCGGGAGGGGGAGAGAGGGGGGAGGGGGTGGGGGGGAGAGAGGCGGGGAGGGGGGAGAGAGAGGGGGGGAGGGGGCGAGAGGAGAGGGGGAGGGGGGGAGAGATGGGGGAGAGGGAGAGAGAGGGGGGAGGGGGAGAGAGGGAGGTAGGGGGCGGGGGAGGAGAGGGGGGGAGGGGGGGGGGGGAGGGGGGAGGGGAGTGGACCGGGCGGGGAGGGCGCGGGGATGAGGGCGGAGAGGGGGAGGGGGGGAGGGGGAAGGGGGGAGAGAGAGGGGGGAAAGGAGGGGGGGGGAAGGGGGGAGAGAGAAGGGGCGGGGAAGATGGGGGGGGGAGGGGGGGGAGGGGGAGGGGGGAGGGGGGAGCGGCGGAGAGGGGGGAGAGAAGAGGGAGGGGGCGAGAGGAGGGAGGGACGAGGAGGCGGAGGAGGGGATGGAGAGAGCGAGGGGGAGAGAGAGGGAGGGGGGAGGGGGGGAGAGAGGGGAAGGGGGGAGGGAGAGGGAGGGGGAGGGATGGAGAGGGAGAGGAGAGGGAGGGAGGGCGGGGACGGAGAGGGAGGGGAATGGGGGAGGGGAGGGGGAGGGGAGAGGGAGTGGAGGTACTAGGGAGGGAGTGGAGTTATGGAGCGGGGAGAGAGAGTGGAGGTACTGGGAGAGGGAGAACGAGAGAAGGGGAAGGAAGAGGGGGCGAGAGAGGAGGGACTGGGATAGGGAGTGGTATGGGGAGGGAGTGGAGGTAGTGGGAGAGGGAGAAGAGGGTAGGGAGAGGAGATACAAGGCTAGGAGAGTACGAGAAGCGGAGATGGGCGGGGGAAAGGAGGACATAGGGGAGGGGGGGATAGGGAGGGAGTTGAGGTACTGGGGAGGAAGAGGGAGAGGATGGGGGAGAGGTAGAAGAGGGAGGAGGGAGATAAGGATGGGGAATGATAGGAGGGAGGGTAAAAAGGAGGAGAGGGAATAGGAGGAGGCTGGATGGGGGCATTGGGATGGGGATAGGGAGAGGGACAGGGAGATATGGGGGGGAATAGGGAGGATTGGGGTGAGTGAGAGGGACTTGGGGAAGGGGCAGAGTGAGAAATGGAAGATAGAGCGAAAGTAAACTGGAGGAGTGGGAAGAGATAGGGATAAGGATTGAGGTGGAGGGTGAGGGATTGAGGTTAGGATGAGTGAGGGGGCGGGTAAGGGATTGAGGGGCGAAGGAGGAGAGAGTGAGGGATTGAAGTGGAGGGTGAGGGAGGAGGAGGAGCGGATTGTCCACAGGAGGGATTGCGGAGAAGCGGCCGGAAAGGGTCTTCCTGCCTCGGGAATGTTGGTCTGTACATTGTGCACATGCGGTCACTTTGTGCCCCATAAATTGTATATATGCGATCACAGTTTGCCCTGTAGATTGTGTACACACGGTCACAGTGCACCCTGCTGATTGTGTACATGCAGTCATAATGCAACCTGTAGATTGTGTACATGAGATCACAGTGACCCCTGCCAATTGTGTACACATGGTCATGATGCACCCTGTAGATTGTGTACAGGCGGTCATAATACAGATTATATACAGGCAGACACAGTGCACGCTGTAGATTGTGTACAGGCGGTCATAATACAGATTATATACAGGCAGACACAGTGCACGCTGTAGATTGTGTACAGGCGGTCATAATACAGATTATATACAGGCAGACACAGTGCACGCTGTAGATTGTGTACAGGCGGTCATAATACAGATTATATACAGGCAGACACAGTGCACGCTGGAGATTGTGTACAGGCGTATCATATAAGATTATATACAGGCAGACACAGTGCACGCTGTAGATTGTGTACAGGCGGTCATAATACAGATTATATACAGGCAGACACAGTGCACGCTTTAGATTGTGTACAGGCGGTCATAATACAGATTATAACAGGCAGACACAGTGCACGCTGTAGATTGTGTACAGGCGGTCATAATACAGATTATATACAGGCAGACACAGTGCACGCTGTAGATTGTGTACAGGCGGTCATAATACAGATTATATACAGGCAGACACAGTGCACGCTGTAGATTGTGTACAGGCGGTCATAATACAGATTATATACAGGCAGACACAGTGCACGCTGTAGATTGTGTTCACACCCTTTTTACTTTGTCCTAATTTAATTTGAGTTTGTCTATTTAGTTTGACCTTGAAAGAGGAGATACAGTGTGCCCTGTACATTGTGCACACACAGTCACAGTGCGCCCTATCGATTGTGTACACATGATCATGGTGCAGCCTGTAGACTGTGTACACACACTGTGGTGCAGTCTGTAGATTGTGTACACCTGATCACAATACAACCTGTATGATGTGTACAAACGGACACAGTGCACCCTGTAGATTGTGTGCACGCAGTTACAGAGCACCCTGCTGATCGTGCACATGCAGTCATAATGCAACCTGTAGATTGTGTAAACGCAGTCATATTGCATGCCATCAATTGTGTACATGTCGATGCAGTGCACCCTGTACATTGTGTGCATGCAGTCACAATGCAACCTGTAGATTGTGTACACATGATCACAGTGCACCCTGCCGATTGTGTACATGCAGTCATAGTGCTCCTTGTAAATTGTGTACCCTATACGTTGTGTACATGCTGTCAAGTTGCGGTCTATAGATTGTGTGTATGTGACCACAATGCAACCTGTATATTGAGTAAACGTGGTTGTAGTAAGCCCTGTCAGCTGTATAGATTGTGTGTGCGCGGGCACGGTGCGCCCTGTGCATTGTGTGTGCGCGGGCACGGTGCGCCCTGTGCATTGTGTGTGCGCGGGCACGGTGCGCCCTGTGCATTGTGTGTGCGCGCACGGTGCGCCCTGTGCATTGTGTGTGCGCGGGCACGTGCGCTGTGTGCATGGTGTGTGCGCGGGCACGGTGCGCCCTGTGCATTGTGTGTGCGCGGGCACGGTGCGCCCTGTGCATTGTGTGTGCGCGGGCACGGTGCGCCCTGTGCATTGTGTGTGCGCGGGCACGGTGCGCCCTGTGCATTGTGTGTGCGCGGGCACGGTGCGCCCTGTGCGTTGTGTACATGCAGTCACAGTTCAATATTAACGCATGGGTTTGGGGGATGGTGGATGTAATATTGACTAAATATCCCAGGAGCCATTGGCATCCCTGGAGTCCATGTTATTGATTCAGAGAGTGTGATCATCGCTGGCTGGACCAGCATTTATTGCCCATCCCTAATTGCCCCTTGAGAAGGTGGTGGGGGAGCTGCCTTCTTGAGCCCGCTGAGCGCTATGTGGTGTAAGTACACCCACAGTGCTGTTAGGAATGGAGTTCCCGGATTTTGACCCAGCGACAGTGAAGGAACGGACGATATATTTCCAAGACAGGATGGTGAGTGACTCAGGGGGGAGCCCTCAGTGGGTGGTGTTGCCCATGTATCTGCTGCCCTTGTCTTTCTCGATGGGTTTGGAAGGTGCTGCCTTAGGAGCCTTGGTAAATCGCTGCAGAGAATCTTATAGATGGTACACGTTTATTTATTAGTGTCACAAGCACGTTAACACTGCAATGAAGTAATGGTAAAATGCGCCGCACTCTGCCGCCTGTCTGGGTCAATGCACCCTCAACCAGCACGTCTTTCAGACTGTGGGAAGGAACTAGAGCACCCGGAGGAAACCCACGCAGACATGGGGAGAATGTGCAGACTTTACACAGACAGTGACCCAAGCCTGGAATCAAATCCAAAACTCTAGAGAGTAAAGGCCCAGTCTCTCCTCATAAAACAATCCTCGGGATTAGCCTGCTGATCCTTTGTTGCACTCTCTCCATTGCAGAGTATTTCCTTCCCTTGAGAACGAGACCAAAACTGTACTCCGGATGCAGGAGATTTGGGAGGTGTCACCCAATTGGCGCGGCAACGTCGCTTAGTCAGCATCTTTAAAGTCTTGCATTCCGTAGATATTTAGAATGGAAATTTCCAATGTAAACATGTCACGCTGTAATGCTGCTCCCCCACTGGTGAGAAGGTGCAATTACAATACTGGCAGAAGCAGTTTCCGTTATAACCATGGATGTGGGTAATCATACATTGCAGAAAGGCCCTTCGGCCCATCGAGTCTGCACCGGCACATTGAGAAACACCCCACTTGCCAGCACTTGGCCCACAACCCTGAATGTTACGGCGTGCCAACGACTTACCCGGGTACTTTTTAAAGTATGTGAGGCCTCCCCCATCCTCCCAGGCAGCGCATTCCAGACCTTCACCAACCTCTGAGTAAAAACATTTCCTCTCAAATTCCCCCCACCCCGCTAAACCTCCCATCTCTCACTTTTAACTTGTCCTCACCAAAGTTCGACACAACTCCATCCTGACCTCTCTGCTTTTGTAATCTATACCTCGATGGATCAAGGCGAGTGTGCCTTTTTCACTTCCCTATTTATCTGCCTTTCTGCCTTCAGAGATCTACGGATAATCAAGGCAAAATCCCTCCATTCTTCAGAGCTTCCCACTGTCAGAGCTTCAATAGTATACTTCCTTGTCAAATGACTGGATTAATAGGAGCTATTAATCAATCCTACAGTGCAGAAGGAGGCCATTCGGCCCATTGAGTCTGCACTGACCACAATCCCGCCCTATCCCCATAACCCCATGCATTGATTCTAACTAGTCCCCCACCCCGACCCTAAGGGGCAATTTAGCACGGCCTGCACACCTAGCCTGCACATCTTTCGGAGAGGGGAGGAAACCGGAGCCCTCAGAGGAAACCCACGCAGACACAGGCGGGGGGTGGGGGGGAGAAGGTGCAAACTCCACGCAGGCAGTGACCCGAGCCGGGGAATCGAACCCACTGTCCCCGGCGCTGTGAGGCAGCAGTGCTAACCCACAGGCACTGCAGGGTGTTTAATTCCCACGTAATTGGCATTTTTTGGGGGGGCAAAGTGGGTGGAATGAGGGGTATGGAGGCTGGGGATGGGGGGGTGGAGGAGGGCATGGATGGAGGGGGCTTGGAGAGGGGTGAGGGGAGGGGAGGAATGATAAGGGAGAGGGGGTTAGTCAGGAGATGGCTGCTTTATTCTCGTTATCTCTGGGCTGAAGGACGCAAATACTTCAAACCCCCAGGGATACATTCCTTTCCCTCGATTCCCCGGAATTCTTTCTGTGTGCGAGCACCGTAAGTGGGAGTGGTGAGGGAGACAGTTTTCCAGAGGGGATTTGACGTGCCTGTTTTCCTTTTCTGCAGCTGGTTAAAAGTGGAATATGTATTTTTTTTTCTTTTTGGTCATTTGTTTTCCCAGCGGAGGCTGGTGGGAGAGGAGGGGGCGGAGTGGGGGAGAGTGGAATTAGCTCCCGAGAAATGTTTTCTGTGGAGCGAAGCTTTTAGGCAGCAACACTCCAACTTCTGCCTCAGAAGGAGCTGTGTTTACATTCTGCCCAGGGGGAGAATGTTGGCAGTCCATTAGCTGGGAATGAAGTGAGATTTTCAACGCAAGGAGCTCAGGAATGCGTCACGGTTACGCTCTGGGTAACGGGAGCTGGCGTGTAAATCATCGAAGGGGGGCACAGCACCAGCTTTGCAGGAGTCACCTGCTTCTTTTAAACTCTTCCCCCGGAAAGCTATTTCCATTTGCCTCTTCGTACCAAAGAGAGAGAGAGAGAGACCCACGTCCTTAACAACACACCCTTACAGGCCCCATCCCTGTTTGCAAAATATTCCGAATTGGTCTGGAACCTGGGATGACGTTGGGGGGGGGTTTCAGATTGCGAGGTTCCCCAGGGCGTCTCCCGAGGTTCAAGCTTAATCTGCAATACGTTGCTGGAAGGAGATTAACACTGCAATGAAGTTACGGTGCAAACCCGCCAGTGGCCACACTCTCAGGCTCCTGTTCGGGTACGCTGAGGGAGAATTTAGCCAATGCATCCTAATCGGCATGTCTTTTGGACTGTGGGAAGAAATTGAAGGAAAGCCATGTAGGGAAAATGTGCAAACTCCACACAGACAGGGACCCAAACCAGGAATCGAACCCCTGTCCCTGAGGCAGCAGTGCTAACCACTGTGCCACCCGAAATCTCTCCACTATTTGCCAAGCCTACATTTACAGGATGTCCTGATGAATCCTTGAGGCATCTATTTTTCATACGACCTTTGGAGTTTTTGCTTTCTCTTGCTAAGGAGTTCCTTGCCCATGCAATCTGAGTTACTGCCCAAATTTCTTGTTGAAGGTTGGACCTCGTCGATTGATTTGTTATTCATCACTTCTCCTGTGATATTTTTGCATTTTATCATCCCTTATCCCAGTGTTATCTGTGCGTTGAGCTGTGAGACAGTTTCAACATTGAGGGTTACTGGTTACAATCCCTAAACTGCCTTCATGTTAATATATACTCCCCAGGTGGGAGGCAGGTTCAGCACTTGAACCCTCTCTCAACATCCTGGAGGTTACCATAGACCAGAACCTGAAATTCCCTCGTCAGAAATTCCCTTGTCTGCAAGAGCGGATCAGACCCCTGTGGAGAATAACTCATCTCCCCCAAAGCCTGTCCACCATCCGCATGTCACACCTCAGGAGTGTGATGGAGAACTCTCAATTTCCCAGATGAGTACAGCTCCAGCAACGTGGCACAGTGGGTTAGCACTGCTGCCTCTCAGCACCAGGGACCCAGGTTCGATTCCTGGCCTCGGGTCACTGTCCGTGTTTGTCATATGCTCTGTCTGAGGCCAGAACTCTCCGTACCCCTGACAAAGGGGCAAATCCCAAAAGCTTGTGAGTTTACGATCAAATAAATCGGTGTTGTGAGACTTCTTACCATGTGGAGTTTGCACATTCTCCCCGTGTCTGCGTGGGTTTCCTCCGGGTGCTCCGGTTTCCTCCCACAGTCCGAAAGACGTGCCAGTTAGGGTGCATCGGCCGCGCTAAATTCTCCCTCGGCGTACCCAGAACAGGAGTGTGGGGGGCTGGAGGATTTTCACAGTAACTTCATCGCAGTGTTAATGAACTTGTGGCACTAAGAAATAAAGTGTGACCTCTGTCACCTAGAAGGACAAGGGCAGCAGGCACAGGGAAACACCAGCGCCTGGAGGTTCCCCTCCCCGAGTCACTCACCATCCCGACTCGGCCCTTCCTCCAGTGTCGCTGGGTTAACGTGGCTCCCTAACAGCACTGTGGGTGTACCTACACCACGTGGGACTGCAGAGGTTGAAGAAGGCAGCTCACCGCCACCTTCTCAAGGGGCAGTTAGGGAAGAGCAGTAGATGCTGGCGAATTAAGTGGGATGGTGGAGGTTCACTAAATTAGCCCCCGGGATCGGGGAACGGTCAGGGGACGGACGGACGGTGGGTGGGGTGGTGGTTATTATGTTACGTGCCCGTGAGAGGATTTTAAAAGTGGAGGCTGCCATTTCACAAGTCCTTTCACTCTCAGAGCCAGAGACCACACAGTGAGGCAGTGGGAAGTTCAAAGGCCGTGAGTTTGATAAGGGGATGAATGAAATGGGAGCCCATTCAGCCCATCGAGCCTCTGCAGGAGTTTTGAACCAGTTATCCAATCGTTGCCACCTCTCTGCTCAATGTCCCACAGCCATCCATCCTGAAAGATAAATCGAGTTTATTTATTAGTCACAAGTAAGGCTTACATTAACGATGCAATGAAGTTACTGTGAAATTCCCCTAGCCGCCGCAGTCCGGCACCTGTTCGGGTCAATACACCTTAACCGGCACCTCTTTCGGACTGTGGGAGGATTCCTGGAGAGCACAGAAGAAACCCACGCAGACATGGGGAGAATGTGCAAACCTGTCTCTCCTTCTGTTCCTGTCTCGCAGTTTCACTGCCCGTCCCCCATTGCCAAGCCCGTCCCCCGTCGCCCACCCTCCCCCCTGCCTCCCTCCCCCTGCCTCTCCCCCATGCCTGTCCCCCCCGCCACCTCTTCCCCAGCTCATCCCCCTGTCCCCAGTGCTCCTGCCCCCTTCCTCCTACCCCCTCCCACTGCGCCCCAGCTCCCTTACCCCTGGCCCCCTCCTTCCCCTCTGCACCCACCCTGGTGCTGTGAGGCAGCAGTGCAACCACTGTGCCCCCCCCCTCCCCCCCAGCATGTTGACTGTGGGCACTAACCTCCCACCCCTGATCCCGCAGAGGGCCTGACCAGCAGTGACCACCACTCTCTGGGGCGGTGGCAGGGAGTGTGATCAGATTTTTTATGTTGTTAGCCCCCACCCCCCGGCTCCAGGCCTGCGGACGGTGGCAATCGTGGGGTTAACGCCAGGTGCCTGAGGCTGGTTACTGAAGAAAAGGGAAGGATTTAATCGGTTCCGTTCCTGGCCTCTGGATCCCATTAATTACTCCCGCTGTTACTTGCCTTTTACATTATCGCTCGGATTAATGAACTAGTGAAGGGAGTAGTTAACGGGTTCCCCGAAAGCATGGCCAATAAAGACATTGCTTAGTGTCACTGTGGGTCGCACAGCCCAGGGAGAATCCAGATCTAATTCCTATCTGGTGCACACCTGGATTCACAGCTGTCTGCCCTGGTTTTTCCTACTAGTGGAAACTGTGGATTGAATATAAAAGCAGGGAGGTCTTGCTGCAACTGTGTAGGGCACTGGTGAGGCCGCAACTGGAGTATTGTGTGCAGTTTTGGTCACCGCAATTGCGAAAGAATATATTGGCCTTGGAAGGAGTACAGAGAAGGTTCACCAGGCTGATACCGGAGATGAGGGGGTTAGACTATGAAGAGAGATTGAATAGATTGGGTCTGTACTCGTTGGAGTTTTAGAAGGCTGAGGGGGGAATCTTATAGAGATATAACATAATGAAGGGGTTAGATAGGGTAGAGGTAGAGAGATTCTTCCTGCTTGGAAAGGATAGCAGAACTAGGGAGCACAGTCTCAAAATAACGGGGATGGGACAGAGATCGGAGTTGAGGAGGAAATTCTTCACTCAAAGGGTGGTGAGTCTCTGGAATTCTCTGCCCGTTGAGGCTACCTCACTGAATATATTTAAGTCACGGGTAGATAGGTTTCTGATAGACAAGGGAGAAAGCGGGAAAGTGGAACTGATCCAGTCCAGATCAGCCATGATCTTATTGAATGGCGGGGCAGGCTCGAGGGGCTGGATGGCCGACTCCTGCTCCTATTTTTATTTTCCTATCCTTTCCACATCCATTCTGTGTAGGATTCACAGCCAACTGCTCCTTGGGGGATCATCGCAACCTTTTCTAAGTGCTAGCCCAATCCATCACACATCCATTGACTCTGTTCTACACTTCCTGCTGCCTCGGCAAAGCAGCCAATGTAATTAAGGGCTCCACTCATCACCTTTTATCCGTCAGAATAAAGATACAAAAGTCTGGGGCCACCTACCAACTGATTCAAGCACTTTACCCTAACTGGTCCCCCTGACACTAAGAGGCAAGTTGGCATGGCCAATCCACCTGAGGTCACATTACCAACCTACACATTACCTTCCTCCCCGCTGCCGTCAGACTTTTGAATGGACCTGCTGTTTGTCATTTTCATAAATGATCTGGATGAGGAAGTGGAGGGATGGGTTCGTAAGTTCGCCGATGATACAAAGGTCGGTGGTGTTGTGGATGGTCTGGAGGGATGCCAAAAGTTGCAGTGGGACATAGACAGGATGCAAGACTGGGCGGAGAAGTGGCAGATGGACTTCAACGCAGATAAATGTGTAGTGGTCCATTTTGGCAGGAATAATGGGATGAAGGAGTACAATATAAGGGTAGGAGTCTTAGCTGTGTTGTAGAGCAGAAGGATCTCGGGGTCCGGGTCCATAGGACTCTTAAATCGGCCTCGCAGGTGGAGGAAGTGGTCAAGAAGGTGTACAGTGTACTGGCCTTCATTAATCGAGGAATGAGTTTAGGAGTCTTCATAATCGAGGAATAGAGTTTAGGAGTCAGGAGGTAACGATGCAGCTCTATAAGACTCTTGTCAGACCCCAGTTGGAGTATTGTGCGCAGTTCTGGTTGCCTCACTATAGGAAGGATGTAGAGGCTATTGAGAGAGTGCAGAGGAGATTTACAAGGATGCTGCCTGGATTGGGAGGCAGGCCTTATGAAGATAGGTTGAGGGGGCTGGGACTCTTCTCACTGGAGAGACGTAGGTTGAGAGGTGACTGATAGAGGTTTTATAAAATGTTGAGAGGAATAGATAGGGTGGACTCTCAGAGACTATTTCCCTGAGCTGAAATGGTCACTATGAGAGGACACAGATTTAAGGTGCAGGGAACAAATACAAAGGAGATGTTAGGGGTAGGTTTTTCACTCAGAGGGTGGTGAGTGAATGGAACTGACTGCCGTTGGAGGTTGTTGAGGCAACCGCTGGGTCTTTAGAGCTTCTTGATGAGTATATGGAAAAGAATAGGATAGGGGTTATAGATAGGTCTGTGGATTGGTAGACTGTGATCGGCGCAACTCGTGGGCCGAAGGACCTGTTGTGCTGTATTGTTCTATGTTCTACCTCGCACTTTAGTTGATCTTTCTTGACACCCGAACACTACACTCTGCACCCTCTCCTTTCCTTCTCCGTGAACGGTATGCTTTATCCGTACAGCGCGCAAGAAATAATACTTTTCACTGTATCTCAATACACGTGACAATAATAAATGAAATCAAATGCAGACTGTCATTGAGTTTGGGTGGGGGGGGGGGGGGGGGGGGGGGGGGGGGGGCGGCGGTGGTCGTTGGGTGATATCGAGGCCACGCAAGATCTCACTCAGTTCCTGCTGTTTGGATACAGAACGCTCTAATCTCTGGAAAAAAGATCCCAAAATTGGGAATGAGAAGAATTTCTTCTCTGTCCGAGGGTCGTCTGAGAAGCGGAGTCTTGGGACAAGGGGAGTTGAGGTTTGTGAGTGTTGGGGTGGGAGGCGGGGGTGGAGGGGGGAGGAGGCAGGTTGGAGAGTGGATTTGATCAGGATACCGTCCAGAACAGCCACGACCTTATTGAACAACGCAGAGGGCCGGAGGAGACAAACGTTAACATTTATTCCTAGAGGGTTGGAATACAAGAGCAGGGATGTGTTGCTGAGGCTTTGGTCACACCCCATGTTGTAAGCAGCTTTTAGGCCCCATACCCAAGGAAGGATGCGCTGGCCTTGGAAAGGATCCGGAGGAAGTTCACGAGAATGATCCCTAGAATGAAGGGTTTGTTATATGAAGATTGGTTGAGGACTCGGGGTCTGTATTTGATGGAGTTTAGAAGGATGAGGAAGGGATCTTATTGATACTGTGAGGCCTGGATAGAGTGGACATCGACAGGATGTTTCCACTAGTAGGAAAAACTCGAACCAGAGAGGGCACAACCTCAGGCTAAAGGGACGATCCTTTAAAACAGAGATGAGGAGGAATTTCTTCTTTGGGGAATCTGTGGAACTGTTTGCCGCAGAAGGCTGTGGAGGGCCGGGTCATTGAGTGTCTTTAAGACAGAGATGGATAAGTTCCTGATGAATATGGGGATTAGGAGTTATGGGGAAAAGGCAGGAGAATGGGGATGCTATGATTGAATGGACTGGGGGGCCAGAGCCTCAGCACAGACCCCCCCCCCCCTCCACCTCTGTGCTCAGTTGACCCAGACTGGGGGTAGTGTGCCGAGCAGGGATTGAACTCTATATTACGGTGAGAGGGTAACTCTGTGGCATGTGCCACCAGACGGTCTGATTTGGCTTTAATGATCTCTTTTCCCCCGGCCCTGCAGCTTCTGGGCTGTTGCCCTCCCATATTTGGCCAGCCGGCTAATCCGCTGCAGGCCGAGAGTGTCTTCGATGCACTGCAGCTCCAGCGGGCCGAGTTATAACTGGAGCTATTTAAGACGCAGGAAGTACTTGTTGATCTCTCTGTGTGAATTCCTGACCAGTGAGTAAGATTTGCTGTGGGGAAACAGCTCCTTCGATTCGCAAGCAGGATTGCAGTGCGGCCTACAGGGCCAGGCTTCTGCCAAGACTTGGCACCAGGGGCGGGATGGAGCCTGGATGCCCCAAGTGTGTTTCCAAAACCCTAGTTTTTTTTGGATCGGAGAGAGTTTTTGTGTTTTTATTTCAGAGTGAGGTTGAATGGCGTGCAAAGTAATGGTTTGCAGAGATTTTTGAGCTGGGTTAGTGCTGCTACCTCACAGAGACCCAGGTTCGATTCCCGGCTCGGGTCACTGTCTGTACGGAGTCTGCACGTTCTCCCCGTGTCTGCGTGGGTTTCCAGAGGTTCTGGTTTCCTCCCACAGTCTGACAGACGTGATGATTCAGGTGCATGAACCCCAAACACTATTGGAATTTCACTGTAACTTCATTGCAATGTTAATGTAAGCCTTACTTGTGACTAATAAATAAATTTTTTTTTGTTGTGAGTTATTCCCACAGGCGCCAGGAGGGTTGAGGAGGTTTACTCAAGAACTCACTTTCTGTACCCAGGGCTGAAGGGGTATAATTGGCTTCAGTGAGGGGTTGGGAGATGTGTTTCCTCACACAGAGGAATGTGGAGGCATCCTCACACTTTCCCCTCGAGTGTGTGGTGTGGGAGCTGGAACTGCTGTCAAAGGGCTAGTATTGCAGTGGTGGGCCAAGTGGCCACTCCCTGTGTTTCACCCCTGCTCCCTCACCCTCTTGCCCCCTCCCCGTCCCCTCTCTTTTTCTCCCTCCTCCTCTTTCCCCCCCTCTCTCTCCCTGTCTCTTTCTCTGTCCCTCCTTCCCCCTTCCATCCCCCCGCTCTCCCCCTTCCCTACTCTCTCTCTCCCTCCCTCCTCCCCATTCCCTACACCGAGGTTAATCTTGACACCAGGCAAGTTTAGGTTGCAGTGATAAGGGAGCGGTCTGATTTGTGACGAATTAGGGGCAATTTGTCTTGTGGTTTGATTCCTCTGGGATGTGTTTGCAGCAGGAGATTAGAGTGAGAGAGGGACAGTGAAAGGGAGGAGGGGGGAGAGGGAGTTGGAGGGAGGGGGAGCGAGGGAGGGAGGGAGGAGCTGCAGTGGGTCACGGAGGTGAAAGGGACAGTGTTGTAAAACTCAGCCCCTCTCCATCCCTCAGCCAGGATATTCCAAATTGGGCTCAGCATTCCTCCCCCCCCCCGTACCCCCGTCCCTCCCCCACCCCGGTGCGGCTCCGGGGACAGAGCTGGCTTTATCCTGCAGCGGGCAGGGTTGTCTCTGTGCTGTTACTGTGGTCTGGGTTGAGTTCAGTGGGAACAGGCTGCCACACAGCCGATTTCCTGTGGCTCATTCCGACTCTACCGGTGATTCCAGTTGGGAAGAGCTCAGTATTCCCAGGCTGCCAGCCGCTCTGAATCTGCCCTTGTTCTCGGGGGCCCGGGTGTGTGAATGGAGCTTTGAGTCCTGACCTAGTTGGGGGGGGGTGGTGGCAGAGTCTCAGTACAGAACCGCCCCCCCCCCCCCCAAACCCCCACACTGCGCTCAACTCACCCAGACTGGGGGCCAGACCCTCAGCACAAATCCCCTCCCCCCAACACACTCAACTCACCCAGACTGGGGGGGCAGTGCTTCAACACAGAACCCCCCCCCCACCAACTCTGTGCTCAGAGACTTGGGGGGGGGAGGGGGAAACAGAGCCTCAGGCACCGACCCCCCCCCCCACAATGCTCAGCTCACCCCACCCGGACTGGGGACAGTCAAGTGTCAGGCCAGCTGCCCCTCCACCCTCCCTCCCACCCCCAGTTCCTGCACCCAGCATCTCCCCGCCCCCCTCCCTCGCTCACACCCCTCACTCACCTTTGTCCTGTAATCACTCCCTTCTAACCCGTAGTCTTGCCCACCAACCCCATCCCCCCTCCCCTCGCACTCCATTCCCCACCCCACCCCCTGCCTAACGGGGACACATCTGGATTGCACACTGTTACAGGACATGGTGTAATGGGGGTACATCTGGACTGTATGCAGTTACAGGATGGAGTGTAATGGGAATGCATCTGGAGTGCACGCTGTTACAGGACAAGGTGTAATGAGGCTATATGTGGACTGTGCACTGTTACAGAATGGTTGCAATGGGGAGCCATCTGGATTGTACACTGTTACAGGACAGTGGGATGGGGATATATCTAGACTGTATGTTGTTACAGAATGGGAGGTAATGGACTGCATATTATTACAGATGAGGTGCAATGAGGACATGTGGACTGTACTCTGTTACAGGACAGGGTGTAATGAGGACATGTGGACTGTACTCTATTACAGAACGGGATGTAATGGGGACATGTGGACTGTTACAGGACGGGGTGTGATGGGGACATGTGGACTGTACACTGTTACAGAACAGGGTGTAATGGGGACATGTGGACTGTACACTGTTACAGGACAGAGTGTAATGGGGACACGTGGACTGTACTCTGTTACAGGATGGGGTGTATTAGGAACACGTGGACTGTACTCTGTTATAGGACGGAGTGTAATGGGGACATGTGGACTGCGCTCTGTTACAGGATGGGGTGTAATGGGGACATGTGGACTGTACTCTGTTACAGGATGGGGTGTAATGGGGACATGTGGACTGTACTCTGTTACAGGATGGGGTGTAATAGGGACATGTGGACTGTATTCTGGGGTATATTGGGGATAATGAGATTTGGATTGGTGCCCCATTCAGTTTTTTTGTTATTGCTGGAGTGATGTCTGTGTTTTGACCCCATTCTCCCCTCTCCCCTCGGGGAATGTTCCCACCCTTCTTGACGTTGATGGAGTCTCGCTCCAGAACACTGCGCTAATTATCCCTCAGCACCGGCCCTTAATCCACAACGGATTTGCCTGCTCCAGAAAGCTGCTTTCAGGAAAAGCTGGTCATTAAAATCTCCAGAGCCTCGGAATTCCTCTTCTTGCGTGACACAGGTTGTAAGTCCCAGTCTGGTGAAGACTGTCTCCTCCGTCTGGACGAACCTTGGCAGTCTGGGATCCCAGCCAGTCGGAGACCAGTGGGGAGTTGGAAGTGGCTCCGGATTGACCATCAAACTTTGTTCCAAGATGCAGTCCTTGCCTCCCCTTCTCTCTCCCTCCCCCTCCGCTCCCCTGCCCCTCTGATAGGTGTCACGGTGGTTAGCACTGCTGCCTCACAGCACCAAGGACCCGGTTCGATTCCCGGCCTGGGTCAACGTCTATGCGGAATCTGCACATTCTCCCTGTATCTGCATGGGTTTCCTCCAGGTGCTCCGGTTTCCTCCCACAAGACTTGTATTGACCCGAATTGGTGCCGGAGTGTGGTGACTAGAGGAATTTCACAGTAACTTCATTGCAGTGTTAATATATTTGATTTAATTTGATTTATTATCACATATATTAACACGCAGTGAAAAGTATTGTTTGCACGCTATACAGACAAAGCATACTGTTCATAGAGAAGGGAAGGAGAGAGTGCAGAATGTAGTGTTATAGCTAGGGTTTAGAGAAAGATCAACTTAATGCGAGGTAGGTCCATTCAAAAGTCTGACAGCAGCAGGGAAGAAGCTGTTCTTGAGTCAGTTGGTACGGGACCTCAGACTTTTGTATCTTTTTCCCAATGGAAGAAGGTGGAAGAGAGAATGTCCGGGGTGCATGGGGGCCCTTAATTATGCCGGCTACTTTGCCAAGGAGCAGGAAGTGTAGACAGAGTCAATGGATGGGACTGGTTTGTGAGATGGATTGGGCTACATTCACGACCTTTTGTAATTCCTTGCGGTCTTGGGCAGAGCAGGAGCCCATACCAAGCTGTGATACAACCAGAAAGAATGTTTTTTTAAATGATACATCTGTAAACGTTTTAGCTGACATGCCCAAATTTCCCTAGTCTTTCTGAGAAAGTAGAGACGTGGGTGGGACTTTCTTAACTATAGTGTCGGCAACAGGGGACCAGGACAGGTTGTTGGTGCTCTGAACACCTAGAACAGTGAAGCTCTTGACCCTTTCTACATCGTCCCCGTTGAGGCATGTTCTCCTTCCTCAAATCGATGGAGATCTCCTTTGTTTTGTTGACACTGAGGGAGGGATTATTGTCGCCCACCCTCTCGTTCCTGTACGATAAGCCTTACTCGCCACTAATAAATAAATCAACTTTGCTACAACTTTGTGTGACACAATGTAGGGTTTAAACCCGCTTGTCAAGATAGTGCGTCTCTCACACACACACACACACACCGCCCTGCGTCCACAGCTCTCCGACGTCTTACAGGTAGCCTCGGGAATCAGGGTGGATCGGCTTTATTGAGAAGCGGTTGCTAATGGATACGGCCTCACTGTTTGTCTTGGTCCCCGGCCGCTCCACAGGAGGGAGAGCAGCGATCTTGGCAAGCTGTTTCATCATAAGTCAGAAAGGAGAGCTTTCTTTTTCCACACTCCCTCTCCCTGCGAAAGCTCAGACATTCCATCCTCCCTGGATTGCAGTTTGTGTCACACCATCCAGAGGACTGGAATGTGGGATATTTCTGGAACCTTGTACCTCACTTCTGATGCTTTCCTTTCTCGAAGCCTCTCAGTGCTCCTGTTGCGTTCCTGTTAAAGTTGATTTGTTAGCCTCTTGAGTAAGGCTTACGTCAACGCTGCAGTGAAGTTACTGCGAAATTCCCCTAAGTGGCCACACTCCTGTTCGGGTTATGCTGAGGGAGAATTCAGCCCGGCCGCTGCACTCTAACCGGCACGTCTTTGGGAGGAAACCCACGCAGATGCGGGGAGAATGTGCACACAGACGGTGACCCAAGCCGGGAATCGAACCCGGGTCCCTGGCGCCGTGAGGCAGCAGCACTAACCACCGTGCTGCCCTCGGGTTTCGGTGTACGGAATTACACTGGGTTGTTTGGGCCTAGTCACAGCCTGGAGCACAGAACGATACAGCCCCAGGACCAGGCCCTTCGGCCCAAGATATCGTGCCGAGCGTGGTGCCAAATTAAGCTAATCCCTTCTGTCTGCCCTTGGCCCCTGTACCTCTATTCCTTGCCCAGTGGCACAGTGGTTAGCGCTGCTGCCTCACAGCGCCGGGGACCCGGGTTCGATTTCCGGCTTGGGTCACTATCTATATGGAGTCTGCACGTTCTCCCCATGTCTGCGTGGGTTTCCTCCGAGTGCTCCAGTTTCCTCCCACAGTCTGAAAGACGTGCTGGTTAGGGTACATTGGCTAAATTCTCCCTCAGTGTACCCGAACAGGCACCGGAGTGTGGTGAGCGGGGGGGTTTAATAGCGTATCTCACCCAGGCCCTCTTCCCTGTAACCCCAACATTCATAGAAACCTTACAGTACAGAGCCATTCAGCCCATCAAGTCTGTACCAATCACAATCCCACCCAAGCCCTACTCCC
This sequence comes from Sphyrna mokarran, assembly GCA_024679065.1. Taxonomy (NCBI): domain Eukaryota; kingdom Metazoa; phylum Chordata; class Chondrichthyes; order Carcharhiniformes; family Carcharhinidae; genus Sphyrna; species Sphyrna mokarran. The sequence continues at coordinate 5,390,312 of JAGIQG010000035.1, read as the reverse complement.
ATCTCTCTATATATTTTACCCACTAATCTACACATCATCGGATACTAAGGGACAATTTAGCATGGCTAATCAACCAAACCCGCACATCTTCGTACTGAGAGACGAAACCGGAGCACCCAGAGGAAACCCGCACAGACACGAGGAGAATGTGCAAACTCCACACAGACGGTGACCCGAGCCGGGAATCGAACCTGGATCCCTGGAGCTGTGAAGCAGCAGTGCCACCCATAAGTACGATGCATTGAGTATGGCCGATGACCCTAAAAGTGCATCTTTTCGGACTGTGGGAGGAAACCGGAGCACCCAGGGAAAACCCACGCAGACATGGGGAGAACGTGCAGACTCCCCACAGACAGTGACCCAAGCTGGGAATTGAACCCGGGTCCCTGGCACTGAGAGGAAGCAGTGCCGACCAGCATGACACACTGTAAACCCAGATGTAATATTTGTTGATAAAGGAATATTAAAGGATGGTGGGAGCCTGTGGGTTTGGAGACGGTTCGTGTGGGGAGTATTGTGGGAAGGATTGGTCTCCTTATTAAAGGAAAGGTGTAGGGGTGTTAGAAGCAGTTCAGAGAAGGTTTGTTTGACCAACGCTGATGGACGAATTCTTTTATGAGGAAAAGTTGGAGAGATTAGGTTTGTATCCACATAAGTTTAGCAGAATAAGAGGTGATTTGATCAAAACCTTTAAGATGCTGAGGGTTGTTGACAGGGTGGGTGTGAAGACGATGTTTGATCTTGTGGAGGAATTGAGAACTATGGGGTCGCTGTTTAAAAATAAAAGGGGGTGGAGTGACCCATTTAAGACAGAGGTGAGGAGAATTCTTATTATTGAGGATGGAGAGTTTCTGGAACTCTTCCTCAGAAGGCAGTGGAGCAGAGGCTTTGAATATTTGTAAGGCCGAGCGAGAGAGATTCTTGGGGGTGAAAGGTTATCGGCGAGAATGTAGGTGGGATTCCAATCAGGTCAGTGTGATCCTATTGAATGGGAGAGCAGGGTGGAGGGGCCGAGTGGCCTCCCCTGGTTTCAGATTGGTATGTTAGTATGTGAAATGCTACCTCAGGATTAACGAGTGAAGAGGTTGGTTGTCAGACCTGGAATGACTCAGACATACAGGTTTTTTGTTCAATCACCATTGTTTTACCCTCCCCCTCCCCGCCTCCTCAGCTACCACCCACCACCCCCCCCCCCCCACACCTCAGCTCACCGATTCACTCATACCCCTCCCCAGCCCCCTTCCCCATCATCGCTTGCCTGCTCTCTGTATCTAACCCTGTGCTGTACCTGTCCTGGGAGTGTTTGATGGGCTACAGTGTAGAGGAGCTTCACTCTGTATCTAACCCTGTGCTGTATCTGTCCAGGGAGTGTTTGATGGGGACAGTGTAGAGGAGCTTCACTCTGTATCTAACCCTGTGCTGTATCTGTCCAGGGAGTGTTTGATGGAGACAGTGTAGAGGAAGCTTTATTCTGTATCTAACCCCGTGTTGTACCTGTCCAGGGAGTGTTTGATGGGGGGACAGTGTAGAGGAGCTTCACTCTGTATGTAACCCTGTGCTGTATCTGTCCAGGGAGTGGTTGATGGGGGACAGTGTAGAGGGAGCTTTACTCTGTATCTAACCCTGTGCTGTACCTGTCCTGGGATTGTTTGATGGGGGGACAGTGTAGAGGGAGATTTACTCTGTATCTAACCCCGTGCTGTACCTGTCCTGGGAGTGTTTGATGGGGACAGTGTAGAGGGAGCTTTACTCTGTATCTAACCCCGTGCTGTACCTGTCCTGGGAGTGGTTGATGGGGGACAGTATAGAGGGAGGTTTATTATAAAGTTAAGGATGGTATTAGGCTGGTTAATTTTGTGAGTCTAATTCCTGTGTTTTCTTTCTCTGGGTTTAGAACCGGAAGTTTTGGAACGTTTGCCGGTCTCCGGCTGTTCCGAGGCGGTGCAGATTGTGAAGTGTGAGTGCGCTGACCCCTGGACGGAGAAAGGCAATTCAGCCGGCGCCAGCTGGGGTCCGAGCGAGCCGTCTCCTGCCCCCTCTGCCTCCGGGACCTCCGTCGCCGTGGCAACGTGCCCCGGCCAGGATCCGGGCGCCGGTGCTGCTGCTGGGTGGCCGGCTGGTGGCGCCGGACGGGTGGCGGAGGGGGGCGGGATCTGGTACAATCCCATCCCGGAGGACGATATCCCGGTGCGTGCTGCTCGGAGGCCGGGGAGCAGCCGGGCGCAGTGGTACGTGGAGGCTCCAGCGGCCGGAGAGGGCGCACCGCAGCACGCTGGCGTTGCGGCGATGCCCAGCGGGGCCGGAGGATCGCTGGAACAGAGGACACCCAGATGTGACTTCAAATCTTCACCCGGCAACACGCGAAAGCCTTCGGGGGAGATTCCAGCCGCTGGCGCATCCCGGAGCCAGTGTGGGAGCGGTGCCCAGAAAGCTGAACCATCCGGTGAGCTGTAAATCCCAGCGTCGTATTCCCAAATCCAAATCACACAACTCCCTCTCCTTGCCTTCTCCCCTGTCTGCTCTATGAACAGTATGCTTCGTCTGTGCAACTTGTGAGACTTTTCTCTGTATGCATATGGCGGGGGGGGGGTGTGGGTGTTCTGATGGCCCAGTGGTATTATCGCTGGACCGGTAATCCAGAAACTTAACCGGGCACCCGGGGTTCGAATCCCGCCAGGGTGGGATTTGAATTCAATTTAAAAAAAATCTGGAATTAAGAATGACTGATGACCCACTGTGGGAAAATCCCATCTGGCTCCTTTCTTAGGGAAGGAAATCTGTTGTCCTTACCCCGGTCTGGCCTACATGGGACTCCGGAGCTGAGCGGTTGGCTCTCTACTGCCCCTCCAAGGGCAACTAGAGTTGGGCAGTAAATGCCATCCAGCAATGTCTGCGAATTAATAAAGAAAAATGATACAAATTAAATTATGGCGTACTTCCTCCCGTCCTGTGGGAATGCTATTCCCTTCTCCTGGTTTCCCCATCTCTATCCCGTTTGTTTCAGAGCAAACTACAGTGCAGAAGAAGGCCTTTCAGCCCATCGAGTCTGCGCCAACCACTATCCTACAATCCCATTTACTTATTCCACTATCCCGCTGATACCAAAGGGCAATTTAGCACGGTTGATCCACCCAACCCACGCTTTTTTTGGGACTGTGGGAGGAAACCGGAGCATCCGGAGGAAACCCATGCAGACACGGGGAGAACGTGCAGAGTGCACACGGACCTGAGCCGGGAATCGAACCCAGGTCCCTGGCGCTGTGAGGCAGGAGCGCTAACCACTGCGCCACCGCACGCACCGTTCTGGAGATGCCGGCACTCCGGAGATGTCCTTCCTGAGTTCGAGAATTCCGAACTGGGAACGGACCAGCCCATCCAGTTGCTGTGCCTCATTCCTTCGTCCCCAAGTCCCCGAATCTGGGTGGGATTCTCCTTATCCTGACGGGAGGCTGAGAACAAAGAACAATACAGCACAGAAAACAGGCCCTTCGGCCCTCCAAGCCTTTGCTTGCTCATTAGTCCAACTAGACCACTCTTCTGTATCCCTCCATTCCCAGTCTGCTCATGTGACTATCCAGGTAAGTCTTAAACCATCCCAGCGCGTCCAATTCCACCACATTACTTGGCAGCGCGTTCCAGGCCCCCACCATCCTCTGCGGAAGAAAGAAGTCCCTCTGATATCTGAGTTAAACCTCGCCTCTCTCACCTTGAACCCGTGACTCCTCGCGATTGTAACCTTGCGAAAAAATGTCCCCCCTATCCGAAGCCTTCATAACTTTGTACACCTCTATTAGGCCTCCCCTCATTCTCCGTCTTTCCAGGGAGAACAACCCCAGTTTGCCCAACCTCTCCTCATAGCTAATGCCCTCCCTACCAGGCAACATCCTGGTAAACCTTCTCTGCACTCTCTCCGAGGCCTACACATCCTTTTGGTAGTGAGGCGACCAGAACTGGACGCAGTGCTCCAAATGCGGCCTAACCAATGTACTATAGAGCTGTAACATCAGACGCCAATTTTTATACGCTATGAAGGTGCGGATGTGGACGGAATATTCTCTGAACCTCCCCCCCCAACCCCAACCTTTCCATGTTTTCTCCTGACAGACGGTGTGACAGTCTCGGGAACGGACAGGAAATCGTCACCAGGCCCCAGTCCCAGGCCTCCCAAGAAGAGCTCGGCGGCCCACCGATCGCTTTCCGACCGGGTCAAGTCCCCCGGCACAGTCCGCCGCCTCTCCATGAAGATGAAGAAGCTTCCGGAACTCAGGCGCAAGCTGAGCCTGCGGGGGGCCTCACGCCCCGGTCGCCACGACAACGACGGCGCAGAGGCGAGCGGGAGGGTCACCCCCTCCTCGCCGCCGCCCGTCTCCAACGTCATCTGCCGTTACCACCTGGACAGCAGCGTGTCGGGCCGCTGGAGGAAGCAGCGGAGCTGCCGGGCGCCGGGCAAGGCCGGTTACCTCAGCGACGGCGACTCGCCCGAGCTGGTCGCCAAGGCGGGCAAGGCCGGGACCTGGCAGCCGGCCGGGGCCAGGCTGGACACGGGCTCTTTCCGCCCCTACGGGAGCAGCGAGCAGCTGCGGTGCCTGCAGTACCTCTCGGGCCTCCTCAACGTCCGCCTCTACGGCATCGAAGGACTCAGGCTTCCCCGCGCCGGCCTCGCAGACGTCTTCTGCGCCATCCAGGTGGACTCGGTCAGCAAGGCTCGCACGGCCGTGCTGACCTGTCAGGAGCCCTTCCTCAGCCTCGATCACACCTTCAACATCGAGCTGGAACACTCACAGCTCCTCAAGCTCCTGCTCTACAGCTGGGATCCCAGCTCCGCCCGAAACCGCCTCTGCTGCCACGGGACCGCCGTGCTGCCCCCACTCTTCAAAGGTAGGTCCAAACCAACTTGCTCTCACGCCTGCTTCCTCTCTGGCTCCCCGTCTCCCTATTGCCCCGTCACCCCATCGCCCCCTCACTTCCTCTCCCCCATCTCCCCTTCACCTCCTTGCCTCCTACTCTCTCTGTTGCCCTCTTTCCCTCTTCTCCCTCTCTCCCCATCCTCCCCAATCCTTCCCTGTCTCCCCCATCTCCATTGTTGCCCCCCTCCCTCCCCTTCCCCCCCTCCCCTCCCTCCCCTCCCCTCCCTCCCCACCCTCCCTCCCCCCCCCTCCCATCTTCCCTCTCCCTCCACCTTCTACCCCCGCCGTCTCCCCTATGTTCCTCCATCATTCCTCCTTCCCCTTCCTCTTCCCCCGCTCTTCCATCTTCCTCCCCCTGGCCCTACACCTTTCATCCCCAGTCGCCCCCTCCTCCCCGTCTCCTCATTGCCACAGGCGCACATGTTCTTTAACACAAACCTCCAGGTGCAGACTAGTTAACCATGGGGGCTGAGGAGGGGGTGGGAGGCAGAGGTGGGTGTGGAAGAGGTGGGGGAGGAGGGAGTGGGATACAGACGAGGAGGGGGGATAGAGTACAGAGGAGGGATGGTGGGGGTGTATGGGAGGGGGAGGATAGGAGATGGATGCGGAGGAGGGGATCTGGAGGAAGGAGGTGCGGATGAGGGGATGGGTGTAGAGGAGGAAGGGCTGCAGGAGGCGGTTTGTTTTTTTAACTCAGACCAAGATGTGGAGATGCCGGTGTTGGACTCGGGTAAACCCAGAAAGAAGTCTCACAACGCAAGGTTAAAGTCCAACAAGTTTATTTGGAAACACAAGCCACAAGCTTTCGGAGTGAGATTCCCACTCACCTGACAAAGGAGCAGTGCTCCAAAAGCTAGTGGCTTTAGCTACCAAATAAATCTGTTGGAGCTGGTGCTGTGAGAGTTTTAACTCAGGGCAAGGCAGGAGGTGGCGGACGCTGGGAATATCACCACAGGGGGCCCAGCGTCCAGAATCGCTTCTCATAAACAGCCTCCTCCCTCCGCCACATCCCTCTTCCCTTCCTCCCACCCCCTCCCCAATCTTTCCCAAAATAGGAATTGGCCCCGATCCAACTGCAAGTCAGAAATCGGAATTCTACTTCCCATAAATGGGAAGGTTCAGCATGTTTGTAGCTGGTTTGGATTTATTCTCACACAGAGGGAGGCATCGCTGGCAAAAGTTGCAGAGAGGAGTGTGTGCAACCCCTCTCTCTCACACACACACACTGTTACACCCCAGCACTGTAATACAGGATAGCACTGTCTCTCTCTCTCACACTGTTACACCCCAGCACTGTAATACAGGATAGCACTGTCTCACATATGCACACTGCCATATCCCAGCACTGTAATACAGGATAGCGCTGTCTCTCTCTCTCACACTGCTACACCCCAGCACTGTAATACAGGATAGCACTGTCTCTCTCTCTCACACTGCTACACCCCAGCACTGTAATACAGATAACACTGTCTCTCTCTCTCACACTGCTACACCCCAGCACTGTAATGCAGATAACACTGTCTCTCTCTCTCACACTGCTACACCCCAGCACTGTAATACAGATAACACTGTCTCTCACACACACACTGCTACACCCCAGCACTGTAATACAGGATAGCACTCTCTCTCTCTCTCTCACACTGTTACACCCAGCACTGTAATACAGGATAGCACTGTCTCTCACACACACACTGCTACACCCCAGCACTGTAATACAGGATAGCACTGTCTCTCACACACACACACTGCTACACCCCAGCACTGTAATACAGGATAGCACTGTCTCTCTCACACACACACACTGTTACAGCCCAGCACTGTAATACAGGATAGCACTGTCTCTGTCACACACACTGCTACACCCCAGCACTGTAATACAGGATAGCGCTGTCTCTCTCACACACGCACTGCTACACCCCAGCACTGTAATACAGGATAGCATTGTCTCTCTCTCACACATGCTACATCCCAGCACTGTAATACAGGTAGCACTGTCTCTCTCGCACACACACACTGCTACACCCAGCACTGCAATACAGGATAGTATTGTCTGTCTCACACACCACACTGTTAACAGCCCAGCACTGTAATACAGGATAGCACTATCTCTCTCTCTCACACACACACTGCTACACCCCAGCACTGTAATACGGATAGCACTGTCTCTCACACACACACTGTTACAAGCCCAGCACTGTAATATAGGATAGCACTGTCTGTCTCATACACACACTGTTACAGGCCAGCACTGTAATATAGGATAGCACTGTCTGTCTCACACACACACTGCTACACCCCAGCACTGTAATACAGCATAGCACTGTCTCTCTCACACACACACACTGCTACACCCGCACTGTATTACAGGATAGCACTGTCTCTCTCCTCACACACACACTGCTACACCCCCAGCACTGTCTGTCTCACACACACACTGTTATAGCCCAACACTGTAATACAGGATAGCACTGTCTCTCTCACACACACTGTTACAGCCCAGCACTGTAATACAGGATAGCGCTGTCTCTCACACACACACTGCTACACCCCAGCACTGTAATACAGGAGAGCACTGTCTCTCACACACACACTGCTACACCCCAGCACTGTAATACAGGACAGTATTGTCTGTCTCACACACATACTGTTACAGCCCAGCACTGTAATACAGGATAGCACTATCTCTCTCTCACACACACACTGCTACACCCCAGCACTGTAATACGGGATAGCACTGTCTGTCTCACACACACACTGTTACAGCCCAGCACTGTAATACAGGATAGCGCTGTCTCTCTCACACACACACTGCTACACCCCAGCACTGTAATACAGGATAGCACTGTCTCTGTCACACACACTGCTACACCCCAGCACTGTAATACAGGATAGCGCTGTCTCTCTCACACACGCACTGCTACACCCCAGCACTGTAATACAGGATAGCACTGTCTCTGTCACACACACTGCTACACCCCAGCACTGTAATACAGGATAGCGCTGTCTCTCTCACACACGCACTGCTACACCCCAGCACTGTAATACAGGATAGCACTATCTCTCTCTCACACACACACTGCTACACCCCAGCACTGTAATACGGGATAGCACTGTCTGTCTCACACACACACTGTTACAGCCCAGCACTGTAATACAGGATAGCGCTGTCTCTCTCACACACACACTGCTACACCCCAGCACTGTAATACAGGATAGCACTGTCTCTCTCACACACACACACTGTTACAGCCCAGCACTGTAATACAGGATAGCACTGTCTCTGTCACACACACTGCTACACCCCAGCACTGTAATACAGGATAGCGCTGTCTCTCTCACACACGCACTGCTACACCCCAGCACTGTAATACAGGATAGCACTGTCTCTGTCACACACACTGCTACACCCCAGCACTGTAATACAGGATAGCACTGTCTCTGTCACACACACTGCTACATCCCAGCACTGTAATACAGGATAGCGCTGTCTCTCTCACACACACACACTGTTACAGCCCAGCGCTGTAATACAGGATAGCTGTTTGCGTCGTGGAGAAGTGAACATGTTGGTTAAATCGAGAGCAGCTGCAGGAAGGGAGCTGATATGAATTCCTGTCGCTCTGGAGTAACCTTGGTGGGAGTTTCTGCACCTTGCCGCACTGGGTAGGGCTGGTCTCATTGTGGAGGGGCCGGTGCTCCTTAATCCCAGCGTTTCTCCGCGAGGAAGTGCTCTGATTACCAAGTCCTGTTTACTCCGCTAACAGCCAAGGTTCAATAGGCAGCTTCCTCCTCAGAGTCAGCAGCTGTTGCCTGCCTGACCTCGCCGTCACCTCGTACACATGGGGCAGTAATAACAGCAAATGGCGTATGCCATGATTGTATCTGCGCCGGAGATTCACAGAGAACAAAATCGCATAATACCCCCAGTCACTATCTATAGGAGGATTCCCCCAGCCGCTCCCCAGCGGGGGGGATTCCCCCAGCCGCTCCCCAGCGGGGGGGATTCCCCCAGCCACTCCCCAGCGGGGGGGGATTCCCCCAGCCGCTCCCCAGCGGGGGGGGATTCCCCCAGCTGCTCCCCAGCGGGGGGGATTCCCCCAGCCGCTCCCCAGCGGGGGGGATTCCCCCAGCCGCTCCCCAGCGGGGGGGATTCCCCCAGCCGCTCCCCAGCGGGGGGGATTCCCCCAGCCGCTCCCCAGCGGGGGGGGGGGGGGGGGAATTTCCCTAGTCGCTCCCCCGTAAGGGGGAGGAATTCCCCAGTCGCTCCCCCCCCGCAGCGAGATTCCCCTGGCCAGTCTGATGGGGGATTCCCCTAGGCGGTCCCCACAGGGGGAATCCCCTGACTGGTCCGCATGGGGATTTTCCGAGTTGTCTGTAATTCACAGGGAACGTGCATTGACTGGAATCTGTTTGGAATGTTTGTCAGAATTATTGATTGGATTTTGTCCTTGCAACGTGAGTGTAAGTGGTAAGGTCAGCATTTTTTGCCCATCCCTAATTGCCCCTGAGACGCTGAGAGCTTGTTTTCTCTTGTGGGAGAGTCTGAGAGCAGAGGGCATCAGCTTAGAGTGAGGGGGTCACCCATTTAACACAGAGCTGCGGAGGAATCTCTGCTCTCCGTGGGGAGTGAATCTGTGGAACTCTTTCCTCAGAGACTGCCTCGTTAAGTACATTCAAAGCTGAGAGAGACAGATTCTTAATCAGTAGGGGAATCGAGGGTTAAGGAGATACGGCAGGAAACATAGATGATAGATGCAGGAGGAGGCCATTTAGCCCTTCGAGCCTGCTTCACCATTCATCACGATCATGGTTGATTGTCCAAGTCAATAGCCTAATCCTGCTTTCCCCCCAAAACTTTTGATACCATTCACTATATCCAGCTGCTTCTTGAATTTAGGTGTCTAGGAGTCTCAGTGGATAGCACTGCTGCCTCAGGGACCCGCGTTCGATTCCCACCTCGGGCCATTCTCTGTGCGGAGTTTGCACATTCTCCCCATGTCTGCATGGGTTTCCTCCTGCAGTCTGAAGATGTGCGGGTCAGGCTGATTGACCATATTAATTTGACCCTGGTGTCAGGGAGGGTTAGCAGGGGTAAAAATGTGGGGTTATGGGGATAGGGCCCGGTGGGATTGTGGTCAGTGCAGACTCAATGGGCCGAATGGCCTCCTTCTGCACTGTGGGGATTCTATGCATAACTTCCCTTGGGAATGAATTCCTCAGGGTCACCAGTCTCTGGGTAAAATGTCTCCTCACTTCTGTCCTAAATGGTTTACCCTGAATTCTCAGACTGTGACCCCTGGGTCTGGACTCCCCCCCACCCTCCCCCCACCATTGGGAATATCCTCCCTGCATCTACCCTGTCTCATCATGTTAGAATTTTATGAGTCTCCATGAGATTCCCCCCTCACAGAAAATGAAGTTGAGGATTACCACATCAGATCAGCCATGATCTTATTGAATGCAGAGGAAATTCGATGGGCCAAATAGCCTATTTCTGCTCCTATGTCTTCTGGTTTAATTTCATCATAGAGTTATAGAATCCCTGCAGTGCAGAAGAAGGCCATTTGGCACATTGGTTCTGCACTGACCACACTGCATGTTCTCCCCATGTCTGCGTGGGTTTCCTCCGGGTTGCTCCGGTTTCTCCCCACATGCTGGTTAGGCTGCGTTGGCCGTGCTAAATTCTCCCTCACTGTACTGAACAGGTGCCTCAGTGGGGAATTTTTACAGTAACTTCATTGCAGCGTTAATATAAATCTACCCGAATAAATAAACTTTAAAAAGTTTAATCCCACAAATTTACTCTGCTAACCCCTCTGACACTAAGGAATAATTTACCATGGCCAATCCATTTAACCTATACGTCATCTGGACTGTGGGAGGACATCCACGCAGACATGGGGAGAATGTGCAGACTCCACATAGACCTGAACAGGCGCAGGAATGTGGCAACAAGGGGGATTTCACAGTAACTTCATTGCGGTGTTAATGTAAGCCTTACTTGTGATAAATAACCTTTGAGAAGCTTTACTTTAGACAGTGACCCGAGGTCAGAATTGAACCCGGCTCCCTGGCATTGTGAGGCAGCAGTGCTAACCACTGTCCACTCCCAAATTTGCTTTTGGGGCAGCACGGACAGTGGGTTGCTGCTTCACAGCTCCAGGGTCCTGGGTTCGATTCCCGGCTTGAGTCACTGAATGTGGGGAGTTTGCACATTCTCCTCGTGTCTGCATGGGTTTCCTCTGGGTGCTCCGGTTACCTCCCACAGTGCGGGTTAGGTTGATTGGCCGTGCTAAGAAATTGACCTTTAATGTGTAGGTTAGAGGAATTAGCGGGTATAATATGTAGGATATAGGGGTAGGGCCTGGGTGGGATTGTGGTCAGTGCAGACTCGAAGGGCTTCTTTCTGCACAGTAGCGGGGCGGGGTGGTTCTATGATTCTATGAGATTTACAGCCTGGGATCGCAGACTTAGTCTAAGAATCAGTGACAGGTTGTAGAGTGTCTTTAATGCATCGCAGAGTTTTTGCCGTTATCTTTACCCACTTCCTGTACCAGTCAGATTGGATAGACGGTGTCTGGGGATATCGAGGAGTTAGTTGATGCTGTTTAGTGGGATCTTGCTGTGCTGACGTGTTCCTTGCAAGGAGTGGCGAAGGAAAGCAGTGAGCATCCAGACACCTGCTGGTTTCTTTCTTGGCGACAGTCCTGGTGAAACCAGACTGGAACAAATGAGGGCATCTTTTTGTAAGGCCCCCAGTCACACATCTGTTAGAAAGCGTTGCGGGTTTTGGCTGCTTTGAACCAGTCATTCTCCAGTCCCGACGAGGCACCAAGTGGGCAAGGCTGATGGCACCATCTCAGCGAGATGGCATGAGGGAAAGCCTACGAGAGCTGGTGGCATGGTGCTTGGCACCGCTCCCTCACAGCAGCAGGGACCCGGGTCTGATTTCCAGCTTGGGTGACTGTCCGTGCAGGGTTTGCATGTTCCACCCGTGTCTGCATGGGTTTTCTCCAGGGATCAGCCATGCTAAATTGCCCCTTAGTGTCCAAAGATGTGCAGATTAGGTGGATTGGCCATGCTAATTGACCCTTTGTGTCAGGGGGATTAGCTAGGGGAAATGTATGTGATCATGGGGATAGGGCCTGGTTGGAAATGTGGTCAGTGCAGACTCAATGGGCTGAATGGCCTCCTGGACTATAGGGACTCTATGAAATGCTGGTGAGTTTGGAATTGTGACAAAAGAGAGTGATTCCTCCTCCTCCCCGCTCCCCCCTCCTCCTCCTCCCTGCTCCCCCCCCTCCTCCTCCCCACACCCCCCTCCTCCTCCTGCCCGCTTCCCCCTCCTCTCTGTTCTCCAACCCCGCCGTGTTACTCTGCCCCAGAGATTGGTGCTGTGGGCATCGTTAACTGGACATCAGGCAACTGGAGTTGGCGTGTGATTCCTGTAAGAGGCACCAAGTACGACACAAATAGAAGGAAATGTCTAATTGAAAGCAGCTTCCAACTGCTGAGTGCCAGCCGAGCACATTCTGTTCCGGGAATGTGACCACACACACACACACACACACACACACACAGACACACACAGACACACACACAGACACACACACACACAGACACACACACCCACACGTGTGCACACAGATACACACATACATACACACACACACACACACTCTGTGGGAGGAAACCCACGCAAACATGGGATAATGTGCAGACTTCGCACAGACCTGAACAGGCGCAGGACTATGACGACAAGGGCTACTTCACAGTAACTTCATTGCAGTGTTAATGGAAGCCTTACTTGCGATTAATAATAAACATAGACAGACACGGACGGACACAGGCACACACGGACACAGACACGCACACAGACATACAAACACACACACAGACACACACACAGATACACACACATGCACATATATAGAGACACACACACATATATACAGACACACGCACAGATACACACATACAGACACGCTCACACATACAAACAGATACACACACATACACACACACACACAAAAGAGAAAATAAACCCAGCCTGGGAAGCTTTCCAGTCTATTTTTAGATTCTTGATAGTTTGGGAATGTTTCCTTGTTCTGCTGAGGGTTAGATACTTATCCTGGGCCGTTTAGATGATGGTGCGGTGACCCACAGACCCGCGGAGAGGGGTGCTCGCCCCCCCTCCTTGTGTGGATGTTGTCTTGAACACATTTTCCTCTGAATTCCCCCTCCCCCATTGCACAGAAAACCAGCACAAAACGGATCTGTGAAATCTAGGCATCGTTCCTGTAATAAATACCACACCCAGCGGATGGGAATTTCCTGGAATTACAGGGCACGTGTTGTGCTATCCTCAGAATGAACTGTTGTGTGGAATGGGAACTGCGGGTGTGCTACAGCCGGGGTGGGAGACTGGGTGTGTTACAAGCTGGGGAGGGAGGCTGTGTGTGCTACAAGCCAGGGTTCGTGGGAGACTGGGTGTGCTACGGGTCAGGAATGGGAGGTAGGTGTGCTACAGGCCAGGAGTAGGTGGGAGGCTGGGTGTGTTACACGCCAGGGATGGGAGGTTGGGTGTGCTACAGTCCACGGCGGGAGGCTGGGTGTGCTGTAGACTGTGATAGGAAGCTGAGTGTGCTACAGTCCACAACGGGAGGTTGGGTGTGCTATAGGCTGGGATAGGAAGCTGGACCTGCTACAGGCCATGGAGGCCGGGTGTGCTCCCCTCAATCGTTAATAAAGATAACAAACAGCAGTGAAGCCAGCACTGATCCCTGAGGCACACCACATTTCTCAAGCCTCCAGTCCGACAAACATTCTTCCACCATTACCCTCAGCTCCCTACGTCAATCCAATTCTATATCCAAATTACCAGCTCTCCCTTGGATTCCATACGATCAAACCCTACAGAACAGCCTGCCATGTGGAACTTTATTAAAAGCCTTACAGAAGTCCCTGTAGACCACATCTACCGCCCTCATCCACCTGGTCACTTCATCAAGGAACTCGAACAAATTTAAACATCTTGATCCCCCATGCACAAAAAGCTGACTTCTCCTAAACATAGAACATTACAGCACAGAACAGGCCCTTCGGCCTTCGATGTTGCGCCGACCAATATAAAAAGCAATGCCCCTGCAAACTAAACCATTCCCTTCTCTTCCATAAACTTATCAACTAACCTCTTAAACGCCACCAAACTTGGTGCATCTACAACCGCTGCAGGCAGGGCATTCCACTCCCGAACCACCCTTTGGGTAAAGAACCTGCCTCTGATATCCGTCCTATAACTATCACCCCTTAATTTAAAGCTGTGTCCCCTCGTGCTAGCTTTCTCCATCCTAGGAAAAAGGCTATCACTGTCCACCCTATCTAAACCTCTAATCATCTTATATGTTTCAATAAGGTCTCCTCTTAGCCGCCTTCTTTCTAACGAAAACAACCTCAAATCCCTCAGCCTCTCTTCATAAGACATGCAAATCCCACCCTGTCTTTCCAAATGCCTGTATAAGTTGTCCCTCAGAATCCTTTCTGGTAACTTACCCGCCACCGCCACCCAGGTTTTTGCTTTGCAGTCCTTCTTAAATAACGTTTGCTGCTCCTGGTACCTTACCCATGGCTAACGATGATGCAAATATTCCAGCTAAGGGCTCCCACAACTTCTCGGAAGTAACATACAAGGAAGAATTACTTTCCGGGTTGTGACTCCCTATCCTAAAAGCCTTAATCCAATAGATTTTAAGGGAAAGGTACAGCTCAGCTTATTGAGTAGTAACATGACTTGTGAATACCAGAGAAAGATTTGCATTCTTAGGCCCTCACACCCCCCACCCCACCCCCGATGCTTCTTTTATTAATTTGCGGTGTGTGGGTGTCACTGGTGAGGCGTTTTGCCCCTTGAGAAGATGGTGGTGAGCTGCCACCTTGAGCCACGGCCGTCCGTGTGGGGTAGGTACGTCCACGGTGCTGTTAGGGAGAGAGTTCCAGGGATTTTGACCCAGCGACAGTGAGGGAGCGGCTGATGTATTTCCGAGTCGGAGGGGAACCTCTGGGTGCTGGTGTTCCATTTGTAGCCATTTAATTTGGAGTTTAGTGACAGTTGGCCAGAAGGTTGCCAGGCAGCCAGTTACGGCACAGCAAGATCCCACAAGCAGCAATGTGATAGCGGCCAGATAATCTGCTCTTGTGATTTGTCTACATCAACGAAATAGAAAGTATCGAGAGCCTTCAAGTTTTTAGGTTTCCAGATCACCAACAACCTGTCCTGGTGCCCCCCATACCAACACTATAGTTGAGAAAGCCCCACCAACGCCTCTACTCTCTCAGAAGACTAAGGAAATTTGGCATGTCCGCTACGACTCTTACCAACTTTTACAGATGCACCATAGAAAACATTCTTCCTGGTTGTATTACAACTTGGTATGGGCTCCTGCTCTGCCTGAGACAGCAAGGAACTGCAAAAGGTCATGAATATAATCCAATCTATTATGCAAACCAGCCTCCCATCCGTTGACTCTGTCTACACTTCCCGCTGCCTCGGCAAAGCAGCTGGCATAATTAAGGATCTCCGTGCACCCTGGATATATTCCATCTTCTTCAATCAGGAAAAAGATACAAAAGTCTGAGGTCACGTACCAACCGACTCAAGAACAGCTTCTTCCCTGCTGCTGTCAGACTTTTGAATGGACCTACCTTGTATTAAGTTGATCTTTCTCTACACCATAGCTATGACTGTAACAGTACAATCCGCACTCTTTCCTTCTCTATGAAATGTAAGAGCCATAGAGGTTTACAACATGGAAACAGGCCATTCAGCCCAACTTGTCCATGCTGCCCCTTTTTTAACCTCTAAACTAGTCCAGTTACACACATTTGACCCATACCCCTCTATACATGTAACTGTCTAAACACTTTTCAAAAGACCAAGTTGTACCCACCTCTACTACTATCAGACCCTCACTACCCTCTGTGTGGGAAAAAATTGCTTCTCTGGACACTTTTGTATCTCTCCCTCCCTCATCTTAAACCTATGCCTTCTAGTTTTAGATCCCTACCTTTGGAAAAAGATATTGACTATCTGGCTGATCTATGTCCCTCATTATTTTATAGACCTCTATAAGATCACTCCTAAGCCTTTTATGCTCCAGAGAAAAAAAAAATCCCAGTCTATTCAGCTTCTCCTTATAACTCAATCATCAAGTTCCTGTAGCATCCTTTTCTGCTCTCTTCCTAGTTTAATAATATCCTTTCTATAATAGGGTGACCAGAACTATACACAGTATTCCAGGAGTTGCCTTACCAATGTCTTGTATGACTTCAACAAGATGTCCCAACTCCTGTATTCAATGTTCTGACCAATGAAACCAAGCATGCTGAATGCCTTCTTCACCGCTCTGTCCGTCTGTGACTCCACTTTCAAGGTGCTATGAACTTGTACCCCTCGATCATTTTGTTCTGTAACTCTCCCCAACGCCCTATCATTAACTGAGTAAGTCCTGTCCTGGTTCAATCTACCAAAATGCAACATCTCACATTTATCTAAATTAAACTCCATCTGCCATTCATCAGCCCACTGGCCCAATTGATCAAGATCCAGTTGCAATTGGGGATAACCTTCTTCACTGTCCACTATGCCACCAATCTTGGTGTCATCTGCAAACTTACTAAGCATGCCTTCTAAATCCTCACCCAAACCATTAATACAAATGACAAATAACAGTGGGCCCAGCATCGATCTCTGAGGCACACTGCTGGTCACCGGCCTCCAGTTTGAAAAACAATCCTCTACAACCACTGTCTGGCTCCTGTCAGGAAGAAGTCTGACAACACTATCGCTGTGCTGTGCAGATACATGGATTTGGGCCTGTGTCTGTAGGAGTTTGCGCATTCTCCCCGTGCTTGCGTGGGTTTTCTCCGGGTGCTCCGGTTTCCTCCCACCCAAATATGTGCTCTTAGGCTGATTGGCAAAACAAATTCTCCCTAAATTGTCTCGCAAATTTGGTTCCAATGCAGATTTCTATAAACGTAGACAGGGATCACAGGTAGAAGTGGGAACGTTGGGGTGGCGGTGCAGGCTCATTGGGCCGAAAAGCTGGCATCTCCACACCATTCTGTCAGGAAGCCAACTTTGTAGGCATTTGGCTACCTCACCTTGGATCCTGAGAGACTTAATCTAACAACCTACCTTGCGGTATCTTGTCAAAGACCTTACTAAAGTCCAGGTAGACAACATCAACCGCACTGCCCTCATCTACCTTCTTGGTTACCCTTTTGAAAAAAACTCTTATTAAATTTGTGAGACGTGCTTTGTCTGTATAGTGCAAACAATACTTTGTTGGTGAGAGTTGTAGCGGACATGCTGAATTTCCTTAGTCTCCTGAGAAAGTAGAGTCTTTGGTGGGGCTTTCTGAACTATAGTGTTGGCACGGAGGGAACTAGGACAGGTTATTGGTGATCTGGACACTTAAGAACTCTTTAATTAGTGGCTCGATTGAGGTGTTTTAAAAGGGTTAAAGCAAGGGTTAGAGCTAGAATTTGGGAGCGAATGGATCTGTGGGGGTGTACTTCACAGGGCCGTGTTCAGTAACACAGATGTTGGACCCGAAGAGGGTGCGACGCAGTTAACGTGTCTTGTGTCCCTCCCCCCCCCCCCCCCCACCCCCCGTCAGGTGCTCGTACCCACCAGCTGGCCATGAAGCTGGAGCCCCGTGGAGTGCTGTACCTGAAGGTGTCGCTGGTGGAGCTGTGGGAGGTGCCCCTTTGCAGTGGCGAGGAGATGCGAGAGCCCACTGTCTTCAGGGTGGAGCTGGGCGAGCTGGTGGAGCGGGAGAAGTCCGGAGTCCCCGTCCCACTGCTGATCCAGAAGTGCGTCTCTGAGATTGAGAGGCGGGGCCTGAAGGTGAGCGTCGAGGGGGGGGGGGAAGCGCTGGCGGGGGGAGGGAGGGACAGGAGGGAACCCCAGCACTCTCGGAGGTAATTAGGAGGGGAGGGGGAGGTGTGGTTTGAGGATTCTGTTGGGACAAAGGGAGGGGGTGGGGACGGAGAAGGAAGGAGTTCATCTGAGGAAGAGGGAAGACCCAGAACATGGGGGGGTTAGGGTCTGCACTTCTCGGCAACTTGGGAGGTGAGGGGAGATGTAGAGAGGGGCTGTGGGGGAGATATTGAGGGGGGAGGGGGGGTTGCGCTGGCGGGTGTGGAGAGAGCAGTAGCTCTAATGGTTTCCAATGTGGTTGGTGCTCTGATTGCCCTGTATGGCCTGGAGTGAGATTTGGATAAGGGGGCGGAGGAGGGTGCAGGAGGGGGTGGGGGGGAGTCCCCTGTGCACGGGGAATTGGGGCCGAGAGTTGGAGTTCGAGCAGAGGTGGAGATGGCGGTGACGTTGGCAACATCGCGGGGATCTGGGTGAACTGTGAAACATACTGTAGATCTATAAAGGTGGGTTGAAATGCCAACGTGTTGGGCATGTTGAGTGGGTCAGGAAGCTGGCAGCATTCTCACTGTGTGTTGGGGGGGGTGCCGGGGAGACTCTGTTTCTCTGGGAGATTGGCATCTTAAACCCATCTCTGGGATTGAGATTTCTCCAATCTCTCGCTTTACGTGGGGGTGGGAGAGGGGGGGGAGAAATGGACAGGGGCGGGGGGGACGGGCGGGGTGGGGACACGGTGGGTGGGGACACGGACGGGGGAGGGGGACGGTGGGGGACACGGGCGGGGGGGGAGGTGGGAAACACGGGCAGGGGGGAGGGGGGGGGGGAGGGGGACACGGAGGGGGGAGAGGTGGGGAGGGGACGGACGGGGGACCGGGGGGGTGGGGGGACGGGAGGGGGGTGGGGGGGGAGGGCGGGGGGGTGTGGGGGGGAGGGTTGGGGGGGGGGGGGGAGGGGGTGCGGGGGGGGATGATGATATTCACGGGTTTGAAGAAACGTCCTGACTGAAATATTTTTTATTTCTACTGTGTGTCTATGTCTGTGTGTGGGTGGGTGTGTGTGGGTGGGTGTGTCTGTCTGTCTATCTGTGTGTGTGGGTGTGTCTGTCTGTCTATCTGTGTGTGGATGTGTGTGTGTCTGTCTGTCTGTCTATCTGTGTGTGTGTGGATATGTGTGTATGTGTGTGTCTGTCTGTCTATCTGTGTGTGTGTGTCTATCTGTGTGTGTCTATCTGTGTGAGGATGTGTGTGTGTTTGTGTGTGTGTCTGTCTGTCTATCTATCTGTGTGTGTGTGTCTGTGTGTGGGTGTGTGTGTCTGTCTGTGTGTGGGTGTGTGTGTCTATCTGTGTGTGTGGGTGTGTGTGTCTGTCTATCTGTGTGGGTGTGTCTATGTGTGTGTGGGTGTGAAGACCGTGGGCCTCTATCGTCTCTGTGGCTCAGCGGCTGTGAAGAAAGAGTTACGGGATTCCTTTGAGCGTGACAGCTCCGCAGTGAATCTCTCCGAGGAGATCTACCCTGACATCAACGTAATCACAGGTAAGGAACAGGCAAGAACGCCCTCTGACCCTGGCAGTGGAAATGCTTGACCCTTGACCCTGGCGGCGGGGTCGCTTGACCCTTGACCCTGGCGGCGGGGACGCTTGACCCTTGACCCTTGCGGCGGGGACGCTTGACCCTTGACCCTGGCGGCGGGGACGCTTGACCCTTGACCCTGGCGGCGGGGACGCTTGACCCTTGACCCTGGCGGCGAGGACGCTTGACCCTTGACCCTGGCGGCGGGGACGCTTGACGCTTGACCCTGGCGGCGGGGACGCTTGACGCTTGACGCTTGACCCTTGACTCTGGCGGCGGGGACGCTTGACCTCTCACCCTGACAGGGAGGGCACTTGATCTCTGACCCTGTCAGGGGAGAACTCTACACTCTGACCTTGTGTGTGGTAACTTTTCACCTCTGACCCTTGACAGAGCAGCAATAATGGTCAGCTACAGTTTGTCTGTCTCTTACGCCCTTCAGCCCATCCTGTCTGTGCTATCCATCAAGAGCGTTCCGGATTGCTCCATGGCATCCTCAGCTGAACCCAGTAAATTTCTCCTTTCCGACTCTTCAAACGATTCCCTTTGGAAAGTGACGATGGAATCCACTTCCTTTTGCGAGCTGCATTTTCTAGATCATGACAACTCACCCACGTAAAAACACTCCCCTCCTCTCTTTCCAGTAGTTCCCTTCCATAATCCCTCCCCTCCCTTCCCCATCATTGGATTCACATACCCTTTTTCAGAAATTCCCCCTTAACTCACACTGCTCAAAAACTGAGACTTCAATCATCCTTCCGCCTCTCGCCTTCTCCCCTCCCCATCTCCCATCTCTAGGCTAATGTTCTGGGGATCCCGGGTTCGTATCTCACTGGGGCAGATGGTGAAATGTGAATTTAATAAAATCTGGAATTAAAAATCTACCGATGACCATGAAACTGTTGTGGGAAAATCCCGTCTGGGTCACTAATGTCCCTTTGGGGAAGGAAACCTGCTGTCCACATGGAGTCTGGCCTACATGTGACTCCAGGGCAATATGGTTGACAGGCCTTTTGAAATGGTCAAGTGGGACACTCAGTTTGAGGGGTAGTTAGAAGTGGCTATTAAATACTGGGCCAGTAAGCAATATCCACAGCTGGGGAAGAATAAATCCCCATTCTACCTCCCGGCTCTCCCCGTCTCCACCTTCCTCACTCTATCTCTGACTCCTGAATTCCCCAGTGTCTCGAGGCTCCCTCTATCACCCCGACCCTTCACAATGTCGCTGAGCCACTCCCTCTTCATAAAGACGTAGGAGCAAAATTAGGCCACTCAGCCCATCGAGTCTGCTCCGCCATTCAATCATGGCTGATATTTTTCCCATCCCCATTCCCCTGCTTTTCCCCATAACCTCTGATCCCCTTATTAATCAGGAACATATCCATCTCTGTCTTAAAGACACTCAATGACCCGGCCTCCACAGCCTTTTGCGGCAAAGAGTTCCACAGATTCATCACTGAATAAATTCCTCCTCATCTCTGTTTTAAAGGTTCGTCCCTTGAGGTTGTGCCCTCTGGTTCTAGTTTTTCCTACTAGTGGAAACATCGTCTCCACATCCACTGTATCCAGGGCCTCGCAGTATCCTGTAAGTTTCGATAACACCGCCCCCCCCCCCCCCCCCACTTCATCCTTCTAAATGCCATCAAATACAGACCCAGAGTCCTCAACCATCATACAACAAGCTTTTCATTCCAGGGATCATTCTTGCGAACCTCCTGTAGACCCTTTTCAAGGCCAGAACATCCTTCCTTAGATACGGGGGCCCAAAGCTGCTCATAATATTCTAAATTTATTGGATAGGCATATGGATAACGTTGGAATAGTTTAGGTTAGAGGGTCATTAGATTGGTTCCATTGGTCGGTGCAATATTGAGGGTCGAAGGGCCTGTCCTGCGCTGTAAAGTTCTATGTTCTAAATGGGGTCTGACCAGAGCTTTATCCAGCCTCAGAAATATATCCCTGCTCTTGTATTCTAACCCTCTCGACACGAATGCCAACATTGCATTTGACTTCCTAACTGCCAACTGAACCTGCACATTAACCTTAAGAGAATAAGAAGAACAAAGAACAAAACAGCACGGGAAACAGGCCCTTCGGCCCAACGAGCCCGCACCGCCACCCCGATGTTCCCACCTCTACCCGTGATCCCTGTCTATGTTTATAGATCTATGGATTAAAAACCAAATTTGAGACAATTTAGGGAGAATTTGTTTTGCCAATTAGCCTAAGAGCACATCTTTGGGACGTGGGAGGAAACTGGAGCTCCTGGAGAAAACCCACGCAAGCACGGGGAGAATGCGCAAACTCCCACAGACACAGGCCCAAATCCATGTATCTGCACAGCACAGCGATAGTCACTGAGCTGTCGTGTTGCCCGTCAAATGGTCCAGGTCAAGCGCACACTAACGATGTGAAGCACTAGGATACTCTCGAAAAAAATCCAAGAGCAGTCCTCTCACGACCCATCGCGTGTTTGCCCCTTGTTAGACAACAAGGTGGACCAAAGCACCTGTAGGATAAAAACAAGTACATCAATATCATCATCTATTTACACACTTCCCAGGGACTCCCAAGGCTCATGATCCCTATTTTAAATCATTTTCTATACCCCTCCATTCCCATTCTGTTCATGTGCCCATCTAAGTATTTCTTAAATAACTCCAGAGTACCTGCCTCCATCACTTTACTTGGCAGCGCATTCCATACCCCCACCACCCTCTGTGTGAAAAAACTTCCTCTAGCATCCAAATTATACCTTATCCCCCTCACCCTAAGCCCGTGACCCCTCGTGCTATTTGAGTCCATCCTAGGAAAGAGCTTAACCCTGTTTACTCTATCTATACCCCTCATAATCTTGTACACCTCTATTAGATCTCCTCTAAATCTACATCTTTCTAAGGAGAACAGCCCAATTTGCCTAACCTCTCCTCGTAACTCAGACCTTCCATACCAGGCAGCATCCTGGTAAACCTCCTCTGCACTCTCTCCAGAGTCTCCACGTCTTTCCGGTAGTAAGGCGACCAGAACTGGACGCAGTATTCCAGATGAGGTCTAACCAACGTTTTATACAACTGCAACATTAAAGGCCAGCTCTCGCTGTATACAAGCTATCTTGTATAGATAGGCTATACATACTAACATACTATATGCTTTCTTCACAACCTTCTGCACCTGCTCTGCCACCTTCAGAGACTTGTGCACCTGCACCCCCAGGTCCCTCTACATTTCTAACTCCACGGTCTCGTTGCCCCCAGTTGGCTCCTGGTTATGGATGAGGGTAATAAATATGGGCAGGAGGGACGGCGGAGTGGGGGGGGTGGGGGGAGGGCCGCACTCTCTGAACATTGAATGGTTGTTCGATATCCAGCTGATATCCGAGATCCCCCATTCTCTTCCTCTGCCGCAGGCATCCTCAAGGACTATCTCCGGGAGCTGCCATCTCCCCTCATCACAAAGGCGCTGTATGAAGTGGTGCTGGAGGCCATGAGCAAGTGGCCCTTGAAGATGACCCTGGGTGTGCCCGAGGCTGGACCGATTGCCGCCGACGCGGTGTCTCTCCTGGACTGCTTGCCCGAGGTCGAGAAGGTAACATGGCGAGACGGGCATGGGTCCCTGTGAGAACCTCGACCTCAACGTCTGACATTCCCAGTGTGGATGGTGGCCGTTACTGGATGAGGGATATTTCGGTGTCCATTCAGCCCATCGAGTCTGCACCGGCCGCAATCCCACCTACATCCCTCTTCCCCGAACCGCACGCATTTACCCTACTAATCCCCTGACACAAAGGGGCAAATTAGCATGGCCAATCCCCTAACCGGCACATCTTTGCAAAGAAACCCGGAGGAAACCCACGCAGACACGGGGAGAACATACAGACTCCACACAGACAGTGACCTGAGGCTGGAATTGATCCCAGGTCCCTGGTGCTGCGAGGCAGCAGTGCCAACCACTGTGCCATGTTGAACCAGGAGTGTTGGACATTTCCATTTAATGGCGTCCTGGCTTGGGTCACTGTCTACGGGGAGTCTTGCACATTCCCCCTGTGTCTGTGTGGGTTCCCTCTGGGTGCTCCGGTTTCCTCCCACCGTCCAAAAGACGTGCTGGTTAGGGTGCATTGGCCATGCTAAATTGCCCTTTAGTGTCAGGGGGATTAGCAGGGTAAATATATGGAGCTATGGGGATGGGATTGATGTCGGTATAGACTCAATGGGCCAATGGTCTCCTTCTGCACTGCATGTTATGGTGATTCTAGATACATAGGCCGTGCTAAATTCTCCCTCAATGTAACTGAACAGGCGCCGGAATGTGGCGACTAGGGAAATTTCACAGTAACTTCATTGCAGTGTTAATGTAAGCCTTACTTGTGACACATAAACTTGCCCTGATATCTTAATATTCCATTCCTTATCCAATCCGCATTGATGGTTTCTCTGTCTCAGTCGCCCCCTTGTGGGGAGGTTCAGCATTCCCCGTTCTAAAAACTTTTCCTCCGAAAAACATTTTACAAACGTCTCCCTCTCATTCTTCCAGTGACGATCCTCAGGCTGCGTCTCGCTGACCCGTGCCCACGACATCTCACTCACGTTTCACATCTTTATTGGATCCCCATGAATGTTGCCCCTCATGGCGATTTCTCTGACACTCCCTATCGCCTCTGACCTCCCGTTGCGCTTGGCCAAACCAGAACAAATGTAATGTCCCTTTTTGGTTCCGCCAGAGTGCATATGCACGACACTGGCATTGAACAAGAAGCAGGAGGAGGCCATTTGGCCCTTCGAACCTGCTCCACTCTTCATTTTGATCATGGCTGATCGTCAAATCCTGAACCCCCCTCTTTAGCCCCAAGAATTTCTTCTTGAAATCACACAATGTTTTGGCCTCAACTACTTTCTGTGGGAGTGAATTCCACACTTGCATCATTCTTTGGGTGAAGAAATTTCTCCTCACCTCAGTTCTAAAAGGTTTACCCTCAAACTATGACCCCTTAGTTCTGTTTTTGGGAACATTCTTTCTGAATCTACCCTGTCTAACCCTGTTAGAATTTTATAAGTTTCTGTGAGATCCCCTCTCGCTCTTCCGAACTCCAGTCAATATAATCCTCACTGACTTAGTCTCTCCTCATGTGAGAGACCTGCCATCCCAGGAATTACGCTGGCAAACCTTCGCTGTACTCCCTCTATAGCACAGACATCTTTCCTCGGATAAGGAGACCGATATTCCAGTGCTGCTTTGGCCAGTTCTGAGAAGGTTTATTGAACAAGATCCTAGAATGAGTGTGGATGGTCCCAGGTCAGGTGCACTGACTTTCTCACTACATTTGTAACCTGCAGTGCAATCCTCTGGGAATCCAGGTTCGAATCCCATCATCGGATTTAAAAAAATCCATCTACTGCTCTCCAAAAGAACATTTCGTTCACGCCCTATCCTCATGAAGGCAAGAAATGTCACGATTGTAGTTTTTTTTAAATTGTTTTGTGGGACATGGGCTAGGCCAATATTTGTTGCCAGTCCCTTGGAGGACAGTTAAGAGTCAACCACATTGCTGTGGTTCTGGAGTCACATGTAGGCCAGACCAGGGTAAGGACGGCAGATTTCCTTCCCTAAAAGGGAAAAGATGGGTTTTTCTATCAATGATTTCATGGTCACCGGTAGATTCTGATTTTTTTTTTAATCAAATTCAAATTCCATCATCTGCCGTGGTGGGATTCGAACGCGGATCCCCAGAACATTAACTGTCTGGATTAATCACCTAACAATACAAGAGGCGGCACCGTGGCACAGTGGTTGGCACTGCTGCTTCACAGCTCCAGGGACCTGGGTTCGATTCCCGGCTTGGGTCACTGTTTGTGTGGTGTTTGCACATTCTCCTCGTGTCTGCGTGGGTTTCCTCCAGGTGCTCCAGTTTCAAAGAACAAAACAGCACGGGAAACAGGCCCTTCAGCCCAACGAGCCCGTGCCGCCACCCCAATGTTCCCACCGCTACCCATGATCCCTGTCTATGTTTATTGATCTATGGATTAAAAACCAAATTTGAGCCAATTTAGGGAGAATTTGTTCTGCCAATCTGCCTAAGAGCACATCTTTGGGATGTGGGAGGAAACCGGAGCACCTGGAGAAAACCCACACAAGCACGGGGAGAATGCGCAAACTCCCGCAGACACAGGCCCAAATCCATGTATCTGCACAGCACAGCGATAGTCACTGAGCTGTCGTGTTGCCCATCAAATGGTCCAGGTCAAGCGTACACTAACGACGTGAAGCACTAGGATACTCTCGAAAAAAATCCAAGAGCAGTCCTCTCGCGACCCATCGCGTGTATGCCCCTCGTTAGACAACAAGGTGGACCAAAGCACCTGTAGGATAAAAACAAGTACATCAATATCATCATCTATTTACACACTTCCCAGGGACTCCCAAGGCTCATGATCCCTATTTTAAATCAGTTTTCTATACCCTCCATTCCCATTCTGTTCATGTGCCCATCTAAGTATTTCTTAAATAACTCCAGAGTACCTGCCTCCACCACTTTACTTGGCAGCGCATTCCATAACCCCACCACCCTCTGTGTGAAAAAACTCCCTCTAGCATCCAAATTATACCTTACCCCCCTCACCCTAAGCCCGTGACCCCTCGTGCTATTCGAGTCCATCCTAAGAAAAAGCTTAACCCTGTTTAGTCTATCTATACCCCTCATTATCTTGTGCACCTCTATTAGATCTCCTCTAAGTCTACGTCTTTCTAAGGAAAACAGCCCAATTTGCCTGACCTCTCCTCGTAACTCAGACCTTCCATACCAGGCAGCATCCTGGTAAACCTCCTCTGCACTCTCTCCAGAGTCTCCACGTCCTTCCGGTAGTAAGGCGACCAGAACTGGACGCAGTATTCCAAATGACGTCTAACAAGCGTTTTATACAACTGCAACATTAAAGGCCAGCTCTTGTACTCTATACCCCTTCCTATAAAGGCTAGCATACCATATGCTTTCTTCACAACCTTCTTCACCTGCTGTGCCACCTTCAGAGACTTGCGTACCTGCACCCCCAGGTCCCTCTGCGTTTCTACACTCAAAGAACACGCAGACTCTGCGTAATCACCCAAGCTGGGAATCGAACCCAGATCCCTGGCACTGAGAGGCAGTAGCAGTACCCACTATGCCACCCCACCCTTCCCTCCCATAGTCCAGAAATGTGCAGGTTAGGGTGTGTTGGCCGTGCTAAATTGTCCCTCAGAGTACCCGAACAGACACCAGAGTGTGGCGACTAGGGGATTTTAACAATAACTTCATTGCAGCATTAATGTTAGCCTACTTGTGACACTAATAAATAAACTTAAAACAGATCCCAAAGAAATCAAGCATCCACTAACTCTGCAAGATAGGAAGATCAGAGACCCTGGTCAGAATTGGAAGAGTGAAGGGTTCTCGGAGTGTTGTAGGTCTGGAGGAAGTTCCAGACCGAGGGAGTAGTGAAGCCAGGGAGAGAATCGAGGGGAGAGGTGGGATTAAATTTGCGACTGGAATGTAGGTCAGTGAACAAATGTCCACGATGAACATTCCTCATGAAGCAGCTGTGTCTAACCGCTCCGAGAGAGTGTATGCTGTAAGAATCATCATTCACTATTTAACAAACAGTGGCTGAAATATTAACTGTAACATGAAGAAATCTTTCACATTAGCACACTTCCGGTCACAATGATTCAGCCTTCCCTTGATGTTTGAGGATTTTTAGCGCGAGTCGGGGGCACGGAGAGCGGAGATTGTGTGGGAACTAACGCAGAGAGAGCCAGCTTCGAGAATCTGTCTGTCAGTTACTGTGCTGCTCAATCTCATGAATCAATAAGTTATACTCTCTCTCTCTCTCTCTCTCTCCCCTTTCGCTCCCCCCCCCCCCCGTCTGCCCCCTGCCCCCTCCCACTGCCACCTCTCTCTTTTCACACCACCCTCTCATGCTTCCCACACCTCCTCTCGCACCCCCCTCACCCATCCTCTTGTCCCCCCCTTTAACCCTTCCCTCTTTCTTCTTCCACCCCTCACCTCCCCCTCTCGCCTCTCCTTGACCCCCCTTTGCCCTGCTGCCTCTCTGCCCCCCTTGCACCCCCTCTTGAACCCTCTCGCCCTGCCTTTGCCCCCTCACCCCCTCTTGCCCTCCCCTCACCACCCCCCCACTCTCCCTAACCCCCCTCACTCTCCCTCTTGCTCCCCCTCACCCACCATCCCTCCGCTCCCCTCTCTCCGTCCCTCCATTCTCTCTCTCGCTCCCCCTCTCTTTGCCGCCCTCCTCTCTCTCTCTCTCTCTCTCTCTCTGTCCTTCCCCTCCCTCTCCCTCCCCCTCAGGCCACACTCACCCTCCTCCTTGACCACCTCAGCCTGGTGGCCTCGCTGCAGGAGTTGAACAAGATGACGTGTCAGAACCTGGCAGTGTGCTTTGGGCCGGTACTGCTGGGACAGAAACAGGAATCCTCCCATCCCGCAGGCCGCTCAGCTTCTCATTCCAAGGAGCTTACCAGCGCTTTGGACTTCAAGAGACACATTGAGGTTCTCCACTACCTGCTGCAGCTTTGGCCCGGTGAGTACGAGGAGGAGGGTCAGACCTTCCCGACACCATCACACCCAACCCATTGCTCAGTTAATAAAGACTCACACTCGGTCTGCCCCTCCGCCCACTCACGTGGATGGGATCTCGGGCTAATCCCTAATTACTCTCAAGTGGCTCTCGAGGGTAGAGGACTGCCCGGGATGGGCCATGGGGATGATGTTCCATCAGGGAATGGGCGCAGCCCTGATGGGCCAAATGGCCTCCTCCGGCACTGTAGGGATTCTGGAGCCACCTGCAGTGTCGGCTCCACTGGGATCCCTCCCTCCAGGGCTATAAGTCTCCTTCTGCGAGTTGCCGGGTGTATCACTGGGTTAGCACTGCTGCCTCACAGCGCCAGGGTTCGAATCTCAGCCTTGGGTCACCGTCTGTGTGGAGTCTGCACATTCACCCCGTGCCTGCGTGGGTTTCCTCCGGTTTCCTCCCACAGTCTGAACGTTGTGCAGGGTTAGGTGCTAAATGTGCGTAAGGTTAAAGGGAGAGGGTTGGGAGGGAGTCAGTGCAGACTCGATGGGCTGAGTGGCCTCTTTCTGCATTGTAGGGATTCTATGTGGTTCTATTACTAAGACTAGCTTCTTCCAATATCAGATTTATTCATTGGGTTTCAATGAGGGGGTTAGACTGGTTACAATTCCAGTGGTGTTATCTCTCAGGGATCATCTACACAATGAGCCCACCCTCACCCCCCCTGTTCTCAGCCCGAACTCTGTAACGGTGTCTCGATTGTCTTACATCTAGAGAATTTGTCGGGCTCTCTCCTCCAGATTGCCCCCCTGCCTCTGCTTTGTTGGCACAGTGTAGAGGGAGCTTTACTCTGTATCTAACCCTGTGCTGTACCTGTCCTGGGAGTGTTTGATGGGGGACAGCGTAGAGGGAGCTTTACTCTGTATCTAACCCTGTGCTGTACCTGTCCTGGGAGTGTTTGATGGGGGACAGTGTAGAGGGAGCTTTACTCTGTATCTAACCCTGTGCTGTACCTGTCCTGGGAGTGTTTGATGGGGGACAGTGTAGAGGGAGCTTTACTCTGTATCTAACCCCGTGCTGTACCTGTCCTGGGAGTGTTTGATGGGGGACAGTGTAGAGGGAGCTTTACTCTGTATCTAACCCCGTGCTGTACCTGTCCTGGGAGTGTTTGATGGGGGGACAGTGTAGAGGGAGCTTCACTCTGTATCTAACCCTGTGCTGTACCTGCCCTGGGAGTGTTTGATGGGGGGACAATGTAGAGGGAGCTTTACTCTGTAAGTGTCTCGTGTTGTGGGGAAAATCGCCAGTATAACCCTGTTGGGCCAAGTGGCCTGTTTTTTGAGGATGTGAATTGGAATTTTCTCTGCTTTGCGTAGGTGACCGGATCAGAGCCAGACGGGACCGGCTGTTGGAGCAGTTGGGACCAGCCGTCTGTCTGCCCCTCAGACGCCAGAAGCCGAGCCTGCCCCAGGCCGCCGCCGAAGAGGTGGTTTGCCGCAACAGGGTGGGCCGCGCCCCCAGCTCATCCCGTAACCGTCACGCTGGCGACTGGAGCAGCTGTGGCCGGACTTACCTGGGGCACAGTGGGGAGGCAGTCAGCCAGGTGCCCGCCCTGGGCCTGGACACCCTCGACAGGCCAGAGCCCGGCACTGGGCAAGATGGCGGCACCTTCTCCGGCCAGGGACAAGATGGCGGCTCGTACCCCAGCGATGGCAGCGAGCTGGACTTTGAGATGGCCATCGGTGGGCGGAGCAAGGACTTTGACAGCCTGATAGCTGACATCGAGCGGGAACTGGCAAAGAAAATCATTTTCCTCTGAGGCTTACACCAGCTCGCCATTGACTCAAACCAATGGGGTACAGTGCCCCCCCCCCCCCCCCCCCCCCCCCCCCATGCGGGTCGGTGCCAAGGCCCTGGGTCACTGCCCCCCCCCCCCCCCCCCCCCCACCCACCCTGGGTCAGTGTCAAGGCCCAGGGTCAGTGCTGACCCCACCCTGGGGTCAGTGCCATGGTCCAGGGTCAGTGCCCACCCCACCCTGGGGTCAATGCCATAGTCCAGAGTCGGTGCCCACCCCACCCTGGGTCAGTCAAGGCCCAGGGTCAGTGCCAAGGTCCAGGGTCACTGCAAGACCCAGGGTCAGCGACCTCCCCTACCTTGGGTCGGTGCCAAGGCCCAGAGTCGATGCCAAGACCCCAGGCCTACTCTGCTATGACTTGATGCCACCTAACCGCATATCTCAATGAAAGTTCTTGAAACTCTGTCTCCAAATGCCACCACCACCACCTCCCCCCCCCCCACAAAATCCACCGTGGAATATGTGGAGAGTGAGAGTCCGGATTGGCACAGTTTGCCCAGTGATTGGTACCCACTTCGCTCTCGCCACGTCAATCCCTGGGTCAGAGACATTTCACCTGAACAGCACCCCCCCACCCCCCACCCCCCCACTGTCCCCCCCCCCACTCCCCACCATCCCCTCCCACCCGCCCCGATCTGATGTTTCATTCTCTGGTCTTCTGGTCTCTTCCTCACTCTCCCATGGCCCCTCTTCCTCTGGCCCCTCCCCTCTGCCCGCGCCACCCCCTCTGCCAGTCCCACCCTCTCCGTCCGCCCCTCCCCCCTCTATCTGGTCCTTCCTCCTCTGCTTGGCCCCACCCACTCTGCCTGGCCCCTCCCTCCTCAACCCACCCTCGCCCCCCACCTCCATCTAGTCCCTCCCCCTCCCTCCTGGCTGCCTCAATCAGAGAAGCATCTCCGTCTCACTCCCTGGGGCCTCCATCGTGTCCGAATCCTCCCAGAGAGACGGTTACGATTCCCACTTTCCTTCCAACTCCATTTACAGCCCCGAACCTTCCCATCCACAGGAGATTTCTCCGCTCAGAGTGGCCGTGAATCTTTGGAATTCGGAGTGTGGGTGGGGGTCTAAAAAATTTAAGGCTGGGATTGACGGGACTTTCGGGATACTGGGTGCAGGTGGGAAAATGGGAGTTGATGCCCAGGACCGTGTGGAATGTCGGGACAGGCTGGGTGGGCCCTGGTTCAAGTTTTCCAGCCTCTTCCTGCTCCCGTTTTGGATTCTCCCACTGTGGCAGTGGGGGAGGAGGGAAGATCTTCCTTAGTCCGGGGCTGAGGCCTTCAGAGAGGCTCCAGGACAAACCGGTTCTGGATTCCTCCCCACCGCCGGGAACACCCCCCTCCCCCCCTGCATCTACCCTGTCAGAATTTTATACGTTTCTCTATGATCCCCCCCCCACCCCCCGCATTGTTTGGAATTTAGCTAAAACAATCCTCAATGTCTCTTCGTACATCAGTACGCCATCCCACTGCTCCTTCCCGTCCGCCCCCCCCCCCCCCCACCCGGGGTGTCCCTCCCATTCCCTTCCCCTTCCCCTCTCCAGGAGGCTGGTGAACGGTGATGACCGCCCCCCACCTCACCCCCTCAAATCATCCCCCACTCAGAGGGATGAAGGCGTCTTACGTTGTGAGGTGTTGGCTGGAACTGGATGTGGAGCCTATCCCAGTCCCTGGGACGGGAATATCAGATTAGCCCAAAGCGCCAAGCTCTTTCCCGAACTTTCACCTCGATTGCCAGCTGAGAAAGGGGGCAAATAGAACATAGAACACTACAGCACAGAACAGGCCCTTCAGCCTTCGATGTTGCGTCGACCAATATAAAAAGCAATGCCCCTCCAAACTAAACCATTCCCTTCTCTTCCATATACTTATCAACTAACCTCTTAAACGCCACCAAACTTGGCGCATCTACAACTGCTGCAGGCAGGGCATTCCACTCCCGAACCACCCTTTGGGTAAAGAACCTACCTCTGATATCCGTCCTATAACTATCACCCCTTAATTTAAAGCTGTGTCCCCTCGTGCTAGCTTTCTCCATCCTAGGAAAAAGGCTATCACTGTCCAGTGATAGCCTTTTTCCCCGCTCCTGATGGCGCATTTTGGCAGCGTCGCCGGGACTGGGGTCTGACAGGGCAACGAGGCTCAAAGCATTGCACAGGCCGACAATCCGAGTTGTTGGGGGGGGGGAGGCGGTAACAGTGTTAAACCAGACTGCAAACTGCTCTCTCTGCATTCCACACTCTCAATGAGGTGTGTTTCTGTGTCACACACTTTGTTACTTCCTTTCTCTCTCCCTCTCTTTGTCTCCTTCTCCCTCTCCCCCTGAGGGGCGAGAGTGTGGGAGGAAGATCAGTGAGTTGGGGGCGGGGGAGTGTGGAGAGAAAGTGGGGGGAGATCAGTGAGTGTGGGGGCGTGTGTGGAGAAGGGTGGGGTGATCAGTAAATGCTGGGGGGGAGGGTAAAGAGTGTGGAGAGGGCATGGGGGCATTAGTGAGTGCAGGGTAGGGGGGGGAAAACCAGAGAGTGTGGGGGGGGTGGTGGTGGGAGAGGGTGGGGGAATATCAATGAGTGTGGGGGGGGAGAGAATGGGGGTGGGGGGCGGTTAATTAGCAGTTCTGAACACGAATATCGAGTAGCAGAGTGTGCCGGGTTACTGCCAGACCAGCGTCTGCCCAACTCCACCCACACTGACGGGGGGGGGGGGGGGGGGGGGTGTGTGTGTTGGGAGCCAGAATCCGGTTATTATTCCTCAATAACTCCAACCCCGTTATCCCAGGGGATCCGGGGGATTCCGAAACAGTGTTATAAGGACGGCATCTACGATCCCGTCCATTAATTCCTCGTGCAATCGACGTACTTTTTTTTTAGAAAAATATTTTTGTATGAATTTGTAATGTTAGTCACAGTGAAAGCTGTATAAAAATAAAGGCCGTTCCACAGAGCGGGTTTTAACCAGCCTGTAGGAAGGCAATTTAGTGACCTTCCAGTATTAATAGACACGAGAGTGGATCAACGCTCTGAGGTATTAGCAGGAGAGTATTTGCAATTCACGCACACGATGTGACCAGGCTCGAGAAACGAGAAAACTCGCTCTCGAAAAGGAACCTTATTTAAGTCTCACGTTTGTTTTGTCAATCTAGTTTTCGAAAGCTCCGAATGTATAATTTGTGGTTATACCTGGGCTTTTCGAGCCACATTGTTCTGCTTGAGGTTAGAGATATTTATACAGTATTACTCACAGGGTTGCTATGTGACCAAAGTACAGCACAGATACAGAGCAACAGGTTGAGGGGGTTGGTTTTTTTTTTCACCCTCGAGGAATATTTGAACCAGAATCGATAAGAACCCTGACACCTTGCTCTCTAATAAACGTTAAAACACTTTGTTCCAATAACGTGATTGTCCTCTGTTTGTGTCTGTTAATGTATCATTAATATCAGGACTACGTGCTTCCTCAGAAGAATAAGGGAATTTGGCATGTCCACTACGACTCTCACCAACTTTTGCACCATAGAAATCATTCTTTCTGGGTTGTATCACAGCTCGGTATGGGCTCCTGCTCTGACCAAGACTGCAAGGAATTACAAAGGGTCATGAACGTAGCCCAATCCATCGCGCAAACCAGCCTCCCATCCATCGACTCTGTCTACACTCCCCATTACCTTGGAAAAGCAGCCAACATAGAACACTACAATACAAACAGGCCCTTCGGCCCACAAGTTGCGCCGACCATATCCCTACCTACCAAGCCTATCTATAACGCTCAATCCCATCCAGAAGTCTCTTAAAAGACCCCACTGCATTCACCTCCACCATCACCAATGGCAGTTGATTCTACTCACTTCCTAATTATAATTAAGGATCCCACACACCCGGACATTCTCTCTTCCACCTTCTTCCGTCAGGAAAAAGATACAAAAGTCTGAGGTCATGTACCAACCAACTCAAGAACAGCTTCTTCCCTGCTGCTGTCAGACTTTTGAATGGACCTACCTCACATTAAGTTGATCTTTCTCTACGCCCTAGCTGTGACTGTAACACTACATTCTGCACTCTCTCCTTCTCTATGAATAGTATGCCTTGTGTAGCATGCAAGAACAATACTTTTAACTGTATGTTAATACATGTGATAATAATAAATCAAATCTAAAACACACCTTTTCGCCCTGGAAGAGAGAGAATCTAATCATCTCTCTCATCACAGTCACTGGTATTTATCATGGAATCTCAACAGTGCAGAAAGAGGCCGTTCAGCCCATCGAGACTACATTCCCACTCAAATTCTATCCCCATAAACGCATGCACTTATCCTGACACTAAGGGACCATTTAGCACGGCCAATCCACCTGACCCGCACATCTTTGCACCAGAGGAAACCCACACAGACATGGAGAGAATGTGCACAATTGCACACAGATAGTGGCCCAAGCCAGAAATCAAACCTGGGTCCCTGGCACTGTGAGGCAGCAGTGCCAACTCCTGTGCCACCCCAAATGCCATCACTGAATTTTGATCTGCCTTACCCCCCGCCCCACCACTAGCAACAATCAGGTTACCGTTGCTCAGAAACTGAATGGGACCCAGCTGCACAAACACAGTGGCCACAAGAGCAGCTCAGAGGCTGGGAATCCTGTAACTCACCTCCTGACTCCCCAAAGCCTGTCCACCATCTACAAGTCACAAGTCAGGAGTGTGATGGAATACTCCCCATTTGCCTCTATGGGTGCAGCTCCAACAACACTCAAGAAGCTCGACACCATCCAGGACAAAGCGGTTTGATTGGCACCACACCTACGAACATTCACTCCCTCCACCACTGACGCTCAGTAACAGCAGTGTGTATCATCTACAAGATGCACTGCAGCAACCAAAGATCCTTAGACAGCATCTTCCTCTCCCTGAAAGAAACAGAATCTGATTCAGAAACAGACACAAAAAGTCCCCAACGAGGAAACCAAATCCCACCCACAACCATCCCCACCCCTGCACCCCCAGAAAAACAACTCTCCAAAACACACACACACGGTACTCGCACATCTATCCCAGCCCCCGGAAACACATTAAACCCCCAACTTAACAAACCCCCTCCTCCCAACACACCCCACCTCCCCCCTCACCAACCATCCAAAGTAATAAATATATAATATTTAAGAACAGAAAGGCCCAGGAGACAAGAGGACAACAAGACACAGGGGGCAAGGCATCACAGGAGGTTGGATGTGAGCCAGAAGAAATGTGGCAGAGCACTAGAACATGTCCTCTCTCTCTGTCCGACCACAAGGATCTCCCAACTCTGAGCACAAGTCAGGAATCTGCCTTTTGTTCTGCAGTTCTGTAGGCAGCCACTGGGAGGCGGGTTTGTGCCTCTTGTGGGGCCGCAGCTGCTGCTCACTGTCTCCCTCTGCTGGCTTCCCTGAGTAAGAAGTCTCACAACACAGGTTAAAGTCCAACAAGTTTAATTGATAGTAAACCCACAAGCTTTCGGAACGCTGTTCCTTCGTCAGGTGGGTGGGGAGCTCTGATCTCAAACAGGGCATATAAGACACACATACTCAGTTGACAGAATACTGATTAGAATGCGAATCTTTACAGCTAATCAAGTCTTAAAGGTACAGACAATGTGAGCGGAGAGCGGGTTAAACACGGGTTAAAGAGATGTGTATTGTCTCCAGACAGGACAGTTAGTGAGTTTTTGCAAGCCCAGGCAAGTCAAAGAACAAAACAGCACGGGAAACAGGCCCTTCAGCCCAACGAGCCCGCGCCGCCACCCCGGTGTTCCCACCTCTACCCGTGATCCCTGTCTATGTTTATAGACCTATGGATTAAAAACCAAATTTGAGACAATTTAGGAAGAATTTGTTTTGCCAATTAGCCTAAGAGCACATCTTTGGGATGTGGGAGGAAACCGGAGCACCCGGAGAAAACCCACGCAAGCACGGGGAGAATGCTCAAACTCCCACAGACACAGGCCCAAATCCATGTATCTGCACAGCACAGCGATAGTCACTGAGCTGTCGTGTTGCCATCAAATGGTCCAGGTCAAGCGTACACTAACGACGTGAAGCACTAGGATACTCTCGAAAAAAATCCAAGAGCAGCCCTCTCACGACCCATCGTGTGTATGCCTCTCGTTAGACAACAAGGTGGACCAAAGCACCTGTAGGATAAAAACAAGTACATCAATATCATCATCTATTTACACACTTCCCAGGGACTTCCAAGGCTCATGATCCCTATTTTAAATCAGTTTTCTATACCCCTCCATTCCTATTCTGTTCATGTGCCCATCTAAGTATTTCTTAAATAACTCCAGAGTACCTGCCTCCACCACTTGGCAGCGCATTCCATACCCCCACCATGAGGGTTACAGATAGTGTGACATGCCTGAACTTGCAACATCTCACTTACTGTCCTGTCTGGAGACTATACACATCTCTTTAACCTGTGCTTAACCCTCTCTCCACTCACATTGTCTGTACCTTTAAGACTTGATTAGCTGTAAAGATTCGTATTCCAATCAGTATTCTGCAACCTGACCTGTGTGCCTTTATATGCCCTGTTTGTGATCAGAACTCCCCACCCACCTGATGAAGGAACAGTGTTCCGAAAGCTTGTGGCTTTTGCTATCAAATAAACCTTTTGGACTTTAACCTGGTGTTGTGACTCTTCTTACTGTGATTACCCCAGTCCAACGCCAGCATCTCCCCATCATGACTTCTCTGAAATCAGCAACTGATTGCAGACACAAACATTCAGCTCCAATCTATTCACCTTCCTTAGAATAATCTATTGACCTCCCTGTTATCATAGAAGTCTCACAACACCAGGTTAAAGTCCAACTGGTTTATTTGGAAACAAAAGCCACTGGCTTTCGGAGCACTGCTCCTTCATCAGGTGAGTGGGAGCTCTGTTCACAAGCAGGGCATATAAAGGCACAAACTCAATTTACAAAATAATGGTTGGAATGGGAGTCTTTACAGGTAATCAAGTCTTAAAGGTACAGGCAACGTGAGTGCAGAGGAGCAGCTACTGCGAGTCCTTGATAAGTATGTCCCTGTCAGGCAAGGAGGAAATGGTCGAGAAAGGGAACCATGGTGTACTAAAAAAGTTAATTCGCTGGTTAAAAGGAAAAAAGAGGCTTATGTCAGGATGAGGCTTGAAGGCTCAGTTAGTGCACTGGATAGCTATAGATTAGCCAGGAGGGAGCTAAAGAGTGAGTTGAGGAGAGCTAAAAGAGGACACGAAAAGACTTTGGCTGATAGGATCAAGGAGAATCCTAAAGCTTTCTTTAGATATGTTAAGAATAGAAGATTGGTTAGGGCAAGATTAGGGCCAGTCAGACACAGCAGTGGGAAGTTGTGCGTGGAGCCTGAAGAGATTGGAGAGACACTGAACAAATATTTCTCTTAGGTATTCACGCAGGGAGATGTAAATGTAGTTGTGGAGAACACTGGGATACAGGGTTGTAAACTGGAAAGTATTGAAGTAGATAAGGAGAATGTGCTAGATATTCTTGAGGGTTTGAAGTTAGATAAGTCCCCTGGGCCGGACAGGATTTACCCTAGGATTCTCTGGGAGGCGAGAGAGGCGATTACAGAGCCTCTGGCTCTGATCTTCAGGTCGTCGTTGGTTACGGGTATAGTGCCGGAAGACTGGAGGATAGCGAATGTGGTCCCACTGTTCAAGAAGGGGAAGAGAGACATTCCAGGGAATTATAGGCCAGTGAGTCTTACTTCTGTTGTGGGCAAAGTATTGGAACGAATTATTAGGGATAGAATTTATAGTTATTTAGAGAGAAATGAATTGATTGGGGATAGTCAGCATGGTTTTGTGAAGGGTAGGTCGTGCCTTACTAACCTTATTGAGTTTTTGAAAAAGTGACCAAAGAGGTGGATGGGGGTAAGGCAGTTGATGTGGTCTATATGGACTTTAGTAAGGCGTTCGATAAGGTGGCCCATGGAAGGCTTCTGCAGAAAATGCAGATGTATGGGATTGAGGGTGATTTAGCTAATTGGATTAGGAATTGGCTAGCTGATAGAAGACAGAGGGTGGTGATTGATGGAAGTTATTCATCGTAGAGTTCGGTTACAAGTGCTGTACCTCAGGGATCTGTTTTGGGGCTCCTGCTGTTTGTAATTTTTATAAATGATCTGGATGAGGGTATTGAAGGATGGATTAGTAAATTTGAGGATGACACCAAAGTCGGAGGAGTGGTAGATAGTGAAGAGGGGTGTTATAGTTTGCAGAGAGACTTGGACAAGTTGAAGAGCTGGGCCGAGAGGTGGCAAATGGAGTTTAATGTGGAAAAGTGTGAGGTAATTCACTTTGGCAGGAATAACAAATGTGTAGAGTATAGGGCTAATGGTAGGACTCTCAATAGTGTTGAGAACAGAGGGATCTTGGTGTATATGTTAATAGATCCCTGAAAGTTGGCAATCAAGTCGATAAGGTTGTTAAGAAGGCATACGGAGTCTTAGCTTTTATTGGTAGGGGGATTGAATTTCGGAGCCGCAAGGTCATGTTGCAACTGTACAAAACTCTAGTGCGGCCACACTTGGAGTATTGTGTACAGTTCTGGTCCCTGCATTATAAGAAAGATGTGGAGGCACTGGAGAGGGTACAGAGGAGGTTTACCAGGATGTTGCCTGGTATGGAAGGCAGGTCTTATGAAGAGAGGCTGAGAGATTTGAGGTTGTTTTCGTTAGAAAGAAGGCGGCTAAGAGGAGACTTATTGAAACATATAAGATGATTAGAGGTTTAGATAGGGTGGACAGTGATAGCCTTTTTCCTAGGATGGAGAAAGCGAGCACGAGGGGACATAGCTTTAAATTAAGGGGTGGTAGTTATAGGACGGATGTCAGAGGTAGGTTCTTTACCCAGAGGGTGTTAAGGGTATGTAATGCCCTGCCTGCTGCAGTTGTAGATGCGCCAAGTTTGGTGGCGTTTAAGAGGTTAGTAGATAAGTTTATGGACGAAAAGGGTTTAGGTTAGAGGGTCATTGCTTTTTCCTAATTGGTCAGCGCAACATCGAAGGCCGAAGGGCTTATTCTGCGCTGTAATGTTCTATGTTCTATGTTCTAGGGTTAAACACAGGTTAAAGGGATATGTATTGTCTCCAGCCAGGAAAGTTAGTGAGATTTTGCAAACCCAGTCGTGGGGGTTACAAATAGTGTAACATAAACCCAAGATCCCGGTTGAGGCTGTCCTCATGTGTGCGGAACTTGGCTATCAGTCTCTGCTCAGCAACTCTGCGACTGTCGTGTGTTGTAAAGGCCGCCTTGGAGAATGCTTACTCGAAGATCAGAGGCCGAGTGCACATGACTGCTGAAGTGTTCGCCAACAGGAAGGGAACAGTCTTGCCTGGTGATTGTCGAGCGAAGTTCATTAATCCGCAGTTACTCAGAGAGAGGGATGATTGGAGAGGGTTTGGGGGGGGAGGGGGGGGGTCACTTCCATTCACTCCCTTCCATGTTTGAGGAACAGCAATTTTCCCTCCAGAGCAGTGATCCTCCGGGAATGACAGGATTCACTCTGGGATACAGAGCGGGAAGTGACTAACTGGGAATATTGCAGAGGTACCGTGTTGTGGACAGCACGGTGGCACAGTGGGTTAGCACTGCTGCCTCACAGCACTGGGGACCCAGATTCTATTCCCGGTTTGGGTCGCTGTCTGTGTGGAGTTTGCACATTCTCCCCATGTCTGTGTGGGTTTCCTCCCAGTTTCCTCCCACAGTCCGAAAGACGCACTGGTTAAGGTGCATTGGCCATGCTAAATTCTCCCTCAGTGTACCCAAACAGGCACCAGAATGTGGAGACTAGGGGATTTGCACAGTAACTTCATTGCAGTGTTAATGTAAACCTGCTTGTGACACCAATAAATAAACTTTAAAACAAGGCCACTGTGATCTCCTGTTATGTGGGACTTGCATAATATTTATATTCAATAGAAAATCATATTCAAGCCTCATATATTTTATCGTTGGCCTTGTATGTGTTTAATATTGTACAGGTGTATGCAGGTGTGTACATATCTGTTCCAGTGTGTGTTCACATATACAGAAATGTGCCATTGCACACAGAATCATTCTGGAGTTCCTGGCCTGTATAGCACCCACAGGCGCTGCTGTGTGCGGGTATATTCTGGTGTACACATGTGTGTAGTTTTGTTCAGGTACATGCTGGTTGTGCAGATGTGTGCTGGCATGTACAAGTGTGTGCTAGTGTGTTCAGATGTGTGCTGGTGTACACAGTGTGTGTGTTGGTGAGCACAGGTGTATTTGGTATATACAACTGTGTGCAGACTGATATATTTAGGCATGTGCTGGTGTGTACAAGTGTGTACACATGTATACTGGCATGTACTGGCCTATCCATGTGTATGCCAGTATTTACAGGCAAGTAGAGTGTGCGCTTGCACGTACAAATGTGTATATATATGTGTGCTGGCATGTACCAGGTATGTACAAGTGTGTGCTGGTGTGTACAGGTGTGTACAAGTGTGTGCCGGCAAGTACAGGTGCGTACAAGTGTGTGCTAGCATGTACAGGTGTGTAGAAGTGTGTGCTGGCATGTACAGGTGTGTACAAGTGTGTGCTAGCATGTACAGGTGTGTACAAGTGTGTGCTGGCATTTACAGGTCTGTACAAGTGTGTGCTGACATTTACAGGTGTGTACAAGTGTGTGTTGGGAAATATAGGTGTGTACAAGTGTGTGTTGGCATATATAGGTGTGTACAAGTGTGTGCTGGCATGTACAGGTGTGTACAAGTGTGTGTTGGCATGTACAGGTGTGTACAAGTGTGTGTTGGCATGTACAGGTGTGTACAAGTGTGTGTTGGCATTTACAGGTGTGTACAAGTGTGTGCTGGCATGTACAGGTGTGTACAAGTGTGTGTGGCATGTACAGGTGTGTACAAGTGTGTGCTGGCATGTAGAGGTATAGTTTAGTGTGTATAAGTGTCCTCTTTAGTGATGAGAAGGCTAAGAGGAGATTTGCCGGAAATATGAAAATCAGGAAGGGATTTGAACGGAGCAAATAGGAAAAGTTATGGAAGGATTGAGAGGGAAAGGACAGGGACATAGCGTGATTTTCCCAAGAAGCAATGAGGTAAAAGATTTTCACAGAGCGAGTGATTAGGGTGTGGGGATTCACTGCCTGGCAGAAGGCAGGGGGAGTGACACCAGCCGTATCGCTCACTCAGAGAACCAGGGCAGACATGATGGGCTGAATGGCCTCTTGCTGCACTGTAACAACTCAATGATTCACCTCCCCGTTGACTAACAGTCCTTCACTCCACACCTTCCCGCCCCCCACCATCGCTGACCATCGCATCTACCTCTGTGTCCCCTCTCCCAATTGGCCAATACCAGGTGGATCTGAACAAAATGGAGGGGCCAGTCCTCCAACTGCCTCTGCCTATCCCAGCATTCCCTGCTGCAGCTGCCCACTGGGCAAGACCACTCAGGACCTTGGAGGACAGGCTTGAGTAACCTTGGCACTAGATGACCCTTCAGACTCTGCCAGTCTCATCATTGGCACCAGCAGTCTGGGGTTGACCCATAGACAAGGGTGTTGGCAGAGTGGCAACAAGATGGGGGGAGTAGGATGAATGTCGTTACCCTCAGAGAGGGCAATAGGTTCCTGCTTCACATACTTTGGAGTTTCTGATCTAAAGTAAAGTTTAAAGTTTATTTTTTGTTGTTACAATTAGGCTTACATTAACACTGCAATGAAGTTACTGTGAAAATCCCCTAGTCGCCACACTCCTGTTCGGATTACGCTGAGGGAGAATTTAGCACGGCCAATGCACTTTAACCAGCACATCATAGATTCCCAACAGTGCAGAAGGAGGCCATTCAGCCCTTCGAGTCTGCACCAACCACAATCCCACCCAGAACCTATCCCTCTAACTCCATGCACTTACCCTAGTTAGTTCCCCTGACAATGAGAGAGAATTTGCCCTGGCCAATGCACCCTAACCAGCACGTCTTCTGGACAGTGGGAGGAAACCGGAGCACCCCGAAAACACCAAGCAGATATGGGGAGAACATGCAGACTCCACACAGACAGCGACCCAAGTGGGGATCGAACTCGGGTCCCTGGCGCTGTGAGGCAGCAGTGCTAACCACTGTGCCACCCTACAATCTGGCCCCTAACTCATGGAATCCAAATCACACAGACACATACACACGTACTTGTTAGGGACAGGTCAGGGCCGATATTATAACGTTAGCCTAGATCCCAACTTTACTTGATCCTGGGTATGATTCACTCCAGGTATGAT
Source organism: Sphyrna mokarran (assembly GCA_024679065.1). Classification (NCBI taxonomy): domain Eukaryota; kingdom Metazoa; phylum Chordata; class Chondrichthyes; order Carcharhiniformes; family Carcharhinidae; genus Sphyrna; species Sphyrna mokarran. The sequence continues at coordinate 5,348,210 of JAGIQG010000035.1, read as the reverse complement.
TCTATTGACCCACTAGGAAGCTTTTACTAAAACAAACTTTACTTAAAAACACAGTTAGAATTTAAGAAAAAGTATTAGCATTAGTTTTAGTAACCACACTGCTAAAACATGGCATGAATTTCGCATAAAATCCAGGAATCTCAGTAGTTTCCTTCTCATAAATGGGATCAGGAATTCCCCAATAACCCTTCCCGTGGGGCTGTCTGTCCCTATCCAATTGTATGGCCCAGCGATATGACTCTTGATCCTTTGGAAATTCATACTTCCCCAAGTTTAGCACGAAGCCTGCCTCCTGAAGTTTATCCGTTAGGAACTCCTCCCACCTCTGACTAATAATCATTTATGTATACCGCACAATCCTGCAATAGCCTTTCTGATTAATCATTGAAACATAGCTGGGGCATTCTTCAATCCGAGTGACATGGGTTTAAACCAGCACGGACAATTTGGTGTCACGAAAGCCAAGATTTCTTTCTCATCTTTTGGATAATGATGCCGACCAGTGTCCTTTTAGTAAGTCAAGTTTAGAAAGAAGAGTCGCTTGCCCCACCTTCTTATCGCAGCCTCCCAGTCGAGGAATAGGATATGAATCTGACTTTGTAATCGCATTGATATCTCTATGGTTCACACCCCATTGTTGGGTGCTTAAACTATAAGTGAGCCCCACTCACCACAACAGTTTTCATTGATATCATTTTTAAACGTGTCTTCAATCTCTTTTTGCGCCAATTTCAGAGGGTTAAAGGATGTTGTTTAATTGGAACAGCATTTCCAACATCTACATCATGCATAACTAATTCTCAGCTTATTCCCACATAGCTCTGTGATTGGGATAAATAATTCTTTCCGGTTATTTTGATTTTCCTCTGGATGCTAACTCAATCATTCATTCCAATTTCTGGAATTTCCTCTTATCCAATTTAATATGAGGAACGTCACATTCAGAAGCGTCTGGATTTGGTTCTGAGTTGTAACAACTAACACATCCTCCCTCTGCTTTTCTTCCCTATCAAAATATCGTTTTTACATGATATGCTGTGCGAGTTTTCTTTCTATCTGGTATATTTATCAAATAATTCACCTCACTCAATTTCCTTTCTGTTTGATAAGGTTCACTCAACAATGATTATAAACATAGAACATTACAGCACAGTACAGGCCCTTCGGCCCTCGATGTTGTGCCGAGCTATGTCCGAACCCAAGATCAAGCTATCCCACTCCCTATCATTCTGGTGTGCTCCATGTGTCTATCCAATAACCGCTTGAAAGTTCCTAAAGTGTCCGACTCCACGATCACAGCAGACAGTGCATTCCACACCCCGACCACTCTCTGAGTAAAGAATCTACCTCAGACATCCTTCCTACATCTCCCACCATGAACCTTATAGTTATGTCCCCTAGTAACAGCTACATCCACCCAAGGAAATAGTCTCTGCACATCCACTCTATCAATCCCTCTCATCACCTTATAAACCTCTATTAAGTTGCCTCTCATCCTCCTCCGCTCCAAAGAGAAAAGCCCCAGCTCCCTCAACCCTTCCTCATAAGACCTACCCTCCAAACCAGATAGCATCCCGGTAAATCTCCTCTGCTCTTTCTCCAATGCTTCCGCATCCTTCTTACAATGAGGTGACCAGAACTGAACACAATATTCCAAATGTGGTCTCACCAGCATCCGGTACAGTTGCAGCATAACCCCACAGCTCAAACTCCCTGTTAATAAACGTTAACACACTATAAGCCTTCTTCACGGCTCTATCCACTTGAGTGGCAACCTTCAGAGATCTGTGGATATGAACCCCAAGATCTCTCTGTTCCTCCACATTCCTCAGACTGCCGTTGACCCTGTAATCTGCATTCAAGTTTGTCCTACCAAAATGAATCACCTCGCACTTATCAGGGTTAAACTCCATCTGCCATTTTTCGGCCCAGCTCTGTATCCTATCAATGTCTCTTGCGTTTAAAGATTGCCCTACCACCGGTAGTAATGTAAGACTTTATCCCCACTGACAAAACTATGAATTTTTGATTTATTATCCGCTTCCTGTTTCATCACACTCTGTGCCACTTTTAAATGTTGTCTAGCCAATTCTGTTTTATTTAGTCTCTCACTAAAATTTGCCACGTGGCCCAATAATGTAGTCTCAGAACACTCACTCACCAATCTCTCCTTCTCGTTTTCAGCGATCCCTTTAACTCACGACCAATAATTAATTCAAATGAACTGAGTTTGTTTGATTCATTGTTGAAGAGTATAAATGAAATTCCTTTATCCCAATCCTGTGTAAAATCCTGACTCTAAGTTCTCAACATTGTCTTTAAAGTTTGATCCACTGCTCTGACACTCCCTGTGATTCCAAATGGTGTGCAGTTGATTTAAATTGATTTATTCCTAAACTATCTGTGATCTTCTTGAATAACTTTGAGGTAAAGTTTGATCCTATTGTACTTCTGTGGGTAGTCCATATCTAATAATAATTGATGTAACTCCTTTTCAATCCTTTTTGCTGTAATATTGTGTCATGGAATTAAATAAGACATACCGTGCTACTCCCTATTGCAATGCCTGAAAGGACAACACAAATATACTCGCTGCTCACTCTCTTTGAGTCCAATAATCCGAAACCCTGCAAGGAATGATAGATTTTAACCCCGTGAAGAGCCCCCAGTTTATTAGGGACCTGACCCGAAACTCCAAGGTATTTTATACAGTTAGCCTAAACCCCAACTTTGGCATTTAATTTTGGTATCAGAGTGAGCATAAGGGATGTCTTTCTAGTGATTCGAATGAGCCACTGGGGAGCTTTTATCAAACAAAATTTATTTAAGAACACACTTAGAATAGAACAAAAAGAATTAGTGTAACTTTTAACAATGAAAATATTTAAACATGACAAAGGATAATTCTTAAAGCTAGCTTTCTCTGTTGTTCCAATTTAAAGCAATATCCCCATAGACACATACTCTTCTTCAGAATTTGTTAGCACAAAAACAAGAATGCCCACATGGTGCTAGATTTCCAGGCTTTTAATACCTCTGGAAAGGGATTCAGATAGCAGTTTCCCAAAAATGTTATATATCCTCAAAGTACAGAGCTTCAGAGGAATAATCTTAGTCTCTGGCAGCTCCCAGTCTCCAGATTTGAGGGAGGGGAAAAGAGAGACATTGATGTCTCTCAACTCCAAGCAACATACAAAACTTTAACTAAGTTTGAATTCTCTGTGTAAGCCTAGCTCCACCCTGTCAAATGACTCTCCCTGACAATTAAGCTAATCAAATCTGACTCTATGAAGTCTCAGGGAAAATCTCAAAAATAACAAGCTTGCATTAGTCCAGATTAAAACAAACACTGTAGTAATTAAGATCAATTATGTTGCTGCAGTAACAATACAGAATGCCTATTACAACAAAATGGCACTGATAATAATTAAAATAGATGCTACACAAGAAACATGACTAAAATACATGTCCTAAAACTCCAGTATTATCACACTATAGATCCAAATCAGAGATCCACACATGGTCTAAATCATAAGGATCCACATATAATATGGATCCATATGTATCCATATTGCGATCCCCATAAAATTGCAGCAATTCCCACCATACCCTATTGACTAAGGTCAGAAACCCCGAAGTATTTTATGAATATAGCCTAGACCCCAAATTTTTAGCTTTGGATTTGGCACGGGTGAGCAAAAGATGTTTCACTCCAGGTGTGATACAAGTGGCTCACTAGGGAGCTTTTCTCAAACAAATGTTAGTTAAGAACAAGTTAGAATATAATAAAAAGATATAGCATAACTTTGATCAAGTACAAGAATCAATACGGTATAACTCCTAACAGCTAGCTATCTATGATGTTCCAAGTGAAACAAAACCCACAAACACACATTCCTTTCTAGACTCACGTGATGCTGGATCTTCAGCTTTTTTAAAACCTGCTGTGAATCAGTCCTTTGAATATTGGACCAAATCTCTGAGATTTTCCAGTTCTAGAACTTTCCAAGAAACCTCTGGAGAGAGTGAGAGAGAGAGAGAGAAAGAGAGAAGGAGAGAGAGAGAGAGAGACATACCTGCCTCCAGCAGTTTCTAACTACAACAAAAACAACTTGATCTGGGTAGTACCTGACCTGCTCAAATCAGCAATTCCACATGGATCAAAACACCACCAGGACACTGCATTAGTCCAGATTAAAAGTAAACAAGGTGTCCATTATATTGTTTTAATAACAATTAGAGGATACCAATTATAGACAAAACACTGCCTAAATAAAAGAAAATACTGTTGGAAACAAGATTAAAAATATATTCTGTAAGGCGTAGTATCATCACAATTCAAATCGCAGTGATCCACACATACTATAGGTCTAAATTTACATCTATAATATCCCAACTCCAAAACTCTAAAACCCTATCGATCCAAAAGCCTAATATCTTATGTCCTATAATCCATACCCTTTTGATCTAAAACCCTATAGATCCAAACACTTTTGATCCAAGCCCTATAGATGCAAACATGAAAATTTAACTCCATGAACTGGGGGTGGCACCGAGGTTAGCACTGCTGCCTCACAATGCCAGGGACCTGGGTTCAATTCCAGCCAGGGGTGACTGTCTTTGTAGAGTCTGTGCATTCTCCCTGTGTCTGTGTGGGTTTCCTCCGGGTGCTCAGGTTTTCTCCCACAGTCCAAAGATGTGCAGGTTAGGTTGATTGGCTATGCTAAATTGCCCCTTAGTATCAGGGAAACTATGCGGGTGGGATTGTAGGTGGTGCAGATTCGATGGGACAAATGGTTTCCTTCCACTATATGAATTCTATCCAGAAATTGTATGAGACAGAATTCAATTATCAACATTTCAAAAAAGCCAAACTTACAAAGTTCCCAAACTCCAAATGTTAACATCTCAAATCCCAAAACATCCAAACTCCCAGTGGTGAAAATCTCAATGCTTTGGAACCAAAAATCCCAAACTCCTCAGGTTCAAATCCTATCGATTCAGAGATCAGACCCTAAAAACACAAATCCAAAAGTTGTAACCGCAATGGAAGCAATGATAAAAACTCCAAAGACTTCTGTACCCTTAATCTGTACATCAGACCACCAGGCACGGTGGCACAGTGGGTTAGCGCTGCTGTCTCACAGCACTAGGGATCCAGGTTCAATTCCTGGCTTGGGTTACTGTCTGTGTGGGGTTTGCATGTTCTCCCCATGTCTGCGTAGGTTTCCTCTGGGTGCTCCAGTTTCCTCCCACCGTCCAAGATGTGAGGGTTAGGTGTTGGCATGCTATTGCCCCTTACTGTCCAAAGATGTGTGGTTAGGTGGATTGGCCATGCTAAATTGCCCCTTACTGTCAAAGATGTGCAGGTTAGGTGGATTGCCATGTTATTGCCTTTAGTGTCCAAAGATGTGTAGGTTAGGTGGATTGGCCATGCTAATTGCCCTTTAGTGTCCAAAGATGTGCAGGTTGGTGGATTGGCATGCAATTGCCCTTACTGTCCAAGATGTGTAGGTTAGGTGATTGGCCATGCTAAATTGCCCCTTACTGTCCAAAGATGTGCATTGGTGGCATGTAATTGCCTTGTGTAAGTGTTGTGTGGTTGGCTATCTTAGTCCAAGGTGGTTAGGTGGATTGGCCATGCTAAATGCCCTTAGTGTCCAAAGATGTGTAGGTTAGGTGGATTGGCCATGCTAAATTGCCCCTTACTGTCCAAAGATGTGCAGGTTAGGTGGATTGGCCGTGCTAAATTGCCCCTTAGTGTCCAAAGATGTGCAGGTTAGGTGGATTGGCCATGCTAAATTACCTCTTAGTATTCAGAGATGTGCAGTGTCAGGAGGGATTTAGTGGGCTAAATACTTGGGGGTTACATACATAGGTCCTGGTTTAGTGCAGACTCAACGGGCCGAATGGCCTCCTTCTGCACTGTGGGGATTGTAAGATTCCAAAATAGTGCAAACCCTTCAAGAAACAAACTACAAAACTGGGACTGCAAACGTGTGTGCACTTTAATATAAAAAATCAAATCCTCACAGACCCCAAGACAAATCCCGCTGAGGTCAAACCCCTCCAAACAGGGGAATCTGTGCTTACAAGGACAGGTCTGGGAAGGAAAGTGGAAACGCCAGGAGATGGTGGTTTTTCCCTCTCTCTCTCTGCTGCAGGAATTCGCAGCCAGCTGATCCCGGGAGCTGTTCTCCCGCACAGGGCTGGAGAGGAGGGTTGATGGGAGTGTGGGGAAGTGGTGCCAGTTTCTCTCCCTCCCTCTCTCTCTCTTTCACTTCACTGGACGCTGAGAGAGAGAGAAGGCTTGTGCAGAAAGTTGGGAGTGCGCACAGTTTGAGGGCTCTAAACTGGGAAGAGTCGCATTTCCAAGCGGAGGCTGCAATTAAATTGGGGACAATTCTGGCTGGGGTGGGGGAAGAAGAGAGAGAGAGGCTTATGTTCCCAGCGTGCAGACCAGGTAAGATGCAATCCCTTTATTTGGGGCGGTGTGTGTGTGTCTGTGTGGTCCTGGGTGTGCGTGTGAGAGAGAAAACTGTCTGCAATACTGATTCCCCCAGAATAAGAGAGAATGGAGAGTTTGGGGAAAGATTCCTGCAGCAGAATTCTAGGGGGGAGTCAGCACTGTTTCACTGGGACAGGGGGGACAATATTTACTGTCTCCAGATCCGTCAGTAACTCATCCCAGGGAGAGACAAATCATCCCCCACCCCATCAGCGCCTGACCATGCACACAAACCCTCCAACTTTAAACAGAAAAAGATATATATCCCCAGTGGGTGATTTCTGAGGGTTGCATCCGTGTCCCCTTTGGCAAGCAGTGAGACTAAATCCGAACAGGGATTTATCCAGCTGGAGAGATCCCTGTTTAGACCCGGTTCCCCAAAAGCGACTGCGGTTCCAAATTGAAATCAGTTTCACCAGCTCCCACTTTAAAAAAAATGAAATATACCCCCCTTAAAACACCAAGCAGGGAATTTAACCGGTGGCTTTGCCCAGTTCACAAGGCGGTGAGTTTCAGTCTGTGTGTGCGTTTTTTGATCTGATTTATTATTGTCACAGGTATGAGTATACAGTGCGCGCTGTACAGACAATTCACCTAACCCGTACATCTTTGAACATTAAGGGGCAATTTAGCATAGCCAATCCACCTAACCTGCACATCTTTGGACACTAAGGGACAATTCAGCATAGCCAATTCACCTAACCTGTGCATCTTTGGACAATTTAGCATGGTCAATCCACCTAACCTACACATCTTTGGACACTAAGGACAATTTAGTATGACCAATCCACCTAACCCGTACATCTTTGGATACTAAGGGCAATTTAGCATGGCCAATTCACCTAACCTGCACATCTTTGGACACTACGGAGCAATTTAGCACAGCCAATCCACCTAACCTGTGCATCTTTGGATACTAAGGGCGATTTAGCATAGCCAATTCACCTAACCTGCACATCTTTGGACACTACGGAGCAATTTAGCACAGCCAATCCACCTAACCTGTGCATCTTTGGACAATTTAACATGGCCAATCCACCTAACCTGCAGATCTTTGAACATGATGTGGAGATGCTGGTGTTGAACTGGGGTGGGCACGTTAAGTAGTCTCACAATACCAGGTTAACGCACATCAGGTTTATTTGGAATTACGAGCCTTCAGAGTGCTGTTCCTTCATTAGGCGAGTCATGTGATGAAGGAACAGTGCTCCGAAAGCTCGTGCCACCAAATAAACCTGATGTTCTTTAACCTGGTGTTGTGAAACTTCTTACAGCATCTTCGCATGGCTAATCCACCTAACCTGCACATCTTTGAACATCATAGAGAAGGAAAGGAGAGAGTGCAGAAAGTAATGTTACATTTATTGATGGGTGGTGGCATAGCGGTTAGCACTGCTGCCTCACTGCACCAAGAACCCAGGTTCGATTCCCAGCTTGGGTCACTGCCTGTGTGGAGTCTGTACATTCTCCCCATGTCTGAGTGGGTTTCCTCCAGGTTCTCCGGTTTCCTTCCACAGTATGAAAGACATGCCGGTTAGATGCATTGGCCGTGCTAAATTGCCTCTTAATATCAAGAGGACTAGCTAGAGTAAATACATAGGTTTACAAGGATAGGGCCTGGATGGGGCTGTAGTTGGTGCTAGTTCGATGGGCTGATTGGCCTCCTTCTGCACTGTAAGGATTGTATGATTAATTCCCCAGATGCAGTTTCTATTGGATCAATGCTCACTTCGATAATCCTTTGTTATTTAAATATCTGTAGAAACTTAAAATTAAAGTTTATTTATTAGCCACAAGTAAGGCTAGATTAACACTGCAATGAAATTACAATGCAATTCTCCTAATTGCCACACTCCGGTGTTTGTTTGGGTCAATGCACCCTAACCAGCACATCACAATTTTTATATTTCTAGCTACCTTTCTCCTGTGCTCAAATATTTGACAAATAATATATTAGATATTGTTAGATATATTACACAGATATTTTGATATTATATTAGATATTTAAATAATATTGCAATTATATTAGAAGTAATTTAGATATCAGGTATTGTATTTGATACATAATAAGTTAGATATTGCATAGATATTCAGATATTATTGAAATATTATATTAGATACATAAATATTATAGAATTATATAGATGTACGAATTCTATTTTTGTACATTTCACTAGATATAAAACAATTTGGATATCATATTTATAATAGATAACTATTTATAATGGAATAGCATATTAGAATTAATTGTTTGATAGAAAGAGCACTTATCATAGAGATAAATATGTGGAGGTTAATTAGAGATCATTATAAAGCACTTCCAAAGCATCTATAATTACTTTGAATGCGTTTAACTTTATGTTATTTGTAGAGATTTGCATTTAAACATATCAACAATTGGGTTCTTCAATTGATACGTTTGTGGTAGAGATTTGCCTTTAGACAATTTGAAAATTAAAGTTAAAATTTATCTTTTACCAAAAGAGAAAATGCTGGAAAATCTCAGCAGCTCTGACAGCATCTGTAAGAAAAGAAGGGCTGATGTTTCCAGTCCAGACCAACCCTTTGTCAAAAAAGTTTATTTATTTGTCACAAGTAAAGCTTACATTAACACTGCAATGAAGTTACTGTGAAAATCCCCCTTCAAGTATTAAACAGTGTTGTTATTTTGCAGAGTTTTGCCTTTAAACAATTTGATAACTGGATTATTCAATCGATATATTTATTATATGAGTTGGATATTTAGAGATTAATTTATTTAGATTGTACTAAATTGGATTATGGATGGAAATATTCAAAATTCCAGTTTCAGCAGCTAATTTTTCAAATTCCTTCAATTATGTCACTCATTTGTTTGGTTTGTTTGAATTTTTCAAATTCCTTCAATTATGTCACTCGTTTGTTTGTTTGAATTTTGTTTGTTTGAATTTTTTGTTTGTTTGTTTGTTTGAATTTTTTGAAATGCGAATTCAAATTCAAATTTCAAATTTCAAATTTCAAATTCAAATTCAAATTCGAAATTTCAAATTCCTTCAATTATGTCACTCATTTGTTTGGTTTCCTCCTCTTAATTCCTTCAATAATCCCTCGCTGTCCCGGTTCAATTCAATTTTCTCTCCTCATCCATCCAACTCTTCATCATTTTTTGGGGACAGTTCCCTGGGTCTCCTTTCCCCGGCTTCTGTACTGATATTGCCTCACTCTTCACCCCCACCCAGTCAGTCCCTGGAAGAGCAGGAAGCAAAAAAAAAGAAACAGATTTGGGAGAGACACAAAATGGGAAGTTCCAGAGAATGGATATTGAGATGTACCAATTGCCCCAGTTGATCCAGAGACACTGATGTCAGAGAAAGTGCAGCTTGTAGCAAGAAAAGGGTTTAAAATTCTCCCAGTTGAGGTGGGAATTGGGAGGGGGTGATCTTGGAGGTCCCAAATTATCCGTTTGCAAGAAGGCAGAATAACGTAACTTCATCCAGACTTTAGTGGTTCAAACACAGGGGAGATTTGTGTGGGGTTTGGTCAGGTTAATAATTGGAAAGAAATGTGTTGGGACTCAGTTACCCCTTCCTTGGATCTGTGGGATCTGCTCCAGAATTCTCCCAGTTGATCCCAGTGTATTCAGAAGCTGGCCAGCAACTTTAATCAAACCTGACCTCAGGATTTTCCCTGTTTAACTTTTATTAAAAAGGACTTTTTAAAAAAAAATACAATATACAAACCTCGCTTCCTCTCAAGTATAATCACATGTTAGAACACAATCTCCCCTCACCTGGGACAGCGCTGTTTAAACTAAATGCCACAGCCAAACATTTTCCAGCCTTTCCACCAAGCAAGATTTTCCAGCTCCAGCCAATGGGGAGAGGGTGCGAACCACGGGCTGGGGGGAGCAGGAGATGGGGTGGGGGAAACCATCCCGTTGACAGCAGTGGGTTGAGGGAGACCCTGCTGCTGGCCAGTGGCGGGCAGCCACTGTAAAACATGCCAACGGCAGGACTGGAAAATCCCATTAATCTGGTCTAGTGCTGAAATGTTTAAACTTCCACGGCTTACATTGTGACAGTTCTGAAATGTAAGTCAGTCTGAAGTTCGAAACTGCCAATATTTTAGCAGTAAGATATATAATTTATTTATGTATACGGGGAAATTTGCTGCTGGCGTTGTGCAGTTTTTAAACACAATCTATTCAGAGTCTGGTGTACATTCTTTCTGTTAATACATTCAATACATGCCACCCTTGTATGGGGAGTAATGAAGAAATCAACATAAAGACTGTGTTCTTTAAGGATAGCATGGTGGCACAGTGGTTAGCACTGCTGCTTCACAGCGCCAGGGACCTGGGTTCAATTCTCAGCTTGGTGGAGTTTGCACATTCTCCAAAGTAGGTTGCCTCTGGGAGTTCCGATTTTCTCCCACAGTCCGAAAGGCGTGCTGGTTAGATGCATTGGCCATGCTAAATTCTCCCTCAGTATACCCGAACAGGCATAGGAGTATGGATTTTCACAGTAACTTCATTGTTGAAGATTATTTATTATTGTCGCAAAAGTAGGCTACATTAACACTAGGGGATTTTCGCAGTAACTTCATTGCAGTGTTAATGTAAGCCTACTTAAACAATGAAGTTACTGTGGCAATTCCCCTAGTTGCCTCACTCCAGCGACTGTTCGGGTAACACTGAGGGAGAGTTTAGCAGGACTTACATTAACATGGCAATGAAGTTACTGTGAAAAATCTCCTATGTTAATGTAAACCTACTTGTGACAATAAGAAATAAACTCTAAATTTTAATCCCCAGTGTACACACACTCACTTAAATGGATATTCTGAGCACGTGTATTCACCCCAGTTCGCATACCTTATTTGTAATATCGCAAACTTATAGTCTGCCTGTACAATCTCGGTTTTTTTCAGCTATATATCCCAGCATTATACTGATATATGTCCACATTTCTGATTGAGGTATGCATACTCTGGGTATATTTAATATTTTCTGTATACAATGCTGGCAGCAATATTGGTGGAAATATTCACAATATTCTCTAATATTTGCAGTGCCAAATTCTCCGGAACATGTAAAATTGTAGTATCTATTTATCTTGGTCTACGCTGGTGTTCCTGCTCCAGACTTACCCCCACCCCCCACATCTACAAACTCCTCCATTGATAATCCCCTCGCCTCCTTTATCAATGACAATCATCCCAAATCCTCACGCTTACAAATTCAAGGGTTCCGCATTCCTGAGCTGAAGGAACTTCTGCTGGATTCCATCCTGGAATTATCAATAATTAATCCTTAACATTGAAATATTTCTGCGATGTAATGCGTCCAACCTTCACAAATCAACTAACCTGCTTAGGGAACCAATGAAGCCTTCATTTTCCAATTCAACTATCTGCAGAAAATTCTGCGACTGACTGTCTGCAAAAATCAACAACGGTCACACAGGGACAGTCTCTCTTTAATAATCTGTCGAGTGTTTATTGGGGACAGTCTCTCTTTAATAATCTGTCGAGTGTTTATTGGGGACAGTCTCTCTTTAATAATCTGTCGAGTGTTTATTGGGGACAGTCTCTCTTTAATAATCTGTCGAGTGTTTATTGGGGACAGTCTCTCTTTAGTAATCTGTCGAGTGTTTATTGGGGACAGTCTCTCTTTAATAATCTGTAGTGTTTATTGGGGACAGTCTCTCTTTAATAATCTGTAGTGTTTATTGGGGACAGTCTCTCTTTAATAATCTGTAGAGTGTTTATTGGGGACAGTCTCTCTTTAATAATGTGAAGTGTTTATTGGGGACAGTCTCTCTTTAATAATCTGTAGAGTGTTTATTGGGGACAGTCTCTCTTTAATAATCTGTAGCGTGTTTATTGGGGACAGTCTCTCTTTAATAATCTGTAGCGTGTTTATTGGGGACAGTCTCTCTTTAATAATCTGTAGCGTGTTTATTGGGGACAGTCTCTCTTTAATAATGTATAGTGTTTATTAGGGACAGTCTCTCTTTAATAATCTGTAGTGTTTATTGGGGACAGTCTCTCTTTAATAATCTGTAGTGTTTATTAGGGACAGTCTCTCTTTAGTAATTGTGAGTGTTTATTGGGACAGTCTCTCTTTAGTAATCTGTCGAGTGTTTATTGGGGACAGTCTCTCTTTAGTAATCTGTCGGTGTTTATTGGGACAGTCTCTCTTTAGTAATCTGTCGAGTGTTTATTGTGGACAGTCTCTCTTTAATAATGTGAAGTGTTTATTGGGGACAGTCTCTCTTTAATAATGTGAAGTGTTTATGGGGACAGTCTCTCTTTAATAATCTGTAGTGTTTATTGGGGACAGTCTCTCTTTAATAATCTGTAGCGTGTTTATTGGGGACAGTCTCTCTTTAATAATGTGAAGTGTTTATTGGGGACAGTCTCTCTTTAATAATGTAAGTGTTTATTGGGGACAGTCTCTCTTTAATAATCTGTAGTGTTTATTGGGGACAGTCTCTCTTTAATAATCTGTAGCGTGTTTATTGGGGACAGTCTCTCTTTAATAATCTGTAGTGTTTATTGGGGACAGTCTCTCTTTAATAATCTGTGAGTGTTTATTGGGGACAGTCTCTCTTTAATAATCTGTAGTGTTTATTGGGGACAGTCTCTCTTTAATAATCTGTGAGTGTTTATTGGGGACAGTCTCTCTTTAATAATGTGTAGTGTTTATTGGGGACAGTCTCTCTTTAATAATCTGTAGTGTTTATTGGGGACAGTCTCTCTTTAATAATCTGTAGCGTGTTTATTGGGGACAGTCTCTCTTTAATAATGTGAAGTGTTTATTGGGGACAGTCTCTCTTTAATAATCTGTAGAGTTTTTATTGGGGACAGTCTCTCTTTAATAATCTGTAGCATGTTTATTGCGGACAGTCTCTCTTTAATAATCTGTAGCATGTTTATTGGGGACAGTCTCTCTTTAATAATCTGTAGCGTGTTTATTGAGGACAGTCTCTCTTTAATAATGTATAGTGTTTATTAGGGACAGTCTCTCTTTAATAATCTGTAGTGTTTATTGGGGACAGTCTCTCTTTAATAATCTGTAGTGTTTATTGCGTACAATTTCTCTTTAACTTTGAGATGGGGTTTTACGTCTGTAAGAGGGTTATTGCTTGAATTGGATCTGAACAGTAGGTTTGCAGTTTTGAATTTTATTTTGTATATATTGTTTGATTGAAGTTTTTTTAAGTTAATTGAGTAGGCTTACATTAACACTGCAATGAAGTTGCTGTGAAAATTCCCTCCTTGCCGCACTCTCGTGCCTGTTTGAGTAGTTGTTAAATGTTGAGATAATTCATTTGTTATTGTTAAATAGAACTTGCTGTGTTAAAAGATTCCCAGTTTGCCTGTAGAATTGCACCTGATACAAAGTATCCTATCCTCACACTAATACCAAAAATGGAAAGAATTATTGGAGTTTTGCCTGCCTTCAACCTCATAGAATCCCAATGGTATGGAATGAGACCACTCGGCCCATCAAGTCTGCACCGACAACAATCCCTCCCAGGCCCTATCCTGTATTCCTATATATTTAGTCTGCTATCCCCCCGATATGAAGGGGCAATTTCGCTTGACCAGTCTACCTAACCCTCATATCGTTTTCCCAGAATTGACATGTCTAGTACTGGGAGGCATGGACTCAGGTCAGAGTGGGAAAGTTCAAAGGTGATGTGAGGGATAAGTATTTTACAGAGATTGGTAGGTGTCTGGAGTGTGCTGATAGGGGGGAAGCAGATCTAATACAGGCATTTAAGGGGCTTTTAGATCAGGCCCAATAATCTTCAGCTTCTTCATCAATGACCTTCCCTCCGTCATAAGTTCTGAAGTGGGGATGTTCGCTGATGATTGCACAATGTTTGGCACTATTCACCACTCCTTAAATACTGAAGCAGTCCATGTTCAAATTTGGACAATATCCAGGCTTGGGCTGGCAAGTGGCAAATAACATTCACACTACACAAGTACCAGGCAATGTCCAACACCAATCAGAGACACCCTAACCACCGCCCCTTGACACTCAATGGTGTACCATCACTGAATCTCCCGCTGTCAACATTCTTGAGGTTACCATTGACCAGAAACTCAACTGGACTCACCACATAATGGCTACAAGAGCAGGTCAGAGGCTGGGGATACTGTGGCGAGTAACTCACCTCCTGACTCCCCAAAGCCTGTCCACCATCAAGAGTGTGATGGAATACTCCCCACTTGCCTGGATGGGTGCAGCTCCAACAACACTCAAGAAGCTCGACACCATCCGGGGAAAGCAGCCACACTTGATTGGCACCACATCTACAAACATTCACTCCCTCCACCACTGACGCTCAGTAACAGCCGTGTGTACCATCTACAAGATGCACTGCAGCAACTAACCAAAGATCCTTAGGCAGCACCTTCCAAACCTATCACCACTTCCATCTAGAAGGACAAGAGCAGCAGATACACCACCACCGGCAAGTTCCCCTCCAAACCACTCACCATCCTGACTTGGAAGTATATTGGCCGTTCCTTCACAGTTGCTGGGTCAAAATCCTGGAATTCTCTCCCATTCAATCAGCCGTGATCGAATGGCGGAGCAGACTCTGCTCCTGTATCTTCAGCACTTAAGAACTTAGAGAAAGATCAACTTAACACAAGGTAGGTTCATTCAGAAGTCTGACAAAATCAGGGAAAGAATTGTTCTTGAGTTGGTTGGTACGTGTTCTCAGAGTTTTGTATCTTTTTTCTGGTGGAAGAAGGTGGAAGAGAGAATGTCCACAGTTCTTTATTATGCTGGCTGCTTTGCTGAGGCAGTGGGAAGTGTAGACAGAGTCAATGGATGGGAGGCTGGTTTGTGTGATGGATTGGACTACATTCATGACCTTTTGTAGTTCCTTGTGGTCTTGGGCAGAGCAAGAGCCCATACCAAGCTGTGATACAACCAGAAGAAATGCTTTTTATGGTGCATCTGTAAAAGTTAGTGAGAGTTGTAGTTGATGTATCAAATATCCTTGCTGGTTAGATGCATTGGCCCTGCTAAATTCCCCACAGGTGCCGGAGTGTTGTGATTAGGGGTTTTCACAGTAACTTCATTGCTGTGTGAATGTAAGCCTAATTGTGACTAACAAACAACTAAACTTTGGATTTACAGGGTAAATACGTGGGGTTACAGCAAGACGGTCTAGCTGGGATTATGGTTGATAGAATTGATGGAGCAAATGGCCTCCAGCTGTATTGTAGAGATTTAATGAAGCCTACTTGTGACATGAATAAATAAACTTTACAAGAAAGGATCTATTAACCAGATTCAATATTGGGATTTGGATTCGTCAATTAACCAGATTGAGGTTTGAAATGTGTTGTCCCAGATTGGATACCAATCTCTCCCAAACCCACATTTAGTTGGCTATGGCAGACATGTTTTGTTTACCGCTGACTCGACGTTTCTCTATGGATTTGACAGGTTTGTGTGACTGTGCAAAACAACATGAAAACTGAAGAGACTCCGACGTGTTTGAAACCAGTGACTCCAGCCCTCAATCCCGGTGAGTGTTGCTCCTCTTCAGCCCATTTTCCTTCTTCTGATAAAAGCCTTTTGAACAGGTGGCCCAGTGGGTTAGCACTGCTCCTTCACAGCGCCAGAGACCTGGGTTCGATTCCCGGCTTGGGTCACTGTCTGTGTGGAGTTTGCACATTCTCCCTGTGTCTGTGTGGGTTTCCTCCGTGTGCTAAATTGCTCCTTAGTGTCTAAAGATGTGTAAGTTAGGGGGAATGGCCATGCTAAATTGTCCCTTAATGTCTAAAGTTGTGTGGGTTGGGTGGATTGGCCATGCTAAATTGTCCCTTAGTGTCCAAAGTTGTGTGGGTTGGGTGGATTAGCCATGCTAAATTGTCCCTTAATGTCTAAAGATGTGTAAGTTAGGTGGATTGGCCAAGCTAAATTACCCTTAATGTCTAAAGATATGTAGGTTAGGGGGCTTGGCTGTGCTAAATTGTCCCTTAGTGTCTGAAGTTGTGAAGGTTAGGTGGATTAGTGGGATAAGTATGTGGGATTAGGGATAGTGCCTTCATGGGATGTGCTGTCGGAGAGTCAGTGCAAACTTGATGGGCCGAATGGCTTCCTTCTGGGAAATCTATGATTCTATGATCTACCTCCATGCCCTCTGGTAGTATTCAGCAGATATGGGGCATTGCCTCTAGAGCTGTAGATACGTGCAATTGAAGTGTGGGGAGTGTGGGACAGGGGGTGCTCCCTTACACCCACTGTGGTTGGAGCAAGCAGGTTTGTGAGATGCAGTGAAAGATTGGGGGAATTGTGGCCAGGACACATGATGCTCCAGTGGTGGGTGAGAGAGGGGAAAAATCTGCAGAGTGATTGAAGGTTTTGTAAACTAATTCGGGAATGTTGTTCCCCCCAGGCTCAGAGCAGGAGCCAGACCATACGTGCGCAGGTTGCAAAATGACCATCACTGACCGCTATCTCCTACGGGTCAATGGACGGAGCTGGCATGAAGCGTGTCTAAAATGTACAACATGCCTACAACCACTCTCTGGAAGCTGTTACTGTCGGAACAGGCAACTGTACTGCAAACACGACTATGAAAAGTAAGACTCCTGGCTTCTTCACTCATCTTTATCCACTGCCCTGTGATTAGAAAGATTTGCTGGTGATTTGGGAATGTGATCGCTTCTGGGTTGCTGTAGCACTGGGAAAAAATGTGATTATTTTGGAATTAGATAAATTCTGAGGCTGCGATGCATTGTTGCTGTTTCCGCGGCTGCGATGCATTGTTGCTGTTTCCGCGGCTGCGATGCATTGTTGAAAATTAGGATTGTGATGAAATATTGATTGTCCCTGAGATTACCGTGAATTGTGGATGATTCTGAGATTGTGCTAAATTGTTGATAATTAGGGGATTATGATGATATTGTCGAGATTAACGTTTATTTGTTAGTGACAAGTAGGCTTACGTTAACACTGCAATGAAGTTACTGTGAAAATCCCTTTGTCGCCACACTCCGGTGCCTGTTCAGGGAGAATTTGGCACGGCCAATGCACCCAACCAGCACGTCTTTCAGACTGTGGGAGGCAAGCAGAGCCCCCAGAGGAAACCCACGCAGACACGGGGAGAATGTGCAGACTCCACACAGACAGTGACCCAAGCTGGGGATCAAACCCGGGTCCTTAGCATAGTGAGGCAGAAGCCCTAACCACCGTACCACCCATAGCTGCAAGGTGACCAGGGATGGGTAGTGAACATTTGGGGAGGCGAGGGTGGAGAGGGGGGAGCTGAGATTCAGTATTTAGGAAGAACAAACAAAAGTGAAAAGGTGGAGGGTCGAATTGCTAGTTAAAGAGGAATGTAATGTTGTCGTGAAGAAAGATATCAATTCCGGCAATGTGGAATCTACATGGGTAAACTGAGAAATACTGAAGGGCAAGAAACACTACTTGGGGGGGTTGTATAAAGGAACACTTGTAATTATGGGTGACTTTAATTTGCATATAGAATCATAAAATCCTGACAGGGAAGAAGGCCATTCAGCCCTTCAAATCCACACTCTGAGACGTAGTATCTTCACAGAATCCTACAGTGCAGAAGAGGCCCTTCAGCCCATCAAGTCAGCATTGACCTACCCCATGTGCCAGCACTTGGCCCACAGTCCTGAATGTTATGGTGTGTTATGTTATGATCTCCTAGAAGATTGCCCGTATCGACACGGACATCGGGTTTCTACAAAGCTGCAAGAAAGCAGACAGGATACCAAAAGGACTACAGATCTCGAACCCACTCAGGTCAACCCGTAACACAGACTACACTGAGAGACTTTGCCGTCGCATCTCTCCCACACTCCTCGACCATCTCATACACCAGCTCTACAGCAAATGCCGCATCCTAGAAACCAAGATAGAATCCATATCTTCAACCAGCCGTGAAACTCTGCCAAGCGGATGAGACAAAGGGACTACACCATCTACACGCACACCAAGAACAGGAAACTTGAGAAACTCGGCATCACCATCAGCAGCAACCAAGCCTCCCCCGGTAGAAAACAGCACCACCACGGGGAAGTCCACTGTCAACTTGTCGAACCACACGCTTCAACCAGATGAAGTTCTCAGCTCAATTTCTGCCCCACCGCCAAAAATGGACCCCATCAGTCTCACAGGGGACACATTCACCAGGCGAATGAGGCTGCAGGAGTTCTTCCACGAACCCCGAGAGGCCAACAGCGAACACAATGAGACGGTCAATGAATCAGAACAGCCGGCAGAGAGATCCGCAAAGCAGCAACCGAAGAGGAAAGAGTCCAGTTGAACTCTTCCGGAAGGCATTTCCACATCAGCATTTATTGCCCAACTCAAGTTGAGAGTCAACCACATTGCTGTGGCTCTGGAGTCCCATGTAGGCCAGACCGGATAAGGATGGCAGATTTCCTTCCCAAAAGGAACATTATTGAACCAGATGAGTTTTTCCGAAAATAGATCATCAAAAGTATCTTAACACCAGCTATTTTTTTATTGTATTCAAATTCCACTGTCTGCCGTAATGGGATTTGAACTGGGATTAATAGTTTCTGGATTAATAGTTTAGTGATAACACTGCCATCGCTTCCCCTTGGGGCTGAAAGGATCGAGGGATTTGGGCAGGGAAGGGCAGGTTACTGAATGATCAACCGTGATCATAATGAAGGGCTGAATGGCCTCCTCCTGCTTCCCCTTTTCCATGTTTCTGTTTGTCCAGCAAGATTCCCGCTTTCTGCAATCCAGGAACTGTTTCTTTTTTAACTGCAGTTTAGAAATTAAACAACTTCAATCAACTGCGTGTCATCCACAGCTACAAGGGGCATTGGAAAGATGCCATTAAAATATTATGATCAAAGTGTAGTGCCTTCAACATCCAGATGATTGATTTGATTTGTTATTATCCCATATATTAGTATAGAGTATTGTTTCTTTTACTAGGCTAATACATGTGACAATAAGAACATAAGAAATAGGAGCAGGAGTCGGCCATCCAGCCCCTCGAGCCTGCCCCGCCATTCAATAAGATCATGGCTGATTTGATAGTGGATCAATTCCACTTACCCGCCTGCTCCCCATAACCTTTAATTCCCTTATTGGTCAAAAATCTATCTGTGACTTAAACCCATTTAACAAGATAGCCTCCACTGCTTCAATGGGCAGAGAATTCCAAAGATTCACTACCCTCTGGGAGAAGAATTTCCTCCTCAATTCTGTTCTAAATTGACTTCCCCTTGTTTTGAGGCTGTGCTCTCTAGTTCTTGTTTCCATTATAAGTGGAAATGATCTTCCTGCTTCTACCCTGTTTAGCCCCTTCATTATTTTATATATTTCTACAAGATATAAGGGCAGCACGGTAGCACAGTGGTTAGCACTGGTGCTTCACAGCTCCAGGGTCCTGAGTTCAATTCCCGGGTCACTGTCTCTGTTGAGTTTGCACATTCTTCTCGTGTCTGCGTGGGTTTCCTCCATGTGCTCTGGTTTCCTCCCACAGTCCAAAGGTGTGCGGGTTAGGATGCTAAGAAATTGTCCTTTAGTATCCAGAGATGTGTAGGTTAGAGGGATTAGTGGGTATAATATGGGGATAGAGCCTGGGTGGGATTGTGTTCGGTGCAGACTCGATGGGCTGAAGGGCCTCTTTCTGCACTGTAGGTTTCTATGATTGAAGATCTTGCTTCATAATAACAAATCAAATCATGTTGGTTAAAGGTATAATTGAACGGAGTTAGTACTGTTGGGGTTGGCCTATTGTGTTGGTATAAAAAGCTGACCCAACCCCAAGATATTGCATTGACTATTGCAAAGTGAATGTCGTACTAAAAACCAATTGTTATCCTGGACTACAGACTGAAGAGTTGGCTGCTCAGTGTTCAACAGCGAGATTGATTTATTAAGGGCCCCAAACAGGTCAGGACAACAAAATTTCCATCTCTGTAACACCAGACAGTCTGTACAAAAGTGATGCTAATCAGGACAAAAGAATATATCACCAGCAACTTATCAGAGGCTAAGAAAGTGACTAATGGACTATTGAACCATGTTGTCTATATCAAGAATCAGGACGGTACAGTGGGTTAGCACTGCTGCTTCACAACTACAGGGCCCTGGGTTTGATCCCCGGTTCGGGTCATTGTCTGTGTGGAGTTTGCAGATTCTCCTCGTGTCTGTGTGGGTTTCCGCCGGGTGCTCCTGTTTCATCACACAGTCCAAAGATGTGCAGGTTAGGCTGATTGGCCATGCTAAGAAATTGACCCTTAGTGTCCAGGGATGCGTAGGTTAGAGGGATTAGTGGGTATAATATGTAGGGATATGGGGGTAGGGCCTGGGTGGGATTGTGTTCAGTGCAGAGTCGAAGGGCCGCTTTCTGCAGTGTAGGATTTTATGATTACACATTCTCCCCATGTCTACGTGGGTTTCCTCCGGGTGCTCTGGTTTCTTCCCACAGCTGGTTAGGGTGCATTGGCTGTGCTAAATTCTCCCTCAGCCGAACAGGCGCAGGAGTGTGGCGACTAGAGGATTTTCACAGTAACTTCTTTGCAGTGTAAGCCTACTTGTGACTAATAAATAAACCTTACTGTAAACCTATGGGTATACCTTAGACAAATCATGTTTAACATCTCAGTAAATTGATTGAAACTCTACAAAAAAAAAAGCTGAGCTGGTGGTAAATTGGATGGAAAATGACCTTGCCAAGGTGGCTCATTTGAGGCTGGAGCAGGAGTTCCCTGGAAAAGTTGGAGTTCAAGCGATCTTCCTGTTCATGAAACCAAACAAGAGATAGTGCGGTTCCTTGAGATGCCGGGCCTGGAATTCTCCAGCTGTTCACACCAGTGAGATGTTCCTCCCCTGCTCCAGCTTTCCCACCGGCATGGGGTGACATCAATGAGAATTCCCATTGACGCGGCGGGACTGGAGAATGTGTCATCTTTACTTATTTGTTGGCGGGTCATGGGCGTCGCTGGCTGGGCCAACATTTATTGCCCATCCCTAGTTTGGGGCAGTTGAGAGTCGCCCACATTGCTGGGGTTCAGGAGTCACACGTAAGCCAGAACTTGTCATTGATGAAGACCAAACATCTCGCCAAGGCCATCCCCACACCTCCACTTCTGACCTTCAAACAGCCGCACAACCTCAAACAGACCATTGTCCACAGCAAACTACCAGCCTTCAGGAAAACAGTGACCACACAACCCTCCCACAGCAACCTCTGCAAGAAGTGCCAGATCATTGACACGGATGCCATCATCTCACACGAGAACACCATCCACCAGGTACACGGTACGTACTCTTGCAACTCAGCCAACATTGTCTACCTGAAACGCTGCGGGAAAGGATGTCCCGAGGCTTGGCACATTAGGGAGACCATGCAGAAGTTACAACGCTGAATGAATGAACACCGTTCGATAATCACCAAGCAACACTGTTCCCTTTCTGTTGGCGAACACTTCAGCGGTCACGGGCATTTGGCCTCTGACCTTCAGGTAAACGTTCTCCAAGGCGACCTTCACAACACACGACAGTCACTGAGCAGAGACTGATAGCCAAGTTCCACACACATAAGGACGGCCTCGACCGGGATCTTGGGCTCATGTCACACTATCTGTAACCCCTGTGACTTGCCTGGGCCTGCAAAATCTCACTAACTGTCCTCTCTGGAGACAATTACACATCTCTTTAACCTGACCTTAACCCTCTCTCCACTCACATTGTCTGTATCTTTAAGACTTGATTACCTGTAAAGACTCGCATTCCAACCATTATTTGGTAAATTGAGTTTGTGTCTTTATATGCCGTTTGTGAACAGAACTCCCACTCACCTGGTGAAGGAGCAGTGCTCCGAAAGCTCGTGGCTTTTGCTACTAAATAAACCTGTTGGACTTTAACCTGGTGTTGTGAGACTTCTTACTGTGCCCACCCCAATCCAACGCTGGCATCTACCCATCATAGAGAGAGAGAGAAAAACACAGAGAGAGAGAGACAGAAAGAGAGAGAGAGAGAGACAGGGACAGAGAGACAGAGAGAGAGAGCGAAACAGAGAGAGAGAAAGACAGAGAAAAAAACAGAGAGGGAGAGAGAGAGATAGAGAGACAGAGAGAGAGAGACACACACACAGAAAGAGAGAGAGAGAAACAGAGAGAGACACACAGAGAGGGAGAGACAGAGATACACAGAGAGAAAGAGAGAGAGAGAGAGACAGAGACAGAGACAAAGACACTGAGTGAGACAGACCAAGTGAGAGACATTGAGAGACACAACGAGACACAGAGAGGAAGGAAAGGAAGGGAGGCAGACAGGGAATCCAAGCACTGGTTTCTCACCGAGATCACAATGTTGCGATGGATTTCTGACTATTCTGGGATTGGGATGAATTGGTGATTTTTCTGAGATCACAGTGACCTGGTGATTATTTTGGGAACGAAGTGGCTTGGGAGTTTCCTGGGATATTGGCTACATTCTGATGTAGTGCGTTACTATTCTGGAATTAAGAGGGAATGTTGATTGCCCTTGGATGGGGATGGAGATGTGATCATGGACAGTGAATTGTGCTGGGACGTTTTAATCATTTCAAGATTGTGATAAATTACTGATGAATCCTGTGTTCGCCTTGGATTCTGATGAATGTTCCGGATTTCAGATGAATTGTTTATGATTCCAGATTTATGATGAATTGAGGTCGATTTTGGGATTGCAGTGAATTGTTCTGGGATTGTAATTAATTATTGACCTATTTGCGGTTTTTCAAATTATTGATTTTCCCTTGATTTTGATGATTTGCGGATCATTTTGGGATTTTAATAATTTTTTAACATATCAGGGGTGGTGGCAGATTCTTGATTTTCCCAGAATTCTGATGATTTGTGGATCACTTTGGGATTGTAATGAATTCTTGACGTGTCTGGAGTTGTGGCAGATTACTGATTTGCGGATTGTGCTGTGAATATGTCAAATTTTGATGATTCTGGCATTGTGAATTCAAGATTATCCTCGAATTGC
Organism: Sphyrna mokarran; assembly: GCA_024679065.1. Lineage (NCBI taxonomy): Eukaryota > Metazoa > Chordata > Chondrichthyes > Carcharhiniformes > Carcharhinidae > Sphyrna > Sphyrna mokarran. The sequence continues at coordinate 5,324,688 of JAGIQG010000035.1, read as the reverse complement.
AATAAAAATCATGCTGACAAAGATTCTGGATTGTGGAGAATTGGGGATTATTTTGGATTTATCATGAACCTTTGGGGATTCTGATGAATTATTTTGGGGTTGTGATTGATTATGGATTATTCTGGAATTTGTTGAATTTGTTTCGATCTGGTTAGGGACCTTTAAACATACATCAGTAATTAACCGACTGAGCTACAGCACAGAATGTATTTTATTTTATTACAAAACTAACTACATTGTAGATAAAAATAATTAACAATACAGGCACCATTAACTAAACACACAGTTTGTGAGCTGTGAACACTACTTATAATCAGCTCAGGCTGAAGAAGTGACGTTTGCCTAATCTAAAACCTTACACACTTACCGAGTCCGTAACCTTTGACAAAGCTTTGACAAAGGGTCATCTGGATTCGAAACGTCAGCTCTCTTCTCTCCTTCCAGATGCTGCCAGACCTGCTGAGATTTTCCAGTGTCTTCTCTTATGGAATCCGTCTCCTTCCATTCCCAATCTATTCATATATTTGTCTAGTTGCCCCTTAATTCCCGCTATCGTACCTGCTCCCACCCCCTCCCTGGACAGTGTGTAAAACTTACACTCCTCTGTGTAAAAACTTACCTCGCACATCTCCTCTAAACTTTTCCCCACACACCTTAAACCTGTGTCCCTAATACTTGACTTTTCTACCCGAGGAAAGAGCATCTGACTATCCGCTCTGTCCGCGCCTCTCATTATCTTGTAAATCTCTATCAGGTCACCCCCTCATCCTCTGTCACTCCAGTGTGAACAAACACAATGGGCGGTGGTTAGCGCTGTTGCCTCACAGTGCCGGGGACCTGGGTTCGATTCCCGGCTCGGGTTTACTGTCTGTGCGGAGTCTGCACGTTCTCCCCGCGTCTGCATGGAATTCCTCCAGGAGCTCCGGCATCCTCCCGAAGATGTGCTGGTTAAATGCATTTGGTCATGCTAAATTGCTCCCTAGAGTCCCAAGGACGCATGGCTTGGAGGGATTCAGGGTAAATAGGTGGGGTTACGGGGATAGGGTGCGGGGATAGCATTGTTCTCAGTGGGCCGAATGGCCTCTTTCTGCACTTGTCCTTCACCCTTTTCCAGATTAACTCAAACCGGTGTCAGTAACAATCGCAAAAAAACCCGATAAAGATGTAACAACAGTGTCTTGAAGCAGTCGAGTAAAAGAATTCAATTCTACCATCTGTAACATCCCCAGATCATGGGGCCGCAGAATCAGCTGGGAGCTCTAATTTAGCCTGAGGCTTCATAGCTAGGGGTAGGCCTCAGCAGCCTGCCTCCTGGTTGTGAAATGTCCGCCATGAAGCAGGCTCTGTGGGGGAACAGGAAGAGAGCCTGAATCTGTAAATTACTCATTCTCTCTGGACTGAGTACAAAAAACAAACCAGCCAGGCAGAAAGGCATGCTGCATATAATTTCAGCCATTTACATTGTGTCTGGAAGTCCCGCTCCAAGCGTGTCATTTTCCTGGCAAATATCCGAACTGTCCTTCATTTCCTTTATTTGTGACTTGAACGTGGCTGCTTTGGCCGATCCTCGTTGCTGTAGATCCAACCGTTGATTTCAGGTGACTTATTGGCGGTCACCAATGGCAATGGGAAGATGCTGCAGTGGTGCATTCTGGGAGTGGTGCCCTTGGTGAAGAAGGCGGCCATTTTGACTGAGGGGGTAATCTTATCCATTAATGGATTCCTTCAACCAAACCCTGACTGAAGCCTATTTTGAGGACCAATTCTGTACCGTTTTTAGGATTTAAGCAGAAGGCGAGGGCAAATTGTTATGGGATAGGCACATGGAGTACTCCAGAATGATACGGAGGAGATAGCTTGATCCTGGGTTCGGACATAGCTCGGCACAACATTGAGGGCTGAAGGGCCTGCACTGTGTGTAATGTTCTATGTTAAATGGAGATGTGATGGTGGCGTGGATGGAAGTCTCAAAGGCTTGCGAAAGGATAGTTAGGAGATGTGTAGAGATGGGTTCAGGCCTGTCACTTGGGGCAGTTGAAGGTTTTACCTCAATAGACACGGAATCTTTGCAGTGCAAAAGGAGTCCATTCTATCCATCGAGCCTGCACCAACAGCAATCCCAACCAGGCCCTACCCCTCAATGTATTTGCTCTGCTTATCCCTCTGACGTTAAGGGACAACTTAGCATGGCCGATTCACCTAACCGGCAGAAAACTGGAGCAGCCGGAGGAAACCTGCGCAGACACGGGGAGAAGGTGCAAACTCCACACGGATAGGGACCCGAGCTGGGAATCGAACCCTTGGAGCTGTGAAGCAGCAGGGCTAACCCACTGTGCCGCTGTGCCACCCCCCGTCCCCAAGGGCCTGGTGGCCTACACCTGCTTCTATTTCTCGTGAAGGGACATCGGAGGTTGCCAGGTAAACTTCTTGGGGGCAGAACGCCCTTAGCGATGAGGCAATGAAGAGATTGGGGGAAGGTGGAGTGGGGTAGGTGGGGGGGGGTAAGAGGAGGAAAGCAGCACTCGAGGGAAATCACTCAAGTAGGCTGGTGAGGGTTAGAGTTCGGAGGCTCAGCTGAGGGCAGAAGGAGAGCGTGTGCGCGGCAAGTCAAAGCTCTGATGCGAGCATCGGGGGGACCCAAGCGAGGGGAAAAGACAAAATCCACAGGAGGGAAAACATCCAAGTGTGAGGAAAAAGGGAAAGGAATCCTGAATAGAGAGATAGTCTTCAGCAAAGCTCTCAGAATCCAATGCTGAGAGAATTTTGTGCCCTTCCCTTCTCCGCCAACTCAATAAACTGATGACTGCAAACTGTGGAAGTGATCCCACCAATCCGAGGAATCTCTTGGCGTTCCGTCCCTTCCCTCTGGCCTGTTGAGTCGAACACCACTGAGCCTTGTGCAATGGTGCTGATTTAATCAGGAGGCCGTAAATCAGACTCGGCAATCATTCCTCCCACTTTGACACGACATAGAGCTCATTCCAGATGTTTGAACACATCCATAATTCTGGGAAGCTTGGGAGCGCAGTGTGACATTAGTTCCCATCTAAGTTTGCCGCAGGATCAACGCACAGGGGGTGCTAGCCCGTGTGCAGCAGGCGCTGTTGGGGATGGTACGTGAGGGAGGGGTGAGGTTCCAAAGGAAGACAGTGATTATACACTGAACCGTCTACCTGACAACCAGAGACACGAGGAGACACATCCCAGTGAAAAGCCTCAGGGTACAACCAACACATAAAATAGCTCGCAGTGAGAGACTCCCCCGCAGTGAGAGACTCCCCCGCAGTGAGAGACTCCCCCGCAGTGAGAGAGATCTCGCTAATTCCTCTAATCTGCGCATCTCAGGACACTAAGGGACAATTTAGCACGGCCAATCCACTTAACTTGCACATCTTTGGACTATGGGAGGAAACCAGAGCACCCGGAGGAAACCCACGCAGACACGGGGACAACATGCAGACTCCACACAGACAGTGACCCGAGCCAGGAATCGAACACAGTACTAACCATTGTGCCACATACTGGCCCACATGTCTCCCCCAGAACTTGAGGCTCACCAGGTACATTACTGAATATGCCAAGGCAGCCAGGAACCATTGGCTAGTCTCCTGGGTCATCCCAGCAAGACACCATCAGGTGTTGGTGATATTGCTTCAATAAGTCGGCACTTCTTCATTCCTCCCACTAACAAGCTCTGCTCCAGTCCCGCGGCACACTGCCCCTGCCATCTATCCGCTATCGGCAGAGAGACAGAAGCTTCCTACAACTCTGTGTGCTGGATTCAGGGAACGATTGCACCGATGGCTGAACAGGGGCAGCACGGTGGCACAGTAGTTAGCACTGAGGCCTCACAGAGCCAGGGACTCGGGTTCGAATCCCGGCTCGGGTCACTGTCTGTGTGGAGTTTGTACATTCTCCTCGTGTCTGCGTGGGTTTCCTCCAGTTTCTTCCCAAATATGTGCGGGTTAGTTTGATTGCTAAATTACCCCTATGTGTCCTGAGCTTAGACGGATTAGTGGGTAAAACATGTAGAGATACAGGGATAGGGCCTGGGTGGGATTGTGGTCAGTGCAGACTCAATGGGCCGAATGGCCTCTTTCTGCACTGTAGGTTTTCTATGATTTCTATGAGTTATGAGAGTCCACACCAGTGCCTGATGAGATGACTGTCTGTATTAGCTGGGTGATCTGATGGGTGGGATTCAGGACCCACTCCAGCTGATGAGGGACCCAGGCATTTTGTCGTTCCCCAGAATTACCAACCCATTGGGTACTTTGCAGACAGCTCCCGCTCCTCCCCTTCTCCATCACTGTCTCAATGCCCCCTCCACTATCTCCCCTCCCTCCTTCACCAACCTCTCAGAAAGCTGTTTGCTTTTGTCCATTTATAGCAATGGAGAAAGCAACAGAGAAATATCCTCATGGTGATGCCTCAGCCAATCAGCAGCTCCTTCCCGTACAGGATAAATTGCAGAGTGTCTAAAATTTGGTGTTCTTGCATTTGTCCCAAAGAGTGCAGAATAGATTCACAATCACAGTTCTCTTTTGTGTGTGTGTATGTATGTCTGTGTCCGTGTGTCTGTGTGTGTATGTGTACGTGTGTGAGCGAGATGTGTACGTGTGTGTGAGTGTGTGTGAGCGAGACAGTCTGTGTGTGTTTGAAAGCGAGAGAGTGTGTCTGTGTGTGTGTGTGTGTGTGTCTGAAAGCGAGAGAGTGTGTCTGTGTGTGTGTGTGTGTGTGTGAGAGAGAGTGTGTGTGTTTGAGAGCGAGAGTGTGTGTGTGTGTGGAGAGCGAGCGAGAGAGTGTGTGTGTGTGTGTGAGAGCAAGCGAGAGATGTGTGTGTGTGTGAGAGCGAGCGAGAGAGTGTGTGTGGTGAGAGTGAGTGGACTGTGTGTGTGTGTGAGAGTGAGCGAGACTGTGTGTGTGTGCGTGTGAGAGCGAGCGAGAGAGTTGTGTGTGAGAGCGGGTGTGTGTGAGAGCGAGCGAGAGACTGTGTGTATGTGTGTGAGAGCGAGCGAGAGACTGTGTGTGTGTGTGAGAGCGAGCGAGAGAGTGTGTGTGTGTGTGTGGTGTGTGGTGTGAGAGCGAGCGAGAGATGTGTGTGTGTGAGAGCGAGCGAGAGAATGTGTTGTGTGTGAGAGCGAGCGAGAGAATGTGTGTGTGTGAGAGCGAGCGAGAGAGTGGTGTGTGAGAGCGAGCGAGAGAGTGTGTGTGTGTGTGAGAGCGAGCGAGAGAGTGTGTGTGTGTGGTGAGAGCGAGCGAGAGAGTGTGTGTGTGTGAGAGGGGGTGTGTGAGAGCGGCGAGGAGTGTGTGTGTGTGTGAGAGCGAGCGGAGAGTGTGTGTGTGTTGTGAGAGCGAGCGAGAGAGTGTGTGTGTGTGTGTGGAGAGCGAGCGAGAGAGTGTGTGTTGTGTGAGAGCGAGCGAGAGAGTGTGTGTGTGTGTGTGTGAGAGCAGCGAGAGAGTGTGTGGTGTGTGTGTGTGTGAGAGCGAGCGAGAGAGTGTGTGTGTGGTGTGAGCGAGCGAGAGGTGTGTGTGTGTGTGTGAGAGCGGCGAGAGAGTGTGTGTGTGGAGGAGCGGAGGTGTGTGTGTGTGTGTGAGAGCGAGCGAGAGAGTGTGTGTGTGTGAGAGCGAGCGAGAGAGTGTGTGTGTGTGTTCGGGAGGGGATTACATTCTCAATCTGCCCCTGTTCATTCCCCCTTACCTGTCTCCCTCCCCCCTGCGATGGTTTGTGACTCTGGGTCAGTGAAGTGGGGGCAGCCTCGGGGCCTGGGAACGGAGGGTTCTGTGCAGTACTCCCCCTCATGTACCAGGATCAGTTTCTGCTCCAACGAATAGGGGGGTGGGGAGTGAGTTCAAACAAACTCCTTCCAAAACTTCCAGCAAGTTCCCAACACATCAAAGGAGGATGATTGAGACAGTGGTGCAGACTGCCCAGGTATCCCTCAGCTTCCCACACAGCCCCCAGCCCTGTCAGAGTGCATCTTGACTCCTACACTCTCAAGGCAAGAAATAATTCTTCCCTCCCGCTTCCTCCACCCCCACCGACCTTCATCAGCTATCAGAATAGCTCCCACACTTCAGCTCCCCCGTGAAGCTCAAACTCTTGTCAGTGCTATAGAGAGAAAGAGAGAGAGGAGAGATAGAGGAAATGGAGTGAGAGAGAGAGAGACAGAGGGAGCAGTGGGTTGAAAGAGGAAGAGAGAGAGAGGAAGGGGGAGCAGAGAGAAAGAGAGAGAGACAGAAAGAGGGAAAAGGGGAGAGAAAGAGTGACAGAGAGGGGTAAAGTGCAGAAGAAGAGAGAAAGAGATGGAAAGTGGGAGAAGGAGAGATAGAAAAGAAAGAGACAGAGATGGAGATACAGAAAGGAAGAGAGAGAGAGGAAGAGATGGAGAGCAGAAGGAGAGAGAGGGAGAGAGTGAGAAGGAGAGATAGGAAAGAGAGAGAGAGAAAGACAAACAGATGGAGATAGAGAGAGACCGAGAAAATTAAAGAGCAGGAGAAGGGGAGATGAAGGGTGGGGGAACGAGGGAGAGAATGGGCAGCAGATGGAGAGGCGGGGGAGCAGGCTCCAACTGGCAGTGTAGGCCCAATGATTCAGATAAGTCCTGACAGGGGCCCCGGTAACCCCTGCCCCCCCACCTTCCCCACCCCCACCCGTCACTTCACAGACTTCACTTCAAAGGAGCCTTCAGCACAGCCTTATCTTCCTGGAAACATCTCTGCAAGAGCTGGATCAGCGAGGCTGGAGACTCTCCGAGCCAAGAGCGACTAAATCATAAATCCAGTCGAACAAGAGACAAACTCCCCGGGTGACTGAACTCCACGGCCTACCCGGGCTGGAGGACGATGCAGCCTGGGGTGTAGTGAACAGCCCCAAACTAGATTTAATCTCACTCAGTCTCTCAGGTGAGATTTAAAGTAGTGAGAGATGCGGGGGGTGGGGGTGGGTGATTATTGTGTGAGGGAATAGTGTGAGGGAATTGGTCTTTCAATGGGAGGAGGAATAGAGATTGGAGGAGGTTAGGGGTCCTGGGAACTCGTCTGAAAAGGGTGTTCCACGCCAGCTTCAGATCAGAGTGTAGGAACTGTGAGCAGGAGTGAGTTGTACAGCGCCTCGATCCCTGTCTCCCTGCTCCATAAGCTCGTGCCAGCTTTTTGATTTCAGTCCCCCTTTCCCCAGATTCCCAAAATTTAAGAATCTGATAGACTTCAACCTCGAGTAAACGACAGCATGGTGGTTAGCGCTGCTGCCTCACAGCATAAGGGACCCGGGTTCGATTCCCGGCTCAGGTTACTGTCTGTGTGCAGTTTGCATGTTCTCCAAAATGTCTGTGTGGGTTTCCACTGGGTGCTCTGGTTTCCTCCCACAGTCTAGATGTTTGAGTTAGGTAGATTGGCCATGCTAAAATTGCCCCTTAGTGTCCAAAGATGTGTGCAGGTTAGGTGGATTGGCCATGCTAAATTGTCCCTTAGTGTCCAAAGATGTGCAGGTTAGGTGGATTGGCCATGCTAAACTGCCTATAGTGTCCAAAGGTGTTCAGGTTAGGTAGATTGGCCATGCTAAATTGCTCCTTAGGGTCAAAAATGTGCAGGTTAGGTGGATTGGCCATGCTAAATTGCCCTTTAGTGTCCAAAGATATGTAGATTAGATGGATTAGCCATATTAAATTGCCCCTTATTGTTCAAAGATGTGCAGATTAGATGAATTAGCCATATTAAATTGCCCCTTATTGTCCAAAGATGTGCAGGTTAGGTGAATTGGCCATGCTAAATTGCCCATAGCGTCCAAAGATGTGCAGGTCAGGTGGATTGGCCATGCTAAATTGCCCATAGTGTCCAAAGATGTGCAGGTTAGGTGGATTGGCCATGCTGAATTGCCCATAGTGTCCAAAGATGTGTAGGTTAGGTGGATTGGCCATGCTAAATTGCCCCTTACTGTCCAAAGATGTGCAGGTTAGGTGGATTGGCCAGAATAAGTGAAAGTTCTAGTGGATATAGTGGAGATGTGAGCCTGAGTAAGATGCTCTGTTGGAGAGTTGCCGCAGATTCGATGAGCGAGTGGTCTCAAAGAACAACGCAGCACAGCAGACAGGCCCTTCGGCCCTACAAGCCCGAATCGCCCATTTTAACACTCAGCGAGTGCCTCATTTCAATCCATCTTCTACCTAGACTTTTGTCTATGATTCTTGGACTCCACAATAAAAGCATGCCTCCTTCTGCACGGTAGGGATTTTATGATTTGAAGGCAATGAAGAAGAGAGGAGCGGGTCCAATGTGAGGGAACCAAAGGAGAAAAGGCTGGAAAATCTCAGCAGGTCGGGCAGCATCTCTAATGAGAAGAAAGAGGTAATGAATGATGCAATGTGAGGGGGGACAGGTACAAAGTGGCTGGGGGGGGGCGGTGGGCAGGGGGGAGACAAGTACAATGTGAAAGAATTCAAGAACAATGAGAGAGGTGCACCATGGTGGGCTTCAGACTGGGCACAATCCGTTCAGATTGTGGAATTCCCAGATGGGAAGGGCTTCCAAATCGACAGGAGCCATTGACTCTAATCCAACTCTGCTGCTTCCTCCCCGCCACTTCCCAATCTCCGGATGGAGAGGGAAGAAATGGGGCACGCGGGGGGGTGTCACTGTCCTGTGACTACGTCCAAGCAACCATCCATTCATAAAGGCACCAAACACATGGTGAAATTCAGTGGGGTACTGAGAATGTATGGATTGTACGATTACTCCACGGTGGCACAGTGGGTTAGCACTGCTGACTCACAGGGACCCGGGTTCAATTCCCGGCTTGGGTCACTGTCTGTGCGGAGTATGCACGTTCTCCTCATGTCTGCTTGGGTTTCCTCCGGGAGCTCCAGTTTCCTCCCACAGTCCAAAAGACGTGCTGGTTATGGTGTGTTGGCCGTGCTAAATTCTGCCTCAGTGTACCCGAAAAGGTGCCGGAGTGTGGCTGCTAGAGGAATTACATAGAAGATAGGAGCAGGGAGGAGGCCACTCGGCCCTTCGATCCTGCTCTGCCATTCATCACGATCATGGCTGATCATCCAATAGTCCAATCCTGCCTTTTCCCCTTTGATCCCATTCTTCCCAAGTGCTATATCCAGCGCCTCTTGAATGCATTCAGTGAGTACATTCAATATACATAGTAACTTCATTGCAGTGTTAATGTAAGCCTACTTGCAACGCAAATAAATAAAGTTTAAACTTAAGACTTACTCCTGAGTATCAATTGCATTCTTCACTGTGGATACATCCCTGTATATCCGTTATTATCTACTTTAACACCACCGCAACATCCCCTCTGACCCACTCACCATCCTGACCTGGAAATATATCAGCCATTCTTTCACTGACGCTGGGTGTGGGAGCTACCTCGCTGACAGCACTATAGGTGTACCTACACCACAGGGACTGGAGCAGCTTCAAGAAGGCAGCTCACCACCACCACCTTCTCAAGGAGCAATCAATGATGGTCAATAAATGTTCTAATTGAATGAACGAAAGAATCTCACTCCTGGGTACCTGTTATTCCCGTTATAATTGTCTCAGGATATCAGTTATCATTTGAGGATGTCACAGTGGGTTAGCACTGCTGCCTCACAGAGACCCCGGTTCGATTCCCAGCTTGGGTCAGAATTTGTGCAGAATCTGCATGTTCTCCCCGGGTCTCTGTGGGTTTCCTCTGGGTGCTCTGGTTTCCCCCCAAAGGTTAGGGCACATTGGCCATGCTAAATTCTCCCTCAGTGTTACCTGAACACGGCGACCAGGGGATTTTTCACAGTTACTTCATTGCAGTGTTAACGTGAGCCTACTTGTGACACTAATAAGTTACTTAAACTCTCTACATAATCACTTAATGTCAATGTAATCATCCCCGGTTACACATTATCCCTGATATAATCAGCCTGGAGACTATTACTCTGAACAGGAAATAAGAGCCGGGGGAGGCCATTCGGCCTTTCGAGCCTGCTATAACATTCAGTGAGGTCATGGCCAATCAGGCACTTCCATGGATCTCCATCACTCTGTGTCTAAGCGACATGTTGGTGCTGATTTCCCCAGCGATGTGTGGGATTCATTGGGTGGGATTTTACTGCCTCGGTCACCCTGCCTGAGGTCAACAGAGCTTTCCCAAGGTCTGCCCCTCGCCTGTTCCGTGTGGGCACGATGGTAAAATTCCGAACATTGTGCCTCAGACTCTCTCCGGGTCTGGGAGGGCCTTCCTCACGTAGGATCGTAGAAATCCTACAGTGCAGAAGGAGGCCATTCGGCCCATCGGGTCTGTACCGACTACTATTCCACCTAGGCCCTATCCTGCTTGATTACACAAGAACATAAAGAATAGGAGCAGCCATCCAGCCATCTCGAGCCTGGCCCACCATTCAATAAGATCATGGCTGATCTGTTGGTGGTTCAGTTCCATTTACCTGCCTGCTCCCCATAACCCTTAACGGTCAAAAATCTATCTATTTGTGACTTAAACACATTTAAAGACTATTGCTAATCATTCCAACCTATCATATCCTGAGAGAGCAAGGGTTAATTGAGCAAAGCCAATCCAGCTAATCTTTGGAGTGTGGGGGGAGACCAGAGGAAACCCACGCAGACACGGGGAGAATGTGCAGACTCCGCACACACGGTGACCCGAGCCGGAAATCGAACCCAGGTACCCTGGCGTTGTGAGGCAGCACTGCTAACACTCTGTGCTGCCGTGAGGGAAGCAGATCCGGAACGTTCTAAACAGGCCTGTTTGGGTCGGGTCCCAGTTGCAGTCCCTAGGTGTGGGGGTGTGCGTGGTGAGGGGGAGGAGGGAGATGGGGGGAGGCTGATGAGGTTATAAATTGTTCTTCCATTGTGACCTAAAGCTCTTGGATTGCATTGTGGCTATAAACCACAGGCTGTCTATTATTCCGGAGTTTTAATTCATGCCTCTCTGGCATTGCCCCAGCTGTCCGTCCTCTCTGATCAATGTTTAATCCATTGGCCATCCGCCGTGATCTAGGTTGGGTCGAGTTTGTTCAGGCAGTCACACGGGCCAGTGGAGCTGAGCGTTTCTGTAGATTGTAGATTGGCCGCTATCTTGCGTTGAACTTGGCAGACAATCCCGGCCAGCGAAACTAAACCTTATCTCAATCAGGCCTCCTGTTCTTTAACACAGCCAGTTACCAAGGAGTGCAAGGCTTGTTTGGTCTGTTTCTCAGGGCTTGGACATCACAGGCAAGATCGAGAACCATAGAATCCCTACGGTGCAGAAAGAGGCCATTTGGCCCATGGAGTCTGCACTGACAACAATCCCACCAACACCCTATCCCAGGAACTCCACGTATTTACCCTGTTAACCTCCAACACGAAGGGGCAATTTAGCATAGCCAATCCATCTAATCCACACATCTTTGAACACTAACAGGCAATTTAGCATGGCCAATCCATCTAATACACACATCTTTAGAAACTAGGGGAGAACTTAGCATGGCCTGTCCACCCAACCAGTTCATATCTGGACACTAAGGGGGCAATTTAGCATGGCCAATCCATCTAACCTGCATATATTTGGATACTATGGAACAATTTACCATGCCAATCCATCTATCATGCATATCTTTGGACACTAAAGGGCAATTTAGCATGGCCAATCCACCTAACCTAACATCCTTGGACACTGAGGAGCAATTTAGCATAGCCAATCCACCCAACTAGTGCATCTTTGAACACTAAAGGGCAATTTAGCATGGCCATTCCACTTAACCTATCCATCTTTGGACTATGGGAAGAAACCGGAGCACCCAGAGGAAATCCACGCAGACATTACCCTGGGCTTCTGAATTACTAGTGGGGAGTACGTGCAAACTCCACACAGGCAATCATCCAAGGTCCCTGTGAGACAGCAATGCTAACCACTGTCACTGACCGAGTTATCCAGAGACCCAGGGTAATGCTCTGGGGAGACTGTTCAAATCCCACCATGACAGATAGTGAGATTTGAATTCAATTAAAAAATCCGGAATTAAAAGTGTAATGAAACCTTTGTCAACGGCCTCACTAAGTGGATTAGTAATCCAGAAGCCCAAGGTAATGCTGTGGGGGGGACACAGGTTCAAATCCCATTATGGCAGTTGGTGGAACAGATATTCAGTTGTTAAAATTGTTAAAATAATTACTAACCTCTGGAATTGCAAATCAGTTTAAGTACATGACGATGAAACTATCATTGATTGTTGTGAAAAAGCCCATCCAGGTCACTAATGTCCCTTCAGGGAAGGAAATCTGCCATCCTTACCCAGTCTGGTCTACATGGAATACGGATACCTGGAATGGAATACTCTTGCAACTCAGCCAACGTAGACTACCTGATACGCTGCATGAAGGGATGTCCCGAGGTAGGTACACTGGGGAGACCATGCAGATGCTAGGACAACAGATGAATGAACACCGCTCGACAATCACCAGGCAAGACTGTTCCCTTTCTGTTGGTGAACTCTTCAGCAGTCACGGGCATTCGGCCTCTGATCTTTGGGTAAATGTTCTCCAAGGTGGCCTTCACGACACACGACAGCGCAGAGTCGCTGAGCAGAGACTGATAGCCAAGTTTCGCACACATGAGGACAGTCTCAACCGGGATCTTGGGTTCATGTCGCACTATCTGTAACCCCCACAACTTGCCTGGGCCTGCAAAATCTCACTAACTTTCCTGGCTGGAGCCAATACACCTTTCTTCAACCTGTGCTTAACCCTCGCTCCACTCACATTGTCTGTATCTTTAAGACTTGATTGCCTGTAAAGACTCGCATTCCAACCATTATTTTGTAAATTGAGTTTGTGTCTTTATATGCCCTGTTTGTGAACAGAACTCCCACTCACCTGACGAAGGAGCAGCGCTCCGAAAGCTCATGGCTTTTGCTACCAAATAAACCTGTTGGACTTTAACCTGGTGTCGTGAGACTTTTTACTACATGGAATGGCTCTGCAAGCCCCTCAGGACAACAAACACTGGCTGAATCTAATCAAAGAGAACTAATATTTGAAAGCCAACTTGTCGCCTTCTACATGCTATCTTTGCCTTTGAGTGCAAGGCAAAGATTACATTTGACTAGGGTGCCTCAGTGGCACAGTGGTTAACACTACTGCCTCACAGCCCCAGGAATCCAGGTTCAATTCCCAGGTTTTTCCCGTAATCTTTGATCCCATTCACCCCAAGTACTATATCCAGTCGCCTCTTGAATACATTCAAAGTTTTGGCATCAACTACTTCCTGTAGTAATGAATTCCACAGGCTCACTGGGTGAAGAAATGTCTCCTCATCTTCGTCCCAAATGGTCTACCCTGAATCTCCAGACTGTGACCCCCTAGTTCTGGACTCCCCCACCATTGGGAACACCCTACCTACACCTACCCTGTCTAGTCCTGTTTAATTCTATGAGATCCCCCTCTCAATCAGGACTAGGAACAAGAGAAAGCCATTCAACCCCTCGAGCCTGCTCTGCCATTTAATAAGATCCAATCTAAGTCCACTTTCCTACCCTATCTCCATAACCCTTAATTCCCTGACAGATCTCCATCTCTGCCTTGGAAATGTTTAAGGACTCCACCTCCACAACTTCCTGGGGGTAAAGAATTACAAAGATTTACCACCCTCAGAGAAGAAACTCTTTCTCAGATCTTAAATGAGCGTCCCCTTATTCTGCGGCTATGTTACAATCATAGAACCCTATAGCGCAAAAGGAGGCCATTTGGCCCATTGAGTCTTCCCCTTTCCCAACCAATTTGGCCCTGTCCCATTCCGTATGAATAGGAGGGGAACAGAGGGATAGGGAGAGGGGCCTAAATAAGTAGAGGGTCTAAATAAAGATTAGGGATTGGTGCAGGCTGGATAGGCCAAAGGGCCTGTTCACTGTGCTGTCTTGCTCTTTTTTCCCCTTTTGTTCTTTGAATAAGGAAACTGGTACCAAGGTGGGTTACAATCTGGCTGGACAGTGGAATATGCTTGAGGGTTTGCTGGGATCTTCCTGTTCCAAACCTCCTCCCTGTGTCCTCTGAAATCCCAGTCTGTAAGGTAGGAAGCTGGGCTGGTTAGAGAGCTAACTAACCCCGAGATGACTCATGTTGACATTGGGTGACGGGGCAAGGAGAAGCACACTCTTTGTTAACACAGAATCATAGAACCCTACAGTGCAGAAAGAGGCCCTTCAGCCCATCGAGTCTGCACTGAACACAATCCCACCCAGGCCCTACCCCCATATCCCTACACATTATACCCACTAATCCCCTCTAACCTACACATCCCTGGATACTAAAGGGCAACTTCTTTAGCATGGCCAATCAACCTAACTTGCACATCTTTGGACTGTGGCAGGAAAACGGAGTGCCGGACGAAACCCACGCAGACACGGGGAGAATGTGCAAACTTCACATAGATGGTGACCCGAGCCGCGAATCGAACCCAGCACCCTGGAGCTGTGAAGCAGCAGTGCTAACCCACTGTGCTACCGTGCCACCCAAAACTAAACATACCAAAACCTCGCCAATAATGGCACTAACCACGATTACGTGGAATTCTGTGCATCCTACACTCTGACTGGCTCCATCACCTGCCAAACTCAGTCCCCGATTACTACCCCCCAACACCCCAAGACTCCCACCATTGCCCTTCCAAATGCTAACCAGCACTAAAAGCTATTTTCCCAATGGTTTGAGGGATTTTGGAATTCCCCGTAGCGGTGATGAATGTGTGCTAGTGCCTGTTTCTTGTCTAGAAATTGGAACCTTGCTGCATATTTCTGAGACGATTTGAACTTGCTCTCATTGTGGTTGAGTCATTATTACAACACAGTGTCAAAAGAACAAAGCTGCGGACATCACTCAGTATCCCCTTGTCAGATCCTTGGATTCTGTCGATATCTTTGTTCTTCCTGCCGGTTTTATAATTGCAAAGGAATCCAGGCCAATTTCTTTCATGGCAAAGTCCACTAGCACTCGGAATATTTCACAGCTACGTGAATTCATGCTTCATTCAGTGGGATGGCACAGTGGTTAGCGCTGCTGCCTCACAGAGGCCAGAGACCCGGGTTCGATTCCCGGCTCAGGTCACTGTCTGTGTGGAGTTTGCACATTCTCCTCGTGTCTGCGTGGGTTTCCTCCCACAGTCCAAAGATGTGCTGGTTAGGTGGATTGGCCGTGCACAGGGTTACGGGGATAGGGTGGAGAGGATGACCCTGGGTAGGATGTGGGTGGACCTAGAGAGGATGTTTCTACTAGTAGGAAAAACTAGAACCAGAGAGGGCACAACCTCAGACCAAAGGGACAAACCTTTAAAACAGAGATGGAGGAGCAATTTCTTCAGCCAGAGAGTGGTGAATCTGTGGAACTCTTTGCCAGAGAAGGCTGTGGGGGTCATTGAGTGTCTTCAAGACAGAGATAGATAGGTTCTTGATTAATAAGGGGATTAGCAGTTATGGGAAAAGGGCAGGAGAATGGGGATGAGAAAAATATCAGCCATGATTGAATGGTGGGGCAGATTCAATGGGCCGAGTGGCCTAATTCTGCTCTTATGGTCTTAGGATGCATTTTTGGAGCATTAGTGCAGACTCAATGGGCTGAATGGCCTCCTTCTGCACTGTAGGGGATTCTATGGAGAAGATAGGTGAAGGTGTGTTTGCTATTTTCTCGGTGAATTCCCACCTTACAAACTGGTTTTTGAAACTTAATGTGGGCCTGGGGTTGACTATTGCAGATCAACAGCCAAGACCAAACACAGCCACGTCAAACCAAACTCTGCCGATCTGAACCGGGCCAAACCGAACCGCAACCAACTGGATTAAGACCAAAGCGAGAAGATAGCTCAGCAGCACCTCCTGTGGGGCACCTGGGGATGAGTAATAAATGCTGGCCCAGCCAGTGAAGTGGGTATACCCTGACTGAGCAAAACCGAGTACTCTGAAGTGAACTAAGCTGTGTTAGGAGGCAATTGCTCGAGAACGCAAAAAAAAATCAGGTTCTGTGAACCTAGACTGATTCCAAGAGGGTACTTTCCCGCCCTATCAACTACAGGAATAGGGCAAAGATCCATGGGCCTTGGGCAGGATTTTCCGACTTTGAGGTGAGTGTAGTTAGAAAATCCCACCCCAATTCTCCACACCCTACCTACAACCGTAACACTACAATCCAATGCAGATTTCCGTAAACATAGGCAAGGGTCATGGGTGGAAGTGGGAACGCTATTTCCCATGCTGTTTTGTTCTTTGTACATTCTGCGCTTTCCTTCTCTATGAATGGTATGCTTTGTCCATATAGCTCGCGAGAAACAACACTTTTCACTGTATACTAATACATGTGGCAATAATAAATCAAATCAAATCATTTCTTCGCTCTTTTGGGGGTTATTTTGCCCGTGTGTCAAGTTGTTTGGCACTTCACACTCGCTAGAAGGATAGTTTCTTGATAGTCCAGCAAAGGCAATCCAGGCAAGTGGGAAATATTTCATCCTGACTTGTGTCTTGCAGATGGTGGATGGGCTTTGGGGAGTCAGGAGGTAAGTTACTCACCGCAGGATTCTCAGCCTTTGACCTGCTCTTGTGGTCGCAATATTTTTGTGGGGTCGGTCCAGCTCAGTTTCTGGTAACACCCCCTCGGGATGTTGAGAGTTGGGGGGATTCAGTGATAGTAACGCCATTGAACATTGAGGGACAATGGTTAGATTCTCTCTTGCTGGACATGGTCATTGCTTGTGTGGTGTGAATGTTATTTACTGCTTGTCACCCCAAGCCTGGATATTGTCCAGATCTTGTTTCATTTCGATATGGGCTTCTTCAGTATCTGAGAGCACTGAATGGTGCTGAACATTGTGCAATCATCAGCGAACATCCCCACTTCTCACCTTATGATGGAGGGAAGGTCATTGATGAAGCAGCTGAAGATGGTTGGGTCTAGCATGCTACCCTGAGGGGCCCCTCCTGGAGCTGAGATGGCTGACCCTCCACAACACAACCATCTTCCTATGTACTGTAGAACCATGGAAAATTACAGCTCAGAAACAGGCCTTTTGGCGCTTCTCATCTGTGCCGAACCATTTTTTGCCTAGTCCCACTAATCTACACTTGGACCATATCCCTCCACACCCCTCTCATCCATGAACCCGTCCAAGTTTTTCTTAAATGTTAAAAGTGACCCCGCATTTATCCAGCAGCTCATTCCACACTCTCTGTGTGAAGAAGACCTCCCTAATATTCCCTTTAAACTTCCCCCCCTTAACCAATGCCCTCTGGTTTTTTTTCTCCCCCAGCCCCAGTGGAAAAAGCCTGCTTGCATTCACTCTATCGATACCCATCAAAACGTTATTCACTTCTATCAAATCTCCCTTCATTCTTCTACATTCCAGGGAATAAAGTCCTAACCTATTCAAGCTCTCTCTGTAACTCAGCTTCTCAAGTCCCGGCAACATCCTCGTGAACCTTCTTTGCACTCTTTCAACCTTATTTACATCCTTCCTGTAACTAGGTGACCAAAACTGTACACAATACTCTAAATTCGGCCTCACCAATGCCTTATATAACCTTACCATAACACTCCAACTTTTATACTAGGTATGACTCTAACCAGCGGAGAGTTTGCCCCCGATACCCATTGATTCCAGTTTCTCTAGGGCACCTTGATGCCACCCTTGGTCGAATGCCATCTTGATGCCAAAGGGCTGAGACTCTCACCTCTAGAATTCAACTCTTCCATCCATGTTTGAACCAAGGCTGTAATGCAGTCAGAAGCTGAGTGAACCCGGCGAAACCCAAACTGGGCATCACTGAGCAGGTTATTAGTGAGAAAGTGCCGCTTGACCCTAGGCAGGCTGAGGGTAATGCAGAAGGGTTTGGCATGGGAGGGGCAGGGGCATAGTTTGACATCAAGGGCAGGGGTGTGGCTTTCATTAACCCACTGCCCACTTCCTAATGCCCGATTCCTCAATCAAGCATTGAGTGCCTTTGATCAAAGGACCAACCTCCCCAGGAACCCAAACATGACATTAATTCTTTAAGCTTCCCGCACGGCAAGTTCCCCACCCATCACTGGCACAATGCCAACAGCGGCAGGATGAACCCCTTAAGCGATGGTGCCCACTAGTGTTGCTGCCCCAGATGTAATAATGTAGGAAGGTGCCCAATTCTCCAAACAACCCGATCAAATGCCCCCCAGTCCTCAAATCCATCGGAGAGAGGGGAGTAGGATATTAAATTCTGTCCACAGAATATGGCACTATTTCTCTGCACAATACTCATGCATTTAACGCTGTAGTTTCTTTTTGCTCCTCTATTTTCCCTTCAGTTTTTCTCCTTACCTTTCCTTCCCTCCCTTTTAACAACCTCTTCTTTATTGTCCTTATTCACTTCCTCCACCACCAAAGCAGCCGTGTGTACCATCTACAAGATGCACTGCACAAACTCGCCAAAGACCCTCAGGCAGCATTTTCCAAACCCACCACCACTTTCATCCAGAAGGGCAAGGGCAGCAGATACATGGGGAACACCACCCCCTGCAAATTCCCCTCCAAGCCACGCACCATCCTGACTTGGAAATATATCGGCCATTCCTTCACTATCGCTGGGTCAAAATCCGGGAATTCCCTCTCTAACGGCACTGTGGGTCAATCCACAGTACACGAACTGCAGCGATTCAAGAAGGCAGCTCAGCACCACCTTCTCAAGGTGCAACTAGGGATGGGCAATAAATGACAGTGAAGCCCATGCCCCATGAACGCATAGAAAAAATTGGACACTGGTATATGCCACTGTCCAATTTACCTTGACAGCCATCATGGGTTAATTACCTGTGTGTTTTTACTGGGATATTTCTCCGGGATTCTGTAAATCCATGTTTTCAGTATTTCCCACTGTGGCTTCATTTTTCTGCTTTTTCCAGCAAATTTATTTTCTTGAGTTTCACTTTCATTGTTTTTCTCTGTCCAACACAATCCTTAACTTCATCTATACTATGTTATGATCACTGTTAGAACCTTCACATGTTCACCCTGCTAATTCCCCTGGCACCAAAGGGTAATTTAACATGGCCAATCCACCTAACCTGCACATCTTTGGACACTAAGGGGCAATTTAGCATGGCCAATTCACCTGACCTGCCCATCTTTGGACACTGAGGAGCAATTTAGCAATATGAATCCACCCGATTTACCCATCTTTGGAAAATAAGGGACAATTTAGCATGGCTAATCCACAAAACCTACACATCTTTGGACACTAAGGGGCAATTTAGCATGGCCAATTCACCTAACCCGCACATCTTTGGACACTAAGGGACAATTTAGCATGGCTAATCCACAAAACCTACACATTTTTGGAGACTAAGGGGCAATGTAGCATGGCCAATCCACTTAACTTGCACATCTTTGGAGTGTGGGAGGAAACTGGCTCACCAGAAGAAAACCCACGCCGACATGGGGAGAATGTGCAGGCTCCCCACAGACAGTGACCCAAGCTGGGAACTGAACCAGGATCCCTGGCGCTGTGTGGCAGCGGTGTTAACCATTCTGCCACCTTGGCACCAGTCTGACCCACCCAGCAAACCGAGCCAACCTGCTCCCCATGGAGTCCAAGTTGTTGTGGTAACATGGGCTTTACCGCACATGCTGTATTCTGGTGTAGGTGCCTTTTGTTTCTCTCCCCTCTCACTTTAAACCTAGTGTTAACTGCACTGGGTATAGTGAATTGTAGTCAGTCTGTATGAAGTATAATTGGGTATATAGCATTGTAATCAGGCTTTGTAACAATAGTATTTAACAGCAATTTGTGATCAGACTGCATACAACAGCATGTAATATATATGATTATTAACCAACTTTCTGTAGCTTCCTTGAATGTATAGGATTGAATGTAACAACATTTAACAGTGCTGCATTTATAGGTTTGTAATCAGACTGTGTGTAGCATACATGATAAATAGGATTGTAAGCAGACTACATATTGGATTGTAAAACAGCATTGAATGAATAGAATTGTAACCTGATTATATATCAAAAACATTAGGAATATAGAATTGTAATAAGACTGTGTACAACAACATTGGATACATAGGATTGTAATCAGTCTAAGTGCAACAGCAACAGGTATATTGGATTGTAATCTGACTGTGCGTGACAACATCAAATGAATAAGATTGTAATCAGACTGTATATAACAACATTTATTGGATTGTAATCAGAATATATATTAGAGTATTGGGTAATTAAGATTGTAATCAGATTGCATTTAACATCATTAGATATATAGGATTGCAGTCAGATTGTAGGTAACAGCATCCAGCATATCAGGTTGTAATCAGAATATGTGTAACAGCATTGATTAAATCGAATTGTCTGTGTATAACAGGATTGAATATATAAGTGTGTAGCAGTGTTGGGTATATAGGATTGTAATCAGACTGTATAATATAGTTGTGTATATCAGATTGCAATTAGACTGTCTCTAACTGCATTGTGTTCATAGGATTGTAATCAGACTCTGTAATAACAATTTTGACAAAGGGTCATCAGGGCAGAGTACATGGGATTTAATGGGTTATAGATAGGCCTGGGATATCATTGGCGCAACTTGTGGGCCGAAAGGCCTGATTGTGCTGTAGTGTTCTACATTCATCCTTCTAAACTCCCAACGAGTACAGACCCAGAGTCCACAACCGTACGAACAGGGGGGCTAATAGCTTGAGGAGGGCGGGGTGGGCTCCACTTCACATCCTGACCAGGAATCTCTCCCACTCTTACACCCAGCCATTTGGAAGGAATTTTGCAGGCTGATTTTTTTCTTTTTGCTTGGCCGATCTGACCGCAATGCGAATGCACCTCCCTCAGCCTTCAAGAGATGGGTTGGGACTCGAACCCCCGAGCTCCTGGCTCAGGGACGCTGACCCACTGCGCCACAGGATAAATGGCGTAACGGAGGTTGTAATACTTCCCGAAATCAGCTTTACGGAAGACGGGTTACATCTAAAGAATATCCGTGTTATCCGGGAGGGCTGATTCTACATTTTCTGACTTCTGACTGACTCTCCCAGTGTTCTAATCTTTTTATTTCACTCCCTGTTGCTTTTATTACTGTAAACACATTCCTATCCTAACTATCTTCCCTGTCAAAATATTGCTTTAACAAATTAACCTGCTGACATTTTCTCTGCCTCTGGAGGACTCGCTGCATAATTTACAATATTCCTCGTCTGGGGGCAGTTCCAAGGAGGTTGATTCCGGGGATGAAAGAGTTTGACGGGCGAGAGATTAAACAGTTTGGGATTGTACTCACTGGAATTTAGATGGACGAGGAGGGGAGAGGATCTGATCGAGGTATCTCGTAGATAGAATCGTAGACTCCTACAGTGGACATTCGGCCCCTCCAGGTCTGCACCTATCGCAATCCCACCCAGGCCTCATTGCCAGAACCCCATGCATTTAGTTCCCCTTGACACTAAATGGCAGCTTAGCGTGACCAATGTACCACGTCTGCAGACTGTGGGAGGAAACCGGAGCACCCAGAGGAACCCCACGCAGAGAACATGCAAAATCCACACAGATAGTAACTCGAGCCAGGAATCGAACTGGGATCCCTGGCGCTGTGAGGCAGCAGTGCTAAACACTGTGCCGCCTCATGAAAAATATATGAAGTGCATCAAATTTTAAATGGAAATTTTAAATTTCCATTCTGATTGGAAAGTAAATGGAGACCTAATGTTCCCCCTTGTGGGGTAATCTCGAGTAAGAGATCACAGGCGTGGAATTACCCTGATTCACTGTGTGGAGTTACTCTGATTCACTGTGTGGAGTTACTCTGATTCACTGTGTGGAGTTACTCTGATTCACTGTGTGGAATTACACAGATTCACTGTGTGGAATTATCCTGATTCACTGTGTGGAATTATCCTGATTCACTGTGTGGAATTATCCTGATTCACTGTGTGGAGTTACTCTGATTCACTGTGTGGAGTTACTCTGATTCACTGCATGGAATTACCCTGATTCACTGTGTGGAGTTACTCTGATTCACTGTGTGGAGTTACTCTGATTCACTGTGTGGAGTTACTCTGATTCACTGTGTGGAATTATGATTCACTGTGTGGAATTACTGTTCACTGTGTGGGTTTCTGATTCACTGTGTGGAGTTACTCTGATTCACTGTGTGGAGTTACTCTGATTCACTGTGTGGAATTATCCTGATTCACTGTGTGGAGTTACTCTGATTCACTGCATGGAATTACCCTGATTCACTGTGTGGAGTTACTCTGATTCACTGTGTGGAGTTACTCTGATTCACTGCATGGAATTACCCTGATTCACTGTGTGGAGTTACTCTGATTCACTGTGTGGAATTATCCTGATTCACTGTGTGGAGTTACTCTGATTCACTGTGTGGAATTATCCTGATTCACTGTGTGGAATTACACTGATTCACTGTGTGGAGTTACTCTGATTCACTGTGTGGAATTACTCTGATTCACTGTGTGGAATTACTCTGATTCACTGTGTGGAATTACCCTGATTCACTGTGTGGAGTTACTCTGATTCACTGCATGGAATTACCCTGATTCACTGTGTGGAATTACCCTGATTCACTGTGTGGAATTACACAGATTCACTGTGTGGAATTACACTGATTCACTGTGTGGAGTTACTCTGATTCACTGCATGGAATTACCCTGATTCACTGTGTGGAATTACCCTGATTCACTGTGTGGAATTACACAGATTCACTGTGTGGAATTACACTGATTCACTGTGTGGAGTTACTCTGATTCACTGTGTGGAGTTACTCTGATTCACTGTGTGGAATTACTGCTGGTGTTTCTGATTCACTGCATGGAATTACCCTGATTCACTGTGTGGAATTACCCTGATTCACTGTGTGGAATTACACTGATTCACTGTGTGGAATTACACTGATTCACTGTGTGGAATTACACGATTCACTGTGTGGAGTTACCCTGATTCACTGCATGGAATTACCCTGATTTACTGTGTGGAATTACCCTGATTCACTGTGTGGAATTACACAGATTCACTGTGTGGAATTACACTGATTCACTGTGTGGATTACTCTGATTCACTGTGTGGATTACCTGATTCACTGTGTGGAATTACCGATTCACTGTGGAATTACCCTGATTCACTGTGTGGAATTACCCTGATTCACTGTGTGGAATTACACTGATTCACTGTGTGGAATTACACTGATTCACTGTGTGGAATTACACTGATTCACTGTGTGGAGTTACCCTGATTCACTGCATGGAATTACCCTGATTTCCTGTGTGGAATTACCCTGATTCACTGTGTGGAATTACACTGATTCACTGTGTGGAATTACACTGATTCACTGTGTGGAATTACACTGATTCACTGTGTGGAATTATCCTGATTCACTGTGTGGAATTACACTGATTCACTGTGTGGAATTACCCTGATTCACTGTGTGGAATTACACAGATTCACTGTGTGGAATTACCCTGATTCACTGTGTGGAATTACACTGATTCACTGTGTGGAATTACACTGATTCACTGTGTGGAATTATCCTGATTCACTATGTGGAGTTACTCTGATTCACTGCATGGAATTACCCTGATTTCCTGTGTGGAATTACCCTGATTCACTGTGTGGAATTACCCTGATTCACTGTGTGGAATTACACAGATTCACTGTGTGGAATTACACTGATTCACTGTGTGGAATTATCCTGATTCACTGTGTGGAATTACACTGATTCACTGTGTGGAATTACCCTGATTCACTGTGTGGAATTACACTGATTTCCTGTGTGGAATTACCCTGATTCACTGTGTGGAATTACCCTGATTCACTGTGTGGAATTACACAGATTCACTGTGTGGAATTACACTGATTCACTGTGTGGAATTACACTGATTCACTGTGTGGAATTACCCTGATTCACTGTGTGGAATTATCCTGATTCACTGTGTGGAATTACACTGATTCACTGTGTGGAATTACACTGATTCACTGTGTGGAGTTACTCTGATTCACTGTGTAGAATTACCCTGATTCACTGTGTGGAGTTACTCTGATTCACTGTGTGGAGTTACTCTGATTCACTGTGAAGAATTACCCTGATTCACTGCGTGGAATTATCCTGATTCACTGTGTGGAATTACCCTGATTCACTGTGTGGAATTACCCTGATTCACTGTGTGGGATTATCCTGATTTACTGTGCAGAATCATCCCGATTCACTGCATGGAATTACCCTGATTCACAGTGTGGAATTACATTGATTCACAGTGTGGAATTACATTGATTCACTGTGTGGAATTACATTGATTCACTGTGTGGAATTGCACTGATTCATTGTGTGGAATTACTCTGATTTGCTAAGTGGAATTACCCTGATTCACTGTGTGGAATTACCCCAAATCACTGTAGGGAATTATCCTGATTCTCTGTGTGGAATTCCAGTGATTCACTGTGTGGAATTACTCTGATTCATTACTTGGAATTCCAGCAATTCATTGTGTGGAATTCCAGCAATTCACTGTGTGGAATTACCCTGATACACTATGTGGAATTCTGGTGATTCACTGTGTGGAATTCCAAGGTATCACTGGGTGGAATTACCCTGATTCACTATCAACCCATAGGGAAGAGAGGTGAAGGTCAAGGGAGGAGAGATCTATTACGCAGAGCGAGTTGATTAGTTGTGCGAGTGCGTATAGGGAGGGTGATTGAGTGTATGTATTGGAGTGTGTGTAGGGAGGGGGATTGAGTGTGTGTATTGGAGTGTGTAGAGAGGGTGATTGGGTTTTAGGGGGTTTGAGTTTTATTAATAATTAAACATGGGAATAATGAATCGGATTAACGAGACCATTAGGATGTGGGAAATGGGAGAGCTACATTTGATGGGAGAACTTTGGCAATGATCTCCATCTACTGGTTGAGCACTTACTGTGCTGTCTGGAGAAAATACACAATTCTCTAACCAATGCTCAGGATTTCCTTCACACACATTGTTAGCCACTTTAACACTTGAATAGCAGGTTAGATGTAAGGATTCGCATTCTAATCAACAATCTGTAATTGTCTGTGTGGATCTGAGTGCTTCTGCAGATCAGAACACTGCATTTGCCTGACGAAGGCACAACATAGTGTCGAAAGCTCGCGGATTTACTATCAAATAAATTGGTTGGATTTAAAATTGGTGTTGCAAAACTTTACTGAGTGGGGAACACCAGCTTCTGTTTGTGATCCACTCGGATAAGAATGGCTGGAACTCTCCACGTCTTTCCAAAACGGCTTGCATTCCCAACCAAAAGACAAGCTGGGAATTGTGGATAAGAATGGCTTTTCCAGGAACGGTGGCAAACTGGGCTGAGGTCAATGTGAGGTCAGCAACAACAAGTCCTCTGAGGGACACCACTCTGTACACATGAATGCTGAGCTCAGTATTGAATATATATTACAAACATCCACATCTATCTCTGTCTACCCTTTATCCATCTTCCTATCTCCATCCATCCATCTGTCTGTCCATCCATCCATCTCTCCACCCATCCCTCCATCTCTCTGTTCATTCCTCCCTACGTCCATCCACCCTTTCATTCTTCTATCTATCCATCCTTCCATCCATCCATCCCTCTATCCATCCATCCCTCCACCAATCCCTTCATCTGTCCGTTCATTTCTCTCCCTCCATGCATCCATCCACCCCTTCATTCTTCCCTCCATGCATCCCTCTATCCACCCCTCCATTCCTCTATCCATCCATCCCTCCACCTTTCCCTTCATCCCTCCATTCATCCCTCCCTCCATCCATCCATCCACGCCTTCATTCTTCCATCCATCCATCCTTCTATCCACCCCTCCATTCATCGATCCCTCCCTCCATCCATCCATCCATCCCCCCATCCATTCCCCCAACCCTCTCCCATCAAGCCCTCCATCCATCTCCCTCCATCCCTCCTCCCATCTCTCCCTCCTTTCATTCCTCCATTCACCCCTCAATCTTCCCTCCATCTCTCCCTCCATTCCTCCTCTATCCATCCTTGCATCCACCCCCCCATCCCTCCCCCCTTCCTCCCTCCATCCCTCTATCCATCCCTCCATCCCTCCCCCATCCCTCCCTCCCTCCCTCCATCCCTCCTTCCCTCCCTCCCTCCATCCCTCCATCCAGTGGAGAGGCTGAATAATTGAAGGTGAAGTTTCACTTGTGCCCTTGTCTATCTGTGATGGAATATAACTGAAATTCCACATCACAGAGAGAGACGTGGGGGGGGGGGGCTCGGAGGGCTGGGCTGACAGCAGGCTCGGTGTTTTTGAAGTGAAGATCAAAGGCTCAGAGGGCAGCCAAGCAACACGGACAAGGAGATGAGCGTGGGAGGGAGCGGAAGGAATTTCTGAAACTCAATCCTGAGTTTGAAAACTGCCAATGGGTGGGAGGACCAGGAAGGTTGAGGAACAGCTTCACAGAGAGGACCCGAGGAATTTGATTTGGCTTATTATTGTCACATGTATTAACATACAGTGAAAAGATTTATTTTGAGCACCATACAGACAAAACATACCATTCATAGAGAAGAAAAGGAGAGAGAGCAGGATGTAGTGTTACAGTCACAGCTAGGGTGTAGAGAAAGATCGACTTAATGCGAGGTAGGTCCATTCAAAAGTCTGACAGCAGCAGGGAAGAAGCTGTTCTTGAGTCGGTTGGTACGTGAGCTCAGACTTCTGTATCTTTTTCCTGACGGAAGAAGGTGCAAGAGAGAACGTCTGGGGTGCGTGAGGTCCTTAATTATACCGGCTGCTTTTCCGAGGCAGCGGGAAGTGTAGACAGAGTCAGTGGATGGGAGGCTGGTTTGTATGATGGAGCGGGCTACACTCTTTGTAGTTTCTTGTGAACTTGGGCAGAGCAGGAGCCCATACCAAGCTGTGTCACGACCAGAAAGAATGCTTTCTGTGGTACATCTGTAAAAGTTAGTGAGAGTCAGAGCTGACATAACAAATTTCCTCAGTCTTCTGAGAAAGTAGAGGCATTGGTGAGCTTTCTTAATTACAGTGTCAGCATGAGGGGGGGAAACCAGGAAAGGTTATTGGTGAGTCAATGGATGGGAGGCTGGTTTGTGTGATGGATTGGGCTACATTCATGGCCTTTATAGTTCCTTGCGGCCTTGGGCAGAGCAGGAGCCCAGACCAAGCTGTGATACAACCAGAAGGAATGCTTTGAATGGGAGATAGGAGTAATAAGTCTTGATTTCAGCACAAGAAGGATGTAGAAAGGTTTACAATGTGTAAAACCAATGAAAGCAGTGCGAGACAAGATTTGGATCTCGATTACTGACACACTCTGATTGCTCCTGTTGGTGGTGAGGAGTTGGAGTAAGGTTCTCGATTTCTGTGATGGGGAAGGAGGAGCAGGTCAGATAGATTGTACAGATTGATCAAGTCTTTGCTTCAATCTCAGTGTTTTCCATTCAGGGTTTCACTCTAAAGATTCGGATAATCTGGTTAATGTCAAGTGGGAGGAAGCTTGTGTGGGCTGTAAATGCTAGTACTGAGGGGCAGAATGGCCTGAGTCTGCACAATTTAATTCAAAATAACTTCATAACTCACAGTTGTCTTCCCAGCCGGTGAGGTGAATGTCAGTGTTTACAATGTTCGCCCTGTGTTACTATGGCTGGAACATGGTGATAATGGTTTTCTATCGCAATCCTCAAATGTCTGGTAGCTGATATGGCGCAGTTCCTCCCTCCGCCTCCATTTCTCCATCTCCACCTCTCTCTCATTCTCTATCTCTCTCTTTCTTCTTCTTTATCTCTATCTCCCTCTCTCTCTTCATCTCACTCTCTCCATCACTCACTCTCACTTGCTATCTCTCTCCATTTCTCTCTCACCATCTCCATCTCCCTCTGTCTGACTTTCTTCACTCACTCTCTCACTTTCCTCTCTCTCTCTCTCTTTCTGTCCTTTTCTTTCTCTCCCCCCCCCCACCCCTTCTCTTCTCCTCTCCTCTTTTTCTCCCCCCTTCCATCTGCTTCCCTCCCCCCCCCTCACTCTCTCTCCCGCTTCTCTCTCTCTCCCCAACACTTCCTCTCTTTTTCCCCCGCCCCTGTCTCTCTCTCTCTCCACACACACTCTCCCTCTCCCCCTTCTCTCTCTCTCCCCCCCCCTTTCTCTCTCTCTCTCCTCTCCCTCTCTTTCTCTCTCTTCCTTCTCTCTCTCTCCTCTCTCACTCTCTCTCTCTCTCTCTCTCTCTCTCTCTCTCTCTCTCTCTCTCTCTCTCTCTCTCTCTCTCTCTCTCTCTCTCTCTCTCTCTCTCTCTCTCTCTCTCTCTCTCTCTCTCTCTCTCCTTCTCTCCCTCTCTCTCTCTCTCTCTCTCTCTCTCTCTCTCTCTCTCTCTCTCTCTCTCTCTCTCTCTCTCTCTCTCTCTCTCTCTCTCTCTCTCTCTCTCTCTCTCCCTCTCTTCCTCTCTCTCTCTCTCTCCCTCTCTCCCTCTCTCTCTCTCTCTCTCTCTCTTCCTCTGTCCCTCTCTCTCTCTCTCTCTCCCCCTCTGTCCCTCTCTCTCTCTCCCTCTCCCTCTCTCCCTCTCTCTCTCTCTCCTCTGTCCCTCTCTCTCTCTCCCCTCCCTCTCTCCTTCTCCCCTCTCCCTCTCCCTCTCTCCCTCTCTCTCTCTCCTCTCCCTCTCTCCCTCTCCCTCTCTCTCTCTCCCTCTCCCTCTCTCCCTCTCTCTCTCTCTCTCTCTCCTCTCTCCCTCTCTCTCTCTCTCTCCAGGCCGCTCTCTCTGACCCGTGTTTGGTGCCTTTCTTTTCCAGGCTGTTTGTCACCAGGTGCAGCGGCTGCGGGGAGGTGATTGGTCCGTCTCGGTTGATCATGCGTGTGCTGGATAGCGTGTACCACGTTGAGTGCTTCAGCTGCTGTGCGTGTGAGTGTGCGCTGCGGCCAGGCGATGAGTTTGTGCTGAAGGAGGGCCAGCTCCTGTGCCGTACGGACTACGAGAAGGAGAGGGAGATGTTGAGTGGGATCAGCCCCACTCCGACAGGGTCAGGTACCCAGAGCAATGCTGCGCACGGATCAATCTCACTCAGAACCTGCAGAATAACAAGGAGTAAAGTTTATTTATTAGTGTCACAAGTGAGGCTTACATTAACACTGCAATGAAGTTACTGTGAAAATCCCCTAGATCGCCACACTCCTGTTTGGGTACACTGAGGGAGAATTTAGCACGGACAATACACCCTAACCAGTACGTCTTTCAGACTGTGGGAGGAAACTGGAGCACCCGGAGGAAACCCACACAGACACGGGGAGAATGTGCAGACTCCATACAGACAGTGACCCAAGCCGGGAACCAAACCCAGGTACCTGGCACTGTGGGGCAGTGGTGCTAACCACAATGCCACCGTACTGCCCCTATAGTTCCATTCTACCTGGAATCATATCATCATCAAAACCCAGCAGTGCAGAAGGAGGCCATTCAGCCCATCAAGCCTCCACCGACAATGATCCCACCCAGGCCCTGTAACCCCACACATTTACCCTGCTAACCCCCCCACATACTAGGATCAATTTAGCACGGCCTAACCCGTACATTTTCGGACTGTGGGAGGAAACTGGAGCACCCGGAGGAAACCCACGCAGATACGGGGAGAATGTGCAAACTCCACACAGACAGTGACCCGAGATGGGAATCGAACCCGGGTCCCTGGAACTATGAGGCAGCAGTGCTAACCGCTGTGCCACCCTACCACCCATGTTGGGTTGTGCCCAGTGTCTTGGCCAACATTCATCCCTTCAAGCCGCATCACTAAAATGTGCTCATTATGTCTTTGGGATCTTGCTGTGTGTAATTTGGCCACTGCGTTTGCCACCTTAACTACAGCGATGAAAGTATTTCGAAAAGCTCTCAGAGGGTGAGATTTCCCCGTGGTGAAGGTGGTCCGATTGGCTGCTGGAGAGGGTCTTCTGCTCTCACAGTGCACCCACCACTATCCCACCCAGACCCTATCCCCACATCCCTACATATTTACCCACTAATCCCTCTAACCTACACATCTCAGAACACTAAGAGGCAATTTAGCATGGCCAATCAACCTAACCCGCACATCTTTGGGCTGTGGGAGGAAACCAGAGCACCCGGAGGAAACCCACGCAGACACGAGGAGAATGTGCAAACTCCACACAGACAATGACCCGAGCTGGGAATCGAACTCACGACCCTGGAGCTGTGAAGCAGCAGTGCTAACCAACTGTGCTACAGTGCCACCCTTACATATGATCTCTGTAGAGAACCTGAATGTTATTTTTGTGTGCCAGCCACTTCCAAATGTTTTCAACGTTCTTTCAAATATTTTGTGAATAAAGTGTCTTTTATCTTATTGAGATTCAATCGCTGTTGAAACGTAGGCAAACGCAGCGGTCAAACATGGCCTTAGGGTGAGGGGTGCTATGTATAAGACTAATATTAGAGGGCATTTTTTCACACAAAGGGTAGTGGGGGTGTGGAATGCACTACCGAGTAAGGTGGTGGGAGCAGGCACGCTAGGGTTGTTTAAGGGTCTCTTGGACAGCCACATGAGCGGTCTGCAGATAGAAGGATATAGGAGGACTGTTTAAATACTTTATTTGTTTCCACAGGCTATTCGGTCCACCTTGTTGACCAACAAGGTGCATGCATTCGGCAGGTCGTGCGAGAGGTGCTCTTGGAGGTTACTTTAGGAGTGGCCTAGTGCTTCACGTCGTTAGTGTATGCTTAAACTGGACCATCAGATGGGCAACATGACAGCTCAGAGACTATCGCTGTTGCTGTGCAGACACATGGATTTGGGCCTGTGTCTGTGGGAGTTTGCGTGTTCTCCCCGTGGTTGCATGGGTTTTCTCCAGGTGCTCCGGTTTCCTCCCACATCCCAAAAATATGCTCTTAGGCTGATTGGGTAACAAATTGTCCCTATATTGGTCTCTATATGTCATTAAGACGTTAGGACGGCGGCGCGGGCTCGTTGGGCCGAAGGGCCTGTTTCCCGTGTTGTGTTGTTCTTTGTTCTTTGTTCTTTGTTCAATCTGTACAAAGCAAGATCCCACAAAAACGCCAGGTGAGGAATGACCAGGCAATCTCATTTAGTCATGTTGCTTGGGGAATACATATTAGAGCAAAAAACAGTGCAGCACAAGAACAGGCCCTTCGGCCCCTCCAAGCCTGTGCTGGACATGATACCAACCTAAACTAAAACTGTATACAATTACAGAATTCCATTCCCATCCTGAACCAAGTGTCTGAGGACTGGGCTTTGCAAAAGGCAGTGGACACATGACAGTCTTGGGTGACTGTTTCCACATTTATATATAAAATAATAAAATTCACTGGGAAGTGGGAATTAAGAGAAGTTCAATGATGTAACCATCGCTGAATCCCCCGCTGTCAACATTCTTGGGGTTACCATTGACCGGAAACTCAAGTGGACTCACCCAATAAACACAGTGGCTACCAGAGCAAGTCAGAGGTTAGGAATACTGTGGCGAGTAACTCACCTCCTGACTCCCCAAAGCCTGTCCACCATCTACAAGTCACAAGTGTGATGGAATACTCCCCACTTGCCTGGATGGGTGCAGCTCCAACAACACTCAAGAAGCTCAATACCATCCAGATAAAGCGGCCCGGCTTGATTGGCACCACATCCACAAACATTCACTCCCTCCATCACCGACACTCAGTAACAGCCGTGTGTATCATCTACAAGATGCACTGCAGCAACTCACCAAAGATCCTTAGACAGACCTTCCAAACCCATCACCACTTCCATCTAGAAGGACAAGGGCAGCAGATACACCACCACCGGCAAGTTCCCCTCCAAACCACTCAGCATCCTAACTTGGAAATATATTGGCCGTTCCTTCACAGTTGCTGGGTCAAAATCCTGGAATTCCCTCCCTAACGGCATTGTTGGGTCAACCCATGGAACACGGACGGCAGCGATTCAAGAAGGCAGCTCCCCGCCACTTTCTCAAGGGGCAACTAGGGATGGGCAATAAATGCTGGCTTCGCTACATCCTAGGAATGAATAAAGATAAAACCCCCAGAAGGGCAGCCGTTTCCCTTATAAAGGAGGTGGGTCAGGTTGGGGAGGCTGGGAAGGGGGAGTGGGAGACAGTTTCCCTCGCCAATGGCATAGTAATAAAAATGATGCTAAAATATCCGCACACAACTTCCTTAACACACTTTAATGCCCACTTCATTCCCCGGCTTTGAGAAAGACAGTATGGAGCAAAGCAATCAGATAAATGCTTTTGTAGCATGGCTTGTGTGCCAAGAGAGCAGGAGTGCTTCTTCTGGTTTAACGAGCTAAATTGTAAACTTCACCACTATCTATCCAACTCCCCTCTCCCTACGAGAGGCTCTCAGAGATACAAGCACCCCCCCCTCCGGCAGTGAGCTGCATTCCTCCCCACATCTTCATCCTGGCTGGCGGTAGCAGGGAAAAGAGAGAGTTTTTTTTTAAATTGGGTGCATCAGGAATCCAAAAATTCTGGGTACGTCAGCCTGACCAAACCCTTCCATCTTCCGTAATTATCAAGCACCCGGATTTATCCGGTTATAGGAGGGCCTCGACACATGGAGTATTATTGGGTCCAACGTACATTACCACCTACTGCTGTAGAGGGATTACAGAAAAGGTTTACCAGGCTGATCCCTGGGATGGCCAGATCGGGGTAAGGATTTCCTTCCCTAAAGGAACCAGATGGGTTTTTCCGACAATGGTTTCACAGTCCTCATAGAATCATAGAAACCCTACGGTGCAGAAAGAGGCCCTTTGGCCCATCGGGTCTGCACCGAACACAATCCCACCCAGGCCCTACCCCCACATCCCTACATATTATACCCACTAATCCCCTCTAACCTACGCATCCCTAGACACTAAGGGGCAATTTCTTAGCCTGGCCAATCAACCTAACCTGCACATCTTTGGACTGTGGGAGGAAACTGGAGCACCCGGAGGAAACCCACGCAGACACGAGGAGAGCATGCAAACTGCACACAGATAATAACCCGAGCAGGAATCGAACTCAGGACCCTGGAGCTGTGAAACAGCAGTGCTAACTACCCTGTTACCGTGCCGTATCCTCATTCCAGATTTTTTTTGCATAATTCGCATTTCAACATCTGGGATTCGAACCCGGATTCCCAGAACATTACTCTGGATTACTAGACCAATGACAACACCCCTGCGTTACTGCCTCCCCTGGGTAACTTGGAGGGGATGTTTGCATTCACTGATAATCTATTCAATTTTTCTCTATTAGATGTCACTCTTTTCCTGTATTATAGATGTAAGTTGCTGCTAAAAAAGCTTTGGGAACTTTTGTGAAGATGTCAAGGTAGAGTTAATATGAAGGGTGTTTCACTTTCTCACCGTTCCCTCTGTATCTCCTCACAGTGAAGAGTGAAGACGAGGAGGAGGCTGAACAAGTCGGGGAGTCCCAGGGCAAGAGCAGCAACGAGGGCAAGGACCACAAGAGGTCCAAGCGGCCACGCACCATACTGACCACCCAGCAGAGACGGGCCTTCAAAGCTTCCTTTGAGGTGTCTTCCAAGCCCTGCAGGAAGGTACAAGATTGAACAAAGTGGGAAACTTTATGTTCTCCGTCCCAAACAGAAGGGAGATGTTTCAGTGTCCCAGAGCTAATTGATTGGCATGGGTCTAGTTGCCCAATATCGTGCCATGCCTGGGGGTGCAGACCTCTGGAGCTGCTCACGCTAGACACCATTGTAAGGATCGCAGGGGATGTTCAAAGCTGGATGGGCAAAGGGTAGAGAATGGGTTCAAAGGAAAAGTGGAGGGGTGGGGGGGTGAAGGGGGTTTGACCTAGGAGGGGGTGACCTAGAAGACCTACATGGCCTTGTTGCTTTGTGTCACTAGCATGGCCACTGGAGCCAATCTCATTGGTTTGGTTAGTTTGCCCTTTTCCTGTTGTAACCTATACCTTTTTAAACTTGATTCTTCCTCATTGAGTACAAGAGTTGGGATGTTACTTTACAAATTTACAAGATATTGGTAAGGTCACATTTGGAGTTTTGCGTACAATTCTAGTTGTCCTGCTGAGTTGCCTCTTAGTGTCCAAAGATGTCTAGGTTAGGTGAATGGGCCATGCTAAATTGCCCCTTAGTGTCCAAACATGTACAGATTAGGTGGATTGGCCATGCTAAATTGCCCCTTACTGTCCAAAAATGTGCAGGTTAAATGGATTGGCCATGCTAAATTGCCCCTCAGTGTCCAAAGATGTGCAGGTTAGGAGGATTGGCCATGCTAAATTGCCCCTTAGTGTCCAAAGATGTGCAGGTTAGGTGGATTAGCCATGCTAAATTGCCCCTTAATGTCCAAAGATGTGTAGGTTAGGTGAATTGGCCATGCTAAATTACCCCTTAGTGTCCAAAGATGTACAGGTTAGGTGGATTGGCCATGCTAAATTGCCTTTTAGTGTCCAAAGATGTACAGGTTAGGTGAATTGGCCATGCTAAATTGCCCCTTAGTGTTCAAAGATGTACAGGTTAGGTGGATTGGCCATGCTAAATTGCCCCTTAGTGTCCAAAGATGTACAGGTTAGGTGAATTGGCCATGCTAAATTGCCCTTTAGTATCCAAAGATGTGTACATTAGGTGGATTGGCCATGCTAAATTGCCCCTTAGTGTCCAAAGATGTACAGGTTAGGTGGATTGGTCATGATAAATTGCCCCTTAGTGTCCAAAGATGTACAGGTTAGGTGAATTGGCCATGCTAAATTGCCCCTTAGTGTCCAAAGATGTGTACATTAGGTGGATTGGCCATGCTAAATTGCCCCTTAGTGTTCAAAGATATGCAGATTTGGTGGATTGGACATAGTGAATGTGCAGTGTTATGGAGATAGCTGGGAGTGGGCATGGGTAAGATGTTCTTTCAGAGAGTTGGTACAGACTCGATGGGCTGAATGGCCTGTAGAGCTTTTGTGGTTCTGCGAGGAAGTTATTTTGGAAGGTTGTGGAGGATCAAAGCAGATGGAGTGTCAATCAAGCGTTCCCACATTTTACCCGGAAGTTATTGGGCTCCACAGGAGTCATTGCAGTTACAGACGGAAAGAGGGTGGCAGTCCTCCCCACTCACAATATCCACACGTCGAGAAGGACCGGTGAGGTACTGGACTTTGTTCAGACTGTGTGGAACCCCAGCCCAGCAAACAGCCATCAGAGAGAGAGAGAGAAAGAGAGTGGGTGAGGAGAAGGTGGGAGATTGGATTGGAATCAATCCCAGTCATGGCTTTGTTGACCTGTTTATTGTTGTTTCAGGTGAGGGAGATGCTCGCTGCAGAGACCGGCCTCACCGTCCGCGTTGTGCAAGTTTGGTTTCAAAACCAAAGAGCTAAGGTGAGGGGCCTTTTTCCCTCCATTTCCTTTCTCCCACTACCTGTTTAATATACCTGGGACTCCCTTTACCTTCATCACTCCCTACCAATGCTGCCCTCCTCTGGTATGGAGGCGTAATCTATAAACATAGACAGGGATCACGGGTAGAGGTGGGAACATTGGGGTGGCGGCGCGGGCTCGTTGGGCCGAAGGGCTGTTTTGTTCTTTGTTCTTTGTAATGTCCTGTGGCTCAACGGAGAATCAGTCCTGCCTCCAAGTCAGAAGATTCTCATTCCCGCTTTCACACCGAGGGAGTGCGACCCATGAGGTGGAGTATGAGCTCCCTGATTGAGTTAATGATTGCCTATCCAAATCAGGGAGCCTCACATCTATCTATAATGAAGAGAATCAAGGCTGTTGACACTCCCGATTTTGACTTTGTATCTGTAACATTCTGAGGAGTGGAGGCAAGTTTGTAAATGAAGGGAACCTGGTGAAGGGATATTGGCCTCTGAGGAGTTCTTTCAAGCTCCACCAGCAGAGTTGTGATGTTACGTAAGATCCTGTCGGATAGGCGTAAAGAAAGAATCCCATGAAGCTACTTGAGGAAAAACAAGGTCCTGACCAGCTTAACTAAAATTCTAATAACTTACCTCATTATTGCTTTGTCTTGTAGTATACAAATGGGCAGCATGGTGGCCCCAGTGGTTAGCACTGCTGCCTCACAGCGCCACGGACCTGGGTTCGATTCCTGGCTTGGGTCAACGTGTGCAGTTTGCACATCCTCCCCATGTCTGTGTGGGTTTCCTCTGGTTCCCTCTTGTAATCATAGTAGGTGTACTAGATATGCTAAATTGTCTCCTACTGTGAGGGGATTTGCAGGTTAAATCTGTGAGGTTATGGGGAAAGGGCCTAGGTGGGAATGTTGTTGACGCAGGCATGATGGGCCAAATGGCCCCCTTCTGTACTGTAGGGATGTTTCCCACTCGTATGCGCGGCAATAAGTGTTTTGTTGGTTGGGGATTTGTCCCTTGGGATGTCCTGAAATAAATGCAAGCTCGGAATTACTGAGGCAATCGGCCATTTCTAAATGGGGTTGGTGGCTGCCATTTTGAACAGGGCCTATTGCCAGGTGTCCAGAGCACTTGCCTGTTTCAGGTAAATTTGTCCCTTTTGATGTGGGGATGGAAGAAATTGAAGACAGAAATGGGACCCCAGTTAGGAGTTTAGGCCGGAGCCTCACTGCGGCCCACTACCTCCAGGCATTGGAACCGAAGGGGCCCAGCTAAGGCCAGTGTGGATTTATTCTGGTGTGTCCTGGGAATGTCCCCATTCTCACAGCTTGCACAAACTGACAACACCTGCCCAGGCCTGAACTGGAGGACCCCAACAATCCCTGAACACTCGGCATGGCTCCTCCCGGCAAATTTAACCATGACCGGGGCTTCCCAAAGGTCCAAATAAATACCTTTCCTATTTCTGTTCACTCAATGAAAGTGACACAGTGAATTTATCACAGAAGTAACAATCCAGGGACTCAGAGTAACTTGGGTTCGAATCCCATCATAGCTGAATGTGAAATTATAGAATCCTACCGTGCAGGAGGAGGCCATTTGGCCCATCGAGCCTGCACCAACCACAATCCCACCCATAGCTCCATAACCCCATGCATGTACCCTAGCTAGTTCCCCTGATGCTAAGGGACAATTTAGCATGACCAATTCACTTAACCTGGGAGGAAACCAGAGCGTCTGGAGGAAACCCATGCAGACATGGGGAGAACTTGCCAAAATGACCCCAAACCAGGAATCGAACCCGGGTCCCCGGAGCCTGTGAAGCAGCCGTGGAATTAAAAACCTAATGACCATGAAACCATTGTCGGAAAAATCTATCTGGTTCTCCAGCGTCCCTTCAAGGAAAGAAATCTGCCGTCCTTACCCAACCTGGCCTACATGTGACTCCAGAGCCACAGCAATGTGGTTGAGTCTCAAATACCCTCTGAATGGAGGGCAAATAGGGACAGGCAACAAATGCTGGGCCCAGTCCTCAATGCCCACACCCTAGGTGCCACTCATTATTTTATAGACCTCTATAAGATCACCCCTCAGCCTCCTACACTCCAGAGAATACTGATGATTTTGGCTCAAAATCAGCAGACAGGGCAATGTGCAGGAATCTCTCTTATTTTCATATTCAATTCCGGTTTGTTCATACTTTGCATTTACAGATACCGTCGGGGGCAGGATTGTCGGTAAACTCTGTGTGGGGTACTCTGATCTACCCCCAGGCGGCGAGAAGGCAGGCGATTGCTGGGGATGAGATGCTCTGCTCCCTGCACTGTCAACGGGAATTCCCATTCGAGACCCCTCCCACCGCCCTCCCCTTCTCCCATCCCCCCGCCCACCATCCCCCCTCCCCACTCTCAATGCCACCAGGAACAGTTAACGTATTTAAGTTTATTCATTAGTGTCACACCCAGGCTTACATTAACACTGCAATGAAGTTACTGTGAAAATCCCCTAGTCGCCACACTCCTGTTCGGAGAATTTAGCACGGCCAATGCACCCTAACCAGCACGTCTTTCAGACAGTGGGAGAAAACCGGAGCACCCCGAGGAAACCCACGCAGACACGAGGAGAATGTTGATTTAATTCAATTTGATTTATTATTTTCACATGTATAAGTATACAGTGAAAATTATTGTTTCTTGTGTGCTATACAAAACATACTGCTCATAGAGAAAGAAAGCAGACAGCGCAGAATGTAGCATGACAGTCAGAGCTAGGGTAGAGAAAGGTCAATTTAAAGTCTGACAGCAGCAGGAAAGAAGCTGTTTCTAAGTCGGTTGGCATGAGATCTCAGACTTTTGTATCTTTTTCCCGATGGAAGAGGGTGGAAGAGAGAATGTCCGGGGTGCGTGGGGGTCCTTAATTATGCTGGCTGCTTTTCCAAGGCAGCGGGAAGTGTAGACGGAGTCAAAGGATGGGAGGCTGGGTTCACATGAAGGGATTGGGCTACATTCATGAACTTTTGTAGTTCCTTGCGGTCTTGGGCAGAGCAAGAGCCCATACCAAGCTGTGATACAACCAGACTCCACACAGTCACTCATTCAAGCTGAGAATCAAATCTTTTAAAATTATGGGGGGCAGAATGGATAGTCAGAAGCTTTTCCCCAGGGTGGAAGAGTCAATTACTTGGGGGCATAGGTTTAGGGTGCAAAAGGCAAGGTTTAAAGGAAATGTACGAGACACATTTTTTACACAGAGAGGATGGTGGATGCTTGGAACTTGTTGTTGGGGGAGATAGTGGAAGCAGGCAACTCTCAAAGCAACATCCAAGAGCAGCCCTCGCACGACCCATCGCGTGTATGCCCTTTGTCGGACCGGAGTTAATTTGGGCAGCATGGTCAGTACAGGCTTGGAGGGCTGAAGGGCCTGTTCTTGTCTGCAATTTTCTTTGTCCTTTTATATTCCAGCCTGTGATTTATTATTGCAATCCACCTTGCAGCTTGGGTTAAAATCTGTAATGTGCCTGTTGTCGGGTTTGGACCTCTGAGTTGGGGCTTTGCGTCCCTCAGTTATATGTTAAAGCTGAGAAAGAGCTTTATGGTTCACTGTGTAACTTCCAGATGAAGAAACTAGCCCGAAGGCAACAGCAACAGGAGCAGGAACAGCTGCACTGTCACAGGATGGGGACCCGACGCAACTCAAATCGAGGAGCACAGCAGCACAGTGAAGAGAGCAAAGGTGAGAAAGAGGGGGGCCAAGGACAGACAAAAGGGGGCAAATGGAGGGGGTGTAGGGGTAAATGAGGAGGTAAATGGAGAGCGGAGAGGAGTGACTGAGGGGTAAATGATTTGATTTGATTCATTATTGTCACGTGCTTTGGAATACAGTGGGAAGTATTGTGTGCGCTATACATACCTGCTCCCTGGAAAAGGATTTGCACCTGAAGGGATGTGATCCTCAAAGTACTGGAGAAATGGGATTAAAATGAGTGGCTAGTTTCTCAGCGGGCTGAATAGCCTTCTTCAGAATTGTAATGTGGTTGAACTTTGACCGTCGGCTAAACACTTTCCTCGTTTTTCTCCCATTTTTAGCAGAAATTTTCATAGTAAACGACAAATCTTTCTGAGATTCCTGAGGATTTTTTTTTCCCCGCCAGGATCTGTCCCGGAGACCGAGTTCCCATCCCTGGAGACTGCGGGACAATCTGAGGGAGGATTTGCCTGCCCCTCGTTAAGGGGAAGGGGAGGGAGGGAGGGATTTGGGCCTAGCTGCCTAGGACGGTCTCTTTCTCTCTGCTGAGGCGGTGGGAATGGTCCATGTTTGGTCACATTGCGTATTATTGATGTCGGACACCGACCGATTGAGGGTCTAAATCGATCTCCCAATCCGCCCCGTACAGGTACTGTGCCAACGCCTAGCCTAGAGAGGATGATGTTTTCTTACACATCTCTGCGACACCAGCAGCTCCCACCAATGGACCCGAGCAACTACAGCACAGAGCACTTTCGACAGGGACTCACCCCACCGCAGATGCCAGGTGATCACATGCACCCTTACGGTGAGTACCAGGCAACGGGCATGTAAAGGGCCAAGTTTGGGGAGGGGGAGTGGGGTGGAGTCCAAATACACAAGAGGCTGCATGATGCATGGGGGGAGTGGGGGGTGGGGTTTGTGGCAGGGGCTCATCATGGGAATAAAGAACAAAGAACAAAACAGCACGGGAAACAGGCCCTTCGGCCCAACGAGCCCTCGCTGCCACCCCGATGTTCCCACCTCTACCCGCGATCCCTGTCCATGTTTATACATCTATGGATTAAAAAACCAAATTTGAGACAATTTAGGGAGAATTTGTTTTGCCAATTAGCCTAAGAGCACATCTTTGGGATGTGGGAGGAAACCGGAGCTCCAGGAGACAACCCACACAAGTACGGGGAGAATGCGCAAACTCCCACAGACACAGGCCCCAAATCCATGTATCTGCACAGCACAGCGATGGTCACTGAGCTGTTGTGTTGCCCATCAAATGGTCCAGGCCAAGCGTACACTAACGACGTGAAGCACTAGGATACTCTCGAAAATAAAAATCCAAGAGCAGCCTTGTCACGACCCATCACGTGTTCGCTAGTGTACGCTTAAACTGACTAATTGACGGGCAACAGGACAGCTCAGTGACTATCACTGATCGCTGTACAACTACAGGGACCTGGGTTGGATCTCTGGCTTCGGTCAATGTCTGTGGGAGTTTGCACATTCTCCCCGTGCTTGCGTGGGTTTTCTCCGTGTGCCCCAGTTTCCCCCCACATCCCAAAAATGTGCATCTTAGGCTGGTTGGTGTCAATAAATTGCCCCTGAATTGGATCTCCCTTAATCTGGCGCACATACAATTCCCTAAATTTTCACCCCCTTTATTGTGGAGTTCTACTAGAGGTGGACAAAACCATCGATGATCAACAAAAAACTTGAATAAGACACTCACTGAGTGTTAAAATGGGCGGCATGGGCTTGTAGGGCCGAAGGGCCTGTTTCCTGTGCTGTGCTGTTCTTTGTTCTATAAAATGGCTCAAATCCCAAGGGTATCTCCATCCCTGCCAAATGTGTTCCCCGCAAACCCCAGCCGCAGTCTATCTGAGAATGAACAACTTTGGTCATTAGGCTTTAGGGTCCGAGGGAAGGGGGCAGTTCAGAGAAGACAAGGTTTAGGAAGAGAATTCTAGAATTCTAGAGAGCGAGGGCGGTTGTTTGTGCGGGGGGGGGGGGGTGGTGGGGGGGTGGGATTGTGAGGGGGCACTGCGCAGGAGGGCAGAAGGACAGGGGGAGCAAGGGATTGAGTGAGCGAAAAACACGCTTGGACCCGTTAGTGTAAAAATGGTGCGGCCATTGAATATAGGTTTTGATTTGCTATCAAAACTCAGTGGTCCACAACTGGGGAAAGAATCTTGCACATTTACATAAACCAGTTCACTCTGGCAGGGGTGGTGGTGGTGGTGGTGGTGGTGGGGGGGGGGGGGGGGGGGGGGGGGGGGGGGGGGGGGGGGGGTGGTGTGTGTGTGTGTGTGTGTGTGTGGGGGTGCGGGGGTGTTGGAATAGGGTTTTCCAGCCACATTTTCCAGCTCAGTGACTATCACTATGCTGTGCAGATACATGAATTTGGGCCTGTGTCTGTGGGAGTTTGCGCATTCTCCCCGTGCTTGCGTGGATTTTCTCCGGGTGCTCCGGTTTCCTCCCACATCCCAAAGATGTGCTCTTAGGCTAATTGGCAAAACAAATTCTCCCTAAATTGTCTCAAATTTGGTTTTTTAATCCATAGATCCATAAACATGGACAGGGATCGCGGGTAGAGGTGGGAACATCGGGGTGGCAGCATGGGCCCTTTGGGCCGAAAGGCCTGTTTCCCGTGCTGTTTTGTTCTTTGTTCTATTTGCCCTGAAATGGCACAGTGGTTAGTACTGCTGCCTCACAGCACTGGGAGCCCGAGTTCGAATCCCGGCTCGGGTCACTGTCTATGTGGAGTCTGCACATTCTCCCCGTATCTGCATGGGTTTCCTGCGGGTGCTCCGGTTTCCTCCCACACTCTGAAAGATATGCTGGTTAGGGTGCTTTGACCCAAACAGGCACCGGAGTGCGGCGACTAGGGGAAATTCACAGTAACTTCACTGCAGCGTTAAGGTAAGGCTTACTTGTACAAAGAACAAAGAACAACACAGCACAGGCCCTTCGGCCCTACAAGCCTGTGCCGCCACTTTAACATCCAGTCAGTGCCTCATTCCAATCCTTCTTCTACCCGTTGTGATTTATAAATAAACTTTAAATGGGACACACTTCGTTTTTCACCTGGGGCCCATTGTTCTAATTTTTTCCTTTGGATACACACCCCTGTACATCCTCAAAATTTCAATAAGATCATCTCTTGTTCATAGAATCCCTACAGTACAGAAGGAGGTCATTTGGCCCATTGAGTCTGTACTGACCACAATCCCACCAGGCCCTGTAACACCACATATTTTACCCTGCTAATTACCCTTGACACTTGGGTCAGTTTAGCATGGCCAATCCAGCTAACCTGCGCATCTTTGGACCCAAGGCTGGAATCGAACTCTGGCTCGGTGAGGCAGCCGTGCTAACCACTGCCCCACCACATCTTCTGCGGGTTATCTCAGTGTCACTTGGAAAATAGTCCAAATCTGTGCTTGGTTTCCCTCCATCAGGGTGATCCTGTCCTGTATCAATTGACCCTTGCGGGGTAGTGCATGGGTGGGATGTTGGGACAAGGTGGTGGGGGGGGCGCATTTCGCGCATTGGAACCGAGTTGCTGGTCCAGGGGTGACGAGACTGTGGGACTCCACTACATAGCGGGGTCGAGGCAAATAATGTGGGTACATTTTGGAGGGGGAGGGAGTAAGGCAGGGATCCATGGCCTCAGGTGTAGGGGTTCACCTGGAGAATGATTACTAGTATAGATGGGCACAGTGGTTAGTGCTGCTGCCTCACAGCGCCAGGGAACTGGGTTCGATTCCACCCTCAGGTCACTGTTTGTGCAAAGTCTGCACGTTAGAATCATAGAAGCCCTACAGTGCAGAAAGAGGCCATTTGTCCCATCGAGTTTGCACCGACTACAATTCCACCCAAGTCCTACCCCCATATCCCTACACATTTACCCGCTAACCTACACATCTCAGGACACTAAGAGGCAATTTTAGCACAGCCAATCAACCTAACCGGCACAGCTTTGGACTGTGGGAGGAAACTGGAACACCCAGAGGAAACCCGTGCAGACACGGGGAGAACATACAAACTCCGCACAAACAGTGACCCAAGCCGGGACTGAACCCAAGTCCCTCGAGTTCTCCCTGGTTTTTTCCCACAGTCCGAAGGGTGTGTAGGTTAGGTAGATTGGCCGTGCTAAATTGCCTCTTAGTGTCCAAAGATATATAAGTTAAGGGAATTAGTGGGGTAGATACATGGAGTTACGGGGTAAGAGTTGGCACAGACCCGATGGGCTAATTAGCCTTCTCCTTCTCTGTAGACATTCTCTGATTCTATTGGGCCGGGTGGTTTAAAGAATACTTGGTGATTCTACGTCCTGGCGAGATGGACTATTTTGCAAAGTCGGGCTAATTCTGAGATGCTGTGTATGAATCAGCAATGAAGGATGGATGGTCTAAATCTCTCTCTGTCTCTCTCTCTGCTGCTTAGATTCTGACGCAGTGTTTCATGATCTGGATCACGACATCTCCCTGGGCCACCTGGGAGACCGCCTCCTCATCCCCCCGGATTCCAACCCCCTGCCAACCAGGGTGGGAAACCCCATCGACCGGCTCTACTCCATGCAGGATTCCTACTTCACTTCCTGATCCGCACCAGGGAAAACATTGACTGGAATGCTACCGTCCCGCCTGCCATGGGAATCGGAGCGGGCGAGGGGCGGACACTGGGGTGGTCCTGGGGCAGGATTTTCTGATCTCAAATCAAGCGAGGCAATGAATTCCAGCGTCCTTGCTTCTTCTCTCCGTCCTTTGCATCGGCTTTGCTGTATTTGCTGTCACTTTCCTGCAACAGTTAGAGTTTTGCTAGTGAGGCTACAAGGAACATTCTTCCCCTCCATCGCCACATCCTCCACACTGAGGGGAATATGGTTAACG
Organism: Sphyrna mokarran; assembly: GCA_024679065.1. Taxonomy (NCBI): domain Eukaryota; kingdom Metazoa; phylum Chordata; class Chondrichthyes; order Carcharhiniformes; family Carcharhinidae; genus Sphyrna; species Sphyrna mokarran. The sequence continues at coordinate 5,280,687 of JAGIQG010000035.1, read as the reverse complement.
AATGTACAAAGCAAAACCCTGTTCCGTGCACTACAATTCTCACATCCAACGTTGAGTCGAACCTCAATGAGGAGTAAGCGTCTCTTGTGCTGTCTCACAAGGTTAAATATTCCACAATCACGGTGTTTGTACACTTCATATCACCCTGTTCCTGATCAGAGGTAGTTTAGGAATAAGTTAGACAGCACAGTAGCACAGTGGTTAGCATTGCTGCCTCACAATGCCAGGGACCCAGGTTCAATTCCAGCCTTGGGAGACTGTCTATGTGGAGGTTGCACATTCTCTCTGTGTCTGCATGGGTTTTCCCTGGGTACTCTGGTTTCCTCCCACAGTCCAAGGATGTGCAGGTTAGGTGGATTAACCATAGTAAATTCACAGAAGTTACAAGTAAAGGGCACACAGGCTGGACCTGGGTAAGATGCTCTTGAGAAAATCAGTGCATACTTGATGGGCCAAATTTGCTGATGACACTAAGATGCTTGGATTGGCGGGGACTGAGGAGCAGTGCCAGGCAATACAACAGGACATAGATAGGCTGGTAGACTGGGCAGATAGATGGCAAATAGAATTTAATCCGGATAAATGTCAGGTGATGCATTTTGGCCGGAATAATGTAGAGGGGAGTTATAAGATAAAAGGTAAAACTATCCGGAGTATAGAGATGCAGAGAGACCTGGGGGATGCAGGTTCACAAGTCTCTGAAGGTGTCAGTACAGATGGAGAAAGTGATAAAGAAAGCGTATGGTATGTTAGCCTTCATAGGAAGGGGTATAGAATACAAGAGTGGGAGTCTGATGTTACAAGTGTATAGAAAGTTGGTTAGGCCTCACTTAGAGTACTGCGTCCAGTTCGCCGTACTACCAGAAGGATGTGGAGGCCCTGGAGAGAGTGCAGAGGAGATTTACCAGGATGCTGCCTGGTATGGAAGGGCTGTCTTACGAGGAAAGATTGAACGCACTGGGGTTGTTTTCCCTTGAAAGACGTCGGCTGAGAGGGGATCTATTAGAGGTATATAAGATTATGAGGGGTATAGATAGAGTAAATGGTGGTAAGCTTTTTCCACCATTAGAAAAGGATAGAACGAGGGGTCACGGCCTTAGGGTAAGGGGGGCTATGTATAAGACGAATATTAGAGGGCAGTTTTTCACACAAAGGGTAGTGGGGGTGTGGAATGCACTACCGAGTAAGGTGGTGGGAGCAGGCACGCTAGGGTTGTTTAAGGGTCTCTTGGACAGCCACATGAGCGGTCTGCAGATAGAGGGATATAGGAGGACTGTTTAAATACTTTATTTGTTTCCACAGGCTATTCGGTCCACCTTGTTGACCAACAAGGTGCATGCATTCGGCAGGTCGTGCGAGGGCTGCTCTTGGATGTTACTTCAGGAGTGGCCTAGTGCTTCATGTCGTTAGTGTATGCTTAAACTGGACCATCAGATGGGCAACATGACAGCTCAGAGACTATTGCTGTTGCTGTGCAGACACATGGATTTGGGCCTGTGTCTGCGGGAGTTTGCGCGTTCTCCCCGTGGTTGCGTGGGTTTTCTCCGGGTGCTCCGGTTTCCTCCCACATCCCAAAAATGTGCTCTTAGGCTGATTGGGTAACAAATTGTCCCTATATTGGTCTCTATATGTCATTAAGACGTTAGGATGGCGGCGCGGGCTCGTTGGGCCGAAGGGCCTGTTTCCCGTGCTGTGTTGTTCTTTGTTCTTTGTTTGTTCAAATGGTCTTCTTCTTCACTGTCAGAATTCTATAGTTAAACATTCCAGGTAGAACTCCACCTTGCCGAAGAAGTTGGGGTCAGTTTGGTCCACTCACTGGCAGGAGCTGTTAACTTGGGCTCTATACCTCCCCGTTACTCAGTCATGTATCCCTCACCATTTTAACAACTGGGGCGTGATTAGAAGGATCAACCAGCGGTCACCTGTAAGAGCACCAATTATTGTCTTGCTGACATTTTTTTTAGTGCAAATGCCACAGGTCTCAACATTGCCAGGGGGCAGGAGGATGTTTTAAGAAGGGATCAGACTGGTTCTCAATTACAAAATTTATAGCTTATGGTGCCACTGCATTGAGGTGGGGGTGGAGGTGGGAAGGGGGTTGTTGAAGCTTCAGGTTTTTGTCTTAAATGGGGCAGAGAGTTGGCAAAGCCTAACCACTGCACAGCGACTGAGCAAAGCTGACTTTTAGATGTCCCTTCAGTCTGTGACTGGACATAGTAAGTATAGGAGTCTGTGTGTGTGTGTTTCTGTGGGAGGCTTTAATAGAACATTCAAAATGTCAACCTCCAAAGGGAGGCTGACATAGAACCATAGAAAATTACAGCTCAGAAACAGGCCTTTTGCCCCTTCTTGTCTGTGCTAAACCATTTTTCTTCTAGTCCCACTGACCTGCACCTGAACCATATCCCTCCACAACCCTCTCATCCATGAACCTGTCCAAGTTTTTCTTAAATATTAAAAGTGATCCCGCGTTCATTCCACACTCCCACCACTCTCTGCGTGAAGAATCCCCCACTAATAATCGCTTTAAACCTTTCTCCTTTCACCCTTAACCCATGTCCTCTGGGTTTTTTTCTCTCCTAACCTCAGTGGAAAAGCCTGCTTGTATTCACTCTATCTACACCCATCAAAATCTTATACACCTCTATCAAATCTTCCCTCATTCTTCTACGCAATCTTGAGAAAGGTTGAAGAATCGCACGGACCTGTTGCATTGGAGAACCCAAACAGGACCTTTTGCACTTCCCAAATATTTGTAGAAGAGAAATTTAAAAGAGTATAGGAGGTTGGTCAGCCTCTACAGAGAGAGAAAAACAGAGTTAACATTTAAAGGGGTTTACTGATTTTTTTTTAATATAGGTTTAGAAGATTATGAGTGGCATGAACAGAGTGGATAGTCAGAAGCTCTTTCCTAGGGTAGAAAAGTCAAGTGCGAGGGGACACAGGTTTAAGGTGCGTGGGGAAAAGTTTAGAGGAGATGTGCAAGGTGAGTTTTTTACACAGAGGGCGGTGAGTGTCTGGAATGCATTGCCCAGGGAGGGAATGGGAGCAGGTACGATAGTGGCATTTAAGGGGAAGTTAAATGAATCCATGAACAGGATGGGAATGGACTCTGTAAGTGCGTACAGTTTTAATTTAGGCAGGTATCGTGATCGGTGCAGGCTTGGAGGGCCGAAGGGCCTGTTCCCGTACTGTACTAGTCTTTGTTCCTTGTTCATTATGGTCTTTCTTTGAACATGAGACATTGGTCAGAGTTCTACTGCCTGCCTGCCATGGAATTGGAGCGGGTACGGGGCAGACAGTAGAAGTGTACCCAAACAGAATGTGGCAACGAGTGGATTTTCACAGTGTTGCAGTGTTAATGTAAGCCTCTCTGTGACATTTTAATAAATAAACTTAAACCTATCTTGCACATCTTTGGCAATTTAGCACGACTAATCAACTTAGCCATTTGTCCAAAGATATACAGGTTGAGGTAAGAACATGTGGAGTCAAAATAAGCTTCAGAGTGGATTTCTTCGGCATGGTGGCACAGTGGTTAGCACTGCTGCCTTACAGTGCCAGCGACCCAGGTTCAATTCCCGGCTTGGATCACTGTGCGGAGTCTGCACGTTCTCTCCGTGTCTGCGTGGGTTTCCTCCGGTTTCCACCCACACAGTCTGAAAGACTTGCTGGTTTGGGTGCATTGACCCGAACAGGCGCTGGACTGTGGCAATTAGGGAAATTCCACAGTAACTTCATTGCAGCGTTAATGTAAGCCTTACTTGTGACTAATAAAGAAACTTAAAAAATTTTTTCCTCCAGCAACACATCACGTGCCAAATTTGGAATTAATCGTTGTGCCACCCTGCCCCCCTGTGAAATAAATTTTTCAGATTCCCTGTGCTGATGTTTTCAGGGACATTATTCATTACGTTATGGTGCAGTTTGCTGAGAGATTTGATTTGATTTATTATTGTCACGTATTAACATATAGTGAAAAGTATTGTTTCTTGCACGCTGTACAGACAAAACCTACCATTCCTTGGGAAGGAAAGGGGAGAGTACAGAATGTAGTGTTACAGTCATAGCAAGGGTGTAGAGAAAGATCAACTTAACGCGAGGTGGGTCCATTCAAAAGTCTGACAGCAGCAGGGAAGAAGCTGTTCTTGAGTCGGTTGGTACGTGAGCTCAGACTTTTGTATCTTTTTCCCCGACGGGAGGTGAAAGCGAGAATGTCCGAGGTGCATGGGGTCCTTAATTATCTATCGTCATTCCATTCCCAAATTCATCTTCATTCAATTCCCAAATCCATCTTCATTTAATTCCCAAATCTATTTTTGCACACGCAAAGCCACTCTTAAGTACATCTCACACCATTCTTACACACTCAACATCATTCTTGAGTAACTTGCAGAATGCTATTCTTTTGACCACCTCATTCATATCACTCCTGAACATCTTAATCAGGCCTTGTATTTCAAAATATATATCGTGGTTTCAAAGGAATCTGGATTGAGGAAGTTGATCTTGCAGGAATATGGGAATGGAGCCAGAAAAGGGGACTGACTAGGCTACTCCACAAAGAGCTGGCACAGTCTTGATGGGCCAAGTGGCCTCCCTCACTGCTGTGGTGACTCCACAGGGTGGATTTTACTGAGGGGACCCAAAACCTCAGCCTGAGCCAAAGGTCTATCGGCACCTTGCCAACGTTATATCCAGCTGCCCCACAGTGACGTTACCTGGGGAACGGCCTGGATTAACAGAGAGTGAGTGTTCTGCTCCCTCTGACCCTGATGAAGGACAAGCCTTTGATGTCGTCTACATGGATTTCAGAAAGGCATTTGACAAGGTTCCTCATGGTAGGCTGATTAAAAAAGGTGAAGGCACATGGGATACAGGGCCAGGTATGTAGACGGGTTGAGAACTGGCTTGGGAGGAGGAGACAGCGGCTAGTAGTGGAAGGCTCTTTTTCCAACTGGAGGTCTGTCACTAGTGGTGTGTCACAGGGCTCAGTACTAGGACCTCTTCTATTTGTGGTGTATATAAATGACTTGGAAGAGGGGGTAGGTGGTGTGATCAGCAAATTTGCTGATGACACTAAGATGATTGGATTGGCGGGTACTGAGGAGCAGTGCCAGGCAATACAACAGGACATAGATAGGCTGGTAGATTGGGCAGATAGATGGCAAATGGAATTTAATCCGGATAAATGCGAGGTGATGCATTTTGGCCAGAATAATGTAGAGGGGAGTTATAGGATAAAAGGTAAAACTATCCGGAATATAGAGACGCAGAGAGACCTGGGGGTGCAGGTTCACAAGTCTCTGAAGGTGTCAGTACAGGTGGAGAATGTGATAAAGAAAGCATATGGTATGTTAGCCTTCATAGGAAGAAGTATAGAATACAAGAGTAGGAGTCTAATGTTGCAAGCGTATAGAACGTTGGTTAGGCCTCAGTTGGAGTACTGCGTCCAGTTCTGGTCGCCGTACTACCGGAAGGATGTGGAGTCCCTGGAGAGAGTGCAGAGGAGATTTACCAGGATGCTGCCTGGTATGGAAGGGCTGTCTTACGAGGAAAGGTTGAACGCACTGGGGTTGTTTTCCCTTGAAAGACGTCGGCTGAGAGGGGATCTATTCGAGGTATATAAGATTATGAGGGGTATAGATAGAGTAAATGGTGGTAAGCTTTTTCCACCATTAGAAAAGGATAGAACGAGGGGTCACGGCCTTAGGGTGAGGGGGGCTATGTATAAGACGAATATTAGAGGGCAGTTTTTCACACAAAGGGTCGTGGGGGTGTGGAATGCACTGCCGAGTAAGGTGGTGGGAGCAGGCACGCTAGGGTTGTTTAAGGGTCTCTTGGACAGCCACATGAGCGGTCTGCAGATGGAGGGATATAGTAGGACTGTTTAAATATCCTATTTGTTTCCACAGGATGTTCGGTCCACCTTGTTGACCAACAAGGGCGTGCATGCAGCAGGTCGTGCGAGAGCTGCTCTTGGATGTTGCTTCAGGAGTGGCCTAGTGCTTCATGTCGTTAGTGTATGCTTAAACTGGACCATCTGATGGGCAACATGACAGCTCAGGGACTATCGCTGTTGCTGTGCAGACACATGGATTTGGGCCTGTGTCTGCGGGAGTTTGCACGTTCTCCCCGTGGTTGTGTGGGTTTTCTCTCACATCCCAAAAATGTGCTCTTAGGCTGATTGGGTAACAAATTGGTCCCTATATGTCATTAAGACGTTAGGACGGCGGCGCGGGTTCGTTGGGCCGAAGGGCCTGTTTCCCGTGCTGTGTTGTTCTTTGTTCTTTGTTCTTTCTCATGGATGGGAGGACCTTCCATCCAGAGTGAGGGGTCAATCTGATTGACTGACAGCTCTTACGGATGACAGGAGTGGTCACTGCCATGATTGCAAGCTCGCAGTCGGCAGGGAATCAGTTAAAATACCTCCTGGGACATCAATCTCACTCCTGGCAATTTGGTTGGAGGGATTGTAGATCCCAATAGAGGAAGGCAAGCTCGCAGTCGGCAGGGAATCAGTTAAAATACCTCCTGGGACATCAATCTCACTCCTGGCAATTTGGTTGGAGGGATTGTAGATCCCAATAGAGGAAGGTCAGTCAGTGGGCCTCTGTGTGTATGTGTGTGAGTGTGTGTGTGTGTGTAAGTTGTGAGTGTAGTGTGTGTTTGTGTCTGTATGTGTGTGTATGTGGTGTGTGTGTGTGTCTGTGTGTGTGTATGTGGTTTATGTGTGTGTGTCTGTGTGTGTATGTGGTGTGTGTGTGTGTAGTATGTGTGCGTGTCTGTGTGTGTCTGTGTGTGCATGTGTGTGTGTCTGTGTGGTGATTTTCAAAAAACTTGTGTCTGGATTAAGTTGCCCTGGTCCCAGATGATCCTTTGGCTGGAATTTTAGCAGCACGTTCGTCCCGATTGCAAGGGGCGGGTGAGGCTCAGAGAACAACATTTTCCGTTGGCTTTGGGTGGGATTGTACAAACTCCAGGCGGACGTGCTGGTAAAACTCCACCACTGGGGGACAGTGACGGGGTGAGGGGGGAGGCGGAGGTGAGGAGGGCTAATTGGTGGTGATTTAACTTAAGCATTGCCGCACCTCAGGTGAGAGGCGAGGTTGAGAAGGCGGGGCTTTGATGAATAACCTCAGCCAGTTCAGGAATTGAATCCATGATAACGGAGTCACTTGACAACACAAACCAGCTGAACAACTGAGCTAAACTGACCCCCAAGATAAATGTGCCTGAATGGCAATTCGGTATCTCAAACAGCTTGGCTGGAATTCTCCAGCGGTTGGCGAGATTCTCCAGTCCCGCTGCAGCGCACCCCTGTTACCTGTAGGATTCTCGCTGGCATGGGAGGGGGTGACGTCAATGGGAACTCGTTGATAGCGGTGGGACTGGAAAATCCCACTGTCAGCAGGAAACATGCAGCTGGAAGGCCGAAGAACCCACCCATTTTCTCCGACTGGACTATTTTTATCACCTAATGTTCAGAATTTTTGAAAAAACGGTATTTGGGCCTGCCAAGTGGCAGGAACTTAAATGTGTCACATCGGGATTTAAAGATTTCTAAAGGAATGAAAGCATTCTTAAACAAGCAAGTAACAAAAGATTTCACAAGGTTTCCACTCGACACCACAATTGAATTCTGGGTTAGCTGCATTGAGGTTGGGCCTGATTATGAAGCCCAATTTGGTGGACAGGGAACCCCTTCCGGTGCACAAGCTGAATATATATTTAATTATTTATGTTAGTAGCTGTACTGATTGTACGATGCTGCAATTAAAAATTTCAAGTGTTATCACAAACAACAAGCCACAGTTTTGCTTTCAATTTCTTAACTATCTTTGTGATCTCCAGAAGGTCTTTGACAAATTTTACTGGCACGTTCATCCTGATTGCGGGGGCAGAGAAGACTCAGAGAATGTCGACTTTGGGCGGGATCGTATGAACTTCAGGTGGACGTGCCGGTAAAATTCACAGAGGATTGATTAAGGCATTGCCAATTAGAGTTCTCAAACCAATTCTCTCACACAACTAACCATTCTCTCTCACACACTAACCAATTCTCTCTCACATGCTAACTAATTCTCTCTCACACACTAACCAATTCTCTCTCACACTAATCAATTCTCTCACACACACTAACCAATTCTCTCTCACACACTAACCAATTCTGTCTGACATTAACCAATTCTCTCACACACACTAACCAATTCTCTCACACACACTAACCAATTCTGTCTCACACTAACCAATTCTCTCTCACACACTAAACAATTCTCTCACACACACTAACCAATTCTCTCACACACACTAACCAATTCTCTCTCACACACTAACCAATTCTTTCACACACACTAACTAATTCTCTCACACACACTAACCAATTCTCTTTCACACACTAACCAATTCTCTCACACACACTAACCAATTCTCTCACACACTAACTAATTCTCTCTCACACACTAACCAGTTCTCTCACACACACTAACCAATTCTCTCACACACTAACCAATTCTCTCTCACACACTAACCAATTCTCTCACACACTAATTCTCTCTCACACACTAACCAACTCTTTCACACACACTAACCAGTTCTCTCACACACACTAACCAATTCTCTCTCACACACTAACCAATTCTCTCACACACTAACCAATTCTCTCTCACACACTAACCAACTCTTTCACACACACTAACCAGTTCCCTCACACACACTAACCAATTCTCTCTCACACACTAACCAGTTCTATTATACATACTAACCAGTTCTCTCACACACTAACCAATTCTCTCTCACACACTAACCAACTCTTTCACACACACTAACCAATTCTCTCTCACACACTAACCAATTCTCTCTCACACACTAACCAGTTCTCTTATACATACTAACCAGTTCTCTCACACACTAACCAATTCTCTCTCACACACTAACCAGTTCTCTCTCACACACTAACCAATTCTCTCACACACTAACTAATTCTCTCTCACACACTAACCAGTTCTCTCACACACACTAACCAATTCTCTCACACACTAACCAATTCTCTCTCACACACTAACCAATTCTCTCACACACTAATTCTCTCTCACACACTAACCAACTCTTTCACACACACTAACCAGTTCTCTCACACACACTAACCAATTCTCTCTCACACACTAACCAATTCTCTCACACACTAACCAATTCTCTCTCACACACTAACCAACTCTTTCACACACACTAACCAGTTCCCTCACACACACTAACCAATTCTCTCTCACACACTAACCAGTTCTCTTATACATACTAACCAGTTCTCTCACACACTAACCAATTCTCTCTCACACACTAACCAACTCTTTCACACACACTAACCAATTCTCTCTCACACACTAACCAATTCTCTCTCACACACTAACCAGTTCTCTTATACATACTAACCAGTTCTCTCACACACTAACCAATTCTCTCTCACACACTAACCAGTTCTCTCTCACACACTAACCAATTCTCTCACACACACTAACCAATTCCCTCTCACACACTAACCAATTTTCTCTCACACACTAACCAATTCTCTCTCACACACTAACCAGTTCTCTTATACATACTAACCAGTTCTCTCACACACTAACCAATTCTCTCACACACACTAACCAATTCTCTCTCACACACTAACCAGTTCTCTCACACACTAACCAATTCTCTCACGCTCACATTAACAAATTCTCACATACACACTAACCAATTTTCACATACACAGACTGTCCAATTGTCTCACACACACACACACACACACACACACTCTTTAACTATGTCTTCTTTTCACACATGCAGACGGTGTTTGCGGTACCCTTAAGAACATATTCATAATCAGGAGCTTCTCAGAAGCTTGAAGCAATATTCGCCGGGATCCCCTGTGGTTTATTTTCGTGAAAGTGCGATTATTTTAATCAAATCTTGTCCCCGTGTTGTAGGCTCGATGTTACAGCTGGATGAGGGGCTTGGTGTGAGGTCCCTGGGGGGGCACCGCTCTGAGCACAAGTAATAAAAATCGGCTTTTTAGTGTCAGCCTGACATTTTAATAGAAGCTGGACATGTGTAAACTTCATTCATGTGGAATTATTGTGGCTTAATAATGCCACATTCCGATTTATGGATATTGAGAAGTTACAGAACCCCGAGGATACACATTTCTCAGCCTTTGTGTTTGCCAGGTTTTATTGCGATCGTTTTCCGTCTGCTGTTTAACATGAGAATAACCTGCTATGAATAAACCCATTCTTGGTGAGCTCCTGATAATTTAGACAATTTTTTTCCCCTCAAAAGTGTAGGTTGAGACTTGGAGTGCAGTATTGAGGGTGTGCTGCACTGTCGGAGATACAGCCTCCTGCAACTGATGTTAAACTTCTTGGGTGAGATCCCATGGCATAATTTCAAAGAAGGAGTGTTCTTCCTGAAATCCTGGCCAATATTTATCCCTCAACCAAAATCGCTACCAGATTATCTTTGATTTGCTTTATCAGTGTCACGTATATTGGGATGCAGTGAAATGAATTGTTTCTTGTGCACCGTACAGACAAAGCATACCATTCATAGAGTACCCAGGAGAAAAGGAAAGAGGACAGAATGTAGGTCACAGTCATAGCTAGGGAATAGAGAAAGACCAACTTAATGCAAGGTAGGTCCATTCAAATGTTTGACAGCAGCAGGGAAGACGCTGTTCTTGAGTCAGTTGGTATGCGACCTCAGACTTTTGTATCTTTTTCCCCATGGAAGAAGGTGGAAGAGAGACTATCCGGGGTGAGTGGGGTTCTTGATTATGCTGGCTGCTTTTCCGAGGCAGCAGGAAGTGTAGATGGATGGGAGGCTGGTTTGTGTGATGGACTGGGCTACGTTCACAACCCTCTGTCATTTCTTGTGGTCTTGGGCAGAGCAGGAGCTCATACCAAGCTGTGATACAGTCTGGATCACAGTATCTGGATACTGTCTCACTATTGTTGGTGAGTCACTTTGGTCCCAGTTGGCTGGTTCGTGATGCAGAGCTGTTACCAACAGCATGGGTTCAATTCCCGTACCACCAGAGGTTATTCTCGAAACCTTCTCAACCTTGCCCCTCGCCTGAAGTATGGTGATCATAACTAGAATAGAATTTCAGAATCCCTTCAGGAGGCCATTCAGAAGCACTGCTGCCAGAGACCTGGGTTCGATTCCTAGCTTGGCTGACTGCGTGGAGTTTGCACATTTTCCCCATGTCTGTGTGGGTTTCCTTCGGACGCTCTGGTTTCCTCTCACAGTCTGAAAGATGTGCTGGTTGGGCGATTGTGTGTGCTAAATTCTCCCTCAGTGTACCTGAACAGGCGCCGGAGCAGGGCAATTAGTGAATTTCATAGTAACTTCATTGCAATGTTAAGGTAAGTCTTAATTGTGACTAATAAATTATTTTTTAATAAGTGCAAATCTTTCTTTCAAGTCTTGTTTTTTGCTTTTTCTAACTGTTTCTGTGGGAGAGTTGCAGAAGTGCATCTTGTAGATGGTATACACTGCTGCTACTGAGTGGAGGGAGTGGGTGTTTGTCGATGTGGTGCCAATCAAGTGGGCTGCTTTGTCCTGGATGGTATCGAGCTTCTTGGGAGTCCCTGGGAAGTGTGTAAATAGATGATGATATTGATATACTTGTTTTTATCCTACAGGTGCTTTGGTCGACCTTGTTGTCTAACGAGGGGCATACACACGATGGATCGTGAGAGGGCTGCTCTTGGACCTTTTTTGAGAGTATCCTACTGCTTCACATTGTTAGTGTACGCTTGACCTGGATCATCTGATGGGCAACACGACAGCTCAGTGACTATCTCTGTGCTGTGCAGATACATGGATTTGGGCCTGTGTCTGTGGGAGTTTGCACATTCTCCCCGTGCTTGCGTGGGTTTTCTCCGGGTGCTCCGGTTTCCTCCCACATCCCAAAGATGTGCTCTTAGACTAATTGGCAAAACAAATTCTCCCTAAATTGTCTCAAATTTGGTTTTTAATCCATAGATCTATAAACATGGACAGGGATCGCGTGTAGAAGTGGGAACATCGAGGTGGCGGCGCGGGCTCGTTGGGCCGAAGGGCCTGTTTCCCATGCTGTTTTGTTCTTGAGTGTTGTTGGCAAGTGGAGAGTATTCCATCACACTCCTGACTTGTGCCTTGTGGATGGGGGACAGGCTTTGGGGAATCAGGAGGTGAATTAGTCACTGCAGGATTCTGAGCCTGCTCTTGTAGGTGCTGAACGTTGAGCAATCATTGCCGAACATCTCTGTCACTTTCCACAAAAGGGGCGACACAATGCACAGATCCTCTCAGCGCCAGGGACCCGGGTTCGATTCCCAGCTTGGTTCACTGTCTGTGCAAATTCTGATCGTTTTCCCTGTGTCTGCGTGGGTTTCCTCTGGATGCTCCAGTTTCCTCTCACACTCCAAAGGTCGTGCTGGTTAGCTGCACTGGCCATGCTAAATTGCCCCCTTGGTGTACCCAAGTGTTACTGCAAGCCTACTTGTGACACTAATAAACTAAACTTTAAAAGTGAACAATCACAGAATCTGTACAGTACAGAAGGAGGCCATTCGGCCCATCAAGCTTGCACCAATAATAGCATCCAGGTCCTCTCTCTGTAACCTATCTATCCCACTGTCACCAAGGGGCAATTTTTAGTACGAACAATCTAACCTAATTTATGCATTTTCCAATCCAAGGGAACTATTCCTGAATTGAAAAAAACTTTTGTAAGATTTTCAGTTCGGACTGGTACAACCTACTTCCTTTTCAAATTCTGGATACAATCTGGCCCTTGGTACTTTTTTGTGCCAGCATTTCCTTCATCACTGTTTTTGATTTATTACTAACTATGATGAACCCTTCTTCAATGTTAGTTTTCTTGGAATGCTGATTAATACTGAATACCTCTACCACTGCTATTTTCACAGATCTCTCTATTTTATTTGTTTGTTTATGGGATGTTGGCAAAACTGATTGGATCAGCATTTAATACCCATCCCTCACTCCCCTTAAACTGAGTGTCTCACCCAACCATTTCAGAGGGCAGTTGAAAGTCAACCACATTGCTGTGGCTCTGGAATCACATGTAGGCCAGACCAGATGACAGATTTCCTTCCCTAAAGGACATTAGTGACCCAGATGGGTTTTTCCAACAATGGTTTCATGGACATCATATTAGAGAACATTCGGCCAACATATCTTATATGCTAGGAAAGGCTATCCTGAGACATGGTATAATTGGCGTGACCATGAAGACGCTATGACTATGGATGAATAGACACCACACAGGAGTGTTGCCGTCCCATAGACGAACACTTCAGCGGTCACGGGCATTTGACCTCTGATCTTCGGGTAAGCATTCTCTATGGTGGCCTTCACGACAGTGCAGAACCGCTGTGCAGAGACTAACACTCAAGTTCTTCTTGCATGAGGATGGCCGCAACCGGGATCTTGGATTGATGTCACACTGCAACCCCCACCATTTGGTTAAAGTCCAACAGGCTTACTTGGCAGCATGAGCTTTCGGAGGGCTGTTCTTTCTTCAGGCTCATTCACGAAAGCTCACGCTACCAAATAAACATTGTGAGACTTCTTACTGTGCTTAACCCAGTCCAACGCCAGCATCTCTACATCATCCTCACCATTTCGTCTGGGCTTGCAATATCCTACTAACTGTCCTGGGTGGAGACAATACACATCTCTTTAACTTGTGCTTAACCCTCTCTCCACTCACGTTGTCTGTACCTGTAGAGACTTATTAGAGACTGACATTCCAACCATTATCTTGTAATTGAGTCTATGTCTATACATGCCCTGTTTGTAAACCCAACTCACCTGATGAAGGAGCATTGCTCCGAAAGCTTGTGATTCCAAAGAAACCTGTTGGACTTGAACCTGCTGTTAAGACTTCTTACTCAGTCTACTGAAGTCAGCCTTGGTGAAACAGAATAAGGTAAAATCGTTTTATCTTTTCCAGGAACAGCCGTTGATACGACCGTAGGTGGAAAAGCTCCAAAACTTAAATACATAAATATATAAATCCTTTATTTTAAAAAATACATTGAAGTGAATTGTTTGAACTAAGGTCAATGAACGACAACGTACAATGCTCCAAAATCATAGCAACAAGAGGATAGTTTTTAAACCAAGTACATTTGCCACTCAGGCTTTTACCTCTAGTTGCCATTCGAGAATTCCAAAAATATATATACCAGTCCGTTGTGGTTTGAAAAACAAAAGAACCATTCCTCTGCCAACTTTAAATCAGGTTTCATTGGAAACGCTGGGAATTTCTTAGCCGAGGGCAGGGACAACACACGAGACAGTTTGGGAGCTAGCTGGTGGCAAATACAAGTGTTGTGTCACTAAGGGTCAGACAAGGGAGAGAGAACAATGAGGAACTGGATTCATAAGGAGGAATAAAGCAGCCTGATTTTCGAGCTATTATTTTGTTTGGTTCCCTCCGCTCAGGCTGAGGAGCAGACTAATTGGCAAGTGATGTTCAACATGATGTTTAGGTTTTGGGGATAGGGCCCCCAAGTGGGATTGTAGTCGGTGCCAACTCGATAGGCCAAATGGCCTCCTTTTGCACTGTAAGGATTCTACGAAAATGAAGGTTGACAGCGCCAGAGGGTAGTGCCCTTAGCAACTAGCATCAAGCACTTCCAGGTCAGTTATAAAGCGAGGTTTCTTCACAAGCTTCAAGCCTTGATTTCCACCCCCCCCCCCCCCCCCCCCGCCTCCCTCAGCTAGGGAGCAAAGAAAATTACAGTACAGGAACAGGCCCTTCAGCCTCCAAGCCTGTACCTACCATACTAACTGACTGAACTAAAACCCCCAACCCTTCCAGAGACCATATCTCTTTATCCTATCTTATTCACGTACTTGTCGAGATGCGTTAGTCAGTGTCGTATCTGCTTCCACTACTTCCCCCAACAGCGAGTTTCAAGCACCCACCACCCTCTGTGTAAAAAACTTGCCTTGTACATCTTCTTTAAACCTTGCCCCTCGCACCTTAAACTTGCACTTCCTAGTCAAAGCATCTAGCTTCCAAATCACAACTGGCTAATCGGAGATAAGTGAGAGCAACTTGGCGAAGGATTCCAAAGTGGTTCTTCCATTCTTTTTGCTTTTACACACACACATCTTGCAGTTTGCTTGGGATCATTGATCTACTGTTATCTAACTAGTGTCCTCGGCCAGTATGAGTGGCACTGCTGCTTCACAGCACTAGGGACTCGGGTTCGATTCCCGGCGCAGGTGGCTGTCTGTGTGGAGTTTGTACATTCTCCCCATGTCTGTGTGGGTTTCACTTGGGTGCTCCTGTTTCCTCCCACAGCCCAAAAGACATGCTGGTTAGTGCACTGGCCGTGTAAATTCTCACTCAGTAAATGTTACATAAGTGAGACACTTAAATAAATAAATATAAATCCTTTATTTAAAAAAAGTACATTGAAGTGAACAGGCGCTGGAATATGGCGACTAGGGGATTTTCACAGTAACTTCTCTGCAATGTTAATTGTGGCACCAATTAAATAGACTTTAAAATCTGTGACAATGTCTGCTGCAATAAACATTCATGGAAGTAAAACCTAAACTGAAGCTGCAAGGAACTGCTGAGGCAAAGAGCAAAGATATATTTGAAGGGGCATTTAGATAATGACAGGAGGAAGGGACAGGAAGTTATACTGATAAGATTTGGTGAAATATGAGCAGGCTGGGCCTGTATGTGTGTTGTAAATTTTAATGAGTGTCAAAGATGCAATCTCTTGGACTGCAGTCTGCCACTTTTAAGACTTTTGGACCCATAGTGGAAGCAAAACAAAACTAGTCAAAAATATACCAGAATCTAAGAAGCAGTGAAAAACTAACCCACAACTAACACACAAACAGTTCCTGTTGGTATGGTGAGAAGGGGATGTGTGGAGATATGACCACAACAGTGTTCCAGTATAAAGTATGGCGCCAGGTTGAGACAGCCTCCTTCGGGGCAAGAGAAGCTCGGTTATTTTGATGGAAGATTATTGGGCGAGAGCTGAAGTTTCTCACCCAAGTTAAAAAACCCGCTGTATATTCCCGACAAGAAAACTGGAAGAACTAAAGCAATGCCACTTCACGGGGAACACATCACTCTGGCACGCACTGAACCCTGGAAAACAACCCACAAATAAACAGGCCACTATTGGATAACCCAGCCCTCGCTTTCCATTCAAAAACAAACAGCAGCAAACAGCTTTCATAATCTTTGCGGAACTGGACTCAGACAAAGCTGATGTTTCTTTCTTCGCGGGGGCCACTGGAGTGGTTCCAGTGGGTAAATGTACATATTTTAGGGTTTAAAGTTTTATTGTTAAAGTTTTTAAAGTTTATTTATTCATGTCACAAGTAGGCTTACATTAACACTGCAATGTAGTTACTGTGAAAATCCCCTAGTTTTATGCCGATTTGAATTGATAAAGGAGCCACATACAGCTACTACTTGGACTCAGGACATCTCCATTCTCTTTTATGCAGCAGCATAAGGTGGAGGAGGATGACATTCAGCCCATCCAATCCTGTCCCCCTCAATGCAGTTGTCAACCATTTCTTCAAATGATTTGAGAGTCTTTGCTTCCATTCTCTTAGACAGGGTGCACACTCAAGCAGGGCTTGGGAAGGAAAAGATGATCTCTGGTTGGTACCACTAATGTAGTCTTGTCGCATGACTTGAGCACATTTCAGACCAATTGACTGCTGTGGTTAGTCGAAAACTCTACTAACAGTGAGTCATGCAAGACTCACCAGACAGGTGAACGGCATGGTGGCACAGTGGGTTAGCACTGCTTCCTCACAGCACCAGGGGACCTGGGATTGAGTCCTGGCTTGGGTCACAGTCTGTGTGCGGTTTGCACATTCTCCCCGTGTCTGCATGGGTTTCCTCTGGATACTCCAGTTCCCTCCCACACTCCAAAAATTTGCAGATTAGGTTGATTGGCCATGGTAAATTGATCCTTAGTGTTGGGGTGGGGGGTGGGGGGGTCATTAGCAGGGGTTACAGGAAGAGGGACTGGGTGGGATTGTGGTTGGTGGAGACTTGATGGGCCGAATGACCTCCTTCTGCAGTAGGGATTCTATGATTCCAAGACCGTGATGGTAAGTGGCAAACTTGAATTTACTTATCTATCATTGCGTCAAGAACTTTCTGCCAATACCCACAATTTGCCTTTCACAAAATGTGACTGTTTGCTGACACGATTCTGATCGTGGTTAAGTCCATGTAACCCCGGGAAGAAAACAAAAGTAGTAACCAACAGATGTGAACTGTTATGCTTACACTCAAAGTGCTCTTCCAGATGTCCCTCTCCTCCAGTGTTTACTGTCACCTACCTCCGTGATGCCCCCCCACCCCCGCTTGGACATTCCTTTTAAGGACTTTCAAGATTTCCTGGGTCACAACTCAATCCTCTTGAGTAACGTCACAAGTTCCGAGTGTTGTCCACAGCTACTGACCCCCAGTGACAGAGAACGAGAGTGGGGGGGGGGTAGGGGATACCATGGAAAAGTCAGACTCCAACCTTTTCTTGAGACCAGAAAGTACATGGTTGCCCCCCTCACCCCAGCCCCTCCCTACTACATTTCGGAACTCCCTGACAATATCTTTTAGACACTATGACGACTTCATAAAGCTGTAGGCTTCTACGGTTCCTCCCTTCAGAAACAAGCTCCTCTTAAACACTTCATTCTAAACGTAATTAAACAAATCGTTTGCATCCATTCACAGTGTTGACAGTTGGCTGAGTCACACATCACCCCGTCTCTGGCAGGTTCCTGATAAGGGCAGTTGCCGACATGTGGAACCGGTGATGATCATGGCTTGCTGTACAGCCTCCCCCTCACATGGCTTGCTGTACAGCCTCCCCTGTGAATAGAGAGAGAGAGAGCAGAAGTTAAATATTGAGGGGCAGAGTCATTATTGAATTTACTTACAGAAAATAAAGTTTTGATTTTACGTAGTGCCTCTCACAATCCGCAAGGAAGATCCCAGCGTGCTTCACAGCCAATAAGACAACCATCATTCCAGTCTAAAGAAGTCAGCCAGTGGATCTTAATGATTCTGACGTCTACCATCATGGAGTGCTTCGAAAGGTTAGTCATGGCACAAATCAATTCCAGCCTCCCGAACTGCCTGGATCCACTACAGTTTGTCTAACACTACAATAGGTCCACAGCAGATGCCATCAACCTGGAATACCTAAATAACAAAGTCAAACTCCTATTTATTCACTACAGCTCAGCCTTCAACACCATCATTTCCTTATACACCTGTGACTGTGCGGCCAAATTCCCCTCCAACTCGATTTGCAAGTTTGCTGACGATGCCACCATCATAGTGGATTGGATCTCAAACAATGACAAGTAGGAATGAGACAGAGAATCTGGTGAACTGGTATGACGTCAAATCTCTCCCTCAATGACAACAAAAGGAAGGAGATTGTCAGAGTTCAGGAAACGTAAAGGAGAATATGTCTCTGTCTACATTAACGGGGATGAAGTAGAAATGATCGAGAGGTTTAGATAATTAGGGATTCACCAACCAGCCATCCGGTCCCACATGCTGACCCTATAGTTAATAAAGCCCACCAACACCTCTACTTTCTAAGACTAAGGAAATTTGGCACATCTGATACGACTCTCACTAATTTTTATAGGTGCACCATAGAAAGCATTTTTTCTGGTTGTATCACAGCTTGGTATGTCTCCTGCTCTGCCCAAGACTGCAATAAAAGGTGGTGAATGTAGCCCAATCCATCACACAAACCAGCCTCCCATCCATTGACTCTGTCCACACTTCTTGTTGCCTCAGGAAAACAGCCAGCATAACTAAGACCCCAAGCACCCTGAACATACTCTCTTCCACAATGCCACGGCTCCAGCACACTGTGACCATCCCCCACCTCCCCTAACAGCACACCGCAGCCCCTAGACCCCATAGTGCATTCAGAGGCAAAAGAGTGGAATCGATTTGCAAAATAGTGTAGGTTAACTGTGCGAAGGACTATGTCTCAGTTCTGTATTCATTAAACTTTGAAATATTTTACAATTCTATCAGTGACAGAAATGCTTTACCTAAAGGTGGCATTTTGACTTTCTCTGCACAGGCCAGGAACTCATTGACATGGTCTGTACAGTTGATAACAGAAGATTGGTTGTTCTTCAAACACTGTTCAAAGGCCTGGAAGGGCTCTGCACACTCTGCTCGGATCTTCTGAATGACTGGACTGCAAGGAGACAAAAGTTAGTTTTGACATTTCAGAGTGGCCTCAGTTCTATGGGAATCTGTCTGGATATAAACACTGACAGGATCTTCTCTGGAATAACTTCCTTTTTAGTTTATTTATTAATGTCATGAGTAGGCTTATATTAACACTGCAATGAAGTTACTGTGAGCATCTTTTAATTGCCACATTCTGGTGCCTGTTTGGGTACACTGAGGGAGAATTTAGTATGGCCAATTCACCACACCAATGTGTATTTCAGAATGAGAGGGGGGAAATTGGAGCACCCAGTGGAAACCCACGCAGATACAGGGAGAATTGCAGACTCCACAGAGACAGTGACCCAAGCTGGGAATCGAACCCGGATCCCTGGCGACGTGATCCATCATTTAATAAGATCATGACAGAGTGGCACAGTGGTTAGCACTGCTGCCTCACAGCTCCAGGGTTCGATTCCCAGCTTGAGTCACTGTCTGTGTGGAGTCTGCATGTTCTCCCCATGTCTGTATGGGTTTCCTCTGGTTTCCTCCCACTGGACCGTTCTTTCGGAGAGTCAGTGCAGATTCTATAGGCTGAAGTTCATAGATGTCTCCAGCCCAATAAAGGCCCTTTGGCTCATCGCGTCTGTACCAAAGAGGAACTAGCCAACTCTTCTAGCAGTTGGCCCATAGCCTCACATGCCTTGGCATCACAATTGTATCTTTAAATACATCTTGAATGTTATGAGGATTTCTGTCTTTCAGGCTCCCACCACCCTTTCAGTTAAAATGTTTTCCTTACAACGCTGCTAAATCTCCTACCCCTTACCTTAAATCTATGCCCCCTCTACCAAGGGGAAAAGTTTCCTCCTGTGCCCCTCAATTTTATACAAATCAGGTCCCCCCTCAGTCCTCTCTGCTTTGAGGATAACAACCCCAATCTATCCAATTTCTCTTCATAACTAAAGCTCTCCAGCCCAGGCATTACCCTGTGAATCTCTCCTTTCCAGCGCTATCACAACCCTGCTACAATGTGGATTCCAGAGCTGGACCCAATTCTCTGGCTATTGGGTGATTGAGGGAGCTGTCCATCCCGACTGTCTGCCTCTCTACCGTGGCTATGTTCTCAGCCAGGTGTCCCTGGAGAGAAAGCATGCAGTCTCCGCTGCTCAGGTGACGCATTCCACACCCGTTGGGGCTGAGGTGCATTATTGATTCTAATAATCTCATTTTAATTTGATGTTTTTAAGTTTCTTTTGTATTTTTTTTTTTTTGTTCGGGCTGTTCCCTTTCCTTTTGGAGAGCTGCCCCTTTTACTTCATCCTAATTTAGTTTGAGTTTGTTTATTTGGTTTGACCTTAAAAGAGGTCAATACTCTGGCTGTGGTTTCACCAATGTGTTAACAGTTCCAGCATAACCTCCCTGCTCTCAAACTCTGCCTAATAAAGGTAAGTATAACGTACACCTTCTTCACCACTTTATCCCCCTGTTCTGCTCCCTTAAGGGACAACACCAAGTGCTTCCCAGGGTGCTGCCATTTACCACGTATTCTTTTACCTCACCCGTCCTGCCCGAGTGCATCACCTCACTCATCCGAGTTGAACTCCATTTGCCACTGATCAGCCCATCCATCCGTCCGTCCGTCCAGCCTGTCTACATCCCTCTGATCTAAGGCTATCCTGCTCACTATTTAACATCCTGCCTTATGAGTTTGACAGCAGGGAGGAACTGTTAACACGTTAGTTCAACTACAGCTAGAGTATTGGGTACAACTCTGGAATGGTTTTCATATCATCCTGAAACTTACTGATCAACCCTCCTACATTCAAATCCAAATAATTTACATAAAACCACAAGCAGCAAGGGCCCCAACACTGATCCCTACGGGACTCGAGTGGACACAGTTTTCCAGTCAGGAAAAACACCACCCTCTGCTTCCTGCCACTCAGCCGATTCCAGATCCAATTTACAAATGTTCTTGGATCCCATGGGTTTTTACCTTCTCTATCAGTCTCCCATGTGGGGCCTGACCAAAAGTCTTCCTGAAATCCAAGTAGACGCCTTCAGATGCATTGCCCTCATCTACACACCTCGTCACCTCTTCGAAAAATTCAATCAAGTTGGTCAGACATGAATCCTTCTTAACAAAACCACGCTGACTGTTCTTGATTAATCCCTGCCTCTCCAAATTCAGATCAATTCTGTTCCTCAGAATTGCTTCCAATTATGTCCCCACCACTGAGGTTAGGACTGGCCTGTAGCTTTCTGGTTTATCCCTTCTTGACACATCGGTTGTCCTCTAGTTTCCCCGTCATCTTGATATGCCAAGTGATCCGAAATGCAGTGCCTCCGACAGTCCAGCACTCCCTCATTACTGTACTGAAATGGTCAGCCTAGATTTTGTGTTCAAGTCTTTGGACTGGGAGGCAGGATCTTCTGGCTCCTGACTGCAAAACTCTTTCACTAATGACAGTTCCACCCACGCCCCAAACTCACTGCGATGACGTGCATTGTGCGACTCTGGTTTTCAGCTGGTGACAGTCCTTCTGCCAAGAGGATGGGTTAGAAGTAACACACTGCCCATACGCCTCCATTTCCTTCGAGCAGTACCGGGCGGTGATCTCAAACGCTGCTTGCCTGCCGGTGGAACAGAACACAGATCAGACACACACACCGCTGGAAGGAGAATAGGAGAGAGAACCAGAGAATCCCTACAGTGCAGAAAGGGGACATCCGGCCCATTGAATTTGCATCGACTCTCCAAAAGAGCATCCCCTCCAGGCCCTTCCCTCTGCCCGTCCCCACAGATCTGCACATTTACCATGGCTTATCCACCCAATCTACAGAGAGAGAGAAAGAATAGGGGAGAGAGAAAGAGCAGGATGAAGAGAGAAACGGGAGTGGGATGAGAAAGAGGGAGAGAGAAATCCAGCTACAAGCAAAAGAGGAGAAATATATTTTTCAAAGAGCAAACCACATAGGAGATTTGTAGAACAAAAATGTGATCATTTCAAGAGTATAACTAAAATGATCAAATATTTTAAAATTAGGAGAATCATAGAATTCCTATAATACATGTGGCCATTCAGCCCATCGACACAATTCCTCCTGTAATTCTGCATATTTAGGCAGCCAATGCACCTAAGCAGCACATCTTTTGGACTATGGGAAAAAACCAGAGCATCCAGAGGAAACCCACACAGACATGGGGAGAACATGCACACTCCACACAGAGTGTGACCCAAGCCGGGAAGTGAACCTGGGTCCCTAGTGCAGTTTCACGCCACAATCTGAAAAATGTGCTGGTTGGCTGCATTGCCCAAACAGTTGGCAACTGGGGGAATTTCACAGTAACTTCATTGTAGTGTTAATGTAAGCCTTACTTGTGATAATAATAAATGAACCTTAAACTTTAAGAACTTTCTTTACAGAAAGGGATTCTATCAGTTTCTATAATTTAACTCATTTGCATTTTCTTCCTATTTTAATCAACTCTTCAACAAGTATACATCCTGACAATCCAGCTCCTCCCAGTTCATTGACCAACTACCCAACTTTACCTCACTGGTCTGCTCAAGATCTTAAAATCTCCTCCCAGTGCTCATTTCTTCCAGGTCTAGATACCCCTCTTCACTATCCCACCT
The DNA here is from genome assembly GCA_024679065.1 of Sphyrna mokarran. NCBI lineage: Eukaryota > Metazoa > Chordata > Chondrichthyes > Carcharhiniformes > Carcharhinidae > Sphyrna > Sphyrna mokarran. Next base: position 5,257,785 of record JAGIQG010000035.1, on the reverse strand, counting down.
TTTCCAAACTGGGAAACCCCCCCCACCCTTAGTATACTCTATCCTCTACCCCATCATTCCTCCTCGCACCCCCCCACACTCCTCTCTCCATCCTACCCCCTTCTCCAACCCAAGAATCTATCACCTGTTTCCTCTCTCTCCTTGTACATAACCCCCTGCACTTGCTCTGCCTTGAAGTAGGATAAACCTCCCATGCCATTCTCCCTCGCAGATGAAAACAAAATAAAAGTAAAGAAAAAGTAAAATTTATTTATTAGTGTCACAAATAGGCTCACATTAACACTGCAATGAAGTTACTGTGAAAATCCCCTAGTTGCCACATTCCGGTGCCTGTTCGGGTACACTGAGGGAAAACGTACCATGGCCAATGCACCCCAACCAGCACATCTTTTGGACTGTGGGAGGAAACCGGAGTACCGAGGAACCCCTTGCAGACACGGAGAGAACGTGCAGACTCCATACAGATAGTGACCCAAGCCAGGGATCGAAATGAGGTCCCTGGCACTGCGAGGCAGCAGTGCTAACCACTGTGCCATCTCTATAGCCATACGGGAGGATACTTCCCCCCACTTCCCATGCAGATTTTCAGTAACTTCACTGCATTGTTAATGTAAGCCTAATTCTCCAGCCTCTCCCTAAAACTCAAATTATCGAGCTCTGGTAGCATCCTACTAATTTTCTACATTCTTTCTAGTTTAATAATATAGTTTCTAAAACAGGATGATCAGAATTGCACACAGTATTCCAGGTGTGGCCTTACCAAAGTCTTGCACAACTTCAATAAGATGTCCCAATTCTTTTATTTAATGTTTTGACCAATCAAACCAAGCATAGAACACTACAGCACAAACAGGCCCTTCAGCCCACAAGTTGTGCCGAACACATCAAAACCTACCCAGCCATAGACTTATCTATAACCCCCAATCCCATTGGATCCCATATACTCATCCAGAAGTCTTTTAAAAGACCCCAGCGAGTTCGCCTCAACCACCACCGACAGCAGCCGATTCCATTCACTCACCACCCTCTGAGTGAAAAACTTTCCCCTAGCATCCCCGCACCTTAAATCTGTGCCCTCTCGTCGTGACCATTTCAGCCCTGGGAAATAGTCCCTGAGAGTCCACCCTATCTATTTCTCTCAACATCTTGTAAACCTCTATCAGGTCGCCTCTCAACCTTCGTCTCTCCAGGGAGAACAGTCCCAGCTCCCTCAACCTGTCTTCATAAGGCATGCCTCCCAATCCAGGGAACATCCTTGTAAATCTCCTCTGCACCCTTTCAATAGCTTCCTCGTCCTTCCTATAGTGAGGCGACCACAACTGCGCACAGTACTCCAAGTGTGGTCTGACAAGGGTCCTATAAAGCTGCAGCATTACCTCCTGACTCCTGAACTCAATCCCTCGATGAATGAAGGCCAGTACATCGTAAGCTTTCTTAACCACATCCTCCACCTGCAAGGCCGATTTGAGAGTCTTAGGGACCCGGACTCCAAGATCCCTCTGCTCTTCCACACAGCTAAGACTCCTACCTTTGATTGTGTACTCATTCATCCCGTTGGATCTGCCAAAATGGACCACGACACATTTATCCGCGTTGAAGTCCATCTGCCACTTCTCCGCCCAGTCTTGCATCCTGTCGATGTCATGCTGCAACTTCTGACATCCCTCCAGACCATCCACAACACCACCGACCTTCGTGTCATCGGCGAACTTACTCACCCATCCCTCCACTTCCAAGGCCGAATGCCTTCTTCACCGTTCTGTCCATATGTGACTCCACTTTCAAGGACCTACGAACACGTACCCCTAGATCTCTTTGATCTGTAGCTCTCCCCAGCATCCTACCGTTAACTGAGTAAGTCCTGTCCTGGTTCAATCTACCAAAATGCATCACTCAGCATTTATCTAAATTAAACTCTGCCATTCATCAGCCCACTGGCCCAACTGATCAAGATCCTATTGCAATCCGAGGTAACCTTCTTCACTGTCCACTATGCCACCAATCTGGGTGTCATCTGCAAACTTACTAACCATGCCTCCTATATTCTCATCCAAATCATTAAACAAATGACAAATAACATTAGGCACTGATCCCTGAGCACACTGCTGGTCACAGTCTCCAGTTTGACAAACAACTCTCTACAACCCCCTCTGGCTTCTGTCAAGAAGCCAATTTTGTAACCATTTAGATACCTCACACTGGATCGTGTGAGATTTAACTTTATGCAACAACATACCAGTACGGTATCTTGTCAAAGGCCTTGCTAAAGTTCATGCAGACAACATCAACTGCACTGCCCCCATCTACCTTCTTAGTTACCCTTTCAAATAACTGTTTTTTCCAAGTAAGCCTATGTGTGACTAATAAATAAATAAAGATGAGCCGGTTCGGTGGGTTTGCCATGCTCATCAGTGTCAGGGATGAATTAGCTGGGTAAATATGGGTGCTACAGGGATAGGAAGTGGGTGGAATTGTGGGTGCAGGCTGGATGGGCTGAGTGGCCTCAGTTTGCTCTGCTGTTATGAGATCCAGCCAGCTCCCCCCCCCGCGGGACCCTCAGACCCTGGGCTCTGCATTCAGGTCGGTGCCCTACCCTAGGCCCAAAGCAGGATATCCTCCCCTCCCCTGCCTTCCCAACACTGCCAGGCCCGGACTCCGGCTCCAAGGCGCCGCTCAGGGCTCCAGGCACTGCCCCAGGCCCGCTCAATGTCCCAGGCCCAGGCCTCCACAGGCCGCTCTCACTCACATGGCTCTCGGTACCTCTAGGTCAGGGCGTCCTCAAAGGGGGCGGGGCTAATACCGACCCCGCCCTCACATTGGCGGGGTTAAAACCGGTACCTCGCTCGCAGAGGGCGGAGCTAGTACTGACACGCCCCCTAAATGGGGCGGGATTATACCAGCACCGCCCTTGGAAGGCGGGGTCAGTACCGGCACGCCCCTAACAGGGGGCGGGGCTAATGACACCGCCCGCAGAGGGCGGGGTCAGTACTGGCACTGCTCTCAATCCGCGGGGGGGGGGGGGGGGGGGGCGAGGTTAGTACTAGCCACGCCCCTCACGCTCATTGGCCAGCTCGTCAACGCGAATGCCCGCTGCGGATTGGTCATGGCAACTGTCCATCAGCAGTTCCTCCCTCGTGATAGGCTGATAGCTGCTAATGAGAGTGCAATCAATCGGACTTTAATCCGAATACAGCGAGCAGGAAAAAAATCTCAATTAAAAATATCAGAACAGTTACATAACAAAATAATAAAAGTATCCGATTCCAGTCCGTGTAAATTCCACTTTATATTGGAGGAAGGGGGGATGGTTCCAGCATTTTCTCTAGGCGGAATTTAGGTTTACACAGTCTGACAACGCCAGCTTTAAGTCCAACTGATTTATTTGAGAGTGGATTCGCAAACTGTCGGGGTTTGCCCCTTCGTCAGGCGAATGGAGAGTTCTGGCCTCAGACAGAGCGTAAGTTAGGTTTGCCGGGCTCGGATCACGTATCCCGAAGTGACTGTCACTAAGTGTAAACGTCAACCGGAAGTTACTGTTGCTAAGGGGGAACGTCAGCCGGAAGTGGACGTTGCTAAGGGCTGACGTTAGCCGGAAGCGGCGGTTGCTAAGAGAGAACGTAAGCCGGAAGCGGCGGTTGCTAAGAGAGAACGTAAGCCGGAAGCGGCGGTTGCTAAGGGAGAACGTAAGCCGGAAGCGGCGGTTGCTAAGGGCGGACGTCAGCCGGAAGTGGCGGTTGCCAGGCAAGGTCACGTGCCGCTATGCCGGGCGCTGTGCAGCGTCACCCTGTCGGGCCCGCGGCCATGAAGAAGCCGCAGCCGGGCCCCGACTCGGGCTCTGAGGCCCAGCTGAGCCGCTTGGTGACGGCCGGCGCTCTGGGCGAGGAGCTGGTGCAGAGCGTGTCGCTATACCGCCGCCGCCCGTTGCTGCTGCACGGCACCCTGGGGCCCTGGGCCGCGCTCTACGCCGCCTGGCTCTACCTGTGGCTGCTGCAGCCCGCCGCCGCCCACCACCGCGAGGCCTCGCTCATCGCCCTGGCAGCCATCGCTATCGCCCACATCCTCACCGTGCTGTCCGGGCACTGGTCCGTGCACATACACTGCCTGCTGACCTGCACCAAGGTGAGACCGGCCGGGGCAGGGGCTGGAGTGGGGTCAAGGGGCAAGGACTGGGGTCAGGGAGTTGGGGAGGTGTGTGGGGGCAGTGTCTAGAGGGATCAGGGGATAGAGATTGCGGAGGATGTGTGGGGCCGGGGGCAGAGACTGGGGAGGGTGTGGGGTCAGGGTTTGAAGCATAGTGGGGGGGACAGGGACTGTGGGTGAGGGAGTGGGGTCAAGGGATGCCAGGGACTGGGGGTCAAGTCTTTGATAAGGTTTCACATAACATAGTACTATATAAAGTTAAAACACTTGGGATTGCAGTAGTGTCTCGAGATGGTTAGCAGATAGGAAGCAAAGAATTGGCATAAATGCATCCTTTTCTGATTGGCAGTCAGTGACTAGTGGGGTTACATAGGGATCTGTGCTTAGACCCCAACTATTCATGTTAAATTGAAGTTTATTTATTAGTCATGAATATGCCTACATTAACACTACAATGAAGTTATTGTGAAAATCCCCTAGTCACCACACTCCGGCACCTGCTTGTGTACACCAAGGGAAAATTTAGCATAGCCAATGCATTTAACCAGCACGCCTTTCAGATTGTGGGAGGAAATCAGAGCACCAGAGGAAACTCGTGCAGATTCTACACAGACAGTGATCCAAGCTGGGAATTAAACTCAATCCTTGGAACTGTGAGACAGCTATGCTAACCACTGTTAATGATTTGGAAGATGGAATTGAATGTATTACCTTCAGATTTGCAATGATTCAAAGTCGGGTGGCAGGGTGAGCTTTGAGGAGGGGGCAGAGATGCTTCAGTGTGATTTGGACAGGCAGATTGAGTGAGCATCTGCATGGCAGATGAAGTATAATGTGGATAAATGTGAGGTTATCCACTTTGGTAGCAGTAATAGGAAGACAGATTATTACTTCAGTGGGTGTAAATTGAGGGAGGTGGATGCTCAACTAGACCTTGGCATCCTCGTGCATCAGTCGCTGAAAGTAAGTGTGCAGGTACGGCAGGCAGTAAGAAGGCAAATGGTATGTTAGCCTTCGTAGAGGATTTGAATATAGAGGTGTTTTGCTGTAATTGTACAGGGCATTGGTGAGGCTGTATCTGGAATATTATGTGCGGTTTTGGTGTCCTTATCTGAAGAAGGATGCCCTTGGTATTAGAGGGAATACAGCAAAGGTTTACCAGACTGATTCCTGAGATGGCATGTTTGTTATATGAGGAACGACTAAGTCAGGATTATATTCGCTGGCGTTTAGAAGAGTGAGAGGGGATCATTAATTCGCTGAATATTCCTTTTCTACGCTGTTGGAATAGTTTAAGCAGCCTCTTCATTTGAGGGGAGTCATCAGGTTGTCTCTCTTTTGGACTGAGGCCCAATGTTTGGTTGCAATATAGGCTCTGGATCAGTCTTGGCTGTAAATGTCAGTAATCGGTAATGAGTACAGAACATTTTACGTACGGTGCTAGTATACTAGTATCAAGGATTTAAGCACTATTCTTCCTGCATTGTAAGGATTTGTGCCAGACAGACTATTGCAACAAGGAGAAATGTAAGACAGCAATACATGGATAACCCGTTGCTGCTATTTAGTAATGTTTCAATAATGCTCCAAGTTGTTGAAAGTTTTTGAACAAAATATCATTGCCATTTTTGCACAACTTTAGTTCACATCACCTTGAATTCAGCAGTGTTGACTGGAGGGACATTAAACATTATTTCTTTACAGACAAAACGTAGAGAAGGGAAGGAGGGTATAAAATGTAATGTTACAGGCATAGCTAGGGTGCCAAGAAAGATTTTATTGTATTATTATAGGTCCATTCAAAAGTCTGATTGCAACAGGGAAGAGGCTGTTCTTGAGTCGGTTGGTACATATCGTCAGACCTTTGTATCTTCCTGACAGAAGAAGTCAGAAAAAAGAATGTCCGGGGTGTGTGGGGCCCTTGATAACGTGAACTGCTTTGCTGAAACAGTGAGAAGTGTAAACAGAGTCAATGGATGGGGGGCTAGTTTGTATGATAGATTGAGCTAAGTTCACAACTCTTTGTAGTTCCTTGCAGTCTTGGACGGAGCAGGAGCCATACCAAGCTGTGATACAACAGGAACCACATACCACTGAATATAACAAGCCTCTTGTGAAACACTGTGAAATTGGAAAAAAATTGCTGGGCTTCTTTTAGTGTAATTTTTTTAAACCAGTTTACACATGAGCTTGTGTTTAGATTTGAACTCTTTTTGTTCAGTTGGGTCTTCAGCAAACAGATACAGAGCTTGAGATATAAGTTTGTACTCTAATAAATGTATGTTTCAGGCTCTCTGATGCCCTAACCTTTTTGACAGTCGTTTAAGTGCAAGTGCTTGTTGAAACATAGGAATATGGCAACCTGTTTATGTAGACAACATAAACATTAGGAGCAGAATTAGGCCACTCGGCCTATCAAGTCTACTCCGTTGTTCAGTTGTGGCTGATATTTTTCTCATCTCCATTCTCCTGCTTTTTCCCCATAACCGTTTTAATCAAGATAGTTTCTTGATTAATAAAAGTATCTATTTCTGTCTTAAAGACGTTCAGTGACTTAGCCTCCATAGCCTTCTGCAGCAAAGAGTTCCACAGATTCACCGGATTGTGGGAAGTCCCACAAACTGCAATATGATTCAATGTGATTAACTTAAATAATGACTAGGGTATTATGGAGGATACTCTTGCCTATTGCTGAAAGAATATCACCCTTTTATGTATACCTGAAAAGGCAGACAGGACCTCAGTCTAAGCGATGACACTTCTGGCACTGCAGTACTCCTTCATTACCGCAGTGGAGCGTCAGCCTAGATTTTGTTTAGTTGTGGTCGGACAGGAATGAGTATAGTTTACTGAATGCATTGCAATGCACCATGCTTACAAACACAGAACTTGAAACAACAACAGTCTCCAACATACAATTATTTTCCTTTCTGTTCAAGTGAGCTGTTTCCAATTACAGATCAAGTCACAGCTCTTTTCCATGTGAATTCTATTAGTTTTAATAAGGATTAATTTGAAGTTAAATATGATGTGACTGTATAGATAGGAATGCTGCAGGAGATACCACATATGTTGATTTTCCAATTTTGCAATGAACCTTGTGTTTCACAAGAGGTTCATTATAAGCATTTAATGGTATGTGATTCTGAAGTGCCTACTGTGTGTAGTCAAGGGAAGCACCCTCTATGGACCATGGAAAGTGGATTGATTGACCAAATGATGCTCATAAAGTGGAGATTGATTTCCCCTCCCCCCGCCCCCAACCAAAGAATTAACAGCCAAAGAGGAGTACCTTGCCCTATAATCTGTAAAAAGTATGTGTGAAGTAGTGTGACCTGCTTCTCAGCAACTTCTAGTGGTTAAATCAAAACAACTCCCTGAGACACACACTCAAATCAACATGTAATTTATTTATCTAGCTAATGGTGAACAAACTAACTAAATTAACAAACTGAAAAAAATTCCTTCTAACCATTGACTAATCACGAGTAAAACAAAATTCTAATGGTACGCTGTTCAAATGAATACAATTCCCACTCAGTAACCAAATTGTATTTAGTCACTGTCTAAATTACAACTGGGTTTTGTCTCTTCTGGGCCTTCTCTGTTAATCCTTCTATCTAGAACTTCTTTCTTCTTTGATATCTAGATGGTGCTTTCTGTAGATGAAGCTATGAGAGCCAGAGAGACTGACAGCTGTGCCGCCTGTATAAAGCATACTGGCTTTTTTGATGTTGGGTTCTCAAGGTCAGCTTTCTCTTGCAACATCAGGCCTTCAAGATACTTCAATGGGATGTTGCCTACATAGGAACATGCAGCACAGAAAAGGCCATTCAACCCATTTAGTCTGTACCAGTGTTCATACTCCACCTGGGTCATCTTCCATTCCATCTACCTCATAATCTTTCAGTATCTTGCCTGTTCCTCTTTCTCTCCTTTACTTGCCTCATTTCCTTCTGAAAACATTCTTGCCTCAGTCACTCCCTGTGGTAGCAATTCTCTCGGGTCTCCCTTGACTCCTCTCTTTTCTAATTGGAAAAGTTCCAATCTTTTCACAATGGCACAGTGGTTAGCACTGCTGCCACACAGTGCCAGGGACCCGGTTTGATTCCTGCCTTGGGTCAGTGCCTGTGTGGAGTTTGCACATTCTCCCCTCATCTATGTGGGTTTACTCTGGGTGCTCTGGTTTCCTCCCAAGTCCAAAGATGTGCTTGTTAGCTTGTCTGGCCATGATTAATTGCCCCCTGTATCCTGGGTTGCGCAAGTTTGGATTATCTGGGTAATTATATGGAGCGACAAGGATAGGGCCTTGGTGGGATTATCGTTGGTACAGACTAGATGGGCCAAATAGCTTCCATCTGCTTTGTTGAAATTCTACAGGAGAGAATGATTTAATGTTGTAATATAAAGCTGTGATGTGGTCAGTGACCGATAGCCCCGCACAAGAACCATACTTTGGCCTGGTTTGATTTCGAGTCACTTTGTGGTACCCACAGTGCATTAACTTCACAGAATTCCTACAATGCACAAGGAGGCCATTGAGTCTACACTGACTACAATACTATCCAGGCCTTATCCCTATAAACCCACACATCTACCCAGCTAGTCCCCCAACACTACTAACCTGCACATCTTTGGACTGTGGGAGGAAACTGGAGGAAACCCACATAGACATGGGAAGAATGTGCAGATGCTGCACAGACAGTGACCTACGCCAGGAATTGAACCCAGGTCCCTGGCGCTGTGAGGCAACAATGCTAACCACTGTGCCACCGACTCACCACAATGCATTGACTTTGCAAGGAATTGGGTGCATTCTGTCTCCGCTACCCCTCCCCATTAACTGTGAGCGATAACCATTCAATCGAGAGCATCTGTAATGATCACTGCATCTGAATCTTCTCTCTCTGTTTTGGAATTGTGATGGATGCAGTCACGATGGGTCACATGGCTGTCTCCTGAGCAGTGGCTACTTTCAGGATAGGGGAGACAGGTGTGTGAATATCTGGGTGAGAGAGGAGTCAGGATCTTTATTGGAGAGGGCTGGTGGGACGGGGAAGAGACTGAGATGAAGCTTGTTGAATTTGTTTTTAGAAATTACCATTTTGAGATACAGTATGGGAATAATTTAGAACATAGAACACTACAGCACAGAACAGGCCCTTCGGCCTTCGATGTTGCGCCGACCAATATAAAAAGCAATGCCCCTCCAAACTAAACCATTCCCTTCTCTTCCATATACTTATCAACTAACCTCTAAAACGCCACCAAACTTGGCGCATCTACAACTGCTGCAGGCAGGGCATTCCACTCCCGAACCACCCTTGGGTAAAGAACCTACCTCTGATATCCGTCCTATAACTATCACCCCTTAATTTAAAGCTGTGTCCCCTCGTGCTAGCTTTTTCCATCCTAGGGAAAAGGCTATCACTGTCCACCCTATCTAAACCTCTAAGCATCTTATATGTTTCGATTAGGTCCCCTCTTAGCTGCCTCCTTTCTAACGAAAACAACCTCAAATCCCTCAGCCTCTCTTCATAAGACCTGCCCTCCATACCAGGAAACATCCTGGTAAACCTCCTCTGTACCCTCTCCAATGCCTCCACATCTTTCTTATAATGCGGGGACCAGAACTGCACACAATACTCCAAGTGCGGCCGCACTAGAGTTTTGTACAGTTGCAACATGACGGTGCGGCTCCGAAATTCAATCCCCCTACCAATAAAAGCTAAGACTCCATATGCCTTCTTAACAACCTTCTCGACTTGACTGCCTACTTTCAGGGATCTATGCACATAACACCAAGATCCCTCTGTTCATCTAGACTACTAAGAATCCTACCATTAGCCCTATACTCTACACATTTATTATTTCTGCCATAGTGCATTACCTCACACTTTTCCACATTAAACTCCATTTGCCACCTCTCGGCCCAGCTCTTCAACTTGTCCAAGTCCCTCTGCAAACTATAACACCCCTCTTCACTATCTACCACTCCACCGACTTTAGTGTCATCTGCAAATTTACTAATCCATCCTTCAATACCCTCATCCAGATCATTTATAAAAATTACAAACAGCAGGGGCCCCAAAACAGACCCCTGATGTACACCACTTGTCACCGAACTCCACGATAAATATCTCCCATCAACCACCACCCTCTGTCTTCTATCTGCTAGCCAATTCCTAACCCAATTAGCTAAATCACCTTCTATCCCATACATCTGCATTTTCTGCAGAAGTCTTCCATGGGTCGCCTTATCAAACGCCTTACTAAAGTCCATTTGAGACTTGTGCTTAGTGTAGCAGGTTTGGAAGAAAGATGTCTTTGGACCTGTGGTGCTAGAGTGCTCTGCGGGGTTTTCCTTGTCTGGAAACTCCATTATCATTCTTTCATGCATCCACAGGATGGTAGAAAGAGAAATCAATGAACATTGGTGTAGCTGTCTTTGTTTCAATGAAATTTTGATTTATTATTGTTGCATGTATTAGTATACAGTGAAAATTATTTTTTGCATGATATACAAAGCGTACCATTCATAGAGAAGGAAAGGAGAGGGTGCAAAATGTAGTGTTACAGTCACAGCAAAGGTGTAGACAAAAGATCAGCTTAATATAAAACCAAAAGAAAAACTGCTGGAAAATCTCAGCAGGTCTGGCAGCACCTGTAAGGAGAGAAAAGACCTAACGTTTCGAGTCCTGATGAACCTCTGTCAAAGCTGATGGGGTGAGGAGTTGTTGAGAGAGAATGAATAGTGGAAGAGAGTAGTGATGGAGGATGGCACTTGTTTAGGCCTCTTTTGAAGAAAGAAGCGGCAAACTCAGGCCATTCTAGTGTGGAACGGACGTGTAGAACAAAGAACGAAACAGGCCCTTCGGCCCAACGAGCCCGCGCTGCCACCCCGATGTTCCCACCTCTACCCGTGATCCCTGTCCATGTTTACAGATCTATGGATTCTCCATAAACATGGAGAAGATTTTCCAACTTCAATGATTCTGCTTTTTCAGTGCAGTCGAATTTGAATAGGGGGCGGTTAGTGCCTACGAACTGGAAGTTGTCAATATGACATAGGGCATCAGAGGAATCCTGGATGTAGGTGGGAGGGAATGGACCAGAGGAGTGAGGATGGAGTCAAGGCAAGAGGAAATAAGTTCAGGGGGGCAGGAGCATGCTGATACAATGGGTCCACGTCAGCACCTCCACACAATGGGCCTACCCTGGGCTGATAGCTTAATATAAGGTAGGTCCATTCAGAAGTCTGCCAGCAGCAGGGATGAAGCTGTTCTTGGTTGATATGTGACGTCAGACTTTGTATCTTTTTTCCAACGGAAGAAGGTGGAAAAGAGAATGTCAGAGGTGTGTGATGTTCTTAACTATGCTGGCTGCTTTGCCAAGGCAGCTAGAGCGAAGAACAAAGAAAATTACAGCACAGGAGCAGATCCTTCAGCTCTCCAAGCCTGCACTGACCATGCTGCCTGACTCAACTAAAATTCCCTATCCTTCCAGGGACCATATCCCTCTATTCCCATCCCATGTGTTTGTCCAAGCACCCCTTAAAAGTTACTATCGTATCTACTTTTGCTACCTCCCCCTGCAGTGACTTCCAGACATCATCCACCATCAGCGTAAAAAGACATGCCTCGTACATCTCCTTAAACCTTGCCCATCGCGACTTAAGCCTATATCCCCTGGTAATTGAATCTTGTGGGAGATGGAGTTAAAGGTGGAAAACTGGTTTGTGTGATTAACTGAGCAACACTCAGTCTTTTGTCGTTTTTTGCGATCCTGATCGGAACAGGAACCATACCAAACTGTGATACATTCAAAAGGATGAATGGAGGGGGGAGGTGTGTGTGTGTGTGTGTGTGTGCGTGTGTGTGTGTGTGCGCGCACGTGCGCGCGCACGGTGGGGGGGAGGGGAAGCCGAATATTCTCACAAAAATAAACTTTGTTAAAGGTTACAAAATGTTTGCTCATGTGAATGCTTGGAGTTTCTGTGGGTGCCATCCCAGACTTGGCATAAATGTGGCTTTGTGAGCTTGTTGTGCAGGACAGCCTGTGTGTGTGCATCTGAATCATAACCTCTTTTGTTTCTCTGTGCTACAGGAGCCCAACCCTTTCAAAGCTACCTTCGCCAAGGTTGTTCCCACACCCAACAATGGGTCCCCTGAACTGGTGCCACTCCAACATGACCAGGTATGCAGCAGGTCCCCGCTAGCGGGAGCTCTTCAATCGCGCACCAGGCCAAAGGTGTTCTCGGTTTTCCAGGAAACTCGATTTTATTTAAGTTGCAAAAGCCAAAGGCTGCAGCTGCTGGAAACCTGACGTGAAAGCAGACAATTGCTGGAAATTCTCCGCAGGTTAGGCAGCACCCGTGCAGAGAGGGAAGAGTTAATATTTCGGGTTGATGGCCTTTCACCAGAATCTGGAATGTAGGGATAGGGAGGAGTGATTGAAGGGCAGAGTTAAGGTGGGGGGGGAATGATGACAATAGTGACTGATACTAGATCAGTGAGGAGCACTAGTGTGTATAGGCATCCTTTTAAAAAAAAAGGATCTAGACCCCAATAAACTATTAAAATGAAACTATTACAGATACTGGAAACCCGAAGTAAAAACAAAGTGCTGGAAATGTTCAGCCAGTCTGGCAGCATCTGTGGAGAGAGTCCTAAGGAAAGGTCACGACTGGTAACAGATGCTGCCAGACTGGCTGAACATTTCCAGCATTTTCTGTTTTTATTTCCATTATCAAGAACACTTCTAAATCAACAAACAAAAGTTCACGATTTCTATTGCTGTTGATTCGCTTATGTGTGTATTCCATGCCATTTTAGCGCATATTTAAATTGCGGAAGCATCAATATTAATATTTTAACAGAAAATCTTGAGGGAAAAATATTCAAATTGTTGGATTCTTCTACCAAGGTAGACTTTTAAAATTCATTCATGGTACATGGGTGTTGCTGGCTAGTCAGTGTTTATTGTCCATCCTGGCTGTGCAGACACTTGGAATTGGGCCGGTGTCTGCGGGAGTTTGCGCGTTCTCCCAGTGGTTGTGTGGGTTTTCTCTGGGCACTCCGGTTTCCTCCCACAACCCAAAAATTCGCTCTTAGGCTGATTGGGAAACAAATTGTCCCTATAGTGAGAGTCTTCCATATTCGGAATAACCTAATTTTATATTATGATAATGGAATTGCTGCTATATAGTTATGACGGCGGCGCGGGCTCGTTGGGCCGAAGGGCCTGTTTCCCGTGCTGTGTTGCTCTTAAAAAAAAAAAAAAAATCCCTAGCTGCATTTGTTCAGCGAGCAGTTCAGAGTCATCCAGTTCTGGTCGCCTTACTACCAGAAGGACGTGGAGACTCTGGAGAGAGTGCAGAGGGAGGTTTACCAGGATGCTGCCTGGTATGGACGGTCTGAGTTACGAGGAGAGATTAGACTGCTTTCCTTAGAAAGACGTAGACTTAGAGGAGATCTGATAGAGGTGTACAAGATTTTGAAGGGGATAGATAGAGTAAACAGGGCTAAGCTTTTTCCTAGGATGGACTCAAATAGCACGAGGGGTCACGGGCTTAGGGTGAGGGGGGGGTAAGGTATAATTTGGATGCTAGAGGGAGTTTTTTCACACAGAGGGTGGTGGGGGTATGGAATGCGCTGCCAAGTAAAGTGGTGGAGGTAGGGACTCAAGTTATTTAAGAAATACTTAGATAGAACATAGAACATTACAGCACAGAACAGGCCCTTCGGCCTTCGATGTTGTGCCGACCAAAATAAAAAGCAATGCCCCTCCTAACTAAACCATTCCCTTCTCATCCATATACTTATCAACTAACCTCTTAAACGACACCAAACTTGGCGCATCTACAACAGCTGCAGGCAGGGCATTCCACTCCCTAATCACTCTTTGAGTAAAGAACCTACCTCTGATATCCGTCCTATAACTCATACCCCTTAATTTAAAGCTGTGTCCCCTCATGCTAGCTTTATCCATCCTAGGAAAAAGGCGATCACTGTCCAATGATAGGCACATGATGGGCACATGAACAGAATGGGAATGGAGGGGTATAGAAAACTGATTTAAAATAGGGATCATGAGCCTTGGGAGTCCCTGGGAAGGGTGTAAATAGATGATGATATTGATGTACTTGTTTTTATCCTACAGGTGCTTTGGTCCACCTTGTTGCCTAACAAGGGGCATACACGCGATGGGTCGTGAGAGGACTGCTCTTGGATCTTTTTCGAGAGTATCCTAGTACTTCATGTCGTTAGTGTACGCTTGAGCTGGACCATCTGATGGGCAACACGACAGCTCAGTGACTATCTCTGTGCTGTGCAGATACATGGATTTGGGCCTGTGTCTGTGGGAGTTTGCGCATTCTCCCCGTGCTTGCGTGGGGTTTCTCCGGGAGCTCTGGTTTCCTCCCACATCCCAAAGATGTGCTCTTAGGCTAATTGGCAAAACAAATTCTCCCTAAATTGTCTCAAATTTGGTTTTTAATCCATAGATCTTTAAACATGGACAGGAATCGCGGGTAGAGGTGGGAACATTGGGGTGGCGGCGCGGGCTCATTGGGCTGAAGGGCCTGTTTCCCGTGCTGTTTTGTTCTTTAACCACATTGCTGTGGTTCTAGAGTCTCTTGTAGGCCAGACCAGGTAAGGACATTAGTGAACCAGATGGGTTTTTTCCGACAATGGTTTCATGGTTCTCAGCAGATTCTTAATTCCAATTTTTTTTTATTGGATTCAAATTCCACCATTTGCTGTGGTCTCCAAATCATTAGCTGAGTTTATGGATTAATAGTCTGGGCAGCTAGGCCATTCATTCCTATGCAATCAGTCAGAGATCAATAGTTTGATCAGACGTTGCATATTGCATAAGCAATGGTTAGATTGGGTCAATATGGGACGTGAGTGTAGGGGTTATGATACTTGAGGGTGCATCATATTGCACGTTTTCTATCACTTTTGTCCGTTGCAAAAGGGGGTAAACACAGTAAGAAGTCTCAACGCCAGGTTAAAGTCCAGCAGGTTTATTTGATGGCAAAAGCCATTAGCTTTTGGAGGACTGTTTATTGCAAAAGGTACAGAGAGCAGCACAAAGTGCAAGGGTGTGAACCACGCAGAGGATTTGGAGGGTAGCCTTTTCAGTCAGAAAAGGAGGCAGGTGACAGTATAAAACATGGTTAATGATACATAGCCAAGATGAGTTCAGAATATTCAGGTTTTAAGTTTAATTTTATTTATTATTGTCGCAAGTAGGCTTACATTAACTCTGCAATGAAGTTACTGTCAAAATCCCCCTTATTGCCACATTCTGGTGCCTGTTTGGGTACACTGAGCGAGAATTTAGCACAGCCAGTGCATCCTAATCAGCACATCTTTTGGACAGTGGGATGAAACTGGACTCCCTGGATGAAATGCGTGCAGACTCCAAGAGGCAGTGACCCAAGCCGGGAATTGAACCCAAGTCCCTGGCTCTCTGAGGCAGCGGTATTAACCACAGTGCCAGTCCCAATCGTAGAGGCAGACCAATGGGACAAGAGAGTTTAAATTTGTGAAAAGTAAATTTAAAATGTTAAAGGATAATAAGTGAATTAATCTATCAAGCAAAATTGCCGAATTGAAGAGCATTCTGTAAATTATAATGTATTAGGCTGGGAGTGAACGATGCCATTTAGATTTCTGGTTGTTGTAGCGTCCAGTCCAATAGACTGACCTTGAGTTACAAGCCTTGCTACAGCTCTGAATTCCATAGTTGTGTTACTAGTGCTTTATGCAGATTGCTTTCTCTCTCTCTGTCTCTTTCTTTGTGCAGGATGAAAACCGTCAGAAAAACATCTCGTTTGAGTTTCAGAAGATTAAATACTGGTATGACCAAAATTCAAAAGAGTTCCACGCAGTGGCTTTTCCGGTGTCTTTACGAATCCAGTACTACCAGGGAGCCAAGGGGTTCCAGGATGAGAAGGATCTGAAAGCTGCAGAAAGGAAATATGGCTCAAACAAGTATGTACCTCAGCTCAGGAACTCTGAGGCAGGGTGGTGCCATTTTCATTGTACTATCTCTATCTCTCTGTCTCTCCAGTGGCAGCTCCAGAACAATAACTAACAATCTTGGCGACTTGAGTTATTTTTAACATCAACATTTTACCCAATATAGTGAGTAACATTGATGCTGAAAGGCAGCAGTATTGGCAATCATTTGGGTCATCACTAGGCCAATTTTGTTTGCTGACATCTCCTGAGGTCGAATGTAGAATCGACATTGCAAAGCAAGTTGTCGTCTTGATGCAGAATGGTGGCACAGTGGTTAGTACTGCAGCCTCACAGCATTACGATCCCAGGTTCGATTTCTGACTTCAGGGGTCTCTGTCTGTGTGGAGTTTGCACGTTCTTCCCTTTTCTGCGTGGGTTTCCTCCAGGTGCTCCAGTTTTCTCTCCCTCATACCAAAGATGTGCAGGTTAGGTGGATTGGCCATGCTAAATTGGTCCATGGAGTCACTGCACAGAACCCACCCATGCCCTTAATGTCAGAGGGGCTAGCTAGAGTAAATTCATGAGGTTACAGGGATAGGCCTGGGTGGTTCCTGTGCAGTGACT
The DNA here is from genome assembly GCA_024679065.1 of Sphyrna mokarran. Classification (NCBI taxonomy): domain Eukaryota; kingdom Metazoa; phylum Chordata; class Chondrichthyes; order Carcharhiniformes; family Carcharhinidae; genus Sphyrna; species Sphyrna mokarran. Next base: position 5,241,049 of record JAGIQG010000035.1, on the reverse strand, counting down.
CCATGGACCAAATGGCCTCCTTCATCACTATAGGATTCTATGGTGTCCGAGGCTTGTGCCAAATATTTAGTCACAGCACCCCAATGTTGAATTTCACAGCATCCTATTGGGTCTGTGTCAGCTCTTGAATAAGTTACCTGATTAGCCCCACTCCCTGTTCTTTCTTTCAAAATCCTTCCCGTTCTTACAGTTCAAATACATAGGACTTGGGAGCAAGCATAGATCATTCAGCCCTTCAAACCTGCTGGGCCTATCTTTTATATCATTGATTTGGATGAGAATTTAGGAGGTAATGTTAGTAAGTTTGCAGATGACACCAAGATTGGTGGCATAGTGGACAGTAAAGAAGGTTATCTAGGATTGAAACGGGATCTTGATCAATTGCGATGAATGGCAGATGGAGTTTAATTTACATAATACGAGGTGATGCATTTTGGTAGATTCAGGCAGGGCTTTCTCAGTTAATGGTGGGGCATCGGGGAGGGCTAGAGAACAGAGATCTAGGAGTACATGTTCATAGCTCCTTGAAAGTGGAGTCACAGCTGGACAGAGTGGTGAAGAAGGCATTTGGTATGCTTGGTTTCATTGGTCAGAACATTGAATACAGAGTTGAGACGTCTTGTTGAAGTTATAGAGGACATGGATAAGACCACGCTTGGAATACTCTGTACAGCTCTGGTTATCCTATTACAGAAAGCATATTATTAAACTAGAAAGAGTGTGGAAAATATTTACTAGAATGCTGGAATTTGATCATTTCAGTTACAAGGAGAGGCTGGATAGGCTGAGACTTTTTTCCTCTGGAGCATAGGTGATTTAGGGGTGATCTTATAGAACTCTATAAAATATTGAGAAGCATAGATAAGGTTGATAGGTAGTCAATATCTTTTCCTAAAGGTAGAGCAGTGTAAAAGTAGAAGGCCTTAGTTTAAGGTGAGAGGGGAGAGATACAAAAGTGTCCAGAGGGGCAGTGTTTTCACGTAGAGGGTGGTGAATGTCTGGAACAAGCTGCCAGAGATGTAGTAAAGACATATACAATTTTGTCTTTTAAAAAGCATTTATCCAGTTGCGTTGGTATAGAGGAATATGAGCCAAATGCAGACAATTGTAACTAACTTAGTGATTAAAAAGAGGAGTGGCATGGGCAAGTTGGGCTTAAGGCCTTATTTGCGTTTTGTAAACCTTGATTCTCTTGACTCCCTTTTCTATCAAAAATCTGTCTAACTGCCTTAAATAGATTCAATGGCCCAGCCTCCATTGCTTTTTGAAGGAGAGAATTTCACTGACAAGTGACCCTTGAGAAAAATTTTTCCTCATCTTCTCCTTAAAAATCATACCTCTTATTCTTGAAATGTGCCCCTGTTTCTAGTCTGTCCCAAAAATGGAAACATCCTCACATCCTTCTGATCTGCTCCTTATCAAGGCCCCTCTGGATCTTGCATGTTTTATTAATAACACCTCCTATTCCTCTGAATAGGTCCAATCTGTTCAACCTTTCTTCATAAGACTAGCCCTTTATTCCCATGAGATTAGGGTTAAATGAGCTTTCTCTCAGCTGATTCTAATGCAATTATGTAGTCTTACAGATATGGAGATCAAAACTGGACATAATACTATGGGTATGGTCTCAATAAGGGATTGAACAGCAGCAGTAAAAGTTCTTTTTCACCCCCCCCTCCCCCACCATAGTAAATGTCAACTTTCTGTTTGCCTTTTTAATCTGCTGTTAATGTGTACAAACATTCCTGTTCAAGGACACCTCTGTATCACCCAATGCTCTGAGCCATAAAATCCCTACTGTGCAAAAGGAAGCCATTTGGCCCATCAAGTTTGCACTGATCTCTATCAGAGAATCTTACCCAGGTTCTACACCCTGTCCAATGCCCATAATCTCTCATTTTGGCTAATTCCCCTAACCTATACATTTTTGGACGCTAAGGGACAATGTAGCAGTTAAATAGTCCACTTAAACTGCTCATCTTTGGAGTGTGGGGGGAAACCAGAATACCCAGTGTAAACCCACACAGAGAACATGTAAACTCCACACAGATAGCGACCCAATTTTTAAACTTGGGTCCCTGGTGCTGTGAGGCAGCAATGCTAACCTTTGTGCCACTGTTTTGTAATCATCTTTCCTTAGTTGTTCCTTTCTGCGGCACATAGATTGTAGATATTTTGGAAATGGCAGCTGATATACTCTGAGTTTTATTAGAATAATTCCCATAACATTCCTTCCTGCTGCTTCTGACCCAGACATGACAGGGCAGTTTGGTGTTTTTTTAATTCATTTATGGGACATGGTTGTCACTGGCAGGCCACCATTTATTGCCCATCGCTAGTCCTCCTTCTTTGAAGGACAGTTGAGAGTCAACCACATTGCTGTGGCTCTGGAGTCACTCGAAGGCCAGACCAGGTAAGGATGGCAGATTTCCTTCCCTAAAGGACATTAGTGAACCAGATGGATTTTTCTGACAATTGACAATGGTTTCATGGTTATCAGTAGATTCTTAATTCCAGAATTTTTTTATTGAGTTCAAATTCCACCATCTGTCGAGATGGGATTTGAAACATTAGATGAGTTTCTGGATTAATAATCCAACGATAATATCACTAGACCATCACGTTCTATATAATCTCCTACGTGCTATTAGACTAGTTCACCTGTCAGCCTGAAAGTCTTTCAGATTGTTGAAATGAATAGCAGAAGACTTGCTAAAGGACTATTTTTTAAAAAACCCACCAATTTGAGCAGTAATTCCTGCAAGATCAATGCCTGGCACTGTGCATCTCCAAGTGTTAAAATGTCCAGTGGATTCTTGTATACATCTTCTCTGTCTCTAACAGGAGTGTTTTCTTATTTGTCAGGGCTGAAATGGTGGTCCCTGAATTCATGCAACTGTTCAAAGAGAGAGCTACTGCCCCTTTTTTTGTGTTCCAGGTAAGTACCTTGTTCATTCTCCCAAACTTTCTGAAGCATTCCAAGTACAATTACAAAAGCACAACGATGCAGGTGCTCGAAATCTGAATTAGAAACACAAAGCACAGAATTGTTGCTTGCAGTCAGAGGCCATGCAAGTCTACTCCAGCTCTCTGAATGAGCATTCTAACCTTGTGTCATTCTGCTGCCTTTTCCCAAACCCTTGCACATCCAATGCCCTCTGGAGTGCCTGGATTAAACTTACCTCCATTACAGTTACATTACACAGGCAGCATTGTTGGCACAGTTAGTACTGTTGCCTCAGTGCTAAGGACTGGGGTTTGATACTGCTTTGAGTCACTGTTTGCTCAGAATTTGCATGTTTTCCCCATGTCTGCGTGGATTTCTTCCGGGTGCTTCAGTTTCCTCCATTGTCTGAAAGATGTGCTGGTTAGATACCTTGGCCATACTAAATTCTCCCTCACTGTACCTGAACAAGGGCCAGACTGTGGTGACTTGAAGATTTTTACAGTAACTTCATTGCAGTGTTAATGTAAGCCGATTTGTGACACTAATAAATTAAAAAAGAAATTTCTTGCCAATGCGGTGCAGTGCACTGCACAGCTGGAAATAGTTTTTTCTGACATTTGTATTTGCTTCTTCTGCCAATCGCTTTAAATCAATGTCCTCTCAATCCTGATCCTTTTATTAGTGGGAGCAGTTTCTCCCTATCAGCTCTATCCTGGCTCCTCACAATTTGGAATACTTCCCCTCGGCCTTTTCCTCCCAAGGAAAACAATCCCAACTGCTCTATTGTATCTTCGTAACCGATGTTTCATATTCCTAGGACCATTATAAACCTCTTCTGCATTCTGTCCAACTTTAGAAAATAGCAACCACAAACATTTTCTGTCTTATTTCACTTTCTATCTCTTTTAGTTCCCCCTTCTCCTGTGTCTGCTGCCATCATGTCTATACTGTACCTGATATGTTTCCTCTTTTAAATTCTCCCTCTATTCAATGACTGTTTTGCTCACCAATCTTTGATTCCAGTCCGCCTGCCCCAGACTTTCGGAAGTAGGCCCTCCCTTGGTTAGGTCCCTGTCTAAACTCTCCTAATTCTGAACTATCTTTACTCTGGTAAATTTTGTTCCTTTCGGTACATGGTTGGGCAGAATCTGTAGTCAGGACTGCTTCCTCATCTACTAAACACAATGGGATAGTGATTAGCATTGCTGCCTCACAGCGCCAGGCTCTCGGGTTCGATTCTCAGCTTGATTTAAAGTTCATTAGTGTCACAAGTGGGGTTGTATTCACACTGCAATGAAGTTGATGTGAAAAATCCCCTAGTCACCACACTCCGGTGTCTGTTTGGGTGTACTGAGGGAGAATTTGGCACAGCCAATCCACCTAACCAGCATCTCTTTCAGACTGTGGGATGAAACTGGGCCACCCGAAGGAAACCCACACAGACAGTGACCCAAGCTGGGAATTGAACTTGGGTCCCTGGAGCTGTGAGGCAGCAGTGCTAACCATAGTGGGTGATGTCTGTGCGGAGTCTGCACATTCTCCCTGTCTGCCTACTTGTGACCAATAAATAAACTTTACAATTGGTCCTTGTTCCTCCTCATGAATGTTTTGTTCTGCCAAATTAGTTTAAGCCCCCTCCCATGATATCAGTGAACTTGCTGCAATGGCATTGATCCAGCCCTGAGTTGTAACTTGTCCACCTTTTTGTTGAGTGATGGGGCGGGGGGGTATGCTAGCAGCATTTAACTGTCATTGATATAATTCACAGATGTGTCTCACTTACCCAGAGTTATCAGCATTGCATGAATATTAGTGTAAATCGGTGAGCCAAAGTTTATGCAGCATTTGGTTCAAATGCCTGTTATTTATAGTGAAAGACAATTGATATTTAAAGTGTACTGACAGCACTGACCCTCTGTCCGGGGGCACGCACGTATGAAAGAGAAATGTCCTCGCTGAAGCTATCCGCAGTGAAGATATATCCTCGGCCCTGAGTGAAAGCTGGAAGCAGTTAAAAGGCTTTAGTTTCAGGAGGTGTGTCTCCCCCGACAAGAGACACTTTAATCTGTGCGATTGATTCCAGCTCTGACACTACCTGCCCCTTCTGCGCTAAGTTACAGTCTGTCACATTGAGCAGAGAGCCAAAAGGGAGGGGGTTTGTCCAAGTTCTTGGAAGGCATCCAATAATCCTCCCCAGTGCTGGCAACTCTTTCTCTCACTCAGATAAAGTGGAATTTTGTTTGTGAAATAAATATATATAAATCATTTCTCTAACTATCTTAAAGGGGTGTAAAGCATGATCTGTGTTCAACCAGTTATCTACAAAGCAAATGTTGCTGAGGTTGGGTCAGGGGAGGGTGAGGGTCAGTCATGGAGGGGTAGGGAGGAGAACATGTGGTGAGATGGTTTAAGGGGTGGCACAGTGGTTAGCACTGATGCCTCATGGCACCAAGACCAGGGTTCTGTTTGGCTTGGTTCACCATCTGTGCAGCGTCTTCATGTTCCCCCTGTGTTTGCGTGGGTTTCTTCCGGGTTCTCCAGTTTCCTCCCACAGTCCAAGGAAAGATGTGCTGTTTAGGCGCATTGGCTGTGCTAAATTCTCACTCAGCTTACTCGAACAGTTGCCAAAGTGTGGCGACCAGGGGATTTTCACAATAACTTCACTACCGTGTTAATGTAAGCTTTACTTGTGATACTGATAAACAATAAAATAAATGTTCAACTAAATAGTTCCAGAATTATCTTGAGACTCGATCTGGAAATTTCCAGGCACTCACGGCAGGATTTTCTGGTCCCACTGATGGCTTTCTCTCCCCCTTGCAAAATCCCACCCATGTTCAATCATTCCTCCCATCCATCCCCAATCCCATGTTAGGTTCAGGAAATGTAACCAGGCATTTCTTGATGACTTTGACTTTAGCAAGGAGCTGTGTTGTCGGAGTGGAATGTCTATCTGGCTGCCACCAGTCTCCAGGACACTTGAAGCAGGAGGCGGCCATTTGGCCCATTGAGTCTGCACCACAATTCCACCCAGGCCCTATCCCTGTAACCCCACCTATTTACTCTGCCAATCCCTGGACACTCAGGAGCAATTTAGCATGGCCTTTCCATCTAACTCACACATCTTTGGACCGTGAAAGGAAACCAGGAGCACCGGAAGAAAATTCACACTGACACGGGGAGAACGTGCAGACTCCACACAGACAGTGACCCGAGGCTGCAATTGAGTTCAGATCCCCAGCACTGTGAGGCAGCAGTGCTAAATGTGCTAGCCTCAACTTCTGATTTACTGTTGATGCACCAGTTCAATGTTTACTACTTGTGTTTGCTCTGATTAATGTTAATCTGTGCCTGCCTGTTTCTGTAGGTGTTCTGTGTGGGTCTCTGGTGCCTGGATGAGTATTGGTATTACAGTGTCTTCACTCTCTTCATGCTGGTAGCCTTCGAAGCCTCCCTCGTGCAGCAGCAAATGAGAAACATGTCAGAGATTCGAAAAATGGGCAACAAACCATACATGATCCAGGTAGGAGTCAATGAGGGTAGATGTTGGTGAATATACAAAATCAGTAAGGTAGCCAGGGATGGAAGTCTTTTGCCTGTTGGACCTTGAGGGTCTTGGTGTAGAATGAGTTTGGATAGTAGCAGCTCAGCTGCTATTACGTGGTAAAACTGCTCTAATGTGGCACCCACCAGCACCTCAAGGTAAGGGGGATGGTGGGCAAGGTTTCATGGTAACGGGGGGGGGTCGGGGGGAAAAGTTCAATATAGATATGTGGGGGGTGTATTTTACACGGTGCTGAGGGCCTGGAATGCACTATCAAGTAAGGTGGTGAGGCAGACGCACTACATTTAAGACTTATCTAGATAGCTACATGAACAGACTGGGAATAGAGGGATACAAACACTTGGTCTAGTGATCAATACAGGCTTGGAGGGCCAAAGGGCCTGTTCCTATGCTGTATTGTTCTTTGCTCCAATATAGCTCTTGAGATGCCTGGTGTGTGAGTGGATGTGTTTCTATTTTGTGATCCCCATGATTCGATCAAGTATTTCTAGGGCTGGTATCACATGGGTTATGTACACTTCCCTTTTGCAGTGTTTTGACAATCAAACTACTTCCCACTGCAACATTGGTTATTTTTACAACGGTGATCCTGTATCCTTGCTGCTGCCAATTGGTTCACTGTTAGGCCAAAATACATTTTGTTCTTATCTCCAAATGGAGACTACATTGGAGACCCACTCTTATTTCACAGAATTATTATAAAGAACAAGGAATATTATAGTGCAAGAACAAGCCCTCCGAACTTGCACCAACCATGCTGCCCCACTGAACTAAAACCCCCTACCCTTCCGGTGACCATATCCCTCCCACTCCATCCTATTTGTGTATAAAGATTATATATGTATAAAAATTTAGCCAGTGAGACTTTCATTCACATAGGTAGACAAGTAGCAGAAGACATTTAATATAGAGAAGTGTGGAGTGTTTCGTTTTGGTTGGAAGAATAAGAGCAGGGGCAGGATTACGAGAGTGGTTAGTGAAGCATACTGGATTCGTGGGCTTTACAAATAGCAGTTCAGAGTTTCAAAAATTAGGAATTAATAATTGTATTATTGGTTTGGCCTTAACTGGAGTTATGAAGTGCCACACTTTAGGAAAGCTGTAAAGGCATCAGAGAGAATGCAGAACAGGTTCACAAGAACAGCTCCTGTGATGAGGAACCCCAGTTACTTGGGAGAGTGGCGCTGTCTCATGGCAGCAGGGACCCTGATTCGATTGCTCCTCAGTCAGTGCTCGCTTATAACTGATGCACCAACCTGTAGGACTTTGTTTTGCAATCCCCCTCATTTCAAAGACTGGACAGCACCATGGTTAGCACTCCTGCCTCGCAATGCCAAGGACACGGGTTTGATTCCTGGCTTGGGCCACTGTCTCTGCGGAGTCTGCATGTTCTCCCTGCGTCTGCATGGGGGCTCCGGTTTCCTTCCATAATTCGAAAGACATGCTGGTTGAGCATTGACCTGCTAAATTCTCGCTGTGTACCAGCGCTGGAGTGCGGCGAATTGCATTTTTACAAGTAACTTCATTGTGGTGTTAATGTAACCCGACTTGTGACACTAATTAATAAGCTTTAAAAACTTTTGTAATTTTGAAACATTCTTAATAGCAGTCATACAGAGAGAGCGCCAAGTCATAGCTGTTAAACTCCCTTCAGTAGCTCCATCCGCGAAGACCACCAGTCTCCTGACAACTGAGACAAGTGATGTGGTTAATAAATCCATCCGTCTTTTGAATGATTTATATTGGGTTCTGTTGCACAGTTGCTGCCAGTCCTTTGTCAGTTTGGACAGAACAATAAAGAAGGGCACCAGTATGTGAGATGTGGCAAGTTGCACTTGAGTAATAAAATTTCACTCGGAATCCTCTCTGCACTCCCCTTTTCTGGCCTAGTAGTTTCGCGCTTGCTGCTTTTCAGATTATGGTATATTTAATTTTAAGCAAAAGATGCAGAGATGCACATGTCACCCATTTTTATTCTATCATAGAATCATACAGCGTAGAAGAGGCCCTTCAGGCCATTGAACCCAACTGATGCATTAGAAACACCTGAACTCTCACCTTATCCCATCTGCCAGCACTAGGCCATTGCCTTGAATGTTATGATGTGCCAAGCGATCATCCAGGTACTTTTTAAAGAATGAGAGGCAACCTGCTTTTACCACCCTCCCAGAAGGTGCATTCCAGATCCTCACCACCCTCTGGGTAAAAATGTTTTCCTCATGCCCCTCGCCCTGAACCTAGTGCTCTGAGCTAAGAAGAACAGCTGCTTCTTATCCATCTTGTCCATGTCCCTTATAATCTTGTACACCTCAAGCAGATAGATCGCCCCTTCAGTCTTCTCTGCTCCAACGAAAACAACCCAAGTTACCGAACCTGTCTTATGTTCCATCCCAGGCAGCATCCTGGTGAATCCCGTCTGCAGCCCTCTCAGGATAATGGGTGTCACATCTCGGTTTCCCCCCCCATGTGATTGACACATGTTTAGTTACCCAGAGCAACCATGTGTGGATCAAAATGTAGTGAGTTTTAGGCATCAACAGACACACCTATTGTTTAGGGTAGCAATCTGTAGCTTTCTCGACAGTACAGAATATGTTAAAAACTGTTGTAAACAGTCAAGAGGTAGGTTAGAAATAAATAATCAAACTAAAGGGTATAGATTGTACATTGAGATGCAGCATAACAGTCGGTTAATCTGTGGGTCTACCTGTGCACTGCAATGTACAGTGAGCCAGTGCAGTGAGCGTGAGTACGTCACACAGTATAATCTGCCACTAAATGAGTTTTACTTTGCTGCTGAATTTTCCTAGGTCTACAGGAACAGGAAGTGGAGACAAATTTCAAGTGATGAGCTTGTTCCTGGTGACATTGTTTCAATAGGTAAGTATTTATGATTTTAAGGCAGTGGTGGCATCTAGGGGAATCCTTCAATGGGGGGAAAATAACTTGCCTTTTAACAAAATCCTAAACTAAACCCATGTTTTAAAAATGTTTCCACTTCTCCGCATTATGTGATGTGATGCTGACAGCCAGTTTGTGTTGGCAGTGTTGTGTTCCATGCCAAGTCCGTTTCAGTGGTGGGCATTGCTCCAAGACACTCTATTCACTCTGCGATTCAGTGGTTTGGGCTGCGTAACCCCTCCAAAGGCATTGAATTTGGGATTGAATGGTTGTGTGCTGTTTCTGTAGAATCCATTTGATTGAAGCACCCTCCCTCATTGCTCCCATTATCTGACTCAGTGTAATTCATATGAATGGTGCCAGTTTAGCGTGTAAACAATTAACTTAACGTTACAAGGCAGCAATGCATGCGTTGGCTTAGCCAAAGCAACTTGCATCAGCTTAGAATAATCATCCCCAGAATGTTTCGAGGAGATGGCATTCGGCTTAATTTGATTACAAATCCTATTTAACAGTTCAAAAGCTTGGTCAAAAAGATGTACTCTAAGAAGGATTTTGAATGAGGAGTGGAGAGATGGAGAGCTTTGTTGAGACAGTTGGAGCGCGTAGGACCTAAACAGTTGAAGGCACAGCCACCAGCGGTATGGTGTCACAATGGTTAGCACTGCTGTATCACAGCATTAAGAACCCGGTTCGATTCCTGGCTTGGGTCACTGTCTGTGTGAAGTCTGCATGTTCTTTCTCTGTCTGCGTGCATTTACTCCAGATGCTCCGGTTTTCTCCCATGGTCCAAAGACGTGCTGGTTAGGATATATTGGCCAAGCTAAATTCTCCTCAGTGTACCTGAACAGATGCTGGAGTACAGTGACCAAGGGATTTTCACAGTAATGGTTGATGTAAGCCGACTTGTGACTAACTTGGTGTGGCCATGACAATCAAAACCTTTGAATATCAATATTAATTAATCTCTGACTTCTTCATACTCAGTGCTTTGCGATACTTGTGTTTTCTTTTTCACCCTGCCTCTCAATTTCCCCATTTCTTGTGGGGGAATTAAATCTCAAACTTGAGGTTGAGATGATGAGTTACTGTGTAGTTTCTAGGTCTTTCTATTCCATTGCATATAGAAAGTTCTACATCTATATACAACAGGGTGCTTCTCACCAATATTGTGGTTAATATTTGGGGTAACACGATGGTTAGCACGGCTGCCTCAGCTCCAGGGACCCCGGTTCAATTCTGACCTTGGGTGACTGCATGGGTTTCCTTTGGGTGCTGTGGTTTCCTCCCACAGTCTAAAGATGTGTAGGTTAGGTTAGCCATGCTAAATTATTGTTTAATGTCAAGGGACTAATAGCTCCTGCTCTGCCCAAGATCACAAGAAACTGCGAAACATTGTGAATGTAGCACCTCCATCACGCAAACCAACCTCCCATCCGTTGACACACTCTACACTTCCCGCTGCCTTGGCAAATTAAGCACCCTGTGCACCATGGATATTCTCTCTTCCACCTTCTTCCATCAGGAAAAAGTTACAAAAGTCTAAGGTCACATACCAACAGATTTAAGAACAGCTTCCTCCCTGCTGCTGTCAGGCCTTTGAATGCATTAAGTTGATTTTTCTCTACACCCTAGCTATGATTGTAACACTACATTCTGCATTCTCCTTTTCTGCTCTATGTACAGTATGCTTTATCTGTACAGTGAGCAAGAAACAATACCTTGCACTGTATACTAATACATTTGACAAATCAAATCAAAGGCTGAATATGAGGGATTATGGGGATAGTGCCTTTTCGGGATTGTTGTTGGTGCAGGATTGATGGGCTAATGGTGTCCTGCACTGTAGAGATTCTGTAAATTATCCCTCAATCAATTCCCTAGTATCTGATCAGTATCATTTCTGTTTGTGGGACTGGGCTACACAAGTTGACTGCTAAGTTTCCTATATTTCCACTAACTGGAAAAGAAATGTCAATGGCTGTGAAGATTTTTGTTATAGCCTGAGTTGCAAAAGACATTCTTTTTTTTCTCTTGTATTGTGATTACCATGTCATTATATTCCTCCTCATTAGAGCTGTATTGCTTTGTTTCTAATTAGGTCGGTCACCTCATGAGAACTTGGTTCCCTGTGATGTTCTGCTGCTCAGAGGGCGATGTATTGTGGATGAAGCTATGTTGACTGGGGAGTCTGTCCCACAGATGAAGGTATGGCAGCGTGATAGTGTTGGGAAGAATGGTTGAGAACAATATCTTATTGTTTGGAAAACTTAAAAAGTAGTCTTTTTGATTGTAAACAGGAATGTTTAATTTGTAATATAATAGTCACCTTAGTACAGAGACAGGAAATGTCCATTAACAAATTATCTATTGTATTATCATCTTTATTCTATTTGAACGAGAGCCCTTCTCCAAATCCACTCCCGTCACTGAAAATTATGATGACCTGTCCCTACTTAAACTCCTCACCTACCTTTTATTGTCGAGAATAGTATTAAACTGAAAGAAAATTCATACAGGGCGGCAAAAAACAGAACGCAAGAAAGAACACAAGAACTAGGAGCAGGAGTAGGCTATCTGGTCCCTCCAGTCTGCTCTGCCATTCAATAAGATCATGGTTGATCTTTTCATGGACTCAGCTCCACTTGTCTGCCTGCTCACCACAACCCTTAATTCCCACCCCCTCCCCTTCCACCACCATTACCAACCTGTCCTATATGCTCAGTGTTGAACTTTGTTTTGATGATCACTGATGTGAAATTTAGGGTGTTTTGGAAAATGAAAGTCAATGCAATGTAAATTGGGATGGACAAGAAACTAATATTGAAGGAGTGCTGTGGGCAATAGAAAAATTGCTGCAGAAAAATACGTTCTCTGTTCCTCGGTCAACAACTTTTAGGTGGTGGCTTGATGCATGTACCTTTTCTAGTTTGAGGGGGGGAAGAGTAATTTTTGTGTGTGTGTGTGTACCTGGGAACAGTTCAAGGTATCTATGCTGCCAAAGCCTAAGGAGCTCTGCTGCAATAAATTAATAGGTAGGATTTGGGCCGTGCTTGCCCCGAAAAAAATGATCGAGATTGATGCACCTTTGCGTGGTCCTTGTCCCATCTGCTATGGTTCCTTTGGCAGGCAGGGTGTGAAAATTCTGACTATTGCCTCCAGTGCTGTAAGGTCTACCTAATGGCCAAGAGCGAACCCCATCCAATGACCAACTGAACCTCAGTTTTCATACTGGTGAAGCTGGGGCTACTAGCTAACCTAATATTTTCCCTGCATTGGTTCTTTCAGGAACCGGTAGAAGACCTTAACCCAAAGCATATGCTAGACTTGCAGTCAGATTCAAAGCTGAATGTCATCTTTGGAGGAACCAAAGTAGTTCAACATACTCCGCCTCAAAAAACCAGTGCGGGACTCAAACGTAAGTAGAGAAAGAGCATTGCGCTGCCATTGATGCGCATTGCACTGTCAGTAATTTTAAAGTCTTAAATTTTTTTAGAATGTGGTTGCCTTGAATGTTTTGCATACGTATACCTACATATTTCAGTGCAGTTTCAGCAATTGATCTATTTTAACCAGTTGTTCCTGAAGAACTTCAGTATTGCATGTGACACTTCGATAATTAATTCGTCTTACATTTATCTTTTTGACTTCTTGTGTGCTTTGACTGCCTTGTGCTTGCTGAACCAAAAGTGCCATTCCCACCCCTCACGTAATTCTGTAATTCTAATTTGTTTCCCCAGCTGTGGATAACGGTTGTGTTGCCTATGTCCTCAGAACTGGTTTCAACACTTCTCAGGTGAGTAGACCATCACCCGTAGCGAGATGTGAAAACTGTTCACCAGAGTAAAGGCAGTATGTTATGGATGAGAATTGTAATTGACAAAATTTGCTTGACATGATGCAATTTTGGTAAGTAAAGTTACAAGTCCATCTGCCCAAGTGCAAAATGGCCCATGAGTTAGCACAGCAATGTAAGTGAAGCAATGACCGAACTGATGGGATTGTCAGGGTACTATAAAAGATATGGGAAAAACTATCCCCTTTAGACTGAGGGATGTACTGCTGAGATAGAAGGCGGTGGTCAGACCATATTTCGAATATGATGAGCAATTTTGGGCCCCATGCCAAAGGATGGATGTGCTGGCCCTGTAGAGGGCCCAGAAGATATTCACAAGAATGATCCCGGGAATGAAAAGCTTGATGTATGAAGTGTGTTTAAGGACTCTGTCTGTACCCATTGGAGTTTAGAAGGACGAGGTGGGGGGAATCTCGTTGAAACTTACAGAATAGTAAAAGGCCTGAATAGAGTGGACGTAAAGATGATGTTTCCATTAATAGGAAAGACTAGGATCCAAGGTCACAGCCTCAAAATAAAGGAGTGGTCCTTTAAAACTGAGATGAAGAGAAATTTCCTTCAGAACACCAGGAGGAAACCCACACTGACAGAGAATGTGCAAACTCTCAGTCACCCAAGCTGGGAATCGAATCCAGGTCCCTAACTGAACATCCTGCTGCCCAGATCTTTTGTCCTGTTTGATTCGGATTGCATTGTTTTCTGGGAGGCAGCTCCGGATCTAAAATATCTTTGAATAATAAAGCGTTCAGTCGAAACCCACTGCCTTATTTAATTGTGCTGCTTCAATGTGTCCCTGGTAATGGAGCCATTTCCCAGCAGAGAAGGATATCTGCGACAACAGCAGTAAATTAATGCGCAATGAGTGGGAGCAGATTATTTTGTTATTGAGTTAGCAGGTTAATTGAAATACTCTCCCTGCTGCTTTTTGCTGCTTGCTAAGTGTTTGGCACAATATTATTTGGGTGTGGAGGTTGTGTGTTCCAATCGCACTCCAGAGACTTGTGTTGGCGTGTCAACAAAAATTCTGTACTCTCCCCTGGGCGTACTATCTTTCCAATGGCACTTCATAACCACAGCCTCATCTGCTTTCCCGGGTGGGTCTTGTCATGCTCAGGAACTAAAAAGGCTGAGGAGGTTTGTTTTAATCAATAATTCTGTTTTCGAAAAAGACCATTAGAGAGATATTTTTAGTTCTTTCATGGGATGTGGGCATCACTGACGTGGACCAGCATTTATTGCCCATCCCAAATTGCCCTTGAACTTAGTGTCTCACTTGACTATTTGAGGGCAGTTAGGAATCAATTGCATTTGTTTAAACAAAATGTAAACAAGTAAAGTTTACATTAACGCTGCAATAAAGTTACTGAAAATCCCCTTGTCACCACACTCTAGCACTAGTCAGGTCAGTGTACCTAACCTGCATATCTTTGGACTGTGGGAGGAAACCAGAGCACCCAGAGGAAACCAATACAGACATAGGGAGAATGTGCAGATTCTTTCACATGCATGCACATGTGTGCACGCGCACAAAGTGACCTAAATTTGGAATTGAACCTGGGGCTCTGGGGCTGTGAGGCAGCAGTGCTAACCACTGTGCCACCCCTATTGCAGTAGCTCCAGAGTCACGTATTAGCTGGACTAAGCAAGGATGGCAGATTTCTTTCCCTAAAGGACTTTAGTAAGCCAGGTGGGTTTTTCTGACAAAGAACAACGCAGCATGGGAAATAGGCCCTTTGGCTAATGAGCCCATGCCACCATTTTAACATTGAGAGTTGCCTCTTCCACCCATGATCTTTGTCTATGCTTATGGCACTCCACATTGCAAACCAGATCGACAATGGGTTCATGGTCATCGTTAGATTCTTAATTCCAGATATTTATTGAATTAAAATTTCACTGTTTGCGTTGTGGGATTTGAACCCAGGGTCCGAGAGCATTACCCTGGGTCTCTGAGTACTAGTCCAGCAACTATACCATGATACCACCGCTTCCCATTCATCTTTCTTACATTTTGTAAGAACCTGATTCTATGCAAACTAGCTGCTGCATATGTCTAACAAAATACTGAATTAGATGTTGAGCATTTTGAGGTCCAAGATATCTGATAAATCGCCTTTGTTTTTTGGAACTCCCTGCTTAGTTTATCCTCAGTTCCCAGACAGCCAACTACTTTTCTTACATTTGTGTTGCATTTCCCATCACCATTTTGGTTAAAAAAGTTTTTGCCTCCTTTTATAATAGTACTCCCCATGTAAACTTTGGAGTGTGACTGGTAGAGTTCTACACATCTGTAGAAAGGCTAAATTACAGTACAAAAAGTTTATAATCCAAACTGCTTCTGTAATGTGGAGGTCTAAATTTTGAAGGTCAGAGTAGGGAGAGAAATTCTTTAAAATGATAGTTGAATTGATCCAATTACCCAATATATTTCAAGCCTGCTTCCCTGGAAAATTACTCTTGTTTTGAGAACTTGTGTACAGTCACCTGGGAAATTGACTGATTAATTAACATTATTGATGAATGAAGCAACAACTATAGGATTGGTTTCTCAACTTTGTCTGATAAGTACAATTAGCTATGTGTGCCAGTGGTGGGCAACCTAGGCTGGGGAGTGGGCTGCATGGGTGGGCTTTCTTCATCTCAGGAGGCCATGAGATTGAAATTGGACTTGCTCACTAACTTAATAAGATTAAACGTATTTATTACGTATCAAACATTGCTGAGCAGAAATTGATGGCCATGTTCCATATGTGTAAGGACGGCCTCAACTGGGATCTTGAGTTCATGTCAAACTATCTGTAACTATTTGGCTCGAGCTTGTAAAATTTCACTAACTGTCCTGGCTGGGGACAATTTGCACCTCTGTGCTTAACCCTTTCTCCTCTTCCATTGTCTACATCTGTAAAGAATTGATTACTTGTTAAGACTCACATTCCAACCATCTGTGTCTATATATGCCCTGTTTGTAAACCAACTCTCCACTCATCTAATGAGAGGGCAATGCTCCAAAAACTCATGCTACCAAATAAACCTGTTGGAGTTCAACCTAGTGTTGTGAGGCAACTTACTGTGTGTACCAGACATTTCACAGTGAATTACAGAAAATGCTTAATCATTCGTATATTAAACCTCTATCATCAACTTGAAATAGTAAAAACAAAATAATTATGGATGCTTTGGACACAGGGAGAGCATGGGCTCTCACAATCAGTCTCCTAAGCAATTGGCACCTACCTCATTTCACTTGCCCTTGCTTTATGTGAGAATCATTTCAATCACACTGATGGGAAAAGGACACAGGTGGAATTGGGCAACCCAGCATTGGACAGTGGTCAACAAAAGTGTCTCATGGGGCCACATGTAGTTTCCGGGTGCAAGTTGCCCACCACTGGCACTAACTGCACTATGTAGAGATGCCGGCGTTGGACTGGGGTAGTTCTTACTAACTGAGTTCTTACTAACTAACCATAACCATAATCTAACAACGAAGAATCGAACTTTTTTTACTTTTGTTTCTTTCTCTCTTGTAAACTCTTCATCTGCCTTGTTTTTCCTGATACCCCAAGTGCAGCCTTCCCTTGGCGCCCCTCTTGCGCTCTGATCTTCTTGCTTTTTTTCTGTCTTCCGCAACTTTCTCTGATGCCTCCAGTGTCGACCTGATTTCTCCCACATGCCTGCCTGTCTCACCTGTCTGTTCTGTCTGAAGTTATTGGAAAGTCAATTCTGGTTGATGCACATATAACCCCACAAATTCACCATGCCATCCCCCTGACACTGAAGTTAATTTAAAATGGCCAATCAACTGAACCACCACATCCCCGGACCGAGGGAGGAAACCAGAGAACCCAGAGGAAATCCTTGCAGGCTCAGGAAGAATGTGCAAATGGTGGCACAGTGATCAGCACTGCGCCAGGGACCCGGGTTCAGTTCCGAGCTTGGTTACTGTCTGTATGGAGTTTGCAAGTTCTCCCCTATCTGTGTGGGTTTTCTTCAGGGGTTCCGGTTTCCTCCCAGAATCCAAAGATATGTAGGCTAGGTTGACTGTCCATGCTAAATTGACCCTCATGTAATGGGGATTAAAAGCTGAATATATGGGATTGCAGGAACAGGGCCTGGGTGGAACTTGGTGGGTGCAGATTCAATGAGCCGAATGGCCTCCTTCTGTACTATAGGGATTCTATAAATTCCACACAGATTGTGTTACATATGTTTCTTAATCGACCGTGCCTGGAACAAACGAGGAATTGGGTTACTGGCTATATTGGCACAGGGAAGAGTATGTAAGAAAAAGACAGACTGGTCACAGAGGTTGTATGAATTTAGTTTTGTTTTCAAACTCCCAGGGCAAATTGTTGCGAACAATCCTCTTCGGAGTCAAACGAGTTACTGCCAACAATCTGGAGACATTTATCTTCATCCTCTTCCTGCTCGTCTTTGCTATTGCTGCCGCTGTGTACGTCTGGGTGGAAGGTAAGCCTGACGGAGCCCCAGGTGTTATTTTTAAGGTGTTGCTGTGTTATGCAGTTTGAGGAAGGCTCTTTGGAGCCCAGGGTCCCATCGAAGGTGAGGCTGCTGTGTTTACCATTGCCGTTCTCACTGAGGCTGGGAACCAGATGCTTCCCTAATTGGTAGTGGGGGGAGAGGGAGAAAAAGATGCAGTGGCAGAATGGACCCCAGTTGCACCCCATCAAGGTACCTTCAACAGAATAGAGGCGGGGTGGGCGGGGGGAAATGTTGGTAGTTATCTAACATATGAAAAATAATCTCAGAATTGTTCCGGGTGCAGGGGGAGGCCATTTGGCCCAACAATTCTGCTCCAAACAAGCATCATGACCTAGTGTAATTTCTCTACCTTTCCCTGTACCCCTGCGCATTGACCATAAGACAAAGGAGCAAATTAGGCCACTCGGCCGATCAAATCAGCTCTGCCATTCAATCATGGCTGATGTTTCTTTCATCCCTGTTCTCCTGCCTTTTCCTGTGATCCTCTTACCAATCAAAAACCTATGTATCTCTCTTAAAGACCCCCATTGATCTTGCTTTGCCAGCCTTCTGCAGCAGCGTTCCACAGATTCACTGGATATGGTTCTTTGAATAGAAATAATGCTCCCTTGAATGCCTCAATTGAACCTGCCTCCATTACACTTCCAATCAGTGCATTCCAGACCCCAACTACTTGCTGAGTGAAAAAGATTTTTCTTATGTTTGCTTTTGTTTTTGCAAATCATTTTCAATCTCTGCTCTCTCGATCTCAATCCTTTTCCAAGTGGGAACAATTTCTCCCTGTCTCCTCGGTCCAGCCCCCTCATGATTTTGAACAGCCCTATCAAATTTCCTCTTTCTCTCCAAGGAGAACAGTCCCAATCTCTTCAGTTGATCCTCTACCCTAGAACCATTCCTGTACTTTCTGCACTCTCTCCAGTGTGTTCCCATCCTTCCTACAGCATGGCACCCAGAACTGGGCACAGTATTCTAGCTTAGATCTAACTAGTCTTGTATAAGTTCAACAAAACTTTCTTGCTTTTGTACTCTATGCCCCTATTAATAAATTCCAGAGTACTATTTGTTTTATTAACAGCTGTCCCTGCCTGTCCTGCAACCTTTAATGTCTTATGCACATGTATTTATAGATATGAATCCCCTTTAAGAATTTTACCCCTTTTTTAATATTGCCTTTCCAAGTTTTTCCTATCAAAATACATCATCTCTCACTTCTCCGCATTGAACTCCATCTGCTGCCTTCCTGCCCACTCCTCCAACTAGCCATATCCTTTTGAAGTTCTGCAGTGTCCTCACAGTTTACAATACTTACAAGTTTTGTATCATTTGCAAACTCAAACTCTCACCTGCGCATCAAGTTCGATCGTTAATATACATCAGGGAAAAGCAAAGATTCCATTGCCGACCGCTGGGGAACACCACTACAAACCTTCCTCCACTATTGTCCATTGTTGCTCTTCCTATTATTTTGTATCCATGTTACTACTGTCTATTTGGCAGTATGAAGGGAAGGGAGCCATGGGTGATTTCCTTGGCATAACCCTCCATATTTTGATGTTTGATTTGAGGATGATGACATGTATCTGGCTCACATACATTGCTATGTATCTGATAGCAATAAAAGATATCGTGAGATGGGCATCACTCAGTGGTAAAGCATTTGACTGCAGATTGCAAGGTCCCTGGTCCAAGTCTCAATATGCGCTTCCATGATTGTTTTAAGGTGGCACAGTGGTTAGCGCTGTTGCTTCACAGCGTGAGGGCTCTGGGTTTGATTCCTGGCTTGGGTCACTATCTGCGTGGCGTTTGCACATTCTCCTTGTGGATTTCCTTCTGGTTCTCTGGTTTCCTCCCGCTTCACATATTGGGTGAGTTGGCCATGCTAAATTGACCTTAGTATCAGGGGGATTAATAGGGTAAATGTGTGGGATTATGGGAAGAAGACGTGTATGGGACTGTGGTCAGTACAGACGTGATGGCCTCCTTCTTTACTGTAGGTATTCTATTCTATACAAGAACATTCATTGCTGGGTGGCTTTCTTGAGGCAAAAAGAAAACTTAAAAATAATTTATATTTTTTTAAAAACCATCCCATTTGCCAGAACATGGGTTGATATCAGATGTGTGACCTGGCGGTTTGGTTTCAACAGAACAGCTCCTTTTGCATATAAATCTTACACTTTTCATGATGCTCTTGCCCGCGGATAATGGCATGTGCTATTTGCTTTGTGTGAAAGTGTTCCAATTGTTTCCTAAAGTATTTTTGGGAGTGCTTTATGATCTGTTTTAGTTTGTAAGCATTTTAGATGTCTTTCTCCTCTTTCCTTGACCTTTCCTTTATTCAAATTGGAGCCACAGTGATGGGGAGGGTGGGGAAAAGTTGCTTTGCAAACACCACTCCAGCACAGTTGGTATTTCGTAATGGCCAGTGCCGGGTTATGTGACTAGACGTCTACTCGTTTTCTTGAGCTGTGACCTGCAAAGCTATGGGCCAAGTGCATCAAGGTGGGATGAGGCTTGGGGGGGGTCTCTGAGCTTCATGTAAAACTGATGTAATTTTTCAATGATTTCTGTGAAATGTCTTGGTGATGGTCAGAGGAGGGTTTTAACATGTCTGGTATTAGCACGTGGGTAGAGTCAGTGGAGGGTTTTAATGTAAGTTGATAACATATAGGAGCAGAAATAGGCCATTTGGTCCATCGAGTCCGCTACGCCATTCGATCATGGCTGATATGGTTCTCGTCCCCACTTTATTGCCTTTCCCCATAAACCTTCAACCCATTACCAATCAAATATCTATCTCACTCCTCAAAATTTACTCACTGTCCCAGCATCCATATGTGGTAAATTCCCCAGATTCACAATCCTTTGTGAGAAGTCATTTCTCCTTAGCTCTTTTTTAAATTTGCTACCCCTATGTGCCTGGTTTAGCACATGGGTAGAGGTGTATTTATGTTTTAAACATGTTACATAACATAGAACTGTTTTAGCATTTTTGTTACTATCCCTGTCTGTGTATGCTGCAGAAACTCTCACTCTTAATGGGAGACAGGCTACCCATTCATCTGGATTAAAATGTGACAAGCGTGTTCACTCTGTGCACTAATCTACTGCACTGTACCATCTCCTACGCATGCTGATGCAGTTTGTGCACAAGAGGTTATTTATTTGAACAAATCTCCTTTCGTCCTGTATTCGGTCACTGACAATTACATCGTGATAAATGTCATGCCAATTTGAGATGGAGTGACTCTGGTTGGTAGAGGAGCTGATGCTTGCCAGAGTTTTGTAACTCCTGTTTGAAGATCAGTGGGTGAAAAAAAAAATCAAAAGTAGCTGCTAGGGATATGAATTGCTTTTTGTGCTGGGTGAGAGATCGGTGCAAAATCGTTTTCTAAAACAGTTTGCTAAACTGTGGATGTTTCTGGGATGCACGGATTTTAAATTTAAAGTTTTATAAGTGTCACAAGTAGGCTTACAATAATGTTGCATTGAAGTTGCTGTGAAAATCCCCCAGTTGCCACATTCCGGTGCCTGTTTGAGTACACTGAGGTAGAATTTAGCATGGCCAATCCACCTAACCAACACCTCTTTCAAACTGTGGGAAGAAACCCATGCAGACATGGGAAGAAGGTGTAAACGCCACACACAGCGACCCAAGCCAGGAATTGAACCCAGGTCCCTGGTGCTGTGAGGTAGCAATGTTAACCACTGTGTCACCATGCCGTGCCTTCCAAGTACAGGAGGTTCCTCATCACAGGAAGCATTCTTGTGAACTTTTTCTGCACTCTTTAATGCCTATTTGAGACAGTGGGGGAGGTGGTGGTGTTTGGTTGGGGGAAGGAGTGCTGCTGACAAGGGGACTGGTGAATCACGCTGGTCAGGATAGCCAAAAATCCTGCCAATCTCGGTTTAGTTCTGTGTGATATTGTTGTTGCTAAGGAGTTGTGCCTGACAATGGTGAATTGCAATGTTAGTGGTCTAGGAATGTAGAATTTTGTTATGACTTTGAGAGTATTAAAGTAAAGTTAAAGTTGTTTTTATTAGTCACAGGTGGGCTTACCTTACCACTGCAATGAAGTTACTGTGAAAATCCCAGTTGCCATACTGCAGCGCCTGTTCGAGTACACCAAGGGAGAACATATCTTTAACCAACATATCTTTAACCAACATATCTTTAACCAACATATCTTTAACCAACATATCTTTAACCAACATATCTTTAACCAACATATCTTTAACCAACATATCTTTAACCAACATATCTTTAACCAACATATCTTTAACCAACATATCTTTAACCAACATATCTTTAACCAACATATCTTTCAGACTGTGGGAGGAAACCAGAGCATCTGGAGGAAACCCACACACACGGGGAGAGCGTGTAGACTCAATGCAGACAGTGACCCAAGCTGGGAATCGAGCCCGGATCCGAGGCAGCAGTGCTAATCACTGTGTCACCCCACTAGTATTGTAGCTAATCTTAATTAGACAATTTTATGTTTTGATGCCTTTTCCCTAATTAGATCCATTATCCACTTGGGGATTTTCACAGTAACTTTACTGCAGTGTTAATGTAAGCCTATTCGTGACTAATAAATAAAATTTAACTTTTTATAATCTGCATTAATGCTTTATTTTCTTCAGCAATGAGCTCTACAGGATGAGATGATCTATGATTAATCAAATCTCACGGTTGGCATAAATCAAGTCAATTGTTTCAAAGAATTATATTCATCATGGATGTTTCTGAACTTTATACGTTCATATCTGCAGGTACAAAGGACCCAAACAGAAACCGCTACAAGTTGTTTTTGGAGTGCACACTAATCCTGACATCTGTTGTCCCTCCGGAGCTCCCGATCGAATTGTCGCTGGCAGTCAATACATCTCTTATTGCACTGGCTAAACTGCGTAAGTACTGTGTGCTGCTGTAAAGCTCTGTAGGGGTTCATGTGCTGCTAGAAGGTGCTTCACATTCTGTTAACTTCCTAAAACCATTGTACACTGGAAATCACTGCAATCACAGCCATAGAGAATAGACGATGGGCGTTTTATATTTCCGCAGAATCTAAGCCATTCTGGAATGTGCCTTGAACCCACAACTCTGGTGTAGAGGCAAAAGAGCTCCGAGCTCAGTGATGACAGCTTGTACTGGAAACCCTTTTATCGAGTGAATAACTGGGGAAAACTGACCAGAGGACCCCTTCATTTGTTTGTCTCTATTGAGTCAGCAGATCCAAGTGGCAATGATTAACACTGCTGCCTCGCAGTGCCAGGGCCCAGGTTCAATTCCAGCCTCAGGTCACTATCTGTGTGGAGTTGACATATTCTCCCCGTATCTGTATTGCTTTGGGTGCTCCGGTTTCCTCCCACAGCCCAAAGATTTGTGGGTTAGGTACCCAAATGTCCTTGATATGTGATGGAGAAATTTGTTTTCCAGCATGTCGTATGATTGTCATATTTTACTTGGTAATCTTCTCATAATCATATAGATTTATATCCTAATAAAAATTGGGGCTGGCAATGCAAATGGTTTTGGATGTTCAGAGCTAGGCCAAGTCAGAAATATGGCTTGACAAGCCATGTCAGACTGCTAATGTGTGTAAAGTCAGTGTGTTCTCTTTGTGAGAGTTATGAGCCAGGAACGCTAGTTGCATATCGCAACAGACTCATCCACCTGACCAGATACAAAAGGTGATTTGAATGGCTGCAGATCTAAAACCTGGATTTGCACTCAAACTGCATAAGCACAAACAGAATTTTTTTTAAAGTTTGTTTATTATTAGTCACAAGTGAAGCTTACGTTAACACTGCAATGAAATTACTGTGAAAATCCCCTAGTCGCCACACACTCCGGCACCTGTTTGGGTACAAGGAGGGAGAATTTAACACAGTCAATACATGTCTAATAGGTGCATTAACCTGAACAGGTGCCAGAATGTGGTGACGAGGGAAAATTCACAATAACTTAATTACAGTGTTAATGTGAGCCTTACTTGTAACTAAAAAATAAAAAAAAACTTTTTCAGATATGGGAGAAAACTGGAGCACTGAGAGGAAATCCATGCAGACATGGGGAGAATGTGCAAACTCAGCATAGACAGTGACTCACGCTGGAAATCGAACCCAGATCCCTGGGGTGCTGTGAAGCAAGCAATACTAACCACTCTGCCAACACGCTGCTCTTTTTTTCCACATTACCGCACAGGCCCTCCAAACCTGAACTGACCAGGCTGCCCATTTGAATTAAGGATGCTTGTTCAGAATTTCGTTTGGATGTGGGGAGAGAAGGACTGTGGCCTAAGCAACGTGACTAAAACTGGCCTGCGAAGAAGTGGTGCACGTTAGTGTTCTCCTGTCACACTGCCTTTTATCCCCAAGAACATGGGGTTTAACAGCAATTGGATAAAGATGCAACAAAGAAGAGGGCGAGTACAGCATCCAATTCACACAGCAAACACAGCAATTAACCACAATCTGTATTCCTACAACTTCTTTAATAACAGGATATTCCATGGTGCTTCACAAGAAAGTTATCTGGCAAATTCTGCTTGAGAATGCTTCCTCTTCTACTTAGTGTTAAATCTGCTGCCTCACAGTGCCCGGAACATGGGTTTGATTCCCAGCTTGGGACATTGTGTGGAGTCTGCACACTCTCCCCATGTCTGCGTGGGTTTCTGCCAGGTGATGAAAAATGCAGGGATTGGCCATGCTGAATTGTCTCTGTGTTTCCGGGCAGGTGCAGAAGTTAGTCACTAGGGTAATTTCATAATAACTTTATTGCAATGTTAATGTAAGCCTACTTGTGACACTAAATTAAAACAAAAAATTTGAACTCGTTTTCCCCTTAAATATATCGGCTATTTGCCTCACTTGCTCCAAGCACTAGCAAGTCCATCTTCTCATTGGAAGAGGTAGGTTTTTTCCAGTAAAGTTTTTGATGGGAAGTGAGAGGTGGGGAGGTATCAAGGGAGAATTCAAGAGGTTAAGACCTGGAGACATGGCCATCAGTGGCAGGACAGATATGTTTGGGGGGCGGGGGCGTGGGGGGAGGTGGTGCAAACAAGGGGCCAGAGCCTGAAAGGGTGAACATGAGGAGAAGTGGTCTTGCCCTTTCTCGGTATACCACAGCGTTGCTTTAGTCTCTTTGTAATCTTTATTTGTAGTATATTCAAAGGGCAGTGCAGACTGTCCTTTTTAAATTGCTGTATGAAAGCCACCTCATTGTTATAATCCTGATTATCTGCCTTTACAATCTCATGTGATTCCAAGTCAAATTTGGATAATGCTACTGTGAAGCACCTAAGCCTGTTTTACTACATTAAAGGTGCTATATAAATGCAAGCTGTTGTTGAAATAGGATGGTTTAAACTTGAACAATATTACAACTTGTTGGTGATGCGGCCCCTGTCTCAGCAGCAGATGTTGGGCCTGTCAGATAGATATATGTTATATACATATATATATATATACTGTTTTCCAGACGGGAAATCATCAGGCAGAGCTTCTGGGAGACCTAGACAGAATGGACATAGAGAGGATGTTTTCACTAGTGGGAGAGGCTAGAACTCAAGGGCACAACCCCAGAGTGGAGGGACACTTCTTTGAAACAGATGAGGAGGAATTTCTTCAGCCAGAGGATGGTGAATCTCTGGAACTCTTTTGTTGCAGAAGGCTGTGGAGGCCAGGTCATTGAGTGTCTTTCAGGCAAGATAGATAGGTTCTTGTTCAATAAGGGGATCCGGGGTTACGAGGAAAAGGCAGGAGAATGGGGATGAGAATCATATCAACCTCATTCTGCTCCTGTATCTTATGATCTTCCCACTTCTAATTGTTATCCGGTGGCTCCTATTGTGTGATGCTACCCGTAGTTGAATAGCATGCACTTGTTAGCTATGATGACTCACGTAGAGTCCTACAGTGCAGAAGCAGGCTATTTGGCCCATCAAGTCAGGACTGCTGCTATCCCACCCTATCCCCATGCATTTACCCTAGCTAGCCTCCTGACACTAAGGGGCAGTTTAGCAAGGTTGATAAACTGACCCATACATCTTTTGTAATGTGGAGGGGAACCAGAGTATCTGAAGGAAACCCACAGGGAGAACGTGCAAATTCCATGCAGAGAGTGACCCAAGCCGGGAATCGAACCTGTGTCCCTGGTGCTGTGAGGTAGTAGTGCTAATCATTGAGCCGACCGTTCACATGAATTAATTTAGGGGCTATGGAGGGGAGAGTGATAGAATGTGCCCTCCCCTGGCCAGCAGCAGCACTTTCAGTAGGTGTTGGGACTAAGAAAAGGAAAGCTCAACACTAACCCACAATCATAATCCATTCCACTTTGGCTCACCTTTCCCTCGGCTGGTCCAGCTCTTCGACATTGACGAGAGAACCATAAATGCATGCTTTTTATTTACTGCTGATGTAATTCCTCAAGTGGCAATAAATCTGGTGTTGTGAATTGACATGGGGCGCGCTGTATCAGATGGACAAGTCCTCTGATGTACAGATGTGGTGCCTATGTTTGTTTAAGATTAGCTCTCGATGACTGTGGTGTCTGTGAGATGTAATCCATCACCAGGGGGGAAGAGTTTCTTGTCTTGCAGTTAAATAACTCACCTATAGTATTTAACTGCTAATTGTGACATGTGGACAAAAAGAACCCACAAGTGAGTCTGCATTGCACACGTTCTGATGTGTTTTATTTTTTAATTTAAAGTCATGGTGTTACTGAAAACAAAATTCCTGTGTGTTAACTGGGGCCAGAGTGGGGAAAGCCAGAATGCTGTGGCCAACTTGGTGAAAAATAGATCCTTCATTTCTTTAATCAAATATCTTCTTAAATAGCTCGAAGCTGCATTTTTGAGATCTATTCTGAATTCTTTGCGCAGCTGGGTGGGTGCGCAATGATGGACAGACTGCCACAGGATAGATTCAGAAAGAATATTTCGGATGGTGGGGGAGACCAGAACTAGGTGGGAGGGGCTTATAGTTTGAGGATAAGGGATAAACCTTTTAGAACTGAGGTGAGGAGAAATCTCTTAACTCAGAGGGTTGTGAATATGTGGAACTCACTGCCGCAGAAAATACTGAGACCAAAACGTGTGATTTCAAGAAGAAATTAGATGTAGCTTTTGGGGCTAAAGGGATCAAGGGATATGGGAAGAAGGGGAGGAGAATCAGGTTATTGAATTTGATCAGCCATGGTCAAAATGAATGTTAGAGCAGACTCGAAGGGCTGAATGGCCTACTCCTCCAGTGTTGCCAGATTGAATTGACTCCCCTATACTTGCAAGGCTGTTTTGATTTGTATGGAACTTTCGGATGATTGGGAACATGCAGTAGAAGTTGTAGTGAATTTTGAAGGTCCTTCACTAAGGTGCCACATAAGAGACAAATGGCTGGGGTCAGCGCAAGTGGAATTGGAAAAAATAGCAGCCTGGATTGCTGACGAGCTCAAAGGCAGCAAGCAGAGAATGGGGAGTTCTTGCCACTTGCATCCTGTTGTGTGCTGAAATCTGTCCTCACCAGCTCCCCATCTCACTCCACCTCTGCAAACTCCACAACTAGTAGCCCTGCTTTTACTACTTTTGGCACAGTGGCACAATGATTAGCACCAGTGCCTCACAGGGACCTAGATTTGATTCCCAGCTTCAGGCACTATCCATGCAGAGTCTGCAAGTTCTCCCCATGTCTGCATGGGTTTCCTCCACGTGCTCCGGTTTCCTGCCACGGTCCAAAGATGTGTAAGTTAGGTGGATTGGCCATGCTAAATTGCCCTTTAATGTCAGGGGATTAGCAGGGTAAGTATGAGGGGTTACGGGAATAGGGTCTTGTGGGATTATGGTTGGTGCAGATTTGGTGGGATTCCATGGCGACTCCGATCTTCCAATCAACCCCTCCTCCTTGCCACTTCAATTGAAAGATCTGAAATAACTCTGTCGATTTTAGTTGGATTAAAGGTATCGATGTCATGTGGCTTAACTGTGACTTGAATAGAAGATGCTCAAGGGGGCAAACAATCCCATCCTACCCTCTCAAGTTCTGTTCCCCGGCCTCCCCAATTTTTTCTTTTCCCCGCCTCTTAACTCCTCCTCAGCCTTCTCACTCTAACCAGGCTTTCTATACTGGTTGTATAATCAAGATTGAGCCTATTTGTGAAATGCCTTCTTTTAGGATTGAAAGACGCCCAGTAGGTTCTGTATTGAGAATATACCAGTGTATCCACAGAGCTGTTACACTCAACATACTTAAAACAGAGCGTAAAAATAAAATTTTCCCTTTTTAATCCTCTTCCTGAGTGTAACCATCCTTTCTTTGGAACCTGTTTGCATGGGAATCAACTCTCCCCAAGGGGCCTGTTTTAATATTCTTTCAGGGATGTGGGCACCACTGGCAAGAACGAAATTTGTTATCCATCCTTAATTGCCCTTGAACTAAGTGCAGTTAAGATTCGGCCACATTGGTTTGTGGAACATAGGTGTTGCTAGCTGGCCAGCATTTATTGCCCATCTCTAGTTGCCCTTGGAGGATAACTGCGAATCAACCACATTGTTGTGACTCTGGAGTCAAACATAGGTCAGATTGGGTAAGGACGGCTGATTGCCTTCCCTAAAGTACAAGCAGGTTTACGTTCCCCTTGCAATGAAGTTAGTGTGAAAAGTCCCTAGTGAATTAGGACTCCTTAGTGAACCAGATGGTTTTTACAACAATCAGTAGTTTTATGGCCACCATTATTGAGATCAACTTTCAATTTTAAAACTAAGTTTAAATTTCATCCTGTGCCATGGTGGGACTTGAACTCCTGCCCCCAGACAGTCTTCTGGATCACTAGTTCAGTGAGTTTACCACTCCTTTTTCACATGAGACACCAGATAGAGAGCGTGGAAGGGTGGTCATTCAGGAAGGCCATCTTTGCTAAACCTGCTCATGCCCTTCTGGAGCAGGTTAGGGTATAGTGATTGGGAGCAGAGACCCTGGCTCTTCCACCCTCGCTCAAGGGCATCACAGTAAGTGGATGATGATGTAAACTTCCAATTTGGCACAGATGAAGGTTCAAACTGGATGATGCGCCTTATCGCTGGCTTTCTATTCCTTAATGCTCTTGGCTAGCAAAAGTCTCATCATTCCTTTTTTAAAGTTTATTTATTAGTCGTAAGGCTTAAGTTAACGCTGCAATAAAGTTACTGTGAAATTCCACTAGTCGCCACGCTCTGGCGCCTGTTCGGATCAATGCACCTAACCAGCACTTCTTTTGAGTGTGGGACGAAACCCACGCGGACATGAGGAGAATGTGCAAACACCACACAGTGACCCAAGCCGGGAATCGAACAGGTCCCTGGCACTGAGAGGCAGCAGGGCTAACCATTGTGCTATCCCATTTCTCAGTTCAAAATGATGTATTGAGTAAAATTCACTGCAAGTGTGAAGAAGTGCTTTCAAACTTCACTCCTGACTAATGTGGCTCGGATTTTTAAAGCCATGTCCACTTGTTCTAGTCTTCCCCCGCCAACAGGAAAGACTTGACCTACTCTCCTCAACTTTAACCTTCAATATTCCAGGAGATGTCCTAGTAACACAGGGTCCTGATACCATTTTGATAGAACTTTGCTAAGTTCCTTCCCAGTCTGCAGTCAATGAGCAAAGAACAAACTTTCCTTTCCAAAGCGCCTTTCGTAACTTAGAATCATAAAAACCTTACAATACAGAAAGAGGCCATTTGGCCCATCAAGTCTACACCGACCACAATCCCACCCAGGCTCTACCCCCCATATCTTTATATAGTTATCCACTAATCCCTCTAACCTAGGCATCTCAGGACACCAAGGGCAACTTTTAGCATGGCCAATCAAACTAACCCACACATCTTTGGAATGTGGGAAGAAACCGGAGCACCCGGAGGAAACCCACGTAGACATCGGGAGAACATGCAGATTCCACACAGACAATGACCCAAGCCGGGAATTGAACCCGGGATCCCTGGAGCTGTGAAGCAGCAGTGCTAAACACTGTGCCACTGTACCGCCCTTGACCTCAGGGCATTTAAACCACTTTCCTACCATCGTAGCTGTAATTGATGTAGTAACGCGGGTTTGTAAAGCCTTTGTGTGAAAGATTGTTAACGTTTGTGTCATCTTCAGCTCTGAGGCCTGGAGTTAGGAGCAATAATGTTGTACTTGCTGCTTCCTTTTTAGATGTTTACTGCACAGAACCTTTCCGAATTCCCTTTGCCGGCAAAGTGGAATTCTGCTGCTTCGACAAGACGGGAACTCTGACGAGTGACAACCTGGTTGTCAGAGGGGTCGCGGGACTCAGGTGAGCATTGCTTCCCGGGGCACAGCAGCAACCTTTTCTCCCTTTCTTTGCCTGTCCCATTCCCGCTTGCACCTCCTCCTTCTCCTTGTGCGTTCCTCCAGTTCTGACCACTTCCCATCCACGGTTTTCATTCTCACATCAATTGTGTGTTCAGCTCAAAGTTCAGGGAATCTCCTCCCTTAAGCTCTTCCCCAGTCTGTGCCTCTCTCCTTTTAAAGTGCTCCTAACCCCTGATAAAGCTTTTGGTCACCTTTGACACAATGTTACATCCTTTTTATGCTCCTGTGAAGCTCCTTGCGATGATGTGGAGATGCCGGCGTTGGACTGGGGTAAAAACAGTAAGAAGTCTCACACTACCAGGTTAAAGTCCAACAGATTTATTTAGTACCACAAGCTCCCAGGAGCGCTGCTGAAGGAACAGTGCTGCAAAAACTAAATATACCAAATAAACCTGTTGGACTTTAACCTGGTGTTGTGAGACTTCATGTTATGATACAGTTGTATAAAACATTGATTAGGCCACATTTGGAATACTGTGTCCAATTCTGGTCGTCAAACTATCAGAAGGACTTGGAGGCTTTGCAGAGAAGGCGAAAAAGAGTTTACCAGGATGTTGCCTGGTATGGAGAGTATTAGCTATGAGGAGAGTGACTAAACTGGGATTATTCTCTCTGGAAAGACAGAGGCTGAGGCTAAACCTGATGGAAGTTTTTCAAATGATGAGGGGTGTGGATAGGGTGAACAGTTGGAAGCTTTTTCCCAAGGCAGAAATGAGAATTACAAGGCGGCACATCTTCAGGGTAAAGGGTGAGAGATTCAGTGGAGATGTGTTTGGGGGGGGGGGGGTGTCTGGAATGCATTGCCAAGTGAGGTGGTTGAGGCAATTAACGTTAGTCACATTTACCTTGAAAGGCATATGAACAGATGGGGAGCAGAGGAACATAAGCAGTTGTTTTAGACAGGTAAACATGATCGGTGTAGGCTTGGAGGGCCGAATGGCCTTTCCTGTACTGTTCTTTGTTCTTACTGTGCCTCTTGCAATGGATTACTCCATTATAGGTGCTATATAACTGAAAGTTGCTGTTGCTTTTGCACAGCAAATCATATGACGTGACTACTTGGGAATGCCCTTCGATCTCTCCCTTCATTATTGTGTATCCAGTAAAAAGATGGTTTCACTTGCCTTCCAATTCTTCTTCTCCCTTCAAAGGAGGCTGCTGCCCGTGGTGCCCAGCTAAGTATGGGATCTTGCTGTGCATGCATCACCGTGGGAGGGCCGCGTCACGTCCCACATGCTGTGCTGCCTGACCCCAATGCCCTCTCCCAACACTCAACACATTGACACCCGCCCCACCCTAACAGCACCCTGGGCATACCTGCATCTCACGGACTGCAGTGGTTCAAGACGACGTCTCACTGCCACCTTCCTGAAGGGAAATGGGGATGGACAATAAATGCTGGTCTTGTCAGCAATACTGCATGTAATAAGTAAAAAGAAGCTTGGAAAGCCCAGTGTTTGTGATGAAGTTGGAAGTAGTCAGCTGTATAGTTAGACGCGAAAGATTGTGCTCAGTTTCGTTACGGAGTCAAAACCCATGTTGTGCTCTAGGGTGAATTATCGAATTTGTTTAATGTAGAAGGCTATTCAGCCCGTCACGTCTGCAGTAACTCTATCTGACAGAGTATCATGCCTAGGTCTTTTTCCTCTCCACCCTATCCCCACAATCAATGGTATAGTGGTTAGCACTACGTCTGGGACCCAGGTTTAATTCCTGGCCTTGGGTCACTGTCTGTGTGGAGTCTGTATGTTCTCCCCATGTCTGCATGGGTTTTCTCCAGATGCTCCAGTTTCTTCCCATTGTCCAACGATGGTCAGTTTAGGTGGATTGGCCAGGCTAAACTGACCCTAGTATCAGGAGGGTTAGGGAATGGGGCCTGGGTCGAATGGGGTTGGTTCAGACTTAATGGGTTGAACGGTCTCCTTCTATACTTTAGAGATTCTGTGATAACCCCACACATTTACCATGGATAATTCATTTAACCAACACATCTTTGGTCACTAAGGGACAATTTAGCATGGCCACTCCATCTAACGGGCACGTTTTTGAACTGTGGGAGGAAACACTGGAAGCACGTTGGAACTCCCCATGGACAGTGAGCCAAGGCCGGAATTGAGCCTGTGTCCCTGGCGCTGTGAGGCAGCAGTGCTGACCACTGTACCATTCAACCATCAACTGGATGGGCTGATGTTTTAAAAAGTAGTTCATTAGGCATGGAGGCAGGGCCCATTTTATTTTGCCTTTGAGAAGTTAGTGAACCACTGGTTTCCTCGGCAGAGAGAGATTTGGAAGCAGTTAAAGATTGGGCGTATTTCTGAGGGCCTGGAGTCACTACACCAATCTGTTACAGACTCACCATCCCAATGCTATTTTTATTCAAGATTCTTTATTTGATTGCTGGAGTTCAAATTTAAATAGTCCACACCTTTGGATGGTTAAAGATTATTTATTAGTCATGACTAGGTTGGCATTAACACTCAGTGAAGTTACTGTGAAAGTCCCCTAGTAGCCTGTTCAGATAACACTGAGGGAGTATTTAGCACAGCCAACCGTCTTTCAGGAGGGGAACAGGAGCACTTGGAGGAAACCCAGGCGGACACAGGAAGAATGAGACAGTACAGACGGTGACCCAGGCTGGGAATTGAACCCAAGTCCCTGGCACTGAGGCAGCAGAGCTAACCACTGTGACACCCATATAATTACTGTGTTACTGATCCCCCAGCTGGGAAGTTGTCGTAGTGGAAGGCGTGACGGTCAGGTCACTGGGCTAGTAATCCAGAGATTCAGGGGACATGGGTTCAAATCCCACCACAGCAACTAGTGGAATTTAAATGAAGCTAGCTTCCATAATGGTGACTGTGAAACTGAAAGCCCATTTTATACAGGGTAAAGATATAGAACATTACAGCACAGAACAGGCCCTTCGGCCTTCGATGTCGCGCCGACCAATATAAAAAGCAATGACCCTCCAAACTAAACCATTCCCTTCTCTTCCATATACTTATCAACTAACCTCTTAAACGCCACCCAACTTGGCGCATCTACAACTGCTGCAGGCAGGGCATTCCACTCCCGAACCACCCTTTGGGTAAAGAACCTACCTCTGATATCCATCCTATAACTATCACCCCTTAATTAAAAGCTGTGTCCCCTCGTGCTAGCTTTCTCCATCCTAGGAAAAAGGCTATCACTGTCCACCCTATCTAAACCTCTAAATCATCTTATATGTTTCGATTAGGTCCCCTCTTAGCCGCCTCCTTTCTAACGAAAACAACCTCAAATCCCTCAGCCTCTCTTCATAAGACCTGCCCTCCATACCAGGCAACATCCTGCTAAACCTCCTCTGTACCCTCTCCAATGCCTCCACATCTTTCTTATAATGTGGGGACCAGAACTGCACACAATACTCCAAGTGTGGCCGCACTAGAGTTTCGTACAGTTGCAACATGAACGTTGCGGCTCCGAAATTCAATCCCCCTACCAATAAAAGCTAAGACTCCGTATGCCTTCTTAACAACCTTATCGACTTGACTGCCTACTTTCAGGGATCTATGCACAAATACACCAAGATCCCTCTGTTCATCAACAATATTAAGAATCCTACCATTAGCCCTATACTCTACACATTTATTATTCCTGCCAAAGTGCATTACCACACACTTTTCCACATTAAACTCCATTTGCCACCTCTCGGCCCAGCTCTGCAACTTGTCCACGTCTCTCTGCAAACTATAACACCCCTCTTCACTATCTACCACTCCACCGACTTTAGTGTCATCTGCAAATTTACTAATCCATCCTTCAATACCTCATCCAGATCATTTATAAAAATTACAAACAGCAGGGGCCCCAAAACAGACCCCTGAGGTACAACACTTGTCACCGAACTCCAAGATGAATATCTCCCATCAACCACCACCCTCTGTCTTCTATCTGCTAGCCAATTCCTAACCCAATTAGCTAAATCACCCTCTATCCCATAAATCTGCATTTTCTGCAGAAGTCTTCCATGGGCCACCTTATCAAACGTCTTACTAAAGTCCATATATACCACATCAACTGCCTTACCCCCATCCACCTCTTTGGTCACTTTTTCAAAAAACTCAATGAGGTTAGTAAGGCACGACCTACCCTTCACAAAACCATGCTGACTATCCCCAATCAATTCATTTCTCTCTAAATAACGATAAATCCTATCCCTAATAATTCTCTCCAATACTTTGCCCACAACAGAAGTAAGACTCACTGGCCTATAATTCCCTGGAAGGTCTCTCTTCCCCTTCTTGAACAATGGGACCACATTCGCTATCCTCCAGTCCTCTGGAACCACACCCGTAACCAACGACGACCTGAAGATCAGAGCCAGAGGCTCTGCAATTGCCTCTCTTGTCTCCCAGAGAATCCTAGGGTAAATCCCGTCCAGCCCAGGGGACTTATCCAACTTCAAACCCTCGAATATCTAGCACATCCTCCCTATCTACTTCAATAAATATCTGCTGTCCTTACCTGGTTTGGCCAATGTGTGACTGCAGACCCACGGCAGTGTGGCTGACTCTTTACCGTTCATAAATGGCCAAAAGATCAAAGATAGTTTAGGATGGGCCCAGCCAGCAACACCCACGTCCCATGAAAGAATTAAAATCAAAGGTGCTTTCAGAGGAATGTAGTTTGTTGATTTCATTGTCTTCTGGGTACTTTGCCTCAATTCTTCAGAGAACTTGAAATCTCACCTCTTTCTTTCCCCCTTCCCTTCACCTGCCTTTATTCAAAGGAAAATAACTCCAACTTATCCAATCGCTCCTCAAAGCTAGACTTTTCTAGCCCTGGCAACATTTTTGTAAACCACCTCTGCATTCTCTCCAGAGCAATGACATTCTTCCTGTAACGTGGTGACCAGAACTGCACAGAATACTCCAGTTGTGGCACGTGTTTTATACAATTCCAACGTTATAGTCTTATTTTTACGTACTATTCCTCTGCCAATGAAGGAGAACATTCCATCTACTTTCTTCACAACTTTACCTTTAGGGTTCTGTGTACTTGTACGCCAAGGTCTCAGTATACCACCCTCCTTAATATATTCCCATTACTGCATACTCCCTTAAACCTTTTAATCTCCATAGCTGAATTACTTCACTCTTAAAATCTATCTGCCATTTCATTGCCCACTCCACCAACCCATCAATGTCACTTGAAGATTATAGCTAACCCCTACACTGTCTACTATTCGACAATCTTTGTGCCATCTACCGATTTCCCAATCACGCACCCACGTTCATGTCCAAATTGTTAATATCTAACACAAACAGCAAGAGTTCCCACACCGAGCCCTGTGGAACACCACTTGAAGCAGCTTCCCATTCATAAGGACATTACCCCTTTGTTTCCTGATACTGAGCCAGATTTTGATCCAGTCTGCCACGTTACCCTGTATCCCATTGGCTTTTACCATGTTGGCCAAAGTTAATTCTGTTTTTAAATAACACGGTCGCCTCCAATGATTCTGAAGCTGCGAATTACTGCAAAATATCACCCTTTTGATTAAACTGAGGAAGGAGCCATTATGTTGGTGAGTTGGTCGGCAATTGTTGTATCTGCTTCCTGTCACACAGCCACAACTCTGGCTATTGTTCCAAAGAGGAGGATATCATTCAGCCTTGCTGCAATGGAAATGAAAAATTCACTTCAGGCCCTTTAGTATTATGTCATGGACTTTTCTCCTACCCCAAAGTATTCAGACGGTCAAAGCCCTGTGATCTGGGAGAGGAGGCTAGCGTGAGCACGGCGCTTTTGTTCCAAGGACACAAGTGCAGATACTCCCTCTGCATTAGGTCAGGTTTATAAGGGGTAGGGTGAATGATGTCTGAGGGCATTAAGCCAATCTTGGATCTCCATCTAGCTGCTCACCCACGTCAACTTGCGGGTGGGGGAAGCTGTGGTCAAAACCTGCGGTCGGTGTGTGCAGTGGTCAAGACCTGTGGCTGGTGTGTGCAGTGTGGTCAGAGCACAGGGTTTAACCTGTTTGCAGGATTATGCAGCGTGGGCCATCTTTAATCACAGCTCTCATTTTTCCCCAGTCTTGTCCTCTTTAAAAATCCCGACTGCTCAGTGTGAAGTGGGCACTGATGTCCATGCACTGGCCTTTGCCAGCTTCCACTATGTACTTTTACTGAAAATCCATGTCATTGAACAAATTCTGCTGTTGAAAATATTTTTACTAGAGGTCATTTACCAGTGTCAGGTGACGAGGCCTTTTTTAAGTATGAACCTGCTGCTCAAGGTGAGGGGTATGGGTGCTGGAGAATGGGGTACTATCTGATTGCTGTTCTCGCGTATATCCAAGGTGTGTGTTGAAACAGCAAAGTTCACTCTACACTGTCGCCATCAAACACTCCCAGGACAGGTACAGGAGGGGGTTAGATACAGAGTAAAGCTCCCTCTACACTGTCCCCATTAAAAACACTGTCTTGTAGGGTCACAGATCGAGTGCAAAGGGCCGAATGGCTTACTCCTAATTTGTAAGTAATCTTTCCTCCGATCTGTGCAGGTAGATTTAGAAAATGTCAGCAACCAGTGTCCTGGGACATCTGCATTACCAGCACCCCGTTCGGTGAAGCGACTCTATTCATTTCATGGATTGAGTTGCTTCCCGCTGGCCTCCTGCCCTGTTTGTGGCCCTCCCTTGCTGTAGAAATAACAAATCCCCAAAAGATTCCTGTCTTGTCCAGAATAACCGTTGACAGAAATAGTCACATTTTAATATGCAGGTTGTTTTTTTTCATGGTCTACGGTGACCTCTAGAGAGCTGTTTTGAAATTGCAGGCTATACAGAAATGAAGCTACAGTGTTTTAACACAGAACATAATTTGCACACAGTTGTCTTTTATATGTATTTTAAAAAAGAAGCTTATAGCGATTTGATTGTTAACCTGCATTCACTTTTAGTGAGCTGGGCTCTGTACATTGTTTTGTTCTTCCGGGTTTGTCTGTAGCTAATTGACACGGTTAGCCAGGCCACCACCCTTCAGTATCTCTCCGCCTGGGTGGGGCTGAGTTGACCTAGTTTCATTCTTGTTGGTAGCACCCCCTCAACTCAAACTCAGTATGTGTGAACTGCAGTAGATGAAAGCAGAGATGTGTGGCTGGCACCTCAGTGTAGTATTGCACAGTGGTTAGCCCTGCTGCTCTCTCAGCGCCAGAGACTTGGGTTCGATTCCCGGCTTGGGTCACTGTGTCTGTGTGGAGTCTGCATGTTCTCCCTGTGTCTGTGAGGGTTTCCTCTGTGTACTCCAGTTTACTCCCACCCTCTGAAAGAGGGACTGGTTAGGGTGCATTGACCTGAACAGGGGTTGGAATGTGGCGATTAGGGGAATTTCACGGTGACTTCATTGCAATTTAATGTAAGCCTTACTTGTGGCTAATAAATTTTAAAAATGTTAAACATTGACGGAAGATGGTGTCTTTCAGAGAGTCCACCCACTCTCTCGAGTGGAACTGAAAGATGCCATGGCAATGTTTGAGAGAGCAGCAAAGTTATCCTGAGGCCTCTCCCACCACCATAGGGATCAAGGATGACTTTCATTCCTTTCTGGTTCAATGGGTTGGGTGATAGACTCTCTCACATACAGGATGGGGTACTTAAAGGCTAAATGAATTGTTTGGAGACCAGTGTGTACACTCTGCATTAACTTTGTCTTTGTCCCCCACCCCCAGCCAAGTTTCTCTGTGAGTTCTCTTGATGCCTCCCTGCACGTGTCTTCTCCAGTTTGGTCAGTCATAAGCCAGGGTCTCCCCTGAGTTGGCAAGTGATGTTTGACCTCCTGAGAGATGTTTTGAGGGCCTCCCCACTCATCCCTCAAATCAACATCACAGAGAGGGAATATCTGATTAGTATCACGTTGCTGTTTGTGGGAGTTTGCTGTGTGGAGATGA
Source organism: Sphyrna mokarran (assembly GCA_024679065.1). Taxonomy (NCBI): domain Eukaryota; kingdom Metazoa; phylum Chordata; class Chondrichthyes; order Carcharhiniformes; family Carcharhinidae; genus Sphyrna; species Sphyrna mokarran. Next base: position 5,202,971 of record JAGIQG010000035.1, on the reverse strand, counting down.
CTGGTTAGTTTTCATGTGTACGCTGATGATATCCAGTTCTACGTCACCAACACCCTCACCTCACAACTCCTCCACAGTATTAAACTTATCAGCCTGCTTGTCCACAATCCCATACAGAGCGAGTAGAAATTTCTCCAAATTAAATATTAGGAAAACTGAAGTAATTGTTGTTGATGGTGGCGTAAGCTCTTCCCTAACTGCCAACTCCAATTCCCCCATTCTCCCTTTCTCTGGCATCTAGCTGCGACTGTGTGCAATATGGTATTAATGCAGATTGTGAGATGAGCTTCAGATTTTATAACCGGAAAATATGACTGCCTATTTCCACATCCACAATATTGTCTGACTTGTTGCTAAAACACAACCATCATTCCTTTGCTTGTTGATTTACTTTGGCTCCAAACAAATCTGTCCTCGGCTTTGCCCCACCCTCCCCCACCTCGACCCCCGACCCACACAATTTCATAGCCCTCGCATACCTGCAGTCTCCTAATTCTGGCATCTTGAGCAATTTTAACTGATCCAGCATTTGGAATTACCAAAGTTTGGGAATTCCTCTCTACCTCTGCTCCTTTTAAGATGCTTCTTAATCTACCTACAGTGGGGAAGTAGTCACTGGACTAGTAATCCAGAGTAATTCTATGGGGGACTCAGGTTCGAACCTCACGGCAGACGTTGAAAATTACATCCAATTAAAGTTAAAAACCCAATGAAACTGTTGCTGATTGTTGTAAAAACCCATCTGGTTCACTAATGGGGAAAGAAATCTGCTGTCCTTACCCGATCTAACCTACATGTGATTCCAGATCCACAGCAATATGGTTGACTCTTAACTGACTGCTGAAATGGCCGAATGAGGCAGTCCATTCAAGGAATGGACGATAAATGCTGACTCACCTTGGGTCACAGTGCAGAGTCTGTACATTCTCCCTGTGACTGCGTGGGTTTCCTCCCACAGTCCAAAAGACATGCTGGTGGGGTGCATCGACCATACTAAACTTTACCTTGGTGTAACCCAGTGGAGGTGGTGTGGTGACTAGAGGATTTTCACGGTAACTTAATTGCAGTGTTAATGTAAGCCTATTTATAACACTAATAAATAAACTTTAAACTATTAGTTCAGTAATTTTGCTGCATCAAGACAGGTACAAGGTTGTAAAACTGAAGGCAAAAACAGCTGGCCCATACTCCTGACGCATGGACCTTGCTGCTAAGACAGTGAAACAAGCAGCTTTGCATTAGAGAGAGGGAGCTGAGTCCTTCTGTAAATACAGTTCCCAAACTCCATCACACACAAGCTGGATAAGAATGTGAGCATTACTCTGCAAAGCATTCACTGGATATGGGCATCGCTGGCAAGACTAGCATTTATTGTCCAAAAAACAATTTCTGCAGGGTAATCATTGTTGGCCTGACAAGAAGCTCGCATTCTGCGAAGTATTAAAATAGCCAAATGATGCAAATTCTGCTTCACCACCTCTGCATTGTCAGCTGCACTCCAGGAGTTGATAGGTTCTGTTACAGAATCTGACCAAACTCTGCCCACATTGCTGCCTTGCTAGCAAACACCTCTTCAATGTAAAGTGCACGCCTCAACAGTCTGGGGGAGGCGATGGCCTAATTGTATTGTCTGTAGGCTATTAATCCAGATACTCAGCTAATGTTCTGGGTGCCCGGGTTCGAATCCCACGGCAGCTGGTGGAATTTGAATTCAATTTTTAAAAAAATCTGGAATTCAGGTTCTAATGATGACCGTGAAACTGTTGTCAGAAAAATCTATCTGGTTCACTAATGTCCCTTCAGGGATGGAAATCTGCCATCCTCACCGGTCTGGCCTATGTGTGACTCAAGAGCCACAGCAATGGGGTTGACACTCAACTGCCCTCCCACAACAAGTGGGATGGACAATAAATGCTGGCCCAGTGAGTGATGTCCATGTCCTGTGATTGAATTTTAAAAAAAGTGAATATTCAAAGAGAGTAAAGCAGCAATGCAAAGTGTGCATGAGGTGGGGAAAAGAGTTGAGTGATATTCTCAAGGCTGACCAGTGACTCAAGTCTTTAACTGAAACATAATTCCATTTTGGTCATTTGGCTGTGAAGTTTTTTCTTGTTTAAATTGTGCAAAGTTGAAATGTTAAAACTCTGGATGGAAATCCTGCAGCCGAGCTGCTTGTGAAGTTGCTGCATTGAGAATGTCTTTCCTAAGATGATAAGACCTCCTCACCTTTTCAGGGATGGAACGACGTTGACCCCAGTATCAGAGATTCCCCTGCAGACGCACCGGGTGGTGGCGACGTGTCATTCGCTGGTGCAGATGGACGATGGGACATTGGTTGGTGACCCCCTTGAGAAGGCAATGTTAACCGCAGTTGACTGGACCCTCACGAAAGGTGAAAAGGCTGTTTTTGTATCTCTGTTAACATGGGGCTGTGAGGGTGGGTACGTTCTCCATTGTACTGTGGAGACAGCTGGCTATACAAGCCAAACGTTCAAACAAAAATGCTTTTCTAAAAAAAGAAATCAATTGTACACAAATGATTTCATCAGTGGTGCTTTGGTATTTATAATTGAAGTCATTAGCTGTTGCAGTTTTTAAACGGTAAAACTACCCTGTAACGTATAATTGCTAAATGAAATACAAGCCTTTTAATTGCAGGGGTGACTTTCCTCAACCCTATAAAGAAGGTGGCATTGCTGTATGACTTTGTGTGTCTGTATGTGTATGTGACTTGTTCTTAGCACTATCTGCCTCTACTGCTGTTCTCTTGTGCACTCAGTTCTCTCTCTCTTGTTTTTCTCTTTCCAGTCACTCCACCTGTGCTCTGAGCCTTTTCCTTTTATCTTTCTCTGTTCCTCCTCGTGTTAAATTTGGGACTTGCTGCATTTGTGTTCGACTTTGAAATCATTCTCAAACTCCACTGTTCCCCTAGTATTTTGCTTCCAGACTTAGTTCGCTTACCTCAGCTTTAGGAATGATGGTCCCTTAACTTAAAGCAGTCCAACTGTTTTTCCAGCCATGCTGTAAACCTGGGTGATTTGGAAAGATGTAGAAAATAGTGCATTAGTAAGCTATTTGGCCCTTTGAGCCTGCGCCACCATTCAATATGATCATGTACTTTCAGTGCCCCACTCCTGTTTTCTGCCCATAACCCCTTGAATCCTTTAGCCCCAAGGGCCACAGCTCCCGCTTGAACATATCTAACAAACTGGCCCCAACAATCTTCTGTGGTGGAGAATTCCACAGATTCACAACTCTCTCAACGAAGAAGTTCCTTCTCATCTCAGTCCTGAATGGCTTACCTATTATTCTTAGAATCTGACTCCTAGTTTTGCACTTCCCCAACATCGGGAATATTCTTCCCGCATCTAGCATGTCCAGCCCCATTAGGATTTTATGTTTCTATGAGGTCCCCTCTCATTCTTCTAAATTTCAGTGAGTACAAGCTCAGTTGATCCAACCTTTGTTCTTGACCGAACATGGCAAGCAAATTATTCACCAGTCCAGCCACCCTGTTCCACATCTAACATTAGTACCATGGAATATACGTTGAGGCAGAGCCTCTTTAAGGGAATGGCTCAGGTGACCCTAGGTGTGGGATGATTTGTCCTGGGGGAATGGGGGAGGGAGGAGCATGTCGGGATGGTTTGACATGTGGAGCAATATGAAATGTGTAGGCAACTGGGATCGAGCGAATCCTTTGAAGAGTACAGAGGATGTAAGAATAGAGTTGAGAGAGGAATCAGAACGGCGAAAAGGAACATGAGATTGTTTTGGCAGATAAAGCAAAGGAGAATCCAAAGAGCTTTTACAAATACATAGGGCAAAAGACTAACAAGAGAGAGTAGGGCCTCTTGTGGATCTGCACATAGATGACTTTGTTGATCCTTAAGAGATTGTTGAGATCCTAAATGAATATTTCTCATCAGTTTTTACTGTTGAGAAAAGCACAGATGTTAGGGAGATAAATAGTGATGTTTTGAGGAGTATACATTTACAGAGAAGAAGGTGCTAGAAGTCTTAAAGCACATCAAGATAGATAAATCCCTGGGACCTGATGAAGTGTCTCCCTAGACATTGTGGGAGACTAGAGAGGAAATTGTGGGTTCCCTAACCGAGATATCTGAATCATCGAAGGTCACAGGTGAGGTGCCTGAAGATTGGAGAGTGGCAGATGTTGTGCCTTTGTTTAAAAAGGACTGCAGGGAAAAGCCTGGGAACTACAGGCTGGTGAGCCTCACATCTGTGGTTAGTAGATTGATGGAAGGTATTTTGAGATACAGGATCTATAGGCGTTTAGAGATAAAAGGGCTGATTAGGGACAGTTGGCATGGCTTTGAGAGTGCAAAATCATGTCTCACAAATTTGTTTTTTGAAGTAGTAACCGAGAAAGTAGATGAGGGCACTACAGTTGACATTGTCTACATGTACTTTAGCAAAGCCTTTCACAAGGTACCGCATGTTGGGTTGTTGCATAAAGTTAAATCTTACAGGATTCAGGGTGAGGCATCTCAATAAATACAAAATTGGCTTCTTGACAGAAGCAAAAGGGCGGTCATAGAGAGTTGCTTTTCATACTGGAGATGTGTGATCAGCAGTGTTCCTCATGGATCAGTGTTAGCTCCACAGTGCTAACCACTGCACAACCGTGCCGCCCAATTAGATCTCCCACATTCTTCTAAACTCCAGCAAACAAAATCTTAAACTGCTCAGTCTGTCTTTATAAAACAAGTCCTTTCTCCCCAGAATCAATCTGATAAACCTTCTCGGAACCACCACTAATGCATTTATAATCCTCCCTCAAGTAAGGGGACTAAAACTGTGCAATTCTTCAGAATCTGTCTCCTCAATGCCCTCGACACTTCCATGGGATCGTACCTTGTGTATTATTCTTTTGTGCAGCATCTTTTTGCTCTTTCCTTGTAGCTCAAATTTCCGTTCTCTTTAGGTGCTTATCCAGTTCCCTTTTTGAAAGTCTGATTTGAATCCTGCTCTACAATACTTGTTGCATTTCAGACCCTGACTACTTGCTGTGTAAAATGGTTTTTCCTCATGACACCATTGGCTAATCACTTTTTATCGGTGCGTTCCAGTTCTCAACCTTTTTATCAGTGCAAATAGTTCCTCTCTACTGGATCTAGACTCGTGATTTGGAAAACCTCCATCAAATCTCCTTTCAAGCTTCCCTTTTCAAAGAAGATAATCCTTCTCCCACCCCTCTGTTCTGGAACCACTCTTGCTGACTTCTTCCCCCCACCCTCTCTTCTGCCGCCGCCGCCGCCTACCTCCCCCCCACCCACCCAAATCCTGTGTGTGTGTCTCAAGCATTTCACATTCTTCCTGAAGTGCATTACCCAGATATGGGAAAATTATGCCAATTGAGGCCAAACAGGTGTTTTTATAAAGTTTCACAACTTATTGGCTTTTGTATCCTGAGCCCTTTATAAAGTTTATTTTTAGTTGCAAGTAGGCTTATATTATAGTTACTGTAAAATAAAGCCACAATCCCACATACTTTATTGACAGCTTTCTCAACTCGCTGTATCATCTTCAATGACTTAGGCATACGTATCCCTCTGTTTCTGCACTTCCTAACCATGCACCCTTTATTTTAATATTACTTCCTCTGATATAGACTCTTGGCAGCCTGAGTGGAAGTGTGTGAAAGCCGAGACATAAATGCATGGTCAATTTGCATAGCTATTCTTGGAAATTCCCTCCCTAGGCAATCAGAATTAGTCCAGATCTCTCAAACCCTTGATTTACTGAATGTTACCTTTTAATACAAGGTAACCTTTGTGCATTTAGAGACAAACCCTTGTTCTTCCATGAAGGTATAGAGTGGCTTAGCATTCATCTGAGGAGCCAGTGGCCACTTTCCCCTCTCTGCCATAAGAATCATCTGAAATCCAATCTGTGTCTGTAAATGTGACCTCTTGTCCTCCAGGACCCAGTCTGCGGAAACATTTGAAATGTAATCATGAACCGGTTCCTTTATTTTTCTATAAACTTCATTCACATCGCTGATGGGACAACGCTTCTCTCAAGAAAACTTGCCAGAGACCAGTTACCAATTTTTGCCTGGAGTGTTAGAACATTCATTAGTTGCAACTTTGATTAGTGATCTAGATGTTACGGCTAAGTTTTGCAGGGAAACCTACGCAGACACCGGGCAGCTGAGGTGTTTTAGACTGGGAGTTAACCAGTGGTGGCATGATGGTTAGCTCTGCTGCCTCACAGCATCAGGGACCTGGGTTTGATTCCCGGCTTGGGTCGCTGTCTGTGTGGAGTCTGCACATTCTTCCCGTGTCTGTGTGGGATTCCCTGCAAAACTCAGCCATAACACCTACATCTTGATCATCAAACAAAGTCGTAAATAGTGAATGCCCTAATACTCTAGGGAACAATTGGTAACTGGTCTCTGGCAAGTTACCAATCGACACGCCACTTTCTATCTGGTTCAGTCAATTCTCAAAGGTAACCCATTGCGTGGTATCTTATGTCATCATCTCCGAGTAAACGTTCTTTGCCACTTTATCCTCACTCTTGGACTTGGTGAACCCTTGAGTCAGTTCTTAGAAGTCACAATGAGTGTTCCAACAAGTGCTCATAGAATGAATCAATGATTCCCTGGAGGAGCTTACCCCTGGGGCTGGTCATCCTCTGGGTACTTACCCAGTTCTAACTTTATCTTTTTTTTAAGGAGTTTGGAATTTGCTAACCTCCTCCCAATGTCAACATAGAGCCCCTGCCTTCAGTGAGCTGTTGAAGATCTGGGAAAGGGGTTACTAAGTGACAGTGCTTGCAATTAAAATAACTGACTCATTAAAAAAAAAAGCAGGGGGGAAACGAAGGAGAGAAATAAATATGAACTATGAATTGTGATCTTCAATCTGTTGCCTGAAAAGGTTGTGGAGTTGGATTCAGCAGGGACTTGCAGTTGAAGGTTATGAGGATAGCTGCTCTATGTAGTCCTGTTTTCTTAAAGGATGCCTGAGTGAATGTGCTGACAGCCTAATATTTTGAGGTCTTAACACTTTATAAAGCAGTTACTCTTATTAATAATAATAATGTTACCTTAATGTTAACAGTTTTATTGTTTTCTTCTTCAAGTGTGCAGTGTCGCAAAGACATTTCCAAATCAGCAGGATATAGTTTTGATAAGCCCATTTGTAAAAGTCATGAGTTTGCAGAAGAGTTACCAAATTCATTTTTTTTTTTAAAGTCTAATTGCCTTACTCGTTTATCTATTTCTATTCCTTAGATGAGAAGGTTTTTCCCAAAAGTATCAAATCGCAGGGTCTGAAAATCCATCAGCGATTTCACTTTGCCAGCGCACTGAAACGCATGTCAGTCCTGGGCTCGTATGAAATGATGGGCTCCACGGATCTCCAATACTTCAGTGCTGTGAAAGGAGCGCCAGAGACACTACGTAGCATGGTAAGGAGCTGCAGAGATATTGTGCAGCATGGTAAAGAGCAGTGCGTGGTGTGATGAGGGATGTCTGGGGGAGGGGGGTGGGGTGCAGGGCAGGGGAGTGTGGCACTGGGAGGGGTGGTGGCGAGGCATGGAGTGAAATGGGTCGGACTTGGAGCATAATCTGAAAAATAGATGTCACAGCACAAAGTCTTAACTGCTTCCCTCTCTTCAGTGCTCACCCCTGACCACAGTAGGTAAATTGTAAACCACAGTCGTTTACTAAGTGCATGGAATTAAAATAATTGGCTTAAAAAAAGGGAGATGATAGAACATTAGAACATTACAGCACAGAACAGGCCCTTCGGCCTTCGATGTTGTGCCGACCAATATAAAAAGCAATGCCCCTCCAAACTAAACCATTCCCTTCTCTTCCATATACATATCAACTAACCTCTTAAACGCCACCAAACTTGGCGCATCTACAACTGCTGCAGGCAGGGCATTCCACTCCCGAACCACCCTTTGGGTAAAGAACCTACCTCTGATATCCGTCCTATAACTATCACCCCTTAATTTAAAGCTGTGTCCCCTCGTGCTAGCTTTCTCCATCCTAGGAAAAAGGCTATCACTGTCCACCCTAAGGATGGGGGTGGAAGGGTGGAGAAAATGTAATGTGAATTGTGATCTGTAATGTGCTGCTTGAAAAGGTGGTGGAAGTAGATTCTGCAATAACTTGTAACTGAGGGCTATGGGAATAGCTGCTGTGTGTAGTCCTGCTTTTTTTTTAAAGGATGTCGGAGTGAACGTGCTGATGGCTGATATTTCGAAGTCTTGTGCTTTCTAAAGCACTTTACTCTTTGCTCCACAGTTGGGTCACGAAACAGCAGCTTGGGCTCGCTGACTTTACCTGCAAGGAATGGGATGTCAAAGAACAACACAGCACGGGAAACAGGCCCTTCGGCCCAACGAGCCCGCGCCGCAGTCCTAACGTCTTAATGACATATAGAGACCAATATAGGGACAATTTGTTACCCAATCAGCCTAAGAGCACATTTTTGGGATGTGGGAGGAAACCGGAGCACCCGGAGAAAACCCACGCAACCACGGGGAGAACGCGCAAACTCCCGCAGACACAGGCCCAAATCCATGTGTCTGCACAGCAACAGCGATAGTCTCTGAGCTGTCATGTTGCCCATCTGATGGTCCAGTTTAAGCATACACTAACGACGTGAAGCACTAGGCCACTCCTGAAGTAACATCCAGGAGCAGCCCTCACACGACCTGCCGAATGCACGTACCTTGTTGGTCAACAAGGTGGACCGAACAGCCTGTGGAAACAATTAAAATGTCCTCCACCCTTTGCCATTCTCTGAGGCCTTGGCCACGCGCGGGTGTTGACGCCATCTGTTGCTGTGATGCTTTTGGAATTTGAATCTTCATTTGATTTTATGCACCGTATTTGTGATTGGTTTCCAGTTTTCTGAGTGTCCCAGCCACTATGATACTGTCCATACTGCAATGTCGCGAGAGGGAGCACGAGTACTGGCTTTGGGATACAAGGAGATGGGGCATCTCAGTCATCAACAGGTAAAAATCTGCTTGGATATCTTGGCTTTCGCACCAGCGAAGTGTATGGGTAGCCACAGTGAATTGTACACTAATCACAAATAGCAATGTTATTGTGTTCATTACAGAATGCAACAGGGTTGTTTAACTGATTGAGTTCTGTTGAAAAATCTAGTCCATCCCAGTCGCCTACTTTATTCCCTGTACCTTCACTTTCCCCAAGTGCCTGTCCAATTCCCTTTTCAAATCGGTGATCATTTGTACCGTCCCCTTAGGTAGTGTGTTCCAGCTCATCGTCATTATTAAGAGAAAACAGGTCTGTCCCCATATAGAAAATGTGTTAAGATCCAAGTTTAAAAACTCCAGTGTTTTACAAAGCCCGTCTGAACAATAAATTTTGCATCTTGAATTAGGTTTGGAAAGGCATGATGGGTTTTGCTTCAGGTATGATTTAACAACCCAAACAAAGTTTATTTAAGAATATAGTTAACATCTATAGGAAGAAAAATAGCAATATCTTTTTATCAATTACAAACAAAATAGCCATAATAATGTATCAATCTTTAATTGTATAATAAAGCTATTTCAACAATCCATAACCTTTCATAGATAACACATTTTTCACAGGCTTAACGCATAGAACATAGAACACTACAGCACAGAACAGGCCCTTCGGCCTTCGATGTTGCGCCGACCAATATAAAAAGCAATGCCCCTCCAAACTAAACCATTCCCTTCTCTTCCATATACTTATCAACTAACCTTTTAAACGCCACCAAACTTGGCGCATCTACAACTGCTGCAGGCAGGGCATTCCACTCCCGAACCACCCTTTGGGTAAAGACCTACCTCTGATATCCGTCCTATAACTATTACCCCTTAATTTAAAGCTGTGTCCCCTCGTGCTAGCTTTCTCCATCCTAGGAAAAAGGCTATCACTGTCCACCCTATCTAACCTCTAATCATCTTATATGCTTCAATAAGATCCCCTCTTAGCCGCCTCCTTTCTAACGAAAACAACCTCAAATCCTTCAACCTCTCTTCATAGGACCTGCCCTCCATACCAGGCAACATCCTGGTAAACCTCCTCTGTATACCCTCTCCAATGCCTCCACATCTTTCTTATAATGTGGGGACCAGAACTGCACACAATACTCCAAGTGCGGCCGCACTAGAGTTTTGTACAGTTGCAACATGACGTTGCGGCTCCGATAACACAGTATAACTAAAATCTCAATTGACTGAAATTGAGACTTTTCAAAGCTGGCACTTTCCTTCTGGAAGGCAAAGCATTGCCTTGAGATAACCTTGAGAATGTCAACCGAACCGGGTGTGAGAGAGAGAGAATTCAGCTTCTCTCTTGCTTGATGTCTCTTCTAAAACTAAACTGCAACCTCAGAACACTCAAAATTGAAACTTTAAACTTACCGGAAAGCAAAAACTGTCTAAAAACACATGATCTTGTCTCCCGACAATGGAGGATCCTAAAGTAATTCCAGAGTAAACTCGAACAATCCCTCTTTAATACACCTATTTTGTTTAAACAATTAAAGGACAATTCCAGTCAAGTTGACAATTACATCACAAACTGAGCTGTAGAAATCATGTTTAAAAAGAAACCTTAAAGGGAGACTGATGTCACAAATGGAACATTCCATTTGCTGTCTTAATTATTTGCTGTACCTGCAAACTTAACTGCTTGCAATTTTGTGTACCCAGCTTCCTCTGTACTGCAGAGTTCTCTGCCAAAGCTGATATGTTCACATTTCCACTACATTATATTCCAGCTGCTAAGTTTTTGTCCAATTACTTATCCCTTTGCAAACTCCTTGTATCCTGTTCGCAATTTGCTCCCCAGACCTATCTGAGTTCGAGAACACATACCAATAGGGAGTCGAACCTGGGTCTCTAGCCTTAGAGACAATGGTGCTAACCACCATACCAGTCCCAAAATATAAACCAAAGTTTGTTCTTATTACAAATTGTGTTGACATTTGTAATGAAAATTTCCTTTGTGGACACAAAATCAAATTACAGTATGACCTCTGGAAGAGTGGGTGTAACACAGAGCAGTGTATTTTCCTAACCATTTCCATTACAAGTGGGGATGTAATGGGATTGGAGAAATGAGGGCAGAATGTAGAATGACACTCCCCAGTCCACTTATTTCTCGTTCTTCTCACTTGCCTACACACGGCATACCACAGGAGATCAGTCCTGGTAGATTTAAGGCAGACAGTCCTGGCCAATGAAATATTTTTCCATATGTTTCAAATTAGAGCTAATGTTGCTGTTTATTGGAATAGGCGACCTTGTGTTGATATTCTGTCTACTCTGGTAGTTCTAACGTGGTAAAGTTTATTATTGCCACAAGTAGGCTTACATTAACACTGCAATGAAGTTACTGTGAAAATCCCCTAGTCTCCACACTCTGGCACCTATTTGGGTACACAGAGGAGCAATTTAGCACGGCCAATTCAACTAACCTGCGCCTCTTTGGACTGTGCGAGGAAACCCACCCAGACGTGAGGAGAACGTGCGGACTCCACACACAGTGACCCAAGCCGGGAGTCAAACCCTGACGCTTCGAGGCAGCAGTACTAACTACTGTGCCACCCTGTGGAGACACACTAACCTAATCACAATAGATTAGTGCCATACCCAAGTGTTCAGAGAGGTTGTGTCTAACAGAATGTGAAGTTGCCTTTGTGCTTCTTGCCTATCATCTGGACTCTGCATTTCAGCCTTGTTCATGAGAGAGTTAAGTGCTGGTGCTGCTCCCAAATAAGATGTTAACTGTGAGAGCTATTGCTAATTTTGTCCCGGTGTGTCTTTCCTCTCGCTTGCCTCTCTCTCTCTCTCTCTGTCAGGTACGATCGATAACCCGCGAGCAACTGGAGTCGAACCTGAAATTCGCCGGCTTCATAGTCGTTTCCTGTCCCCTCAAAGCTGATTCAAAAGCAGTCATCAAAGAGATCCAGAATGCATCACATCAGGTAGGCATCCCTTCCAGTTAGACGGTGATTCCTGCAGTGATCTCTGCTCAGTTAGCTTGTTGGCTAAGTGGACCTGCACTCTGAAAAGTCATTAAGGTTCATCAGCAAAAGAAAAATCACTTTAGAAGATGCATTTACAGCGAGTTGAGACTTGAAGGGAGGTGGGCTTCAGGGGATCAAAGTATCAACCATGTGGTATAGCAACTCATCAATAGAGTTAGCTAATAGACAACCACTGACTGATTCTCCATCGAAAACAAATGGTTACAGCTCAGAAGGGGCCATTCGACCCATCATCATTCCCATACTCTCTCTGCACTAGTCCCAGTCCCCTCCCTGTTTTCTCTTTCCCCTGTTACCCTGCAATTTCCTTTCCTGTTCAGTTAAGTGTCCAATTGCCTTTTGAAAGTCGCAGTTGATTCTACCTCCGTGCATTTATGCAGTGCATTCCAAATCCTAAAACAGAAGGTTTTCCTCATGCCCTCCATCCTCCCACCGATGGGAATAATTTCCTCCTCTAACACTCGATTCAGACTCCTTATGGTTCTGACTGCCTCGTAGACATCACCTCTCAACCTTTCTGTTGCCTCAGGAAAACAGCGCTACTTTTGCCAATCTAACTGAAATCCGTCATCCCCATAATCATTCTTGTAACCTGCTCCACGACCCCTCTTAAGGTCTTCATAACCTTCCTGCAGTGCACAGCCAGAGTGCACTACTCCATCTGAGTAGTGCACTCTGAGTCCACTTCTCAATCTGTATTCTTTGTAACTTGTTTTTTTTTTCACTCTCTGCCTCTGTTCCTAAAGCCTGCCTACCTAACTAACTGGCTTCTCAAATTATCCTATCAATGGTTTGGTTGCATACAACCCAAGGTGCCCCTGCTCCTGCATCCCTGCATTCAGCGTTATAAGGATATTGCCTCCTCTTGTCCCTGCTGCAAGATGAATGGCTTCCCTGTATCAAATTTTATCTGCTACTTTCCTGCCCTTTCCAGCAGACTACCTTACCATTCACCTCACAGTTCGCAATCTTTTCCAAGTTTTGTCATATGCAAATGCCTCTAGAACATGAGTGACACTGGGACAATGTTAATCTCCAGGCAGATAAAAACTGGCTGTAAAGAACAGCTTCTGTCATTCATATTGCAAGTGTTTAATTAGATTGAGGAATCTGTTTTGTGATTCCACCCACTGGTCACTGTTTCACTCCATCTTATTCTTCCTTTAAACGTTTTCTCTCAATCCTGGTTGATTGGCCATCTATTGCTGTAACTCCCGCCCTGTCTCTTTCACTCCACTCCCCCTCCCTCCGTTCCCCCTCCCCTTCCTGAACCCATCTCTTCACCCTCTTGCTCATCCTCACTCCATTGTGCGAGTCTTCCTATGTTTCTGTCTGTGATCCCCTCCCCCTTTCCCTGTTTCTTTATCTCTCTCCAGGTAGTTATGATTACTGGTGACAATCCCCTCACAGCCTGCCACGTGGCCCGAGAGCTCCACTTCATCCAGAAAGAACACACACTCGTCCTCCAAGCTCCTCAGAATAAAGGTAATGCCTGATTGAGGTTTAAACGCAGCAGATAAAATAGTCCAGTAAATTGGAATGTATATTTATGTTTTACTAATGTGCAGTGGAGTTAGGTGACTTATTCCTCCCTAGCCCTTAGTAAATAAAGCAAGGTCATTAAAGCAGTGTTAATGGGACGTTCACGCCCAGGCTAAGTGGAGCCAACTCTCAGCAGATCAGGCAGTTTCTAATGGAGAGCGAGAGGGGGTTAAAGTTTTAGGACAATGGGATAACTGCTAACAGCCGTGTTCCCACCAAACCAGCCCAAAAGGCTAAGTAAAAGCATGAAGCATTTTGATCCCTAAACCTATGTAGATTCTTATACATCTCTTCCATATTTAATAACTAGTCTGAGCTATCACCTGTAAGGACATTGTAAACATGATTGCTTCTACAGTATTGCGTTTAGCTGGATCATCACGCCGATAATGCAGATGACCTTTGACTTGGGGCTCCAAAGGATAGACAGCATTGAGATGCATAATTGTTTGACATGCCTGTATGTATCTATTAAAGTTAATACTTATTAATATCACAAGTAAGGCTCACATTAACATTGTAATGAAGTTAGTGTGAAGACCTCCTGGGTGTCACTCAGGCGCTTATTCGGGTACACTGAGGGAGAATTTAGCATGCCCAATGCAGCTGTTTTGGATTGTGGGAGGAAACTGGAGCGCCTGGAAGAAACCCATGCAGAATGTGCAAACTCCACACAGTGAACAAAACTGGGAATTGAACCCAGGTCCTTGGCACTGTGAGGTAGCAGTGCTAACCACTGTGTCATTGTGCCACCCTACCCTATTGAAATGAATATAACAAAGCATTGCTAGAAACACCTAATTGTGGCATTAAAACTTCACTGGTTAGCGTCAGTGTCCCAAGTGGCAGCACAGTGGTTAGCGTTGTTGCCTCACAACATCAGGAACTGGGTTCAGTTCCTGGTTTGGGTCACTGTCTGTATGGAGTCTGCACGTTCTCCCCGAGTCTGCGTGGATTTCCTCCGGGTGTTCCTCCCATGGTCCAGAAAAGGCACTGGTTAGGGTGCATTGGCCGTGCTAAATTCTCTGTGGACCCAAACAGGCACTGGAGTGTGGCGACTTCCACTATAACTTCATTACAGTGTTAATGTAAGCCCTATTTGTGACTAATAAATACATTAATTTTAAGAAATGTCATTTTGTAATTGGATGAATGGAAGACTGTCCCGTGTTCGTGAAGCCTAACGGAATGTTGTATTCTTCTCCCTTCAGATTCCGAGTGGATGTGGGTGTCCATTGATGGCAAATTTACCAGCCCGGTGATTCCACCCACCCTGAGTGACCTGACTAAAAAGTACGACCTGTGCATGACGGGTGAAGGGATCAATTATTTAAACATGATAGACAGGCCCTTCCTGATGAAACTGATACCTCACGTCCATGTGTTTGCCCGGGTCGCACCCAAACAGAAGGTTAGACTTACTGCAATAACATTGCACTTGTGTGACACCACACTGTACGAGGAAAGGCTTGACCACGAAAATGGTTGGAACATCTTAAAGGCAGAGAGGTCGAGAAGTTTGAGGAAGGGATTGGTGTAGTGAAGAGATGCATTTCTAGAGCTTGTTTTGTTTCTTTTTATTATTGTCACGTGTATTGGGATATAGTGGAAAGTTTTGTTTCTTGTGTGCCATACATAGAGAAGGAAAGGAAATGTGCAAAATGTAACATTACAGTCACAGCTAGGGTGTAGAGAAAGATCAAGTTGGTGCAGGATATGTCCATTTAAAAGCCTGATGGCAGCAGGGATGATGTTCTGTGTCGGTTGGTATGTGACCTCAGTCTTTTTTGCATCCTTTTTCCTGATGGAAGAAGGTGGAAGAGAGAATATTTAGAGTGCGTGAGGTCCTTGATATTGCTGGCTGATTTGCTATGGCAGGGGGAAGTGTAGACAGAATCAATGGATGGGAGACTGTTTTGTGCGATGGATTGGGCTACATTCACAACCTTTTGTAGTTTCTTGCAGTCTTGGGCAGAGCAGGAGCCCATACCAAGCTGTGATACAACCAGAAAGAATACTTCCTATGGTGCATCTGTAAAAGTTGGTCAGAGTCATAGCTGACATCCCAATTTTCCTTAGTCTTCTGAGAAAAATAGAAGTTTTTGGTGTGGAGGGACCAGGACAGATTGTTGGTGATCTGGACATCTAAAAACTTAAAGCTGTCAACCCTTTCTTTTTGATGTAGACAGATATGTCATTCACTATGCTTCCTAAACTCGATGACAATCTCCTTAGTTTTGTTGACATTGAGAGAGATTGTCATTGCACCAGTTCACCAGATTCTCTATCCCTTGGGGCCCAGGCAGGATCAGCCAATAGTGTGGCAGTGGAAACTAGACAAGGCGTTGAATCTCTAATTGAAGTAGCAGAGAGCTCTGAGAGTTGTGGGACTGGATGTGTTGGAGATGGGGTATGGGTGATGCCATGGCAGCTTTTGAACAGGGGTGAGAATTTTGAAGTTGAGTTGCCCAGAGCCACCACCGCAACCTACTGTCTAATATGTGCCAGGTAAGCCAGCAAGAGTGCGGTGGAGAGATGGGTGTAGTTTGGGAAATGGGCAGTTCATTCCCCAAATGGGCAGAAGTAGGCAGTTCAGATCCTCCCACGGTTCAGAATCATCATCTATCCCAAGGTAAGACATAATTAGAATTTCAGCAGCAAATTGAACCATTCAACTCATTTGGTCTTGCATTGTATTGAATTATTCTAATCCTCAAACTCTTTGATTATTTCTGTTCAATTAATTGCACCTTTAATGCAGCAACGATTTTGCCTTCAGTTCTAATTTGTGGTGTTGGACTCCCTGTTTCCACATCTATTTTGTGAAAATGATTCTCCTTTGTCCCACTGTTTTGGTCAGATGTTTTTCTGTGCAGCTGTTGTAAGGACAAGGTAAATGTCCCCTCTTTAAAAAAAAATGTCAAGAACTTAAAGGGGCGTAGATTCAAATCAGTGGGCAAAAAGTAGTAGAAGTTAATGTGAGGAGTAATGTTTTCACTCAGAGGGGTGGTTGGAGTATGGAACGAACTTCCTGAGGGAATGATGCTGACAGCTCCGGTTAGAGGGAACTGGATTGCTATCCAAACATAAAGGTTGCGGAGATGAGACAGGGAAGAGCAGCTAGATAGGATGCTCTGTCAGAGAGCCAGTGCAGACTCGATGGGCAGAATAACCGCCTCTTGCAGTCTGTGTGCATTGTGACTGAATTCCCTCCTTCCTCTGTTTGCAGGAGTTTGTCATCACCAGTTTCAAGAGCTTGGGTTATACCACCTTGATGTGTGGTGATGGGACCAATGACGTCGGGGCCCTAAAACATGCTGATGTTGGTAAGCATCGAACGTGTGGTGTGGGACACCACTGGGTGCCTGGTTTCACTGGGAAGCTGAATTCCAAAGCTAGGCACTAAAAGATGAACAGAATTGCAGGATAAACAGGAAATGCCTGTTCTTGCTGTATATCTAATACATGGACTTGATTTCCTTTAAATCCAAACTGTAATGATAGGAGCTTATTTGGCCCATCATGTCCGTTCCTGCCTTCTACTGGAGCAACTCTGCGGTTCCCATTTCCCAGTCTTCTCCCTGGAAATATTCTCCTCTTATGGACCTATCTAGTCCCTGTTGACAGCCCTGATCTCTATCTGTACCCACTCCCCGTCACACTCGGTGCATTCCACATCTGAACCACTCATTCTGTTAAAATGTATTGCTTCACGTCACCAACAGTTCTTTTGCCAGTTATCTTAAATCTGTAATCTCTGCCTCTCGACCTGTCTGCCAATGGCAAAGATGTTTCTCTCTCTTTTGAACAACAGTATAACATTTGAAATTCTCCACTCCTATGGCTGCGCAAGAATCTAAAGAAGATTGGTGAATTATGGGCCATTTCTACCCTTACTTCCCTCAGGATTTTTGGATTCATTTGGACCAGTCCTGGTGATTCATTAACCTTAAGTGCAGCCAGCCCTTTTAATACTATCTCTTTGTCAATTAGTCATCCATCTGTACAACTCACTGACTCCCCTTCCCTTGATCAAGACCAACACAAAGCACTCATTTAGTATCACAGCCAATTCCTCTCTCCCTGAGTACGTCCTTATTTTAGTTTCCAATCAGCCCTCTCCTTTACTATTTCTATGCTGATAGAAGATTACTGGGGTCCCTTTTCTGTTTAGTTGCCATGCTTTGTTAGTTTTCTTATGCTCTCTTCGACTCTCAGGTTTCCTTTTTTTACTTCCCCTCGATACTTCCAGTATTCAGCCTGGTTCTCACTTGATGTTTGACGTACACCCTCTCAGCTTCTACCTTTTCTTTATCTCTCTTACGGCTTGACATAGGAAACGCTGGCACAAAACCACCCTACCTGGCACTGCTTCATCCACAAGGGCTATCAAGCTTACGAAGCAAGGTGCATTGCTGACGCACAACTTAAGCACAAGCTGTGCAAGGTCCAGAGCCACCAGCACAACCTACTGTCCTAATATGTACTAGGACATTCTGTGTCCTAATCAATCATCTTCGGACACATTGCATCCAGCTTGAAAATTACTAATGGAGTTGAGGTCCTCATCGATGACAATAGATGAACAAATCTCTTTTTTCATCTCAGGAGATCAGGCTGACAGTTACCCCTTGTGCGGGGAATGTTTTCTCTTTAAGAGCAGTCTGCTGTTCTGCCTGTCGGTCATTGATTCCATTTGCATGAGGCAGTCCCATTCCCACCCCATTGAAATTAGCCTTCCTCCAATTTAGCATTCTTGGGTTACCTCTTGTTGTTTTTCATAGCTAGCGTAAACCGTGTGATCCTTCAAACATTGTTCCCTAAAGATTCCCCTACTGACACTTTATCCATTTAATACACTTCATTTCCCAGACTCAGTAATGTCTCCTTCCTCATTCGACCAGAATTCTACTGATCAACAACATTCTTTTGAAGATGTTTCCGAAACCAACTCCCCCTCTTGTCATTTGCATTGTTACTTTCCCAGTTTATATTTAGACAGTTGAAGTTCCTCTCTGTAACAACTCTAAATGTTTTACGTTCTGTGATTTCTCTGCAAATGTGTTCTTCCCAGTAATTGGTGACTTATAGAATGCTCTGCAATGCTCCCTCGATTAACTCTTAACTAAATAATGACTGGAGCTTTCAGATCGTTATCCCTCCATTATTGTAATATCCTCCTTGCTCAATGCCACCAACCTGTGTGTCTGCATGGGTTTCCTCCGAGTGCTCTGGTTTTCTCCCACAGATCAAAGATGTGCAGGTTAGGTGCGTTGGCCCTGCTAAATTGCCCCTTAGTGTCCTGGGATGTGTAGGTTAGAGGGATTAGCAGGGTAAACTTATGGGATTGTGGGATTGTTGTCAATGCAAACTTAATGGGCTGAATGGCCTTCATCTGCACTGATTCGATGATCCCATTATTCCCTTCTCCATCTTTCTTGATCACTGTCTATCCAGGAATATTTAGTACTCATTCCTGCCCCTCTAATCGCAACAACAACATCATATTCCCATGTGGCTACCTGCACCTGCTGCTCACCAATCTTATTTACCATGCTTCACATATTTGCATACGTGTACCTAAAACCTAATTTAACATTTCTACATTTCCCACCTTGTTACTCCATGCTAGCTGCTCAGTCCTTTCTGATGGTACACAACCCCCTGTCAAATTGGTTTAAACCATCCCTAATACCACTGCCACACTGCCGTATGAAGAGGGATTTTCATTTGATTTATTATTGTTACATGTATTGGGATACAGTGAAAAGTATTGTTTCTTGTACGCCTTACAGACAAAGCATACTATTCATAGAGAAAGGAACAAAAGAATGTAGAATATAGTGTTTTTGTGAGTATAGTGTAATTGTCATTTCTGCCCTGGGAGAAAGCTTCCAACTGTTCACTGTAATATACCCCTCATAATTTAAATAACCTTCTATCGAGTCGCCATTGAGTCTGCACCAATTACAACCACATTCAGGCCCTATCCCCATAACCCTATGCATTTACCCCAGCTAGTCCCTCTGATACTAAGGGGCAATTTATCATGGCCAATCCACCTAACCTGCGCATCTTTGGACTGTGGGAGGAAACTGGAGAACGTGTAGACTCCACATAGCCAGTGACCCAAACCAGGATGACCTGGCCAGACTGACATGCTATGCCTGCATGAATTCACGTCTGTCCCCCTAACTGCAGAATACCTCTTCACTATTGCTTTCCCAATCTTCTTTCAACCCCCTTGGTGATGAGTTTGATTCCAGCTGCACTCCCGAGAGGAACTACCATGATTACCTACTTTCAGATCTGAATACTGATCAGAGAGTGAGATGGATATACTCAGCACCCATGGGCTACCTGCTTCCTCTTCCTTGGCCTCCTTACCCCTTCTCCTCCACACTCCCCTGCCATCCATAAAAGGCAGCTAGGGATGGGCAATAATTACTTTATATAATCTACAGTGCAGATAGAGGCCATTGAGCCCGTACCGACAATATTCCCACCCAAGTCCCATCCCAGTAATCCCACGCATTTACCCTCGTAATCCCCTGACACGAAGGGCAATTTGGCATGGCCATTCAACCTAAGCTGCACGTGGTTAGATGGTGGGAGGAAACCGGAGCATCTGGAGAAAACCCACACAGACATGGGGAGAACGTGCAAACTCCACACAGACAGTGACCCAAGCTGGGAATCGAACCCGGGTCCCTGATGCTGCGAGGCAGGCAGTGCTAACTGTAGTGCCATCCCCTGACCGTTTTGATTAGCGAGGCTTGGTGCTAGCCCCTGCCTTTGCTTTTTTGGTGTTTCCTATCTGCCTTTGGCAATCTCAGGCTGCACCATAAGTGGGTGGCACATGCCTCATAGTGCCAGGAACCTGAGTTCGAATCCCAGCTTGGGTCACTATCTGTGAAGTTTGCACATTTTTCCCTATGTCTGCGTGGGCTACCTCTGCGTGCTCTGGTTTCCTCCCACTGTCCAAAGACATGCTGGTTAGTTGCATTAACCCGAACAGGTGCCTGAGTATGGCGACTCAGGGATTTTTCGCAGTAACTTCATTGCAGTGTTAATGTAAGCCGACTTGTGATACTAATAAATAAACTTCAAACTGAAACAGGGTTTCTCAGGGTTTCAGTGAGTGTCCTGTTGTTCCAGGGGTGGCTTTGCTTGCTAATGCTCCCGAACGGATTCCGGACAAGAAGAGGAAACCAAAGGATGGGATAAATGACGGGAAGTCTTTGACTTCCAACAGCAGCAGCAGCATGAAACCATCTTCCCGGGGAGCGCGGCAACGATTAATGTCACAGCGGGAGGAACAGCTGGCAGTACAGAGAGTGAGTAATACTGTGTATCTCTACCAGTCAGCCTGGATTCCCTGATCTTGTACCCTCACTTAACAATATAAATTCGTATGTTTCAAGCTGTTTCACAAACACTTGCCTATTAAATAAATGATCTAAAATTTGTTTTTCTCCCAGTGGGTGAGTTAGTGAGGCACAGGAAGATTCCAGGGCTCATTCCCAATCTCTGCTTGTGTTAACCAGAGCACTGATTGTTCGTCACCTGGGCAAGAGAGGAAAAGAGATCTGCTGCGGCTCAGAAACCAGCTGTTGGGTGTTGTGTGCAATTGGAGCTGAGGGGTCTCCCTGAGTGGTGATGTGGGGGGGGGGAGACTCCCTGGGCTGGTAGCAGGGAGGGGTGGTCTCCCTGGCAGAGGGGGTGGGAAAGGCTTCCTGGGCCAGCAGGGATTCCGGGGGGGGGGGGGGGGGGGGGGGGGGGGGGGGTGGTTGGTAGAGAAGCGGGTGGTTTCCCTGGGGATGGCGGGGTGTGGGGCGTTGAACTCCCTTCTATGTGTGGGTGGGGTGGAGGACCCTCTGGGGCTTGGGTGGTAGGTTTCTGTCTTCTATGTTGGACAGCTGCATGGTTTCATAGCTGGAACTGGGAAAATGCAAGGCACTGGATGTTTCCATAGCTGTAAACACCAAACCCACCCCCTGAGCAGCTGGATGGAAGTGTCAAGGACTCTGCTTCTGCCGTGGCTCATCAGGAGTATCTGTGGGATTGTGTGTTGCCCCTTGGCTCAATCTCTTGTGGCCTTCAGTTCTCCATTGCCATCTCAGGCAGACTTTGCTATGAGGGGGCCTCTGGAATAAAGAGTCCAGTTTGGCAGTGCAGGCTAAAGGCTGTGGCAGCCAGAGTGGAGAATGTGTGTGTGTGTACAAGTGTGTGTGTACTGCTCAAAAAAGGTATAGCCTGAAGGGTCTACAAGGTAAAGCAGGCTGTGGGTGGAGGTGCAGCAAGGCTGAGAACTCTGAGGGCAGTCAATGGACAATCAATTGATTTGAGAGAGAGAAAGAACCCTACAGTGCCGAAGGAGTCCGTTTGGCCCATCGAGTCTGTGTTGACGACAATCCCATCCAGGGCCTATTCCTGTAACTCCACCTGTTTATTCTGCTAACTTCCCTGACACTAAGGGGCATTTTAGCAATTCATCTAACCCATGCATCTTTGGACTGTGGGAGGAATCCAGAACATCCAGAGGAAACCCATGCAGACATGGGGAGAATGTGTAAACTCCACATAGACAGTAACCCATGACTAGAATTGAACCAGGAAGGAGCAGAGCCGGAGGTGAAGGATGTGTTAGTGTCCAGTCTGAGGGTTTCGGTGGATGTTTTAGTGGAGAATAGTGAGTGAAGTGGAGAGTCTTATAAACAAGTGCTCTTGTTTATGGGCTGCACATGGCGTTGAAAGCTTGGCTGGTTTGATTGTATTGCTATGTAGTTCAGCACTCTAATTTTCACACACGTTTGTCCTGAGCATTCTAAACTGAGCCAGTAATTGGAATGCTTTGAGTTAACCAGACATAGTGTCACACGCTGTTCCTTATGTTGGCTGTGGGTTAACTCACTCCCAGCACTCTGTTAGCCCCATGTATGCTCTGAATCATTTCTCCACATCATCTCTCCTTACAGGAGCGCCTTAACCAGGTGCTGAAAGACTTAGAGGAGGACCAGATGCCTGTAATAAAACTAGGAGACGCCAGCATTGCAGCACCATTTACTTCCAAGCTTTCATCCATCGTGTGCAGTGAGTATCTGTACATAACCCTCCCCCTCCTTGGTGTTCGTTTACATACATGCTGTATGTTGTATTTCCTTGTGTCAATTAAATGTTAATCCTTGTGCTGTCTCACTGTGTTACACAATATTCCTGTTGAGCAGGTTTCCTCTAGGAGCCCACGATCTTGGACTAGGTCCAGTGCATTTCAGTAAACTGGTTTATGTTCATTCAGGCTGTGTGTCTTCGTCACTGTCCCCACAGCCTGGTGACACAAGTGGTGAAATTTCATCAACTACGACTTCACACCCATCCTTCTGTCTCAGAAACATTGAACAGTGACCTACAATGGGGGGGTTGTGCACAGTTGGATTCCCCCAGCTTCAAGCCCACTTCAAGCACTGGTCAAAACTGAGACACATTTGAGACACATGTCTAGTACTGAGGTCCTAATTTTTGTGTTTAAATTCCTTGCCCCTTTATCCAGGTATATCTAGGGAAGAGTAATGGCTCTAATGCTGATTACTGTTTTGGACCCCATTGATAGTAATTGTTTTCCTACCTTACTGGCCTTACTTGTGATTTTATTATGTCTGTTGCTTAATCAATCACCGCAGCACAGTGGTGTTGTGTCGCTGCACCAGGGATCTGGGTTTGGTCCCTGCTTCGGGTCACCTATCTGTGTGGAGTCTGCACGTTCTTCCGTGTCTCTGTGGGTTTCCTCCCACAGTCCAAAGATGTGCAGCTTAATTTGATTAGCTATGCTAAAGTGACCCTAGTGATGGGGATTTAAAGAGTAAATAAATGGGGGTAATTGGGTGGGATTGTGGATGGTACTGATTTAATGGGCTGAATAACCACTGTAGAGATTCTATGATATCTCCAAGACCTCCATTGTCCATTAAGGTTGCTGGTCTTGTCTTGTCCTGTTGAAAAACTTTGATAGCATGTCTATTTTCCATTAAAATTCAAGGTCTGTACTAACAATTATGTTTTGACTTAGAAGCATTTTTTCCTTTCACACAAGCACTCTCGCTTTCTGTCTCTCCACAGTATGTCATGTGATAAAACAAGGCCGTTGTACATTGGTAACCACACTCCAGATGTTTAAGATCCTGGCCCTCAATGCCCTGATCCTGGCCTACAGCCAGAGTGTGCTGTACCTGGAGGGAGTTAAATTCAGTGACTTCCAGGCCACGTTGCAAGGGTTGCTTCTGGCTGGATGCTTCCTCTTCATCTCGAGATCCAAGGTAAAATGATGTGTATTTAACATTCGTGCACCTGTGGTTTTAGCCATGACCTTCTGTCCACTCAGAATTGATTTAAACATCTTGGATGTGATTAGCGGTGTAACCACTTCCCGCCACAAGGAAAGTGATGTTGGATAATCTAACCACATTGCTTCTGGTTTTAGTGAGGGCTAAGAGGGGTAATACAAATCATTTCTGTTCAAATAAGCATGTGGGGGGAAGATTTGTATTCTGATGCCAATACTCTCTGGAACTGACCAAGGACCAGGATGGGTTAGCTGGGAATCAGCAATAGGCTAGCGACCCTGGACAGATTGAAAAGCAACGCAATCAAAGGGAAATCAGACTGTGTAACACCCTCAGACACCCATGTTGTATAGTGGGCTAGTCGATCTGGGTTCTTGGGCAGTGTTGTTCAAGGACACAGGGCATCCCTGACTCTCTGGCTTCTACACAGGGACTGGATGAAGGAGTCTGGAGTTGGCATTGAGCCCTCTGTGGCTCAGGGTCAGACTGAAGGTACTTGTGAAACTCTGTGCTTCTGGAGTGGTCAGGATTGTATCTCTCTGATGGTTTTGTGGCGACATCAAAGATCTGAACTGTGGTTTCGCCTGTCAATGTGTGTTCCTGTGTCCTTGGGTATTTGTGATTCAGCTTCTGTCTGGCTCTGCTGTGAGGCTCTCGACCTTGTCCCATCCCATCCCTGCCTTGTCTGCTGCCCCTGCCCCACCTTGTGGTGAGTCAAGGCAGTGATTACTTGTAGATGCATTACTCCCCACTTGCCTGGATGGGTGTGGGTGCAACTGCAACCACATTCGACACCATCCAGGACAAAGCAGCCCATTGATTGGCATCACATCCACAAACATTAACCCCCTTGCAAGCCCCTTAGTTCAAGAGTAATTTTGGAAGGTGACCTAGCCAGTAATAGCCACATCTCATAAAATCAATTAAAAAAAAAAAAAAAATTCTTCTCGGTTGTGGGTCAAACTCCTGGAACTCCACCTAACAGCGTATAGAATTTTACAGCACAGAGGCTTTTCGGCCCATCCTGTCTGTACTGGCCGTCAAGCACCTATCTAGCCTAATCCCATTTTTCAGCACTTGGTCCATAGCCTTGGCATTTCAAATGTTCATTTAAATGCTTCTCAAATGTTGAAGGTTCTCACCTCCGTCACCTTTTCATAGAATCCCTACAGTGCAGAAGGAAGCCATTTGGTCCATTGAGACTGGACTGATAACAATCCCACCCAAGCCCTAAACTTAACCAATTCCACATATTTTACTCTGCGAATCCCTCTGACATTAGAGACAATTTTACCATGGCCAATCAACCTAACCCATGTATCCTTGGACTATGGGAGGAAACCATAGCACTCAGAGGAAACTCACGCAGACACGGGAAGAATGTGTAGTCTCTGCACAGACAGTGATCCGCTCTGGGAATTGAACCTGGGTCCCTGACTAATGGTGACTGTGCCACCATGTCACCCTAGGTAGTGAGTTCCAGATTCCCACCACCCTTTGAGTGGAAATGTTTTCCCTCAAATCTCTTGCCTCCCTGGTTACTGACCCCTATCCTAAGGGAAAAGTTGCTTCCCCTCTATCCTAACAGCACTGTACCTACAGTAAGAAGTTTCACAACGCCAGGTTAAAGTCCGACAGGTTTATTTGGTAGCACAAGCGTTAGGTGTACCTACAACACGTGAAGTGCATTGGTTCAAAAAGGCAGCTCACTACCTTCACAGAGGCAACAAATGTTGTCCTCGCCAGCAATATCCTGTCCCATGAAAGGATCAAAAGACAAAGGTTATCTTGATTAAAGATATGATAACTGAGCCACTGTCCCCACACAGCACAGTCAAGTAAAGCAAATACTCTGCTGTATGTATCATTGCATTAAACCACATGTGTTAACAACTGACAGCCACAGCAGACTTAGCAAGTGATAATGTGCAGTGTGCCATAACTGAGGATCTGAGCGTGTTCAGCAGGTGCCAACACGGCCAAGTCAATGGCTTCTTATCTCGATTGAGAAAGCTCCATTGTTACTCCCTGGCCGGACTGTCTATTGGTTTTGACTGGCAAGGCTGGACGGGGATATATTGTTCCAAGCACCTGCCTCTTGGCCATTGTCTGGAGGCCACTGATCAAAGGTTTTGAATGCATTTACCTGGCGAGTGTGAAGTCAGCCTCACTGGTTTACCAAATCCCCCTCCTCTTGACTCTCTGCAGCCATTGAAGACTCTGTCAAAGGTGCGTCCACTGCCAAACATATTCAACCTATACACGATCCTCACCGTACTGCTGCAATTCGCTGTCCACTTCGCCAGCCTGGTTTTCTTGTATAGGGCAGCACAGGAATATTCCTCCTCCAGGTGAGATCCTCATTGTTATTCTTCTCCCCTCCTGGTTCTACACAGGGAGAGATGCGGAGCCCTCACACAAATGTGCTTACTTTCCTCCTTGTGTAGGATTTTCGAGTGTTCATCGATTTAGTCATCAACTTTCAGTATCGAATAAAGAAGACTTTCATTTATATAGAATCTTAGAATCTCTACAGTACAGGAGGTGGCCATTTGGCCCATCGAGTCTGCATTGACCACAATCCCACTCAGGCCCTATCCCCATAACCCCATGTATTTACTCTGCTAATGCCCCTGACAGTAAGGGAGAATTTAGCATGGCTAATCCACCTAACCCACACGTCTTTCACACAGTGGGAGGAAACCGGAGCACCCGGAGGAAACCCACGCAAACAAGGGGAGAACGTGCAGACAGTGACCCAAGCTGGGAATCGAACCTAGGTCCCTGGCGCTGAGAGGCAGCAGCGCTAACCACTGTGATTTATTAATGGTAGGAGATTGGGGGGAAATGGGGTGTGAGACGGATCTGTCCTGTTCAGGGTGTTGGATGTGGTCGCTCCCTCAGCTTGAGTTCTGTGTTTCACTGCCCTCCCTGCTTCCTTTTGCAGCACAGAGGAGTTTGTGGATTTATACAAAGAGTTTGAGCCCAGCCTGGTGAACAGCACTGTGTACATCATGTCCATGTCAATGCAGATGGCCACATTCGCCATTAATTATAAGGTAAGGGGAATAGTTAGTGTATCAGCTGATCTGTTGGGGGATGGAAGGAGGGGGTATCCTCATTGATCATTCATTACTGTCGTGGTCATTACCCAATAATTGCCTTTTGAGTGACTAATCCGTGATTCGCAATAGATTGTGAAGCAGTTTAATATTTTATTTAATGTTTACTCCCATACAATAGATTCTGAGGATATGTGATAATGTTTTGAGATGTTGTCAGGCTCTAAGCTTGACCTTGTGCATGTTTTCTTTTGTAGGGTCACCCGTTTATGGAGAGTCTGCGGGAGAACAAGCCCTTGCTGTGGAGTATCATCATTTCAGCCCTGGCCATTCTGGGCCTACTGACCGGCTCATCGCCAGAGTTTAACGAGCAGTTTGGACTGGTGGAAATCCCGACAGAGGTACGGGTAGAAAGCCCCTCGGTGCTGGGAACACAGGTTCGATTCCCAGCCTCAGGTCGCTGTTTGTGTGGAGTTTACACGTTCTCCCCACGTTTGCGTGGGTTCCTCCCACAGTCCAAAGAAAGTGCAGGTCAAGTTGATTGGCCATGCTAAAATTGCCTCTTAGTGTCTTGGGATGCATAGGTTAGAGACACTAACCTACGAGTATACATCCCTTTGAGTAAATGTATAGGGATATTGGGGTAGGGCCTGGGTGGGGTTGTGGTCGGTGCAGACTTGATGAACCTCTTTCTGCACTGTAGGATTCTATGATCTATGTCTATATCACATACTGGTTAGGTGGATTAGTGAGATAAATGGGGATAGGACTCTGGAGAGTTGGTGAAGACTCATTGGCCTCCTGAATTGTAGGGATTCTGTGAAATTTGATTGTGGTGCACACTGTAGTCAAAACAGCTGTGTGTGTGTGAGAGAGAGAGAGAGAGACTGAATGGTCAAGAGAGTGATCAGCACTTGGAGAAACATAGAACCTTTAAGCTCGAGTTGTTGGGAAATGGAATTTGATGTAAAGATCTAAGACTGGTTCTTCTCTGTCCTGATACAGCTGAAAGTGGTGATTGCCGAGGTCCTGGTGGCTGACTTCCTGGTGGCACTCGGGTTGGACCGAATCCTTCAGGCGTTGCTGGGAAGCAGCAGACTTCACGTGCCTTCCTGATAGCGAAGCCGGCAGGCTGACCAGTCCCTGTCGGCCCACTGCACTAGTCCGCAGCTGCCCTCAGGCACCAGAGAGAGCGAGATTTCAGGGCAAGAGGGACTCGACACCAAGCCTCTTCGCCTACCCCATCCTCTCCCCACCCAAACTCCTGCGGATGGACTTTTAACTCGCCAACCGTTTTCATAGATGGTTTTTGATATAAAAACAAAATCGACTGGTATTTTCATACCCAAAAAAAAATCTGGATAAGGAAAAAGGAAATAAATCCATGTACAGTTTGAGAGTGTTTGTGAATTCAGCCACTCCGCCCCCTTCCATCTCCCTTCACACCAAGAGCTGTGAAATCCTCACTGCTGCTGATGGTGTTTTTGTTTTGTAAACAAAGCGAATGTCGCCAATGATTTAATTAATACAAAGGTGAAGATTTTCCCTCCGTCTCGTCATTTGTTGGCCAATCTTTGCAAGAGGTGAGTTTTTAACCTCTAGTGTTAGCTTTCAACTCTGACCTGTTGTGCATTCTCCTCCATTATACACACACACTGACATGCACATAATCATGCACACATATGCACGCACTTGCAGATACACACGTAAATATATATATGCGCATATATACATGCACATACACATGCTTGTGCATACACATTTGCACATACACTTGTGCTCACATGTACAAACACAAACATTCACACACACACACACACTGTCTCTCACACATACTCACAGCTCCTTCAATAACTATTGACAGATGTGCCTCTCTCCCTAACCTCTCCCTCCCTTCAGACACTCCTTAAAAATTGTCTCTTACACTGACAGCGCTATATAAATGCAAGCTGTGACCTCCATTCACTGCAATTCTATTTCTTCATATGCTCCCCAGAACCAGCTTGCTGCTGTCTGCAGTCTGTGCCTGCTCCCATAACATAGGCCAGTAAGCGCTGTGTACAAACTGACGGTGAGGAGGCACTCCTCACTTAGGCCTACAGACATCCATGAATCTGCAATGATCGACTGGACTGAGAAAGGTCAGCTTCTCCAGGCCAGAATCGGATGGAATAGTATCCGTTTACTGCTGGTGCCTGGCCCACTTCCAGAGCCTCTTCATATCACTTTGGAACCACCCTAATGGGATATAGGAAAGACTGTACACAGCAAGATCCCATAAATTGCAGTATGCTAGAGGATGGTTGAGGAATAAATGTCACAATATGGGGAGCGGAATCTTGCATTTGATCCAAAAGGCAGTGCTGTGTTTTCCTAGCAGCTGACACATTGGCCTCAGAACCAGACGTTTTGCACCCCCTCCCCACCAGCCCCGTCCTGGCCCCCAGCCTTTGCTCAACTTCTGACGTTTGCAGTAGTCTGAAATCAAACCTTTACCTCTCCTCCCCCCACTGCTTTTTCAGCTCATTGTCACCTTGCCCTCTGAGTAACAACCCACATTCCATTGTGGTTCCCCGGTACCTCAACGGATAAGCACACTGCCAGCAAATACACACTGTTTAACATACAATCTTGGAGCATAAAAGTGCTACTGACTGCCACATCCAAGATGTGCTGGGTAGGTTGATTTGGCCGTGCTAAATTGACCTTAGTTTCAAGGAGTTAGCTGGACAAATATATGGGGTTAGAGGGATATATCCAGGTTGGGATTGTGGTTGGTGTAGACTTGTTGGCCCAAGTGGCCTCCTTCTGCCCTATAGGAATTCTATGACTGCCAAGTGTCTTCCTGATTTCCTTGCCTCCAGCCAGCTTCCATCAAATGAGGAATTGTTAGATTTTCTTGGACACTAAGACTGAGAATCCAATTGTTGGCCTTCACTGAACTTCCATCAAGGCTCAGGCTCTGAACCCCTCTTTCTGTAATTTTTCTCCTACCCCGCACCATGTGTTCTCTCCCAGTTGATTTTCCTCATAAACCCCATCCTCTTCCCATTCCCACTGCAATGCTGAACAACTTCCCTTCCTTATCTCTCAGCATTCTTGCCTAATTGATGGTAAGCAGAGAATCACCAGTAACTTTCTCAATCTAGTTCTGAAGTTTCTCTATCACAAGACTCCCATCTCTTCCTCTATGAACTGCCCCTTGGCATTGAAAGATATGGTGCAAGGCTAACACACCCAGTTCAAATTCTCCCCCACCAGCCTCCCTCAATGACTCTTCTGAGACCATTCTTCTGACGTTCATTTCTGGTTGAGCAATAATTTACTTGTTAAAAACACATTTATTTAAGCAACACTTTTTAACAATAGTTCTGATTATTTCATTGCTCTCCTAGCCAGCTTCCACAATTTATAGCTCATCTACATCTTTGCTGTGTATATCCTCACCCAATCACTTGAACATCAATCCCATCAAGCCTTTGCCCCTTTCTAATGTCCAGCCCTCCAAGAACTGTGATCCTCTAACACCAGCAGCACAGTGGTTCACACTGCTACCTCATTGTGCCAGGGACCTGGGTTTGATTCCCATCCTGGGTCACTGTCTGTGTGGAGTCTTCATGTTCTCTCCTGCGCCTGCATAGATTTGCTCTGGTTTCCTTCCATAATCTGAAATATGTGCTGGTTAGGGGTGTTGGCTGTGCTAAATTCTCCCTCAGTGTACTCGAACAGGCACCAGAGTGTGATGACTAGGGGATTTTCACAGTAACTTCAATGTAACACTAATAAATAAACTTATGCCCCTCTTGCACACACTTCACCTCACCATTGGCAGCTGTGCCTTTGTGTCTCTTGCCCATAAACTCTGAATTCCCCTCCACCTCTTCCTGGCTCAGGGCATTTATTTCATTTTTGAGTCATGTATCTTACACTTCTGAATTGTTCGTGGTTGAGAAATGTAAAGAAAATAAAGGCTATGGATGATTGCATGGAAAGCTGGAGGAAGGATTTGGTCCATTGGGCTTTGTGGCCTCTGTCCAGCAAAGGGAATGTCTCCCTTGTGCCGAGCTGCCAGATGATGGATGGGGAGGATTGGTTCAAAGGTACAAATGATGCCTCGGTTTTCTGGTTTGAATTTGATTATATATACTTGTGTTTAAAAAATTGTCAACACAGTGCAAACTTGCCCTTTGCATCAAAAGATGGATTCAGTCCACTAGTAGTTGTGGCACTAAAAATGAGGCTTTGATTTCTGGATTAGATTGGAATAAGATTTGAGTATTAAGACTTGCACAGTCATTCAATACAGCATCTCATGTTAAGACACTACAAGTGCTTCACAGTAACTTTGAAATGCAGTGATTGCTGCTCAGACAATACAGGCAGCTTTATCTCACAGCAGATGGGACATGAGTGACCACTTAATCTGTTTGTGGTGGTAATTAAGGGAGTGATGTGACCAGGAGCCTGAGATAATTATCCACTATAAAGAGTCCCACAGGCTGCCAATGTGACCCAATTTCACAAGTCATATTTCCTCAAATGGGTGTTGCTTGATAGAGTCACAAAGTGCATGGTACATCAGTGTTGGCTCTCCAATTATTCCTATTTCCCTTTGCTCCTCCACCCTATTGAAATGGTTAAGTGGGTTTTCTCCGGGAGCTCCGGTTTCCTCCCACATCCCAAAGATGTGCTCCTAGGCAAAACAAATTCTCCCTAAATTGTCTCAAATTTGGTTTTTAATCCATAGATCTATAAACATGGTCAGGGATCGCGGGTAGAAGTGGGAACATCGAGGTGGCGGTGCAGGCTCATTGGGCTGAACGGCCTGTTTCCCGTGCTGTTTTGTTCTTTGTCCTTTGCAAATTTGGGCACAATGGTTAGCACTACTGCCTCAGCACCTGGTTTGAATCTAGCCTTGGGTGGCTGTGCAAACATCACACGTTCTCCCTGAGTTTGCATGGGTTTCCTTCAGTGCCCTGGTTTCCTCCCACACTCCAAACTTGTGTCGGTTATGTGCATTGGCTATGCTAGAGTGCTCCTCAGAGATCCAAGATGTATAGGTTTGGTGGATTAGCCATGGTAAATGCTCAGGGTTACAGGGACAAGGTGGGTCTGGGTAGGATGCTCTTTCAGAGGGTTGATGCAGACTCAATGGGCTGAAGGGCCTCCTGCACTGTGGTGATTCTATACTAAGATTTCAATTTCAAGTTCTTATGGAGAGTCTTACCCAAAAAATAACATGTTATTTTGAGCATATTTTTAAAGTTTTGCATGCTATTTGGTAGCAAGTGGTAGAGTTGTGTGCAAGTAAATAAAAAGCAGTCAGCACAATCGATTAGACTCAGGAACCCACCCTAATCAGCAAATAAGTTAGGTCTTGCTTACCCAAACCACCTCCTCTATTACATACAGCCACCTTCTACCAGAGAACTCATTGGAACCCTTGAGTTGAGAATATTCTGTATCTTGTATGGTAGTAACAACATGGCTACACCAAACAAGACAGAGCAGAGGAAGTACTTAAGTACGTGATCATCTAAGTATCAGGGCACAGATAGCATGCATAATCCACATCTTGTGGGACTGCCTGCCTCCCTCTGCCATAGATCCCAGGAGTGCCTTGTCACCTCACCATTACTTAAAGTAATTTAACTCCAAATATTTTTTTGAAAATTGTTCTGGCAATCTTTTGTAAAGAGAATATCTCAGAGCCAAAATTTTGCACACTAGATTGTTCAGATTTTTTAAATTTAAGCCTGCTGCCGCCTTCACTCAGGCACTCCAAATTATAAATTTTGTACTCTGGCTCAGACTTTCAACCCTCTGGACTTTGAAGATTAATTTTCAAGGGACTGCAGTAAGTAATTTGGGATTTCTTTCAATACTGTATAAGTATTTGAAAGCAATTATTATATTAAAAAAAAGTTAGATAGGGGACTGTGTCCGTCACTTCTAAACCCTACCTGGTTGCTATGGCCCCCTTTATTTTGTATGACCCATTCAATGTGAGTAGCCTTATCAGCCAGACATGGAGAGGCTCAAAGGATTGGCTGTATTCTCTCCACAGATACTGTCAGACCTACTAAGATTTTTTCCAGCATTGTTTTATTACTAAAGGGCTTTACTTGTGCCTTTGGAATGCAAGGCCAGTCAGCTTGGAGTTTATAGTGATGGAAAAGTCTTGTGCTAAGTTAGCAGTTCATCCTGAAACATCACCATGTGCCTGCCCTCTGTGTGGTCCTAGCCAATGAGTGTTATTTGGAACTCAAGGGGCTTGGAATCATCTGGATGCCAAGTTGAGATTGTGTGCAAAAACCAAGGATGGGGGAAGAAATGGATTAGAGGAAAGCAGACTCTGCTTCTTGGGGCACTAACCCCTGTAAGCAAGAGAACCAAAGTATTAGACTCAAAATATAAAAGCAAGGAGTAGGTCACATCTTACTCTTCTGGGGCAGTCGGTCCAACAGGTTTATTTGGTAGCAAAAGTCATTAGCTTTTGGAGCACTTGCTGCTCCTTCGTCAGGTGAGTGGGAGTTCTCAATTTACAAAATAAAGATCTGCATTCCAACCATTATAAACAGAACTTCCACTTACTTGACAAAGGACCAGCACTCTGAAAGCTAGTGGA
This sequence comes from Sphyrna mokarran, assembly GCA_024679065.1. Taxonomy (NCBI): domain Eukaryota; kingdom Metazoa; phylum Chordata; class Chondrichthyes; order Carcharhiniformes; family Carcharhinidae; genus Sphyrna; species Sphyrna mokarran. The sequence goes on along the minus strand of JAGIQG010000035.1, from coordinate 5,169,355 downwards.
TTTTCCTACCAAATAAACCTGTTAGACTTTAACCTGGTGTTGTGAGACTACTTACTGTGTTTATCCCAATCCAACACCAGCATCTCTACATCATGTTTATATTCTGGCCAATCTTCTGTCCTGCCATCTGTCCTTGCACAATTTTATGCTTTTGCTTTAAGTCTGACATTATCTTTAACCCTTCCCATTAACCATGGATGACGTCTTTGGACATTTTATACTCTTCAAAATGAATCAGTTCTGAAATATTACCTTGAAATATGTACCACTGCATCTTGACCCATCCCTTAACCTAATTTGCCAGTTCACACACTAGTTTGATAAACTTGTGATCATTTCCTTGTTTGGTTAATATGGGTGGAAATACATTTTACAAGAATGGCACCAATCTTAAATGTCTGCTCTGCAGTGCAGTGTGAACAGTCACCCAATAACTACCACTTCTAAGCTGAAAAATCACCTCTGCGAGTACTTGCAATGACACCCACACAGATTTGATGTAGCATCATATTTTAACCTGTTTCTCACTCCCTTTCCTGGTGACTTCTGCTTTGCACACGAGTATTTTTGCTGCAGAAGTGAATGGCAATGGTGAGGATCAGAGTTATTTGAGCAGCAAAGCTTGATCTGCTCCCTCAGTTGGAGGTCATTTGCATGCTTTTTCTGGCTGAATGCACTAGGCAGAAGTCAGGAATGGGAAATCTTTTTCCCTTCTTTCCTGTTCTATTCTAGGGGTTTCAGCTCTGATTGTCATCTCTGTTAACAGCTGATCTCAACAAAGGTAAAGGGGCTTAAAGTAATAATGTTTCTGGGGCTCTGTTGGTGACTCCCCGAGTGGCTCAGAACACTGAGGGGAACTCACTACTCACCTTGTTACGAGTTCTCTTATGCATCATTTTCAGTTAGACATTAACTAGAAGAAAGACAGAAAAATGCTGAAAAATCTCAGCAGCAGCTGGGGAGAGAGAGAATAGAGCCAACATTTTGAGTCTGGATGACCCTTCTTCGGGAAGTAGGTTTTCTCTCTCCACAGATACTGTCAGACCTGCTGAGATTTTCCAGCATTTTCTGTTTTTGTTTCAGATTCCAGCATTGGCAGTAAATTGCTTTGCACTTGGAGGCAGCATCAGCCAAGCAGTTCGTGACTAAAACGGGAAGAGAGTACAGCAGGACTATTTATTCTTCTTAATTGTTTAATAATTGTTAAAAAGACTCAGTTGTGGAAATGACAGCATAACTTTCAAAAATCAGGCACCGAAGAAAGTGGGCACCACTGCTTCTCAGAGTACAGCTATTGATTTGGAAGAAGATTCACAGTGACTTCAACTCACCAGTTATCCAAATGGAACATTCACCCTTCAAGAAGCTATAATCACAGACATATTTTGTAATGTAGACTACCTCTATCCCATCTTCTGATTGTCTATAACAGCAAGAGGGTCGACAAGCCAGAACAAACTAAGACAGAGCATCCTGCATGTGCGCACGCACACACACACACAAAGTCCTTACGTTGATGGGGTTCTAGCTAGTTGGGTGGCAGTAGGCAAACAGTCTGTTGGAGTTCCGCCCCTATCCCTACCACATTGTACTGTGTGGAGGACAAATTCACTGCACGTCCATTTCTCCAATTAGGAGGGTTGAATGGACACGGTTGGCTCAGCCAGTTTGTACAGAATGTTCCCCACACTTGGTCAACTACACAAATCTGCTTCACATCCTGCTGAGGTACATTAGTCAACTGGAACTGGCAACAGCATTCAGGCATTAAAACTTCCCAATAATGCCCAACCTTCTCCCCCCACCCCACCATCTCCAGTCTCTCTTAAGTCCCATCATTCACACTCTAACTCACTTCCGCATTATGCTATCATTCTGGTACATGTATATAGTTTATAAATGAGTGCATCTCCATGAGTTCCACTTAAATATTGTACCTGCAGTAACTCCAAATTTCAGCGGCACTGCAGCTGTGTACAAATAAAAAGTCAACAAGGTGACTACAGGAATGATCTTAAACCAAGGCTGCTTCTAAGAAAAGAGTTTTGTTATAGCTCAGTGACACCCATGCACAACCTCATGGCTTTTAACTTCAAGGAGTCGGAGGTAAGAATCTGCTGCAAACCCGACAGGGAAGGAGGCTTCATCCTGAGGTTCTGTTGGGATTTGTACTGGGGTCCACGTTCTAGGAGGCTGTGGGAGGGAGTCTGGCAGCCGCAGTCTTCTCCGTCATGAAGCTGTAGTTGTACTGAAAGGAGAACCGTTACACAGGTTAGCGGCAACTTAGTGCGATTGTCTTAGTCAGCAGGTAGGCTGGCTCAATGTTTAGTGTCTGTGGGTCAATAACCTTGTGCTAAGGATCCATATTGGTCAGAAACGCTCTTATGCTCAGATAGACTCATCAGTACAGCAACAGGAGGTCCAAAGGGGAAGAATGATGGCTTAGTGGTATTATTAGTGGTCTATTAATCCAGAAACTCAGCTAATGATCTGGGGACCTGGGTTCGAATCCTGTCGTGACAGATGATGGAATTTGAATTCAATAAAAAAAATTTTGGAATTAAGAATCTACCGATGATAATGAAGCCATTGTTGATTCTCAGAAAAACCCATCTGGTTCAGTTATATCCTTTAATGAAATCTAGCGTCCTTACCTGGTATGGCTCACGTAACTCCAGAGCCACAGTAATTGGTCTCAGTTACCGTCCTAAGGCAACGAGGGATGGGCAATAAATGCTTGCCAGTCCATGTCCCATAAATGAATAAAAAAACAGTTTGATTCAGGACAGTCAGCATGGCTTTGTGTGGAAAATCATGTCTCTCAAATTTGATTGACTTTTTTTGAAGGGGTAACCAAGAAGGTAGATGAGGGTAGTACAGTTAATGTTGTCTACACGGACTTTAGCAAGGCCTTTGGCAAGGTATTGCAAGGTAGGTTACGTAAGGCCAAATCTCATGGGATCCAGGCTGAGACAGCTAAATGGATACAAAATTAGCTTGATGACAGAAGCCAGAGAGTTGATTTTCAAACTAGAGGGCTGTGATCAGCAGTGTGCCTCAGGTAACTGTGCTGAATCCACTGTTATTTGACATTTATATTAATAATTTGGATGAGAATTTAGGAAGCGCAGTTAGTAAGTAAGTCTGCAAATAACACCAAGAATGGTGGCATAGTGGACAGTGAAGAAGATTATCTAGGACTGCAACAGGATCTTATCAACTGGGTCAGTGGGCTGACAAATGGCAGATGGAGTTTAATTTGAATAAATGCAAGGTAAAGAATTTTAGTAGATTGAACCAGGGCAAGAGTTACTCAATTAATAGCAGGGCATTGGAAAGAGTTATAGAACAGAGAGATCTACGAATACACGTTCATAGTTCCTTGGAAATGGAATCACAGGTGGCAGGTGATGAAGAAGACATTTGATATGCTTGGTTTCATTGGTCAGAACACTGAATATAGGAGCTGGGACATTTTGTTGAAGTTGTACAAGACATTTGTAAGGCTGCAGTTGGAATACTGTGCACCTACTATAAAAAGGATATAAACTAGAAAGAGTGCAGAAAAAACATACGAGAAGGCTACCAGGATTTGATAGTTTGAGTTATGAGAGGCTGGATAAACTAGGACTGTTTTCTCTGGAGCTTAGGAGGTGATCTTATAGAGGTCAATAAAATAATGAGAGGCATTGATCAGCTAGATAGACAATATCTTTTCCCAAAGGTAGGGAGTTTAAAACTAGAGGGCATAGGTTTAAGGTGATTGAGAGAGTTGCAGAAAGGTCTACAGGGTTTTGAGTACCTGGAACAAGCTGTCAGAGGCACTACTAAAGGCAGGTACACTTTTGTCTTTGAAAAAGAATTTAGACAAGTACATGGGTAAGATGGGTATCGACGAATATATGAACCAAAAGCAGGCAATTCAGACCAGCATGGTGGTTAAAAATAGGGCTGCATGGACAAGTTGGGCCAAAAGACCTTTTACATGCTGTAAACTTCTATGATTCTATGACCCATTCATACCTTTTCTTATTCATTTGTGGAACATGGGTGTCGCTGGCTGGCTAGCATTAACTGCCCATCCCTAATTGCCCTTGTTCAGAGAACAGCTGAGAGTCAATCACATTGCTGTGCTCTGGAGTCATATGTAGGCCAGACCAGATAAGGACAGCAGATTTCCTTCCCTGAAGGACATTAGTGACCCAGATGGGTTTTTCCAACAATCTTAATTCCAGATACCTATCAGATCTATACAGACACAGCATTCTATCAACATTAAATTGCACTATAAAAACACTCAAAAACTTCCTCCAGTCTGTTCCTACAGTGCTGCAACTCCCACATCATTCCTCATTGCTCACTCATAGTTGAAGCCTGTCTGTTTCCTTTAATAAAATCCTTCCAGGCAAGTATCCAATAACATCAAGTGTTTTTCTCCTCAAATTCCATGGTATTTTACTCATGGACAAGTCTTCAAGTTAGTTTTCATCTATACTGGCAGGAGTGGCACAGTGTCTTAGACCACACCTCACAGCTTTCCATCTGCGTAGATTCTGAATGGACTGTGATCACATAGCTATTCCCCACCAGAGGATGGTCACATTTCCTTTGGACTTTGTGCAAGCAAAGCCTGCTTACACAACATCATTTTAAAATAAAATCATTTTACAGGATGTGGGCTTCACTGGGTAGGCCAGCATTCATGGCCCATACCTAACTGTTCTTCGAGTTGCCTTCTCAAACAGCTACAGCCCATGTGGTATAGGTACATCCACAGTGTTGTTAGGGAGGGAGCTTCAGGATTTTGACCCAGCGACGTAAAGGAACAGCGACATATTTCCAAGTCAGGATTGAGAGTGACTTGGAGGTGGTGGTATTCCTACATGTCTACTGCTTTTATCTTTCTAGATAGTAGTGGTCATGGGTTTGGCTGTCTAAGGAGCCTCAGTGATTCCTGCAGTGCATCTCGTAGATGGTACACAGGGACAGGGAGCAAGTACACCATGTGAAAAATGCGGAGGCTGACACACTGTTTACTTGTGTAAATAACAAGCATTGCCAGCACTTTAGACTTACCTCATTTTCTATCTCTGCGTGGCTTTTAATCTGAAAATTTGTAATGTTAGCACTGGGTACCTGCAGGGAGACACCAACAATGTGTTATTGTTAATCCTGAAAGCTTTGATTAAACCATTGTGCTTGTGACAGAGATCTCCATCCAGCCTTAATAACTACAGCTTATACTGATGGCTATGTTTGCTGCCACTGCAAAAACAGAGGGTGCATTCATCAGACGTGGTCACAGTATCAACCACAGGTAACTACCTGCACCAAAGAATAGGACAATCTATAATAGTGAGCAGTGTAAAGATACTTAAAGGTGGCATCAATAGAACTTCATACAGTATTGAATCTCAAATCACCAGTTAAAAATACTGGGATTGGGACTTCCTCATGTCCTGCTTGCCACTTCACTGAATGCTCTACTCCTGACCCATCACCACCTTCCACCATCCTGAACCTCTGCTGTCTACACGCAGTGAATGGGGGGAAGTGAGTGAAAGTGGCCAGGCCCTTCAATGATATAAGCAGCACTGTATAAGCATCTGGACAGAGTAATCCTATCCCAGCTGTCTGATGGTGACCTCAGTGCCACAAACTGTTTGAGTGAGGTGACAGCAGATACAGTGTATGTTATATATTTCTGTAGCACCTTTAATGTAATCAAATCTTCCAAGTACTTCACAGGAGCATTATTAAACAAAGTATGATCCCAAGCTGCACAAGAATATAACAGATCCAGTGCTTTTCAAACAGATTATTAAGGAGTTCTTAATGGAGGAAAGCAAGGTAGATAGGGGTTTGTGGAGGGCTTCCAGTGCCTCAAAGAACAAAGAACAAAACAGCACAGGAAACAGGCCCTTCGGCCCAACGAGCCCGCGCCACCACCTTGATGTTCCCACTTCTACACGCGATCCCTGTCCATGTTTATAGATCTATGGATTAAAAACCAAATTTGAGACAATTTAGGGAGAATTTGTTTTGCCAACTAGCCTAAGAGCACATCTTTGGGATGTGGGAGGAAACCGGAGCTCCCGGAGAAAACCCACGCAAGCACGGGGAGAATGTGCAAACACCACAGTCAGTGATCCAAGCTGGAATCGAACTCAGGTTCGGAGATTCCCCTTTCTGTTGCCTTTGAGGAGTGAATGCAATGTAAACCAGTCCAAGCACTCCTGGTCACAGGGCTTTTCTACTTCTCTCCACCCATTTTCACAGCGAGATTAATCAATCAATGGGGAGGTGTTGGCTCATTGTCACTGGACCAGCAGTACTCCAGAGAGCCCTGGATCCCAGATTCGAATCCCACCATGTGACAGTAAGGATGGGCAATAAAATGTTGGCCTGGCCAGTGACGTGCACATTGCATAATGACTAACAAAGGCAATTAGATATAATAAGAACATTATGACAGTCACTTATGAAAATTCAAAGTAAGTGGCAATATTTCTAGATGGCTATCGGAGAGGGGAGAGCTGACTGGTGCTGATTTAACCTGAGGATCACCACATCTCAGGCAAGAGGCAAAGTTGAGGAACCTCAACCGGTACAGAAACTGAACCCATGCTGTTGGTGTCGCATTCAAGGGTCAAGACGACAAAACTCTGATTTTGAATGAGTTGTTGCATTTCAATGTCACAGATTTACCCACACAGACACACACAGACACACACAGACACACACAGACACACACAGACACACACAGACACACACAGACACACACAGACACACATCTAGGCAACTGGGGACAGAGACAGCGCTGGAAGAATAAAGTGTGTAGACGGGATCCTAAAAGGGGTGTCAGAAAGGCAAAAAGGGGCCACGAAATGATTTTGGCAGGTAGGATTAAGGAAAATCCTAAGGCATTTTACTCCTATGGAAGGAGCAAAAGGATGGTTCGAGGGAAGATTGGACCTCTCAGGGACAGAGGAGGGGAACTACGTTTAGAGCCTGAGGGAATGGGGGAGATCCTGAATGAATACTTTGCATCGGTATTCACGTGGGAGAGGGGCCTGATGTCTGGCGCCTGCTTTGAGGAATTTGAGGACCCGTTAAAGGAAATAATCATTACGAGGGAAGAGGTGTTGGGGCTTTTAGGCAGCATAAAGACTTATAAAGCTCCGGGGCCTGATGGCATTTACCCCAGGCTGCTAAGGGAGGTGAGAGATGACATTGCTGGGCCTCTGACACAAATCTTTGTCTCTTCTTTGGACACAGGTGAGGTCCCAGAGGACTGGAGGATTGCAAATGTAGTACCGTTGTTTAAAAAGGGTCAGAGGGATAACCCAGGGAACTATAGGCCGGTGAGCTTGACTTCAGTTATAGGTAAGCTAATGGAGAGGATCCTCAGGGACAGGATGTATGAGCATCTGGAGCGCTGCGATCTGAACAGGGATACGCAGCATGGCTTCATTAAGGGGAGGTCGTGCCTTACGAATCTAGTGGATTTTTTGAAGAGGTGACAAAAACGGTTGATGAAGGACAAGCTGTTGATGTCATCTACATGGATTTCAGTAAGGCGTTTGACAAGGTTCCTCATGGTAGGTTGATAGAAAAGGTGAAGGCGCATGGGATACAGGGCCAGGTATGTAGATGGGTTGAGAACTGGCTTGGGAGGAGGAGACAGTGGGTAGTAGTGGAAGGCTCTTTTTCCAACTGGAGGTATGTCACTAGTGGTGTGCCACAGGGCTCAGTACTAGGACCTCTTCTATTTGTGGTGTATATAAATGACTTGGAAGAGGGGGTAGGTGGTGTGATCAGCAAATTTGCTGATGACACTAAGATGCTTGGATTGGCGGGTACTGAGGAGCAGTGCCAGGCAATACAACAGGACATAGATAGGCTGGTAGATTGGGCAGACAGATGGCAAATGGAATTTAATCATGTTTACTGTCTTATTTGTTTCCACAGGCAATTCGGTTCACCTTGACCAACAAGGTGCATGCACTCAGCAGGTCATGCGAGAGCTGCTCTTGGCTGTTGCTTCAGGAGTTGCCTAGTGCTTCATGTCGTTAGTGTATGCTTGACCTGGACCATCTGATGGGCAACATGACAGTTCAGAGACTATCGCTGTTGCTGTGCAGACACATGGATTTGGGCCTGTGTCTGCGGGAGTTTGCACGTTCTCCCCGTGGTTGCGTGGGTTTTCTCCGGGTGCTCCGGTTTCCTCCCACATCCCAAAAATGTGCTCTTAGGCTGATTGGGTAACAAATTGTCCCTATATTGGAATCTTCCACAATAGGCATAGCCTAAGGTCATGGTTATGTCATAAAGACGTTAAGACGGCGGCGCGGGCTCGTTGGGCCGAAGGGCCTGTTTCCCGTGCTGTGTTGTTCTTTGTTCAGACACACACACACACACACACACACCACACACACACACACAGACACACACACACACAGACACAACACACACAGACACACAACACACAGACACACAGACACACAGACACACAACACAGACACACAGACACACAGACACACACACACACACAGTCCAGTCCTGGAGTAGCAGCCAGTAACAGAGGGCTGCTTCCTGGACATGGCCTAGCAGTGGGGGAAGGGAATCTCCCTCTTAACTAGTCTGTGATGGGAGGTGGAAACAACCTGGTCGCAGGAGATCTGGACAGTCAGTTGGGTCAGTAACAAGGGGTAGACAGTGCTTTCTCAAGAGCAGTCAGTGGCAGGTGCAAAACCCTGAACACATTCTGGTCTGAAAAGACTGACCACTACATCACAGAAGATTGACACAAACTTCACCTTCAATCCCTCCCACAAAGAGCTGCTAAAACTATTGACCTTTACAAAATGACAGAAGAAATGACTTAACTAATTTCTTACTGTTTTGCAAGCTCTGCAAATATATAATTGCTGCACTAGCTGTGGACATTAAATAAAGTTCTCTGTAATTCATTACTCCATATAAACCTGCAGGAGGAAAGACAGAAATCAGTGCAGCTACATCAAAACAAAGGCTGTCGCGATGGTGGGCTGTACTCACATTCACAGTGTTTTCAAATCTGGGATGCAGAACAAATGGAACACCATCCATCGCTGGAGAGAAGAAACAAGATGGGTGTAAATAGGTTCATTCATAGAATCGATGAATCCCTACAGTACAAAAGGAGGCCATTTGGCCCATCAAGTGTGGACCGAAGACAATCCCACCCAGGCCATATTCCCTTAACACTCTCATATTTACTCCACTAATCCCCAACACGCGGGTTAATTTTAGCACAGCCAATCCACCTAATGCACACAGCTTTAGTGTGTGGGAGGAAACCCACGCAGATGTGGGGAGAAAGTGCAAATTTCATATACACAGTAACCTGAGCCTGGAATGGAACCCGGGTCCCAGATGCTGTGAGTGTTAACCACTATGCTCATTTTACAGTGTTAACCACTATGCTTATTTTAACTACTACTGCAGCCGGTCAGCGAATACTTTCTGATAACCATTCACCCTCTTCAAGAATCTATCTCGCTCTGCCTTAAAAATATTCAAAGACTCTCTTCCTCCAAAGGCAGTGGAAGCAGAGTTCCAAAGATTTTAATTTCTCCTTGTCTCCATTTTAAATGAGTGACCCCCTTATTTTTAAACAGTGACCCCTAGTTCTAGATCCTCCCACAACATGAAACATCCTCTCCACATCCCTCAACATCTTATATGTTTCAATCAAGTCACCTCTTACTCTTCTAAGCTCCAGCAGATACAAGCTCAGCCTATCCAATCTTTCCTTATAAGGCAACGATTTCAAACCAGGAATTAAGCTAGTAAACTTTCTCTGAACTGCTTTCAATGCATTTACATCTTTCTTTAAATAAGGAAATCAATACTTCACATAGTATTCCAGATGTGGCCTCACCGATTCCCTGTATAATTGAAGCATAACCTCCCCACTTGTGTAATCAATTCTCCTCACAATAACTTTTTATTAACTTTCCTAATTATTATTTGCTGCAGCTGCAAACTAACCTTTTGTGATTCATGCAGTAGGACACCCAGATCCCTCTGCATATGACTGCAGTCTCTCATTATTTAGATAACATACTTTTTTTTATTATTCTTCCTGCCAAATAGACATAAGAACATAAGAACTAAAAACAGGAGTCAGCCATCTGGTCCCTCAAGTCTCCTCAAAGTCATTGCTGATCTTTTCATGGACTCAGCTCACTTACCATGACCCTTAATTACTGTTCAAAAATTTATCAATCTTGCCTTAAAAACATTCAATGAAGTAGTCTCAACTGCTTCACTAGGCAGGGAATTCCAGATTCACAACCCTTTGGGTGAAGAAGTTTTTCCTTGGTCCTAAATCTCTTATTTTCAGGCCATGCCCTTGTTCTAGTTTCATCTACTGGTTTCACAGATAACTTCACAATTTCCCCATTATTTTCTACTATTTACTAGATCTTTGTGCCCAACTTGCTCTTTGTAGCCTCCTTCTGTTCTCGTAACAACTTACTTTCCTAGCTATGTTTGTGTCATCAGCAAATTTAGCAAACATCCCCTTGATCCCTTCATCAAAGTCATTGATATGATGAGGGGGGGGCAATCTTTACGTCTGGCCAACTACAAAATGACCTATTTATGTCTGATCTACTTCTTGTTGGCTTACCAATTTCAGGCGAGAAAAGTAATGATATTGGACCAACAACTAAAGATCATTGCAGCAACAATGCTTACTACTAAACACTGACAATGCATTAAATACAGTTTATTCAGGGTCACGTCCAAATTAGTGTGCACATTTTACAGAGGCCACGGCACCGAGTGGGAAGGCAGTGAAATGGCCTCTGCTTAAGTCTCCCGGCCTGATTTGCTACAGAAGTAGTGCAGCATTGGCCCCATGTTCTGCACAATGTTAATATACTGCTTCACGAGTTCTATTGACAGGAGAGAGAGAGAGAGAGAGAGAGAGAGATTCTTGACTAACAAGGAAAGACAGTACTGCTCTGGGGTGTCAGTTTGAAATCCCACAATGGCAGATGGTGAAATTTAAATCTAGAATTAAAAACCTAAAGATTGTTATAAAATTTATCTGATTGACTTCTGTCCTTTAGGGAAGAAAATCTGCCATCCTGACCGGGTCTGGCCTACATGTGACCCCAGGCCCACAGCAATGTGGCTGACTCTTAAAAAATGCCCTCTAAGATGGCCTAGCGAGCCACTCAGTTCAAAGGCAATTAGGATGGGCAATAATTGCTGGCCCAGCCATTGACACCTACATCACACAAACAAATTTTTAATAAGTAACCATTGGAAGGAAGTATGGACTTGAAGGTACTACCAGATTTAGCATAACCTCATTAAATGGTGGAGGGGTTGTTTTGTTTATTTACTAATGTCTTAAGTAGGCTTGTATTAACACTGCAATGAAATTACTATGAAAATCCCTGGTCGCCACACGTCCTGTTCAGGTACACGGAGGGAGAATTTAGCACAGCCATTACACCTAACCAGTTTATCTTCCTGACTGTGGGATGAAACTGGAGCACTCAAAGGAAACCCACACAGCCACAGGCAGAACGTGCAGACTCCACACAGATAGTGATTCAAGCCAGGAATCAAACCCAGGCCCTGGCGCTGTGAGGCAGCAGTGTTAACCATTGTGCTGCCAACGGCCTACTCCTGCTCTTAATGTGAATGTGTGTACGCTCTCCTTTGATGGGTGTGCCAGTGACTTTGACCCATTCAGAGATTTACAAGCAAGCTGAGAGTGAGAAAATTGATTATCAATGAAGGCCATCAAGTCATTTGGGTTTACCCGCTCTTACCTGAGATCCCGTAGATATTTTCTGCATTGTATATAGAATCCTTGTGCTCCAGGGTTGTGCGCCTCTTGCTGAGTCGAACTGAGGGTGCATCAGGTTCTCCCTTAATTCTACAACAAATTAAAGAGATTCAACTGTAGTTTTACAACTTACTTGCACATCTTTATGCCAATGATTCTTGCATCTCAGTCCTGTGGCAGTGCTGGGGCTGAATTTGCTTTTCCCACTGCATTAATCTTGCTGGATGTAATAAGAAGCTTTTATTACATCCAGAACAGCTGAACATAATTGTTATATAAAACAGATGGAGTTTTGTACAAGCATCCAGCACAATATCAGAGATCGGAACAAAATATTGTTTCACTTTATCTTTGTTCAGTTTCATGACATCTTCGATCCATCTGATAAGCAGCATCAGAATTCAGAGCCAAAATTAGCCATACTATCTGTGAAACACAACCATATTTGAGATAAGCACCTTGAGCTCTCATTATCCAGAGACAAGCCTCTCATATCGAGACCAATGCTTCTTGGCTTCGGCAGTGGTTTTGGCTTGGCCACTTTCCCTTTCCTACACCAGATGACAAAACCACTCAGCTCTCTGCAAAACACAGTGAAAGAAAAGCTGATAAATACAAAGAACAAAGAACAAAACAGCATGGGAAACAGGCCCTTCGGCCCAACGAGCCCACACCACCACCCCGATGTTCCCATCTCTACCTGCAATCCCTGTCTATGTTTATAGATCTATGAATTAAAAACCAAATTTGAGACAATTTAGGGAGAATTTGTTTTGCCAATTAGCCTAAGAGCACATCTTTGGGATGTGGGAGGAAACCGGAGCACCCGGAGAAAACCCACGCAAGCACGGGGAGAATGCGCAAACTCCCACAGACACAGGCCCAAATCCATGTATCTGCACAGCACAGAGATAGTCACTGAGCTGTCGTGTTGCCCATCAAATGGTCCAGGTCAAGCGTACACTAACGACGTGAAGCACTAGGATACTCTCGAAAAAGATCCAAGAGCAGCCCTCTCACGACCCATCGCGTGTATGCCCCTCGTTAGACAACAAGGTCGACCAAAGCACCTGTAGGATAAAAACAAATACATCAATATCATCATCTATTTACACACTTCCCAGGGACTCCCAAGGCTCATGATCCCTATTTTAAATCAGTTTTCTATACCCCTCCATTCCCATTCTGTTCATGTGCCCATCTAAGTATTTCTTAAATAACTCCAGAGTACCTGCCTCCACCACTTTACTTGGCAGCGCATTCCATACCCCCACCACCCTCTGTGTGAAAAAACTCCCTCTAGCATCCAAATTATACCTTACCCCCCTCACCCTAAGCCCGTGACCCCTCGTGCTATTTGAGTCCATCCTAGGAAAAAGCTTAACCCTGTTTACTCTATCAATCCCCTTCAAAATCTTGTACACCTCTATCAGATCTCCTCTAAGTCTACGTCTTTCTAAGGAAAACAGTCCCAATTTGCCTAATCTCTCCTCATAATTCAGACCTTCCATACCAGGCAGCATCCTGGTAAACCTCCTCTGCACTCTCCCCAGAGTCTCCACGTCCTTCCGGTAGTAAGGCGACCAGAACTGGACGCAGTATTCCATATGAGGTCTAACAAGCGTTTTATACAACTGCAACATTAAAGGCCAGCTCTTGTACTCTATACTCCTTCCTATAAAGGCTAACATACTATATGCTTTCTTCACAACCTTCTCCACTTGCTCTGCCACCTTCAGAGACTTGTTCACCTGCAGCCCCAGGTCCCTCTGTGTTTCTATACTCTTAATAGGTCTACCCTTTATCATATACCTCCCCCCTACATTCTTTCTCCCGAAATGCATCATGCTAAACTGTCAGACACATGCTAAATAGAAACAGGTGCACATGGAATAAATATGCAAACACATGATAAATAAATAAAATAAATAAATATCGGCATACAGTAAAACACGTAGCCAAAAAGTGTGTATGTTATCTTTAACTATCAAGAGTCCCTTCAAATCCTCAGGTTAAGTAAATTAGACCCGTTACAGCAATCAATAATTGGATAATCTAACAATCCCTGTAAACAAATATCTTTCGTTTATTAAAGTACATTTCCTGGTTACAGACAGATGCAAATTGAATGGAGAACACAGCTCAGAAATATTGTAATCTGAAACTCAATTATTACAGAAAAAATTACTCAATCACACATAAAGCTCTCCTCCCTTCTGAATCACCAGTGTTGCTCCGCTTTGAGGAAGTGGTGCTACTGGCTCAGCTGCACTCCCCTGGTGCAGCACAATACAATATTCCCTGGTTGTGTTCTCCATTTGATTCATACCAGTCCATCACCATAAAGTTCAGTTAAACAAACAGCACTTGATATTACCCCTATGTTCCTCGAAGGGTGATTGCAAAGGGTGTTTGCAATTAGCATGAACTGATTGTGGTAGCTGGTAACAAGTAGCTTTTGTATAAGTGTAGACTGGTTTCTGTCTAAAGGCAATTGTTGGAGGGAATGAACAAATTCAGTCTTCTGAAAGCGCAAAGAATATTGTTGCTTTAAATTAGTTAAAGTTCTGTTTTGATCATGTTATGCTGATCCATTGTCCTGTGTGCTTTTTCCTATTTTCTGACATATCCTATCCGTCGTTTGTAGTATCAAGGCACTGTAGTTATCAAGCCGATTTCAAGAGTTGTTAACTGTCCCCATTTCGCTGATACTTGAGTAATTTACCAGAAGCACAATGGCTCCTCTAGACATTGTGAAAGCTCAAAACATGGTATCAATTCTCTTATTGTTGCTGTAATCTCAAAGATCTCACCTGGGGTGTGATTGTTTAGTGCCACCTGGGATGTAGTTATTTGTGATTTGTCATGTGTCTGCCTGCAGTGAGTGTGGATACTATAACCAGGGTGTGTGTTTAACCTTTTCCATTCATTCCTCTCCTGGTGTAGCCCACACTCTGGGGACCCAGGTTCGAATCCCGCCGTGCCAGATGGTGGAATTGGAATTCAATAATAAAAATATCTGAAATTAAGAATCTACTGATGACCATGAAACCACTGTTGATTATTGGAATAGTCCATTTGGTTCACTAATGCCTTTTAAGGAAGGAAATCTGCCATTCTTATCTGGTCTGGCCTACATGTGGCTCCAGAGCAGTTGACCTTCAACTAGGGCAACAAGGCATGAGCAATAAATGCCAGCCTGCCAGCGACGCCTATGTCCCACGAATGAATAAAAAATAGAAAAAAAACCCCAAGTACACCAATAAATAAAACAGGTGTCTGACACACTCCGGAAAAATTTACTTCAAATATGTTAAAAGTACGCTGACACTACATGACAATAGTGATGAGCATCACTTACCCTATGCATGTGTAAGAAGGCACAATCTGCTTGCTTTTTCCAGTCAGTTTGATATCAAAAATGGCAGTGTCCGCCTCACCGAATGCCACCCTCTTAATGCACAGTCGTTTCTTTTTCGACACGTTGACCTCTGGGGAAAGAACAGGGTCATTATGACTTGAAATGGAAATCTGCAGATGATATGGGCTGATGAAGTAGACAGGGGAGAGCTAGCAACAACCAGTGTAGAGAAATCCATCCCGATATCATTTGGGCTACAGAGGACTGCATCCCTAGCCTACTTCAACTGTGAGCCACTTCTGTGCAGTGAAGAAAATGACTTTCCTATATCTGTGCAGTGCTAGAGGTTGCAGCCAGTTTGAATGCCTGAAGGAGCTGCCTTGAAGATTCCTCTTGCCAAAGTCCCTCATCCTTAGCCTCTTGGGTAGTGGGGAAATAGATGGAAGGATGATGCAGTTGCTCTGTTCCTGGGCCTGGCAAAAATCACCAGGCTGCGTCATATTATGAAGAAGGCAGGGATCCTCGATTGACGTGGGTAACCCAAGACAGGGATCCTCTTGTGCCCACCAATTCTGCAAGCACTTTGTAACTTGTGAGAACCACTCCACACACTGATTGACTGTCAGGACACAATTACTGAAACTTACACATGCTTTCAGGCTGCTGCACAGTGGCAGATTTTACTGCTATCTATGGCATCTATACTTATAAAGAGAATACTAGTCTGAAACAGGACTATTTACACCAGGGATAAAGCTTACCTCTAGACATCAAGTTAGAGACATCTGGCTGATAATAACTTCTCAATGCATTAAGCTTCAGTGTCCTGAGTAAAGAATCATACTCCAGCCTGACCATCCAACCCACAAAACCAAAGCAGCAAGGCTATTTACATTTATTATTCCTTAGTGCTTTGCCCCAGATAGACTTCGTGGCCTGGAGTTTTGTAAATTTTCATTTTCAGCCCTTTTGCTTCATGACTCCTAAAGAGGGAGATGATGTAGTGGTAACGTAACTGGTCTAGTGATTCTACTGCAAGTACAAACCTCACCGTGACAGCATGTAGAACTTGAATTCAGTTAATAAAATCAGGAATTGTAAGCTGATCTCAGTAATGGTGATCCCAATGAAATTATCATCAATTATTGTAAAAACCGATTTGGTTCACTAATGTGCTTTAGGGAAGGAAATCTGCCGTCTTACCCAGTCTGACCTATGTTAACTTCAGAGCCACGGCAATGTGGTTGATTTTTAACTGCTCCTCTGAACGACTGAGTGAGCACGCAGTTCAAGGGCATTTAGGGATGGACAACAAATGCTGCCCTAGCTAGTGGAGTCCACATAGAACAGAACCATAGAATCCCTACAGTGCAGAATGATACTAAATCAACCCTTTGAGTCTGCACTGACTCACCGAAGTATCTTCCCCAGGCCCCATCTTGTGTACCCCACGTATTTATGCCGCCAATCCCCCCAACCTACACTTGAAGTTTTTAAGATTTGAAGTTTATTTATTAGTGTCACATGTAGGCTTATCAATGAAGTTGCTGTGACAACTCCCTAGTTGTCACACTCTAGTACCTATTGGGGTACACTGAAGAAGACTTCAGCATGGCCAACGCACCCAACTGGCACACCCTTCAGATTGTGGGAGGAAACTGGAGCACAGGGAGGAAATCCAAGCAGACATGGGGAAAATACGCACACTCCACACACAGACATCGACCCAAGCCAAGAACTGAACCTGGGTCCCTGGTGCAGCAGCACTAACACTGAGCCATTGTAAGGGGCAATTTAGAATGGCCAATCCACCTAATCTGCATATCTTTGGATTCCATGGAAGTTATTTATAAATTGTGTTTGACTATATAACATCTACAGATCAGGATATGAGAATAAGCACTATGATCTCTGGGGACAAGAGCAATAAGACTTATAGTGAGTGACCTCAGTAACAGAGCTTGGGGAACCTCACACTAATAGATACATATTATAGCATACTGTACTTTCAGCATATAGCTCTACATAGCACCTCTATCATAGCAAAATATTGCAAGGCACTTTGCTTGGGACAAAAGTAAACAGAAGAGTATAGAGAGCAAAGCACTACGAGAGCTCAAGTCAAAGAAAGGGGTGACATTAAAACTGGAACTAAAACTCAACAGCTTAAAAGGAGGGGAGGGGAGAGAGGTGGTGAGACAACTCCAGAGCTCAGTGCCCAGTCAAAGGCATGACAACCAGTGGTGGGACTAAGGAAAAATAAGTAAAGCACAAGCCACCAGAAAGACCAGAGTTCTCAGTGGATTGTAAGGCTGGTTAAGTTTATTTTTAAGTCACAAGTAGACTGACATTAACACTGTAATGAAATTACAGTGAGCGAATTGAAACTTATCAAACTGATTGATAGATTGTTGGGTGTAGGTAGAGGTGAGATATAGACCAAAGGCAGATTTTTATTTTATTTATTAGTGTCACAAGTAGACTTTCATTAACACTGCAATGAAGTTACTGTGAAAAGCCCCTAGTTGCTACCGCCTGTTCGGGTACACTGAGGGAGAATTTAGCAAGGCCAATGCACTTAACCAGCATCCGGAGGAAATACCTGGAGGAAACCCATGCAGATGTAGGGAGAACATGCAAATTCTACACAGTTAATAGTCCAAGCCCGGAATTGAAGCCAGGTCCTTGGCACTGGTGGAGGTTACAGATCGTAAGCAGAGAAACTTGAAAACAGGGTGAAAGTTTAATATCTGGGACTTGGGTGCAGTTCAGTGATGATGCAGAGATGCCGGTGTTGGACTGGGGTAAACACGTTAAGAAGTCTCACAACACCAGGTTTAAGTCCAACCAGTTTACTTGATAGTAAACTCAGAAGCTTTCGGAAATGGTGGAAGACTATGTGTGTCTTTATATGTGGAGATGTCAGCGTTGGATTGGGGTAAACACAGTAAGAAGTCTGACAAGACCAGACTTCTGCAAGTTCAGCACACATGAGGACAGTCTTAACAGTTCATGTCGCACCATCTGTAACACCCATAACTTACTTGGGTTTGCAAAACCTCACTTACTGTACTGTCTGGAGACAATACAAATCTCTTTAACCTGTGCTTAATGTTCCTTCCACTCACGTTGTCGGCATCTTTAAGACTTGAATAGCAGGTTAGTTGTAAAGACTCGCATTCTAACCAGTAATCTATAAACTGAGAGTGTTGTTATGTGCTCTGTCTGAGGCCAGAACTCTCCATTCAACTGACGAAGGGACAAACCCCAAAAGCTTGTGAGTTTACTATCAAATAAATCCGTTGGACTTAAACCTGGTGTTGTCAGACTTCTTACTGTGTGTCTTTCTCTGATCAGAATCTTCCACACACCTGATGAAAGAACACCATTTCCGAAAGCTTGTGGGATTATTATCAAATAAACTGGTTGGACTTAAATCTGGTGTTGTGAGACTTCTTACTGAGTAGTTCAGTGACCCAAGGGGACTTGATACGAATTAGACAACAAGACACCTTGTTTTGAATGGAGCTCAAGTTCATGGGTGTTTATAGTTTCCACAGAAGCAGAGCTCCAGAGTAGTTGCAGTGAAGTGGAAATTTGAAGAATTTCACGAGCTGCTTTTATGTTATCACCTCTGATCTCTCCAGAGGTGGTGCAGATATTTTTTAAAGAATAACAGATTCCAGACCCGAGGGGCAATGCATTTGAATGACTATAGTCAATGAGTTTAAAATCTTAATCTCTAGATAATAAAGATTGCGAGATCTATGACAGCCCTATGCTCCATCACCCTAAGAGAAGTACTCACTTGGATCCAGGAATTCAGTAATGAATGCATATCCTGATGGCAGAGGGTTCTTATCAAGAAGCAACTGGATATCTGACACAATGTCCCCCTGAGGATTCTGCAAATAGGGCACAAACACAACGTTAAATCATCATTGCTTCACAAAGACCGGCACTGAAGGTATTTCAAAACCTGGTGATTCACTGACACCCACAGGAATCTTAACCATGTATTACTGACAAGCCCGTAAACCATAGAGACTGGCAGAGTTATTGCATCTGTCCATTACAGTTACCCCACTGAAAGTGCTAGCTTCATGCCAATCTTCCAGTAACTTAATCCCACAACCCCACTATACCTACATCAACCCTCCTTTCTCTTCACCTTCCCTTCCCCCCTCAAAAATTACAGCAGCCATTTAGTGTCTAATCCACATAAATACCTAGCAGGGCAGCACTTGCAGACAGCTTGCAAGTGACCTCCAAAGTTATTTGGAAACTGGCAAGTAATATACTTGAGGGTGGCACAGTGGTTAGCACTGCTGCCTCACAGCACCAGGGACCCAGGTTCAATTCCCATCTTGGGTGACTATCTGTGCGGAGTCTGAACATTCTCCCTGTGTCTACATGAGTTTCTTCTGCGTGCTCTGGTTTCCTCCCACAGTTGAAAAACATGCTAGTTAAGTGCGCTGACTGTGCTAAATTCTCCCTCAGTGTATCCAAACAGGTGCCAGAGTGTAGCAAGTAGAGATTTTCACAGTAACTTTATTGCAGTGTTAATGTAAGCCTTACTTAAAATAAACTTCCCAGAAAGGATCAGAATTGGGAATCTAGATAGAAATTCGCTCCCCTCTATAGTCAGGGAATGCAGAAGTCACAGTATCCTACATCCCAGCAAGTCAGTGATCACAACTTATTGGTCAAACCAGAACTCGGATAGTCAGTGTGCCTCAACAGTACAGTTTCTCATTCTCTGTTTTTCCCATAGTAATTTTTGCTGGTACAAAGTGCCTCAGCCTTTCTGATGCAGAGTGTGCTGGGGGGGGGGGGGGGGGGGGGAAGAGAGAGAGAGGTGGAAAGTGATCAGAAAGAAAGAGAATAAGGTAAATGAGATTGGAGCAAGGAAGTGCCCACTTATAAACTAACTGAAACTCATTTCAACTATTATGCCATTTATAATTTTCTGAAATGTAGCATCCTTTGTTCCACAACGGGGACAGCTTATGGTGTGTTTAAAAATTTACTTGGGACAGTTAAGAGGAGCTTTCCTAGTTTGATGCCTGGAGTGAGTGGTTGTTTTATAAGGAAAGGTTGGACAGACTAAGCTCATTTCCCCTGGAGTTTAGGAGAGTGACTCGATTGTGTTACGAACCCCAGAAATGAAGTTACATTTGTATTTGTGGGCATCAGTAATGATTTTCAGTTTAAAGTTTAAGTTAAATGCATATTCTTTTTCTGTCGGTAAAAAGGGTGAACCCTGGGTCAATTTTTCTTTTGGAGTGGAGACAGCATGTCTGGAGCTGTTTGTATAATTGCATTTTTAATGAGGTTTCATGACTCTTGAAGGGCAGTAGCACAGTGGTTAACACTGCTGTCTCACAGCTCCAAGAACCTGGGTTCGATTCCCGGCTCGGGTCACTGTCTGTGTGGAGTTTGCACATTCTCCTTGTGTCTACGTGGGTTTCCTCTGTGTCCTTTGGTGTCCTCCCACAGTCCAAAACCGCATGGGTTAAGTTGATTGGTCATGCTAAATTGCACCTTAGTGTCCCGAGATATGTAGGTTAGAGGGATTAGTAGGTAAATATGTAGGGATATGGGGGTAGCACCTGGGTGGAATTGTGCTCAGTGTAGAGGTCAAATGGCCTCTTTCTGGAATTCTATGATTCTTTGAAACACAGGGTTAAAAAAGCTGGGCTGTTGCCTAGCAACAGAAGGGCCACAGGGGACATAAACCAATTTGAAGTTCAGTTGGTGATTATGTTCCAAGGTGCAAGTCTCTCTAACTGGACATACTAGCAGATTGCTGAGGAACTCAAGTGGCACAGTGATTAGCCCTGCTGCCTCACAACTCCAGGGACCTGGATTCAATTGGTTGTCTGCATGTTCTCTCAGTGCCTGCATAGGTTTCCTCTGGGTGCTCAGGTTTCCTTCCACACTCCAATTATGTGCAGGTTAGGTTGATGGGCCACGCTAAATTGCCCCTTAGTGTCAGGGAGATTAGCAGGGCAAATACATAAGGTTACGGGTCTAGGTCTGGATGGGATTGTTGTCTTTGCAGGCTCAATGGGCTAAATGGCCTCCTTTTGCACTGTTGGGATTCTCTAATTCTAAGAATCTTAGATGATTTGCACTAAAGTTAAAGTAGCAGCAAGCATCCAACATTTTCTGAATCTGAAGAGAGATGCCAAGTTGCCAGCAGTTTACTAGGGCAGGAAACTGCAAGAAGCAGGTCCTAAAGCAAAAAGAGTGAGGTCCCAATAAGACCTTTAAGTTAATTCAAAGGAAAAGAACAGGAAAAGGTCCTGTGAGGTATGAGGTGCAGAGAAAAAGTCTCCAAATTTTAAGAAAGGAAGCTGCTGGAAGACTTCAAACAAAGTGGAATGGCAAGAAGCCAGAAGATCCAAGGAGACAGCCCAAGGTGGTTGACTTCTTACTGCTGTGAAGCAGTAGTGTTCTGCTGGTATGGCTGCATTCCTGAATGTGTGTGTGTGTGTGTAAGGTGAAAGTTGAATGCACCATGGCGATGAACATTAGAAGGAGAAATTAAAGGACTGGCGCTAGATTCTTGTTGAAGATGGCTAAATGAAAGTATAGTTTGGGAGGATATTCCAAGGTAAATTTTCCAAGACTGGAGACTGAATACCCAAGTTAAAAGGCAGAGCTTCTGTAAGATGGTGTGCCATGCGTCTGGTGCAGTTGATGAGAAATCCATAGCATTTGTTTGGGGTGACATCTGTTATTTGGTTCTAAGATGTGATGTCTCTGGCCATAGGTCACCTATTAGTTTACATCATTTGCTGTGAACACTAGAGTATAAGATGGATTTTGTAACATGTGTCATCCCTATGAATCTGTACAGATACAGTATAGTAGTGGGTGAAGGAATATTGTAATACAATTCACCATTTCTTATTTAATAAATGTTCTGTTCTTTTGTTAAAAGTTCATCAGATGACCCCTGTGAGGGTGCAGTTGCCACCCTCCACTTTTCTAAACAAAAAAAAAATTAGGATCTGAATGTTTTAATGTTTATTTATTAGTGCTACAAGTAGGCTTACATTAATACTGCAATGAAGTTACTGCGAAAATCCCCTAATCGCCACATTCTGGCACCTGTTTGGGCATACTGAGGGAGAATTTATCATAGTCAATGCACCTAACCAACACGTCTTTTGGACTGTGGGAGGAAACCAGTGCAGCCCAGAAGAAACCCATGCAGACATGGATAGAATGCACAGAGTCCGCACAGACAGTGACTGAAGCCAGAATCGAACCTGGGTCCCTGACAGTGAGTGTGCCACTTTATCAAGCTGTGTTCCACCCTGCGATTCAACTTGTCCATTAGGATCAGCTGGGGTCATAACAATTGTACTATAAATCCCAAATGGTCTCAGCAAGAAAAGATATTCCCTTTTAGATGAACCCAGAACTAGAAGGGACTGCTTTAAAATTAAGTGTAACCCTTTTAGGACAAAGATGAGGAGAATTTTTTTTCTCTTAGAGTGCAATTTGGAACTCCCTACTCAGGGCAGAGATGAGGGAGTCACTGAATATTTTTTTAAGGCAAGTGGCAAGATAGATTCTTGTTAGAGAAAGGGGATCAAAGATCAGAATGTAAATGAGAGTTCAGAACAGCAAAGATCTTATTGACTTGCAGTGAGGATGGCACAATGGCAAAGTTGTGAGCGCTGCTGCCTCATAGCAGCAAGGGCCCAGTTTAATTTTGGCCTCAGGTCACTGTCTGCGTGAAGTCTGCAGGTTGTCCCCTTGTCCACATGGGTTTCTTCTGGGTGCTCCAGTTTCTCAGCACAGTCCAAAGATGTGTGGGTTAGGTGGATTAGCCATGCTAAATTGCCACTTAGTAACTGGTGGATTAGCAGGGTAAATATATGAGGTTACAGAGATAGAACCTGTGTGGGATTGTTGTTGGTCCTTCTTCCGCACTATAGGGATTCTATGATTGAATGTCAGAGCAGGCTCAAAGGGCTGATTACCTACTTCTGCTCCTATTTAGTATGTTCAGACCAACCTACCTCTTTATTCAGCAGAGAGCTGACACACAGATAGCAGCTGGATTTCTGCCCAAAACCCTTTGCAAAGTTCGCAGAGGACCCATCTACGGTTGTACTGATCTAGAATACAAAGAATACAGGTCAGACAATGGGGTAAGGAAGGTGGGCTGGCAGTGCTGATGGGGCAAAAATGTCCAACAATTCTTATAATTATGAGACAAGGAATACAAAAGGAATTCACACAACAAGTCCTGCTGGACGTATGACATTTTACCTTTCAACTCATAATGGAACCCATTATAGAGAATAAGCAACAGCAATTTCCTAATCCAAGCATCTAAATTTAGAGAACAGGAAACAAACTAGTTTACATGCATCTCAAGTTTTTTTTTTCAACACATTCTTGAATATTCTCTGGGACAGAGTGTTTGGAAGAATATACTCCTACTAGTTTCTTGCAGCCTCCTTAATTCACATGAGGGAATGGTCCCACAGCTCAGCTGTAGAGGGCACACCATCTCTTTTCAGTTCTTTAGATCCTGACACGTCACTCTGCTCACCAATAATCTAACTACACAATTATGCTCCCTTCAAGTGCCTGCTCATACCACCTAAGACAAGGCCAACAGCTTCATGGGAACACCACCATTTCCAAGCTACTCACCATCCTGACTTGGAAATACAAAGGCCATTCTTTCACTGCCACTAGGTCAAAATCCTGGAAGTTCCTCCTAATGGCACTGTGGGTGTACCGCATTGGTTGCAGCAGTTCAAGAAGGCAGCTCACCATCACGTTCTCAAGTGCATTTAGCAACATATCCTCGCTCAGCTAGCAATGTTCGCATCCAAAGAAAATACATTTTAAAAACCTCCATGTGTCATTTTGTTTGCCATGTTTTTTGTACGTGACGATATTGAATGTATTTTGATAATCCATATAAAGCACATCCACTTTCTTTACCTCTTAATTCTTCAAAGAATACAACACTTGACCAAATGCTACCTGCCTTTTAGAAATTGGATAGACTAGCCCTGGTTATCCCCTAATGCCTAAGCGTGGTCTTCAGTCTGATTTGTTGAATTTTCCACAAAATGTCTCATCAATGTGTCTAGAAATACAGTTCTCAATTTGCCAAACCCATTAACTTTGTTATTACGGACTCCAGGAGTTTACCAACAGCTCACTTCCTCGGGGGCACGATCTTACCAGCCGTTCACGCCTCGCTTCCACTGCAATGAGGTTAGAGAATTTGTTGCCAAATCGCCATCCACTGCAGCGGGATGGGAAAATCTCTAGATTCTAAGATTCCAACCCCTTGACTGTCCAAAGCCTCTCCCCCACCTACTCGGCATGAAAGTGCAATAGAATATTCTCCACTTGCCTAGATGGCTATAATTCATCACAATTCACAACATGTCTTTTTGACTGGCTCATCTTCTAACTTAAACAGGCTTATTCCCTCCATCACCATGCTCTATCTACAAACGTCAGCATTGGGCAAACTGGTGACCTTAACTATTTCAAAGGACAAGACTAGAATGTATATGGACAATTTTCCCTTTAAGTTATTGCACTACTCTGACGTGGAAGTGCGACACCATCAAGATTGGGTCAAACCCCTGGAGTTCTCCAACAGCTCATCACATGGACTGCATAGTTCAAGAAAATGTCCACCCAAGGGTAACCAGCTATGTGCACTAAGTGATGCAGACACATCGCGAGAATGGAAGGGAAATAAAAAACAGGTGCACCGATCAACACCTCAGGATTCCTCAAAGTGGTTAACAACTAATTAAGCATTTCTGAAGTGTAGGCAACGTAGCAGCCAATTTGCATACAGCAAGATTTTTTTTTGTGATGTTGATTGAGGATTAATAATTGGCCAGGACATTAGGGAGAACTCCCTTGCTCTTAGTGCAATGGGCTCTTTTATATTTTCCTCAGAGAGCAGGCGGGATCCTCAGGCTAACACCTCATCCAAAAGACAATGCTTCCAACAGTGCAGTACTCCCTCAGAACAGGAATTGAGAGTTAAAGCTCAGTTCCTGGAATAGGAGTTGAATGCTGGACTGAAGACGTTAGAGTGCTATCAAATAAACTGCAGCTGAAACTCTAACTATGATCTCATTTCCTGAATTATCCTGATCTCTTTTACCTTTTTCTCTCCATGGAATTTTGTGAGAATGTTGCTCCAGAAACTGGAAGAATTCCCTCAATCTTTTTTTTGAAGAGTGCAACAGCATACACAGAAATGTTTTACCAAGTATCCTCCACATCAACAATTGGTTTTGACCACATAGAGATATATTGTAATACCCGGCTAAATCATTAGAATAAGTAGACAGAATCTCAAGCTTAAAGTCTCATCTCGAGATTAGTCCTCTGGCAATGCAGCATCTTTTGAATACTGAAGCATCAGGCTTGATGACAGACCACTTCTCAGTCAAGTGTAGTTTTGCTGTTCTGCACATGGTTGAAGTCATGAGGTTACACTGAAGCTTCATTTGAAGCAATTTTTTTAAAACAGTACCTCGGCCTTTTGGCTATGATGCAAATGAGATCGAGCCTTAGAGGAGGTGCAATGCCTGCTCCAATCAGTTTGGATCATGTAGATCAAGGCCAAATCAGGAGGAAGCTTGCCTGTCTTGTCAGCTTGGATCAGGAATGTCTCACTTGCTGAGACTTTGAATTTGATTTTGATTGGATTGAATCGGATATAAACAAAAAAAGACAGTCCAGATTAATTGCTCTAGACTGGCAATGTGAACTGCAATACGTGAGTATTTTCCCCAGCGTGTAGACCAACTGTGAAAATCCTGCATCGTTCCAGCTCCTCCTTCAAATATCTTGCCCTGATAGGGTTTTGGCAATCATGGATTTCCACTGGATTGGTCCAGGAGAATGGTCGGCAAAGTGCTGCAATGATTTGCCAATGCTTTCTGCAGTACGGCCAGCCAGAAAACTCTCCCACTCCTACCACCTGCTTTCAAGCATCTTGGAAGGGTTTGCAGGCTGAGTTATAAATACACCTTCCTTGACCATCGGGTCCTGAAAGGGTACTCAAATTCAGATCTTCTGACCCAGAGGTAGAGATGCTAAGTCACTGTACCACAAGACTTCCCTTTCATAAGTGCATTGCATTGAAATTCCAATGCTGATCTAAATTTGAACTCCAGCCCCATTTTAGATTTTAACATATGAAGGCTCAAAGAGCATTTCCTAAATATTACCCCCCAAATATTACCCCCCATCCCCCCCGCCCCGGCCCCCCCCCCCGCCACCACCCTGAAACAAAAATGCCAGCAGAAATAAGCATCTTAGCATTACTCTAGCCAAATGTGCAGACATACCAGTTGATATTCCTTTGGACATGTGTTCTGGTTTGAGGCCCAGCCTACTCCCGTTAGAGGATAGCAATTTGGATCATTGATCTCAGGTGCAGCCATTTGGAACAAGGCACAAAGTATATCCTATATGGCAGACACTGCTTCATCAACTCCGTTCTGTCACTGATATTGAAAGAAAACAGAAGCATTTATATTATAAAAGAGAGGCTCGGGCAAGCAGAGAAATATAATGCTTAAGGTTAAAGTTTATTTATTAGTTACAAGTAAGGCTTACATTAACACTGCAATAAAGTTAGTTGGTATGGTGGCACACTGGTTAGCAGTGATGCCAGAACCTGGGTTTGATTCTTGGCTTGGGTCACTGTCTGTGTGGAGTTCTCCCTGTGTATGTATGGATTTCCTCTGGGTGCTCCGGTTTCCTCCCACAATCCAAAGATGTACGGGTCAGGTGTGTGGCCATACTGAATTGCCCCTTAGGTCCCGGGGTGTAGAGGTTAGAGGGATTAGTCACGTAAATATATGAGGTTATGGAGATAAGGCCTATGTGAAATTGCTGTTGGTGCAGAAGCAATGTGCCGAATGCGGTCCTTCTGCACTGTAGGATTTCTATGATTCTATGAAAATCCTCTAGTCACCAACTAGTGTTACTTCAACACCTGTTTGGGTCAATGCACCTAACCAATGTGTCTTTCAGACTGTGAGAGGAAACTGGAGCACCTGGTGGACACCCACGCAGATATGGTCTGAGAGGTGGGGGGGTAACCACTCTGTGCTGGATCATTTGGTCACCAACTGTTGTAGAAGCAGAGTCCAAAATGTTATTTTTAAAATGGTTGGCAGCAGTGAAATCAGAACATCCCAAAGCTCTTTACCATGTTCTTATTGTGTAGGCAAATGAAGCAGTTTGTACAGAGAAAAGTTCCTTAAATAAAATATCATGGTCATTGATCAGATAATGTGTTTTGTCCCACATTCTGACTACTTACATGAGAACAAGAGAGAGGTCAGAGCACAGAAAGAGTGTCTTTCTCTTTCTTCACTGACTCTCTGAAAGAACATCTCACCCAGGCACTGTCCCTCTGCCCTATTCACATAACCCAGCATATTTAACATGGGCAATCTACCTAACCTGCACACATGGGAGGAAATTGTAACACCTGGTGGAAATCCACACAGGCGTGGAGCGAATGTGCAAACTCTAAACCACCGCAGTGAAGCGCTTCTCTGCACTGAACTTCATCTGCCACCTATCCGCCCATTTCACCAACTTGTTTTGAAGTTCCACATTGTATTACTTGGAAAGTACAGGATAGGTCATTCAGCCCAACTGTACAAAGGCAGTGTTTATTCCTCACAAAAGCCTCTGCCCACTCCTCCTCATCTTTTACTCCTTTCTCCCTCGTATACTTACTAGTTTCACCTCAAGTATTACTGACTCCAACTACTCCACATTTAGCAAGTCCTACATTCTAATTTTTATTCATTTTGGCTACAGAAGTTTTTCCTGAATTCCCATTTGGATTTCATATTTACACATCCTTGTTTTGACTCAGCATCAGATCAGGCAGGACACTGAACCATCAATGTATGCATTGAAAACAGATAAAGACTGTAATCCCAGCAAGGCCTACGAAATGGCCTTTGATGAAGGGTCAACGGTCAAAAAAGGGCAAGATTTTTTTGAAAAGTTCCAATTATGTAAAGGTTCTAACTCTCAAAGGAAGCATTCCGGCCCACGGCACACAAAATATTTTGTCACGGAGATGTTACCACACAAGTTCAAACAAAATGTTTCTTCTGGGTGCTCCAGTTTCCTCCTGCAGACCAAAGTCGTGCAGGTTAGATGGACTAGCCATGATAAAAATGTGCGGGGGATGGGGGTGGGGGTGGGGGTGGGGGTGGCATTTGTATAATATCTTTTTTTTCAACAGCCTGCACAGACGCGATGGGCTGAATGGTCTCTTTCTGCATTGTGGGAATTCTAGGGTTCTAAACTGAAGCATTGCTAAACACTATGGGGAAAGGGGCAGGGAGCAAACAGCCCAAAACATTTTAATTTATCAGTATGTTCTTTGGATGGTTCTCTTAAAATTGTAACCTCAGGTCACTTAGAACATTACAGCGCAGTACAGGCCCTTCGGCCCTCGATGTTGCGCCGGCCAGTGGACCCTCTAACCTAAACTATTCCAATATCATCCATATGCCTATCCACCGAACATTTGAACTCCCCCAAAGTAGGCGAGTCCACAACTGCTGCAGGCAGGGCATTCCACGCTCTCACCACCCTCTGTGTAAAGATTCTCCCACCAAGAACAACCAAGTAGCCTGTAGTACTTCACCTTCATGTGGTGATAGTGTAAAATAACCTCTGCAGACACAACAAAAGTTAAGAAGGGACTCCCCTTTGTAATGGCAAATACTTGTAGTGTTTACGTTTCTCCCTGGGTTAAATGGATGTAATGTAAATATGTCACTGACCATGACATTATTCCAAAGAGGGATATGAGAGTTATCCTCAATATCCTAGCCAAAATTTATCTCTGAATCAACATTAGAGAAACAGACTGTCTGCCTATTATATTACTGGCTGAGAGTATTTACTGAGCATCAATTAGCTGCCACATTTGTTATATTACAATAAACACACTCCAAAAACAAAACATACTTAACTGGTTGTAAAGTGTGTTGAGATGTTTGGTAGTTGCGAAATGTGTTACATACGTGGAATTTTCAATCAGTAGTGCATTGTGGTTACAATAGGCATCATCTACAGGATGCACTGCAGAAACTCATCAAGGGAACGTTGATAGGACTTCCTTCAAAGTAACATCCCTCTGCTCTATGCTTGCAATGCGTGCTGTTGGGCCAAGACCCTGAATTCCCTGCCCTACAGCATCATAAAAATACAGGCCCCTGCTCATAGCAGGACCCTTCCAGTCGCCACACCTACCATTGGAGGACCTACTGCGGTGGAGCCAGAAAATCCCAGCCATGTTTTCAAGCTGCAGTGTCAAGAAAATGTAATAATTTTCTTTTGGTAACAACACTGCCATATTTCTTTTGTATTGGGATTAAGGCTATCGAGGTTGTAAGAATAGTAATCGGAGACAGGGTGACTCAAGAATCTAAACCAACGTTAAGTGTTGTGATATTTAAAAATATCCTAGAGGGACCTCAAATAGGATTTTACATAAGGCAATAAGAGGACTGGATTTAAAGCGAGTTGCTTTAGTTGGAGTGGCACAGTGACAATCATTGTTGCCTCATAGCACCAGCAACCCTGGCCTGATTCCCAGGTTGAGTCACTGTTTATGTGGAGTCTGCACGGGTTTCCTCTAGGTGCTCTGGTTTCTTCCCACAGTTCAAAAGTCGAGCTAGTCAGGTGCATTGGCTGTGCTAAATTCTCCCTCAGTGTGCCTGAAAAGGAGTGCAGCAATTAGGGGATTTTCACAGTAACTTTATTGCAGTGTTAATGCAAGTCAACTTGCGACATTAATAAATAAACTTTACTTTTCACCAGGGGCTATGTAATGGTGAAGTAAATAACGTAATGATGGGGTCAGTTTATTTTTATTGAAAGCCTAAGAGCTAAAGTAAAGAAATAAATTGAATCAATTCTGAGAAGGAAGCATCTCTGAAGACACTGGTTAAAAATAAAAAGCTGAAAGCAAAAGGACAGACTTAAGGAAATACTGATGCTAATGTGAGGACATGGGTTGCTTAGGCCTCTCCAAAAACAACATGGTAGCTGGTCAGAGCTCTGGAAAATTGAGTGAACAAGGCAAGACTAGAAGAACTAACTACTGTCAGCCTCAGAGGCCAGCCCAAGAGAAAAAGGCACTGTGCAG
The DNA here is from genome assembly GCA_024679065.1 of Sphyrna mokarran. Taxonomy (NCBI): domain Eukaryota; kingdom Metazoa; phylum Chordata; class Chondrichthyes; order Carcharhiniformes; family Carcharhinidae; genus Sphyrna; species Sphyrna mokarran. Next base: position 5,138,926 of record JAGIQG010000035.1, on the reverse strand, counting down.
TTAAAATAACTGGGATTTCAGATCTTAAAATCTATAATGATAATTGCTAAACAGAAAGGGGAAGGTTAGATCTGAGGGTAGTTTAAGTTACGATCTTTTGGAACAGTTTTAAAGTACTGTTAACTGTGCACAGTCACTTTTACATTTAAGTATCATTTTGTTTTATTTATTTTCTTTTTTTAAATTGAACATTTACTTTGATTTAAATCATTACAAGTAGTCATCATTTCCTGATTTCAGAACCTCTCCTCATTAATTGCAAAAACCATTGTGGTTGCTGTTTCAAGTTTGTCTTTGGGATGCTTGTCATTTGCCATCACCACTTTTCAGAACAACCTTCATAGATGCAAAGAAAGCATCCTTTCTGGATGTATTACAGCCTGGTACGGATCCTGCTCCGTCCAAGACTGCAAGAAACTATAAAGGGTCATAAATGATGGCCAGTACATCAAGCTAACCAGCCTCCCATCCATTGACTCTGTCTACACTTCCTGCTGCCTTGGAAAAGCAGCCAGCATAATCAAGGACTCCACTCACCGTAGACTTGCTCTCTTCCACTTTATTCCCTCAGGGAAAAAATACAAACATCTGAGATCACGAAATAACTGACTCAAGAACAGCTTCTTCCCTGCCTTCATCAGACTTTTGAATGGACTTACTTATATTCTGATCTTTTTCCACATTTTAGCTATGACTGTAACACTACATTTCGCACTCTCGCTTTTCCTTCTCTATGACAAGTATGTTTTTTTCACTTTATACTAATACATGTGACAATAATAAATCAAATTAATAAATGCGCTCTTGCCAACAATGGCACAGTCCTGAGTTCAGATTTAAAAACAAACTCTTGCAAACACACAGAGGACATTAATTAATAGATCTAACATGGTGAAAGACCAATGCTGATGTCAGGAGCTCCCAATACCCAGACCTTCCTCAGCTACACAAACCGCAAGTAATGAGTAGTAATGAAAAAGGCTAGAGACTACAAAGATTTTTGAAAGACTGGAATTTACCTGCAGTTATGTATAACCAACAATCACACTTCAAAACTGTCACCAGAGAATACTCTGGGCATGTTGGTATTAGTGTAAGTGTCAGACAATATAGAAATGTCTTCAACAGTTAATCCCCTGCAGTGCCATTCCCCACCTTCCTCCTACCTCATCTCCAAGCCTGCAACTCTCAGTGACAACTGATTGCTCCTTGCATAGGAACACCTACAACACTACACAGGAATGCCCAAAGCATGCTCACAGAAACAGGGTGGTGGTGATGGTAGGGGAGAGGAGTGAGAAAGAGTGAGACTGAATAGGAATTGAAGGACTTTTGGAGGGTGAGATGGGAGGTGGTGGTAATTCTCTTACAATTACAGCATAAAGTTAAATTTGTATAGTACCTTTAATGCAATAAACTGAGTATTGGTGTAAAAGAGAGACATACTGTCAAAGCTTTGCACCATGCACTCATCAGGAGAGACGCAAAAATACAAAATTTCAAAGGGAGTCACAATTTATACTGCAAGAAAAAGGATTAGCCAGTCAGCTCTGATTGGTTGAGGCATTGCCATGTGGCTGCTGTGGAGAGCGTATAGAAGAGGTTTATAAAGATGTTGCCTGGTCTGGAGGGTATTAGTTAGAAGAGGTTGTATAAACGGCATTTGAAGGATGACAGAGGTCTACAAATTATGAGTGGATAGTCAAGATGCTATTTCCTAGGGTAGAAAAGTCAAGTACCAGGGAACATAGGTTTAACGTGAGAGGAGAAAAGTTTGGAGAAGAGCGAGGCAAGTTTTTTTTTCCTTTACACAGAAGGTGGTGAATGTTTGGAATGCCTGCCTGAAAAGTGATGGAATACGACAGCAGCATTTAAGGGGCAACTGGACAAATACATGAATAGGATAGGAATGGAAGGATACAGATTCCGTAAGTACATACGGTTTTAGTTTAGGAAGGCATCATGACTGGCACAAGCTTGGAGGACCGAAGGGCCTGTTCCTGTGCAGTACTGTTCTTTGTTTCTCTGAGTCAGGTGAAAATATAGCCACTGAGCTACAGCTGGTATCTTCAGCCTTGTAATGAGTGATACTGCTGAGTGTGAAAATCAAAATATGGAACTTTCATTGTTAACTAGGAAACTCTGCATTTGCAACTCAGGAGACAACAAACATACATCGTATCAGGCTTTTTAAGCCTGATACGAAGGAAATATGGCCACTCTCCCTTTACTCTTTCAAATATGCAAAACATGTGGCTTCATTAAAAATCAAATCTGGTGCAACGGTTCACTACTGAACTATCATGATATAGCACTGATCAAAACTTTGTCATGTAAGACAAACAAACCACATCAGCCACAAACATCTTCCTCTAGTGCATCCAAAGATGGGACTACAGTCAGCAACAGTAAAGCAAATTTGAGACTTTGCCTAAGAAAGAGCATTTAATCGCAGAATGTTAAACAAAACTTGTATCTGCCAGAATTCTGAAGTACAACAGGTCAGCCATAATTTCAGTTGGGGCCTTCTATTAGAATCAATATTGGACAGCGGACTTTCTCACTAGTAGAAAGACTCTTGCTTCTTTTGCAAAGGGGGGTTCTAATGTTCAGCTCTGAGCTTTTGCAACCCTGAAGCAAAGACTCAGTCCTATCTGTCCATCATATTTCCTGTTTGAATTTCACAAAACTGACAGTTTGGAAAAGGTTGGTTTTTAGTGTTGGAGAGATCCTACATCAAATCACATAACGGGGAATTAAATAACACTAAGCCACGCAATTTAATGGGAATACTGGTGTAAACTTTATTTCCGGCTTTAACACACTATGAGCATGCTGACGCAACCCAATAAGGCATCCTTGCTTTACAGAACCAAACAAGGAGGCTTACGTGAAATCACTGTGTTTTTGTAAGGAGCTAAGTTACTTTAATCTCCAAAACAAAGACACTATGCAACCGAAAATGTCATGAGCATTCTGGAAATAACATGCAAGTTCAAATGATGTTCGTGAAGAGAAGGGGAGTTACCTGAATCCTGACATTAAATGACTAACAATGCAGCTATACCCACCAAGTCTCTCACATTTGACTTCGTCATTCATCTGTGACATTCAGTGAAATAAACAGCGATGTCAATGGCCTTTCAATCATGGGCTACTGCACCACCTATGGCCAAAATTGATGAAATGACAAGAGCTATGAAATGAAATGAACAGAAATGATAATACTGTGGGTGTACAATGTGGACAGAGCAGCTGCAGCGGCTGCTGTTTCCAAGGTAATGAAACATCGCACAATTGAGGGAATGTTGACAAGCCTTCTGGGCTCAACCCACTAGTTTATTACTCATCACAGCCTTGCAACGAGTTACTGGCTTGATTACAGACTGCACTCATTGTGTGACAAAACTCCCACTATAATAAAACCAGCCAGCAGTGGTATTATCATCTGCAATGAAGTCAATTGTGTTAAACAGTTGCAGACATACTTGCACAGACACTCGCACACTATAGTTTGGGAAAAGACACACCTCACAGAGTCAACTGGGAAATGCACTGCCCAGCCACAATGACCAGTCCTACATCAAGAAAGTTTCCAGGCTCACTATTTTTAAAGTTCATTTATTAGTGTCACAAGTAAGCTTACGTTAATACTGCAATAAAGTGAAAATCCCCTAGTTAACACATCTAGTTAACATAGCCAATGCACCTATCCAGCAAGTCTTTTGGACTGTGGGTGGAAACCGCAGCACGGGAGGAAACACACGCAGACACGAGGATAACTTACGGACTCCAGACAGACAATGACTCAAGTAGGAATCAAACACAGGTCCCAGGAGTTGAGGCAGCAGTGCTAACCATTGTGCTGCCCTTTTATATCTCCTTTAAGTTAGCCTAAACCAACTGGAATACTAGGAACAAGCATCTGCCCCATAATACTGGGTCTGAAAGTAGGTGTGGGGGTAAGGGGATGGAATTCATCCACAGCCCCTGGTCCTAACTGCCAGCCAACTATTTCAGTGGGAAAGCACCAGGTAAGAAGTAAAGCCTTCCGATGTTCACTGCCATCTTCTCCCTTTCAAGCGCCAACTTCCTCTGGCTACATAGCATGCAGTAATGAGGCAGTTCAAAACACTTTCAAGAAGAAAGCAGGTGATCCAATGTGCTAGAACAGAAGTTCCTTAAATATTTTGGCACAAGAGAAGATTCTGGCACCTGCTTCCTGCTTTTACAGAGCAGCCAGCTGGACAAATTAAAACAAAGGCTAGAAGCAATTCTTCAACTGTTTGCTCCTTTTTGTTATCAGTTCTGGGTCCCGCTGCCTCTAATCCACATATCTCTCATCTCACTTGCACTCTCTCACCACAAACTTGTCTTCAGTCATAAGTAACAGACAGGATTGTCTTAATCTTTTGACATCTGCAGCCGGATGCAGTAAAAAGGGAACTGGAAACTCATTCATTGCTCATCAAAACCAGTAAAATGAAATTAACTGGTTGCTAATTTACTGTTTGTTGCATTAGTCTGCAAAATAAATTTCATTTCATAATTATTTGTTTTAAGTGCTTGGCAATATCCCAGTGACAAACATTTCATCGATATATGCTTCCTGCCTGAATCCAATGCAGATTCCAAAGGACAACAAAACGACAGCACGGTGGCACAGTGATTAGCACTGCTGCCTCCCAGTGCCAGGGACCTGGATTCAATCCTAGCCTTGGGTCTGTGTGATGTCTTCATGTTGTCCCAGTGAATGTGTGGGTTTCCTCTGGGTGCTCCAGTTTCCTCCATGAGCCAAAGATATGCGCATTAGGTAGACTGACCATGGTAAATTACTGAGGAAGGCTAACAGGGTAAATAGGTGACACAATGAAAGCAGGCCTGTGTAAGACGCTCTGTCAGACAGTCAATGCAGACTGAATGAGCCAAATGGCATATAGGGGTTCTATGAAACAGTGCAGGGTAACATTCACCCAACAGTGATATTCTAAAGTTATTAATGTTTATTTACTAGTCACAGGTAAGGCTTGCATTAATACTACAATGAAGTTACTGTGAAAATTCCCTGGTCACCACATTCTGGCACCTGTTCAGGTACACTGAGGGAGAATTTAGCATGGCTAATGCATCCAAACGTCTTTGGACTGTGGGAGAAAACAAGGAGCACCTGGAGGAAACCCACGCAGACATGGTGAGAACATGCAGACTTCAGCCAGACAGTGATCCATGCCGGGAATCAAACCCAAGTCTCTGGCGTTGTGAAGCAGCAATGCTAACCACCGCACTCCTATGCGTCATCTATAGTGACATGGCAGTAACAGCACTGCTTTCATTCTTCTAGCGAATTCTTGTTGTGGTTCCTCAAGTTACAGCCTTCACATCTTCTGACAGCAGCAACAAAACTGGATGGAAGTCTACACTCATTCTCTTGAAGTCAGGATTAAATATCACAAAGTCTCTGGCTGCAGCTATCAGGTTTCAGCACTTATGGTCAAAAGCTGTAGCAAATTCTATGAGTGCTGCAGCTTAATGGACAATGAAAAGTTTGCAAATCCTCTTGAATGAAAATAATAGACTGAGTGACCTGAATGTAACAACATATGTAGGAAGCCATTTAATCCATCTTTGCCCTTCAGTAAAGATTACCTTCTGTGCTGTAATACAGTTTTCTCTCCCATCTCATCTCTTGTATGAATCTAAAATGTTAACCATCATTAGCCCCTATCTGAAAATGCACCCCTTGTGCTGATCATTCTTTCTTTGATGACAGCTGCACTAAACCTTTCTTTTGATTATTTTAACCCAAGACCACTTAGAACATAGAACACTACAGCACAAACAGGCCCTTCGGCCCACAAGTTGTGCCGATCATATCTATACCTACCAGGCCATAGAACTATCTGTAACTCCCAATCCCATTAAATCCCATGTACTCATCCAGAAGTCTCTTAAAAGACCCCAGCGAATTCGCCTTTGTTCTGGAATCTTGGCAAACTTTTAAAAAGTGCTCTCAACTAACCTCTATCCCAGTTAGATGACATCTGCCACACTTCCGTTAACAATCCTGTCATTTGCCACCTCTCAAAGCTAAAGAGAAAATTTTTTCAATCTTTCCTCACAAACACAGAATCATAAATTGCCTACAGTGCGGAAGGACACCATTGAGTCTGCACTGACTCTCCCACAAGCATCTTACCCAGCTTTATAGCTTTTATCCTACCCACTAACCCAATGCATTTATCCCACTATCTCTGTAACCTACATTTTCTGAGATATTTGAGAGGCCAATCCAGCTAACCTACATATGTTTGGACTGTGGGAGGAAACCGATGCAGACAGAGAGAGAACATGCAAACTCCACACAGTCACCCGAGGCTGGAATCAAACCCAGACCTTTAAAAAAGTTTTAAATTTATTTATTATTAGTCACAAGTAAGGCTTACATTAACACTGCAATGAAGTTACTATGAAATTCCCCTAGTTGGCACACTCTGGTACCTGTTTGGGTCAATGCTAATGCATCCAAACGTCTTTGGACTGTGGGAGAAAATAAGGAGCACCTGGAGGAAACCCATGCAGACATGGGGAGAACGTGCAGACTTTAGACTGACAGTGACCCATGCCGGGAATCAAATCCGGGTCTCTGGCGTTGTGAAGCAGCAATGCTAACCACCGCACTCCTATGCATCATCTATAGTGACATGGCAGTAACAGCATGCTTTCATTCTAGCGAATTCTTGTTGTGGTGCCTCAAGTTACAGCCTTCACATCTTCTGACAGCAGCAACAAAACTGGATGGAAGTCTACACTCATTCTCTTGAAATCAGGGTTAAATATTTCAGACTGTGGGAGGAAACCGGAGCATTCAGAGGAAACCCACACAGACACAGGAGAATGTGCAAACCCAACACAGTTACTGACCCAAGCGGGGAATTGAACCAGGGTCCCCGCCGCTGTGAGGCAGCCGTGCTAATTACTGTGGTGCCCTTAACCAGTTAAAAACAACTACAACTTTTAATTCATTGCCAGAATTTGTTTTAAAAGGATAAATAAATAAGCGTGGAAAATGAAAAAAGCCATTCAATCTTTCCATGGACGCTTTCCAATTTTACCCCCAACTCAAAACTTGAAACAGAGGACTGTGAATTGATCTGTCACGGGAACTGTAAGAAAATTTACGAAACGCTAGCATACTGTCAATGCTACAAAACTCTGGCTTATTGCCATTCGTAATGTTTCCACTGAATAACAATACAGGGTTTCAGGTGATACATAACACACTTAATCTACAGTTAGCCTTCAAACCAGTCCTTATCTGTATGATTATGCAGCTCTTGTCGAAGGATTGAATTAACATTGAACTAAATAAAAGTTTCTTTCCCTTGTATCCACTTGAGGGACTGGAAGGAATGACTCATCTCCAGACTGACTTGAGGTTTATCCACTTTGCAGACATCATGTGGGCGATTCTCCCAAAAAAATTTTTAAGTGCTGAATTGGTGGGAAATATAGTGTAAATCACAATTGTTTCTTCAGTGAGAGTTCAGACTCAAATCTCCCACATTGTGCACTGCAGAGGTCACAATCATTAAAAGCTCAGAGGAGGGGGACAAAGGGGGTGCGAAGGGAAGGGTGAGGAGGGGAGGGGAGGGCTTATTCACGTCAGAGTTTGACAGTTCCAGAACTCTCTGCATGTTCAGTGGCCCTGAACTATCAGCCTGTTATTTTCTGGCCAGCTAGATTGTTGGCCAGCCTGGGATCCTCGCAATGCTCCCCTCCCCTCCACCCATCCCCATGGTCCAATCACAGAATATTACAGTGCAGAAATGGCCCTTTGAGTCTGCATTGGCGCATGAAATCTACTGACCTGCCCGATGCTCCAGTTTCATAAAATCCATAGAATTCTAGTGCAAGAGGCCATTTGGCCCATTGAGTCTGCACTGACCACAATCCTATCCAGGCCCTATCCCATAACCGTATGCATTTACCCTAACTAGTCTCCCTGATACCAGGGGGCAATTTAGCACAGCCGATAAACCTAACCCGCATATCACCGAAGTCAGAGAGGAAACCGGAGCACTTGGAAGAAACTCACACAGACACAAAGAATAAAGAACAAAACAGCACGGGAAACAGGCCCTTCAGCCCAATGAGCCCGCGCCACCATCCCGATGTTCCCATCTCTACCCGTGATCCCTGCCTATGTTTATAGATCTATGGATTAAAAACCAAATTTGAGACAATTTAGGGAGAATTTGTTTTGCCAATTAGCCTAAGAGCACATCTTTGGGATGTGGGAGGAAACCGGAGCACACGGAGAAAACCCAAGCAAGCACGGGGAGAATGCGCAAACTCCCACAGACACAGGCCCAAATCCATGTATCTGCACAGCACAGCGATAGTCACTGAGTTGTCGTGTTGCCCATCAAATGGTCCAGGTCAAGCGTACACTAACGACGTGAAGCACTAGGATACTCTTGAAAAAAATCCAAGGGCAGCCCTCTCACGACCCATCGCGTGTATGCCCCTTGTTAGACAACAAGGTGGACCAAAGCACCTGTAGGATAAAAACAAGTACATCAATATCATCATCTATTTACACACTTCCCAGGGACTCCCAAGGCTCATGATCCCTATTTTAAATCAGTTTTCTATACCCCTCCATTCCCATTCTGTTCATGTGCCCATCTAAGTATTTCTTAAATAACTCCAGAGTACCTGCCTCCACCACTTTACTTGGCAGCGCATTCCATACCCCCACCACCCTCTGTGTGAAAAAACTCCCTCTAGCATCCAAATTATACCTTACCCCACTCACCCTAAGCCCGTGACCCCCTCGTGCTAAACAAGTCCATCCTAGGAAAAAGCTTAACCCTGTTTACTCTATCTATACCCCTCATTATCTTGTACATCTCTATTAGATCGCCTATAAGTCTACGTCTTTCTAAGGAAAACAGTCCCAATTTGCCTAACCTCACCTCGTAACTCAGACCTTCCACACCAGGCAGCATCCTGGTAAATCTCCTCTGCACTCTCTCCAGAGTGTCCACGTCCTTCCGGTAGTAAGGCGACCAGAACTGGACGCAGTATTCCAAATGAGGTCTAACCACATTTTATACAACTGCAACATTAAAGGCCAGCTCTTGTAATCTATACCCCTTCCTATAAAGGCTAGTATACCATATGCTTTGTTCACAACCTTCTCCGCTTGCTCTGCCATCTTCAGAGACTTGTGCACCTGCATCCCCAGGTCCCTCTGCATTTCTATACTCTTAACAGGTCTACCCTTTATATATACCTGCCCCCTACATTATTTCTTCCAAAATACATCACCTCGCATTTATCGGGATTGAATTCCATCTGCCATCTATCTGCCCAAGCTACTAGCCTTGCGCAGAATGCACAAATCCCACACTGATAGTGACCCAAGATGGGAACTGAACCTGGGTCCCTGGCTTTGTGAAGCAGCAGTGGTAACCATGTGCCACTGTGCTGTTTCCTCCCAAGATGTGCAGGCTAAAATGCCATTCTGCATTTTACCATATGGGAAATAGAAATGCTGGGGCAGTTTGCAGAAACAAGCAACTAGGATTAATTTAAACTAGATGCAATGAGGGTGACTTCAGTATCTATACATTAACAAAATTCAGAGGAAATATTGGAAAGCTAGAAATTTGCCACCATACAAGGGAAAGGAGGAAATCAACATTTTCTAACAGCTAACAAAGTTGATTTGTTAGCATTTATATATACCTAAGTTTAACTTTAAAAAAATAACCTTCTGCATAGACATGTACTGACAGTGGGCTATTAGTTTTGGCAAAATTGTCTATAACTTTTGGCATGACCACATCCCACAGGTGGGAAGAGCCGAAAAAATTCCATCTCATGTTTTCTCTGTGCCAGTTGCAGACAAAGTTTAGCACAAGGCTGTTCAGTCCAATTGGCTAATGCTGCTAGTTATGCTCCACATAAGCTCCCATCAACTCTATTTTCTCTCAACCTATCAACATAACTTTCCATTCCTCTCTCCCCAAAGTACTTATTTATGGCGCTGGAGCAAGATGACTTATTGCAAGCTGTGCCCAACATACCTTCTAATTCTACATATTACTCCCCTTCCATGGTTTCTGAAACTTCATTCTAACTCTTTTAAACTCTAACAATGCTTTAATTCAATCTCTTACTTGATCTTTCTCTACACTCTAGCTATGACTGTAACACTATATTCTGCACTCTCACTTCCTCCTCTTTCAATGGTATGCTTTGTCTGTATAGTGCGCAAGAAACAATACTTTTCACTGTATGCTAATACATGTGACAATAATAGATCAAATCATGTTTTTAAATGTTTCTGTTATTTGCTTCAGTGGTTGAGATAGTAAACACTACAGCTTTCATCAAGCAATGCCTTGTAGTTTTGCTTGATTAGTACTCCTGTTCTTAAAGATGCAAGCACGAATTTCATTCTGATCTGCTATAATTAGAGTTTCAGTTTGCTAGTACATGTGGTTTCTAACCTGTGTTCCCAGCCTCCTCAGCTAACTTAAATCCATAAATTTTACAATATTTGTTCCTGCGCTGACCAGTTAACACATTTCCCATTTCTTAACTCCCATCCTCTCACCAATATTTTCACATAGTTAGTGTGTAACACATTAGCTATTTATTACTTTGCATATTACCTGTTGTCAGTAACAAACAATTTCTAAATTAGGCCAGGCACTTCCTGGAACAACAATTCCTAGCAATGCAGTGGTTTAAAACAAGGGCTTCTTTTCATCGCTACCACTGTTAGTTTAGCAGGGGGTGATAGTGACTCAGATTGCCAGTTTTTGTCAAGTAATCCACTCTAAAGTCAACCAAAGTAACTTTGAGGTAGACAAGGCAGCCTTTTCAGAATGAAGGAGGGGTTATTGTCAAAGAAACTAAACTTGAATGTTAGGAGAAGAACGTCAGAGGGCTACATTTTGTCACCTATGTTCCATGCCTCACTGATATGAGCAACAAACAAAACAAATATCAAAATGCTGATTGTGGATGTGGATACGGGCTCGTTGGGCAGAAAGGCCTGTTTCCCATGCTATTTTGTTCTTTGATGTTCTGCATATAATACAGACAAAAAAAACTAATGAGCAAGTTCTGGAAATCATAGGATTGTTGCAGTGCAGAAGGAGGCCATTTGACTCATCACGTCTTCACCAACTCTCTAAATGAACAATTCCTTCAGTGCCATTCTAGTGCCTTTTTCTATAGCCCTGCACATTTTTTCATTTTCAGACTGAATCTACCTCAAGCAGTAAATTCTTGGCCTTAACCACTCACAGTGTGAAAGAGGCAAAAGAGTTTTTGATTCTTTTGTCACTTATTTTAAATCTGCTCACAATCCCTTCATAAGTAGGAACTGCAATTCGCTCGCAATTTTGAATATCTCTACCAAATCTCCTCTCAGGCTTATTTGCTCCGAGGAAAACAGTCTTATTTTCTATCTTCATAACTGAAGCGCCTCAGTCCTGGAAGCTCTCTCTTGATTATTTTCTGAACTCTCTCCAATGCCTTCACATCCTTCCTAAAGTCTGACGGCCACAATACTCCAACTAAGGCTGAAATAGTGCCAGGGACAACAATGGTAAAGAAACATTGGAAAGGTAAGCAGAGGAGAAAACGATTGATGGAGTTAATAGACTAGACACGGTTCATTTATGTGGAATGTGTCAAGGTGGCATAGGACAGAGGTCGAGACTTTCACCAATTTTTACAGATGCACCATAGAAAGCATCCTTTCCAGATGTATCACAGTTTGGCATGGCTCCTGTCCTGACCAAGACTGCAAGAAACTACAAAGGAATGTGAACGTAGCCCAGTTCATCACGTAAGCCAGCCTTCCATCCACACTTCCAAATGCCTCAGGAAAACAGCCAGCATAATCAAGAACCCATATAACCCTGGACATACTTCCTTCTATCTTCTTCTATTGAGAAAAAGATACAAAAGTCTGAGATCACAAGACAACTGACTCAAGAATAGCTTCTTTCCTGCTACATCAGACTTTTGAATGGATCTACCTTATATTAAGTTGATCTTTCTCTATACACCAACTATGACTGTAATACTATATTCAGCACCCTCTTTTCTTCCTTCTCCCCTACGTACTAGGGGCGGCACGGTAGCACAGTCGTTAACATTGCTGCTTCACAGCTTCAGGGATTCAATTCTGGATCGTGTTATTGTCTGTGTGAAGTTTGCACATTCTCCCAATGTCTGTGTGAGTTTCCTCTGGATGCTCCCATAGTCCAAAGATATGTGGATTAGGTGGATTGGCCATGATAAATCACCTTTTAGTGTTCTGGGATGCATAGATTAGCAGGTAAAAATATGTGGCGATGGGGCGTGGGTGGGATTGTTGTCAGTGCAGACTCAATAGGCCGAATGGCCACTTTTTGCATTGTAAGGTTTCTATGATTCTACTCTATGAACAGTATGCTTTGTCTGTACGGCACATAAGAAACAATAGTTTTCATTATATTCCAATACATGTGACAATATTGAAAGATAACTGTGATGAATAAGCGAATGATCCTCTAAAAGACAAAATCATCATCCAGAACACGATCCGGGAATCGGGTCCCTGAAGGAGGAAACCAAGATCTTTGCCAGAGACACCTCTGAACTGACTCCTGCTATCATGAGGACTTAAAGTTAGAAGAAACAAAAAAGAATATTTTGTTAAGAAAAGATGTAAAATGTCTCAAGAAGTTTAGTGCAGCACATGGTACAGTGGTTAGCACTATTGCCTCATAGCACCAGGGATGTGCATTTGATTCTGACCCTTGGGTAACTATTGCTGTGGGGTCTGTGCGTTCTTCCTGTGTCTACATGGGTTTCCTCTGGGTGATCCTGTTTCCTCCCACAGTCCAACGATGTGCAGGTTAGGTGGATTGACCATGCTAACTTGCCTCTTAATGTTCAAAGATATCAAGTTAGGTGGTTTGGCCATGCTAAATTACCTCTTAGTGTCCAAAGATGTGCAGGTTAGGTTCACTGGCTATGCTAAATTGTTCCTCAGTGTCAAGGAGGCTTAGCAGGGTAAATATATGATGATATGGGTGGGATTGTGGTTCATAGAAATCATAGAAACCCTATAGTGCAGGAAAAGGTCATTCGGCCCATCGAGTTTGCACCAACCACAATCCCACCTAGGCTCTACCCCTGTATCCTACATATTTACCCACTAATCCCTCCAACCTACGCATCTCAGTACACTAATGGCAATTTTTAGCATAGCCAATCAACCTAACCGGCACATCTTTGGACTGTGGGAGAACACCAGAGCACCGGAGGAAACCCATGCAGACACAGAGAGAACGTGCAAACTCCACACAGACAGTGACCCAAGCCGGGGAATCGAACCCAGGTCCCTGAAGCTGTGAAGCAGCAGTGCTAACCGTGCCGCCCAACCTCGAAGGGCTGAATGGCCTCTTTCTGCGCTGTGATTTTTATGATAAGCAGCGAACTTCCCCCAATAAATTTACACATTCGAGGGCTGATTCAGAGCGTCAATGGGGTTGCCTTGTTTAATGAGGTCTTTACAAAGTGTTTCCAGTGCTGAGAGTTTGCTGAGGCCAGACAGGCCACACTCACCTGGTTCACACAGGCGGCACCTTCAACCTGAGACACTCACTCACCTGGGCGGCTGCCTTTGCCCAAGTAATCTTCACCCGCTCGCAATATCTCAGGCTAGCTGGCCTCACCTCACGCTCTCTCCCCTCAACACCTTCCCCAAAATCTCCACACACACGCCCACCACCCCTAAAAAGAAATCTCCATCTACCCAACTCGGCAGCACGTTTTACCTGAGAGAGCCTCCTCGGAGTCACTTCGCCTCGCCGCCGCCGTCGGAACTTTCGCCGAGTCACCTTCGGCTCTTGTCCGGAAATGCCCGAACTGTTGCAGAGCTGACGCCGGGTCAGTTCGGCTCTTTCCGGAAACGCCCGAACGTTCACCGAACTGCCTTCGGTTCTTGTCCGAAAACGCCCGAACTGTCGCCGAGCTGCCGCCGGGTCCGTTCGGCTCTTTCCGGATGTCTCCGAACATCCATGACCTCACCCCAGTCTGAGAATGACCGTTACTGGCGGTTGGGCGCGCGGAGCCGGCAAACGGAGGGAGAGAGGGGTCGGGACGAGGGGGAAAGGGGGGCAGCGAGGGGGGGGGAAAGGAGGCGGGGAGATGGGAAAATGGGCGGAAAGGAGGCGGGGAAATGAGGAAAGGGGTGGGGGAGAGGAGGAAAGGGGGCGGGAAGACGAAGAAAGGAGGCGGGGGGAAAAAAGGAGCGGAGAGAGGTGGAGGGGAGGGGAGAGGGGGGAAGGGGTGGGAGGAGAACAAAGAGGGCGGGAGGGGTGAAGGAAAAGGGACGGGAGGAATGGAAAGGGGCGGGAATTAGGGGGAAGGAGGCGTGGAGATGGAGAAAAGGGGGCGTGGAGATGGAGAAAAGGGGGCGTGGAGATGGAGGCAAGGGGGCGTGGAGATGGAGGCAAGGGGGCGTGGAGATGGAGGAAAGGGGCGTGGAGATGGAGGAAAGGGGGCGTGGAGATGGAGGAATGGAGAGGAAGGGGGCGTGGAGATGGAGGAAAGGGGGCGTGGAGATGGAGAAAAGGGGGCGTGGAGATGAGGAAGGGGCAGGGTTTGCTCACGTTTGCGCAGTTATCACGAGTTACCCTGCCTGCTTACTTACTACAATTCCCAGTAAGAAGTCTGACAACACCAGTTTTAAATCGAATAGTAAAATTATCAAATAAATCGGTTGGATTTAAAACTGATGTTGTCAGACTTCTTACTGTGTTTACCCCAGTCCAACGCCGACGTATCTACATCATGAGAACTACAATTCCCGGTAGGCCTTGCGGCGCCCCCATGATCCCTCTCGCGCTTTGAGCGGTGGGCGGGAAAAGGTGACGAAAATGGCGGCAGAGGGAGAGACTGTCAGCAAAAGGTGAGAGTTTTGTACTGGGCGCAGTCAGCGCTCAGGCTGCTTATGGACCTGCAAATGTAGCCTGAGTGTTGTTCTGTAGATAAACTGATGGCTACGTGAGGGAGTTAGAGAAGACAATGGCAGATTGAAGTGAGGAGGATGGGAGGGAGCTGGCAGAGAGCCAGGTCCTGTGTATTTTAAGGCATTGCTCTTGTGTTGACTTTATTTTCAAGTTAAAAGTTTATTTATTAATGTCATAAGCCGTTTTTTAGTCGGTTACTCAGACTTTTGTATCTTTTTCCGATGGAAGAAAGTGGAAGAGGGAATGTCCAGGGACATTGCAGGGAGATGAAGTAAAATACGGTGGAAATCTGAAATAAAAACACAAAAACGAGAGTCAGAGAGGTGGGAACATCGGGGTGATGGCACAGGCTCGTTGGGCCGAAGGGCCTGTTTCCTGTGCTCTTTTGTTTGTTCTTTTAGCAGCTGAAATATGATGAATTATATATTAGTCTGGGCTAAGGAGAGATTAACAAATATATCATGATATAAAACAATTTAATTATTTATTAGTGTCACAAATCAGCTTATATTAACAATGCAATGAAGTTACTGTGAAAATCCCCTAGTTGCCTGTTTAGGTACACTGGAGAGTTTAGCATGGCTAATGTACTTAACCAGCACATCTTTTGGACTGTGGGAGGAAACCAGAACACCTGGAGGAAACCCACACAGACATGGGAGGACATGCAGACTCTGCACAGGCAGTGCCCAAATTGGGAATTGAACCCTGATTCTGAGGCAGCAGTACTAATCACTATGCTGTCCCCTAGTCTGAGTTAAGGAGAGATTGAGAAAGATGCCATGGACATATGAAACCAGCACCAGTAGGGACTGAGGAGAGTTAATGGCAAAGGGGAAACAGCAGAACCTCGAAACAGGAGTAGGCCCTTTGAGCTTCTCCACCATTCATTTTGATTGTGGCTGATCATCAAATTCTATATCCTGATTCCCTCCCCATATCCCTTGATCCCTTTAGCTCCAAGAGCTATATAAAATTTCTTCTTTAAATCCCACAACGTTTTGACCTCTGACTTTCTGTGGTAGTGAATTCCACATATTCACCTTGTTCTGGATGAAAAAATGTCTGTTCAGTTCTAAAAGGTTTATCCCTTATCCTCAAACTGTGACCTCCTAGTTCTGGACTCCCCCTATCGTTGGGAACATCCTTTCTGAATCTCTCCTGTTTAACTCTATTAAAATTTTACAAGTTTAGATGAGATCTCCTCTTGTTCTGTTAAACTCCAGTGAATATAATCAATTTAGTCTCTTCCCATAATCCTGCACTTTTAGCAGAACGGCATGCTGGCACAGTGGTGAGCACTGTTGCTTTACAACGCCAAGGACTCAGATTTGATTCCTGGCTTGAGTTACTCTGTAGAGTCTGCATGTTCTCCCCAGTTTGTTAATTTCTTTATTTCACTGTCTATTTAGGATCTTGCCATCCATTTCATCTTCTAGATTCAGCTTGTTTCTTTACCTGTCACTGTCCCTTTAGCAATGCCATAGAATCCCTGCAGTACAGAGGAATGCAATCCCACCCAGACCTATTTCCGTAACCCCACACACTCCTTAACCCTTCAGACACCGAGGTTAATTCGGCATGGCCGATCAACCTAATCCACATATTTGGACTATAGGAGGAAACCAGAGCACCCAGAGGAATTGAAATGCTGAGGTGCTGCTCCTTGAGCTTCTGTTGAGCTTCATTGGAACCCTGCAGCAGGTTAAGGACAGAGAGAGAGAGAGACTAGGGACCTGGGTTCGATTCCTGGCTTGGGTCATTATCTGTACGGCGTTTGCACATTCTCCATGTGTCTGCATGGGTTTCCTCCAGCTGCTCTGGTTTCCTCCTAAGCCTGAAAGGCATGCTGGATTGGGTGCATTTTCTATGCTAAATTCTAAATTGCCTTTTGTGTGAGGGCAATTAGAAGTGTAAATACATAGAGTTACAGGGATAGGGCGATGGAATTGTTGCCCATACGGGCTCGATGGGCTAATGGTTAGGTGTTATTTTGACCGATACAGATATGATGAGGTGTAGGGCCTTTGACTTTATTAAACTGTCATGCAATTTAATAATCAACCCTTATTGTTAAACTGGATCATGCAATTTTTTTTTGTTGTGTGTTTATACCACAACATTGTGATGTGGAAACAATACTACTTATTGTGGTGTTCTGGTCAAATTAGTAACAGCCTCAACTCTGAGTTGGAAAGTTATTGGCTGCGTAGCGACCTGTAGATTCCTCTGCGTACCATGCATAACTCAGTCCCTTTAAGTCATCATGCTTGTAGCTGTGCAAAAAAACATTAAATGTCCATGCATTTTAAAAAGAGGGAACAAAGCTTACCACCACAAGAGCAGTTCACTAACTTCATTGCAGTGTTAATGTAAGTCTTACATGTGACTAATAAATTTAAAAAAAGCTCACCCACCACCACCACAAGGGCAGTTAAGGGTCGGCAATAAGTGCTGGCTCAGCCAGCAATGCCCACATCCTGTGAATTAATTTTTTTAAGGTGTAAAAGATTCCCAAAGTACTATTCAAAAATGAGCAGGCAAAATGTCCGTGTGTCCTGGCAAAAGGTGATCTCCCCAGCCTGCAACAAATGACCTCATTGTTTAGTCCATTGATGTTTGTGGCACCTTGCTGTGTGTTGCATTTCCTGCATTACAGCAGTGACTGTACTTCAAATGTAATTCATTTGTTGTAAAGCATTTTAGGAATCTCATGGTTGCAAAATGCACAAATTCAAGTTCTCTGTCTAAGTGAGGTGGGTGGGGCGGATGTCAAACTTGTCTCACTAAAAAAGGGCAAAGCCCTAGAAAGTTGTAGATAACTTGCAATGAATCCCATTCTTATAATAAGGGAATTGTTTCCCTATTGGTTGAAGGATGATGTGTTCATTGTTTGTATTGTTGATGTTATAGGGTAGCACAGTGGTTAGCACTGCTGTCCCACAGCGCATTCAATTCTTGGTTTGTGTCATTGTCAGTGGAGTTTGCATGTTTTCCCCATGTCTGTGTGGGTTTCCTCTGGGTGCTTCCACTTCCTCCCATATTCTGAAAGCCGTGCTGATTAGAGTGCATTGACCTGAACAGATGCCGGAGTGTTGGACTAGGGGAATTTCACATAACTTCATTGCAGTGTTAACGTAAGCCTTACATTTTAAAGTTTTAACTTTAGCTTGCTGGTTTATTTTCATTGTGCATTGTTTGCAACCTTGGAAGGTGGGTTGTGGATAACTCATAGTGCATTCTAGCTGTTTATTATGCTATATAGGCTTGTGTTGTATGAAAAATTGCATGTTTATTGTTAATATTGTGTTATATTGGATGTTATTTTTGCAATGTATTGTGTGATTGTATTGTATTTTGGTTTGTAATTTGAAAGTGTTTCATATTTGTGAACTGTTGCCAAAAAGATCGACTTTAAATTTCCTGGGAACATATTCCTTTCTTTACCGCCGTGACTTTTGGACTCTTTCTGTTTCAGACTCCGGCGTTCCAATCAAAATACACCATTGCCAGATCAGGTCAGTACTGTGATTTTAAAAAAGGAAAATTCTCTGGTGAGTTTTTATACTTACGATAATATGCAATCACAACATTTCTCCTCCAATTCTGGGTCAGGGTTAAACAGTAAAGATTACTGGGCAACGGATAGTAAATGGCATAAAAGGATCAGAAAGTGATACATGACTTTCTCCAGTGGGCTCAGCAAGTCCCCACAATCTTGAGGGCAGGGCAATCCTAGGCTCGGTACTACCTGAGTTGGCTTATTTTGACTTATTTATTTTATCTTATTTTAGGATTTTTGCATTCTAATTAGTAATCTGTGAACAGTCTGTGCTGTTATATGTGCTGTTTGAGACCAGAACACCTCATTCACCTGACGAAGAGGTCGAAACACCTCGAAAGCTACCCCCACCCCGGCCCGGCAGCTCAGACTCGGCATATGGGAAGTGTTTTTTTGGACTGGCGTACTGTGACTAATGGAATGCTCCATCTGGTTTGGGAGAGGGAGGGAATGTTTTGCACGCTGTATTGTGCAGCTTTCCAAGGATGTTCCAAGTCAATTTCTGAATTGATGTTTTAACACGCAGCAGAGATGAAGCCAGTCAAGACTTCTCAGTTTGACAATCAGCCAGTACGATCCATTCTGCTTGGTGTTTGAAATTGGTTTAAGTAGCTGATGTGTTGTGTTTCCACAGATACAGGAATCTGCAGTTCGCTGGTACTTCACCAGCGCACTCGTGTTTTGAACCCATCACAGTCTGCAAGTCGGCCTTACCTTATTAATTTCTTTCCCAGTCTTATTTTTCCACTATTTTTGCACTTTTTCGCATTTTAATAAAAATAACTGTATTTGCTTAATTTCATTTGTCTTCTGTTAACTGGGTTCTGCATTCATTGCTCCAAGGACCAAACTCTGGTACAGGCTTGCACCTGTGGTTGTAAGTTTTAAGATACTGTATCTGCACTTAGAGTCATAGAGGTTTACGGTATGGAAACAGGACCTTCAGCCCAATCTGTCCATGCTGCTCTTTTCTTTAAAAAAAAACCCTAAGCTAATCCCAATTGCCCGCATTTTGCCCAATACTGTGCAGAAACAAGCTCCTTGGCCCAACCCTGCTCCTTGCCGATCATAGTGCTCTCCCAGGTATTCCAGTTAGCCACGATAGCATAGTGGTTAGCATTGCAGTCTCTCAGCGCCAAGGACCCAGATTCGATTTCTGGGTTGGGTCATTGTCTATGTGGAGTTTGCACATTCTCTTCGTGTCTGAGTGGGTTTCCTCCCTCAGTCTGAAAAACGTGCTGGTTAGATGCATTGACCTGAACAAGAGCTGGAGTGTGGAGACTAGTGGAATTTCATACTAACTTCATTGCAGCATTAATGCAAGCCTTACTTGTGACTAATAAGTAAACTTTTAACTTAAGCTTTTCTATCCAAATATAGTTATCCAAATGATTTTTACATGCAGTATATTGAACCCACTTCAACTACTTTCTCTGGCAGCTCATTCCATAGTCCACCTTCTGCATGAAGAAGTTGCTCCTCGAATCCCTTTTAAATCTTCCCTTCTCACCTTAAACCTATTTTATCTAGTTTTCAATTCCTCATCCCTGAAATAAAGACTGTGTGCGTTTGTCCTATCTGTGCCCTCGTGATTTTATACACCTCAATAAGGTCACCTCTCATCCTCCTATGTTCTGAGGAATAAAGCCCTAGCCTGACCAACTGCATTTATTTGTACTCATTTATCAAATGTGACAATCCGTCTTTTTTCCTCCCATTAAACCTTTTTAAAATTTGATTCAGAATATCTAAGTATGCAAAATGGCCGCACAAGTAGTTCCTACATAGTGATGTGATCTTGTCGAACAGCAGGGCAATTTTCATTGTGAACAACCACTAATCTTAACGCGAACAACCTTTCTTTCCCCCCCAGTAGAATTCCTCATCTAAAAGGAAATCTGCCAAACATCGCGAGCCTGGGAACTCAGATAAGCAACTGGTTCACTGTCTGAATGCTGCTGTTGTTCACAAAGATTCTGTGGAGACATGCAAGACAGGTATTGTACCTATCCACGTGCTGTAAAAAGTCAAACAAAATGAACTGAAAAAGTTCAGAGGGAAAATTTAAACAGGAGGTAAGGATAGATATGCAGAGATGGCAGAGGGAAAGTGGCATTGGACAAAGTACAGGATTACATGGGGTATTCCTGTGGGAATGAAGTTCACTAGTGGCCAACAAAACTCGATGAGAACAAAAGTAAAGTATTAGCAAAATAAAATTAGGATCCAGGTATACTCAGCAGATGGATGGACCTTGTCCCAGGTAAGTTGAAAGAGATGCAATAGTGTTAACTCATTTCTCACTGCAGCTTGATATTGAGGGGATAGTAGAGAGTGCTGGAAAGAAACTAGGTTATTTTCATATCCTGAGATACTGCTTTGCTGCTCTTCTTCATCAGTAACTGATGCACATTTTTTTTTTAAAGGAGAAAGACATACCACGATTTTCATACAAATCAGTGCAAGATTTGCTTTATTTTCCTCCCTTGTGGTAATGACTACATGTCTTGAACCTCTAAGTAATACCTGGCAGAGAAAATACTAAAGATCAAATTTTGCCAACTATTTCAGATCTTTAACACTTGTCCTGTATATAGTTAAAAGCCGCTCTGCAACTCTCATTGGTGACTGAAGGTTATAACTACGATCACATAAAAAGAGGATCATGCAGCGATGAAGCTAGCACTTTGTGCTATTGTTAGCTTCCATTCCTCTGCCCGTTGCTTGCATTGTAATCTTATCTTTTTGGTTGTGCAGCATAAACACCAGAGCAATCTAACCGAATTGAAACATTCTGCTTGCATGCTATACGTTCTATAAAATTCTATCGTCTCCTTTTGATTGAATGCTTTAAAATTACAATACTAATGTCTTGCTTTTACTGCCATTTGCGTATTTCCTTGTAACATTGGCTACGTATAACATTTGATGTAGAAGTTGTCTGCTTTGCCTCTATCTGCATCACCGTCTGGGTGCTCGTTCTTTGCCTCTTCAGAAGACTGGAGCTTTAAGCCTTTTCCTTCCCTACTAACGAGCACTCTGAATTTCTAATTTCGTATCACCCTTTTAGACAGCACTTACACTGTCTTAAGGTTTTCTTGATATTACTGCTGGCAAGCTGTTAGTATTCATCAGTTAGTATTCATTGCACTTTGGAAGTAGTGTATGACTGCAAAGAGCTTCACAATGGCTTTTCACCTGAAAAGGATAAAGGTGCTTTATAAATGCACAACTGTCATGGATCACCAGGTGACATCGGTAGACTCTGATAATGGAATAATCTGTCGGCAGAAAAAAATTTATTGCATAATTTCAATATCCTTCAGAGGTTAATACTGACAAATGATTCTTCCTTATGCAGATAGGGAAGATAGATATTGATGCTAACATTAAATCATAATTAATGGTTAATATTTCAATTATCGTGACTCTGGAGTTGGAAGTTAAGTGTTCTGGAGCAAGAACGGTGCATATTGAAATGAGAAGCACAGTCATAACGAGCATATGCACTCTAACATGCTGTCCGCAATAGTCCCATATGCAGCGAACAGCTCGAGTGGTCTTCTTGATGCCTTCAGTTCTTTACTTCCTCTTACAGTGTGAGAGTTGAGAACAGAAGTTGCCACTTTGTACTGTAACTTTGGTTCAGATAGGTACATGGTGGAAGATTTTCTGTTTTTGATTGTTGCTGAATGCCTTCTTCATAGTTTCATTTTTTTCTAGAACCTGTCACCAAACAGGAAAAAGCCCCGCAGAGGAGCAGTCTCCCGATCCGGAGCAGGCTCCCAATCCGGCGCAGTCCCAGGCTCAACCCTGGTCACAGCGCTGATGCCACCTCGGCCTCTCAAGAACGTGACAGTGAGTGCCCGCCCTCCCAAACCAAGATGTCCCCTATCAGTCCTGCTGAAGAACCTGAGGTCAGTAAGGAACCGCCTTCCAACAAACTGCTAAAGGAAAGCCCAAAGTCAAACTCGTGGCGACGCTCCAGCTTCAAGGGTGGTAAGGGGCGGAAATCCCTACCACCAGTCCACCAAGACATAACAGGTGAGGAAGGGTGAGGGTTATCCATTTACCAGACTGCTTTGAAAACTTTACTCAGCAAGAACTAGGCTTGATTCCAGTCTTCCTTTTGTTCTAAATGGTATGAGAATCAACCTAGCATCCTACATACGGCAATATTTGCATCAGTTCAAAGCGCTGTCTGCTTTGTGCCCCAGAAGTGTAATTCCTTGAAAAGTTATTGGATGAATTGTTTGGCTGTGGCTGGAACCAATGTTTTGCTAATTGTACAAATGGTTCATGAGCAATCCACTTTTAGGCTTGTGTAGATTCTCCTAGAGCCTCCCAATACCTGTAAAGCATTTTCACCAGAGTATTTCCAGTATAGAAACACTTTTAAAATTATTGGGTTGTGAAGATTGCAGAACACTCAGCTGCAGGTCAAGGTTTGCTGTCCCTGACTCAACTGCCTTAAGCCCAAAAAGATCCCTAGCATGGCGGTGTAGGAAAGGGGCAAACGGCAGTGATTGCTGTTGTGTTCCTGCCAGAAGCTGTGGTTGGTATGGTTTTGGCAGCACCTTGGAGGTAGGCCTGTCTTCTGAAATCGTGCAGTAGGAAAATGGAAAGCTTTAGTGCAGCAGAGTTAACTATCTTGTACGTTATCATTGAAAAAAATTTGAACAAACTCTTTTTTGACCAACTGTACATAAAGAACTCAAAAATTAGGTGTGAGAATTGACCACATGGCCCCTTGAGCCTGCTCCACCATTTGATAAGGTTATGGTTGATCTGACCATTCAACAACACTATTCACTCCATAATCCTTAACTATTGTTTATTAGGGAAGGCGATCTATTACCTTTACCTGGTCTGGCCTGTATATGACTCCAGACCATGAAATGCTCTCTGCAAAGGCCTAGCAAACCATGTATGTCTGCGGTGCGTAGAGTCTTTGATTATGCTGACTGTTTTCTGTGGCACAGGATGTGTAGATGGAATCGATAGATGGGAGGTTAGTTTGTGTGCTGGACTCAGTCCTTCGTAATTTCTTGAAGTCTTGGTCAAAGCAGGACCCGAACCAGGCTGTGAGACAGCTGGAAAGATGCTTTCTATGGTGCACCTGTAATTGGTAAGAGTTGTAATGGACATGCCAGATTTCCTTAGCCTCCTGAGAAAGTAGAGGCATTCTTAAATATAGTGTCAGCATGGAGGGACCAGGAACAGGTTGGTGATCTGAATACCTCAAAACTTGAAGCTGTCGAACATTTCCACTTTATCAGCGTGTCCTCCACTATGCTTCCTGAAGTTGATGGCTATCTCCTTCATTTTGCTGACACTGAGGGAGAGATTATCTAGTTCACAGATTATCTATCTCTTTCCTGTACTCAGTCTCATCATTGTTTGCGATCCAGTGGTGTCATCAGCAAACTTAAAAATAGATTTTCAGTAGAATGTGGCCATACGGTAATAGGTGTATAAGGAGTATGGTAAGGCACTGAGGACACGGCTTTGCAGGGCACCGGTGTTGAGGATGATGTGGAGGAGGAGTTGTTGCTATCCTCGCTGATTGAAGTCTAGCGAGGAGCTGAACTCTAGACCATGGAGTTTGGAAATATGTTTTGGGATAATGGTGATCCATCAGTTCCTGTGTGCCTTTGTGTTTCTGAGTAGTTCCAGGCTGGAACATGCATGCGTGCACTGGCTGGAATGTGACATTCTCTAGGATCTCATCATTTCAGCCTGTGCAAATTGTGGGAAGCTCAAGCCATAATCCAGCGAGAGACAGTGACATAGGATCAGTGGCACCTTTGCCTGGTTTTTGAAAGGTCAATGGATGTGTCTCCAGTGTGGCAGGAAAGAACACACACTATGTGAGCCACTATGAGACATACAATCCCTGCCACAATGGTATTGACAAAAAAAAGACATTCAGGAACTAAAAGATAACAAGTCCTGTTAGCTACTTGATGTCCATTGCTGAAAATTATGTTGCCTTGAATACATTCTGTACTGTATCAACTGCACTCAAATGGCAACAAGAAAGAAAATCTAACCATCCAACTTTGGTGTTCCGAGGCATTGCTATGACTAAAATCACCCATTTGAGGTTACCATTGACCAGAGACTGGGCTGGAGTAGCCATGTAAGTACTAAGTAGGCCAGAGGCTGGGAATTCTGCAGCAGGTAACTCACTTATGTCCCTCTTGCAAAAGCCCTTACCATTGAAAGGCTCAAGTCAGGTGCACAATGGAATACTCTTTAATCCTGCAGCTTTGAAACTATACCAGTAGGATTTGATACCATCCAGGGCAAAGCAATTCCATTTGATTGGCACCCTTTCTACAACCTTCAAAATTCGCTCCCTGTACCGTTGATGCACAGTGCTAGCAGTGTGTATCATTTACAAGATGCATTGCAGCAACCCATCAAGATCTTTTTGCTACCACTTTCCAAACCCGTGACCGTCATGACTTAATTGGGAGACGGTTATTGTCGCGTGGGGATACCCGCATCAGCAAGTTCCCCTCTGTTGGATCCGTTCATTCGTTTAGAACAGACATAGGTACAACTGGTTCAAAATGGGAATTTCTTTATTAAGCGTCCTTCATAATTAACATTGTACAGAAAGCGAAAGAGATTAATTTTACTGGTAAGAGAGAAATAGGGAAAGCAGCAAAAGCCAGCCAGCATTGTGCTGGTCAAAAAATCTCAAAGCATTGTCTGGATTGAACTAATTAAACTTTGTTCTGTGTCTGCAATATAACTAAATATTTATCTTTGTTATTAAAGAGCTAGGTACAAACAGTCTCTAGCTGCATAAACAATTGGCATCTGTGGCCATGAAACATTGCGTTTACCTTATGAGAAAGCCTGTTTATCTTACATTTGTACTTTCAGAGAATGTAGCCAAGTTTCTAGGCTGGACACAATTTCAAGCTGGTGTGATCAAATTAGCTTAAGTTAGCTTCAAGCATGGTATAATTAATTACATTAGACAAAAATACAGTAAAATGAAGCCTTTTAACTGGGCAAACAATGCAGAGAATCCCAAATCTACGTTATCCTGACCTGAAAGTTCCTTTACTGTCGCTGGGATTCCCTTCCTAACAGCGGTGTGAAGTGTACCTACACCACATGGGCTGCAGCAGCTCAAGAACATGGCTCATCACCACTTTCTTCAGGGCAGTTAGTGATGGACAACAAATGTTGGCATTCCCAGGGAGACCCTCATCCCACGAAAAAGGATTTGTAATGGGTAAGTGCCTTCGAATGAAGATTGTTGAAGTTTTTAAATTAATAGAAGACAGAGAACTACGCTGGGGGGGGAAATTACAATCAGTGGCAAAATAATAGTGAGCAAATTGTTGGATCTGTGGTGTGATAAATTCCAAGATCCTGATGGTCTTCACCCTAGAGTCTTAAAAAGAGTGGTTGATGACATACTTGAAGCGTTGGTTTTAATTTTCCAAAACTCCTTGATTTCAATTGGAAAATGTAACTCCATTATTTGAAAAGGGAGGGAGATAGACCTCAAACTACAGACTAGTTAGCTTAAACATCTGTCATGGCAAAAATGTTAAAAGCAATTGTTAAAAATGTCATAGCAGGACACTTTGCAAAATTCAAGGCAATCGGGCAGAGTCAATATGAATTTGTGAAAGGGAAATTATGTTTAACCGATTTATTGAAATTCTTTTCAGTGTGCTATGGATAAAGGGGAACTGGTGGTTGAACTGTGCTTAGATTCCCAGAAGGCATTTGATTGCCACACCAAAGGTTATTGTAGGAAATAAAAGCTGATAGGAAAGAGAGAGTAGGCACAAATGAGCTTTTTCCTACATGGCAGGATATAGCAAGTGGTGAGTGCTGGGGCCTCAACTCCTCGTTACGAATACAAATAATTTGAATGAAGATACCAATCACTGATTTGCTAAATTTGTTGATGACAAAGATCAGTAGAAAAGTAAGTTGGAAACTGAAATATGTAAGTAACTTGAAATACTTTTGCTTAGATGGGGAACTAGGCAATAGAGACTGAGCTTTGACATGGAGCATGTGAAGTCTGAGCAAAGATCTTGCAAATGTAGTATAATGTGGAAAATGTGAAATTGTCCATTTTGGCAAGAAGAATAAAAAAGAAGCATATTTAAATGGTGAGAGATTGCAGAGCTCTGAGATGTCCTAGTGCATTAATCTCAAAAGCAGGTAAATGCAAGTAATTAGGAAAGCTAATGTAACGTTATTGGTTATTATGAAGTGCATTGAATCCAAAAGTAGGGATGTTACGCTTCAGTATTAGAGGGCACTGGTGAGACCACGTTTTGAAATACTGCAAACGGTATTAGTCTCCTGAATTAGAAGCTGTTTAGAAGACTTAATACCTAGAATGAACAGATTGCCTAAGAAAGGAAAGCTGGTCTTGTATCTGCTGGAGTTTTAAAAGGTGGAAGGTGACCTGATTGAAACACACAAAATCGTGAAGGTATTGACACGGTGAATGTGGAGAAGATGTTTCGTCTTCTCAGATAATCTAGAAATAGGGATCACTTTAAAAATAGGGATCACTTTAAAAATAAGGGATTATCCATTTAAGATGCAATTTTTTTTCTCTTTAGGGTCGTCAGTTTTGAGTGCTCTCCCGTAAAAGGCAGTGGAGTCTTTGAATATTTTTAAGGCAGAGCGAGAGAGATTCTTGATTAATGAGGGGCAAAAATATACTGGGGGTCGGCAGAAATGTGGGGTTGAGGTTCCAATCAATTAGTCATGAGCTTATTGAATGGGAAAGGAGGTTGGAGGGGCCAAGTGGCTTACTCTTGATACATCTGTTGATAGGTAACAAATGTAGATATGGGGAGATTCTAAAGATTTTATTCTATGTGGAATTTGATAAGGCTCCACATTGCTAACTAAAATTAGAGTGCATGAAATCGGAGACAATGGGCTTTTGCTTAGAAATGCAATTAGGCAGTAGAGACTGAAAGTAGGAATGAGCTTTGACAAAGGGTCATCTGGACTCAATGTCAGCTCTTTTCTCTCCTTACAGATGCTGCCGGACCTGCTGAGATTTTGCAGCATTTTCCTTTTTGGTTTCAGATTCCGACATCCGCAGTAATTTGCTTTTAGCTGAGAGTAGGGAGGTATTTAGAGCAGCAGAATGTGAATAATGGTGTTATCCGGGATCAATACTTGGGCCTCAGTGTTTCGCAATATTTATAAATGGATGAAAGATTGAGAGGCGTATATCTCAATACTGACGCTAACTGCCACTAAATAAGGCAGTGCATTAAATAATGCAGATGGCGCAGGAAGTTCCATAGAAAGATTGATTGAGTGAGTGGGCAAAACTGTGATCGATGAATTTGTGTGGGTTCATCAACTTTAGAGCCAACAAGGATAAATGGGAGTTTTTTCTCAATGGTGAGAAGCTCAAACCTTTGGAGCCGAGAGATTTAGGGATTGAAAAATCACGAGAAGCTGGCAGCCAGGCACGAAAAGGTTCATTTGAAAAGTAACTGGAACGTTAGCCTGCATCTCAGTAAGGCTGGAATCCAATGGGGTGGAGGTTGCATGACAATCCAGCGAGAGTTGCGGGCAGTCCCTATCTCAAATGCTAGATCAGGTACTGAATCTCACGAAGGACAAATTGGCCTTGGAAGAGTTGGAGTGCAGAATGACCAGAGCAATATCAAGGTAAAAGGGCATGTTGCATCATTCTGGTTTGTATGCCCTAAAATTTAAAAGATTATGGGATGGTCTTATATGATTAAAGGGAAACAAATTCCTGTGTGAGGAGAGAAAAGAGCTGATGCTTGGAGCTTAGATGACCCTTTGTCAAAGGGCTGTCCAATTGGCAAAGCAGTTCAAGTTTGAGCATTCTTTCATGTGGGGGGAGGGCAGAAAGGGGTGTCGGGGAGGCGGAGAGGAGGAGGTTGCACGTGTGCGGGATGAGGGGATCGCGCACGTGGGGGTGGGGGAGGTCACACACGTTGTGGGAGGGGAGTCTCTTTCTGAAAAACAGACTGGTTAGGGTGTATTGACCTGAACAGGTGCAGGAGTGTGGCATACAGGTGAATTTCATAGAATCGTTAGCAATCATAGAAACCCTACAGTGCAGAAATAGGCCATTAGGCCTATCGCTTCTGTATCCATAACAATCCCACTCTGATCTTATTTGTATAATCCCACTAGCCTACACACTCTGGACATTAAGGGGCAATTTAACATCGCCAAAGCACTTGACCTGTGCATCTTCGGACTGTGGGAGCAAACTGGAAACCCATGCAGACACAGTGAACATGCAAAGTCCTCACAGACAATGACCCAAGCCAGGAATCGAATCCCGATCCCTGGAGCTGTGAGGCAGCAGTGCTAACCACTGTGCCGCCATGCCATCTGCAGTTAATGTGAGTCTTTCTTGTGACGAATAAATAGACTTTAAGAAATATGTTGCAGTGTGTTGTGTGGGAGGCAGTGTCCTCCGGGTGCTCCGGTTTCCTGCCACAGTCCGAAGCTGTGTAGGTTAGGTTGATTGGCCGTGCTAAATTGCTCCTTAGTGTCCTAAGATGCGTAGGTTAGAGGGATTAGTGGGTAAATATTTTGGGATATGGGTAGGACCTGGATGGGATTGTGGTCAGTGCAGATTCGATGGGCTGAATAGCCTCTTTCTGCACTATAGCATTTCTAAACTTCTGTGATTTCCCTAAAGATGTGCAGGTTAGATGGATTGGCCATGCTAACCTGCCACTTAGTATTAGGACTCACTAGGGTAAATGCATGGTGTTATGGGGATAGGGGTTGGATGGGATTGTGATTGCAGGTTCGATGGGCCGAATGGCCTCCTTCTGCACTGTAGGAATTCTATGATCTAATGTAATGCTGGTTGTTGAGGAGGAAAAATGAGGGTGGAAGATTTTTTAAAATCAGAATAATGTGACACACATTATTTCAGATAGTTACCACATCAGGAATGCAGACATTGTCAGATTGGAAACTCTGACTGGATATTTAAGTGAGTGTTTTACCCCTTGCCTTTCACCTTTATTTATTCAGAAATCTGTGAGGGTATCAGGATGGATTTACCCGAGGACGAAAGACTGGCGCTGCTGTTTCAGGCATCTTTGGAGGTAAGAAACTTTAGTTATCCGGTTTGCTTGCCAATATTGGTCTAATCACTGGAATTTCAGTAAAAAGTAATGGGGATATGAAATTTTTATATCGTGTGTCCAACATGGACTGTAAAGTTTATTTATTAGTCTTGAGGCTTTCATTAACATTGCAATGAAGTTATTGTGAAATTCCCCTAGCTGCCACACTCTGGCGCCTGTTCAGGGCAAAGCATCTAATCAACCTGTCTTTCAGACTGTGATAGGAAACTGGAGCACCCGGAAGAAACCCATGCAGATATGGGGAGAATATGCAGACCACAGAATCAAACCTGGGTCCCTGGTACTGTGAGGTAGCAGTGCTAACCACTGTGCTACCATGCCACCCCCATTATGTTGACGTGTTCAAAACTTAGATGGGTAAATAAATATTTTTCTTGTCACTCCCATAAGCAGAGTGAGTCTTTGTATTCTGGAGCTCCAGCACTGCTCTAAGGGAGGAGTGGAATTTGAACCCAGTTCCAGACTTGAGTAGGCAGCGGAGTGTGACGACTAAGGGATTTTCACAGAATCTTCATTACAGTGTTAATATAAGCTGACTTGTGAAACTAATAAACTTAAAAGCTAGACTTGCTTTTCACTTTTGTGAGAAAGATTTTGTTTTTGCCAATTTCTAATGCTGTTGTTGCAGTCACTTGTTACTCTGGAAGTCAGAAATATGAAGAATCCTAATTTTTTTGGACATGGCGGGGTTGCAGTAATTTCATACTTGACAGTGGCTCTTCTTAACCAGATATGTAACATTTAAGGTGTGAAATGGGATTTACCCTAGGATTCTCTGGGAGGCAAGAGAGCCTCTGGCTCTGATCTTCAGGTCGTCGTTGGTTACAGGTATAGTGCCGGATGACTGGAGGATAACGAATGTTGTCCCATTGTTCAAGAAGGGGAAGAGAGACTTTCCTGGGAATTATAGACCAGTGAGTCTTACTTCTGTAGTGGGCAAAGTATTGGAAAGAATTATTAGGGATAGGATTTATAGTTATTTAGAGAGAAATGAATTGATTGGGGATAGTCAGCATGGTTTTGTGAAGGGTAGGTCGTGCCTTACTAACCTTATTGAGTTTTTTTGAAAAAGTGACCAAAGAGGTGGGTGGGGGTAAGGCAGTTGATGTGGTGTATATGGACTTTAGTAAGGCGTTCGATAAGGTGGCATATGGAAGGCTTCTGCAGAAAATGCAGATGTATGGGATTGAGGGTGATTTAGCTAATTGGATTAGGAATTGGCTAGCAGATAGAAGACAGAGGTTGGTGGTTGATGGAAATTATTCATCGTGGAGTTCGGTGACAAGTGGTGTACCTCAGGGGTCTGTTTTGGGGCCCCTGCTGTTTGTAATTTTGATAAATGATCTGGATGAGGGTATTGAAGGATGGATTAGTAAATTTGCAGATGACACTAAAGTCGGTGGAGTGGTAGATAGTGAAGAGGGGTGTTATAGTTTGCAGAGAGACTTGGACAAGTTGCAAAGCTGGGCCGAGAGGGGGCAAATGGAGTTTAATGTGGAAAAGTGTGAGGTAATTCACTTTGGCAGGAATAACAAATGTGTAGAGTACAGGGCTAATGGTAGGACTCTTAATAATGTTGACGAACAGAGGGATCTTGGTGTATATGTGCATAGATCCCTGAAAGTTGGCAATCAAGTCGATAAAGTTGTTAAGAAGGCATACAGAGTCTTGGCTTTTATTGGTAGGGGGATTGAATTTCGGAGCCGCAACGTCATGTTGCAACTGTACAGAACTCTGGTGTGGCCACACTTGGAGTATTGTGTACAGTTCTGGTCGCAACATTATAAGAAAGATGTGGAAGCATTGGAGAGGGTGCAGAGGAGGTTTACCAGGATGTTGCCTGGTATGGAGGGCAGGTCTTATGAGGAGAAGCTGAGGGATTTGAGGTTGTTTTCATTAGAAAAAAAGCGGCTAAGAGGAGACCTTCTTGAAACATACAAGATGATCAGAGGTTTAGATAGGGTGGACAGTGATAGCCTTTTTTCTAGGATGGAGAAAGCTAGCACGAGGGGACATAGCTTCAAATTAAGGGGTGGTAGTTATAGGATGGATGTCAGGTTAGGTTAGGATGTTAGGTTCTTTAAGGGTTAGGTGGTAAGGGTATGGAATGCCCTGCCTGCTGCAGTTGTAGATGCGCCAAGTTTGGGGGCGTTTAAGAGGTCAGTGGATAGGTTTATGGATGAAAAGGGAATGGTTTAGGTTAGAGGGTCATTGCTTTTTCTTAATTGGTTGGCGCAACATCGAGGGCCGAAGGGCCTGTTCTGCGCTGTAACGTTCTATGTTTCTATGAAATGTCCTCAGCTTGGCCACATCAAATGCTGACTCGGAAAGGGAGGCAGAACCTTGTTGGGAGACATTAGGTCACATTTCAGGTCAAAGGTCTGTTGAAGAGGTAGGTATCAGTGCTGCCATTAGCCTGGGCTGCTAAGGCAACAGAAAGGATCAGCTAAGTCTTGGGAGCTTTGCAGCTCTTTGTTTTTGGGAGTTGGGGCTCAGGAAGGCTCTGGGGCAGTGATGTCCTTCTCGGAGCAGCTAGAGTTCTGGGATCAGCGATTCATTAAAACCTCCGTGAGGCTGGTGGCCTGTAATCAGCCGACATCTACTTGTGATCTGGAATTGTGCAGTGATTAGCTTCCTTATGAATCCAGTGGAGTGCGGTCTCTGGCGAAGAGATTGACAGCTGAGGGGTGAGCGGCCGTTGAGACAAGTGAGTTGAAGCGGCTTTTGAAAGAAATGGGAAGCAAGATCTTTGAAGGAGGAAGTGAAATCGCTCTGGGAAGTTGGTTTTACTGAATTTTATTAGCAGCGTATGTGATGTGTAGTGGTATTGTCATTAGATTAGAATCGGAGAGTGATGTTCTGAGGAACTGGTTCAAATCCCACCACAACAGATGGTGAAATTTGAACTCACTAAAAATGTGGAATTAACTGGTGACCATGGATTTATTGTTGGAAAAACCCATCTGGTTGACTAATGTCCTTTAGGGAAGGAAATCGGCCATCCTTACCTGGTCTGGCCTACATGTGTCTCCAGAGCTACAGCATGTGGTTGGCTCTCTGAAATGGTGGACAGTTAGGGATGGACAGTACCCAGCTAATGATGCCTACATCCAGTAACTGAATTTGTGAAAAAGTTACTCGCTAATGTCTGGATGAGTTGTTGAGAAAATTCAAGGGATTTGTTGCTGGGGCAGTCAGGTGATGGGGGGTTTTTTTCTTGGGTCTCGCGCTCAAACTATTATCGGTAGTTTCAGGGTTTATTGCCATCCTTCCTTAAAGAAGCTGTGTTTTGGGACAGAGAATCGACTACAACCTCTTCTGAGTTCCTTCAAGGGATTTTCAGCAGTCAGCCCAGTAGGCTGGATTCCTGTAACCAGTCGACATCGTGTGCTGCATTGTGTTTATTTGGAGGGTTTTGTGTATTGGATGTTGGTTTTGATCGAGCACATTAAAGTTATTTCCTTAAGAGTTAGAGATTATCCCAGTAGTTGTGTTTTTTTTTTGTTTATATCTATTAAAAGTTCTTGCTAATTGTCTTATTATACATGTCAACAATATTCTTAATTAAACTTTGTTTTTGATAAGAGCTCCTTCTGGATCAGCTGAATCACACCTGGAGTGAAACCTCTCAGGCCTATCTAGCCAAGTTCAATTTAAAACATTACAGGTCAGGCTTCCTTAAAATATCTGGCCTGACTTGTAACATGAGTAACTAGTATTTCAATTTTCATCTGCTTTAAAGTTACTGCCTCCTATCTGAATTCTAACCACATTTGGGGGTCTGTTTGGGACTACATTGGATTCTGGTCTGGGCTCATGCCAAGCTTGTGGCTAATATTAAACTATCACGTACAGGCTTAGCTGTAATAGTGTCTGTTCGTATTTGTAAAGAAATGTTCCTTTGACTGTCAGGTTTTTTGAGTGAATAGATGTAAAGAAGTCATTGTTTCTATCTCAGTATACTCTGCAGAAGCTGCAGCGCTCCTTGGAGTCACGAGAAGACTTTAGTCTGAACTCCTTCCAAACGCATGGTGAGTTGGAAATATCTTCAGTTTGCTGTCTCTGATTTACCTGCCTCAAAGCTTTACGTTCCTGGTTGAGGACCCTAATCTTGACACACACGCACGCTAGTGGTTGATGTTCCCATCTGCCAGGTTTATATTATCTCATCAGTCTGTGTGTTATGCTGACGCGTTGCAATGTAAAAGTGTTCGGCAGAACAAGGGTCAACGTGGGACTGGGCACTGGTACCGGCAATGATGCACGATGTGACATGCCAGCCTTGCAGTGTTGCAACTTGTCTTCTTCCACATTACTTTATGCCATCCAATCTTTATATTCTAGTTTTCCTTTTTTTTTTGATGTGTATTTGGTTCCACTCCTAGGGATGGCACAGTGGTTAGCACTGCCTCACAGTGCCAGGGACCCGGGTTTGATTCCCAGCTTGGGTCGCTGACCGTGTGGACTTTACATGTTCTCCCCATGTCTGTGTAGGTTTTCTCTGTGTGCTCCAGTTCCTTCCACAGTCTGAAAGATGTGCTGTTAGGGTGCATTGACCCGAATAGGCGCTGGAGTGTGGCGACTGGGGGAATTTCACAGTAACTTCATTGCAGTGT
Source organism: Sphyrna mokarran (assembly GCA_024679065.1). Classification (NCBI taxonomy): domain Eukaryota; kingdom Metazoa; phylum Chordata; class Chondrichthyes; order Carcharhiniformes; family Carcharhinidae; genus Sphyrna; species Sphyrna mokarran. The sequence continues at coordinate 5,104,533 of JAGIQG010000035.1, read as the reverse complement.
TAATATAAGCCTTGTGACAAATAAACAAACTTTTAAAAACTTTAAGTTGCACGTTCTAACCCTCTCTGGGCCTGTGGAACGATGTCACTCAGATTCTGCAACCAGGCCCCTACGGTGATGCTTTGCGTTGTTGTAGGATGAAGTCAGTTCTGAAGGTGAAGTTGATCCCATTCAGGGCTGTCTCATTGAGAGCCTGCGTGACACTCAACTGTTGCAGCAAGTTGTCATTGACACTTTGGGTGGCTTTGGCTATTTGTCAGAAAAACAGATGCAAAACGACATGTGGATCAAAATTCTGTGTCTTTCACTTCGTTTCCTCTTCCTTTTACCTTGATGTTTACTGCACTGTCTGGCTGAAATATAGATGATTTCTTTCATGATGGTCAGACCCCATTTGGAATATTGTAAGCAATTTTGGGCTCCGTATCTAAGGAGAGACCCAGGAGAGGATCCAAAGAAGGTTCACCAGAACGATCCAGGGAATGGAAGCTTGACATTTGAGGACTCCGATTCTGTATTCAATGGAGTTTAGAGGAGTGAGGGGGGAATCTCATTGAAATGTACAGAATGCTGAAAGGCCTGGATAGAGTGGACATGGAGAGGATGTTTCCATTAGTTGGAGAGACTTGGATCCAAGGGCACAGCCTCAGAGCAAAGGGTAACCCTTTGGAACAGAGATGGAGAGGAATTTCTTTAGCCAGAGGGATGATGAATCTATGGAATTCATTGCTGCAGAAGGTTGTGGAGACCAGATCATCGAATGTATTTAAAACAAAAATAAATGGGTTCTTGATTGGTAATGGGAATAAAGGTTAAGGGAAAAGGCAGGAGAATGGAGATTGAGAAACTCATCAGCCATGACTGAATGGTGGAGCAGACTTGATGGCCTGATTCTGCTCCTGTGCTTTGCATTTCCAAGCGTCTTTCCTGGGAATCAGATTATTAAACAGTGAAGTGAGTGTTAGCAGCAATGTTTCAATCATTAGCAAGCTTGTTGTGAAGTGGAAAATAATGAATAGCTCACAGCTGCTGCATCAAGGTAAACTCTTTGGGATTCCTCTCTTCATTACCAACTAGAGAATTTATTCAGAGAGATGAATATCTTTGCTGCATTCCCTTTAATAGGACAGTGCTCGCAGTTTGGAGGGGAGGGTGTGGTGCTGCGCAGCGCAGTTTGGAGAGGGGCGCAGTGGGGGGGGGGGGGGGGGGAGGGGGGTCTGCGCAGTTTAGGGATGGTCTTGCTGTGTATTTGTGTTTTTCCCTCACGCTGTTTTGTCCTCACAGCTTCGAGTATTTCCAGTGACATCAAGCGAATTGTAGAGACAATGAAACTAGACGGGACACTGAAGAAATGCACAGAGAAACCTGATGAGTAAGTAACCCAACCACATCTGCTGGAGAGGTCACGCTGATGGTTCTTGTAGTTTTAGAGGCAGCTTTATGTTTATGTACATGGTTAAAACATTCTCTTCTCCGTTCCCATCTGGGAAGCCGCGCTGGAGATCCGAGCTCGGACTGCACTACTCAGTGTTGAGCTGTTGGAACGATGCCGGCCTGGAGACGCTGAGTTCCCACTGCAGGAGTTGGGGAGATGTTAACACCAGTCAGCACTCTGCACTGGTGGCTGTGATTACCAAGTCCGTAAGACCATGAGACATTGGAGCAGAATTAGGCCACTCAGCCCATCGAGTCTGCTCTGCCATTCAATCATGGCTGATATTTTTCTCATAACCATAGTCTTTTCTCCATAATCTCTGATTAATCAAGAACATATCTATCTCTGTCTTAAAGACATTCAATGACCCGGCCTCCACAGCCTTCTGTGGCAAAGTGTTCTGCATCTCAGACTGTCCACATTCTCCCACAGACTGCGTTTCAGTGATGCTGTTGGTGTGCGTCCTGCAGCAGAATGCTTCCGCACTTTGAAACAAAAAAAAACCTGAAGAAGGCCAGTTACATCCAGCAGACCCCTCCTGAAGGCAGCATCCAGTGGCACTGGGCTGTTGGTGTAGCCATTGATTCTCTCTTCTTGAGCCTATTGTTGAGAGGTTGCCATAATCCAGTGTGTGTGTTATCCTGGTGCCAGTATCGGTGACGTTAGTGATGTTTATTTTTCAGTGTTTTACCCAGTCCAGAGACGGAGCTAATGATGAAGCAGTTGAAGGATGACATTTCCAGGTATGATATCCTGGTCCCTCGTTCTGCATTAAAACTCAAAACTGCAGGGCCAGCTCATAAAGGGCCGTTCCTGACCAGTAAACGTTTAGCAGCCTACCGGTATTGAGTGGTGTCAGCCACAGCTCAGTTTGTAGTAATCTTGCCTCTGAGTCAGAAAATTTGTGGATTTTAGACTTAAATTTCAAAGCCCAGACTGAGGGAGTGCTGTACTGTCAGAGACGCTATCTTTCAGATGAGATGCTAATCTTGGGCCTGGGTTCACTTTCTGGCAGATGTAAAAGATTTTATGATGCTATTTGAAAGCAGATCAGGGAACCCACATCCAGCAACCTGCTCAATATTTATCCGTCACTCAGCAGCCCAGAAATATTTGGCCGCACATTGTGGGAGCTTGCTATGCAGATGTGCTGAGTGCTTCCTACGTTATAGAACATTACAGCACAGAACAGGCCCTTCGGCCTTCGATGTTGTGCCGACCAAAATAAAAAGCAATGCCCCTCCAAATTAAACCATTCCCTTCTCTTCCATATACTTATCAATTAACCTCTTAAACGCCACCAAACTTGGCGCATCTACAACAGCTGCAGGCAGGGCATTCCACGCCCTAATCACTCTTTGAGTAAAGAACCTACCTCTGATATCCGTCCTATAACTCATACCCCTTAATTTAAAGCTGTGTCCCCTCGTGCTAGCTTTCTCCATCCTAGGAAAAAGGCTATCACTGTCCAATGTTATCAATGGCAGTTAGCAATAAACTGTTACTGGGCGGCACAATGGTTAGCGCTGCTGTCTCACTGTGTCGAGGACCCGGATTGCTTCCTGGCTTAGGTCGTTGTCTGCGCAGAGTTTGTACATTCTCTCTGTGTCTGTGTGGGTTTCCTCCAGATGCTGTGGTTTCCTCCCACAGTCTGAAAGACGTGCTGGTTAGGGTGTGTTGGCCGCGCTAAATTCTCCCTCAGTGTGCCCGAACAGGCGCCGGAGTGTGGTGACCAGGGGAATTTCACAGTAACTTCGATGCAGTATTAATGTAAGCCTTGCTTGTGACCCTATTTCTGAAGTACAGTTTATCGGGGCATCTGACAATCAGAGAAGCTCGATCTCCATCTAAGTATTTTTTTTAAACAGTGATTGTTATTCTTTTTTTCCTCTGGGTGAAGTGTGTGTGTGTGAATCTGTGAAGTGGGATCCCAGGTACTGGTGGGTCAACAAGAGGGAGCTGTCCCGGGCAGGTTTGGAGAAGTCGGAGCTAATTCTGGAATCGGTGTATCGCTCTAAGCCCGCAGTCCTATTTCCTTCCTATTGGTGGTGCTATTTGCCTTCTCCATCTTGCAGCCCTAATGTTCAGGGATCCGAGGGGAAGCACTTCCTCCAGGAAATCTCTAACCTGTGTAGTTTGCTGCTTTAGCATTTTAATTTCCTCCCCCTGCCCTCCTGGGGGAACTTGCCTTCCATCGGGATGCAGATGCCATGAGTGTTGACACTCTGGTACTTCCCCAAGTGGTTATTCCGTACGTATGCCCAGAGACCGGAATGACCGCACACCCATTAGTGGCCTGACAGGCAGTGTCCAGTCTCTCCATTCTCCACAGATCAGTCATTGACTGCACACCTCTCAGTACACTGGCTGAGGTTCAGCTAATACAGAACACAAACATGGTTCTGAAGGTGACACCTGCCAGGCCTGTGTGACTCAGTTCCAGCACACACTTAACCATTAACCCATCTTGAAGTCGTCGTCAAGAATGTATGGGAGTGGAGACAGGGCCAAGCTCCTGATAGGTGTTAATATTGGCAGTGACTAGGTTTGCATTGGGAAAACTGGACAGTTCAAATACTTTTATAGGTATCAGTGTTTGGCATAGTCGTTAGCACTGCTGCCTCACAGCTCTGGGGACCCAGGTTCAATTCCCGGCCTGGGTCACTGTCTGTGTGGAGTTTGCATGTTATCCCCATGTCTGTGTGGGTTTCCTTCGGGTGCTCTGGTTTTCTCCTACAGTCCAAAGATGTACGGGTTGGGTGCAATGACCATGCTAAATTGCCTCTTAGTGTCAGGGGGAGTACAGGATAAATGCATGGGGATAGGTGGGATTGTTCTCAGTGTAGGCTTGATGGGCTGAATGGACTCTTTCTGCACTCTAGGCTTCTATAAATTGCTCTTTCAGAGGGTGTGGGGTGGGGTTGTGGCAGCCCCACACTCCCAGGACAGAGTTGCGTAAGCCATGCGGGGTTGTTGCGGCCCTCGTGGTGGGGAGAGGGCAGGGGTGGTTATAGGGTCCCTCAGGGTGGGTGTTCTCCAGCCAGCTGGTTAAGCTGTGTGTGGATTCTGGTCTTCTAATGAGGGGTTCCTCAGCAGTACTTTCAATGGAAGTGAAACTAGCATCAAGTCAAAGCCTGCACTCTGTGCTTTTACAGACTAAACACGGAGTGTAAAGCCTGGGATCAGCTGCTGGAAGTTTATCGCCAGAAATTTGAAGCTGCGACTCGGTAAGTTGCTGAAAGATTTCTTTCTTTCTTACTCAAGTTTCTGATACACTGGAGCTTCGTTTGTGAGTGACTGTCACGTTAAACCACTCCCATGTGTGACTTCCACATGTAGAAAGATATATCACGCGGGACTTCTTCAGAGGGGGAGATGGTGGTGGGATTGTCACTGGGCTAGAATCCACAGACCCAGCATAATGCTCTATCGACCCGAGTTCCCAATTCCACCACAGCAGGCAGTGAAATATCAATTCAATGGACTCCAAATTGACACCACATGCCCAGCCATGCGCCCTTTCCATTGGTCACACTTTCAAATTGCTCCCTTAGGCCCACATTAAGCCCGCCTCCAGTTATTAAAGCCAAGTGCAGCTGACATGGCAACTCATTAACCAGTTCAGTTTTGGGACGGAACTCATGACCATAGGGTGGGTGGGTGGTGGGATGTGGGAGGGTGGGGAGTGAGTGTGTGTGGGGGGGGGGATGCGGGGAGAGGTGGTTGAGTGGGATGTTGGGGGGGGTGGGGGGCGGGTACAGCTCTGGGAGAGGGGATAGTGCTCACGAGTACAAGTATTAGTGCAGGATTGTGGTGATCCCTGTGAATCTCACTGGCTGGGGTAGGGAGAATGATAGATGTAGCTGCTCTGATCTGGAATTCCATGTCCCAGTTTCCTGTTGTTCTTTGTGAAACACGGTTCTAATTTTACTCCTTTCAGTGATTTTGAGAAAGCTGCAACGGCGGTTGACAGTGTGGTGGAGCCGGTCGCTGTGATGGAGAACTCGCAGATGGATGTGATCAGGACAAAGCCCGATTATCACCGCTATCTCAATCAGGACGTGTCCGTTCTGCAGACTATGGAGTGTGTAGTGAGTTCGGTGGGCAGGGAGGTCAGGGGACACGCTACATTATGAGGGTGTGGTCCAGAGTCTCCAATCACTAAAAAAAAAATCAAAGTCAGTTTTGATGTGATGTTTAACCTAAACAGGCAGAAAACACCATTGTCCCATAACAGATGATCTGGGTTTGTTTCTGCCAGATCACGGGCATAGCTGGGAGTAGCAGAAAGATCCTAATCTTAACGGGCTGAGGGAGACCGTCTCCTCGCAATGATTTTTCACTCTCAATGATTTGATTTATTATTGTCTCATTAGTATACAGAAAAAGTATTGTTTCTTGTGTGCGATATGGACAGAGCATACTGTTCATAGAGTACATAGGTGAGAAGGAAAGGAGTGTTGCAGATTGTAGTGTTACAGTCATAGTTAGGATATAGAGAAAGATCAATTTAATGCAAGGTAGCTCCACTCAAAAGTCTGATTCAGCAGACAAGCTGTTCTTGAGTTGGTTAGTATGTGACCTCAGACTTTTGTATCTTTTTCTCGGTGGAAGAGAGACTGTCCAGAGTGCGTGGGTTCCTTAATAATGCTGGCTCCTTTGCCAAGGCAGTGGGAAGTGTAGACAGATACTGGATGGGAGGTTGGTTTGTGTGATAGATTGGATTACGTTCTCGACCCTTTGTAGTTTTTGACAGGGTGAAGCTGGTCCCCATGGCCGTTGCTTCTGTTTTGCTCCGTGTTTTGGAGGTGGCCAAAGTATTAGGTCAATCAAATTCAACTCTGTCCCTGAGCAAAACTAAGATTTTGGGCAGAGCCAGCATTGGATCACCACGAGAAACTCTATCCAAAGTGATTTCTCTCTCTGTCTCCGCCACCCACCCAACCAATGTCAGTTATTACTGACAGTCCTGTGCCAATCATTTATTCAATTCTTCTTTGACAAAGGGTAGATATTATAGGCAAATGCTCCATAATCTCAGTAAGAGAGATGAGGATGAATTTCTTCTGAGAGTTGAATGTATCTAGGGCTGTAGAGGCTGGGTCGTTAAGTATGTTCAAGGCATGAGAATTTTAATCAGTAAGGGAATCGAGGGTTATGGGATAAGGTGGGAAAATGGAATTGAAAATTATTACCTTAGAACATTCATGATCTCATTGAATGATGGAACAGATTTGATGGGCTGAATGGCCTATTTCTGCTCCTACATCTGATGGTCTTATTTCTGAAGTCCTCGTGTGGCTTCTGGGGATGTTTTGTTTAACATTGAGAGAGTTTGTTTCCAATTGGTTCCTGTTACCAGGATTAGCAATATCTTGTGTCAGTGTTTGTTTGGAGACCTGTCCTTTGCCGAGATAACTATGTTGTGTGTTAGCCCAACAAGCTGCTGTGGGAGCTTTCTTTAAGGGAACGAGAGCTATTTCTGCAATATTCAGCACATTTCTGGTAATTTTTATATAGTTTTAATTCTGTGTTGCTGGCTAGGTCAGCATTTACTGTCCAACTCCAAGTGTCTTTGAGATGGTGATGAGCTGCTTTGAATCGGTATGTGTAGGTACATCCATGGTGCTGCAGTGAAGGAAGGGTTAGCGGGATAAGGGGGGAAAGTGGACTTGACAATTATCACATCAATCATGTGAATTGAATGGTAGAGCAGACTTGATGGGCTAAATGGCTCACTCCTGCTCTGTCTTATCTATGGTCTCATCTGGGTGGAGAGTTGGAGCTGAAGGGCTGGAACATGTCTGCTCACACCTTGCTGTTCTAACGGGAGTGGCTATGGGTTTCGAAGGTGCTGCCTGAGGGAGTGATATAGAACAAAGAATAAGAACAAAGAACAAAACAGCACGGTAAAAAGGTCCAACGAGCCCGCGCTGCCACTCCGATGTTCCCACCTCTACCCGCGATCCCTGTCCATGTTTATAGATCTAATGGATTAAAAACCAAATTTGAGACAATTTAGGGAGAATTTGTTTTGCCAATTAGCCTAAGAGCACATCTTTGGGATGTGGGAGGAAACCGGAGCACTCAGAGAAAACCCAAGCAAGCACAGGGAGAATGCGCAAACTCCCACAGACACAGGCCCAAATCCATGTGTCTGCACAGCACAGCGATAGTCACTGAGCTATCGTGTTGCCCATCAAATGGTCCAGGTCAAGCGTACACTAACGACGTGAAGCACTAGGATACTCTCGAAAAAAATCCAAGAAGCAGCCCTCTCACGACCCATCACGTGTATGCCCCTCGTTAGACAACAAGGTGGACCAAAGCACTTGTAGGATAAAAACAAGTACATCAATATCATGATCCATTTACACACTTCCCAGGGACTCCCAAGGCTCATGATCCCAATTTTAAATCAGTTTTCTATACCCCTCCATTCCCATTCTGTTCATGTGCCCATCTAAGTATTTCTTAAATAATTCCAGAGTACCTGCCTCCACCAATTTACTTGGCAGCACATTCCATACCCCCACCACCCTCTGTGTGAAAAAACTCCCTCTAGCATCCAAATTATACCTTCCCCCCCCCCCTCACCCTAAGCCTGTGACCCCTCGTGCTATTTGAGTCCATCCTAGGAAAAATATCTGGTGATTTTGTTCTGCAACCAGAGATTGGGACCAATAAGCTGAAGATATAACTATAAACATAGATAGGGATCACAAGTAGAGGTGGGAACATCGGGGTGGCGGTGTGGGCTCGTTGGGCTGAAGGGCCTGTTTCCTGTGCTGTTTTGTTCTTTGTTCTAATCCAGCTGGATGGGGAGAGGGCAGACTCTGGATACGCAATATTTTAATTGCCATGTTAAACACTGGCTGATAGTTAATCTGTTCTGAATTCCATGTATATCAGTGGATCGTGGTTAGTCATTTTTCTTGGGATTTTGCCCTTCCGTTTGCAGGTTGGCGTTGAGTTGCAGAGGGTGAGCTGCTGTTTGTCAACAGTCTAACTTTCATCCCAATGCAGCTGGAATGGACTCTGGCCTGTGTGTCGCAGGTTCAATGTAGAGAAAGCTGAGGGGCTGGCAATGGATCTATCGCTCTTGAGCAGGAATAGGAAGGTTGTGGAGGTTGTGTTATAGCCGCACGGAGCACTTACCTGGGGATACCAAGGATAGAATGATGATCCACAATGCTAAGCAGACACTAACTCCCTGAAGCTGGCCTCACCTGTTTCACCTGTGTGCGAGTTGGAAAGGCTTTCCCAGCCATTGCCTCTATCACAGTCATCTCTCCTGCACCACACTGTCGGGTCTGCATTCATCTTCAAAGGTTCATCCCAACTGGAAGGGCAGAAAGTCCCTCCTGTAAACGCTGCCTTGTCCTTTAGAAACATGTTCCCTCAGACATTTTTAGATTGTGTGTGGAACATCACACATATGGTGAATGGTTTCAATCCTTGCTCAAGAAAGGAATAAAAATACTGAGATTGGAATGACAAAATTGGAAATCTGGACATGCTGAGTAATTATATTTCTGTCATACCAGCTTATTGTGATCTTTGCTAATTAGCAAAGTCAACAGGGCAATGCATTTATTTCTGCTCCCCTCTCCCCCTTCCCTCCCACCCCGATTCCCTCCTTCCACTCTTGCAAAACCCGGCATCAGAAGGATGTCATCAGTTTTGGCCATCTGCTCTCTGAAGGGCAGGTCTCTCCCAGGATCCGGTGACACTAACCTTGTGATCAGCACACTCTCTGTTCTACCTGAAAGGCCTCTATAGATTGAGCTCCTATTGTAGAATCCCTTCAGTGCAGAAGGCCATTCAACTCGTTGAGTCTGCACTGGTTGTCCAAACAAGCATCTTATCCTGCCCCCTCATCCTATCCCCATAATCTATACATTTGCCGTGGTCAGTGCACCTAACCAATATGTCCTTCAGACTGTGGGAGGAAACCCATGCCGGCAAGGCAGAGAATGTGCAGACTCCACACAGACAGTGACCCAAGCCGGAATCAAACCCGGGTGCCACTGTGAGACAGCAGTGCTAACTACTGTGCCACTGTGTTTACTGTATCTTTATGATCACAAGTGGCTCGTGTGGGCCATACATACAGAAGCGAAGGAATCTGAACCCAGAGTGAGTGAGTGAAACCCGTCTCCATCACCAAGGGCTTGTGCAGTGATTCCTAAACCATCGGTTTGCATCAGCATTTGTGAAATAAGCAGCCAGGAAGATTTGAATGGACTGCTGTAGACTAAGCAGCTTTGTGATCCAAAGCCAGTGTATGTTCCTATCCTTGGTGTTTGAAATGATGGGTTCTGAAATTTTGGAGATATTTTGTTGTGGAAATGAAGCTGAAATGTGATCTCTTGTAGATGGACCAACTGCAACTAACCATGAACCTGACTGGCAGAGCCAGGCAAGAGTGGGATTCCTGTCTGAAAACCATTTCCGAACAGTTTGGTGAGTTTCTCCATCTCCTTCTGTCCTGCCTAGAGCTGACCACGTAAACTGATGGAACTTTCTGAAACCTGCTTTGATGTTCAGTAACTTTGGACCAGTCACCCTTTCTGAAGGACTTCTTGATGGGGAGGGGGTAGGTTGATGAGGGGGGGAGGGCAGATTGGGAGTAAGAGAACTATTTCAGAACAGCCCCTGCTAACTGGAGTGTCCACCTTAGATTGTCTGAGCCATCATCTTGTCAAATAATTTCTATCTATAATATGAACAGCTTCTGGGCTGTTTAAAAATAAAAGATTCCACCTGCTTTTCTTGCTGCATTGTAACCCGTTATCAAGATGGAATCTAATAGTGTCACAGTAGCCTGTCTTTACCCTGCATTCAGGGTTGAAACCACGATCAGGAAGGTGGCTCACCCAGGACAAGGCTAGCCCGTTGCCTGTGATGTCCCCAGATGAGGGATACTTGATTGGGAAAATTTCAGGGGTTTTTCTAACAGTCAGGAACACTGCTACTTGGTGTTGAAAGCCACGCTCTGAGACGCAGTCTATGCTGAGCCCTGCTCTATCCCCGGTCCATTGTAATTGTATCCAAAGGAGCCAGTTGACAGTGTGTGTCTGTACTGCAGGAGGATGAAATAATTTAATCCCTGGCCTGGCGGTTATAAGGGAATAGTGCCAGGTCACCAGCTGGAGTGAGTGGGCGTGAAGTGGACAGGAATGTGGGCTGCCAGTCTTGAGGTGTTTTGGCACATGCCAGCAAAAATAAAACCCTCATTCTGAATTTCTCTTTGCAGCTTCCAGAACGTTCCGGGAGCTGGACAGCTGTCCAGTACAGAAATTTCTAATGGCCACTAAGGAGTGATGGAGAGTGCGGAGAAGACCATGGAATTGAGAGGAAATCTCTGGGCTTGTAATGCCTGTAGCTGTGGGAAGCTGGACTTTGCTCAGGATCTTAGCTGAGATTTTACTGCTTTTACACTTCATACTGACAGTGAGGAGGTCAGTGATACTTCCCCACCCCCCACCCAATACCCTCAGCTTAGAGCTCTGCAATGAGGCCCCCCCCTCCCCACCCTCAGATAAATTGAACATTTAGTTTTGTGGATCCTGAGTGGCAGGTACTCCAGATGCTGAATGAGCAAGGAGATGGCTCCCAGTGGATATTTAACCAGGGCTGGTGCCTGTGTGTGAGTGTCATATCAGGCCAGCTCCACACTTGGCGGTGGATTACGCCGCTGATCTTGCTGCCTCCACTCCTGTCAGGAATGATCACTTGGAACAGAGTATTTAGGGTGGCACAGTGGTAGCACTGGTGCCTCTCAGCACCCGGGACCCGTGTTCAATTCCGGCTCCAGGTCAGTGTGTGGAGACTGCACATTCTCTCTATGTCTGCATGGGTTTCCTCCCACACTCCAAAGATGTGCAGGTTAGGTTTATTGGCTATGATAAATCGTCCCTAGTTTCAGGAGGATTAACAGGGTATATATAAGGAATTACAGGGCCAGAGTTTGGGTGAGATTGTGGTGGATACAGACTTGATGGGCCAAATAATGACCTTGTACTGTAGGGATTCTATGAGCCTGAGTGTCAATGCGTCTAGGGCTGAAGGAGACCAGAAGGTTGAATTGATGCCTGAGGAAGCCAAGCCTCCAACAGAAATGATCTTTATTTTCTTCAAACTTGTAGTGAGATTATGGTTTATTAACCCAATACCACAGTAGCTGCTGCTATTGTGCGCTGAAATTGTGTGCTTTGAGCCCACGTTGTAAAATTAGCGATTTAACGATTCACCAGAAGTTCAGATTCTGTCTTTTGCCACAGCAATGCCAGAATTACAGCTCCACAGGTTCCCCTGCAGTGATGTGTGCACACTGGTAGACAATGGACTTTGCAAGTCTAGAGAGCCCCTGGCCCAGGCTTCAGCTGCTCTGGAAGTGGCTGGATGGTGATGGGAAGACCACCTTGTCTGATATATTTTTAATAGGAGGAAACCGTTTGTGGTTATTGTTCTGTCACCTAGCACTCAACCATAGCTTTAAGTTCCTGGATTAATCTTAAAAACTTAATTTGAATAGAATTAAGGGATGACCCTTCTGTGCTTGAGCTGTTGACGTATTCTCTGCAAATAGAAAAGATTGAGGCAGGACTGAAAGGTAAATTTCATTGTTTGGATCATAGAGTTTGTTACTATTTCAGTGTGAATCTGACCAACCCAATTTCAGTTACTGCAAAGTGAACGGTTTTGAGATGAGAAAACCAGAAGTCTCACTGAGCAGCTCCTTGGAGGAGAGACACTGGAAATCTATTGCAGCAGTATATGAATTTGAACAGAAATCCCACTCCAATATTAAAACAGAGACCCTCATCATCCCCTTTTTCCCTCCCTCCCCACCTTTATTTAAAAGTTGTGTGTCAGTGACAATGGCAACTTTTCAGTGGAGTTATTTGTCCCTGTTCTACTAAATTTCACACATTTGTTCCCTAACCGCTGTTAACTTTCTGATGTGCCTTGTATATTGTATAATGGATTGTACATTAAATTGATTTCTACAAAGATTATTTCTGCTTTATTTTATCCAGTGACTTAAAATATTGCCATTCTGAACACAATTGTATTTACTGATGGTATGTCTTAAATAATCCAGAGACTGCATTCTAAAATTGCTGGGTATTTGAGAATTTGAATCCAGTTTATTTAAAAAAAAAAGTGAACTCCTTGGTAATACTGACCATGCATCTGTCAGAAGAAATTAGATATAGCTCTTGGGGCTAAAGGGATATTCGTGGTGGGGGGACTGAATGATGGAGCATGTTTGAAGGGCCAAAGGTTCTTTTCTAATGATATTGCCAACTGAGTAGCTACCTGATTATATCACCTTTTTAAGCCTTCAGTGGACTCTATAGTTAGACTCAGCCTTTTGTGTAGTAATTTACACATTTGTATATTAATTTTTAAAAAATGTTGGTGAATGAATATTCCTTGTTTTTCTAATGATTTAAAATTTGAGACCTCTTCCAATACGTGAGACTGCTGAATTTACACATGGCTGGATTCAGGGTAGCTCTGGATTTGAATGCTGATGGTAAACTGACTGTAAAACCTGTGCATTATTAATTTGGTGGTTCTCGTGCTGTCTTTGGTGCTAATTGCTGTTTCTCATCTCTCTAGGGAAATCCCAATATGTGCTTAGCCAGCAACATGGAATGTCCTAGTTTAAAATCAGTAAACCTGTTAGTGATCTATTAATAGGGACCTGCACATGACTTGGATAAACCTTGCAGTTGCCAGCTTTCCTTTTCCTGTTTTTGTGGGTCAGTTCTGTAAGTGAAGCTTATTAACCTGTTCAAATGCAACTGAATGTACAAGTTAATATTAGTTGCTTTCCCAGCACAGTGAGATGTCACAACTCCAGTCAGAGGGAGAGGGGGAGGAAGTTAAATGCAGGATCCTGTGAACTGATTAAATTACACACAAAATGAGACAACATACTGTTGTATGTTGTGTATAAGATAGAGTAAATGGTGGTAAACTTTTTCCACCTTCAGAAATGGATAGGACGAGGGGTCATGGCCTTAGGGTGAGGGGGGCTATGTATAAGACGAATATTAGAGAGCAGTTTTTCACACAAAGGGTAGTGGGGGTGTGGAATGCACTGCTGAGTAAGGTGGTGGGAGCAGGCACGCTAGGGCTGTTTAAGGGTCTCTTGGACAGCCACATGAGCGGTCTGCAGATAGAGGGATATAGTAGGACTGTTTAACTATGGCTTTTTTCTACAGGTAATTCGGTCCAACGACCAACAAGGAGCATGCATTCGGCAGGTGGTGCGAGGACAGCTCTTGGATGTTGATTCATGGGTTTCCTGGTGCTTCATATCGTAAATGAGTGCTTTATCTGGACCATCTGAAGGGCACCATGACAGCTCAGTGACTATCGCTGTAGCTGTGCAGACACTTGGAATGGGGCCGGTGTCTGCGGGAGTTTGCGCATTCTCCCTGTGGTTGCGTGGGTTTTCTCCAGGCGCTCCGGTTTCCTCCCACATCCCAAAAATTTGCTGTTAGGCTGATTGGGAAACAATTGTCCCTACATTGAGATTCTTCCATATTAGGAATAACCTAAAATTAGAATAGGATAATGGAATTGTTACTATATAGTTATGATGGTGGTGGGCTCGTTGGGCCGAAGGGCCTGTTTCCAGTGCTGTGTTGCTCTAATAAAAAAAATACAAATTAGGAGTAGGCCACTCAGCTCCTCAAACCTGCTCCATCATGGCTGATCTGTTTGTAACCTCAACTCCACATTCCCACTTATCCCTGACAACCCTTGTTCAAGTCTCTTTGCCTTAAAAATATTCAAGACTGCTCCCACTGCCTTTTGAGGAAGAGAGTTCGGAACGCTCAGCCCACAAGAAAATGGTGGTTATGCATATTTTATATTTTCTGATGAGGAAAAACATCCTCTCCATATAATCCCTCAATTAAGTCACCTCTTGCCCTTCTAAACTCTAGTGGATGCAAGCATAGCCTGTCGGGCCTTTTCTGCCTATTTCTGGTGTTAGTGTAGTAAACTTCTCTGAATACTTCTAACAGGTTTCCATCTTTCCTGGCAGGAAACCAATGCTGTACACTACATCTAAAGTGGTCTCACGAAACATAACCTTTCCTCCTTTTGTATTCAATTTCACAATAAATGATAACATCCTAGTAGCTTTCCTAATTACTTGCAAACTAGCCTTTTGTGATTCATGCACTAATAGATCTATAAACATAGACAGGAATCACGGGTAGAGGTGGGACCATTGGGATGGCAGTGTGGGCTCGTTGGGCTGAAGGGCCTGTTTCCCGTGTTGTTTCGGTCTTTGTTCTAAGATATCCAGATCGCTCACCATTCAGATGTTTTATTTTTCCTGCCCAAATGACACCTTCACACTTTCCAAATTTTTTGCCCACCCACTCAAGCTATTTAAGTTCCTTTCTAGCCTCCTTACATTCTCTTTGGAGTTCACTATCCTATCTATCTTTTTTTTGCAAGCAAATTTAGCCACCATACTTTCAGTCCCCTCCATCCAAGTCAATTATCTGAAGGCATGATCCCAGTGACACATCACTCATTACATCCTGCTAACTAGGAAAAGAACCCATTTATGCCAACTCTCTATATTCTGTTAGAAATAAAGTATAAATAATTAAAGATGGACTGTAGCAAGTGAAACACAGGATATAGGCAAGATCAGCAAATGACCCATGCTTTGTATGAACAAAACCTTCCTGTAATATTGATATCCAAAAGGCCTCACTCCCAAACAGCAATTGCTCTATTCCCATACAAAGCCAAACCCAGCCTCACTCAAGGTCCAGAACATGTTTGCTGCTACATTAAGTCAGTGCAAGATAAACATTCTTCTGCTGCATAAAACAAACTCTAAAATTCACAACAGATTTGGTTTGTGGCAAAAGAAATGTTTTATTCTGTGTTAACCATACAAATAAAAATGCAGTACACCTCTTCCTTAACATTTTTTTTCAAAACTGTGATCAAGTTGTTTACAGAATATTTAGCTTAGAGGGAAAACGATAACTACCAAGGCTTGAACCCCTTCCAGTAACTGAAAAAAGGGCCCACCGTGCCCACAATTACTTTCTAAAAAGTTTTAAAAGCAAATTTTGTACATTTTTCTTTTTTAAAGTTTTCCTTTTTTTCCCAAAAAAAGTAATACAGTAGATTTCTATTTAAACAGATGTCTGATGCTGCCTTTGGAAAGGATTTTTACTAATATTGAAAGCACATGATTTACTGAGATTTCATGTAGCTTGTTTTTATTTGTCTTAATTTTAACTAATGCCTCTATTTCCTGTTACCTGCTACTATCTCATCTTGTTTCTGAACTTGTATTTAAAGAAATCTTTAAAAATCTGAGGAACTAAGTTTTGGTGTCTGAACCACTTGTCTTGCCAGCACTTAGTCTTTGTAAGATTATTATTCATGATTTACAGTCTATAGCATATTATCACTGCTGGTAAAGTACCTCTCGGAGCAAACCCCCTGACCATCAATGAAAAATTCCATGTTCCCACTAGGATTTCTAGAGGACAAAATGGGTGAATTCAATTTCCAAGTGAAATGTTTTGTGAACAGAAACTATCGATAAGATATTTAGAACATCTCTGTTTACTCTCCCATCCCACATTTTTGATAAGTGCCGAACAAGGAGCATCTAGTAAATTCATCTTCTTGTAAGATTTCATCAGATGATGTTAGTGGAATCAGTATTTGTCCTTCATAAATTACTCCCTGCACAATTACATGTTGTTGGTAGAAAAATGTCACAGATTAAATTGTAGAATTAAAATCATTTCTGTAAAAAAAAAAAATCTGTCTTCCCTCATCTGGCTCCATCTGAATAAACAGAAATCTCTTGTATTCCTCTCACATTGAACACTGATTCAAACCAAGTGGATCACAATCTCGGATTAAAGGAGCTTTATGCTGCTTCACCCTTCCAGGGTGAAATAAAATGATCAAGACAACAGGACCTTTCTGTAAGCTGCAGACGGTTTGGAACAACCATGCCACTGTTGGCCACTGATAGAATCACTGTAAACATTAGGTGTGCAGAACAGATCCAGAATGATTGTAACTATTATTGGAGTCTTGGTCATCCACTGGTAGTGGCTCAACAGGTTAGGGCAGCATCTTATGCCAAGGTCTAAAGTGATCAGTGCTGAGATGGGAATCCTGCCCTCCTGTGATTAGCAGCTGCAATAGCATACTTTCCTATTAGATTTTCATCTGATTTGTACAAATTGTCCACTTGCTGAAAATTACACGGATACTAATAAAAACATCTTTTAATTAAAGTGATGAGACTATTTCCTGTTTGAAGTTGGGAAGTTTTGAAGGAGCAGCTGACTAGTTCTTTTGTTTGTGTTCCTGGAATTCCTATTCTCACTTAGCTGTTCCACAGTATAATCTTCAGCAACCTAACTCCCAGAGCCAAAATCTGCACTGATCACCTTGGACCAATTCTCTGAAATGACAGCTTAAAGCTTTTGTAGGGACTGAATACATTCATAGCAAAACCATAACAGTTAGGGGCAGGAAGGACTCTGCAGCAAATCAAAAGCTCAGCTTCCACATTATTTTTTTAAAAAAAGAGCTTGGGAATCTGTCTGGGACAGAGTCCTGTTGAAACTTCAATCAGTCATGTCTTTACATTTACAGTAACTGAGTCTGCACACTCACAGAGTAAAAATTACCTTTGGGATTTAGAATTTTTACAATGACATCAAATTTCAAAAGTTCAAACACCACAACCATCGAGACAGAACGCCAGAAACAGAAGATTAAAAAAGTTAGTAAAGCTGAACCATGTGTAGGTTTTGTGTGAGCGTCTGTGTGTTATGGAGATTTTTGGTACAGGCAGTGTAGATTTGGATAGACATTAATTGCACACGAAAGGGAACTACAAAAAAGGACTGAATTTCAGGAATGTCACAACTTCGACCTTGCTTTTCAATATAAGATTACTTTAGACAGTATATGTTGAATGATTTATAAAATCCCATGTGGGAACATTGCAAAGTGCCACTCCCGGGCACAGATCATTCCTGCAGTCCCACATCACTAAAGTAAACTTTCTCAGCATTTCAAACTCCATTTCTCGCTAGCACACTGGAAGACTTTTTCATCTCTACTGGAAATGCTTCTGTCTCCCACTGTTGCCTCCATCGACTGTTTTATTCTATACTGTGATTCCAATAATTATTTTCCTCCATTGAAACCAATCCAGTAACTTTGCAATTTTGAAACACAGAAGGAGTTTACAGAAAAGGCTGCACTAACTGGGACTCTGATAAAGGGTAACTAAGGGATGGGACTACAGAGTACATAAGATCACAATAACTAACAAAAACCTATTATCCATTATTCCTATTTTCCTTTACATAGTGAATTTCAGTTTTAAGAAAAAGTTAATAAAGGGCTTTGGCCATTGTTAACATTCACACTGTGCAGAACAGTGCAGAACAGTATCAGCTGTTAGCAGGCACAGTGTTACCTCACTGCTCCAATATCAAAATCAGACAGGAAAGCACAGCGCAACTCCAAGTCACAGCCTCATTACCAGCAGAGACTTTCCCACAGGGCAACCTAGGTCCCATTATCCTTGCACTACGAGTTTTAAATGTGGTGCTCCACATTGCCTTATTTTCCTGGAGCACTGGGTTAAAACACTGTGATGCCAGGCTTGAGAAGGAAGCGGTCCCAAGTCAGCCCTGAGAAACAGCTAGATTTAGAGCTGCTCTGTAAATCCACAAAACCAATCCTAACTTCTAGTCAGACACTAACATATCATTAGCAAAACAAAAAAAGACGTCAGTCTGCATTAGTTGAGAGACCTGGATACCTGACGACAATCACATGGTCAGTGCAGGGTTCAATGTCTGTGTCTGCAGTCACTTTAACCTACACTCAACACAGCTGAACTCTGGCCCATCGAGGAGCTAGGACTTTTAAAAGCAGTAATAATTCGAGTTTTATTTTCATGCAGTTAGTGAACTGTTCCTAATACAGCTGACCTGTGGAGCTGAATTAAAACTTGCACGTTGCAACACTGAAAGAGATTGAAGAGATGAGATAAAACTCACAAACAGAAAGTAATGGCTAAACTATAAGAGTAAGTCTAGTGTATATTGCTGAGAGGTAGTGTGTAAGCACTGGAACCTAAACAGGAAGCATTCCTCTATTGGTTTTAGAAGGGTTTTACTGTGAGGTAATTGGCTGCACTCAATCGTGTGAAAAATGTATAAATACCTTTTCTTGTCCTACTATATTTACAAATAGGTGGCAGGGCGCTTCTACCCAAGAAAGAATCCCAAAGACCCTTCGGTTGGAATCAGGTTGGAATCAAATTCTTCTCATCCTAATGGGGTGAGTGAGATGGAAGCCAGTAGGCAGTGGGTGATTTCTGGCAGCTCATCAGTTGGAAGTGTCAGAGTTGACACTACCAGGTCCTCCGGTGGGTGAAGTGACAGAAGATGGGGTAGTAGCATCCTGCCAGCTGCCATTAGCCTGTAGAAAAGAAGAGCAGTCAGTGTCAGACTTGTCCATCCTTGGTGTCTTTTCCCTCTGGGTCTACATCGTTACAACAGGTCACAATCCTAACCGTTCACATTTCACTCAGACACAACCAACATCCATTCAAAGCTTTGTATTCAGTCAGTCTGACTCTCTCCATGCTAGTGCATCCTGAGACCCCAGTTATTTGCAGTACACAGGAATGACGTTTCTCTAGGGCTACATTCCCTGCTTACTGCTATGTTAAGCAATGCAGGAAGAGATGCTTTCTTCTCAGATTGCTGGGACTTTTATGCCCACCATCTCCTGGGAAGTTTCAGTGAGTCTGCAGTTGTATAAAACGTTGGTTAGATCTAATTTGGAATACTGCGTCCAGTTCTGGTCGCCTTACTACCAGAAGGGCGTGGAGACTCTGGAGAAAGTGCAGAGGAGGTTTACCAGAATGCTGCCTGGTATGGAAGGTCTGAGTTACTAGGAGAGTTTAGGCAAATTGGGACTGTTTTCCTAGAAAGACGTAGACTTAGAGGAGATCTAATAGAGGTGTACAAGATTATGAGGGGTATAGATAGGGTAAACAGGGTTAAGCTTTTTCCTAGGATGGACTCGAATAGCACGAGGGGTCACGGGCTTAGGGTGAGGGGGGTAAGGTATAATTTGGATGCTAGAGGGAGTTTTTTCACACAGAGGGTGGTGGGGGTATGGAATGCGCTGCCAAGTAAAGTGGTGGAGGCAGGTACTCTTGAGTTATTTAAGAAATACTTAGATGGGCACATGAACAGAATGGGAATGGAGGGGTATAGAAAACTGATTTAAAATAGGGATCATGAGCCTTGGGTGTCCCTGGGAAGTGTGTAAATAGATGGTGATATTGATGTACTTGTTTTTATCCTACAGGTGCTTTGGTCCACCTTGTTGTCTAACAAGGGGCATACACGCGATGGGTTGTGAGAGGGCTGCTCTTGGATTTTTTTCTGAGTATCCTCGTGCTTCACGTCGTTAGTGTACACTTGACCTGGACCATTTGATGGGCAACACGACAGTGCAGTGACTATCACTGTGCTGTGCAGATACATGGATTTGGGCCTGTGTCTGTGTGAGAGTTTGCACATTCTCCCCGTGCTTGCGTGGGTTTTCTCCAGGTGCTCCAGTTTCCTCTCACATCCCAAAGATGTGCTCTTAGGCTAATTGGCAAAACAAATTCTCCCTAAATTGTCTTAAATTGGTTTTTAATCCATAGATCTATAAACATAGACAGGGATCATGGGTAGAGGTGGGAACATCAGGGTGGCGGCACGGGCTTGTTGGGCCTGTTTCCCGTGCTGTTTTGTTCTTTGTTCTTTGAGTCCGTCAGTGATGACAAGTCGCAGTGTGAAGTTAACAGCGTGTTGTGGTCTCATGGGCCTGATTTTCCAGTTCCACCAAAGACCAGTTCCCTCAGTGGTGCAGGTGGAAAGCAGCGCAAATAGCCACTGACTTGACAGGACCAGAGGATCCTGCCAATGGCCACCACTAGAAAACACCTTGTGTGGAAGAGTGCATGATCTTAGCTATGCTGTTGATAAACTGTCAAACCTCCCAACACCTGGGAGCTTTAAACTAAACTGAATCAATAAAAAAACAAAATGTAAAGGAAAATCCCTCAGAGGGACAATGAAAAGGATTGGTTGGTTATCTGTGTCACTCTGTCCATCAGCAGGATAAGAGATCAGTAATTCCCTGCCTGCTCCACCCAGGTAGGATTCTCCAGTCAATCACCCTTTATAATAGACATTGCTTTTCCAAGCTGAATATTGTAGCGTTCCACAGTCCCACTCAATGTCAAACCAAATATTCTCATTCCATTCATCACAATGAGACACTGTACACAAGAAAAGGCTACAGCCAAGACAAGTTCAGTAATGGTAGAGTTGTCAGCACTGTATGCGTTTCAGGGGCAGGGGATGATGATGCAACATTGAAAGCTGTTCAGGGGCAGAAATGGAGGATGGGGCGATTGTAGGAGTAAAAAGAGGATTTCATAAGCACGTGAAGAACAGGGACAAGGTGAAGGTGGTGGGGTGGGGTGGTTGGGGGGGGGGGGGGGGGGGGGGGGGGGGAGGGGGGTCCAAAGAACTAAAATAGGAGCAACAGGAGGCCATTTGGCCCTTTAAAGGATGCTCTGCCATTCAGTATGATCATGACTGATCTTCTCCCTCAATCTCACTGTCATGCTGTCTCAAACCCTTGATTTCTGACAGATAACAATCTCGGCTTTGAATATGTTCAATGATAGAAACACAACTTACATACTCTCGCCAAAGAACCACCCCATCATCGCAGGAATCAATCCAGTAAACCTTCACTGTTCTGCCTCTAAGGTAAGTATATGGACATCCAAACTGTGCACAGTACTCTCACCAAATCACTGTACAACTATAACAAGACTTAGTTTTTATATTCAAGTCTATGAAATAAATAAAAATGCCATCGTCCTTCAAAAAGAATGCTGAAACTGAATGGAAGGAGCAACAAGACAATTGTGAGATGGACCTTGGTTATAATGATGTATAGTGCAGAAACTTGGGCAAGAGCAAAGGAACAGTGAGGACATTAATGAAATGCAGAGTCAGAGGTGGATGTTAGAATAACGAGAAAAGATGAGATCAGGAACCAGTACTTCAGGGAGTCACTGAAAATTGTGACAGCATTGAAGGAAGGGATTGAAATGGGATTATCATCTTCCAGGGAATGTGGTGAGGGGACAGAAGGAGATCAGACTGTCAGGAGAAGAGGAAGGTCTGAGACCAGGTAGAAAGTTGTGGTGGCAAGAGACAAACACAATGGGATTGGAAGAGGAATGGGTGACTTGATGGGAAAAGATGGAGATGGGTGAACAACTGGCATTATGGTGACCACAAGTTAAAGAGGAAAAGCTGAAAGGTCATTTACCCCTCTAATCATGTACAGTATCAGCGTGCTATCTTCCTGTGTCTTATATGAGTCTCTCTGAACATCAACATTTGAAAGTTCCACACTTCAAAAAAAAATTGACTTTTCTATTCTTAACAACACAGAGAATAACTTCTCACTTTCCCACATTATATTCTAGCTTCCACCTCATTGCTCACTCATTTTATTAGTCTGCATTTCTTTATAGCATCCTCTTTGTGTCCTCCTCACAGCTTACATTCCTACCTAACTTTGTATCATCAGCCAACTTAGATGCATTACTCTCATTTTCTTTGCCTAAGTAATATAGATTGTATATTACATGAGATATAGATGTATCTATAATTGAGGCCCCAGCACCAATGCTTGCAGCAATCCACTATCCTTATTCTGTACTTACCTTGTCAAGGGCAATTAGTGATGAGTAGTAAATGTTGGCCTAACCAGTGATGGCCATTTCCCATAAATGAATAATAAACTGTGCACTAAGTAATCCTTCATTCATGTTAATATATCACCCAACTCCATCAGTCCTTATCCTGAGTAAGAATCTTAAGTGTGGCACCTTTTCAGATGTCTTTTGGAATCTAAGTATATTACATCAAATAGCTTCCTTTTATCTACCCTAGCATTCTCATAACACACATATACATTTCTCAAACATGATTTTTGTAAAACTCAGCTGACTTTGTGATTTCTTAATTTCATTGCTAAGACTTATTTAATAATCTTCCTAACACGTCAGTCTAACTGACGTATATTCTCTGTTTTCCCCCATTGCTAAGTTCTAATCTGTTGGGACCACTATTACCACAGCTCCCTCTATTAGAAAACTAAGTATTAGGCCATCAGGGCCTGGGTATTTGTCGGATTTTAGCCCTAAATGATTTTCATTTATTCTCTAAATGATTTTCTCTGCTGATAGTAAATGCCCTCATTATTTCATTCTTATTAACCCCGTGGTTACCTCTATTTCTGGGCTGTAATAGAGGAGATCTGATAGAGGTGTACAAGATTATGAAGGGTATAGATAGGGTAAACAGGGTTAAGCTTTTTCCTAGGATGGACTCGAATAGCACAAGGGGTCATGGGCTTAGGGTGAGGGGGGGTAAGGTATAATTTGGATGTTAGAGGGAGTTTTTTCACACATAGGGTGGTGGGATATGGAATGTGCTGCCAAGTAAAGTGGTGGAGGCAGGTACTCTGGAGTTATTTAAGAAATACTTAGGTGGGCACATGAACAGAATGGGAATGGAGGGGTATAGAAAACTGATTTAAAATAGGGATCATGAGCCTTGGGAGTCCCTGGGAAGTGTGTAAATAGATGATGATATTGATGTACTTGTTTTTATCCTACAGGTGCTTTGGTCCACCTTGTTGTCTAACGAGGGGCATACACGCGATGGGTCGTGAGAGGATTGCTCTTGGATCTTTTTCGAGAGTATCCTAGTGCTTCACATCGTTAGTGTATGCTTGACCTGGACCATTTGATGGGCAACACGACACCTCAGTGACTATCGCTGTGCTGTGCAGATACATGGATTTGGGCCTGTGTCTGTGGGAGTTTGCGCATTCTCCCCGTGCTTGCGTGGGTTTTCTCCAGGTGCTCCGGTTTCCTCCCACATCCCAAAGATGTGCTCTTAGGCTAATTGGCAAAACAAATTCTCCCTAAATTGTCTCAAATTTGGTTTTTAATCCATAGATATATAAACATGGACAGGGATTGCGGGTAGAAGTGGGAACATCGAGGTGGCTGTGCAGGCTCGTTGGGCCTGTTTCCCATGCTGTTTTGTTCTTTGTTCTTTGGATCGCGGGTAGAGGTGGGAACATCGGGGTGGCAGCATGGGCTCGTTGGGCCGAAGGGCCTGTTTCCCATGCTGTTTTGTTCTTTGTAATTTGTGGCTTCTTCTGTGAATGTAGATACTAAATATTTATTTAATATCTCTGCTCATTCCCCATGATACTGAGAGGAGAAGAGATCCTTGTTGGGAGGAGGAGGCATTCCACACCAGGAGATAGGACTAGAAATGTGTGAAAGAGGAGGGGGTGTTCTCTGTGTGAAGGCAGGACACACAGAGCTGGGGGTTCGATGTATCAGGGAACAGCAGAGTGGAGGAGTTTTGCACATTGGAGTACAGGTAGAATAAAAGTGAGGGGGTTCCATCTGAGGGACAAGAAAGGAGGGGTAGAGGTAAAGGAAGAGGAGGGTTCTGAGTGGAGGGAATAGTCTCACATTGGAGAGATGGTTGACATGGGAGGAAGGGGGGTGGTTTTATGTTTGGGTTTTCGCATGCCAGTTTGGAGTGTAATGGGGGGAAGGGGGAGGAGGGGCTGGTGGTGGTGTAGTGGAAGAATGTGCCACAGGGATTGTGCTAAGAGAGTTTACATTAGTGAGGAGGGAGTCTAGGAAGCAGCACACCTGCTCCTCCTGTACCACAAGATGTGCTGGAAAGAGATTCCACTCTTCCACGCAAATCCTCACCTCCCTTTAACTGCAGGGTTTCCCTAGACTTGGGAAACAAAGAACAAAGAACAAAACAGCACAGGAAACAGGCCCTTCGGCCCAATGAGCCCACGCTGCCACCCCGATGTTCCCACCTCTACCCGCGATCCCTGTCCATGTTTATAGATCTACGGATTAAAAACCAAATTTGAGACAATTCAGGGAGAATTTGTTTTGCCAATTAGCCTAAGAGCACATTTTTGGGATGTGGGAGGAAACCAGAGGCAGCCAGGTTTAAACCTGGAAGAGAGACTAAATCCCAGGCACCATTTCATGGGAATAGGGCGGTTGGCCATCCCTCTGTTTGTCCCAACTGCATTAAAACTGAAAATGTGGCTTTGGTTTGGGTTTGAGATGTGTTTACAGACAGCTTGAGCTGAGATCTAAAGATCTGAAATCTGAACTCCAGTGTAGCCCCAGTGACAAAGTGGAAGCTTCAGAATGCAGGCACACTTTTTAAGGAGCTTAGTAAAATATACTGTTGCAGACATCAATTGTAATAGACACACACACACACACACACACACACACACACACCTCACACACACACACACACACACCACACACACACACACACACACACACACACACACACACACACACACACACACACAGTAACAGTCAGATACCAGTTCACTGAAGTGTTGAGAGACATTATTCTGCCACTGTCTTTCTAAATGGCATTCAAACCATCTCTGCTGTGCAGCTTACAGAAAGGGAGGATGCCAATGGCAGTTGGATATAAACCAGTCTGGCAAGGCTCACAATTGATGAATGCAAAGCACGGTGGCTCTTAGGAGCAGCCTGGTCATTCCCAGAAACAATGCATCCAACTGAGTGAGACTGAGGATTGACAGGAGTCAATCTTAACTCAAAATAACCAGAAATCCAAAATGCTAGAGAAAACAGAAAGCCACCTGGGTTTAAATAAGAAAAACTCGTTCTTACATCTATACGTCTTGGGGTGTACATCTGGCTTGCTGCCATTTCATCACTGTATCCGCCTGTCTGGTGTATAACATGACGCAGGGAATCCACCTAAGGAACAAAAGAGGTCACTTTAGAAGTTTCTTCACAGATTACAGAGGGAACATTATTGATTTCAATATTTCATTCGCCAGCTTCCATTTTCACAATGAATGATGGTGAGAGAAGGGTGTTTGGATTTGTTAGAAGTTGATTTCCAGGCTGACGCTGTGAGCTTCTCAAAACCTCTGGGTCGACCCTGACCTCAAAGAAAATTTCCAGCTTAGAATCAACTTCTACTCCCATCGTCCTCTTGGAATCTCTTGCCCCTCAGTTAATGATCATTTTTGGAAAGGTAACGGACTTAATTTAACTGAAACTGTTTATTTAATTTATTTTGGAGGGGCCATTGTGTACATTGTGTTTATAGTTATTAGGGACGCCAATGCAAATAATGAAAAATAACAATGCACAATCTACAGTATCTTGCCTGCTCCAAGCTAAGAAGCTGAAAGCTCCTACCGTGAACTGGAAGGAACTGGAGAAGAGTCATAGAGGTTTACAGCATGGAAACAGGCCTTTCGGTCCAACTTGTCCATGCAGCTGTTATTTTTTTAACCCCTAAGCTAATCCCAATTGCCCGCATTTAGCCCAAATCCCTCTATACCCATTTTACCCATGGAACTGTCTAAGTGTTTTTTAACAGATAAAATTGTACCTGCCTCTACTACCTTTAGCAGTTGTTCCAGATACTCACCACCCTCCGCGTGAAAAAATTACCCCTCTGGACACTTTTGTATGTCTCCCCTCTCACCTTAAACTTATGTCCTCTAGTGTTAGACTCCTCTACCTTTGTGAAAAGATATGGGCTATCTACCTCGTCTATGCCCCTCATTATTTTGATCTCTGTAAAGTTATCCCTCAGCTTCCTGAGCTCCAGAGAAAAAAGATCCAGTCTATCCAGCTTCTCCTTACAACTCAATCCATCAAGTCCTGGTAGCATCCTAGTACAACTTTTCTGCACTCTTTCTAGTTTAATTACATCCTTTATATAATAGGGTGACCAGAATTGCACACAATATTCCAAATGTGGCCTTACCAATGAGTTGTACAACTTCAACAAGACATCCCAAACTCCTGTGTTCAATGTTCTGACCAATGACACCAAGCATGCTGAATGCCTTCTTTCCCACTCTGTCCACCTGTGATTCCACTTTTAAGGAGCTACGAACATGTATCTCTAGATCTCTTTGTTCTGTAATTCTCCCTAACACACTAACATTAACTGAGTAAGTCTTGCCCTGGTTCAATCGATGTAAATGCATTACCTCCCATTTGTCTAAATTAAACTCCATCTGCCATTCATCAGCCCACTGGCCCAATTGATCAACAGGCGGGAATAGGATGGTTAAGATTGCACCCGTAGTGTTTCATAGAGCAAAAAATGAGGTTTGGATATCTATTCAACAACTTCACTATTCACAGAATCATAGAAACCCTAAGGTGCACAGGGAGGCCATTTGGCCATCAAGTCTGCACCGACCACAATCCCACTCAAGCCCTATACCCATAACCCCATGCATTTGCCTAGCTAGTCCCCCTGATACTTAATGGGCATTTAGCATGGCCAATCCATCTAACCCGCACATCTTTGGATTGTGGGAGGAAATCGAAGCACCTGAAGGAAATCCATGCAGACACAGGGAGAATGTGGCAAACTACACTCCTTCAATACAATCATAGTCGATTTTCCACACAGTCCACTTTTTGCACTCTTCACAGATCCTGCTGCAATTGGAGATAACCTTCCTCATTGTCCACTATGCCACCAATCTTGGTGTCATCTGCGAACTTACTAACCATGCTCATTATATTCCCATCCAAATCATTAGCATAAATGACAAATAACAGTGGGCCAAGCACTGATCTCTGAGGCACACTACTGGTCACAGGCCTCCAGTTTGAAAAATAACTCTCTACAACCACCTTCTGGTTTCTGTCAAGAAACCAACTTTGTATCCATTTAGATACCTCACCCTGAATCCCATAATTAACTTTATGCAATAATCTACCATGCAGTACAAAGAACAAACAAAGAACAAAGAACAAAACATCATGGGAAACAGGCCCTTCGGCCCAACGAGCCCGTGCCGCCATCCCAATGGTGGAGGGTTAAAAAAGGCAAGGCACGAGGACCAGAGTACCTCAAAGGGGAGAAAAGGGGCTAAAAGGGAGATAGTGGTGGGGGATGGGAGGATTAAAGGAATAGATAAGCGCTTCTGGTGGTCCATGGCGGGATTCCAGGATGGTAGTTTGCCTCCCTGGAGCAGGGGTGCAAGATGTGTCGGACAGGGTAGAGGGCATTTTGAAGGGTGAGGGGGCCCAGGTGGATGTGATTATTCACGTAGGAGAGAAGGATGTAGGAAGGAAGTGCAGGGAGGATATAAGAACGCAGTTCAGGGAGTTGGGGGGTAGGCTGAAGAGCAGGGCCTCCAGGGTGGCGATCTCAGGTCTGCTTCCAGGCGTGGGTAATAGCGGAGCCAGGAGAAATGAGATCCTACAGCTGAATGCGTGGCTGAAGGACTGGTGTAGGGCAGAGGGTTTCATATTTGTGGATAACTGGGAAGTCTTTGTGAAAGAAGGGCATCTGTATAGAAGGGACGGGGAACACTTGAATAGGAAGGGTGTGAATATCTTAGCTGGGAGGTTAGCTGGAGTGTTTCGGCAGGATTTAAACTAACATGGAGAGGGGGGAGGGACTGAGACCGATAGCTCGGTAGAGAGCAAGATGGGAAATAGAGTAAGCTTGGACGAGAAAAGATGCACCGGGGAAAGGAGGTTCCGAATGGTCTTGGAGGTCTGGAGTGCTAGGGGTTTATTAAAGGCCACCCAACAGCCCGTGGGTAGTTGAAGAAGGCATATGTAAAGACATTTTGGATAGGAGCAGAAAGAACAGAGTCGTTATAGTGGGAGATTTTAATCTCCCTAGGATGGATTGGAAAGTACCTAGAGCTGGGGGTTTGGATGGGCAGGAATTTATAAAATGTGTACTGGAAGGATCATTGGAACAGTATGTGGCTAGCCCGACTACAGAAGGGGCTATATTGGATTTAGTTCTGAGTAATGAGCCAGGGCAGGTGGTTGATGTTGTAGTAGGGGAACATGTGGCTAACAGTGACCACAATTCTCTCTACTTTACGATACAGATGGAAAAGGATGCTTGTTGCCCCAGGGGCAGGGTGCTGAATTGGGGGAAGGCTAACTACGGTCGGATTAGGCAGGAACTTAGGGAAACTGATTGGGAACGATTGTTTGAGGGTAAGTCCACGCAAGGCACGTGGGACTCTTTCAAGGGAATACTGAAAATGTTGCAAGATAAGTATGTGCCGGCCAAGAGGAAAGATGGGAAAGGTAGGATTAGAGAGCCGTGGATTACTAGGGATATTGAGGACTTGGTTAGGAAGAAAAGAGAGGCGTATGATAGGTCAAAGCAGCTGGGAATGGAAACAGCGTTGGAGAAATATAGAGAAAGTAGGAGGGAGCTCAAATGGGGAGTTAGAAGGGCAAAAAGGGGGCATGAAATGGTTTTGGTGGATAGGATTAAGGAAAATCCAAAGGCTTTTTACTCCTAGGTTAGGAATAAATGGGTGGTTAGAGGAAAAATTAGACCTCTTAGGGACAGAGGAGGGGAACCGTGGTTAGAGCCTGGGGGAGATCCTGAATGATTACTTTGCGTCGGTATTCACAAAGGAGAGGGGCTTGT
The DNA here is from genome assembly GCA_024679065.1 of Sphyrna mokarran. Lineage (NCBI taxonomy): Eukaryota > Metazoa > Chordata > Chondrichthyes > Carcharhiniformes > Carcharhinidae > Sphyrna > Sphyrna mokarran. The sequence goes on along the minus strand of JAGIQG010000035.1, from coordinate 5,075,400 downwards.
TGACAGGTCCTGTCTCTGAAGGAGCTGTAGACCAGTTAAGGGAAATATCCATACCGAGGGAGGAAGTGTTAGAGCTTCTAAATAGCATTAAAACTGATAAATCTCAGGGGTCTGATGGCATTTATCCCAGGCTGCTTAGGGAGGTGCGAGGTGAAATTGCTGGGCCTCTGACGCAAATCTTTGTCTCTTCCTTGGACACAGGTGAGGTCCCAGAGGACTGGAGAATAGCTAATATTGTACCGTTGTTTAAAAAGGGTAGTAGGGATAACCCTGGAAATTATAGGCCGGTGAGTTTGACGTCAGTGGTAGGAAAGCTGTTGGAGGGGATTCTTAGAGATAGGATGTATAGGCACTTAGAGCGTTGCGATCTGATTAGGGATACGCAGCATGGATTTGTTAAGGGGAGGTCGTGCCTTACAAATCTGGTAGAATTTTTTGAGGAGGTGATGAAAACGGTGGACGAAGGGCGAGCCGTTGATGTCGTCTATATGGATTTTAGTAAGGCTTTTGACAAAGTCCCTCATGGGAGGTTAGTCGAGAAGGTCAAGGCAAATGGGATACAAGGACAGGTAGCTAGATGGATAAGTAACTGGCTTGGTAATAGGAGACAGAGAGTAATAATGGAAGGGTGTTGCTCTAGCTGGAGGTCGGTCACTAGTGGTGTGCCGCAGGGCTCGGTACTGGGACCTCTTCTATTTGTAATATATATAAATGACTTGGAAGAGGGAGTAAGTGGAGTGATCAGAAAGTTTGCAGACGATACAAAGATGGCTGGACTTGCGGATAGTGAGGAGCATTGTCAGGCGATGCAGCAGGACATAGATAGGCTGGTAGCTTGGGCAGACAGATGGCAGATGGAATTCAATCCTGATAAATGTGAGGTGATGCATTTCGGGAGAAAGAATGTAAGGGGGAGGTATATGATAAAGGGTAGACCTATTAAGAGTATAGAAACGCAGAGAGACCTGGGGGTGCAAGTGAACAAGTCTCTGAAGGTGGCAGAGTAAGTGGAGAAGGTTGTGAAGAAAGCATATAGTGTGCTAGCCTTTATAGGAAGGGGTATAGAGTACAAGAGCTGGCCTTTAATGTTGCAGTTGTATAAAACGCTGGTTAGACCTCATTTGGAATACCTTGTCAAAAGCCTTGCTAAAGTCCACGTAGACAACAACATCAACATCTACCCTCTTGGTTACACCTTCAAAAAACTCAATTAAATTTGTAAAACATGATTTTCCACTCACAAAGCCATGTGAAGCATCTCCAAATGCTTTAGATCCTGACTCAAAATACTTTCCAACAATTTACCCACCTCAGATGTGAGGCTCACTGGTGTGTAGTTCATAGGCTTTTCCCTGCAACCCTTTTTAAACGAAGGCACAACATTTGCCACTCTCCAATCTTCAGGCACCTCACCTATGACAAGTGTGCTGGGTATCATGAGATTGCTTCAATTCCAGCTCAGTAATAACTTCATGACTGATCTGCACAGAGTCTGACTTGCCTTGTTTTGTCCAATTGGTCACGTTTTATCAGTCAGTTAGGAGAGTATTGACAGCAGCACTCCCTTCTCGAGGCAGCACGGCAATGGGATTACAGTCTTCCATTTTGTAAGACAATAGTGCTGGTCAACTGGGTGTTAAACAGTGTTACATAGCAACCCCCAGCCCGTCAATCTGGTGTGACAGTCTCTGCCTCATTCACTTCTATTACTGTCCTATTTGAAGTCTAGCTGAAAAGCAAGTGGTCTTACTATAAAAGAGGCAGTTTCTGGAACAGCTGGCTTTAGGGGTTTAGCATCAATCTTTTCCTTTGTCTAAAGACCACTCTTGGGGCATATTGGTGACTGGGCAGACTTCCACAGACACCAGACTGTTCCAACACAAAACTCTAAATGTAGATTTGTGACCCAGCCTCACAACGTTTAGAAGAGTTTTCGAGATTGTGTTTAAGGCAGCTTCTGTGTTTAAAATGAAAATATTTTGAAGGGATAAAGATCTCAGGTTTTACTTCTTATTAAACTAATAAGGTGCTGAGCAATTAATAAGATTGAATCAGGTTTTGCTTCTTTTCTGTTTTTCTTAAGCAGCAAGGGTGTTTCAAGTATTGCTGCAACTGAAGAAGAGACACTTTGCCGTGACATTATACTATGGGGTAAATCTTTGTCTGGAATGCCTATCTCTGTTGGTTAATGGCGGCATTGTTACTAATTCAAATTAAACAATGCTACCCCAAGCAGCAGCAGATAATAGCAATACACCTGGAGGAGAGCTGGGAGAGGGAGAAGGCAATTGGATATAATACTGAGGAAGGAAGATAATAGGCTTAGATGGAGTAGGGTAGGAGGCTCAATGGAACATAAACAAATAGGGTTAAATGGTTTGTTTCTGCGCTGTACACACAGTGTAATACTATGGAGACAGAATAGTGCCTACGCTGAACAGTAGAGACAGAATTCAGAAAGAATCACATGGCCATTTTGTGATTATTACTGAGCCAGAATTTTACAAACAAGGGATGGAGAATGATGTATCAGCAATGATGCAGGCTGAAAATAATGATTTTTCAAAACATTCTGAAAAGCTGCTGCAATAGTTCATGCTGCTAGCTAATAAAGCAAAAGTACGAGGCTGAAATTTTCTGACTGTCTATGTTAACAATGCTATCCCGCTGGATGTCAAATTCTCCATGTTCGCTGCAGCATGGCAGGAACAGGAAGGTATCGCCTTACTACCAGAAGGACGTGGAGACTCTGGAGAGAGTGCAGAGGAGGTTTACCAGGATGCTGCCGGGTGTGAAGGTCTGAGTACGAGGAGAGATTAGGCAAATTGGGACTGTTTTCCTTAGAAAGACGTAGACTTAGAGGAGATCTAATAGAGGTGTACAAGATTATGAAGGGGGTAGATAGAGTAAACAGGAATAAACTTTTTCCTAGGATGGACTCAAATAGCACAAGGGGTCACGGGCTTAGGGTGAGGGGGGTAAGGTATAATTTGGATGCTAGAGGGAGTTTTCTCACAAAGAGGGTGGTGGGGGTATGGAATGCGCTGCCAAGTAAAGTGGTGGAGGCAGGTACTCTGGAGTTATTTAAGAAATACTTAGATGGGCACATGAACAGAATGGGAATGGAGGGGTGTAGAACATAGAACATAGAACATTACAGCGCAGAACAGGCCCTTCGGCCCTCAATGTTGCGCCGACCAATTAGGAACAAGCAGTGACCCTTTAACCTAAACCATTCCCTTTTCATCCATAAACTTATCTACTAACTTCTTAAACGCCACCAAACTTGGCGCATCTACAACTGACGCAGGCAAGGCATTCCATACCCTTACCACCCTCTGGGTAAAGAACCTACCTCTGACATCTGTCCTAAAACCACCACCCCTTAACTTAAAGCTATGTCCCCTCGTGCTAGCTTTCTCCATCCTAGGAAAAAGGCTATCACTGTCCACACTATCTAAACCTCTAATCATCTTATATGTTTCAATAAGGTCTCCTCTTAGCCGCCGCCTTTCTAACGAAAACAACCTCAAATCCTTCAGCCTCTCTTCATAAGACCTGCCTTCCATACCAGGCAACATCCTGGTAAACCTCCTCTGTACCCTCTCCAATGCCTCCACATCGTTCTTATAATGCGGGGACCAGAACTGCACACAATACTCCAAGTGCGGCCGCACTAGAGTTTTGTACAGTTGCAACATGATGTTGCGCCTCCGAAATTCAATCCCCCTACCAATAAAAGCTAAGACTCCGTATGCCTTCTTAACAACCTTATCGACTTGATTGCCAGAATAGAAAACTAATTTAAAATAGGGATCATGAGCCTTGGGAGTCCCTGTGAAATGTGCAAATAGATGATGATATTGATGTACTTGTTTTTATCCTACAGGTGCTTTGGTCCACCTTGTTGTCTAACGAGGAGCATACACGCGATGGGTCGTGAGAGGGCTGCTCTTGGATTTTTTTTGAGAGTATCCTAGTGCTTCACGTTATTAGTGTACGCTTGACCTGGACCATTGGATGGGCAATACGACAGCTCAGTGACTATCGCTGTGCTGTACAGATACATGAATTTGGGCCTGTCTGTCTGTGGGAGTTTGCGCATTCTCCCCATGCTCGCATGGGTTTTCTCTGGGCGCTCCTGTTTCCTCCCACATCCCAAAGATGAGCTCTTAGGCTAATTGCAAAACAAATTCTGCCTAAATTGTCTCAAATTTGGTTTTTAATCCATAGATCTATAAACATGGACAGGGATCCATGTGAAGGGTAGGTCGTGTCTTACTAACCTTATTGAGTTTTTTGAAAAAGTGACCAAAGAGGTGGATGGGGGTAAGGCAGTTGATGTGGTATATATGGACTTTAGTAAGGCGTTCGATAAGGTGGCACATGGAAGGTTTCTGCAGAAAATGCAGATATATGGGATTGAGGGTGATTTAGCTAATTGGATTAGGAATTGGCTAGCAGATAGAAGACAGAGGGTGGTGGTTGATGGAAATTATTCATCGTGGAGTTCGGTTACAAGTGGTGTACCTCAGGGATCTGTTTTGTGGCCCCTGCTGTTTGTAATTTTTATAAATGATCTGGATGAGGGTATTGAAGGATGGATTAGTAAATTTGCGGATGACACCAAAGTCGGAGGAGGGTTAGATAGTGAAGAGGGGTGTTCTAGTTTGCAGAGAGACTTGGACAAGTTGCAGAGCTGGGCCGAGAGGTGGCAAATGGAGTTTAATGTGGAAAAGTGTGAGGTAATGCACTTTGGCAGAAATAATAAATGTGTAGAGTACAGGGCTAATGGTAGGATTCTTAATAGTGTTGACGAACAGAGGGATCTTGGTGTATTTGTGCATAGATCCCTGAAAGTAGGCAGTCAAGTCGATAAGGTTGTTAAGAAGGCATACGGAGTCTTAGCTTTTATTGGTAGGGGGATTGAATTTCGGAGCCGCAACGTCATGTTGCAACTGTACAAAACTCTAGTGCGGCCGCACTTGGAGTATTGTGTGCAGTTCTGGTCCCCACATTATAAGAAAGATGTGGAGGCATTGGAGAGGGTACAGAGGAGGTTTACAGGATGTTGCCTGGTATGGAGGGCAGGTCTTATGAAGAGAGGCTGAGGGATTTGAGGTTGTTTTCGTTAGAAAGGCAGCGGCTAAGAGGAGACCTTATTGAAACATATAAGATGATTAGAGGTTTAGATAGGGTGGACAGTGATAGCCTTTTTCCTAGATGGAGAAAGCTAGCACGAGGGGACATAGCTTTAAATTAAGGGGTGGTGGTTTTAGGACGGATGTCAGAGGTAGGTTCTTTACCCAGAGGGCGGTAAGGGCATGGAATGCCCTGCCTGCTGCAGTTGTAGATGCGCCAAGTTTGGTGGCATTTAAGAGGTTAGTAGATAAATTTATGGATGAAAAGGGAATGGTTTAGGTTAGAGGGTCATTGCTTTTTCTTAATTGGTCAGCGCAACATTGAGGGCCGAAGGGCCTGTCCTGCGCTGTAATGTTCTATGCTCTATGATCGCGGGTAGAGGTGGGGTGGCAGCGCAGGCTCGTTGGGCCAAAGGGCCTGTTTCCTGTGCTGTTTTGTTCTTTGTAAGATTGCACCCATAGTGTTTCACAGAGCAGAACATGAGGTTTGCATATCTATTCAGCAGCTCCACTATTCATAGAATCATAGAACAGTGGAGTGCAGAACGAGGCCATTTGGCCATCGAGTCTGCACCGACCATAAACCCACCAGGCTCTATCCCCATAACCCCATGCATTTGCCTAGCTAGTCCCCCTGATACTAATGGACAATTTAGCATTGCCAATCCATCTAACCCGCACTTCTTTGGATTGTGGGGGGAAATCGGAGCACCTGAAGGAAACCCACGCAGACATAGCGAGAATGTGCAAACTCTATTGCTTCATTACAATCATGGTTGATCTTTCACACAATCCACTTTCTGCACTCTCCTACATCCCAATATTCCCTTGACATCCAAAAACTCATCAATCTCGATCTTGAATATACTCAACAACCCAACAGCCACATTCCCCTGGACGTGAGAATTTCAAAGATCTACATCCATTGCTCCTCACCTCAGTACTGAGACTATCAAAACGCAACTCCTCAGCCAAGGGGAAAGCCCTCCCAACATTTGCTCTGTCGAGCTCCTGAAGAATTTCATATCTTTCAGTGAGATCACTGCTCATTCTTCTCAATTCCAGGGAATATAGGGCCAGTCTACTCAATCTCTCCTCATAAAACAATCCTCTCATCCTAGGACTCAGTCTAGTGAATCATTGTTACATTTCCTCTTAGGATAAAACTGTATATAATACTCCAGATGTTATCGAGACTCCATAGAATTGAAGTAAAACATATTGACTCCGAAACTCCAAGCCATTTGAAATAAAGGTTAACATAACTTTTCTTTTTCCAAAAATATCTGCAGGTTTTTATGATTCTTATACACCTGGATTCCTCTAAACACCAACATATTCTTGTCCACTTGCTTATTCTGTCTATATCCCTCTGCATCCTCTGTGCCCTCTGCACATTCAGTCATGACTTTCCTCCCTAACTTTGAATGTCAACAATCTTGGATACATTACGGGCAATCTCATCAAAAAATGGCAGTCTTGTTTCTGCCAAGCTTCCCTGTAGACCTTATGACACTCGGCCAAGAAAATCAAAGGGGCATTTGACGCACTCTTCCAGGGATAGCAGAACCTCATTACTCAGGCAAAACCCAGTATACAAAGATTGGGATGCCATCTTAAAGCGCGCCATGTTCAGAACATGTACAAATCTCCCCACTGCAGATGTCACAGCGTCACCCTTTCCCCAATCAGAGTCAGTAGTTTCTTTCCCCCCCATCTCCTGATCATCGGTATCTTCTCCCCTGCCCACAACCCCTCTTGGAGCCAGCAACCCTTCTCCATTTCCACCTCTCCCAAAACCTTACAATGGCTATCAGTGGCATCTCCTGCTCCTCTACATATAAATAAATCACCTCCTTCCCATGAGGCTCCCACAGAGGCCAACCTCTTGGCACAGGTTGGCATGGTTATGGTGCCAACCAGGCAGTGTGAAACTGTAAGAAGTCTCACAACATCAAGTTAAAGTCCAACAAGTTTATTTGGTAGCAAATGCCACTAGCTTTCAGAGTGCTGCTCCACAGTGTGAACCTGTGCCTGGGAGCACTGCTGGAAACATTGCAAAGGCACTATCTCACCATATTGCTCTTGCCCAGGGCTATACTTACCTTTATGCCTTGGGGTGACCCCCGTGACAGGTTCACATTGCAAACTGCACAGGTGTGATATCACGGTGTCAATATACGATGGAGGTCAAGATCTGGCGAGGGAGCAGGCAGGTTACTGATTATAGAAATGTATTCAAAATGCATGTAAACCCATTATCGGCGTGAACCTAATGACATCACTAAAGACGGGTGGGGAAAATCCAAGATCGTGATCTCACCAGAGAGATCTACAACTTCCAGATCTTGAGCCCCTGCCGATATTCACATGGATGGTGAACGAGGGCTCAAGGCTACACAATCTCTCCTCCCCCTCTTTATAGTCTGTCCTCTCATTTAAATCATTGCTGCAGTTTGAGGCCCAAGATCTGGTCCTTGCAATAATCCATCACTGACATCCTGCCAATAAAAAAAGACCAGTTTATACCTATTCTCATTTTCTATCTGTTAATCAATCCTAATTAATGCTAATATATTACCTGCACTCCTCTGAACCCTAATATTGTGTGGCACTGAAGAGATGCTTTCGAAAAACCAAATAATTCATCGGTTTCCTCTTTATTTAACCTGCTAGATACAACTTGAAAAATATCTCTAACAGTTTTACCAAACACAATTTCCCTTGACTGCCTAATTATGTTGTAATTTTCTGTAGTGTCTAGCACATTCCCTACCACTCACATCAGACAATCTGATCTACAGTTACCCGTTTCCAATTCCCCTTCTTTAATGGGGAGTTAACAAACGCTACCTTCCAATCCAAACTCCCTTTACCTCTCCGCTTCCTTAACCCATATCTCTGTGATGATGCCCTCATATCTCAAGTGATTCAGTGTTGAATTTTATTTGGTAACATTCCGATGAAGTACTTTGGAAGATTTTATTGTGTTAAAGGCACTATATAAACGCACATTGTAGTTGCTCTTGTTTTTTATATATATGTGCTTGCTTGTGTATATGTATGTGCTTGCATATGTGTGTGAATGTGCAGATGTGTGCTTGCAAGAGAGAAAGGTTGAGTGTGCATTCCTTCCTAAGTATTGTTCAATTGTAATAGCTTCCAGAGGAAAGATTTACACTGAGTACTTTAACAGGCGGCACAGTAACACAGTAGTTAGCACTGCTGCCTTACATGAACCCAGGTTCAATTCCCACCTTGGATCACTGTATGTGGAGTTTGTACATTTTCTCTGTGTCTGCACGGGTTTTCCCTGGGTGCTCCGGGTTCCTTCCACACTCAAAGATGTGCGGGCTGGGTGGATTGGTTATGCTACATTGCCCCTTAGTGTCAGGGTACTAGCTAGGGTAAATGCATGGGAATAGGGCCTGGGTGGGATTGCGGTTGGTGCAGATTCAATAGGCAAATGGCCTCCTTGTATACTACAGGATTCTATGGCTCTATAACTGTTCAGAGATACTGAGAGACCTGCTGAGGGCTGACAGCATTTTGCTTTTGTACCAATTTAGCAGGATCGTGCAGGCAATGTGCCTTTATGTCAAACCATACAGATACATGTTCCCATGTTACAAGAACATGTTCCACTGTAGAAAGTTGACTCTCTAGTCCAATATACTGGACTGCAAATTAACCAAGAGGTTTTGTGCTGTGAATGGTCAATGCCACCAAACAATCTCCCCTTCCCCACTCCCTGCACCCTACTAGGATAAAGATGCAAGACAAACTTATATAGTTAACTGCAATTATAATTATATTTTGAAATAGTAATTTATAGTGAAACTATGAATAATCAGGCAGTATGAATTCTTTTTAAATAAAGACAGAATTTTATCTGCATCCTGGTACAATTATCTATTGCTCTTTAATCCCACTTCAGCTGGACACTATATTTAATATTAACTCCCTGTGTACAATTCCAAGGTCGATCGATTGGTCTGTATCTCTCAGATATTACGTCTACCTTCAATCTGTTGCTGTCACACTTTCAATGCCATGTGCCGATAAACCTATCCATTCTCAAGTACTCTTAAGTGGACAACATATTCAACAGAAGGCATTTCAGTGTGACCGCTGCGGCCATCAGAGGGAGATGGATGTCCTCACTCACAACTGGGCTTTATCTGAATTATAGTGAAGGGTATAATCTGTATTTTAAACCAATGTTTAAAAAAAACAAGCACATCATTCAATTGATAAGCAAGACAAGAAATGCCAATTCTGAAAATGTCAGAAGTGAGGAGAAAATAAGAGTTTAGGGATGAAAATTGACACACTGATTCAGATTATAATGGATATGTTGGCCTGCTTAACCCTGTCCCTTTCCCTTGGTAATTTATCTCCACTAGTAATGTCCATTATAGTGTCTGACATTGTTAAAAGGCTATAAAGCCTCAATTATAACTGTGTGCTGTCTAGCAGGTCACTTCCAATGAATGTCAGGATTATAACCAGTTAATGATGCTGATGCTAGAGAATATTGCAACAAACAGAATACCTGATCTGAAGGACCAGCTCACATTGAGGTGGATGCAACTCATAACACAAAGGCCAGCTTTTCCTCTTCTCACTTAACCCAAGTAAGAATTCCCATGCAAGTGAAGTGCCCCACTGGAAAGAGGCTTACTGAGTTCCGCAAAGATTCAACAGGGTCTAGCCATTAACCAGTCAAGCCATTAACCAAGGCCACAGCCCCTATCATATTGTTCTCGTTATCTCCCAACCCCCACAGTGTCTCACTATACGTGGTCTCTTTCTGTGCTGTAAAATTTCTATGAGGAGAAGTTTAACAGGATTTCACTGGAACATCCAAAATACTAGGTGGAAGGAAAGAGGAAAGAAAGAACTTGCCATTCTATAGCACCTCTCTACAATTCAGATGCCTCAAAGTATTATATAGCCACTGAAGTACTTTGGAAGTCTACAGACCATTGTGATGCAAGAAACAATTTGAGTGTAAGCTCGGACAAACAGCAATTAAATAAATGGCCAGGTAATCTGTCCTTTTTGATGGAGTTTGTTGAGGGATAAGTGGAGATCTCTACTGCTTTTTGAATTGTTCAGTGGGATCTTTGATGTCCAGTCGAGAGGGCAGACATGACATATTGTCTCATCTGAAAGACATCACCTCTTTAATCCAAATGCTTAGATTACATGCTCAGGTCTCCGAGACCTGAACCTGCTAACTTCTGAGGTAAGGTTCCACTGGGACATCAAAGATAAACCATCAAAAACCAATTCTTGTATCAGTGTCCATACAGCAACTAAGACAGCAATTTTAAACTTAAGACAGTGTCTCTTTAAATACTCAAGACTTACACCATGAGTATAATATCCATTGATTGCTATCAAATCACTGTATATTTATATTGATCCATAGCAGTTTTTACTTGTTTTTGAAAATGAGGATTCATTACTGAGAAGTGTTGGGGTAACTCAGGAAATAAAAGCTAAAATGCTGTACTGTGTTAAACAGTGATTATGATTCAAGTGGTAATAGACTATGAACATGTCTCACCAGCCAAACAGTGACAGAAATGCGCCATAGCAAAAGTAACATTCACTTTACTAGGAGGCTTTGGATTTTAAATGTACTTCCCAAAGCGTTATCATCCCACTTTCCTTCCAAGATTTTGTTTCCAAGTTTGTTTCCTTTCAAGTTAGACCAGTGGTACTTTACAACCCAGAAGAACGCTCCATGTGGGTTTCTTGGTTAATCTATCACCTTCACCCTGCTGTTTCCATCTCCTGCCTACTTGGGGAAAATCAAGTTTAAAATGGCCATACCACACTGTTACACAAACTCAAGGTCATAGCTATTCTCCTTCTTCCCTATCATTATCTGGATAATTCCACAGCAGCCAGCTTAAGTTCCACTTTCTTGCCAGAATGGTCAGTCTTCACTTGTGGGCCCAGAACAGACAGTTCAATCATGGAATGAGTCTGTCCTCATATACCACAAACAAACTAACTTGCCAGCAGAAGTTGCTGGTCAGCCAACTGACTGATGTACCTCTGAGTGGTTCAGAAACACTACAGCCACTGAGACCAGCACTTGGCATGACCAGCACAGAGAAGTATCAAAGCTAAAGCCCTCAAACTGATCTGGATCATCTGATATCATTTGCCAGTGACAGGAATATGACTCATGGACAGGCTGACCCAGATGATAATTCCAGTTAAATCAATCAGAGCATTATAGTGATGAGTGGTGGATGGAGCTAATTAGATCTGGACCAGTTAACGCCATATTCAAAAGCATCTACAACTAGAACTTCCTATAATAAAATCAAATCTGATTTCTCAGCAGTGACAATTAGGAGGACTACATACTCAAGGATTTGGTGGCAGCTGCCATTACTTAGTTGGGTATTTGTGGATATTGACCAAAGTCATCAGTTTGGCTCTCTCCTTTTGTGGGCGGGGTTTTATCATTCTAATCTCTTTGAAAGGTCCCGCACTCCAAACAAATCATCCTATGCCTACCTGTGACTGCACGTTAGCTCCAACTTGAGAACCCTGGTAAGAATCCCCATTCAGTGACTGCATGTTCATGAATAAGTCTCCAGAGTTTGGCATGTTAAAAGAACCAGAAGAACCTGGAAAGGAAAGAGTCAGGCACCTGAATCACGCACAGATCGCACAGAGTATGATCCCCCCCTTGAGCCAAGCACAGAGACAAGCTGAAAGTGCCAACAGGAAGGGGTTAGTTGAGAAAGAAAGCAGCATGCTCACCATATCTGTTAAATAGTTACATGCGAGGGTTCACTTTGGTTCACTTATTCATTTACTTAATTGAGTAGGAATTTTGCAGTTGAGAGCAGTTAGATGTTATTGATCCGACAGCACCGCTCCTAGTTTGAGAATACCTTGAAAAACATTTTTAAAAGTCAAGACATCATGCAGAATTAGTAACTCTAGGACAAGAATGAAGTGATCAGACAATGCAGTTGCACCATGCGCCTTCTCTCTTGGCAGCCCCAGGTTGGTACAAGTCCTCTACAGCTTGAACCTACTGCTATCTGCAGGTTGTATATAATGTCAGCATGTGTATTACAAGAAGCATGATCCTTGATAAAACACTCAAATCACAAACTACAGCAACTTTGCAACAAGCTGTTATGGTCTGTACGTTACGAGTGATATGCTCACTTCAATCTTTATTAAAGCTTCCTAATGGTTTTCCCTACCAGTTCACTAAAGCTGGTGTACCCATATGTTGCTGTCTGTGCCCAGAGCAAAGAAGGAAGCAGGAATAGGCCTACCACCTCAGCTGTGAACTATGCTTGAAGTTAAGCACCTCAAATAGAATTACCTGCCCGGCGGCAAAGTTAGCTGCTTTCTTCCCACACTGCTGTACGTGATCATTGCTAACTGAGAAAGGCTGGTCTGATTAGCTTAAACTGTAAGCTCACCTTCAAGGACTAAGGAAGAGAAATACACACTTAAAATAATCAATGATCACCAGCCAAACTGGTCATGGTGTACCAAGCAGAGGAGGAGTTTACGTTGCACTAGTTAGACATGGATGCCTCACATAGAAACCTTTCATAAAAGGTCGGTTTGGGAAGCTGTAGTATAGCAATGAGCTGGCAATGAAACCTTGCAGCAACAATACACTTTTTCCTCCCATTGTAAATTTCCAAAGTAGCAGCAATATGCAGATGTCACACATCAGAAACAAAACATCAAATGTAGCATTATTGTCAACTCAAATCAACAACATTCTCACATTGGGGGAGATACATATTTCGTACCTGACTTGAACATTGCGCATGAGCTCCACACATAATGGCAACAAATGGGACTGATAAACTGGACATTCAAGTGCAGCAAGTGATGTGAAATTCTGACTGTTTGAAAGCTAACCTTGTCTACCCACTCCTCCTTGTTGCATTGTTGGTAGCACTCATTGACATTTTCAACTTGCTGGTTATCATCCTGATGATCAAAATGAATGCCGTTTAGAGTCTGTATTTAGTTTATGCTGTTTGGGGGTCTGTATTTAGTTAATTTTTTGGGATCTGTATTTAGTTAATGGTGTTGGGGGGATCTGTATTTAGTTACTGCTGTTTTGGGGATCTGTATTTAGTTAATGGTGTTTGGGGTCTGTATGTAGTTAATGGTGTTTGAGTGTCTGTATTTACTTAATGATGTTTCAAGGTCTGTATTTAGTTAATGGTATTTGATGGTCTATATTTAATGGTATTTGAGGGTTTGTATTTAGTTAATGGTGTTTGAGGGGGTCTGTATTTAGTTAATGGTGTTTGAAGGTCTGTACTTAGTGAATGTGTTTGGGGTCTGTATTTAGTGAATGGTATTTGGAGGTCTGTATTTAGTTAATGGCATTTGGGGGTCTGTATTTAGTTAGAGGTGTTTGGGGACTGTATTTAATTAATGGTGTTTGGGGTCTGTATTTAGTTAATGGTGTTGGGGGGGGGTCTGTATTTAGTTAGTGCTATTTTGGGGGTCTGTATTTAGTTAATGGTGTTAGAGGGTCTGTATTTAGTTAATGGTGTTAGAGGGTCTGTATTTAGTTAATGGTGTTTGAAGGTCTGTATTTAGTTAATGGCGTTTGGGGGTCCACATTTAGTTAATGGTGTTTTGTGATCTGTATTTAGTTAGTGCTCTTTTGGGGTTCTGCATTTAGTTAATGGTGTTTTGGGGTCTGTATTTAGTTAATGGTGTTTGGGGGTCTGTATTTAGTTAGTGCTCTTTTGGGGGTCTACATTTAGTTAATGGTGTTTGGGGTCTGTATTTAAGGTGAAGACATGGACCGTACAGCAGGAAACAGATGGCGTGTAAGGGAGTACCTCTAAACAATTCAATAATTTGACATGTCGAATAAGCCCGCAGCACAATATTCAAGTCAAACGCAGAACCCTTAGTTCCTCCATTATGAACTGAATATTGGAGGATTGAGCCATTTCCACCAAATCATGACTGATCTTTGACCTCAACCCCATTTTCCTGCATTATCCTCATTTCCCTTCATTCGCTCAGCACCCAGAAACTTATGCGTTGAATGTCCTTGACAGCTGAATAGGCACAACTCTTTGGAGTGAGAATACTGATTTGAGTTAGCCCGATGCTGTCCCTTTCTGCTTGCAATCAACACCAAATCTGGCAGTAATTCTCAGTGTCCTGTTAGTGCAACATTTGCTGCACTGTGCTCTAATTTGTCCCCACTTGGCACACAGACACCATGAGCTGTAATCCCATTCCCATGGCACATTAAATGTTATATCCAGGAGCTTGATCAGCTGGCCAGATAGCCAAGTCAACAGAATGTTGCAGCCCTTCATCTTGCTGCCATTAATCAATGGATGGTATTGCAGATATTCCCTTTTTCAGCCCATACGCAACCAGTACCACAAAAATAGAGGGTCGTGATCACCTCATGATCATGTTTAGGGTCAGCAGCAGGACTCCCTAAAGCATGGTTCTGTAACTGCCTTCCTTCTAGAGGTTAATGTTCTTCACTCATTGTCCAGGCAGCTGTGCCTAGATCTTCAGATGTGTTGAGACGGATTGTAATGTGTGTAGATCAAGGGTATCCTTTGCTCTCTGACACTCTAACTGCCTTCTCTGCAGATGCTAACTCTGGTTATCATGGTTAAAAAGGGAACTGAACTCAATACACAGCTCACAGTTACCAAACACATTCACAATGCAATAACAGTAGTACTATGGTTTTATTCAAGATGTTTTCTGAGGATAAAGTAACTAGGTACTTGAACTGCTGTATACCAATAGCCCATCGTATAGGTTAAACTGAAAGAAACAACATCATTTCCTTAACCCTTAACAATCATTTGCCATTCCTTAATCTCCCTCTGTTCAAACTGAGAATCCAGTGTCACAACCACAGACAGCCAACACTTGAAAATGAAGCAACTGCCTAGAATCCAATATGCAAGGGAACAGGGTATTGTGATGAGCACAGCGTATTTAATGAGCAACTGAGTGGTAATAATGATGGGGTTTGTATTTCTAATGTATTAATTGCCCAGACTGGGTGAGGAAGTTCAAACCCATGAAAAATCCTGCAGCAGTTTGTATAATTGGCAATTATAAAAGAAGTAACTCAGAGGATTACTTCTCAGTAAGCAAGCGATACAAGTTCTATAATTAAAACTCATAACAGCTACAAATACAGTAAGCCAAAGTTCACTTTTTTTTGCTGATAATGTGTAGTAAAGTGTTGTGCAACAAGCACAATCCTTTGAGTTTTTTATTAACGTCCATGAAAGAACACAGTGCATTGATCCAGAACTATAAATGATCTC
This sequence comes from Sphyrna mokarran, assembly GCA_024679065.1. NCBI lineage: Eukaryota > Metazoa > Chordata > Chondrichthyes > Carcharhiniformes > Carcharhinidae > Sphyrna > Sphyrna mokarran. The sequence goes on along the minus strand of JAGIQG010000035.1, from coordinate 5,059,913 downwards.
AGTGAAGAGAATCTACAATAAATCTTCATAAAATAATTACTTTTAACTTGTGAAAGATACTAATCAATGTGACTTCAAATTCGACGAGTTGTCTCCAACTCCACTTCCTCGTGGAACAGCAGCAAACAAACCAACACAACCAAATAAAATCCCTCCACATAAGCGAGGTAGCCCTGTGACATTCTGCTATCTGATGGGGAGCCATCATAACATGCAACTTTTAAATCAATACACGATTCATTCTATAGTGATCTTAGGAAACATAACCAGACTCTGCAGCAAAAGATATTCACAATAAAATACTTGCCACATTTATTTTAACACTTAATAGTTTTCAACTATTATCATTGCCCTGGTCATGCTCTCTTTCCGATTTCCTTATACAGAACAGCATATAAAACTCTGCTACTCCTTCTTTATCTAGGCACCATCCTGCACTGGAGATGTAACTGATGGTTTAGAGGCAGTAGATCTCTGCCTTACCAGGACAATTGATAGAACACAATCTGAACATTGGTTTTTGGTATTAGTTAGTCTTGTGGAAATTCTTACGCAGTAAGCAGAGTGCCATGAAGTGGGAATGTTATTAACTAACTACATTTTGCCAGCTGTTTAAGTTTCAGAAGTTCCTATCCCATGACAAAATCAAATAAACAAAAGATGAAGTAATAGAGACATAAGTGAAATGACTGCAGATAAATTAAGTCCTTCTGAGTTAATGGAAATATCCATGGAAGTCTGAGATGGCTCAAAGGCTTAGTTACAAAAAAGAGTGAGTCACTAAGCTATACAAACCTGATTTTAAATGCTGCAAGTTAGAAAAATTGGGTTTAACAGGAGAAGAGAACAACAGCTCTTAGTTCCCCAGGCTAAGGAGAGAAAAATTAAACCAGATTCCCTGTTCCGGAGAGGAAATAGCCATAAGGGTATTTTGGAGGAGAGCTAGATTGGTTCAGCTGTAAATACATGCTTTAGAAAAAGTGACTTGCAAGTCAGTGGAAGAGAATCAAGATCCCATTCTGAAATAAAACTAATGATTTAAGAAAAAGGAAATTTAAGTGTAGCTGAATGCTGGAGAAGATCCCCTCCCTACATCATTATCTGGTGCACTCCCTATCATTACACAGGGTGGATCTTCCCAAAGAAATTCTGAATTAGGAAAACAGGAGGTTTTCCCGCCTATTTTTTTGGCGAACTGAGTTTAATGAATGTAAAAGCATTCTGTGCAATGCAGGAGTACAGCAGCCTTACTCAGCCCAGATGCTGATGGCACCTCATACCTCCTATCCCACTCCTGACATTTCCAGCCTCTCATTTCCCCCCACTGCCCCAAGCATCACCAGTCTCACTCACTCCCCCAATGACATCACCTGCCTCTGCCAGCTCCTTCACTCCCCATCCCAAACCTACGCTGGGCTACTAGGGCAATCCCCACTCCTCTGGACACTGCTGGCTTTCCAGATACTTTCCCTCCTCTCGAGCAGAGTAAAACCGTCCCCTCCACCCCTCAAAGACATAGTACCTTACAGAGTTAACCCAACCAGCTTTTGGCTCCCCCTCTATTGCAACAAGTAGCCTCTACATTACTCTCCCTGAAGTTGACTTATTGGGCTCATGGGTTGCCCAAACAGAGTGCAGCTGAACTCCATGAACAAGAGAGAGCTCTACAGAATGGACACCGTGGCAGTCACAATAGGAACCCAGGTTCACAGATAATGGATCATCCAGGAGCTGCGGGAGTTGCTGTGCCACACCAATAGGCCCATGGATCGGGCAACGTACGTGACCTGGGAGGTTGTGGCTGCTGCTGTAAGTGCCCCTGGCACTTAGGTCTGGCAACTAGTGCCGGAAGAAAATGAATGACCTCCTTTGGACAGGAAGGGTGAGTGTCCATTCCATTCTGAATGCAGTCACATGTTGTCTGCAATGTGAAAATTACCCCGCGGCCTTCCATCTCCCCCCTGCCCCCACCCCAGCACAAACCTCCAACGGCCTCCCACGGCAGCCCCAGTGACAACCTGAGTGGTAAGGAATAGCCATGATACATCCCATCTGAGCACCCCCACCCCTGACACATTCTATATCCATTTGGCTTTCCATACATATTAGGTGGAGGAGAGAGAACATTGGCGATGGTGTGCCCAAGCTTCACCTGCTCACTGATTTTGAGCACTGCCAAGGGGCTAGTGGGCAAGGCAGAGAAGAGAATTGTGATGGACAGCCAGGTCCGTGCCTGGCATGTGAATGAGCTTCAGCTGAACCCTAGTCCCAAGGACTTAGTAGAAGTGGCATGGTGAACAAACACTTCTCCCTCCTTTCCACTAACTTGTGTTCTTTGTTACAGCAAAAGAACCAGATGCTCATGGCCCTTTTCGGGTCACTCCCCCTCCACCCCCACTCTGCCTGATAAGACAGTTCGGATGACACCTTGGAGGGAAGCCCTGAGGAATCCTCTGAGGATAACACAATATTCAGCACACATCCAATGCACAGATATTATCACCATGGAGAGACATGTTAGTGGTGAGGCTTCTGGTCACTTACTGATGCACACAGCACAGCCGTTGATGCACATAGCAGGGAGGCAGGGGAATGTCCAAGGGCTCGGGCACATGGAAGTCTGCTAGGAGCAAGGATTCAGCTGGCTCTAGGCCAGGTGCCAGGCCTCTGAGATCAGTTGCCCCAGAGCTGCTGGAAATGCATCAACAGACCTGGGTAATAGTGGAGGGCCTGTCAGCAACTATGCTGTGACTGTAAGGCTGTGTGGAGGAATCCATCAGACTGCTGTCGCAGAAGGTGGTAGCAGCACAGCACAGCATCCCCGCCAAAACCACAATGGAAAGTCTGGGTCAGGAATTCATCCCCATGGGTGCAGGCTACATTGGACCACGGCATGAGTGTCGGAGGCATTCTGGAGACATGGCAGACCCTGTGGGCCTTGACAACTTAACCCAGTCTCACGGGGTTAATCCTAAGGGGCTCAGTTAAGCTTGGCCCAGTTGCAGAATGCTATAGTGGAGGGGGTCCAAAGCTTGGCACAGTTTCAGAGATCCAGCACTGAGGAATTGAATACCTTGAGGCAGACACATCTGGGCCTCCAGGAGTGACAGAATCAGGTCACGCTGTGGTTTCTGGATTCAGTTCATCACCCCATAGTATATTCCCATGGCCTGTGGGTATCCTGAGCAAGGAGGAAAGCTGGAGTCCACGTAGGGGTCTTCCAACCAGAGGTACAGACATCCCAGACCTTCCAATTCCCTTTTTCTCACACTGGGGTAGTGAAAGGAACAGCATGGTAGGGCTACATCAATGTCGGTCGGTCACCCCCCCCACCCCGAACTACTATCAAAGGCTTTGCACGCCATGGGGGGGCATGGATCATAGCTGGATACCTCCGATATACATCCTGGGGGATCACCTAGGCATAGCAAGAGGCCTCGTAAGATAAGGAAGTTATAGGGTTACCAAGATGACACAGGTGAAGATCAACACTAGTTAGGGTTAAGTTATTAGTATAGTTTAGATACACTATTAAGTGTTTATTGCACACCACAGCTATGACTAATCTGTCTCTGATTCCCTCCACCACAACAGGATGAAATATCTTGAACCCATTACTTACCCTAGTTTCCCCAGCATCCACAGGACCTTGTGTCAAACACCAGCCTACCAGCCTCTGCAAACCCTCTGAATCTAAGGATGTGTGATGGGGGGGGGATGAGAGAGAGAGCTCAGGCTACTGAGATGGATGATCAGCAATGATTACGCTGAATGGCAGAGCAGGCTTGAAAGGCTGAATGGCCTGTTCCAGCACCCATTTCCTACGTTTACAAAAACAGTGGGAGACAAGAAAGGAAGGAAACCCCAACAGGACCAGTGGCAAAAGGCTGCACAGCTGCATAGTTTTTTTGCTGGCTAATAACATCAATATGACAGTATATGAAGCAATGCCCAGATGTTATGTAATTTTTCTCTGCCATGCCTCCAGGGAGACGATATCTGTGGAACATGCTCAAAAGAGAATATGTAACAAAGACCATCTTGAGAGAATTAGAAAAGTCCGGCCTCCTCTGTCATGTAGTTGAGACATTATATGAATTTTGTCATAAAAGTTTCAAAATAGTGCAATGCTGGGTAATCACATAAGCCATTCAACCATGTATTAAACTCTATGGGTTTGTGAAGTCAGATGGGGGCCCCCCTCCTTGACATCTCAAACAATGACCATATTATTTACTTGTTAGCTCACGGCACTGATTTCACAGACTACAGAACTATATTTTGTGCTTCATTTTCCTTCCAAAGCCAAATCAGTCACATGATTAAGAGATGACTGCATAAGTTCTTTGGCAGTTTTCAGCATTGATAACACGATAGGAAATCAACTCACACCCACTTGCCTATCATAGCCCATCCAACCAGTCATTATATCAGTAGCAAAGCAAACAAACAATATAACAACTTCTAAGTTTGAGTTTTGACAGATAAAATCAGAATTTAAACCAAAAAATATACTCTTAGAGGAAGGTGCTTGACTTTACATGAACATTGTGGTGTCTCAATCTTTATGCTGTCCCAGGCTTGTGTCAGATGCATTGTATCAGACAGTAGGTAACACACTCATCTCATAGCTAGGAATTAAGTTGATAGCACTATTACTTGACCAATAGTCAAAGAAGTTTATTTCTGTGCCTAGTACTGTATTGTGTGGGATAAATATAGTACATCTTCCAAATCAGGAGCTGTGGATTAACCAAGTATAATTTATTCATGAGGTATACGTAGCATGAGCTTAGACATCTTCACAGTACCACTCAAGGAGTCCTTTTTGATTAGAAAATATACTTTGGGACATAAGATAGCATGTCTGGATTATAAAGAGCTTTAACATGGGACAAATATCAGCAATATTATAGAGCGCTTCAGCAGAAATCCCAAAAATTAGTGTTCCCAATTATAAATGGTGCATCATTGGACAGACGAACAAGACCAGTCTGCAATTCTGATTATATCAACATTGCAACATGTTACGAGGTATACAACATGTTAGAAAAGCCACCCAATCTTCCAGATTTAACAATCAAATAAAGTACATAACTTCATTTTGATAATGAATAATGCGTCTCAAAAAATGAACTTATATAGAATCATACACAGTTTACAATGCTTACTCGCCAGTATAACTGTCCTTCAACAACAAATAAGATCACTTGAAATCTGACACTCAGTTTGAATAACATTCTCAGAAGAAATATGTTTTCTTACGAAATTGAATGATGGAATATCTCAATAACTGATTCCACAATCAGCACTCTGTCTCTCTTGCGTGTATACATTCATGTTTGTCAGGGAGGCTTACCTGAATTGGGAGTGGAAGGGGAGTTTGCCTGACTCCCTTGATGGGCTACCACAGTTGTGGCATCTGCTGCAGTTTTGGCTGCATAAAGATTAGCCTCCTCCTGGAATTTGCCAATATTTTTCTTATACCTGATTCGCTTGTTACCAAACCAATTCGATACCTGTTGTTGGAAAGACAAGGTAAATTAATGAAAACATTCAATCAAATTAAAGGCAGAGATTAGAGATCGTACAGAACTCCTTGCAAAGTTTGTTATTGTTCGAATGCTTATTAAAGGATCTGCTATTAAATGTATATCAAAGGGGAAGTTACTGTACAAATGGTATTTCTGAATTCAGAAACTCCCACATCTGGCACGGCAACCTCATACTCCAAAGTGGCTCCCTGCTATCAGTTCCATTCTAATGTTTTGTCAAAGTGGCTACTCTTCACTGAAAGCCAAGATGCAAGCACCGCCAGACTGCTTTTTTTTTATGGAGTGTCATCACCCAACACCCATTTTTCCTCAAGGATCAGGGGAGAGTGAACACGAGGAGGAATAACCTCTTCCCTTCTCAACTGGTGTTCTGAAATCAACTGGACTGTCTCACAGCTAGGCCTAAATGAAACGAGCTAACCTGGGGAGCACAAGCAGATCTTTCCTGTTCAATTCTTGGCACTTCATGACTATAACTTTTCATTTAGATCACTGAGTGTCTTTAAAACAGAGATAGATAGGTTCTTGATTAATAAGGGAATCAGGGATTACGGGAAAAGGCAGGAGAAAAGGGATGAGAAAAATATCAACCATGATTGAATGGCGAAGCAGACATGGGCCGAGTGGCCCAATTCTGCTCCTATGGTCTTATTTTGTGATTCAGCTTGAAAACCAAACACTGTAACTGAGGACTTTCCTCGTATTAATCACAGTGCAACCTGCCGATATAGTACACAATGGAAAATAAGTCTATTCTTTCAGTTGGGTCTGGATACAGAATTACAGATAACTAATTAATAATCCTGGTTATATGAATGGCTGCTTCACATAATCTCCTGGGTGTTTAGTTTTTATGAGCAGCACTGCAGTACAGCCTAAACACACCTTTCATTGTACAGTCACAAACCCCAGATCTTGTAATGAATGAACCTCTCCACAATAGGGACAAAAGGCACAGGTTTTTTATGATTTTGAGATCCTACAAAGCTGTTCTGTGCAGTAAAGATTGAATTTGCGCAACTTAATTCCTAACTACGCCCTGCATGGACAGAACAAGATCAGACATAAAGAGCAGAGTGGCTGAATTGAAGTTTTGAATCCATTTTTGGAAGTAATCAGAGACCCAAATAAAAGGATGCTGAGGTATGAGCACAAAGAAAATTAATGAGTCAAATTTAGTTTCCAATATGGGATCTGAAGTAGCTGTGAAGGGGACAAGGACAAGGCGCAGCGTAGAAAAATAATCAACACTGCAAGGCCTGTTTGATAGGCAATAAATGTATACTTGTCTTGCAAGTAGCGAGGAGACATCCATCAAATTTTTCATGGTCCCTATTGTCTTAATTTATATAGCATCTATTGAGGCTCAACTTAGAATTAGATTCAAATAATAGAATAAAAGTTGCACCTTCTAAATTAACAGATTATGGATTCAAATCCAAAAATTTGAGCATAAAAATCAAAGTTATTTAGCGGGAGTACTGCACTGTCATAGGTGCAATGAGACATTAAACCCTAACCCTAATCCATCCAATTATGAAGAAAATTCAGGCCATTTTCTTGGTCACCATGCCAATATTTATTCCTCAACGAATATCATAAAACCAAAATTTGTTGATTTACCTCATTTCTGCTTGCGAAATATTCTTGTGTGCAAATTGGCTATTGTGTTCCCTTAAATGGTAGCAGGGACCACACTTTAGTGAAGTAATTCATGGCTGTAAAAGTGCTTTAAGATAGCTTGAGGACATCAAAGGCAACTTTTATCAATGCCAATTAGATATTATGACCAGGAATTGGATTTACGGATAAAATTTCGAAGTCTGTAGATGGCATAAGGCTTGGAAATGCAGTTAACACTGAGGAGGAGAGTAACAGTCTTCAGCTGGTATTAACTGGTGAAATGGGCGTGACAGATGAAATTTAATGCACAGTAGCAACATTTTAAGAGGTAAAACAATGAGAGGCAATATAACCTAAACCATACAATGATGAAGTGAATGGATGAAAAGAGACTTTGGTCACATAAAATCTTGAAAACAGGCAGGACAAATTGATAAAGCTGTTTAAAATGCAAAGGATCTGGCATAACAGGTATAGATCATAAGCGCGAAGTTATGCTAAATCTTTAAAACTCTTATCCCTAGGGTTAGAGTATTGTGTCATATGCTGGACACTACACCTTGGAAAGGATGTAAAGTACTCAGCAAAAATTCAGAGGTGGTTGACCAGATAGGTGGTAGGCATGAGGAATTTCAATTATGTGGAAATACTAGAGAAGCAGATATCATTGCCCTTAAAGCAGAGATCTTTAAGGGATATTTTTATCAGAGGGGTTCAAAGTTATATTGTGTTTTGATAGCTGGGGAGAAACCAGTTTTCGGTGGTTGGAGGGTCAGTAATCACAGATTTGAAGTAAAAAAGTGACAGAATTTTTTTTGCACTCTGGATTGTTACAATAGGAAATGCACATACTGAATAGGTGGAAAGCACATCTGAAAGACGTGCTGGTTAGGTGCATTGACGGAAACAGGTGTCAGATTGTTGCGAGGAGAGGAATTTCACAGTGACTTCATTGCAGTGTTAACATAAGCATTACTTATGACTAATAAATAAATTTTAAACTTTCAGTAGAAGCAGCAACCTTCTAAAGAAAATTGGATCTCAAAATCAAAAGAAAAAAGTGCAGAAGTATGGGATAAGAGCAGGGTTCGTGACTGAATGGTAACCCGATTCGAGAGTTGCACATGTATAATCATCTGCTTATCTTTTTCTGAAAATCTATATAAATTCATGTTTTCTCCTTATCTAAAGAGGTGTAAAGTTCAAGTTATTATCTGCTTACCTGCTCTTTTTAAAAATAAGACAGTATTTACAAAATGCCTTTTATAACCACAAGATACACCAAAGCAATTCACAGCCAATGAAGAACTCAAGAACAGCTTCTTCCCTGCTGTCAGACTTTTGAATGGACTTACCTCACATTAAGTTGATCATTCTCTACACCCTGGCTATGACTGTAACACTACATTCTGCACTCCCTCATTTCCTTCTTTATGAATGGTATGCTTTGTTTATATAGTGTGCAAGAAACAATACTTTTCATTGTACGTTAATAGATGTGATAATAATAAATCAAATCAAGTACTTGTACTATACTTTTTGTACTAAATCCAGTCCAAAACCATTGATCCATTCATCGTCACTGTCCACTCATCTCACTTAAATCATTACCAGTAGCACGGTCCTCACTTTCTTCCTGCCTTCTAACAGGACCTTAGGGTTCTTATAGGTGATAAAACTCTCTGAAATCACCAATCTTTTTTTTCAAGATTCCTAGAGTATACCTGGAGTATATTTCAGTAGTAAAGCTTCAATAAAATGAATGCAGTTGTGAGCCGCAATCAATTTGCCAGTTTCCAGGAGTCTTTCATTTGTGTGGTTTTAGAGCACAACAGCAGCATTGAAGGTGAAATTTATAAAGACAGATGTTGTACTAATCTTTGTACTCTGCTCAAGGACCTTTCATTCACATGCAAGCATTATGTTTCATCCTAAGGGCATATATGCTGATCCAGAAAATATAAACTTAAGTGTGTCTCCTCACAAGATTTTCTCTGTAAAGGGCAGAGATGATCTGATAATTTAAGCAGTCAACATTCATTTTACTGACTCGTGAGTGGAATCTGCCCTTCAGGAGAAGGATTTACAGATTTTTTTTCTTTCAATTATCTTTTTTATTGTAAGCGAACAATTCACACTTTCATTCTTAGAAAATTCTTCAATAGAGCGAGGGCTTTTAGAATAGAAAATATTAAAATTGATATCCAAATTTTATTTTATTTAAACAAATGATTTGAAAGAAAATTACACTGTGGGCTTACACAGTAAATATCAATATACTGTAGACTAAATGGTACTTTAAACAGCTCATTGCATTTCCACCTATCTGCATATACACAACACTAAATTACATCATGGGACAGCATGGTGACACAGTGCTTAGCCACAGTACCAGGGACCTGGGTTCAATTCCTGGCTTGGGTCATCGTCTGGGCAGAGTTTGCATGCTCTCCCTGTGTCTACATGGGTTTCCTCCTAATGCTCCAATTTCCTCCCACAGCCCGAAAGATATAAGGTATAATTTGGATGCTAGAGGGAGTTTTTTCACACAGGGGATGGTGGGAGTATGGAATGTGCTGCCGAGTAAAGTGGTGAGGGCAGGCACTCTGGAGTTATTTAAGAGATACTTAGATGGGCACATGAACAGAATGGGAATGGAGGGGTATAGAAAACTGATTTAAACTAGGGATCATGAGCCTTGGGAGTCCCAGGAAGTGTGTGAATAGATGATGACATTGATGTACTTGTTTTTATCCTACAGGTGCTTTGGGCCACCTTGTTGTCTAACAAGGGGCATACATGCAATGGATTGTGAGAGGGCTGCTCTTGGATTTTTTTCAAGAGTATCCTAGTGCTTCACGTCGTTAGTGTACGCTTGACCTGGACCATTTGATGGGCAACACAACAGCTCAATGACTATCGCTGTGCTTTGCAGATACATGGATTTGGGCCTGTGTCTGTGGGAGTTTGCACATTCTCCCCGTGCTTGCGTGGATTTTCTCTGGGTGCTCCAGTTTCCTCCTACATCCCAAAGAAGTGCTCTTAGGCTAAATGGCAAAACAAATTCTCCCTAAATTGTCTCAAAGTTGGTTTTTAATCTATAGATCTATAAACATAGACAGGAATCACGGGTAGAGGTGGGAATATTAGGGTGGTGGTGCAGGCTCGTTGGGCTGAAGGGCCTGTTTCCCATGTTTTTTTTTTGTTCTTTGTTCTTTGTATATGTTGGTTAGGTGCATTGGTTGTGTTAAATTCTCCCTGTGTACCCGGATACATTAGTGTGTGGTGTATTTGTGACTTTAAATTCCCAGTTCCTGTCTGCAAATTTTGTTACAATTTTCCATTAACCATTGTTGTAATTACTACATCAATATTTCTAACTGAGTCTTTTCTGTATCAATTGCCATGATATAGTGTAGCCCTGGCCTCAACTCTGCTCTTTAGAGATGGATTGGAAGTCTCCTAACTTTAGCATGGAATAAACTTTAGCATCGTGGCCTTCCATGTAAATAAGGCCCTGTGAAGACTAACTGTTTGCAGCCAACGCTATAGACAATTGGTAGACACATATATTTTTCAAAAATTATATTTCTTCAAAGGGAGACATTTTGAAAAGAACCTTAAGTTGTAAATTGTTAAGAAAGAATCTAAATAAAGATCTATTCTTTAGATACCACTGCCAATGCTCTGATATTATTTCGCTATGATATAATAAATATATATGTTAATAATGGGAGGCAACAATCCTTGTAGCCCAACCTTTACTAAGAAAACTTTCCCTGCTAGGCAAGGAAATTGAAGATGCAGCATAGTTACTCAGCTAGTCAGTTCTGAAGCAGGATGATAATTCTAAATTGTTCTCATGGGCCCCAGTGTTAAATTATTACAATCAAAATAATGCACCCCACATTTCAAGACAGAGTCTTCCCAAATGAGGATCTAAGAGGCAGATGTGTTAAAGCTGATTCAAAGTGAATTTCTGCTAAGTTCTGCTGTAATGACAGAACAAATCTGCTTCAGACCCTGTGTCCTGTTCATCGACAGGCCAAAGTAACTGGTTTTATTTTTTTAACTGATAGCCGCCCCAGTGCAAATGGAAAGCTTCCCTTGTTTGGTTTTGTTCTTAATTTTCCAGTCCACAAAAGTTGACTTCTGTACAAAGTACTGATAAAGAGGTTCTTCCATTCGTCTAACGCTGTTGCAAGTTGGTTTTAAGTACTTAATTCAAAGCAAACAAAAGGTCACATTTGCCCCCAGTACAAATTTATGATTTGGTGTGGTTGTCAGAATGCCAACATTTTTTCATTCACACGATAACCTTTGCCTTTGATTTAGTTTACCTCCTCATATTCTCTTGGGTATCATGAAAGTCTTGTTTTGTTGCTTTTAACTAGCCAAAACAGCCAGGCTTTTCAAACAAACCATAAGGATCCAAGCAGACCTGTCTCTTGGCAACCCAAGAGAGCCCACCATATTAGTCACGTAATTTTGTTATTCAATCATGCAACAGATTGAAAAATACTCCTTGGAGTCTGCAACATCTGGTACTGACTGCCAGGCTATTGAAAGATCCAGGTCCATTAGCCACTATGTCATTCCATTACTTACCAAGTCCTGTAAAATACAAAATTGAATGTTTTCACTATTTACTATTCCTAACAATCCAGACACTCTGCCCATGCTCGACAATAATAGAACCTTGAACACAGACTCCCAGGACCAATGTGTAATCTTCGGCTGTGTGATAAGTGGAATGGAAACAAGAATAAGGAGAATCCAAAATTTACCACCAACTTCAATACAGGAGTGATTTTCTTTTTGTATAAGATGACTGAAGTGATTTTGTTAAAAGCGGCACAAGCAATCCTAGACTACAAATGATATAAATGGTAGACGCAACCTAAAAAGAGTTTACACAAATTTAAGCTAAAGTGGAAATCCAGTAAACTTTGAAAGCCCAAGAAAAGTGTACAATGAGAATGACACCATATGTAGAAGGAAAAATAAAAACAAAATTGCGAAGGATATCGAAGATAATGGCAAACATTTTCATACACTGAGAAAGAATTATGCACGGTCAATGCATCTAACTAGCACATCTTTCAGTCTGTGGAAGGAAACCGGAGCACCCGAAGGAAACCCACACAGACACGGGGAGAACATACAGACTCTGCATAGACAATGACCCAAGCCAGGAAGCAATCCGGGTCCTCAACACAGTGAGACAGCAGTGCTAACCATTGTGCCACTGTGCCGCCCAGTCACAGTTTATTATTAACCGCCACTGATAACGTAGGAAGCACTCAGCACATCTGCATAGCAAGCTCCCACAATGTGCGGCCAAATATTTCTGGGCTGCTGAGTGAGGGATAAATATCGAGCAGGTTGCTGGGTGTGGGTTCCCTGCACTGCTTTCAAATAGCATCATAAAATCTTTTACATCTGTCAGAAAGCGAACCCAGGCCCAAGATTAGCATCTCATCTGAAAGACAGTGTCTCTGACAGTACAGCACTTTCTCAATACTGAAATGGAGTGGTAACCTGGGCTTTGATGCTCAGGTGTAGAACCCACAAATCTTCTGACTCAGAGGCAAGATTGCTACAAACTGAACCACGGGCAACACCATCGATTTTTTGGATTTTACTGGTCAGGAATGCCAGATTTTGAGCTGGCCCTGCAGTTTTGAGTTTTAACGCAGAATGAGGAACCAGGATATCATAACAGGAAATGTCATCCTTCGACTGCTTCATCATTAGTTCCGTCTCTGGAGTGGAAATAATATCATCAGGTTTCTCTAGTTGAAGGTTTTGAGGATGTTAATAGCATGGTAACCAGGGAGAGTGTCAGGGGATGTTGTCTTTGTGGGTATTCAATTGATAAGATTCCACACGAGAGATCTCTCCCAAAGATTAAACTGGAATTGAAGGTAACTTTATGACATGGGTTGATTATTGGCCAGGAGGTAGAAGACAGAGATTAGAGGCTTTGTCCTCTAATTAGCAAGATTTACAAGTGGTTTTCTGCTGAGATCTCTAGCAGGGTCTCATCTTTCACACCGGAACGGATGAAGGAATAGAAAGTGCTTACACAAGTCTACACATCATATAACATCACAGGGGCACAGTAAGTTGGGTGGAAGGGAGCAAGGGATTGCAAAGGGAAATAGGCAGACCAAATCAGTAGGCAACTGTATGGCAAGGGAATTTCATGTGAGAATGAGTGAGAATGAATGCCCTACTCTGGATTGGAGAAAGACAAAGTAAAATATTCTATTGCTTAACAGTGAGTGGTAAGGAAATGTGGAGAAGAGATTTGTGCCTTCAAATACACAGACACAAAGAGCCATCAAAAAGGCAAATGAAATGTTGTTCTTTCTCTAAGAATTCTGACATCAGAAATGTGGAAATGACATGTCAGTCTGAACTTTGGCAGTCTGAACTATTCACTCATAGGAATATAGAAATTAGGAGCAGAAGTAGGCAAATTCACCCCTTACAGTCTGCTCTGCCATTCGCTCAGATCAAGGTTCATCTCTCCCTGCTCCTTTGCTACCCAGTTTTGGGCAACAAACCTCATATACTGGCACTGGTGGAGTTATGTTCAGACGCACCAGAATGACAGCAGGCCTCAAAAAAGTTAAACTGTGAGGACAAATGTCATGAATATATTCAGATGAGTTCAAAAAGTTAAGCAGCAATCAAGATATTTAAAACGATTAAGGTATTCGACAGATTTTCGAATAAAGTGTAATTTTTAAATTAGACCTGGGTCATGCAAGAGTGAAATCACAAAGAGTAGCAGAAATCTGAAACTTTGTCCTTCAGATGTTAGTAGGTGCTGAGGGTCAATTAAAATGATTAAACTTGTAATCAATAGATTTTCGTTGAAAATTAAATGGAACATTGGTGGGCAAACAGAGTTGAGGTACAAATTAGTCATAGAGTCAGAGGTTTACAACATGGAAACACATCCTTTGGCCCAACTTGTCCATGCCGCCCTTTTTTAAACCTCTAAGCTAGTCCCAATTACCTGCGTTTGACCCATATCCCTCGATATGGGATACCCGTGTTACTGTGTAAACGCTTTTTAAAAGACAAAATCACACCGCCTCTGCTACTACCTCTGGCAGCTTGTTCCAGACATTCACCAGCCTCTGTGTGAAAAAAATGCCCCTCTGGACCCTTTTGTATCTCTCTCCTCTCATCTTAAACCTATGCCCTCTAATTTTAGACTCCCCTACCTTTTCGACTATCTAGTTGATCTGTGCCCCTCATTATTTTATAGATCATGATAAGATCATCCATAAGCTTTCTACGCTCCAGAGAAAAAAAGTCCCAGTCTATCCAGCCTTTCCTTAAAACTCAAACCATAATTCCTGGTAGAATCGTAATAAATCTTTTCTGCAATCTTTCTAATTTAATAAGTCCCACCTATGTGGTTGAAAATCAGGCATTCTAAACCTCACATTCTCTCACACACTCCATCCATGCCAACCCATACTCCAGTCATGATATTTGATTGAATAGAGGAACAGGTTCAAGGGAATGAATGATCTACTCTTATTTCTATGTTATTGATGATACAAATGAATGGTCAAACATCAGGCACACTACTGAATGGGAATCATCAATGGACCCCTTCACTGCTATTACAAAACTTACATTTCATGACTTGGAAAACACCAAGCACACGCTTCGCTTTTTCGTACCAGTGTTCATTTGGAAATGCAATCTGAAAAATTAAACCAACCATACAGGGACAACATCTGGATAAGTGTAAAAAAGAACTGCAATATTTCTGTGACTCACCATAATGTTATTATAATTTTATAGCGGATGTGTTAAACACAGCCGTTTCAACCCTGCCTTTGTGAGTTTTGTTAGGGTTGAAAGGCCAAGATAACAGATCAAAACGCACTGAACTTAATATCAAAGTGCAGAATACTATTTGGCACATTTTAAAATTATGCTCCTTCAAGTAAAATATGGACAAGCTATCAACATTTACAGGGTTAGTGAAACATACTAAAACAACAGCGACCATTCTTTAACAATACCCTACATTTCAACAATATTACAATAGCATACTAAATTATAATAAAACCTTCAATACTGTGAGAGGCCATTGACAGATCTCCATCTTGGTCACTTCACTCAAAGTGATTATTCATGCAATTAAGAATAAAAGCAGTATGTTGTGTAACTTACAATTAGAATTTTATATAGCCACTAACAGTCAGATAGACCAAAAGCATCAGGTCCAAGGCCTCAAAAGCAGTTCTGGAAGTGGCCACAGGGTTCTGGTAGACTGGCTAAAAGGTTCACTCAGATGCTAGGGACTTTGTCCCACTTACGTGGTTGAAAATTAGGCGCGCTAAACCTCACCCAGTCTTCATGCTCCATCCATGCCAATGCATGCCAATCCATACCTCCACCCAACCCACACTGCCCTTCATATTTTTTATGTCAATCCACGTGCTCACTTGTCCCAAACTATGACCTCACTCATTCCCATGGCCTCATGTAGCCACTTTGCCACCTCAGTACTAACTCATGCCAACACATGCCTCACCCACGACCCATCTCTCTCATGCCAAGTTACCCAGTATCCACAATGGGTAAATCTCAGGAGCCATACTGAGATGAAATCGAGTTCAAAGTATCTATTAGAGACAACACTACATAACAAACATTCTCACTGATAATAGCCCATTCAATACATTTAAATTCTGTCAAGTAATTAATCCCTTATAAAACACTTGTATTCATAGCACCACATCAAAGACAGCTAATCCCTTAATAACCAATTAGAGCAGTCAATCAAACTCAACTTATGCCCTGTACAGGGAGTATGATAGATTATAGAAACAAATACTGTAAGAATTGTTCTCAGGCTAATGTCAGCACGCCACTATTAAAATTTAAAGTAGATTTATTTTCCAACTCAGATATATAGCAGACTGTTACCGACCAAAAGTTAGAGGGCAGGGTACTTAAAAAAAACTTGACAGTTCCACAAGCTTTTTCCATATTTTGGGCATGCATTCTATTGTTAAAAATCATAGGAACACAAAAATATAAACAGGAATAATACACCAAGCACTTTAAGCTTTTCCCATCACTCAATACGAACATGGCTGATTATGCTGGCCTCAATTCCTTTTCTGAGCCATTTCCCCCATGCCACCTATTCCTTGATATATCAAATATTGATCCACCTCCACTTTAAATAATTATAATGATGCAACTTTCACTAACCTTTGAGGCCCAGAATTCCAGAGATTCACCATCTTCTGTGAGAAGAAATTCGCACGCATCTCAGTTTTAAATGGCTGGCCCTATCTTTGAAACTGTCCCACTAGTGAAAACATCTCACCATCTCCCCTATTAAGGTCCTTTCCTTATATATTCGCATAAAATCCTGTCTTACTCTTCTAAATTTCAAGAAATAAAGATTTATGACTATTTAGTCTCTCTTGATAGGATAATCCTTTTATCCCAGGAATTAGCCTGGTGAATCTCTTTTTGCATGCCTCCAATGTTACTGTATCTTTTTTTAGGGGACCAACACTGTGCGCAGTATCCCTCGGTGAGGCCTACCAACACGCTGTAAAATTGCAACAAACCCTCCCTATTTTTAAACTCCAATCTCTTTGGAATAAAGGCCAAAATGCTGTTTTTGTCTTCTTAACTACTTCTTGGACTCGCCTACTAGTTTTTTGAGATTCATTCACTCACCTGTAGTCTCTCTCTAAACTATTATCTAAATAATCTATTTTTTGATTACTACTACTTAAGTGTATGACCTCACACTTCCCTACAATAAACTCCATTTATCAGGTTATAGCCCAATCACCTAATCTATCTTATCCCATTGCAGAATCATAATATTGTCTCAACCTGCTTTTCCAACTATCTTTGCAAATTTGGAAATCTTGCATAATGTTCCTTCCTCCAGGACATTAATACAAATATTGAGCAACTGGGGGCCAGGAACTAATCCCTGTGGTACTCCACTAGTTACATCTTTCCACTCTGAAAAGGACCCATTTATTCCAACTCTCCTCAGTTTCAATCCATGCTAACATATTTCCACCATTTCCATGAGCTTTTATTTTATGTATTGGCCTTTTACACGGCATCTTGCCTCATGCCTTTGGAAGTCTAAATGCACTGCATCTACAAGTTCTCATCTATCTACTCTCCCTGTTATTTGCTGAACTTTTTTGAGAACATTTGTCAAATGTGATTTACCTTTCATAAAATCATGTTGACTAGGTTTGATTACATTCAGCTTTCCTAAATGATTAGCTCTTTCCTCTTTCATTATTGACTCCAACGTCTTGCCAATAATAGATATCAAACTAAGTGGCCTATCATTTCCTGCCTTCTGCCTTTTCTCCATTTTCAACAACATTTGCTGTTTTCCAATCTTATGGTACCCTTGCAGAATTTACAAAAATTTCAGTCAATTTCAACTATCTCAGCAGCCCCTTCCATTAAAACACTAAAGTGCAATTCATTGCGTTCTGGCAACTTGTCCTCCTGAGTTTCTCTAATAATTCTGATTCCTTGTGATTGTGAGTTTTATAAGTTCTACCATGTTATTTGAGATCAGTTCATCTGATCAGTCAAACATTGTGTGAGAAACAGGCTTTGCTCCAGCTAAAATGGGTTTTTCTGGGTTTAGACCTGTCCCACCTGTGAATTATCTCCCTTACCCTTTTACCTACCAATGAAATAGAATCTGTCAGTAAGGGGGACAGTACTTCCAGATCTGTGGGCCTACCACCATTTTGGATGTGGTTTGAAGTCTCCTCGATAGTCTGAGCCTAAGTCCACTGAGACACACTTAGCAATTAATTGACTATATATATTTTATACATTTTATATATATATATAAGTGCCCACTAATATTTCATTGATTGAATTCCTCAGAGTGGAATTTCTCAGACTTGCACTGGTATTGGGATTTGTTTAAAGGTTTCTCCCAGGAGACAATGAAGGGAGGATGATATAAATGCCTTTATAATGACTCAAAGCAGCAAGTTTGATAGACCAAACAACTTCTTATTAAATGTTCGTACAGGATTGGGTAAACTTCCATGTTGCATTTCCAAACAAGACCTGTCAATATTTTCTTATTTATTACAAACATTGTTCATTCATTGTCATCATAGCCTTAGTGGCATTGTTGGCATCATCTTCTCTGTTTTTCTTCAATCTTCACTCTACATTATCAACCCATCTAATTTTTCTTCTTCCTCTTCTTCTACCCTCAATTTCTCCTTCAGTTGTTGTAGGGAAAGCTGTCGGGTCTTTGTTTCTAATGTCCTCTCTCTACTTGTGCTTTTGATTCCTGAATTGTTACTCTTTATTTAACCCAATCATTGGTCTTCCTGTCCATCCAGGTGATTCCACCATACCCATATTTCTGAAACAGTTCTCTGCCTTGCATCCTCTTTCTTCAGAATCCAACTTTTGTATTTACAACACTCCACACTAGTGACTGGATTAAATGGTGCTGTCATACTGCTTCTCTGTACACTGAGTTAGAATAGTACTACTTCAATTGCACAATATGAGTGATTTTACCAAGTTAATCTTAAATTAATATTTAACAGTATGGAGAATGAGATTATTCATAGACAGTAACATTTTATATGAGCTTGGTCTTGATAAACCACAAGTTGTGATTACCTTGGTAGAGTTGAGTACAATATCTTTTGCACTAATGGCAACAACAGAATTCATCATCTGGATGTATATGGCAGCTGTATTTTATTTAATCACAGAATCTAACAGTGCAGAAGACAGCCCATCGTGTCTGTACCAACCACAATCCCATCCAGGCCCTATCCCCATAACCCTATGCATTTACCCTAGCTAGTCCCCCTGACAACAAGGGGCAATTTTAGCATGGCCAATCTACCTAACCTGCACATCTTTGGACTGTGGGAGGAAACCCATGCAGACACAGGAAGAATGTGAAAACTCCACACAGACAATGACCCAAGTTAAGAATTGAACCCTGGTCCTGGTGCTGTGAGGCAGCAGTGCTAACCATTGTGCTACCCCAAATCAGAATGGGCATTTAAGCTGAGAACTGCAGTTAATAGTTTGTCTTACAAACGTTGACAAGAAAAATGGTATTTATTTTCCAGGAACTGTCTGTGCTTAACAAAATATTTAGTTAAATATTTATAACTTGCCTTTTAATTCCCTGCAGACTGCATCACCTTTTTAATGCTGCATTTCTAATTACTGAAAAATAGGCCACTCTTTGAAAGTGAGTAGGGGTAATGGATATTAACTATAGTTGGAAAAGATAGAAAGTGGTATCAGTACTGGGGTCACTGATATTCTTAATTTACAGCAATGACTTGGGAGGCAACATAGTATCAAAATTTGATGATGATACCAAACTAAGTATAGTTAACACTGAGGAACAATACAAGAATGTATTAAAAACTTTACAGACTGGGCAGTTAAGTTCAATGATTTTTAACATAGGTAATCTGTAAGACAATGCATTTTGGTAGCAGAAAAGCAGAATCCGCACCTTTGAAAATAAGCATTTGATTGGGATATCTAAGGACCCAGATAAGTAAGTCACTTAAAGCAGAACTGCAGGATAGCAAAGTAATTTAAAATGCTTACAAAGAAGTAGGGTTTATTTCTAGAGGTGCACAATGCAAAATAATCAAGCACATGCCTAAATTGTCCAAGTTGCATTTAGGTTTACATCTCCATACCATAAGGACATGGAGAAACTGGAAAAACACAAAATGATTTCCAAGGGAATTACTAGAACTGAGAAATTATAACTATCGGGAAAAATTGAGCAGGTTGGGCTTTCTCTATAGAAAAAAGACCTAGAAGTGACTTGATAGAAGTCTTTAAAATTATGAATGGTTCAGAGAGGATAGACATGGAGAAAATGTTCCATTTCATGCAAGAATCCTTAAGGCCCAATACATACAAGACAGTGACTAATAAAACCAGAAGAGAAATAAGGAGAACTATTTTTACTTAGAGCTTTTAACATAGAACTTGCTACCACAGGAACGGGATAGCTTAGATGCATTCAGAAGGAAAATGGACAAACATAAGAGAGATAAGGGAATAGAAAGATATGCTGAAAGGCTGAGATTAGATAGGTAGTATGGAGGAAAACTGGAATTTAACAGCAGCAGGCAAACTGTTTCTAGGCGGTTCATTTTATTTAAACTCACTGTTGCAGTTATTTCTTTACTATGTTCATATTTAGATTCTTACTGTATGGATTGCCTGCAGGGAATCATACCAAACACAATGAATATTTGCTCCAGAATGCAGCTTTCATACACATTATGACAAGCAGGTACTTGAAATAAGTTGAAGTTTTCTCATCAGCTGTCAGTGATGGGTCTGGCAGTGATAACAAAATTCTATTCCCATATAAATGAAAGCACTGTGTAGGGTACATGTATCAACTCATTCTCAGTGACACTGTTCATGATAAAAAAAATACATTGTAAGGGTGAGGCTGTAATCCCAACGGTGAAACTGTTCAATTAACACAACAAAATCTAAACATTATCAAAACAAAGTCATTAAGTCATTCGGAACTTGTTATTTATAAGAGAACTTGGTAAATTGGATTGCCTTGAGCTTCAGGCTCCAGTCACTGTATTTGCTACTTACATATAGGCTCATTCCTGACTGCATTAATCATGGTAAAACAAATGATGCATTGTTTTGTAAGGACTTTACATAATATCAACGTACAACCAAAACTTATATTTATGTATTTATTAGTCACAAGTAAGGCTTACATTAACACTGCAATGAAGTTACTGTGAAATTTCCCTGGTCGCCATAGTCTGGCGCCTGTTCGGGTCCCTAACAGCACGTCTTTCAGAATGTGGGAGGAAACAGGAGCACCCAGAGGAAACCCACGCAGACACAGGGAGAACATACAGACAATGACCCAATTCGGAAACTGAACCTGGGTCCTTGCGCTGTGAGGCGCTGTGCTAACCACTGTGCCACCATGCCACCCTATTGTGCTTTTAATGTAATATTTCACAGGACTATTACAAAGCAAGTTTTAAGATAAACCCCACATTAGGCCAAACATTTGGTCAAAGAGGCAGATTTAGGGAGCACACGAAAGGAAGACGACAAGCTAGGTAACGAAGATTAGATGGAAAATTCCAGCGCTTAGGACCTCAGCAACTGAAGACGCAGTCAGAATAAGGAGGAAAATGTTAAAATTGAGGCACTGATTGACAGTGGCAGTTTAGGTCAGTGAGCACAGAGAGGTGGAACTTTGTACAAGTATAGACACAGGTAACAGAATTATTCAAGTTTCAGAATCTAGGGGGATGACCAGGAGTGTGCTGGAATGCTGAAGATGAGAAGTACAAAAGCAAGATTGAAGATTTCAATAGCACATGAGCTGAGACAGAGTGGAATTGGACAATGTTATGAAGGTCAAAACAGTCTTAATAATGGTGCAGATACGTAGTCAGAAGTTTATCTTGGGGTCAAATATGGCACCAAGGTTGAGAACAACCTGGTTCAGCCTCAGTCAGTTGCTGGAGAGGGACGGAGTTGGGAGCTAAAGAACAGATTTTATACAGGGAATGAATGATGCTGGACAAAATTTTCTGAAAAATTACAGCGTAATTTCTGGTGCAAAAGTCAGTGTGACCCCACTTATTGCAATGAATGATTGCCCATGTGAAACATGCTGAGTCCCCAGGCATTGACTTACCTGACCTAGGACTCAGCTATGCATTGTTAACAAGGGGAACTGCATTTAAATGGTCTCTCAGCATTGTGTCAAACCAGAAGGATGGCAGCATGGAGCCCTGCTTCTTGATTCTTGGTAGGCAACTTAAGTAGGCTTCTGGATGTGGAGGAGAGGAGGTGAGGCACTCTTTATCCTTGTGTTGGAAGCAAAAGTAATGTGACCAATCCCACCTGGGAGGTGGTGGCAGCCAGAGTCAGTGCCAGCAGCATGACCACGAAGATTGGCATCCAGTGCAAGAAAATTAATGACCTCTGAAAGGGTGAGTCCCCACCTGTCTCCTTCTGGTATCAGTCCAGTCTGTCACCACGAATGTCATCACTAATCCACTCCCTGCCACCCAAAACCCTACCACCCAGCGTCTCCCTCAGAAACACTCAGCACTCCTTATCATAACCCCCTTCCTGCCGGGGCATGGTGCCCATATATGCCACTTGCTGTAGACCCATAACCTGCCAAGTGACCGACTCACAATGTCATCTGTGTTCCCATAGAAGCTAGCCCATAATAAAGGGAAAAGAGAAGATAGGTGAGGCTCAGAGACACACATCTCTTAGCAGACAGCCTTCTGGGTCACTATCTGTGAGCACTACATAGCTGCTGATGCGAATTAGGTGGAAACAGAAATGTCCCACAGATCTGACAGTTGGAGGTCTGCTGGATGTCAGGAAACAACTGGCCCAAACAGATTCTAAGCCTCTGAAGAAATTTCACCCTGAACTGCTGGAGATGAAAAGGCAGATCCCAGGAAAAAATAGGAGGAACTGTCAGTCACGTTTCTGCAATTGCAAGGTCGTTGGAAAAAAAGCAAAGCCTTCTGTCACAGAAGATATTGTCAGCACTGTGTGGCACTCAGGCCAACACTGCAACTGTGGTGACCTGGAAATCCTGGGCAGAACATCCAAGCCATCTATGGAGGACACTGCATAGAGCAGTGTCTGAGGGGAAGATGGCTGAGGGCCTCGAGAGCATGGCGCAATTACAGAGCAGATGGTCCAGACACACAGGACGTTGTTGAGGTCTTCATCACCAAGATGCAGGCAATGGCTATTACCAGGCCTCTCAGCAGCAAGTAATGCAGAGGTATCTGGAGCTGCCCCTCCTAGGGCCCATGAACACCCTGAAAGAACAGCAAATGCTGGAGGCCATCCTGGGACCTCCAATCTGCAGCCCTTCTGAATCCCCCTGCCTGACACCTGTGCAACTCAGGGGCAGCAGACAAAGCAAGAGACACTGCAACACCAATAGTCAGTGGGATCCCTCCAGGTCCATGCCCTCCGGAAGATGTCTGTCAAGAACATCTCAGGCTATAGGGTGCAGAAGACAGCAGGCCACTTCCACTTCTGATATGCACCCTGGGGTTACTCCTTAACATAGTGGTAGGCTTCGTAAGAAGATTTAGGAGCACACAATGAGCATAGGTGAAGTCAGATACTGCTAGTACAATTCACCATAGTAAAGAATTTCATACCTCAAAGCCGCAACACAGCTTTGTTCCCTGTCCCACTGGGAGGAGTTACCTCAGGTCGTGTAAGGAGTTTCAGAATTTTGGCTGAGAATGTGGAGGGGTTCCTCTATCATGTCTGAGGTGCTGTCTTTTGTGATGTCTGCACTCTGTGATCTTTGTTGCAGAGAGTGGCCACTCCTCGGAATGCTGTAGTCTCACAGCAAGTACTGTAGTCTTTGTACTACAGGAGTTATCTGCAGCCCGTCAAAGCAATCCAAACAGTGAGGCCCCATGAGACCCACAGTGACAGACATTCTAGAATGATTGGTTTTTCACTTCGGCCTTGCTTCTTTTCCATAGCGTAATGTGGATTCTGATAGTGTTTTGCAATGACACAGAGAAGCAGCATGCTACATATGGATGAGACGTTGAGGATAAGTTTAAAATGGAGTTAAGGATAAATCCTTGGGGACACAGAGGTAACGGTGCAGGAATGGGGAGTTAAGCCAATGAAGGTGATATTCCACTAATGATTAGATAGGTAAGAATGGAACCAAACATGTGCAATCCCAACCAGCTGGATAACAATGGAGAGGTATTGGAGAAGACTGGTCTGATCAATCATTTCTTTTATTATTATTCATTCCTGGGATATGGGTGTCGCTGGCTACCCAACATTTATTGCCCATCCCTAGTTGCCCAGATAGCAATTAAGAATTGCTGTGGCTTTGCAGTCACATGTAGGCCAGACCAGGTAAGGACAGCAGATTTCCTTTCCTAAAGAACAGTAATAAATTAGATGGGTTTTTCCATAATCAACAGTGCTTTCATGCTCATCAGTAGATTCTTAATTCCAAATATTTTTTTAAAATTCAAGTTCCACCATCTGCCTTGGGGATTCGAATCTGGGTCCCCAGAAAATTAGCGGGGTTTCTGGACTAATAGTTTTGCGATAATACCATTAGGCCATCACCTCCCATTCAAAAGCTTCAGACAAGGTTTGAAGGACAAGAAAGGATGGTGCATCTTTGCCACAGTCACACGAGATGTCATTTGTAATACATACCTAATGAAATATGATACTGGAATATAATATCAGCATTTAATAGAGGTTTAGGTCTTTCAGAATACAACTGTTATGTGGTCAGAAACTTCAGGAATTGGAATGAATGCACTGAATTAAACCACAGAGCATATTAAGATTATTTTGATTGCAAAGTGTGATACCTTAATTCAGACGTACAAGACATTATCATCACCTGAGTCCAATGGAGTGAGCTTTACATTTCAATTCCATTTCATTTCAAATCATTTTGAAAACACATCCCAGCATATTTTCTATGATTAATTATTAATTTCAAATTGCCAATACTTTTTTTTATATACAATAATTATTTTTAAATTATAACTATAAATTAAAACAGTCTGAAGTAACAAGATTTCCATATGCAGATGGATTTAAAATGGGCTAGCAGGTAAGGAAGGTGAGAAAGCAGCAGGAGAAAGTAAGCCACCAAAATAACTTGTAGCTAAATACCAAAATAATTGCTTCGTGATTTGGTTCACCCATTCATTGCTCTGAAAACTTATAGCAAATTCCTCTGAATCAATAGGCATTACTCATCCTTTAGCACCATGTTATCCTGTGTTGAAGAACATGCAAACCATTCAGAAGCTTTTATATTAATGGTACATTGTCAATGCAAGATCAAATGCTGCATTTGCCTTTTTGGAAGATTTTTAAATTCTACTTCTCTGTGAGATGCTTTCCCAGTGACCTGAGCAGGATTGGTAGAACGTGTTCTTCATTAAGCTGCCCTTGGCTGGTGACCTCTGGGTCAGCCTGTGAGATAGACTGCAGTCTGGCACCATAGCATCATGTGGGTGCTACTTGAGAGGATTGCAAAGGATCAGATGTTCTGATATCCTGTGAGACAATATTCCATACCTTGGTACTGGGGCTCCACTGTTCTGTAGGAGCTAGTTTGTCCAATGTCCAACTACCCCTCCAAGGTCAAGCCCAGAATATGCAAGGCAGCTTTTTAAACTTCCATTGAAGCTACAAAGATACTCATACTTGCTGTGAGACTACAGCATTCCAAGGAGTGGCCACTCTCTGCAACAAAGATCGCAGAATGCAGACATCACAAAAGACAGCACTTCAGAGATGACAGAGGAACTCCTCCACATTCTCAGCCAAAGTTCTGAAACTCCTTACACAACCTGGTATAACTATTTTTGGAGAGATAAGCAACTTCTTTTCCATGGCTGGGTCCTGAACAGCTCAAACTGCTCCATTTAGACAAGTTGGAAGAAGCCCTTTTATATTCCAGCCAACAGCTTCCTGGACTATCCTTATTAACCTGTTGCTGCACATCCAACACCTGCAAGCCCCACGTTGTAAACCACCTAACTACAAAGAATGTTATTATCTGTGCCAGTGTTTGAGAGTGATGAAGTGCTTGGTATTGCATTTTCAGAATTGTCTTCCTCCAAGATGCTACTCTTGCTAAGTGGACCTAGAAAAAAGGGAAAAAAGGACAAGAGTGAGGATGACACTGAACGTTTGCAGGTGACAATCTTCAGAATGTAACTGGAATTTGTGAACTTGTCCTGAGATGAATGAAGAATCACAATCCAGGCAGCTGGTAACTGCCAACCTTGCCTTTCCCGATATTCCTGATTTTACCTGGGCCGGTGATCTCCAGTTTCTTTCTGCTCCACTTGAAATGTTAGCACTCTGCGCCTGGTCTTGGTCCTCTCCCTAGCATCACGTGCCATCTTGTTCTGCAGAAAGAGCAGGTGCAAGTAATGTGAAAAACCCAAGAGGAGTTTTAGGTGTAACTTGTGGCTGTGATGCTTGTGCCATGAGCTGGAGAAGCAGCAAAACGGAATGAGGTGGTGAAGAATGGAAGATCAAGTCGGTGGACTAGTGAAATGAATAAAGAATTCTGGGTAGAATTGCTCATCATACATTGTTGTAGAAAGCAGAGAGAGAGAGAGAGAGAGGTGTGTTTGGAATGCTGAGGAATGGGTTATGTTGAATGTTGCTGAGAGGACTATACTCACCTTTACTGCTCATGTGGACTCAGAATCTCTTCCTACATTGAAACCAGGTCCTGGAGGGGTGGGGGGCGGTGATGCTGCTGGTAATGACCTTATCAGCCTCCTCTATCCAAGTCTGCTAAGACACGGTCCTGGAAATAGCTTTGTGCGAATTGTGAAGTAGTACTTCCCTCCATACATTTTTCACCATGAAAACCTCTAGTGGCATTTGAAAAACTTGTTGGCAGCACTCATTACTGAGAAGTCAAGTCTCTCTCTACACCACTGTAAAGAAATCTTGCATTAAAAATGTTTTTTTTCATGAAGAAATGCTTTCCATTTTAGGCAGGGATTTTTCAGCTCTGCCAAGGCAGGACTTGCCCTGGGAGATGACACTTGGTAGGACCAGATGATCCCAAGAGCGGGCGATGCCTGAAAATCCCACTCTAAGTCTTGCAGGATTTTCAAAAATTGTGCTGGAAAATGGGCGCACTGTTTGTTTCTTGAAAAGAGTGGTATAAACATCCCTTCAAACATACTACAATATAGCCCAAAGTTAAAACCACTTGGATCTTACACTGGAAATGGAGACTTTTATTCAAGTTTTTATGAAAGTATTTTGAGCAAAATGATTGGTTCTGTTTCGGTTCTTTCATATGAATAGTCTTTCTGCATTATTCATCAGTGACTGTTTGATTTTTAATATGTTTCAAGTTGAAGTTGGAAGATTATCTACCTGAAACATTAACCCAGTCTTTTGCACCACAGATTCTGCAGAGTCTGCTGAATACTGTCAGCGTTCCCTGACTATGTTTTTATTTCAGATTTCCAGCATCTGTAGCATTTTGCTTTTGTATCATTTAAAGTTTACTTATTAATCACAGTCGACTTACGTTAACAGTGCAATTAAGTTACTGTGAAAATCCTTTAGTTGCCACACTCTGGTGCCTGTTTGGGTACACTGAATGAAAATTTAGCATGACCAATGCATCTAACCAGCCAGTCTTTGGACTATGGAAGGAAACTGGAGCACCCAAAGGAAACCCACGCAGAAACAGGGAGAAAGTCCAAACTCTACAGACAGTGACCCAAGTCAGGAATCACACCTGGGTTGATGGCACTATGAGACAGCAATGCTAACCAATGTACCGCCCTACTTCAGCCAATTAAAATGTGTGATGCCAGAAAGTGACACCTGCCAGATGTATATAAAGATTCAGTTCATTTTGTAGCAATTTTCATTTTGAAACTAGATTTGTCCCTTATCACCACTAACTATCCCTATGATTCCCCCTGACTACTTACATAGAATTCATGTAACAGAAGGGGTGTTTGTTCAACACTAAAATACTGAAGTTTATTATGTAGTCAAAGGATGAAATTTCAGGATTTCAGAAGAATAGAGGCAGATGGTTCTTGTACCTAATGCACCCATAAAATCAACAGGATAGTAGTTAACCCAGATAAAATAGAATTCATTTGGAATAAAACTATTCATCCTGACACATACACTTTATTTTCATGAACTGTCCCTTTCTGATGTGTGATGTATGGTGAAACGTTGTCAATAATGGAAGACACAAAAAATTGAATGACAAAGCTCACCAGCAAAGAGTCAACAGGAGACATTCAGGATTTAAATTGATTTCTATATAAATATGCACTAAATTCATTTTTTGATGGGCCATTTATTATCATCCAGATCTGGAAGTCCTTCCTCTTCTATTTATTTTCCTCTTTGACACACTTTTCATTGCATATTTTATCTTTGAACATTATTTGCTCATTAAAAAAAAAATCTGCTTTAGATCACATCAAGGATTGTTACTGATCTTTTTCTTAGCCTTGATCGCACTCTGTGAAGAATTACCAAAATGCACATAGGGGAGTCTTGGATTGAATTAGCCACTATTGTCCCTGTCTTATATCAGGTCCTTTAAATTCCGGCTACTTGGAGCAAAGCAGTGTTAAAAATGTACTGCCAGAATTGCAAAGAAGTCAAGTCTATTTTTCTTAAAATAGTGCATGATTTTCAAAGGTGACTGCAAAGTTCATCTTATTTCTAAGTAACTACACTTTTTGCTTCAAGTAGCAGTGCAACATCTGCTTTTCATTCTCCCATGAATTATATATCAAAAGCTCCGATAATTGGGTACACTGGGACTCAAAATAAAGTATATTCATATTCATAAGAAAATCTAGAGTAATATTTAATAGAAAAAACATATATCACTCCAAATTATAGACCTGATATGGCATTTGTGTTCTTTTAGAATTTGCCTGTTAGAATTCTTAAAACATTCTTACACCAGGTACGTGAGTTTAAAGGAAAAGTCTATGTTTTCTAAAGCAAGTCAGAAATTATATACATCTTTACCAATTTTATTTCACATTGTTAAAATTTAAAAATGCAAAGATATCAAAATTTAAGCAAAGGTTCAGTAGAAACCACCCCCGGAAGCTGGTATTTGCAACATCGCAATGAGAAGGTATTCTAAAAGCAAACAAGAAAAGGTTTCCTGAGATTCCCATTCCACTCCACCAGTGATAAATGAATGACTTTGACGAGATCTACTAAGCTGAAGTCTTTGTCATGTTTAAAAGAATGCCCTTCACCGATGACTATGCAGGATAAACTGCGCACAGACACTTTGGTCTCCCTCTGTCACATGTTACTAGGACAGGAAGCTAGCAGCTATGGTCTCTTTCCCAATGGATGTCCACTCGTGAATTTTGTGCAGTGGTTATTCAGGGAATATCAAACACCTTTCCAGAAATAAAAACCCAGTATCACTATCTGCCCAGAACAGGTTAATAACCACACCACAGTGAACCAGGGACTCAGTTACCACAGAAACAAGAATTTCAGCTCAAATTGAAGGCATGCATTTTATTTAGTTTACCTTTGCCTGATAACATACAGTGTTGTCATCATAATATTACAAGATAGAGCTGCAAACTGGAATAATCATATCACAATATGGCAGCCTGTTCTATGTTAATCTGCACTGATAAAGAACACCATTACTTAAATGATTAAATATTGCATAATGAAACACTGGAGGGTCATCACTTAGGGTTTAAACGGTAAATTTAATTATTTCTGAAAACACAGATTTTTCCTTTAAATTAGATATTCTCATATGTGGCTAATTTAAGTATGGTGCAAGCTTGATGGTGAGAAAGTTCATGTAAAGAGACTACTTCTTCACAGAACCATTCACTCCCCACATGTTTTTTTTTAAACAGCGACTGGATAATGGGGATATCATATCTGCTCGCCAGACTGCTTTCCATTAAGAGGTTCGTATTGTAACATTGTTTTCACAAAAATGCCTTATCAGGTTTATTATTTTCAACCTACTTTAATTTGGACATTACACGTACAACTTCTAAATCCCAAAATGCCAACATTTTGGCAATAAACCACCTGAGTACAAAAAAAGACGTCACAAAAGAATGCAACGTTGTAAAAATTGAAAGATTTCTTGGCCAAAAACATACCTGCCAGCATTTCAA
This sequence comes from Sphyrna mokarran, assembly GCA_024679065.1. Classification (NCBI taxonomy): domain Eukaryota; kingdom Metazoa; phylum Chordata; class Chondrichthyes; order Carcharhiniformes; family Carcharhinidae; genus Sphyrna; species Sphyrna mokarran. Next base: position 5,029,927 of record JAGIQG010000035.1, on the reverse strand, counting down.
ATTTACAGAGAATTTCATGAGTAGGTCAGAACAAAAACCGGACATATGAGTTGAAGAGAAGTGTACAAATGGAGGAGGACTCAAAAAAGTATTTATTCCTACCACACTAGGACCAAATTACAGACTCTGTATCGATCACTTTATGTGATGGTATTTCTGACATATTGAACTTGCTGTCTGGGTCTCAGGAGATGAGGTGTAGATGATATAAATCTGGCTGATACCCGTAGTAACTGACCAACATGCAGCTGTTGTAGCTCTTCTGATGTCGCAAAAAAGGCTTGACCCAGTAAACACATGCAGTCGTATTTAAGCATGAGTGGATAGGAAAATCACTGGCCCATCAATGGCACTGGAAAAATTGGCAGGTATGCAGAAATATATGACAGTTAATAAAGACCAGGACATTCACAGCAATCCAGAATTGGCAAAACATGTTCATGTTTTTACCTTCACTGCAAGTGTAAGCCCTTGTAATCTAAATCATGAATATATTTACATACAGAGGAGAAGAAACAGCTTTATTATGACAGTTTAATTGCTGTAAAATATTTTTTAAATGTTAAAAATTTAGCTAGAAGAGGTAGCCGCCAATCTCCGAGGAAGACTGGCACTGTTCATTCACAAGGTTACACTTCATTCAGACTTCAAACTCAAAAATCAGCACACTATACTATAATCACACCAGCTTTGTGTTTGGGAAACAAATTCATTGGTAAAAAAAAATTACGAAAGTGTTTGGATCCTCTCTCTACCTTGGGCTACAGAGAAAGTCATAACTGCAGTGTGAAAAAAGCAGCCAGCAACCATTAATTTAATATTGTACAATATCTCATAATATCTTATCCCGGAATCCCTGGCAGGTAGACCAAACATATGTACTGATATAAAAGCACAATTTACATATTAAGCTTTTCGCCTACATTTGTTGCTTTGCTTGTTTCTCCAAGCTGGCTTGAGGGAAATGTGTAGTGATATCTGTGGATGTGGACTGCAGGCGAATCCCAGGCTGAAGCTGGGAGAGTAGGCTGTACCTGTGACACTGTGATACCACATTTCTTTGCCAGTTCCTCTTTGGCTTCCTCACTAGGATAGGGATTACTCAGGTGGGAGTAGAAATACTCGTTCAGGACTTCCGTGGCCTGTTTGCTGAAATTACGTCGTTTTCGCCTTTAAAATGAAACAGAAAGAATGAAGAGTTTTTAAATGTCACTGATTTTAGTGGGTCTCGAACATTTAAACTTTGCCATCCACATTAGACCAGTTCTGCTCACCCCATCATACCTTACTCAGTCAGCTATTTTTTTCACTGCATACTGCAGAGTGAAAAAAGCAAAACTGGAAACAAAACAAGTATCTTATTCTTAGTTTTGATGTACACAAATTCAATCCCTTTTAGCAATTGAGTTAGAATTGATGGTATCATACACCACAGAAGGCCATTTGGCCCATCACCTCTTTGAAATATTCAACCTTTTTTTTCTCTGTAACATAGAAGGCTGAGGGGTAATCTTATAGAGGTCTATGCAATAATGAGTGGCATAGATCAGCGAGATAGTCAATATCTTTTCCCCAAGATACAGAAGTTTAAAACTAAAGGGCATAGGTTTAAGGTGAGAGGGGAGAGCTACAAAAGAGGGAATTTTTTTACACAGAGGGTGGTTAGCATCTGGAACAAGCTGCCAGAGGTAGTAATAGAGGCGGGTACAATTTTGTCTTATAAAAAGCGTTTAGACAGTTACATGGGTAAGACGAATATAAGGGATATGGGCCAAATGCAGGTAATTGGGACTAGCTTAGGGATTTTAAAAAAGGAGTGGCATGGACAAGTTGGGCCAAAGGGTCTATTTCCATGCTGTAAACCTTTACACTCTATAATAATACTGACTTTGCTGTTCTTAACCGTTTAGCTCTGCAATTTTCTCCCCTTCAATTATCTCTCCAATTCTATTTTGAAAGTTTCAATTGAATCTGTTTCTATCATCTTTGCTGGCAGTGCATCTCTAATCTTAACTCACAAGGTTAAAAAAAGGGCTGCTCTTCTCATCTTTGGTTCTTTAGCTAATTACCCTAAATCTACATCCTCCTGATATTGAGCCTTCTGCCTGGGAAATAGTTTCTTCTTAGTTATCCCAACAAAAACCCTTCACATGTTCACATTTTGCAGCAATAAAGACAGCAAAACTTTCGCAGCTTTGGGAGTTTGCACACATCCAGAATACTAGACAAATACACAAGTTCCTATTTGTGGTTCTACTTCTCCACATTCTGCACTGTTTAAGTTCTCTCAGCATACAATCCCTAAGCAATGAATTGATGTGAATTTTCATGTTTATGCTCAGTTCATTTGGAAATTTGTTAAATAAGATGTAACCGACTTTTAAACTGTCAGAAGCGCTACTAAACACCCTTCACTGGCACTAAGAATAATTATCAAGCACTATGAAGGTGATCAAGCACTATGAAGGAGCATTGGGCTCCTTTCAGGCTAGAATTGGAAATATTGGAGATATTTTGCAGTTTATCATCGCTCCGTGTATAAGGGAGGTCACTGACTCTCTGTTCATGCTATCTAGTGGTTGCAGCATGGTTGGGGAAAAGTTACAAAATTTTAACAGAAGAGACTGCAAATAGCCTGGATAGTGGCCTTGGACAACTCTGATTCTAGAATGTTTAGCTGCAGACTATGCTATCTAGGCATAGACAGAAACAGTAAGGTTACCTGACTGCTAGGCAACATCAAAGGCATTGATAGGCAGACTGGGAGGGTGAGAGGGTAACAAGGCTTGTGCTCCAAGGAACTACTGCCCCTCTCTAGGGAATTACCTCAACAATTCAAGTTATCTGTTATACTTTGAACTACTGTGACACACTGCACAACTCTTCCAACTTGCATAGTAGCAAATGGACTTTGTACAGCTTCATGCTGAGCTTCTACTGCAGCACTCAGACTTCACGTGGAAGCTGCTTGTGCTGCATGTGGTCGGGTGCACAATAGAACTGTTGACTAACCAGTAAGTGTTTGCAAGCTGTGACATGTGGGGATGAATTTATACAAGTTTGAAAGCATATCAGTTATGAGTCCTAACTGAGAGAAATGAGTGACAGTGGATATATGGATTGAGGAGGGTCTGACACAAATGTTGCAGCATTTATGAGATAACATCTAAAGATATTCACTGCCCCTCACCCCCATTCATACTCCCACTGCAGGTTTCCCAGCAGTCATGGCTGTGAACAACAAGAAACCCCGATGACAGCGGTGGGACCAAATGATGCAGCCAATGATGGGTCACCTTCGTGGTTGCAAAACACATTACCGAGGGAATCTTACATGCTGTGAAGAACATGTTGTAAGTTCTACCCAAAATCCTGTGCCAAATTGGTGCTGGAGTCTTCACGCTCTATGATATTAACTGCAGGCTATCTGACAGGTTTCCCAATACATCTTCTCAATGTTGCCCGTTCAAACTGCCCATCTGAGTCCTCTTCAGCAAAACCTGTGTTTAGTCTCGCTTTTTGGTATTCTGCATGTTCCTTAACTGGCTGTGAACAGCAGGCAGATCCTGCCCTGTATTCCAGCCTCTAAATTACACAGTGCCAGTATCTGAGCTAACAGGAGGGAGTGTGAAACTGAGTGACAGTGTGCCTTCATCATCACTTGCTGCTCATTCACTGCCTGGTCAGGTTGCTCTTCTTCAGTATCCAAATGGAGAAAGGAGAAGAATATGAACCTGAGGTGAGGAAGGAGGTGGTGATGAAGAAAGAGGTATTTGCTTACACTATCTGCGACTGGCGAATCAGAATAGATTGTGGATGAGGGCAAAGTGGGATGTGAGATGGTATATTAGATATAAAAATATCTTCATCTTTGATGGTTTAGAACATAGAACATAGAACATAGTTTCGACTTCTCTTCAGGCCCTTACAAGCAGACATGAGCATTCCCCTGCGGTTAACTCCTGCTGTCTCAGGTCATGTACCTCCTTAATCTGCTGCAATCTTTTTGGTTGACATGTTGCCATGGTTGACTAACCAGTAAGTGTTTGCAAGCTGTGACATGTGGGGATGAATTTATACAAGTTTGAAAGCATATCAGTTATGAGTCCTAACTGAGAGAAATGAGTGACAGTGGATATATGGATTGAGGAGGGTCTGACACAAATGTTGCAGCATTTATGAGATAACATCTAAAGATATTCACTGCCCCCCACCCCCATTCATACTCCCACTGCAGGTTTCCCAGCAGTCATGGCTGTGAACAACAAGAAACCCCGATGACAGCGGTGGGACCAAATGATGCAGCCAATGATGGGTCACCTTCGTGGCTGCAAAACACATTACCGAGGGAATCTCATTCATTCACTTTGATACTCAAAAAAGATCATTCAACTTCTTGTGGCATTCCAACTAACTTCACCAGGCTTGACACCTGTGGTATTAACCTCCATAACTCTCTGACATCTTTGCTTTCTGTGTGTATGTCTGGTAGGCTCCTGGACTATTTCTCTTCACCCCCACCAAGGTCTGCACTGCAGTATTCAGAAACCCTGGAGTCTGTTGTCTCTCATTTGTTGCCATTGTTCAATGTTTCACAGGTCAGATTCACTTCCTACACGACTACAGGAAAGTACTCTATTCAAAACGTATCGTCTTTTAAGAGGTGCAGTATAGGCTAGCTTTAAGTGATGCTAGCACCTAATCATATTGTTCCACTAACCAGATATCCAGCCGATCAGCAACATGGTTACTGCTGGATAGGAGAGGGCCCAGTGGACTATTAATCCAGAAACTCAGCTTATGTTCTGGGGACTCAGGTTTGAATCCTGCCATGGCAGATGATGGAATGTGAATTCAATAAAAAACACTGATGACCATGAAACCATTGCTGATTGTTGGAAAAAACCACTCTGGTTCATTAATGTCCTTTCGGGAAGGAAATCACCCATCCCCTACCCAGTCTGACCCACATGCAACTCCAGAGCCACAGCAATGAGGTTGACTCTCAACATCCTCTGAATAAGGGCATCCAGGGATGGGCAATAAATGCTGGCCAGCCAGCAACACCCATATCCCAATAATTAATAAATAAAAATACTGAAATCGAACAGCTGACAGCACAAACTGATGTGTTGCCAGCATTGGTCAATAGGTATGGGTTATCTGCACATTGTGAGCCCCACAGCTATCAAAATTTGTTTCCAACTTACTAAGTACAAGTCTCCCATCTAACAAATCATTAAAAGCTTATCTAATGCTAACACAACTTATTACAGTCCTACAGCAAATATTAGTCTCCCTCACCTCAGACATTCATCACACTTTGGGTGAGATTTTAATTTGCTCACAAGCCGTTCACCTGCATATTGATTCTAATTTTCAAAGTAATCCTTAGGACAAGATAGAAACACAAAAATGAAAAGTAACCTTTCAAGTTTAGCAAAGGAACAACATTTGCAACTAGCCACAGACGGGAAACTTTTGTTGTTGGAACTCTCAAGATTTCAAAGCTGTGATTTTGCTAATACCTTGTGTAGGAAAACAAATATTCACCAGTACTGTGCCAGATTGGAATTTGAACAGTTGCCATCTGAAAATTCAGCTGAATTACATCCACTGAACACCCACCACTGCCCCCCACCCCGTCATCCAGACTGTTGTACTGACTCTGCTGTTCTTAACCCTTAAGCTCTGCAATTTTCTCCCCTTCCAAGAATCTCTCCAATTCTCTTTTGAAAGTTACAATTGAATCTGCTTTTATCATCTTTGAGGGCAGTGAATTCCTGATCTTAACTCACAAGGTTAAAAAAAGGCTATTCTTCTAATCTTTGGTTCTTTAGCAAATTACCATCCACAAGGAGCCAAAGGGCTTCCACTTACTGACCACGATTAACCAATTGGTTATTAGTACATCACATCAGAAATTCAAACAAAGAGCTAGTTTGGGTCAGTCATCTCATTGACACCCTATTATCCCACATGGCTCCTATGTCAGATTTTTGGTAAGTCACCTTGGTCTCCTCAATGTGTGTACTAGCCTCTCAAAGACAGCCATATCTAAATAGGGCAGGAAAAACTGTGGAACCTTACATTTCCCATAGGATGGCATTCCAGTCGCCTGAGGTTCTTAAAGGGTCAGTAAGTTAGCAGGGGTGGCTGCTTCGGGGTGAGGTACCCACTGAAACACTGACTGATGGCAATGATGCATCACCCTTCAAGTAGTTCTGACGAGAAATACAATGCTGCTTACAGCTCCACATGCTCCCTTATAGAGCAGACCATAGGGCTTCTGAAGATGGGCTTCAGGTGCTTCGAACACTCAGGTGTCTCATACAATACACTCCCAGTGGGGCTTCCCTCATCATCCCAATGTATTGCACTCTTCACAATCTGGCAATGCAAAAAGGGAATCCCTTGCAGAGGGATGGACTTCAGGAGGATGAGAGCTCATTGGAGGATGAAGGTCTGGAGACCCAGAAACCTCAATAGGTTGCTGAGTGTCAGTATGAGTGCAATGATGCCATGGAGGAAGATGTGGAAAACATCTTAACCATGATACTTTAATTGCTGACAGGTTCCAGAAAGAGTAACGCTAGGTAAGGACTTATGACCATATCTCTCCTAGTCCTCAATGCCTTTCTCTTTCATCTCAGTGAATAACCATGCACAGCAAGAACACGTCCTGCATTCACATGCATCACTAAACCATTCTCTGCTTTGGAATACGGTCACTCTGGGAACTGAGTCCAATGAAGAACAAGAGTGGTGCATGAGAAGACTTGAAGCTTTCGTCACCAAATAATGATGCAAATATTGTTGCAACTGAGATGAAACATGCTGAGGAATCTACTCCTCCCGTGCATTTCCTCCAGGTGCTCCAGTTTCCTCCCACAAACTGAAAGATGTGATTAGGTGCATTGACCTAAACAGGCACCAGAGTGTGGCGATTAAGGATTTTTCACAGAAACTTCACTGCAGTGTTAATGTAAGCTTTATTTGTGACAAATAATAAATAAAATAGAAAAATGTTTTGTGTTCTGCCACCACTACGAAGGTGACACAAAAGATACAAAAGTCTGAAGATACGTCTCAACCAATTCAAGAACATTTTTTCCCTGCTGCCTAAATGGACTTTTGAATGGACCTACCTCGCATTAGGTGCATGTTTCTCTACACTATAGGTATGATTGTAACATCACATTCTGCACTTTCTCCTTTCCTTCTCTTTGAACAGTATGCTTTGTCTGTATAGCATGCAATGAACAATACTTTTCACTGCATACTAATACATATGACAACAATAAATCAAATTAGATTAAAATATTGCCAGAATATCAATGCCAATGAGTTACCCTCGCTCAGTGGTGTTCCTTGAGGAAGGCGGTTTAGAAAAGCATATTTCACACACACTTCAAATAAAGATATAAACAATCCATTAAAAGCAAAATACTATGGATGCTGGAAATCTAAAATACAAACAGAAAGTGCTATAAAACCAATAGATCTAGCATCACCTGCAAAGAGAGAAGCAGAGTTAACATTTCTAGTCCATGTAACTCTTCTACAGCACTGAAAAAGGATAGAAATGTAATTTTTGTCACTCTCTCCTTAGCTCAAACTTATGAGCTTCTATGCTGTCCCATCATCCCCCAGAATATTCAATATATTTCTCTCCATCTTCAGTTCTGTATAGAAGTCATATAGGCTCAAAATGTTAACTCTGTTTTTCTCTCTCTCTCTCTCTCCTCAGAGTCCCTTACCTGCTGAGTTCATTCAGCATTTTATATTTTTAATTAAAGATTTAACCATACCTCCTGACATCATACAAGATTACGGAGACTGGTTCAACTGAGGTTGAGGTCCCGTGAATGTTAATCTCACAGTTGGACACTCCACTGAGTGGGAGGATGGCTAAACCTCAAATAAGAGAATTTCAGTTGGAATTTACAGCACCTTCAGTTGAACAAAACATTCACACAATCATCAAATGCATCACAAAATTGGTTTTCCTTTACAGTGATGGCATACCAGTAACACTGAACTTTCCTAACCCGACCACCAAGCCTAGGTGCAGCCCGGCTTCTGCTGCCTCCACTAAATACTGATAACTGTGGTGACCTTGGCAGACATCCTCTGTCTGGCCTCAGCCTAATCAAGGTCTCCAGCTCAGGGGCACAGAGCAATGGCCTGAGTATCTGGAGAGGATGGGCCTCAGCCTAATCAAGGTCTCCAGCTCAGGGGTATAGAGCAATGGCCTGAGTATCTGGAGAGAATGGGGGCATAGGCAAAGGGGACTGGGACCAATTGCAAAACATTGGAGTGTCCCTATGGGAGCCTGAAGTCTCCTGCAGGAGATGGTGCATCTGGAGGGTGATTAAGGAGCCTTGTCCCCATGTGGCCACCACCTTGATGGTGCCCACCAGGCAGTGAGTCCATGAAGTCCAGGGCTGAGCACAGATCTAGCAAGGTCTCCATGGTGATTGTCTATCTTTCCAATGGTGACCTCAACACACTCACATATTGGAACCCTGACATCAGACAAAACGCAGATGGACTCCTCCATCATTTGCTCTAATTTGCTGAGTCTATGATGTTCATAGAATCCCACAGTGCCTAACAGCCCTTTCAGACAATCAAGTCAGCATCAATGCATGAAAGGGCCTGACCTGATCACCTAATCCCATTTGTCAGCATTCGGCCCATAGCCTTGAATGTTATGGTGTGCCAAGTACTCATCCAGGTACTTCTTAAAGGATGTGAGACATGCTCCCCCCACTATCCTCCCAGGCATTCTGGACCATCATCACCCTCTGGGAAAGATGCTTTTCCTCAAATCTTCCCCAAACCTCCCACCCCTCACTTTTAACTGACCCTTCAACAGCTGCTCCCTGTCCATGACCCTCTTAATTTTGTAAACCTCGATCAGGTTGCCCCTCAGTCTTCTCTGCTTCAACGAAAACAACCTGAGTCTATCCAACCCAGGCAGCATCATGGTGAATCTCCTTTCCATCCCCTCCAGTGCATTCATATCCTGAGATTCCTTAAGAATGTTTGAATGTTGGTGGATTTATGTTGCTGGAGTGGTTGAGATCACTTACCCTCTTCCTGTTCAAAATGGTGCTTCAGGTGCTGTTATCACTCATGTTGACCTGCTCTGCAACAGCCTCCCAGTCACAGAAGTGAGGTTGCTATCTTCTTGAAGCCATCCAGAGATATAGGACATACTTGTGCACCTGCTGTCCTCTGAGAGCCTGGAAGGTGAACAGGAATGCTGCCTTCTTCTTGAAGCCTTTGATCTTCTTCTTTTGGCTGGAAGATATCTCTGCATGTGCCCTGAAGACAGGTAGGCTGGAGAGTTTGTTTAAATATGGTAGCCACAGCTTCCATCCCGCCAGCTGAGAACAGGTGACAAATCAGCTCCCAACCCACCAGGTGTTTGGCCCGATATAGACCTATGCATAACTAATGAGTTTCCAAGCAGTGCAAGTTTCAGCCATTCCAGCTAGTGGAGTGGACAGATAGGGTGAAGAGAAATATCTGCTTAATGATCAGCTTAATATATGATAGTCCCATCAAAAGTCTGATGGCATCAGGAAAGAAGCTGAGCTTGAGTCGACTGGCAGGTGTTCTCAGACTTTTATATCTTTTTCCTGATGAAAGAAGATGGAAGAGAGAATGTATGGCCATGCTCACCCTGAAACCAGAATTCTGCCTAAGGCCAATGGACTTTTCCATGGCCTGCCCCCTCAGTTGTCTGATTCTTGTGGTGGACAGAACAGGAAAATTCACCCCAGTATGTCCATGACATGTGAGGTGCTTAATTATGCTGCTGTTTCTTTATACAGTGGGAAGTGTAGATGGAGTCAATGGACAGGAGGCTGGTTTGCGTGACGGATTGGACTATATTCACAACTCTTTGTAGTTTCTTACAGGTCACAGCAGGATCCTTAGCCTCCCAAGAAAGCAGAGGCATTGGTGGGCTTTCTTTACTATAATGTCTGTGTGGAGGGACCAGAAAAGTTTGCTGGTGCCCTAGACATTGGAAATCTGAAGCTCTCAGCCACTTCCACTTCATCCCCATTGGTATAAACAAGGGCACTACACTTCTTTAAGTTGATGATTCTTTCCTTCGTTTTACTGACATTGAGGGAGAGATTATTTTCTCAGCACCATTTCCTCAAATTCTCTATCTCTTTCCTGTACTCTGTCACATCATTTTTGAAATCCGGCCCAACAGTGGAGTTATCAGCAAACTTGAAAATCGAGTTGGAATGGAATTTGGCTACACACACACTCTTAAGTGCATAAGGAGAATAATAAGGGGCTGAGGAGGGCCAAAGGGCCTGTTTCCTGTGCTGTACTTTGACGACAAAGACTTGTTGAGGATAACTGTGGAGCATGTGCTGTTGCCTATTCTTACTGATTGCAGTCTGTGAGTCAGGAAGTCTAAGATTGCAGCTTCAGAGGGAGGAGCCAAGCCCTAGGCCATGAAGTTTGGAGATGAGTTTTGTAGGATAATAGTGTTGAAGGCTGAGCTGCAATCAATAAATAATTGTCCTTGTTATCCAGATGTTCCAGGGTAAAGTTTGGGGCCAAACAGATGCAAGTAGATGGTATCTACTGTGGACTTGTTGTGGCAGTAGGCGAACTGGAGTAGACCCATAAAGTAGCAATTTGGGAAGTTGACTAACCTTAGTAATAATGATAGATGTCAGGGGCATTGGACAATAGTCATTAAGGCATTCTGCCTGGCTTTTCTTTGATATAGGGATCATCAATTCAGTTGAAAGACTCTCTTTGGTCTGTCTGAAAGTTGTTGACCCGACCACGTATTGCAGACTGGCACATTCCAAGGCCCAGGACTACAAGCTGGGGTTGCACTAAAGGTTGGGGTAGCCATCACAGAGAGACAATGGGGAAGGGCTCTGACTGAGACTTTCCTGATATACAGATGCCGGCGTTGGATTGGGGTGGTAAGAACTCAGTAAGAATTTAGCAACACCAATTTATAATCCAACCGATTTATTTGATAGTAAAAAAGCAAGCTTTCAACACTCTGTGTCTTCCTCAGGCAAATGCAGTGTTCTGGTCTGCAATAGCACACATCAGCACAGACAGTCAGAGATTGCTGATTAGAATGCGAATCCTTACATCTAACCTGCTATTCAAGTGTTAAAGTGGCTAACAATGTGTGTGAAGGGAATCCTGAGCATTGTTAGAGAATTGTGTATTTTCTCCAGACAGCACAGTAAGTGAGGTTTTTTGCTAACCCAGGCAAGTTACGGGGGTTACAGATAGTGTGTCATGAAGCCAAGATCCCTGTTAAGACCGTCCTCATGTGTGCGGAGCTTGGCTATCAGTCTCTGCTCAGCGACTCTGCGCTGTCGTGTATCACGAAAGCCCCCTTGAAGAACATTTACCCGCAGGTCGGAGGCCGAATGCCCATGACTGCTGAAGTGTTCGCCCACAGGAAGGGAACTGTTTTGCCTGGTGATTGTTGAGCGATGCTCATTCATCCGCTGTCGTAGTGTCTGCATGGTCTCCCCAATGTACCATGCTTCGGGACATCCTTTCCTGCAACGTATTAGGTAGACAACGTTGGCCGAGTTGCAAGTGTATGTACCGTGTACCTGGTGAATGGTATCCTCACGTTTGATGATGTCGTCCATGTCTATGATCCGGCATGTCTTGCAGAGGTTGCTGTGGCAGGGTTGTGTGGTATTGTGGTCACTGTTCTCCTGAAGGTTGGGTAGTTTGCTGCGAACAATGATCTGTTTGAGGTTGTGCGGTTGTCTGAAAGCAAGAAGTGGGGGGGTGGGGATGGCCCTAGCGAGATGTTCATCGTCATCAATGATATGTTGAAGACTCCGGAGAAGATGTCGTAGCTTCTCCGCTCCGGGGAAGTACTGGACAACAAAGGGTACTCTGTCCACCGTGTCCCGTGTTCGTCTTCTGAGGAGGTCAGTGCGGTTTATCGTTGTGGCACGTCGGAACTGTCGATCGATGAGTCGAGCGCCATATCCTGTTCTCACGAGGGCATCCTTCAGCGTCTGGAGGTGTCTGTCACGATCCTCCTCATCTGAGCAAATTCTGTGTATACGGAGGGCTTGTCCATAGGGAATGGCTTCTTTAACGTGTCTAGGGTGGAAGCTGGAGAAGTGGAGCATTGTGAGGTTGTCTGTCGGTTTGCGGTACAGTGAGGTGCTGAGGTGACCGTCCTTGATGGAGATGCGTGTGTCCAAGAATGCAACTGATTCTGGAGAATAGTCCATGGTGAGTCTGATGGTGGGATGGAACTTGTTGATATCATCATACAGTTGTTTCAATGATTGTTCACCATGAGTCCAAAGGAAAAAGATGTCATCAATGTATCTAGTATATAACCTTGGTTGGAGATCTTGTGTGGTGAAGAAGTCTTGTTCGAACCTGTGCATGAAGATGTTGGCATACTGAGGTGCGAATTTGGTCCCCATGGCTGTTCCGTGTGTCTGGATGAAAAGCTGATTGTTGAAGGTGAAGACATTGTGGTCCAAGATGAAGCGGATGAGTTGTAAAATTGCATCCGGAAACTGGCAGTTGTTGGCATTGAGTACTGAGGCAGTACTGAGGTTGCTGCAACTGCCTCAGTACTCAATGCCAACAACTGCCAGTTTCCGGATGCAATTTTACAACTCATCCGCTTCATCTTGGACCACAATGTCTTCACCTTCAACAATCAGCTTTTCATCCAGACACACGGAACAGCCATGGGGACCAAATTCGCACCTCAGTATGCCAACATCTTCATGCACAGGTTCGAACAAGACTTCTTCACCACACAAGATCTCCAACCAAGGTTATATACTAGATACATTGATGACATCTTTTTCCTTTGGACTCATGGTGAACAATCATTGAAACAACTGTATGATGATATCAACAAGTTCCATCCCACCATCAGACTCACCATGGACTATTCTCCAGAATCAGTTGCATTCTTGGACACACGCATCTCCATCAAGGACGGTCACCTCAGCACCTCACTGTACCGCAAACCGACAGACAACCTCACAATGCTCCACTTCTCCAGCTTCCACCCTAGACACGTTAAAGAAGCCATTCCCTATGGACAAGCCCTCCGTATACACAGAATTTGCTCAGATGAGGAGGATCGTGACAGACACCTCCAGATGCTGAAGGATGCCCTCGTGAGAACAGGATATGGCGCTCGACTCATCGATCGACAGTTCCGACGTGCCACAACGATAAACCGCACTGACCTCCTCAGAAGACGAACACGGGACACGGTGGACAGAGTACCCTTTGTTGTCCAGTACTTCCCCGGAGCGGAGAAGCTACGACATCTTCTCCGGAATCTTCAACATATCATTGATGACGATGAACATCTCGCTAGGGCCATCCCCACCCCCCCACTTCTTGCTTTCAGACAACCGCACAACCTCAAACAGATCATTGTTCGCAGCAAACTACCCAACCTTCAGGAGAACAGTGACCACAATACCACACAACCCTGCCACAGCAACCTCTGCAAGACATGCCGGATCATAGACATGGACGACATCATCAAACGTGAGGATACCATTCACCAGGTGCACGGTACATACACTTGCAACTCGGCCAACGTTGTCTACCTAATACGTTGCAAGAAAGGATGTCCCGAAGCATGGTATATTGGGGAGACCATGCAGACACTACGACAGCGGATGAATGAGCATCGCTCAACAATCACCAGGCAAAACAGTTCCCTTCCTGTGGGCGAACACTTCAGCAGTCATGGGCATTCGGCCTCCGACCTGCGGGTAAATGTTCTTCAAGGGGGCTTTCGTGATACACGACAGCGCAGAGTCGCTGAGCAGAGACTGATAGCCAAGCTCCGCACACATGAGGACGGTCTTAACAGGGATCTTGGCTTCATGACACACTATCTGTAACCCCCGTAACTTGCCTGGGTTAGCAAAAAACCTCACTTACTGTGCTGTCTGGAGAAAATACACAATTCTCCAACAATGCTCAGGATTCCCTTCACACACATTGTTTGCCACTTTAACACTTGAATAGCAGGTTAGATGTAAGGATTCGCATTCTAATCAGCAATCTCTGACTGTCTGTGCTGATGTGTGCTATTGCAGACCAGAACACTGCATTTGCCTGAGGAAGACACAGAGTGTTGAAAGCTTGCTTTTTTACTATCAAATAAATCGGTTGGATTATAAATTGGTGTTGCTAAATTCTTACTGAGACTTTCCTGCCATAATAAACTGAGGGGAGAGGAACTATATAGAACTCCCTTGGGCTATATGACTTATATTGAAAATACACAGAGAATATTACATATACCACAATTGTAGGAAAGACCTCAGAGTGCAACTTGATCTACGCAGACAACTATAATGACCATTTCGAAATGTCAGTTATATTTCTTTAACAGAGTGCAACGCGATATATGTCGAGAACTTGAACCTGCACTTTGTGTGACAGCCACTTTGAAATGTTTTGATTTGATTTATTATTGTCACACGTATTAACATAATATTTTGCTTTACGTTTCTTTGCACACTATACAGACAAAACTTACTGTTCATAGAGAAGGAAATGAGAGAGTGCAGAATTTAGGGTTACAATCATAGCTAAGGTGTAGAGAAATATCAACTTAATGCAAAGTCTGATGGCAGCAGGGAAGAAGCTGTTCTTGAGTTGGTTGGTTCATGTCCTCAGACTTTTGTATCTTTTTCCCAACGGAAGAGAGAATGTCAGAGTGCATGGGGTCGTTAATTATGCTGGCTGCTTTGCTGAGGCAGTGAGAATTGAAGGCTGGTTTGCATGAAGGATTGGGCTTCACTCATGATTTAAGAGTTTCAGAGTAAAGTTGCAAGGGTTTTGTTGGGAGTGGGTTGACAGAAAATGGGAGGCTACTTTATCTTTCACAGCAGAACAGTGAAAGTAGTGGGATAGAAGGAGAAATGTGGATGTTAATAGAGGTGAAAAAGCGGTCAGACACAGACCAAAATTTTCCTATTTTACCTGCTACAGGAATCTTAGGGGGTGAGGCAAAAAATTTGGCAGACCGTTCAGAGGTTTCCTGAGTTCGGGAGACTGGGAAGGAATTTCCAGGCTTTGGTCACTCATGGCTGGAGAATCCTGCCCAGAGTTTTAAACTTACATTCTTATTTGGAAAGAGGTGCCAAGGCAAGGGAAAGACTGAAGGTACAAGTATAAGAGTTGATGTAAAGGGAGGGATTGAGGCAAGACAGGAAGGAGGGTGATAACTTTGATGGAGTTGGAGATATGGGGAGATGCAACGGATGCAGAGAAGTTAATGTCCCTGGCCTTTTCTTTAAAGAAGCTGAGATCTCAAAATGGATGCTGAAAAGCCTTATGATACAGGGTTATGGGTTCAGAGACCCATGGTAGTGTTTCAGATGAAAGGCTGCTTCTGAACCTAAACTAATGTGTCCCAAGTAAGACTTGCAGGTGCTTAAAGAATGAGTTCAAATATGAACACATTAGAAAAATTATCTTAATCACCAAACCACCAATGGCACAGTATAATATAAGGTGTAGGAGTCTTAGCTGTGTTGTAGAACAGAAGGATCTTGGGGTCCGGGTCCATAGGATTCTTAAATCGGCCTCGCAGGTGGAGAAAGTGGTCAAGAAGGCGTATGGTGTACTGGCCTTCATTAATCGAGGAATAGAGTTTAGGAGTCAGGAGGTAACGATGCAGCTCTATAAGACTCTTGTCAGACCCCAGTTAGAGTATTGTGCGCAGTTCTGGTCGCCTCATTATAGGAAGGATGTAGAGGCTATTGAGAGAGTTCAGAGGAGATTTGGAATCAGAGGGTCTTCCACCAAAGTTAAAGTCACGTTACACTGCGCAATTGTGTGGTGGGTGCTAACTCAAGTGGAAAGGTCGATAACTATGGCTGGAAAAGTCATTTTTGAGTCTTGATTTTGTGTTTGATTTTTCTTTCCCCCCCCCCCCCCCCACCCCTTCCTCAAAGTTGTCTCAGTTGCCTCAAATGGGTTTGTGGTTCCTTTCTACAGTTCCTGGGTGTTCAGCGATATTAGTGCTCCCCCCCCACCCCTACCCCGCTCCCCCCCATGCCCCATACTTCCTCTCTCTCTCTCACACACACTCTTTCTTCCTCTGATTCTCTTTCAGCATCAATCAAGGATGCTGCCTGGATTGGGATGCACGCCTTATGAAGATAGGTTGAGGGAGCTGGGACTCTTCTCACTGGAGAGACGTAGGTTGAGAGGCGACCTGATAGAGGTTTATAAAATGTTGAGAGGGATAGATAGGGTGGGCTCTCAGAGACTATTCCCCCGAGCTGAAATGGTCACTACGAGAGGACACAGATTTAAGGTGCAGGGAAGCAAATACAAAGGAAACGTCAGGGGTAGGTTTTGCACTCAAAGGGTGGTGAGTGATTGGAACCGACTGCCATCGGAGGTTGTTGAGGCAAATTCACTGGGGTCTTTTAAGAGACTTCTGGATGAGTATATGGAAAAGAATAGAATAGGGGGTTATAGGTAGGTCTGTGGATTGGTAGATGTGATCGGCGCAACTCGTGGGCCAAAGGCCCTGTTTGTGCTGTATTGTTCTATGTTCTATGTATCACAATGGTTAGCACTGCTGCCTCACAGCGCCAGAGACCCTGATTCGATTCCTGGCTTTGGTCACCGTCTGTGTGGAGTCAGCATATTCTCCCCATGTCTGTGTGGATTTCCTCCAAATGCTCTGGTCTCCTCCCGCAGTCCAAAAGATGTGCTGGTTAGGTGCACTGGCCAAAGTAAATTCTCCGTCAATGTACCCAAACAGGTACATTGGCGACTAGAGATTTTCACAGTAACTTCATTGCAGTGCTAATGTAAGCCTATTTAGGACACTGGTAAGTAAACTTTAAACCTTGAAAAAAATATTAGCTTGGTTTGGAAAAAAAAAATCAAAAGATTCCATTTATATAGCACTTTTTATAGCTACCAGACATCCCAATGCACTTTACAGCCAATGAAATGGTTTTGAAGTGCAATCATTTTTGTAATGTAGGACATGCAGCAGCCAATTTGCACACAGCTAGCTCCCAAACACAGCAATATGATAATGACCAGATAATCTGATTGAAGAAGTAAATATAAACTAGAAAACTGGCAATAACTCCCCAAATTTCTTTATAATAGCACTATGGATCTGTTATGATCTCAGAAGACAGACAGAGATCAGAGATTCATCATTCAGCTGGGTTTACTGTCCCAGCTGAATGATGAATCAAGTCAACTCCTTCTCCAAGGAAAGAATGGATTAAAATGAACTGAAGTCAATGGAAGAGAGAATTGGATAAGATGAAAAACAGATATTATTTAAAATTATTAATGTCAAGTGGTACAAAACCAAGATAACAATATCAGATGAAGCAACTGGATAGGTACAGGAGGATTTAGTTAGTATTTACAGAGGGAAGGTGAAGTTAATACAGATAAATGCAAAGTCTTGCAAACTGGGGAAAAAAGAAGGCACATACCTAATTAATCACCAGGGGAAGATGCTGCAAGATGTGAGATTGATGAATTATATACTGATTACGTCTGGCCCCTGCAGAGCTGTAACCATCATGACAAAGGGTGGGATATTCCAGTCCTTCTCACCAGCAGGATCTCCGATTTCACCAAAGATAATTCCTGCAGTGGGCTGGGCGAACCAGTCAAACATTGCAGACATCAGTGGGATCAGAAGATCCTGCCAGTGACCAATGGTTTACTGCCTCTGCTGCTGGAAAACATGCCACCAAAAGTTGGAGTAGCTTCAGTTGAAAAATCCCATCCTATTTGGCATCTGGTATAGAAACTTTCCTCAGAGCCACCCCAACGTCTTCAACTGAGACAGGGAAATCTGTAGAGTAGGAAAAATCTTGCCTCCTCTAACTGGGGACCGTTTATTAGCAAATGAACATCATCACCTCACAGCTGGGAAACTTTCTGAATATAGTATTTGATACAAATAACATTCATACCATTTATAATAGGCTAAAATGGAAGATACCTGAAGATTATGAAGAGCGTTAACAATGTTTTCTCTCCCCACAGATGCTACCAGATGTGCTGATATTTTTCCCAGCATTTTCTGTTTTTATTCTGGAAGATACCTGATCCAGTTCAAACCAGCAGCCATATTATTGCCAAGTAAAATGCAACCTTTCTGAATTATTAATTCATATATTATTTTCAAGCATATTACTTTAATAAAGTAAACAGCATTATCAAGTGTTAGCAACATATTTGAAATGTACAATTTATAGAATTCCTACAGTGCAAAGGCAGCCATTTGGTCCTTTAAATCTGAATACTCTCCAATAGAGCTTCTTTATCCAGGTCAACACCCTATCTTACCATCATGACCCTAAGTTTTTACCCCACCAATTCCCCTACCCTACACATCTAAGGGGCAATGTAGCATGGCTATCTCACCTAACCTATGCGTCTTTGGATTGCAGAAGGAAACTAGAGCACCCGGAAGAAACCTACGCATATTTGGGGAAAATGTGCAGACTCCACACAGACAAGTCATCCAATACTGTAATTAAATTTGGGTTCCTGACGCTGTGAGGCAGCAGTACTAAAAGGGTGAAAGATTTCCTGACCAGAAAGACCTCAGAGAACTATATTGTTTTAATGATAATCAATGATATTTAACAGACCCATTACTGAGTTTAATTCCAGATTTTATTAATTGAATTTAAATCCTATCAACTGCTGTGATGGAATTTGAACCCAAATCCCCAGAGAATTAGTTTGGACCTGTGGTACAGGGTGCAGTGACATTGCCATGACACCACCATGCCCCCTCTCCCCAAAAATGCCATCGTCCCCGCAAAATGTTCCCCGTATTAATGTGACAAACTATCCAACAAATTGCTTGTTTTACAAAAACAAAAGCTAAAAGAGCTGTGTGAAATGTCACCACCTGTGATCGAGTTTCTGTGCAAATTGCATTATGTGCTTGCAAGCAAGTGCTTTTCCCATAGAATCATAAAGGTTTACAGCATGGAAACAGGCCCTTTGACCCAACTTGTCAATGCTGCCCTTTTTTTTGAAACCTCTAAGCTAATCCCAATTGCCTGCATTTGGCCCATATCCCTCTATACCCATCGTATCCATGTAACTACTTAAACGCTTTTTAAAAGACAAAATTACACTTCTACTACCACCTCTGACAACTTGTTCCAAACACTCACTACCCTCTGTGTGAAAAAATTGCCCCTCAGGACCCTTTTGTATCTCTCCCCTCTCACCTTAAACCTCACCTTAAAACCTAGTTTTAGACTCTCCTACCTTTGGGAAAAGATACTGACTATCTAGCTGATCTGTATCCCTCATTATTTTATAGACCTCTATAAGGTCACCCCTCAGCCTCCTACGTCCAGAGAAAAAAATCCCAGTTTATCCAGCCTCTCATAATTCAATCCATCAAGTCCTGGTAGCATCCCTAGTAAATCTTTTCTGCACTCTTTCTAGTTTAATAACATCCTTTCTATAATACGGTGACCAGAATTGCACACAGTATTCCAAGTGTAATTGTTCCTCCATATTCTACATAATGAGAGAGGTTTAAGGATTCATTTTAAGTGATGTTTAAGTTTGACTTTGTCACCTAAAAGGACTTCTGTTTTCATGTTTTGTTTAAAAGTTTAATTGATGACAATTACGAAGTTCTTCTATCTATTTGAGCAGGTTTACAAGCAGATGCTTATGGTCTGAAATTGGCTGTCATCCTTACCTTGCATCAAGGAAACGAGAACGTAAGATCATGACTGCTTCACACGTGCTCTGTTTTAGCTGCATCTGGATGGTGCTGAATTTCCGGTGGATTATAGAAACCATACGTTCGATCTCCTTTGGTGAGATAGGTCTGGTCCGACTTTGTTCACGAAGCAAATTCATAACATGCGTGGTAAATTCACTACATGCCTGCAGACATAACACACCAGGGTCAGAATATGCTTCAATAAGGTATTCATAAGATGAAATGCACAGATGGGTGCTAACTACAGCATTTTTCATTCCTCACATCTGTTAATTAGTCAGCGTGTAAAGCTCTAAGCACTTAGGGACCAGTGTATGGATGACAGACAATACTTCAGAAGAAAATGTTGCCCCACCATACAGTGTTTATCCTTGAGAAGGAATCCTACATAGGCTTGGATTAATCCTGTATTTTTGCACCATATAAAAAGCTTTTCAAAGTTCACTTATGCCGTTAGGAAGTTCTTCAATGTTCACAATCACCGCAAGTTGAAACATGCCTTCAAATCATTTGCTATCAAGTACCCGGCATCCTGCTAGACATGTAGCTCATCTGGAAAGGCTCCTCCCCAATATTATATCCTCCATGTCAATTGAAGGTGCTTATTGCTGTTTGCAGAATTTTCAACTGCTTAGCTTTCAGTTAGTCCAATAATATAATCTGTAACACTCTTGGAACTGTCAGAAGTCAAATAGGAGATGCTACACTGGTTGCACAAAGTTTGAAAGCTGAACTGGCTTCAGTGATGTAGCCTGATGGCAGTGTGGAGGTTTCTACAACATGAAGTACAAAAAATAACAGAAAGATCTAATTATTAAAAATCTAGTACTTGTTCACACTTTGTGCTGACAAAGCTTTTGTGTTTGTCATTAGATTTTGCCATTATAAAATGTGTTTCTTTCACAAGGAAACTGCCTCTACTGAGCATGTCTGTAATTACAACCTGACATGTTTACATAGGGAATTTCCATATACATACGTACACATAGGAATTTATAATGAAAATAGCTTACATGAAGTACATAGACACATGGGCAGCATTTGTTCTGGGATGGTGTGTGTGTGTGTGTGTGTGTGTGTGTGTGTGTGTGTGTTGTGTGTGTGTGTGTGTGTGTGGTGTGGTGAGAGAGGAGAGAGAGAGAGAGAGAGAGAGAGTGAGTGAGAGAGAGAGAGTGAGTGAGAGAGAGAGAGTGGTTGTGGAGTGGGGGTGGGCAACGGGGGCAGGATTTGGGGATTCGGCCTGGAAATCCACCTGCCCAAGCCCAGATGCAATTTCATGTTTGGGAAGGCAAGGGCTTGAATGGGAAACTTAATGGCCAATAAAAGGCTTTATTCCCACCTGGCATCAATTTTTAAACTGGCAGGAGTGGGTGTGGATAGAGTGGGAAAGTGACATTTACACTTTCTCATCTCGGGTGGAGACCTTATTCTGAAGGCCCCCTCAGAGTTGGGTCATGCACTCTCCCCAGGATGTTGGAGCTTGGTAATAGCTGCCTCCCAACTCCAGCCAATTGGTCATCATAGTTAAAATTCTACCCATGATTTTGATAGACACAGATGCAGTAGCTGAGTAAACTTTCTCCAATTCACACTTTAGTCTATAAAATGATAACATTTTACCAGATTAATTTATCTTTAGGCAACAGTAGCTGTGCTACAAATAGATCTCAATAAAAATAACCGTTTCTTTGAACAGTTTTGCAATTTAGCTTTTGCTATTATCAAGATTTACATCAGTTGCCATTTTCCAGAGATTATGTAGGAGTCAATTGTAGGTCAATAGTTTACTGTTGACAGTAAATTAACCTGATATTTTCTTTCAGCTCTGAAAAGTCAACCTGAAAAGTAAACTCTGTTTTTCTCTCTCCACTGATGCTACCAGGTTAAGTATTTCCCAGCACTTTGTATCATTATTTTATATCAAACATTTCATACATGAAAATAGGAGAAGTACGCCATTTATAATTTACATAGATAATATGGAGTTGGGAACCAAGTGTAGTGTGTCACAATTTGCAGATGAAACTAAGATAGGTGGCAGAGCAAAGTGTGCAGAGGATGCCAAAAGTCTGCAAAGGGATATTGATAGTCTAAATGGGCGTGGGTCTGGAGTACAATGTTGGTAAATGTGAGGTCATCCATCTTGGTAGGAATAATACTGAAATGGACCATTATTTAAATGATAAAAAATTTGTAGCAGGCTGCTGTGCAGAGGGACCTGGATGTTCTTGTATAGCAATCTCAGGAGTTGGTTTGCAGGCACAGCAGGTAATTAAGACAAATGGAATTTTGTCCTTC
The DNA here is from genome assembly GCA_024679065.1 of Sphyrna mokarran. Lineage (NCBI taxonomy): Eukaryota > Metazoa > Chordata > Chondrichthyes > Carcharhiniformes > Carcharhinidae > Sphyrna > Sphyrna mokarran. Next base: position 5,007,831 of record JAGIQG010000035.1, on the reverse strand, counting down.
ATTGCTAGAGGGAAGGAGTAAAAACAGCAAGGTTATGTTGCAGCTGTATAAGGTGCTGGTGAGGCCACACCTGGAGTACTGTGTACAGTTTAGGTCTCTTACTTGAGAAAGGACATACTGGCACTGGAGGGGGTGCTGTGATTCCAGGGTTGAGAGAATTGGCTTATGAGGAGAGACTGAATAGACTGGTATTATACTCATTGGAATTCAGAAAAATAAGAGATTTTATAGAAACATACAAGATTATTAAGGGAATAGATAAGATAGAAGCAGGCAAGTTGCTTCCATTAGTGGGTGAAACTAGAGCTAGGGGGCATGGCCTCAAAATAAAGGAAGACCAGATTTGAGTCTGAGTTAAGGAGGAACTTTTTCACACAAAGAGTTGTGAATCTGTGGAATTCCCTGCCCAGTGAAACAGTTGAGGCGACCTCATGGAATGTTTTTAAGGCAAGGGTAAATACATTTTTGAACTGTAAAGAATTAAGGTTTATGGTGAGTAGGTGGGTAAATGGAGCTGAGTCCACAAAGAGATCAGCCATTATCTTATTGAATGGCGGAGCAAGCTCGAGAGGCCAGATGGGCTACTCCTGCTTCTAGTTCTTATTTGGCCCTTCAAGCCTGCTCCACTGTTCATTATGATCTTGGCTGATCATAGAACATTACAGCGCAGAACAGGCCCTTCGGCCCTCAATGTTGCGCCGACCAATTAAGAAAAAGCATTGTCCCTCTAACCTAAACCATTCCCTTTTCATCCATAAACCTATCCACTGACCTCTTAAACGCCCCCAAACTTGGTGCATCTACAACTGCAGCAGGCAGGGCATTCCATACCCTTACCACCCTCTGGGTAAAGAACCTACCTCTGACATCCGTCCTATAACTACCACCCCTTAATTTAAAGCTATGACCCCTCGTGCTAGCTTTCTCCATCTGAGGAAAAAGGCTATCACTGTCCATACTATCTAAACCTCTGATCATATGTTTCAATAAGGTCTCCTCTTAGCCGCCTTCTTTCTAATGAAAACAACCTCAAATCTCTCAGCCTCTCCTCATAAGACCTTCCCTCCATACCAGGGAACATCCTGGTAAACCTCCTCTGCACCTTCTCCAACATCTTTCTTATAATGTGGCGACCAGAACTGTACACAATACTCCAAGTGCAGCCTCACCAGAGTTTTGTACAGTTGCAACATGACGTTGCGGCTCCGAAATTCAATCCCCCTACCAATAAAAGCCAAGACTCTGTGTGCCTTCTTAACAACCTTATCGACTTGATTGCCAACTTTCAGAGATCTATGCACATATACACCTAGATCCCTCTGTTCGGCAACACTATTAAGAGTCCTACCATTAGCCTTATACTCTACACATTTGTTATTCCTGCCAAAGTGAATTACCTCACACTTTTCCGCATTAAACTCCATTTGCCACCTCTCGGCCCAGCTCTGCAACTTGTCCAAGTCTCTCTGCAAACTATAACACCCCTCTTCACTATCTACCACTCATCCAACTTTGGTGTCATCCGCAAATTTAGTAATCCATCCTTCTATACCCTCATCCAGATCATTTATAAATTCAATATCCTGTTCATCAAATTCAATATCCTGATCCCGTCTTCTTCCCCCCCCTCCAATATCCCTTTAGCATCAAGAGCTATATTTAATTTCTTCTTGAAATCCCACTTTGTTTTGGCCTCAGCTATTTATGCATAATCACCATCTTCTGGGTGAAGAAACGTCTCCTCACTTCACTTCTAAAAGGTTTACCCTCTTTGTTTCACTTCTTGTTTAAATAGATTTTAATGAATGGATTTGTTTGAGGTATGAGATTTGAATTGGAATTTGATGGATTGAGGATGTTGGGCTGTATGATTCTTCACATTACTTGGTTACATACCTGCTCGTATTTCTCCAGCTCCGAGTGGTAAATCTGTCGGATTTGTGTCAGTTTGGCTCTATAGTCGGAGTGCTCGATGGAATTGTCATTCGGTGATCCACCTGATGCTGCTGCCGCAGCTGCAGCTGCTGCTGACCCTCCGCCTTTCTCAGGCCCAGACACTCCTTCAGCCAACAGCATGTTATCCAGTCTCATCAATTGTGGATCCGGGGGCTCCTCTTCCTGGACACCTCGAATACTCAGCACTGTGAAAAGGAGAGTGTTACAGTCATTACAATGGAAACGTCCAACAAGAGGGGAAAAAAAATCACTTTGCCTCTAGTTACAGTTGCCAGAGCTTTTTAAAGTTTATTTTACTATTCACAAGTGGATTTACATTAACACTGCAGCAAAGTTACTATGAAAATCCTCTAGTCACCACATTCCTGCACCTGTTCAGGTCTGCTGAAGAGAATTTAGTATGGCCAATCCACCTAACCAGCACATCTTTTGGACTGTGGGAGGAAACTGCAGCATCTGGAGAAAACCCATGCAGACACGGGGAGAGCGTGCAGACTCCACACAGTGACTCAAGCTGGGAATTAAACTTGGGTCCATGCGTTGAGGCAGCAGTGCTAACCACTGTGCCACCTAACACAGCACATTATTTTTCAGTACATTCTGTACAACCCTCACCCTTGCCTGCATACATCTAGATTTGACCAATGCAACAAACTCAGGAGTGGCCTAGTGCTTCACGTCGTTAGTGTATGCTTAAACTGGACCATCAGATGGGCAACATGACAGCTCAGAGACTATCGCTGTTGCTGTGCAGACACATGGATTTGGGCCTGTGTCTGCAGGAGTTTGCGCGTTCTCCCCGTGGTTGCGTGGGTTTTCTCCGGGTGCTCCGGTTTCCTCCCACATCCCAAAAATGTGCTCTTAGGCTGATTGGGTAACAAATTGTCCCTATATTGGTCTCTATATGTCATTAAGACATTAGGATGGCAGCGCGGGCTCGTTGAGCCAAAGGGCCTGTTTCCCGTGCTGTGTTGTTCTTTGTTCTTGTTCTTTGTTCACCACCCTGTCCATTATGATGCCGCTTTCAAAGAGCTATAAACCTAAATCTCTTTGTTCTATAATTCTCCTCAACTCCCTACCATTAACTGAGTAAGTCCTGCCTTGGTTTGATCTACCAAAATACATCACTTCATATTTATCTAAATTAAACTCCATCTGCCATTCAATGGACCACTAGTTCAACTGGTCAAGATCCCGTTGCAGTCCTAAATAATCATCTTCACAGTCCACTATGCCATCAATCTTGATGTCATCTTCAAACTTACTAACTATGCTTCCTAAATTCTCACACAAATCATTAATAATAAATAACAGTGGACCCATCCCTGAGGCATATTGCTGGTCACAGGCGTCAGTGTGAAAAACAATTGTCTACAATCTCGTCATCAAGCCAATTTTATATCTAATCGGCTACCTCATCCTGGATCCCATGATGTTTAACCTTCTACAACAACCTTGTCAAAGGCCTTGCTAAGGTCCATCTAGACAACGTCAACTGCACTGCCCTCATCTATCTTCTGGTTACTCCTGCAAAAAACTCAAATTCATGAGACATTATTTTCCATTTGAAAAGCCATTCTGACTGTCCCTAATCAGTCTTTGCTTCTCTAAATGCCTGTAGATCCTATTTTTCAGAATATCTTCTAACAACTTACCCACTGTAGACATTAGACTCACTGGCCTGTAGGTCCCAGACTTTCCCCTGCAGCCCTTTTTAAACAAGGCACAACATTTGCCATCCTCCAATCTTCAGGTACATCACCTATGCATATCGATGATTCAAATATTTCCACTAGTGAACTCTCAATTTCCTCCCTAGCCTCTCATAACCTTCTAGAATACATTTCATCAGGTTCCGGGGATTTATCTACTTTGATGCACTTTAAAACTTCCAACACTGCCTTCTCTGTAATATGTACACTCCTCAAGACATCACTATTTATTTCTCCAAGTTCCCTAGCATCCATCGGTTACACATTTTGTTCCATAATGCAGCTGGAAACGCCTTGAGATGTTTCATCACATTAGCCAGCAACACACACACCTACAAATGAATTTAAAAAAAATACTGCATAAGTTGTTGTTATTGTTGATGGCATTACTGTAATTTAGAAGGACATTCAATTTACACTCTGAAGAAACGTTTAATTCTAATTTTGAACTATTTTGAAATAATTCAAAATAGATCGTTTAATTAACTAGAGTATTTTATACAGTTCTGGGTGCCACACTACAGGACACATTGAGAGAATGCAGAAGAGGTTTACAAGAATGATTTCAGGAATGAGAAACTTCAGTTATGAGGATAGATTGGAGAGGTTGGGACTGTTTTCCTTGGAGAGAAGGCAGCGAAGAGCAGATTTGATAGATATATTCAAAATCATGAGTGGGCTGGACAGAGTAAACAGGGAGAAACTGTTTCCATTCGGAAAAGGATCGAGAATGAGAGAGCACAGACTGAAAGTGATTTGCAAAATAAGCAAATGTTATGCAAGAGAAAACTTTCACACAGCAAGTGGTTAGGTCTGGAATACACAATCAAGGCATTCAAGAAGGCATTAGGTTTTTTTTAAAAAATAGAAACAAAGGTAAAGAGTGCAGGGAAAAGGCACTTGATAATGCTCATTTGGAGAGCCAGTACTGACAGGATGAACCAAAAGGCCTCTTTCTGCCCTGTAACAAACATGTCTGCAATTCTGTGAAAATAGCTAAATGAAAAACTCTTCCCAAATGATCTAGTCAGCCTTGGCTTGTGCCCTGAGGTTTGTGTTGTGCTGGCTGTAAGCTTCCGTGAATGCAATGTTCCAGAATTAAAACTTGCAACGGAGCTACTGTACAAATCTACCCGCTCAGGTTAGCAAATCATTTCAAAAGTCAATATTTAGCTTATAATTTAAAGTGTGATATTGACATTTACCATTTTTACTTCATTAAAATTTTATATTTCTTCAAAATCCATACCAAAATTAAACTGCAATATTGAATTTTGACAAATGCTTTTAAAATAATGACAGTCAATTCTCCCAGCATCAATAATCGGTTAAAAGATCTCAACATTGATTACTGATTAACTGATCCCATATTAAAATACTTCAATTTTTCAAAAACATCATTCTTCAGTTATGTATCGTGTGAAATCAGCAATCAATGGTACAGATTAGATTCAGAAAAAAATCTTGAACATATTTTATAAACACTAACTCGCACTGTATGATTGCTTTCTATGCTGGTTATGTTACTGTAGTGCTCAATGTGCACACGTACAAAGTCACTAACGCTTGCTGCATGAAGATCATGAAGATGAAGATTTTGCTTATTGTGCTGATTGTTTTTCCCACATTTCCAGTAGGGGGAGTATGCCACTTCATTTAATAAACTGAGATGGGCTGTTGAATAGAATCTGAAAATATTTTCCACGTGAGGCCCAGGTCAAACACGCCACTAAATCATAAGACATAATGAATGACTTCCCTCCATTTTCTGCAATCAATTTTAAACCAAGTTATAGTCCTTGTGTAATCACCTTCAAGAACAGAAAGTCTGCCGCCAGATTTTGTACCACATAGAAATTATAGAAACCTTATAGTGCCCATCCAGTCTGCACTGATGACAATTTCACCCAGCCCTTACCCTCCCACATAATTATTCTGCTAATCCTTCTAACCTATGCATCCTGGGACACCAAAGGGCAATTTAGCATGGCCAATGCACCCAACTTGCACATCTTTGGACTGTGGGAGAAAAACTAGAGCACCCAAAGGATACCCACACGGGAAGAACATGAAAACTTCACACAGACAGTGACCCATGTTGAGAATCAAACTCGAGTCCCTGGAGCTGTGGGGCAGCAGTGCTAATCACTGTGCTGTCCCAAAATTGGAAACTTTGGATTTTGATATGAATCTCCCTATTTTTGCAGTGGTGTCACAAATGTTTGTTTCAAATAACAGATGGACAAATCAAAAATACGTTCCACTGTTTCAAACATTTGTTTGAATTTGGAGATACTGCATTTAATTCACTGTTTGTGCCTCTCTAGCAGTGAATTGGAAAAACTGAAACACTTCCTTTTATATGCAAAAGATATTTTTGGCTCAGTTTCAGGAATTAAGGGCAGCAATGCTGGAAATATACATCAGTTAAAATAATCTTTTAAGAATATACGAACAGTAAATGTGCGAGAACTTTTCTCTATCTTGGATTTTAAGGGTCTTAAGTCTCTTAAAGATGCTGGCTGACCCATTTCGTGGTTTAAATGGTCTGAGGTATTTAACAATAGTAGTTTGTTTTTCTTCTTGTAGCTTATGCAAACTTACAAGCAGACAGCATGACCTCAATACTTAGTGACATCTCATCACTCCAACAACAATTTTCTTCTAAACAAAATACCTGACAGGCTGTATATAGAGCACAGCAAAATTCTGGGGTTTGATCAACAAACCAGACAGACAAGTTTCCTTCTGCTATGTCCCTCTCTCTCCCTCCAACTGTCCATAAACCAAGACCAAGCTAGCTCCAATTGTTTATAGTCTGTAATATGAAAGCAAAATATTGCAGATGATGAAACTCAAAAATTAAAAATGGAAGTGCTGGAAACAAAGGCAAAATATTGCAGATGTTGAAATTAGAAACAAAAACAGAAAATGCTGAAAAATCTCAACAGGTCTGACAGCATCTGTGGAGAGAGAATAGAGCCAAGGTTTTGAGTCTGGATGATTCTTTCAGGCTCAGGACGGTGAGCAAGGTGAAGAATTGCAATGATAGTAAAATCTATGGAGAAAATGGAGATTGCTTTTGTTTTCAGATGGCATTCATTACTCTGATATTTCCACTTCTTCTAGGTATATATTTTCTTATTCTGTGTTCCATTAGCCTTTCCTTCAAGTCTCGCACCACCAACTACTTTGTGGTTTAATTTCTCCCATATTCACCTTAGACCTACCCTTTGATCTTGTCTCCTCACCTCCCTCACCCCTTGTTTAAAATCATTACATTCCTAACTTTTTTCAATTATGATGAAAGGTCAGAGACCTGAAATGTTAATTCCTAATTCTCTCTCTCTCTCCACAGATACTGCCTGATCCACTGAGCGTTTTCAGCATCTGCTGTTACACATGCCTACAGAAACAGGCAATGTGATAGCACAAACTCAATTTGGATATCTATCTTGGATTAGTTTTTATAGACTCGGTGACAGACCTATCACTCAGAACAAAAGCAGAGCACTAGATTAAGTGTTTCCAGAGCTCTGGAAACATCCAGAGAACCATACGCAGCCCAATCCATTAAATTAACAAACCTGAGTGAAATGCATCAAAAAAAGGCCTCGATAATGTTTATACGCTGTTCATAATAAAGAGTAAATTATAATGCTTTAACTTACGAACTCTGGTAGGTAGCTCAGTTTTAACTGGGAGTCTCAGGACACAGACCCCACAGGCCCCTGTGTTATCTCACCCCTGTCAAGAACTTTAGAACCAATTTGGATCCAGTTTTCCCACAATGTTTCTCCCTCTTGGCCGCTCAATCTCTTAGATATTTACATAGGCAGACATAACATGTTAAGATTTACATTTTGCACATTCTCTGTGCTTACAGGAATATTGTGTCATACAAATTCTGTCACACTGACAGTCTGCTTTAAGCTGAGATATGTATCCATGATTATATGACGCTTACTATTATGCTTCACTTTCAATCCTCCTAAAGCTAGGTGTCGCTGTGGCATTATTTCCATATTACCTCATTGCCATAGCATTCTCTCATGTTAATTCCTCTCAGGCAAACTCTTGTCCCTGACTTCTTACTGTTAACAACCAGCTGGGTCTCTACCTTACAATTTTTTGCTCCCATTGTTTTTTATTCAGTGATTCTTCCCCTGTTTTCCTTTTTTTAATGCCCAGTTCCTTCTTTCTTTGCTACATTATCCGTATCTTTTTAAAAGCCCAATAGCTTCCCACTGTTTCCTTAACCATCTGTAATCTCCAAGTGCCAGTTAGATATACACCATTCTCCGAGCCTGCTGCTTTGAGTCTTTCCACATTCTGACTTGCTCCTGGACCTCCAACACTTGGCTCCCTGCCTCTAGTCATTCTTGCGCAAATACAGAAAATTTGCAACTAAAAATGAGACTGCTGGTTTCCCAGCCCAGTGGCAGCTAAGATTCAACAGACAGCAGGGAGGAGAGGATAATGGTGACAAATGAGATGTCAAACCAAGCTGCTCTCTCAGATGGACAGAAAAGATCTTCTGGCAATATTTCGAGGAGGAACAGGGGAGCTCTCCCCTGTGTTTTGGCCAATATTTATCCTGATCAGTCAACATCCTAGAACAGATTATCTGGTCATTATCACCTTGCTGTTTGTGGGAATGTGCAGTGCACAAATTAGCTGCTGCATTTACATCAGTAAGCACACTTCAAAAGAAACTTCATTGATTGTAAAGCACTTTGAGACATCTGGTGATCATGAAAGCCACTATATAAATGCAAGTCTTTTTTTGTTTACAGAAGGTTTGGGTTTATAAGTGATAGGATGAGATAGTTATTATATTCCAGATTTTTTGATTAACTGTATATAAATTCCGCCAGTTACCATGTGGGAATGTGAACCCATTTCCCACAGCATTAGACTGGATCTATGGATTACCAATTCAGTGGCATTACCACTACACTACCATCTCCTTTTCTCTGCCTCGTTCTATTCTTCAATGCTTATTACTCTGAACTTGTTCTGTGATCCTCTTTTTTTTTATTTCTGTCCACCCTCATCAAAAGGGGAAAACGTAAAGTAAAGCTTACTTATTAGTCACCAGTAAGGCAATGAAGTTACTGTGAAATTCCCCGAGTCCCACAGTCTGGTGCCTGCTTGGGAACTTAGCACAGCCAATGCATTTAATCAACGCGTCTTTCAGAATGTGGGAGGAAACTGGAGCACTTGAAGGAAACACACATAGACACTGGGAGAATGTGCAAACTCCCCATAGACAGTGTCCCAAGCTAGGAATTGAACCTGGGAAGCAGCAGTATTAAGCACTGTGCTACCATACGGAGAAATGTGATAAGATGGAGCTAAGAAGATCAAGATAGGGTGATGCAGCTGGGAAGAGAAGGAATGGTGGGAATAGAATGAGAGGGAACCCATAGGTTGTGGGAAGCAGGTATGGAGCAAGGAAATATAGACCATCTCCTCCAAGTTGCTTTCTACTAATGTCCTGAAATTCATTATACTAAAGTAGGCCTAAGAACCTGGCTAGATTCTTTCCCAATAGCTATACCTTCACTTTCAAACTACAAAATGAGCAGAAGAATAAATGAGAGAGAAATCAACAAGAGAGAGAGAAAGAAGAGGAACAGAAAAATGACAAATTGAGAGAGAGAAAAGAAAAGACAGGACAGTGAAAAGGACGGTGAAAGCAAAATAAACAGATGAAACAGGATGGACTGAAACTAAAAAATACTAAGGATCATGTGGATCATGTGACAAGTTCAGCATAATAAGTATTAAAGAATATAAACAGACAGAGGAATTGGTTCCAGGTAAGATAAAATAGAATCATAGCACCCTAAGGAGGCCGTCTGGCCCATCGAGTTTGCAGCGTCCACAATCCCACCCAGGTCCTATTTCTGTGACCTCACGTATTTATCCTGTTAATCTCCCTGACAGTAAGGGAAAATTTAGCATGGCCAATCAATCTAACCCACACATCTTTGGACTATGGGAGGAAACTAGAGCACCCAGAGGAAACCCACGCAGATATGGGGAGTACATTGTCCGCACAGTGACCTAAGCTGGGAATTGAACCTGAGTGCTGTGTGGCAGCAGCGCTGTGCCACCATGTTGTCCAACAGTTTCCAACAGCATTTGGAAACAGGCCTGGGAACAGAAAATACTAACAAAGCAAATTGCAAAATTTCACCAAGAGTGATGTGAAAGATTTACTGCCATGTTAAGTGACTATGAAACACTAAATTCAGGAACGCTCCCAACACATATCTAGTGTAGTGCCCCATCAATGGTTGATATATATCTTTACACACTTGGTTGTTGTCAGCATACCATCAAATAGCTTTTGATGAAGAAAGCAGTAAGCTAACTAAATGTAACTGAATTATTTGGCTAAAATTTATCTACCCATCATTTGGAGTCTCACACAAGCATAAGAGATGCGTGGGGAAAATACTGAGGCAAATCAAAAGGAATGGATCTTGGTTAGACTTGGTCAGATAGGAAAAGGATTGAAGTATGAAACCACCATATATGAAAGGAGAACTTGGGTAGCCCATGGATAAATAATATTATGAAATTTGCTCCAAGATGAATAAAAATGACAAAACTATTATGTAATCTAATACAGACAAGGGGTTTGTTTTATACAGAGGATACTAGCCTGGGTGAAACTTTCAAAGAAAAGGAGCAGATCATAAAACTCAAGATCCTTATTATTATCCATTGCTGGTCATTCCTTCCCTTTTTAAAATGTTATTCCTTTCTCAAAGAGTCAGAAAGCCAATATGCAGAGTGTACAGGGCAAGCCCTTAATCCATCCTGCTTGCACCAAAAGCAATTCGGTCACTAGTGGTGTGCCACAGAGCTCGGTACTGGGACCTCGTCTATTTGTTATATATATAAATGACTTGGAAGAGGGAATAAGTGGAGTGATTAGCAAGTTTGCAGACTTGTGGATAGTGAGGAGCATTGTCAGGCGATACAGCAGGACATAGATAGGCTGGTAGCTTGGGCAGATAGATGGCAGATAGAATTCAATCTTGATAAATGCGAGGTGATACATTTCGGGAGAAAGAATGTAGGGGGGAGGTATATGATAAAGGGTAGACCTATTAAGGGTATAGAAAAGCAGAGGGACCTGAGGGTGCAGGTGCACAAGTCTCTGAAGGTGGCAGAGCAGGTGGAGAAGGCTGTGAAGAAAGATATGGTTTGCTAGCCTTTATAGGAAGGGGTATAGAGTACAACAGTTGGCCTTTAATGTTGCAGTTGTATAAAACGTTGGTTAGACCTCATTTGGAATACTCCTCAGTGGAGACTGTGAAGAGAGTGCAGAGGAGGTTTACCAGGATGCTGCCTGGTATGAAAGGTCTGAGTTACGAGGAGAGGTTAGGCAAATTGGGGCTATTTTCCTTAGAAAGACATAGACTTAGATCTAATAGAGGTGTACAAGATAATGAGGGGTATAGATAGAGTAAACAGGGTTAAGCTTTTTCCTAGGATGGACTCTAATAGCACGAGGGGTCACGGGCTTAGGGTGAGGGGGTGAGGTATAATTTGGATGCTAGGGGGAGTTTTTTCACACAGAGGGTGGTGAAGGTGTGGAACACGCTGCCAAGTGATGGAGGCAGGCACTCTGGAGTTATTTAAGAGATACTTAGATGGACACATGAACAGAATGGGAATGGAGGGATATAGAAAACTGATTTAAAATAGGGATTGTGAGCCTTGGGAGTCCTTGGGAAGTGTGTAAATAGACGATGATATTGATGTATTTGTTTTTATCTTACAGGTGCTTTGGTCCACCTTGTTGTCTAACAAGGGGCAAACACGCGATGGGTCGTGGGAGGGCTGCTCTTGGATTTTGTTTTCGAGAGTATCCTAGTGCTTCACGTCGTTAGTGTACGCTTGACCTGGATCATTTGATGGGCAACACAACACCCAGTGACTATCGCTGTGCTGTGCAGATACATGGATTTGGGCCTGTGTCAGTGTGGGAATTTGCGCATTCTCCCCTTGCTTGCGTGGGTTTTCTTTGGGTGCTCCGGTTCCCTCCCACATCCCGAAGATGTGCTCTTAGGCCGATTGGCAGAACAAATTCTCCCTAAATTGTCTCAAATTTGGTTTCAATGCATAGATCTATAAACATAGACAGGGATCATGGGTAGAAGTGGGAACATCGAGGTGTAGCGCAGGTTCGTTGGGCCGAAGGGCCTGTTTCCCTTGCTGTTTTGTTCTTTGTTCAATTCATGGTCCCTACAAAAGGGGTACGCAAGAAGATCCAAGCTGACAAGAACAGGCACTATACCTGATCTCAGACTTGATCCTTCTCTTACTTACACAATCATTCTTTTACAACCTTATATTGCAACATTTCTGCCTTGTCAGATCATAAACTACACTACAGATGGTACATAGTGGTTAGCACTGCTGCCTTACAGCATTTGGGACTCAGGTTCGATTCCCGACTTGGGTCACTGTCTGTGCGGACTTTGCACGTTCTCTTCGTGTCTGTGTGGGCTTCCTCCAGTTTCCACCCACAGTCCAAAACACATGCTGGTTAGGTGCACTGGCCATGCTAAATTCTCCGTCAGTGTACTCAAACAAGTGCTGGAGTGCTAAGGGGTTTTCACAGTAACTTCATTGCAATGTTAAGGTGACACTAATAAATAAACTTTAAAAACTTGATTTGAGTGCCTGAAAGAAACAGCCCAATCAACTGTAAAGATGTGGCTAGCACTTTGCACACTTTAATATATTAATGTTCTGTTCACGGCTGTTTGAGAGTTACAGGAGGGCACACTTTGTAAAGCAGGAAGAAAAAAGTACAGGTAGAATTCCAGAAGAGACAGCTATTTTTTATATCCACTGCTGGCAAACTCAGGGCTTTGAATCACAAGTTGATGGCTACAAACGTTCACAATACTAATGATTCATGAGCCATTTGAGAGATTGTGCCATTCCACCTGTAAGATTTGAAGGCCTCCACTGAGAAGCCCATAGCCAGTATTGCGATGCTGCAGGACTGCAGCAAGCCACCATATTTAACGTAGCTACACGGTATCAGCTAAGGCTATAATGAGCTCCCTGAGCATATACTGTGCATGTGCTTCATGCAGACGAGGCACACACTCATTACATTAAAGCACATTGGATGTATTGGGCATGGTAAAACCTAAGGCCTCCCTGCTCAATATGGGGAGCCAGTGCATCACAATTGGCATCAGCCAGCACATTATCAGTCCAATGTTTGCTGCAGCTGGAAGCCAAGTACCAAATAAGCTACAGACGTAATACTCTTGCCTCCAAGTTAGAGGTGTTGGTTTAAGTTCCTCCCCCTTGGAACCCACCTTGGGTGGAGCATAACATTCTGCCCCATGGGCTTCAATCCTGACTAGTAGGTTTGGAACTCTCCCAACACAAGGTGAAGTGGATCAAAACATGGTAGCCCAGTTCAGGAGGCATTCACTGACGACCACAACAAGCTAGTATAATAATGATGCCAGAGGTGCCTTCTTTTGCAGCAAGGCTCCATCTACCCTCTCTGGGCACCACTGCAGAAGAAGAACAGACAGGTTTCCCAGTGTACTGGGAAACATTTATCCTTTTACCAACATAACTAAAACAGCCCGTCTGATCATTATCAAGCGCTGTTTATGGAAGCTGATTGCTGCATTTCAACAACAGCGACTACTCTTCAACAGCACTCCATTGGTTGTAAAGTATTTTAGGACATCCCAAGGCTGTGAAAGGTGCTACATAAATACAAGTTTTTCTTTCTTTGCTATGCAGTAATCAGGTTTTTAGGATCAAATGTGATTTCTATCAGAACGCTTGGTACTGCTGTGAACTAGAGGACTTTGAGGCAACTGGAAGGTGAAATTAGATTGAACCAGTCAAAATGGAGGGCGTCACTTGTCTAAATGATATCCAGGTATTTGCTCCCACAAAGCACTTTAATTCTTTGGCTAAGACTGAGGAATTGGTAACCTGTAGGGGAATAGCAGAAGTTAGCTTAAATGTTGCCCCTTTGAACATATACCAATCTCCTTTCAACTTAGCTCAAATGACCACAGTAGTATCATTCAATGTGCAGCCCTGCTATCCGTTTTTTGAATAACTGCGATATTTTTATTTGTAGAATTATCTTCTCGTCCTACGATGGAAATTGCATCACCTCAATCCATTTTAGGCAAACATTGAAAGCCAGCAGCATACATTCACTTCATCTTTTTACCGGTTGAATATTTAGAAGGAGCATAAGGTTAGGAAGTAGAAATGACATCCCATACATTTTGGGCTAAAAAAGAAGCACCAGGGCAGAACACATCAAGAACCTTCATCATTCACTGTAAGGGGTAGTGAAAGCTCCACTGATTGATACTTGGATGTGTCCTGAAAATTCAATTGTCGTGAGACAGATTCAGTCCATTGGGGAGAAATGAGGTGGCATTCATAGATGCTGAAATGCATCTGGGCCCAATGGGAGAAACATCAGTGAGATTTAAGGCTATAATGAGCTCCCTGAGCATATACTGTGCATGTGCTTCATGCAGACGAGGCATACACTCATTACATTAAAGCACATTGGATGTATTGGGCATGGTAAAACCTAAGGCCTCCCTGCTCAATATGGGGAGCCAGTGCATCACAATTGGTATCAGCCAGCACATTATCAGTCCAATGTTTGCTGCAGCTGGAAGCTAAGTGCCAAATAAGCTACAGAATTAAAACTGTAACATTTATCTCATACCAAACTGACATATCATAAAGCTCTGGTAAATAATAGTCTGGTGTAGATTGTTTTGAACGAACATTTTCCATTTCATTTTCATTTAACTTAACGGATAGGACATCGAACTATGCGCTATAAAGAGTAATACATTTATTGATAAACGGTTAAACTCTTAAACAGAGTGATTAGCTCGGGTAAGCCTCATATTTTCCTCAGTTACATTTCCAAAAGTGATCTTTATTTAATCAAAAGAACATTTGAAAATGAGCAGTATATGTAACAGCAGGTATCATAAGAAGCAGGGAGAAGCTTTACAAATGTTCACATATAAATTTAAAAGTTCTCAGATGATGGATAGATTTCTACAACTTTCCCAGACTACAGCTGCTTAAATGCCTCCACGGGGGGCCTCACACACTTCCCAGTGTGGTCATCAGCTGAATGCCTCCTGAACTGGACTACCATATTTTGATCCACTTCACCTTGAGTTGGGAGAGTTCCAAACCTATCAGTCAGGACTGAAGCCCATGGGCAACATGTTACACTCTACCCATGGGGGATCTGAGGCGGAGGAGCCTAAAATAGATGAGACAGGATTCTCCCCACAAACATGCCCACCCAAATTCACAATTTCACACTTGGGCGGGCAGGAAATCTGCCCAGAAAGTTAGGCCTCAATCTTTAGGCTGACAGATATGGGTAGAGAGAGAAAATGACATTAAACCTTTATCCCCATCTTGAGGCAGGGCTCACTCTGAAGGCCCTTCCAGAGTTGGGGTGCTTTTCCCACAGGACATTCAAACTCAAGGACCCCAGACCCTGGCATTGAGGTATATCCCCCTCCTCCATTCATAGTCATATCCCAGTTCTTTCTTCTTGTTATGACTTCCTCAGATTGAGAGAACACTGGATTGCACCATTCAGTATATCTTGTATCTGTGTTTGCCATAGCTAGTCTCAGCTAATTCTGCATGGACAACGTTTCTCAATACCAGTGCCCGGAATGGTGCTGCTAGGAAATCAAAAAGAGAGTGGGAAAGCAATCAACATGATCTCAGTAATGAGGAACAGTGCTAATCACTGGATTGTGGTGGGAATCATGAGACCGACAGTCAGTCAGTCAATCAGCGACAACAAAGCTTAATAAATTGACCAGAATCATTGATGAACAAGTTGAAAGTTAGTTTAAATCATTCAAAATCTAATCCAGGTGTATGCAAATACTGTGCATTTGATCATTCCAAGAGTATTAGTAAAAAAAAGCAATGAGAGATATCCCTAAAATTCCCTGCCTAATAGTAAAAAAATGTGCTTTCCTCTACAAGAAAGCTTTCAAGCTGGATCAATAATTGACTCAGTCCTTTCATCTTTTTGCCTTTGCATCTTCTGTTTGATTTTGGTAGTTACATTGGCCTCTTCATCCTAATCTGAAAAATACTAGCCTTCAATAAAAAGCAGCACTAGTTTTGTACATAGTCAGGTAACAGCACCATTTCACAGTCAATTTCCGATAAGTTAACATTCTGCAGCTGCTTTGTGTGGAACAACAGGCAGATGTAGCACTGTTCATACAGTGTGAAATTTGGAAATAAGATTGCTATTAACTCTAGAGCAACGTTGGCTGATGAAGGGAGTGCAGTTGCAGCTTTCCACATCAGCCTTACTTTAACATAGGATGATCCACAATAAAATATTCAGCAGCATTAAAACAGCACTGGCCGACATGTCCTATCTTATAGAAGCTATGGGTATAAGTGTATGAGTTGAAGGATAAGCCCAAGGAAATTCTTAAGCAACTGATTTTCACAAGCATCATACAGAAACATAGCTATGTTCCCATTTTGTCTCTCATCTGCTTCCTCCCACATTACAACTATGGAATTGCATTAGTCCATTAATATTGCATAGTCTGCTAGGTTTTTGAATCCTTTATGTTACAATGAAAAAAAAACTTATACAATTTCATTTTTTTTTAAATACATCAGATTAAAAAAGCACAATTGGTGCTCTGATGGTTTCATAAATAAAGGGGGATTAAAGAAAGAACATGATATGATGTGTAGCTTTCCTCAGCTCCAACTGTTTATGATGATTTCTGTTGAGTTTAATATTTCAATTTATTCTTTGGAAATGTTGCCATAAATTACTATGGCAAAGTTTGGCATAAAATTTTGGCATTTACTTTTCTTTCATGGGATATGACATCAATAAGCATTTATTGCCCATCCCTAATTGCCTCCAAGAAATTGGTGGTGAGCCGCTTCCTTGAACCTCTGCAGGTACACCGGTAGAGACAGAGCTGCAGTATTTTAACCCAATGACAGTGAGGAAAGGCGATATTTTTGAAGTCAGGATACTGTGTTATGATCCCAACAGTGTTATTCCTGGACAATCAGGTCTGATTGTTTTCAGAAACTGTGAATGGCAGTTACTGAACAGATTCACAGAATCTGCTTATGAACTTCTAACAAAAGAATATTCATTAAACAAAACAAAGTAATAGTATTACACTAGTCAAAAGGTTGGGAAGGATTCAATACAAATACCAGTAAACGTGACAAACTACACTGCTCCTTCACCCCAAATATAACTTTACAGTTACATTCAAATTTGTAAAGATATTACAATTTACAATATTTATCTTACACGCTAATATTCACACTACAGAGCAGATGTTATGAATTTCTCATCAACCGCCCCAGATGCTTGCTATGCCATGAGCTAACTGGTCTCATTGAAACTTTGTCCATCTCACAAAAGCTTCCATCTCTATGGTCAAAGAACTTGCCTCGGAGTTATCCCCCAAATTACTCTTTTACGCAAACATTTTCAACAAGGATCCATATCTAAATTTCAATCTCTCCATCCTTTTCCCCTAGCTCTCCAAATACACTTGAACTTCAACAAAGATGCATATTCTCAGATATTCACTCACGCCAAGCAGAACACCACTGCTCCAAAGTCACATAGTAAGAAGTCACCAATATTTGGCCATCTTCTCAAAGTTTCTGGCTTTTCTCCTGCCCACTTTGCTTCAAGTCTGTTCCCTGCAGCTTTTGTCTCCTTAATTCGGAATTCTTTTCCTCAGATTTTTACTTTGAACTTCACTTAACTAGACCTATTTCAAATTCCTGTCTTTGTCCCTAACTATTCTATTTTTGTCCACTTCCTAGTTTAAGATCTTCTTCTTTGTTTTTGGACTTACTCCCAGTTCTCCTTGCATAACCTGCTCTTTCAGAATGGCATTCCTCTTCCAGGTCATCTGATCTTCTTTTCACACTGTTTGACTTCTGGGTCTTTTTTCTCTTCTGCACACAACTGGCTTCCTGGCTGAAGATATGTAAGAAACAACTCAACAAGTATGCAGAGCCACTTATCACCCTGACGACATTAAAATGGACCAATCGCGCACACATAGCCATTCTCTAGCTCAAACATGAGCAAAGACTGCCAGGGACCACTGAAAATTCCCAGCTCCAATTTAATGACAAATAAGTTTCTTCCTCCTTTTTCATTTAGATTTGTCACAAGTGTGTGCCTTGGATGAGAATTTGAAAATGGTGGTGTTCTCATGCATTTGCTGCCCCAGTCCTTCCAAGTGGTAGCAGTCATGGGTTTGGTGTCCCTTGATGAGTTGCTGCAGTGCACCTTGAGGATGATACGCTGCTGGTGGAGGGAGTGAATTTTAAGGTCACAGATGGAATGCCAATCAAGCAAGCTGCTGCATTGTTTTGAATTTTCTTTCATGTTGTGGGAGCTGCAGTTATCCAAGTGAATGGAGAGGTCATCAAACTCTTGACTTATGGTATGTAGATGCTGAAGAGGCTTTGGGAAATCGGAAAATGAGTTTCTTGCCACAGAATTGGAAATTTCACAACTGTTCTTGTAGCCAAAATGTTCACATAACTTGTTCATTTCAGTTTCTGGTCACACTTGGTCAAATGCTGCCATAATGTCAAGGACAATCACTCTCATTGCACCTCTGGAGTTTAACTCTTCGACCCATGTTTTGACTAATGCTCTAATGAGGTGAGAAGCCAAGTGGCTCTGGTAGAACCCAAACTGAGCATAAGTGGGCAGATTTTTTTTTATAAGTAAATGCTGCTTGAAAGCTCTCTCAATGACACATCCCATTGTTTCGCTGATGATTGAGAGCAGAATCATAGAACCTACACTTCAGAAAGAGGCCTTTCAGCCCATTGAGTCTGCACCAATTACAATCCCACCCAGGCCTTACCCCCAAATCCCTACATATTTTACCCGCTAATCCCTCTAACTTGCGCATCTCAGGGCAATTTTCTCAGCATGGCCAATCAACCTAACTCCCATATCTTTGGACTGTGGGAAGAAACCGGGGCACCCACGCAGACACGAGGAGAATATGTGAACTCCACACAAACAGTGACCTGAGCCAGGAATCAATCCAGGTCCCTAGAGCTGTAAAGCAGCAGTGCTAACCACTGTGCTACCATGCCATCCTAACCACCATGCTAACGTGCTGCTGACGGAGGGGTAATTGTCCAGGTTAGATGCGTCCTGCTTTTTTGTGAACAGGATATACCTGAGTAATTTTTCACAATGTTGGGTAGAGGCCAGTATTGTAGCTATACTGAACAGCTTGGTTTGGAGTGTGGCTAATTTTGGTGCATAAGTCTTCAATACTATGGAATGTTGAATGGAATACTATGCTGGAATGTTGCCAGGGCCCACAGCCTTTGCATTATCCAGTGCCTTCAGAAATGTAGTCAATCAAATTGGCTGAATGTTGGCCTCTGTAATTCTGTAATTGATTGCTGAACTCCTGCATCATTGAGAAGGGAGATATTATGGCATCTCCTCTTCTAGTTAGTTGTTTAATTGTCCACCAACGTCATGACTGCTTGTGGCAGGACTGCAGATCTTAAATCAGATTCACTAACTATGGGATTGTTTAGCTTTTATCACATGCTGCTTCTGCTACTTGGCATACAAGTTGTTCTGTCTTATAGCTTTACCAGACTGACATCTCATTATTAGATAGCCTAGTGCTGCTCCTGACATTAGATAGCCTAGTGCTGCTCCTGACATGCACTCATGCTGTCTTCATTTAACTATGGTTGGTCCTCTGGCTAGGTGGTACTAGTAAAATGAGCATTATGCCGAGTCCTGAGGTTACAATTTTGCAGCTGCTGATGGTTGATAGTGCCTCCTGGACGTTCAGTTAACTTGCTACACCTGTTGAAAATCAATCCCATTTAAAGTAAAGTTCATTTTTTAGTCACAAGTAAGGTTTACAATAACACTGCAATTTTCTGCTGTATAGTGGAGTCGGACACTTTACGAACTTTCAAGCGGTTATTGGATAGGCACATGGAGTACACTAGAATTATAAGGAGTGGAATCGCTTGATCTTAGGATTGGACATAGCTCGGCACAACGTCGAGGGCCAAAGGGCCTGTACTGTGCTCTAATGTTCTATGAAGTTACTATGAAAATCCCCTGGTCGCCACACTCCGGCGCCTGTTCAGGTTAATGCACCCTAACCAGCACGTCTTTCAGGCTGAGAGGGGAAATTGGAGCATCTGGAGGAAACCCACGCAGACACAGAGAAAATATGCAACCTCCATTCAGACAGTGGCCCAAACTGGATCCCTGACAATAATGCTAACCGCTATGCACCATGCTGCCCACAGTTTCCATTAGTAGTGATACATAACAGGATGGAGAGTATCTTCAATTTGAAGACAGTCTTTGTCTCCATTACTGTCATCTTTCTATTACTGTCATGAACCAATGTATCTGCAACAGGTAGATTTGTGAAGATGTGGTTGAGGATGTTTTTCCTTCTTGTTGGTTCTCTCTTTACCTGCCACATACGCAGTCTAATAGGTATGCTTTTCAAGACCTAGCCAGCAGAGTGAATAGTGGTGCTACCAAGCCATTCTTGGTGATGGACATTAAAGTCCTACCCCTCTCCAGAATACACTGAGTTGTTGCCATCCTTAATGCTCCTTCCAATAGGTGTTTAACATGAAGCTACACAGATTCATCAGTTGGGGGGAAGCATTACGTGATGATGATTAGCAGGAAGCTTCTACCCACGTTTGATATGAAGTCATGAAACCTCATGAGTCTAAGCTCAAGGTTGAGAATTCCTATCCAATAGTATCAAGTGTGCTACCACCTCTAGTGGGTAAATGCTACACTGGGACAGGGCAGCCCAGGACGGCGGTAGTGATGCCGAGGGATTATCAGTAAAGTATGATTCAATGAGTGTGACCAGGTCAGGCTGTTGCTTAACTAATCACTCTCCCAATTTTGGGACGCGCCCCTAGATGTTAAGACTTTTCAGAGTTAATGGGGCTGGCTTTGCCACTATTATTTCCAGTGCCTAGGTCCATCTGGTTTCATTCCTTTTTGACTTTGTAGCATAAATTTTCAATGTTAAGTTCAAGTTAACTATGTTTCTTTTAACGAACAAAACAAATACAAACCTTAAAGTAAACGTAAGGTTAAAATTTTCAGCACAGATGCTAATCTTCAAAAATTCAAAATGAATCCAGGTAGTGTTATATGCTAAAGTTCAGCTCACAGTCTGGAAGTGCTAACATTTCTAGTTAATATTATAGAATTCATATAGTGTAGGAGGCTATTTGGCCCATCAAGTCTGCACAAACCCTATCTCCATAATCCCATGCATTTACCCTGCTAATCCCTCTGAAACTAAGAGGCAATTGAGCATTGCCAATCCACCTAACCAGTACATCTTTGGAATGTGGGAGGAAACTGGAACACCCGGAGGAAACCCACACAGATTCCGCATAGATAGTGATCCAAGTCAGGAACTGGGTCCCTGGCGTGTGAGTTAACAGTGCTAACCATTGTGTCATCATATCGCTCTGTAAGATTTCCTTTTTTTTGGATCAAAAATAACTGTTACAAAATAATTTGTTGTTTTGTATAACTTTGGTAGAATATAGACAGACGATGCTGGGAATAGCCTTATTGAATGCTGCCAAAGATTCCTTTGATGATATCTTATTTATTTATCATTAATTACTCATTTCAAACTGATGGGAGAAACTGCATGAAGGCACATTAATATTAAGTCTTTCATGATTAAAGACAGTGCAGGGTATCATTTACAAAACTGGACCTTGGTTACTAAGCACACAGCAACAAACACTGGGTTTCAACAACAGTTGACAGTAGAGGTAATGTTACTACTGTTATGTATGTATTCTTAAAAAAAGCTGACATTGATTAGAGGTGGTGGGGAGAGAAATTAGAATAGGTTTCTGTCAACACAGATACTTGCACCACATCAGGAATGGCAGTAAGGGAAGTAAAATAGCTCTTGTTTCAAATTGCAGCTGGTGTTTGGCACAGATTTGGGAACAAAGCATGCGGCGGCAGGAGAGGGCATTAGCAGGCATACAGGCAACATCACAGGCTTCATTCGGTTCAGGATGTGGTTGCTAAATATTTCAGAAATGATTTGGTTGGCCCTGAGTATAATTTACTAGCGCTCTGCAACCCCCTCAGGATTTAACAAAAGGATTCTCACATCTCCTACCTGTGTAAGAATTCTCAGACCTTCAAACAGCCTCTGGTTTTGATCACTCTGCAAACTGCAGTAACAAAGTTTTCATGTCTGATCTCTCCTACCCTGGGTCAGGTCAAGGTCAACAGTTCAGAAGTGCCATTCTTGGGAATTCCTACTGCTTTAAAGCAACAGTTTTCTCTCATTAACTGCACAGAACAGTCCTAATGTGGGTCTGCCACCAGCATGGAGATTAGGAATGTTCTATGTGAAGAATCTTAGGTATAAACCTGCTGTACCATTTATTTCTGTCATACATCTTTCTTAATCAATTCTTATTTCTGTGCCAATCTACTTTCCTATAACACTGAATGGAAGAAGTACTATATTGTATTCACGCATAGGTTTGCAAACCAGCTCTAATGCAATGTGGTGCTTTTGTTCTAGTCAGGGACTCTGGGATCTGTGAGGTTGTCAGAAATCTTTTGCCTGGGGGCCAGTCACAGTGAGCACAGCACTGCAAGAAATCTATATTTTCCTCTGTTTGTCGTTACTGTTGCTGTACATTATTAGATTTTCTTTGGAATGATAGCACTGACTGGCAAAAGTTACAACAGGAGCTCCCAGGGCTATTTCAATACTTTCAAAAGCTCCCCCTGTACAAAATAATTTGAGAGATTGTAGCAAAGTATTAACCTCGGAGACTAATCTTCTATGGGTTAATGTTCAATTTATAGATCCAGGAAGAGCAGGAGGGTTCCACGCTTTAACTTGCTGGAAAGAGTCATGTCTTTTCGATGAAGCCAGGGTGACTTTTCAATAGTTATCTACTTTAAACTTCATTTATGATTTCAGATCCTGAAGACAAAACATGAGCGCAAAGCGACTGCTTCTGACACTAACCGCAGGCCATCGTGGAAAGTGGGTCAGGCTGGGGGGGGGACACAGAGAGATGTAGAAAAAAATCACAGCTGCAAAGTCCCAGCATTGGCACAGATCCAAGATGGCAGGTTTCATGGAGCCAAAGAAACATGTATCTGATGTGGCTTCCCTGACAAAAAATGTCAATCTTTCTCAATCTTTATATTTAGTTTTGGCTGTATTAGCAATTTTCTACTGCTAAGTTTTTTTTATAGATTTATCATGAGATCAATAGTGTTTTGACACTGAACACAGTGTCAACCATCAAAACTATGTTGTTCTGAATTTAAAAGCAACTCCAGGTTTGTGCCAATGTCAGTAATACCACTGATGACAGTGAAAGCTTTGTCTGCAAAACTGTCAGCAGTATAGTTCTATCACCTTCAAACACTATTCATTTCACACTGTGAGCTAGTTGTTAATTGGTTCAATGTATGGAGCCCTGATTACTCTTCACCCTGTACAACATTTCAGATTACAGAATGTCCATGGAAACATAATATACCTCTCTACATAAGAAGGTAAAAGATTTAGAATATATAAAGCTTGCCTGAAACATTAATGAACCCGCGCTGCTCGATCTGGTTTTCTCTAGGGTAAGGGAATATTAAATTGCTGACATTTCTTGAGCCCTATTGTCGCTCTAATGGTATAGTAGTAGCAGTTACTTAGGTTGTTACCTGATAACAATGCCTGTTGTGCTAAAATAATTTAATGATAGTGGAAGGAGGAATAAGGTTGTCTGGTTCTATACTCAAAAAGTTACAGAGCTTTGCTGTATAATCTGAATATGTTTTATGCATAAGTAAAATATGTATAAAATATGCCGCTAGATAAAAAAAAACAACCTCGCTTCTGCTCAGATCACACCAGAGAAAGGAGGAAGCTGCCACAATGAGAATAAAGCCAGCCTGTAATCTCCATGAACACACACTGCACATACAGGCTGCAAGATGTTCAAAAACACCAGAGCTTTGTTAAGGCTTTCTCTCACGATATCTTCAGTGTGTAACATCTTGCGCCTAGCTACAGATTAGGCTATTCTTCATTTATGCAGAATATTTGTTTCCTAGGCCAAAATTTGCTCAAATAAATGGTCATTTCAGTCTTCAGTTAATGTATCACATCTGTCCCGGGGATGGCTAGGAAACAGTTCAACTCCAGGATCTCTCAGCCATAGCTCCTTGGGCTGCTATAGATCCAAGTTTACTTTGAGACACCCGGTCATTGTGAAAATTCTCATCTTAATGCAAGCCAATCTTTTTCCTGTTTGCCTGCTTGATGTGTGTAAACATACCAAAATAACTGTCACAATTAAAGTACAGTATAGCAGAAATTACTGCAAAATACCACAGCATGTAATCTGAAGTACACAGGAGCAGAAATAATCTGAAGAATTCCTCAGCTTTAGGGGGAAAAGAAACTGTAAGAAAATAAAATTTCCTTATGGTGGGGACAAGAATTCATTCTAACCCAAAGGCAGTTATATCTGCAAATACAGAGCATAAGCAATGATTGAACTTTTCCATTGGGCTAGTGCCAAATCTGTAAACAGACTTCAGTCAGATCCTAATTAAGGCATCTAACTGCATTATGTCTATTGGCATTTGATTTGAAACTGATCCAACATCATCTTAAGTTATTATCTATATTTGATGGCAAGACAAATAAAATATCAATGTGCTTTTTTCTAAAATGGGCATTTTTATACTTTCTGCCCTTGCTTTGATCACTATTCTCAATCTAAATGTATGCAGTATCGTAAACTGGTCTGTGCGTCTGAACACTCTATTAGACTTGCACAATGACAGCTTTTTACTCTAAGATTGCTGTCTGATATTCCAAATAACATCAAAAATTATTGATGCCAATTACTGAACTTTAAAAATCTATAGAACTCAAGCAACCAGAAAAACACTAATTGTACTAATAAAAATGTATAGTCACTGCATTCGGATTCCAGGCCACTTTGTGTACACAAATACCACACTAATACATGCACAACTTTAATTAGAAGATCCTGCTAAAGAACTTGATCAAAAAAGCATACACTAGTCACAAAATACAGTTCACATTATTGTTTTATACCAAAACATGCACTTATCTATAGATAAAAATCACTATTGCTTCCAGTATAAATCACTGCACCTTTCCCCTAGCAAGGCTGTCAACATTTGCACAATAATAGAGCCAGAAGGTGTAAACTATTTAATTAAAGATGCAAAGTATCTTATATGAAAGTATGAAATGAACTGCTGAAATATTGTCTTTTGACTCCCTAATACTCTGCCTTTTGACCTATCCCTCAAAGGTTCTCTCAGACTAGAAATCACATATTGCTATGGCCAACCTCTGGAACTCCAACTCTGGAAACTGGGATGGGGTTTGGTTCCCCAGAAATTCTTCTAGTAGTGGCAACTTGTCAACACTGGCTCAATTTGTAGCATCCATACCTCTGAGTCATAAGGTTTGAGGTTCAAGTCCCATTCAGAGAGTGCATGCAAACAAGAGTATAGGAAAGCAGAGGGACCTGCGGGGTGCAGGTGCACATGTCTCTGAAGGTGGCAGAGCAGGTGGAGAAGGTTGTGAAGAAAGCATATGGTATGCTAGCCTTTATAGGAAGGGGTATAGAGTACAAGAGCTGGCCTTTAGTGTTGCAGTTGTATACAACGTTGGTTAGACCTCATTTGGAAAACTGCGTCCAGTTCTGGTCGCCTTACTACCAGAAGAATGTGGAGACTCTGAAGAGAGTGCAGAGGAGGTTTACCAGGATGCTGCCTGGTATGGAAGGTCTGAGTTACGAGGAGAGGTTAGGCAAATTGGGGCTGTTTTCCTTAGAAAGACGTAGACTTAGAGGAGATCTAATAGAGGTGTACAAG
The DNA here is from genome assembly GCA_024679065.1 of Sphyrna mokarran. Taxonomy (NCBI): domain Eukaryota; kingdom Metazoa; phylum Chordata; class Chondrichthyes; order Carcharhiniformes; family Carcharhinidae; genus Sphyrna; species Sphyrna mokarran. The sequence goes on along the minus strand of JAGIQG010000035.1, from coordinate 4,982,094 downwards.
ATTATGAGGGGTATAGATAGAGTAAACAGGGTTAAGCTTTTTCCTAGGATGGACTCAAATAGCATGAGGGGTCACTGGCTTAGGGTGAGGGGGGTAAGGTATAATTTGGATGCTAGAGGGAGTTTTTTCACACAGAGGGTGGTGGGTGTATGGAACGCACTGCCAAATAAAGTGGTGGAGGCAGGTACTCTGGAGTTATTTAAGAGATACTTAGATGGGCACATGAACAGAATGGGAATGGAGGGATATAGAAATCTGATTTAAAATAGGCATCATGAGCCGTGGGAGTTCCCTGGGAAGTGCGTAAATTGTCCATGATATTGATGTATTTGTTTTATCTTACAGGCACTTTGGTCCGCCTTGTTGTCTAACAAGGGGCATACACACGATGGGTCGTGAGAGGGCTGCTCTTGGATTTTTTTTCGAGAGTATCCTAATGCTTCACGTCATTAGTGTACGCTTGACCTGGACCATTTGATAGGCAACATGACAGCTCAGTGACTATCACTGCTGTGTAGATACGTGGATTTGGGCCTGTGTCTGTGGGAGTTTGCGCATTCTCCCCATGCTTGTGTGGGTTTTCTCTGGGTGCTCCGGTTTCGTCCCACATCCCAAAGATTTGCTCTTAAGCTGATTGGCAGATCAAATTCTCCCTAAATTGTTTCAAATTTGGTTTCAATGCATAGATCTATAAACATAGACAGGGATCACAGGTAGAAGTGGGAACATCGAGGTGGCGGCGCAGGCTCGCTGGGCCGAAGGCTGTTTTTGTTTTTTTGTAAAAATCAAGGCTGACAGTCCAATGCAATACTGAAGGAGTGCTGCTTGTAGATGAGGCACAAACCGAAGCTCTGCATGCTCAGATGGATGTAAAATTAAAACAACAATTAAAAAAAAACAGCAGGACGTTCTCCCCATCTCCTGTCCATGAATTATCATAAAAGAGCAGACTATCTAGCCATGATCACATTGCTGTTTTGTGGGAGCTTGCTGTGTATAAATTGGCTTACACAATACACAAATTAAAAATATTTTACTGTAAAGTGCTTTTAGACACCCGGTCATTGTGAAAGTTGTCATCTTAATGCAAGTCTGTCTTTTTTCTGCTTGCCTGCTGGAGCAGAAGAAGGGGTAATGCTGATACCTAGAATAGCTCTCATAATTAAAATAAAATATAGCAGGAATTACTGCAAAATACCATTGCCTGTAATCTCAAGTATTCTCCAAGAAACTTCCAGGTTTTAAAAAATAAAATCTGAGAAATAAAGAACTGTGTTATACTGTTGAGACAGATTAACTATGACAAGAATGCATCAACAGTCTTTTTAAAGAAGGATACAATAAAAGTGAAAGTCAACATTGGGAAGGTGGTACTATTCTTTACAAACACACATCCGTCAATGGATAGACACTATCACCCTAGTTAAAGGCACAATAATGTTGTAAAGATGTTATGATAATAAGATACTAACACTGTTCATGATAAAGCATATCTGCATTAATGGACATTCGCATTCCCATAACGTGTGGCAATGACATACCCATTTTTTAAGTTATTCGTGTGAAAAAAAATTGCCCATGGATGGATGAACAGCACTGTAACATAAATCTCTTTCATCAGCTTCTCTGCGCTAGAGTTGGAGGAAAAGGAGAAGGTTAAAAAATATACTGAAGGTACACCAGGTCTTGGGTACTTTGGAAAGAGGCCTGCATTTCATTAAGCATGCGATTTACCAATGTGCAAAATGGTTCCTGCTTCAAGCATTGGATGTAAGGCAATTTTTACAAGTTTTATCATTGATTAGTGATCTGTCTTTAACTTGGCTTTACTTTTAAATCCATTCTATAAGAAAACACAAACGTTTTGTCCTGTTATAGATCAGATGTAAATTCTGAGAAAATAATGCTGGTATAAGAAACACAACTCATTTATTAAAGAGACTCACTTTGCCTTATTCAATTCGAAATATTGTACCAGAATCTTTTAAATTTGGAATGATGTACTTAGCAGACACACAATGAGTGGACTGAGTTTACCATTCTTCTCATTGAATGAAATGGACTTCTTTTTTGCTCTTTAATAGTTTCAGATTGGGTTGAGTTTCCTGGCATCTGTTATTTGCTTATTTTGAATGGACAAGAATTAACCTTGTAAATGGATTGATTCGAAATAACGAGAGTTCTGCAAACCCTCGGTGAAGATTGAAAATGTCTGCAGGATACTTATTTACACTGCGTATGGTCTACTATCAAACAATAATTAGGCGAAATAAAAACTCAAATATACTGTCACGCTCCGTTTATTTAAATAGTACTTCACAGTTTTCCCACAAGTACTGCTTTAGATAAATAAACTTTTCACTAGCCCAGTCCCATCACAAAACTCCCTGCTGATGAATGAACTTTTGACCTATAATTCCCTGGAGAAGAGAGCATCGCAGGCACACTCCCAAGAAGTAAACAGACTCCTGGCTGCAACATCATTCAAAATGCAACCACACTGCAGAATGCTGCTACGTATCGACTTTTGTACACTGCAATTCATTTGTATACAGCAGATCACAGGCATTTTGTAAAAGAACGTAGAGGAAAGCCGATTTAGCAGCACACTTAGCCCATATTGTTAAATCGATATTTTATTAGGTTTTCTGTTGCAATGCAGAATGACAGAAAAATGCCACACTAAATCAGATAATGTGGCATGTAATGCATCACCCCCAAAGTCAGCAGTTTCTTACTGCTTTGCAATGTGCACAAATACTTTAATGCATTTTCTCCCCAAATTTTAAACCACTTTCTCCTCCCCTCTCTGAACGCCATGTATCGTTTCAAATGCAATGGAGAAGAGCTGGGCAAAACCTACTCTCACATCTCTGCCGATGCTGTATTATACTTAGCCACCAGGAGGCAGCCAAAATCCACCAAACAAGAAAGTTGGGAAAACAAGAGTAGTCGGGCTTAATCACGGCAGAGTTCAGAACCTTTTCACATTAGCACTATGTGGCACAACTTGGCGAAATTTCAAAACACACCATAGCACTTCAGTGCCTTTTATTTAATACAAGTGTTTCTGCAGCAACAGAGCCAGTACTTGTGCCTCATATTGCAAATGAAATGATAAATTGCAGCTATGTCACAAACTGTATGTCAGAAGCAGTCTTTAATCCTAAAAGGATGAATTGGAATTGAAGTTAACACTACAGAATGTATCACTTGTAAACCCTGCCAGAAGCATCAAGAGACTTGGGCAACCAGATTTTCGCATTACTGCTATGAATACTTCATTGGTCATTTTTGGCAGATTCATGCTATGAAGTGCCATGTTAAACTAATTCTACATCTATACTGTAAATTCAGTTTAAATCTGACCTGACTGGAGCAAGATACCCTACTGATCAAAGTTTCAGTGCATTTCTCTTCCGGCATCCTCACTAAATTTACACTCCATCAGTTCACTGTCATTAACACTCCACTACCTGTAATAAGCTCCACTTACGTAACATGTCTTACAAACTACCAGTTCTGTAGAGGGCCAGGGAATTTGAAAAGTGGACTGGCTGACAGAGGGCCAGGCTTGCCCCCGTCAGGGCATTTACAGATTCACTAAATGCTATAGCATCATAGAAACCTTACAGTGCAGAAGGAGGCCATTCGCCCCATAAAATCTGCACTGACAACGATTCCACTATCCCCATAACCCCACTTATCCCCCTGCATTAAGGGGCAAATTAGTGTAGCCAATCAACCTAATCTGCACATCTTTGTAGTGTGGGAGGAACCAGAGCACTCGGAAGAAATCCACTCAGACACAGGAATAATATGCAGACTCCAAACAGACAAGTGACTCAAGCCGGAATTGAATCCAGGTCCCTGGAGCTGTGAGGCAGCAGTGCTAACCATTGTGACCATGATGGGACTATACTGAAGGGTTATTTGAAGGTAGCACAATTTACTGTTTAGAAATTACATTTAATTATATTGAAATATTTTCATTCAGGATTTCTGGTGCAGCATTGAAAAAGGGAAAAAAAAACTTCCATTTATATAGCACCTTTCATGGCCTTTGGATATCCCAAAGTGCTCCTCAGCTAATGACAAGTTGTAGAAGCATAATCATTGTTATATAGGGAAATACAGCAGCAAGTTTTGTGCACAGCAAGATCCCCCAAAATAGCAATGAATTCAATGACTGGACTGTCATATCCAAAAGACAATACGCCAACAGTGCTGCATCCCTTGGAACTGTAATAGAGAGTCATCTTAACTTGTGCAATTAAGTATGAGGAGTGGATCAAGCAATATCACAAATTCACATCTGCAAATACCATGTGTACAATTAGAGCATTTCACATTTTCAAATGGCGAAACAAGAAGGACCTACCAGTATTTTTAGGATAACAATAAAGAATATCTAAAAGTTCTTTATTTGGTTCTCAAAGCCATGCATATATTTAATTAAGATACGCTGGTTAAGTTCTTCCTTAGTGTCAGGGGGACTAGTTAGGGTAAACGCATGGGATTGTGCTCGGTGTAGACTTAAGGGGCCAAATGGCCTCCTTCTGCACTGTAGGATTCTATGAAGTTGTTAGCCTGAGTTTTCATCTTAAACAATTGGAAGTTAGGAAGGTGAGGGGTTAAATTCTGAAAAAAATAATTTTCTGACCCAAGCTCACCTCACCCATTTAAGCTTTAATGAGGTAGGAAAACGGAAAGGCAACCAATCTAATCCAAGAAGGTGGTTTATGAGCTGTCGAAGGGATTTTCTGACTCTCAGAGAATCCTCGTTAAAGAGCATGATGGATTCAGAAGGTAAGCACCTTCACACCTAGCTCCTGAAGCCTGATGCTTGCTTAAGCTTCTATAATCAGGCATTACCCAACAACCTTCCACATGAGGCCACCGATCCCAAGCTGAAATCTCTGTGCAAACATCATCAGGCTCCCATCCACCTGCAGCTGCCACCAGGCCCCCATCTACCCATCTCCACCTGGCATCTGATCTTAGTGTGGTCAGCAGCCCATTCTCTTCTAATCCAATTCTCTGTAACTGTTACCAATTGACAGTCTGCCTGACTGAAGGCCCATCCCATCAATCAGAACTGCCTCTGGCAGAGAACCAATCAACAATGTCTAAGCGTGTCAGGAGGAAACTCAAATTGCTGATTTCCCATGAATCTCTGACTGACCAGCTCACTGTGGGTCAGGGCAGTGAAACTTCTATGCCATATTTCTATTGCTAGAATTCCCAATGCCACGTTGGACATAACAAAGAATCACTAGTTTGCCAACTGTTTAAAAAGGTGAGATTGTTCTAAGTTTGAATCAGGAGCTTTGAGAAAAAAGACTCAATATGTAAGTACAGTTCAACAACTCCATCATTCCTATTAGGTTACATGAAGGTCATAAATACAACAAAGTGGGAATGTAAACTATACAAACAAAATGACCAGATTGCTTGAATGAAGAGTCTGAGAATGAAGAGGAATAGACTGCAGGAAGTTTGTACATTACCACTGTGACTAACATGATTCATCTTCCTGACTATCCACCAGAATTTTCACAGAACCAATGCTTTCACACGATGTTGCTTCACTGCACAGCAACTAACACCAATCTCCTCCTGTCCAAAATAATCCAACCGCACATCCCAAGAAAGATTAAATTCAATCTACGTTATCAGAATTGTACTTGTGTTCAGGTTTCTGCTGCATTATAAGAGTGATAGAAACATTTTCGGACTCATTACTTATTCTGGACATTTTCCCTGAAAATATTTGGGCGGGGCAGGACTGGGTAGGTCTGGGTGTTCCCTTCGTTTTGCTAGATACACATAGTGCATGTCCCAAACAATAGGTTGAGGTTAATTGTGCTCTGATGTCTATACATGTCACCTGGAACAAAACTTTCCACATTTTCTTCATTTCAAATGACAAGCATTCCCATTAAGTACGAAAGACTGTTTCTGCATTTGCCCAATATGGTTAACTGGAACAAGTTGAGCTAGTTCCTGGCAGCTGAGCTCTGCAAATATTTCAAGGCCTTCTCAGAGCTGAGTTAAGTGAGATGGCAAGGGTCACTTTCCAACTACTGAACATCCATAAACAAATACAAATGGTACACAATGCACAGTATGTATACGGGGTAATAATTTCAAAGGTTTTACCAGCAGTTGCTTAGCAATGACATTAATCAATTTAAGTGCTGAACATTTGCAGCAATGTACTAATCTCTAAACAACCTGATACAAATTATTTGCAGTCTCCCAAAATTGTATATAAGGGCCAAAATCACAACTCCAATTTTCTGCTTTTGTTGCTGTTAGTCAACTTATCAATTTAAACCCTAATTAAATCCCTGACTGCGATAAAATGGGATAGCCTGTCCAAACTTCACCAAAGAGCTGCGGTACTGTGTTTTTGGTGATTATTTAATCTAGCTTTCATTTCTCATTTTTAAGTAATTAGGCAATTTATCCCCTAATTTCTTTCTTCCTCAGAGTTGGATGTAATCCTTGATCTTATAACTGTCTCCATCATCTTTGTTGTGTGGGAAACAAAACTGTGTTATAAGTACAGTGCATTCACCCCCCCCCCCCCCCCCTCACAATTAGAAGCACTTGTTTTGTTTAATTTGTTTAAATTTGTATATTCTTTTACCTAGCAGGCTATTGATCACAGGATCAAAATTACACTGAAATCTATCTTTAAATCTGAAGATTTTGCTAGCAAAACTTGTGTTACTGACTTTTTGCCTCTGTTCATGATCTGAAGTGGCTCTGGGAGGAATAATGCCATCTGGTTCTTTACTTCTGGTTCTATACTTCTTTAAAAGTTTGGAGTGCACAACTTGAACTGTTACTGCACCAGAAATCAAAGGCAACAAGTCTTTGAATGGAAGGATATGGATTCCATATAAGCATACGATTTTAATTTAGGCAGCCATCAAGCTTGGCAGGCCGAAGGTCCTGTTCCTGTGCTGTACTGTTCTTTATTCTTGTCTGTCTTCTCCAGAGATAAGCTCCTTCTGAGCACTGCCCCTCATTTCATCATGGGGGGGGGTTGTGCATGTGTGTGTGTGTGTGCGTGTGTGCGTGCGCATGTAAGTTTGTCCACCATGCACTGGATTCATTATTTATTGCATCATACACTTTTCACACAATTTCTGAAAATCTGAATTAAAAGCAGTAAACATAGGATATGCACAGCAGGTCAGTCAGCAGCAGAAAGAGTGAAGGGATATTAATGTTTCTATGTCTCATTTAGATGTTGACTGAACATCTCCTGCATTTTCTGTTTTTAACAAAAGAGAAGGAAAATTGTTGAGAACAGATGTCTGCTGATAATATTCTCTGCGTGGTTCCCGCCTACTATAGGACTTAATTTCTACATCCAAGTCTAAAACAGGCATATTTGGAGCAAAGACTGCAGAATGAATCTGATTAGTAGAGACACGTTGCACTGAATAGATCAACGAAATGTATTTGAAGAACTTTGGAAAAGCTCTTTGGCAGAAATCCATCTGTAGTTTTCAAACTGTGAGCACTATAACAATCATAGTTTATAGTGTAATTTTTTTTGAATTTGAGATGCCATTTTGTTCATTCAATAAATATTACGAAAAGCCTGACAATAAGCAACTTTGAAAATGTCTTCAGAAATTTTCCTTTGATTCACTGATCAAAAAAGAACTTCTGAGTCACAAATATAGTTGGTATACATAAAAGCTACATAGAAGAAACACGTACTATAGGCTGGAAGATTGAAGTGCATTAGTTACTTTACACTGAGTTGCTTTCTTAATGTTGGTCGCGCCAAAAGCCTCCTGCATAAACATAAAATAGATGATGTACAAACAGGACACGTCAGCTTGGATGCAGACTGCAGTGCCTCGACAGACCAATTCAAACGTATTTATGAGTGCATTTACAAAGCATTCTGCTTCAAACTGTCTGAACTGAAATCTCCACACAGACCAATATCAATTTGTATTGCTTCCTTTAGTGGTCAGTGTAAGTAACCACATAGATTTGTAACATCCTATTGTGATGGATTACAGGGCATTTTTTTTCATTATGATATAGCAGAACATGAAACAGCCTCATACTGACATTCTCGAAATGGTTGCAGTTAAGAGGGAGGGAAATTGGGAAGACTGCAAGAAAGTAACACACTTGGTCACAAAGTGCTGTCTTATTATTAACTATCCATGGCCTAGCTCATATGAAAAACAATCTTATTTTAGAAGAACTTTGTGAAAAATTAGTGTTATAAGATTCTGACAAGACTAATGATTAACGAGCTATTTGATTTCCAGTAAGCTTCACGTTTTTTTTTGTTAATTGCAAACCCATAAGCAGACTTAAGTAAGAAATCTGAAAATAGTCAAATTCTTAATACTGCAAATGGTAAAACTGATTTAAAGCAGTAAATTGTAATGGGTTCCAAACTATGTTTAAATATTTCAGAATAAAAGCACTGTCTACTATTTATCTTTCAGCCAAACATCTTTGAAAAAAGCAAAATATTTACCAAAACTGTCAGAATCAATGTCCCCTCCTAAGTCTTCACAGCATGTGGTTTGTGGCACCTTTCAGTTTATTAGCAGACAAGCGAGATATCACAAATGGAGCAATTTGTAAGCTACCTCCTTTCCAGTTGTTTCATTTCGCAGTTCACAGGAAATACTGATCAAAACAGAGGCTACTATCGCAGTGACCAACTAACAAATTGTATTAACAACTTTAACATACCAAATATCAGGAACAAAGGAAGAAGACAATATTGTTAATGGGATAGTAAGGAGAGCTGACCTTGATTGAGTATTTGAATGTTCCCCTTCCTTCATCATCACCAGAAAATGAGAGCCACTTGTGGTTTTTTTTGTCTCTATGGAGACCATCCTGATTAGCTGCCAATGCCATTTTCCTTTCTTCCCCAAGTTAAACTTTCTCTATGATTTGATTTATTATTGTTTATAGGTATACAGTGAAAGTATTGTCTCTTGTGAGCTATACAGACAAAGCATACTATACATAGAGAAGAAAAGGAGAGTGTAGAATGTAGTATTACAGTCATAGCTAAGGTGTAGAGAAAGATCAACTTAATGCGAAACAGGTCCATTCAAATGTCTGATGGCAGTAGGGCAGAAGCTGTTCTTGATTCAGCTGGGACATGGCCTCAGACTTTTGTATCTTTTCCCAAAAGAAGACGGTGGAAGAAAGAATGTCTCGTGTTAACGGATGGGAGGATGGTTTGAGTGATGGACTGGGCAACATTCAAGACCTTTTGTCATTTTTTGGGGTCTTGGGCAGAACAGGAGCCATACCAAGCTCTGATAAAACCAGAAACAATGCTATGATGCATCTGTAAAACTTGGTAAGAGTCATCAAGGACATGCCAAATTTCATTAGTCTTCTAAAAAAAGAGGCATTGGTGGGCTTTCTTAGCATTGTAATAGAGGAACCAGGACAGGTTGTTGGAATCTGGACACCTAAAAAAATGAAGCTCTAGACCCTTTCTACCTCATCCCCATTGATGCATGTTCTACACTTCCTGAAGTCAATGATTATGTTTGTTCATATCAAGGGACAGATTATTGTCGCTGCACCACTTCACCAGATTTTCTACCTCTTTCTTGTACTCCCTCTCATTATTGTTTGAGATTCAACCAATTACAGTGATGCCAATAGCAAACTTGAAAATTGAGTTAGAGGGGAAATTTGGCTGTGCAATCATAAAGAGTATGTTGTTGTTAGTCCATTGTCATCAATGAACACCTCGACACCATTAGTCATTTTGAGGCTGGTTGCGGTGAGTCCGAAGATGATTGATCAGGCCAATTTGGGCACGGAATGTCCTGGCACATATTGGACAGACTTGTGTACACACTGTAGTTGTTGCGCTGGTGGCTGTGGACTTGCACAGCTCACACTTAAGTTGTGCTTCAGGAATACACCTTGCTTCGTGAGGTTGACAGCCTTTGTGGATGAGGCAGCGCCAGGTAGGGTGTTTTGTGCCAGCGTTTTCTAAGTGGTTGTGTCAATGTCAAGCGACTTCAGGGAGGCTTTGACTGTGTCTTTGAAACATTTCTTCCACCCTCCATGCAAGTGTTTTCCAGCAGAGAGTTCCCCAAAAAGGAGCTGCAAAATGGATTTTGGATGTGGGCATTCAGGCAGCCGGCAGGCTCTGCAGTGTGCACTGCTCAAATGACATCAGACAGGATTCAGGACTTTCACGCTGAGCTATGGTGTAGGCATCTTGGTGCAGACATCCTGCAACAAGGTCGCCATTGCAGATGTTACCCTTACAATGTTGACCTTGTTGTACTGCAGTAATGGCACCATCTCTTCTTCAGAAGCAATGGGACTCCTCCAATCAATTATGCAGTCTGAGGAAGGCTGCTTTCATCACTTCCTGATACTCATGACTCTGCCTTTGCAGCTCCAGCAGCTGTGGGATGACCAAGCTGAGGGGCACATCATCAGCCCGGGGCTCAGCAGAGTTCTGGACTCCAGCATCCCTTGAGTGCTGGTTCCCTTGGACATTCCTGCCTCTGGCTGTTGTGGATCTTCAGCTGTGAGGTGCTCATTAGTGAGTGACCCAGAAACCTGCCTAGTTATTGGACTCACAAAGAAGCGAGTATCTGCGCTGGTGCAGGTGTGGGTGACAACTCTTCAATGTCAGGATTGGAGAAGACCCATCTGAGCTGAGTTGGGAATGACAGCATGTGCTGAGGATTTCTCTGCTGGCCCCACTTCATCAGCAGTGCAAGTATGCTGTTCCTCCACCCCAGCCAGCTTGAGGGCTTGCTCCTCAATATACATGACTCTAGCCGAGTGCACCCACTCACGCCTGCTGTTCCCATTTATTCTGCAATGGCATGGATAGGGAGAGTGTAGGTAAGAGTGTGGACATTTAATATAGTGTTGAGGTGTCGCAAGCATGGAGTCTGGATGGAATTTGGATGATTGTGAGGGGAAGGGGGGAGCCTCATATTGGAAAAGAACAAGGTGGCTGTGTAAAAGAATGCATTGGGAGCTCAAAGGGTTCAGCAAGAAACTCGTTCTTCACTCGTGGCTTAGCAAAGAAGGTCATTCATCTCGTTCCAACACAGTTGTCCTGTCCTCTTCTGGAGTCCCACCTCTGCTCTACTCCATCCAGAATCCTGGTGAGGGCCCCCTCCATAAAGCATAGTACTGCCTTTTTGCCTGCCATGCCTTGCAGTCATTATGGAACAAGTGCTGGAGAGCTGTTTTTATGGAGTACTCAGTGATTGCAGCAGTTAAGTCATTGCAAGGCGGGCAAATTAGAGTAAAAACACCATGGGGCAGCGTGATTGGTAATTGTGGGCACAACAATTATTATTAATGAGGCATAAGATTTGGCCCAAAAATACCCCAATGCCTTCAGCAGGAATCACTAGGTTTTCGTGCCAGAACCAACACTCCCATTTTTCTGGTTAGATTTTGCCCAGTATATGATTAAGTATTGCAAAATCATCATAAAATCCCTACAGTGCAGAAGGAGACCATCAAGTCATCATTGTCTTGATGTAGATATGATGTAAAGATGCCGGCGTTGGATTCGGGTGGTAAGAACTCAGTAAGAATTTAGCAACACCAATTATTAATCCAACCGATTTATTTGATAGTAAAAAAGCGAGCTTTCAACACTCCCGTGTCTTCCTCAGGCAAGTGCAGTGTTCTGGTGACCAGAACACTGCACTTGCCTGAGGAAGACACGGGAGTGTTGAAAGCTCGCTTTTTTACTATCAAATAAATCGGTTGGATTAATAATTGGTGTTGCTAAATTCTTATTGATGTAGATAAGCATCTTATCTACACCCAGCACCCTGCCTTATCTGCATAATTCACACATCCTGGGACACTAGTGGGCAATTTAGCACAGCCAATCCACATAAGCTGTATATCTTTGGAGTGTGGGAGAAAACCAGAGCACCTGGAGGAAACATGCAAACTCTGGACAGTCACCCAAAGCTGGAATTGAACCTGGGTACCTAGTACTGTGAAACAGCAGTGCTAGTTAGAGGTTTAGATAGGGTGGACAGTGATAGCCTTTTTCCTAGGATGGAAAAAGCTAGCACGAGGGGACACAGCTTTAAATTAAGGGGTGATAGTTATAGGACGGATATCAGAGGCAGGTTCTTTACCCAAAGGGTGGTTCGGGAGTGGAATGCCCTGCCTGCAGCGGTTGTAGATGCGCCAAGTTTGGTGGCGTTTAAGAGGTTAGTTGATAAGTATATGGAAGAGAAGGGAATGGTTTAGTTTGGAGGGGCATTGCTTTTTATATTGGTCGGCGCAACATCGAAGGCCAAAGGGCCTGTTCTGTGCTGTAATGTTCTATGTAGTCACGCTAAAGTCGCTCATTCAGACACATAGTATGAGAATGTATAGTTTTTGAAGTCACTGCATATTTTAAATGAATCATGTTAGCAGCAACTGTCTTGCCACTTATGTTGCTTAGATTGGGCCTGTTGCTGGCCATGGATTCAGGACAGCTTGTTTGGCAACTTGGAATTACTGACTATCCCTCTAACCAAGAGAGATTGATGAATCTTAGATTTGACAAAGTCTGGCCAATAGTTAACAGGATATTGAACTACATGGTCCAATATAGCACAATACAGGATACAGGAAGCAGGAGTCCATAATGCCAAAAAACATAAAAGCAGAATTAGGTCACTCGGCCCATCGTGTCTGCTCAGCCATTCAATAATGGCTAACTTTTTTTCTCATCCCCATTCTCCTGCCTTCTCCCATAATCCCTGATCCCCTTATTAATCAAGAACCTATCTATCTCTGTCTTAAAGACACGCAATGACCTGGCCTCCACAACCTTCTGTGGCAAAGAGTTCCACAGAACTCTTAACCACTCTCTGACTAAAGAAATTCCTCCTCATCGCTGTTTTCAAGGATTGTCCCTTTAGCCTGAGGTTGTGCCTTCTGGATCTAGTTTTTCTCACAACATCCTCTCTATGTCCACTCTACCCAGGCCTTACAGTATCCTGTAAGTTTCAGTAAGACTCCCCCCATCTTTCTAAACTCCAACAAGTACAGACCCAGAGTCCTCAACCGTTCTTCAGACAAGCTCTTCATTCTACGGATCATTCTTGTGAACCTTCTCTAGACCCTTTCCAAGCCCTGTGCATCCTTCCTTAGTTATGGTGGGGGGAGGTGGGCCTAAAGCTACTCATAATATTCCACAGCCTTATACAGCCTCAGAAATACATCCGTGCTTTTGTCTTCTAGTCCTCTCGACATGAATGCATTTGCCTTCCTAAGTGCCGACTGAACCTGCGCATTAACCTTAAGAGAATCTTGAACAGTGACTCCCAAGTCCCTTTGGGTTTCTGATTTCCTAGGCATTTCCCCATTTAGAAAACAGTCTATGCCTGCATTCCTCCTTCCAAAGTGCATAACCTCACACCTTTTCACATTGTATTCTATCTGTCACTTCTTTGCCTACTCTCTCTCACACACACATCCCTCTCAGGACCTTGATCAGACAGCACATGGGAACTGTGTCTAGTTGTGACTACCAATAAAAGAAATTCAAAGCAAGAAACAGAAAAACTATAAGGTCAGAGGTCAAGGAGTCAAAATGGGGAACTATTAGAAAGAAAAGATGTTTGAGAGCTGATCTTATAGCAGGATAACTAAGGGTAAAACAGTTAACTCAGCATATTACCTTTTTCCACAATATCTAGCTCATAATTCCGAGAACATAACTTTTATTTTTTAGGAATTAACTGTAGAAAATGGAGGCTTCTAGTTGAGAAAAAGCCAGAACTCTGATGTAAATGCACTTCATTCAAGCCTGAGTTTAAATCACTTATGAGATATCCTGTTTTTGTCCTGCAGGGTGAGAATTGACAGTGAAAAACTTAAACAATGAATGATCCACTGCTAAGTTTATAATGGTGCCAGGAGTTTTCGGGAAAGTTGTAAAACTCTATTAGCAATATAAATTATTCATATGGGATACAGAATAAAAGAGTTGTGTTGCAAGTAAAATAAGTTATATTTCTGTTTGAATCATCCCAAAACATGACCTACTGCCATAGCAATAGGGATTCAGGGTGGAGTCTTAGTTGGAATGTTTTTTCACTTAATTTATTATTTTGTTTGTTGACAGAAAGCACTTTGAATTTTGTGAGGAAAGCATAGCTGGAAGATTTGTTCTAGTTAGCTAGTTAGAGTTGAGTAGAATGGAAAAGGGTCGGGGAGGTAGTTTCATGGGCTATATATATATATATATCCAAAACCAGGGGAAAAAAAAAACCTGAGTCCATAGTTGTGAGGTCTTTAAATAAAACTGAAGAATAGCTTGGATAAAAGCTAATGGAAGAACACATTTATAATCTGTACCATGAGTAACAGCTGGTATGCTATGGAAAAATAAAGCAAATTCCGGAGAGCTGTGGCATATCTTTTCAGTTGTTTCTAGCAAAAGTTCAAGCTCTCGTAGGAAAGGAATTTGATTGGGACAGGGAATGAGTAAGGAGTAAAACTGGAAACATGCATCAGTTTTTATAAAATGTAGTGTTGTTTGTAGCATTTGCTTCATTTAGCTTTTTGATACACAATATTTCTTGAAACCATTAAATTCTGCAATGTAGTTGGCCCAATTAATTACTGCATCTTTGGATTTCTTCTCTAAACATTAAAGATTCCAAACCTGGGCAGGGGGAAGAGAATCAAACAGGGGTGTTTTAGGACTGATTTCAGCAAATTCTTCTTTGCACAAAGAGTGATCCAGATGCAGAATAAACTTTTAGATATAATGGTGAAGATGAAAATCCTACAATCATTTAATGAACTGCAGGATACTACAACAGAAAAGGACATTAGAATATCTTAGGGTTGATGGCCTTCCATGTCAGTAATGATCTTGTGAACACTTTAAGGTCCCGCTGAGTACACATTCCATGTTATATTAACAGTGACTGACATTTGGCAAAAAAAGTATCAACATCAAAATGCATCTTGTACGACAGTACTATCCAGCACAGGGTCCTCAACCCAATTACTGAGGCGCAACTGAATGAATATCATTAGGCTCATTCGGACAGGTAGCTTGAAATTAATCATGAACCACACACTTCAATCACCATAAACGATCCTCTGAGGGTTTGGTTTAAGACTGAAGATGTAATTTATTTAAACAGTAAGACCGGAATGTTCCTTCTGTATTTCTAAAAAACGATTTTTGATATGCATCTGCTTTTTTAAAATGTTGTTTGAAGCTTTTCATTATCTCTGAATTTAACCGAAAAGCTCCTGGCTTAGTGACATAGCTCATTACCTTCTGTGCAAAAATGTTATCAAGGAACTTAATTTGCTACTATTGTCAATTCTGCAAATACATTATTACCAAGGAATGCTTTGTGCTCTGGCAATATTCACCCATGCAAATCTACAAATATCAAAATCATTACAAAGAGACATTGCATTTCTTTTAAGAAAAATGATTTAAATATGTCACACAATTCTATTAATTGTACAGATACCAATTTAGGGTGTGACTTTTTTGTGTACAAAGGACATCCTCTTTGTGAATTTAATTATGCCTACCTCTTATCAGCAAGAGCACTATACATAAATCACATGACATGCTTGACATGATGTTTTAGCTGCCCATCTTAGTGGAGTGTTATAAATGTGGGGGTGTAATTCAGCTGCAATTAGAAAACGTGTTGGAGATGCTATATGGGAGCTATGCCATGCTGTCAGAAATGCTCAACATAGTTAGGATACTGCAGCCTTCCTCTATGCCACAAACTACATCACTCCCAGCTGCAGCTTAATTTTCTGTGACTTGTCTAATTACTGTAATTAAACATTAATTGCCATTAATTATTCACACATAAGCTAGTCGCAAGTCAAGTGGTAAAAGCCAGATGAAATCTGTCGTACAACTTGCATGCGAACAGTGTGCACTGTTCAATGTTGGCAGGTCATTGGGTTTGCCATGACGGAACACAAGCCGAGACCCCCTAAAATCCTTGGGGCTCTGGTGTTGGCACTGCAATCTACAGTCACAGTCAGACATGGCAGGGACCCGCAATCACAAACAGCTCTTCCAAATTCTACCTACACCATCATTAAGCCTAAAGCAACAGCCTCAGAAAATCTCCTGAAGTGTTAGGCAATAATGAAGAATGAAAAATAAGATAGAAACACTACATAGTAATAATTTACACATTTACTATACCAAGAATACATATTTTTAAATTCCTCATGCTATCCCTAATGCACTCAGTCATTTTCAGCTCATTCCGATTATAACGTGTAATGTTCCCTGTGTCATAGTGACAGGAATTACAACTAGTAATTTAGTTAAGAGAAAATATACTTCATCCTAAAATGCTCTGGAAACTGCCACACAAAGTATTAACTAGGTAAGGAACAATTTTAAATCTCCACTAAAAAAGCTACATAGAAAGGATATTTCTGACTGCAAGGCTCAAGACCTTTTATGAAAAATGGTTTTGGCATTAGAGGGAGCACTAACATAGCAGACAGCATACTGTCAACTTGCACCTAACTGGATGCAAATTTAAGAAGCAGGGGGCCCAGTTGGCTACTGTAGCAAAAAAATCTTTTTCTTTAAACAGAAAATATTGGAACCACTGAGCAGGTTAGAACTGACACCTCTGACAAAGGGTTGAAATGTTATTCCTATGTTTTTCTCCACAGATGCTGCCTGTTCCGCTGTTTCCAACATTTTCCGTTTTTAATATCACAGCTCCACAGTATTTTGCTTGACATTTTTTAACTAAATGTTTGGCTTTCAAATAAAATCTAAGCACAAATCCTACGTAATTGGTTAATTGTTGCACGCTCTTTCAATTTTACTTGAATTTATTTTCTTAATTTCAAGTTAATCAGTTATGAAGCTACTGTTTCAAATCCTGTATTAAATTTAACTTCACCCTCAAGAACAGAAGGTCTGATGTCAGTTTTAAAGACATAAACATCATTACTACAACGGGCCAACTGAAGTGTCCAAGACCGGTCATGCAGCTGTTTGTGAGAACCTGAAGCATGTCCTGAATAATACTGTATTTGTAAAGGCTGCCAGGGATTCTTCTGCCTGAAATATCACTTCTGCACACTGTGGCACATGATGTGCCAAGTTTATGAGAGACAAGCTTTCATTAATGCATGAAAGCTCTGTTGTGAAAATGCTGTTCCCAGGTCATTGCGCCAGATTCATATTGTACAGTCACTGGAATGTTAAAACAGGATTATGAGCCCATTGTTGGCTTCTCAAAATTTGTAAATTTTGTTTTTTGTGGAACAAGCAATGAAATGGTTGCTTGAACTCGGGAAACTGTTGTCCCATTACTGTAGGTTAAAGTTCACAGTAATAATTGCTCATCAGAACTGTGTCAAATTTGACAGATTCCTGCCAAGTGAGCCAGGACTACCGCCAAACATAAAAAATACCAAAGAATAGGACTGAAAAGGTTTGCAGCACGTGGCTACAACAAATGGTTGAGTTACTACAGGTATAATTAGTAATGGCATAAGCATTTCTACAGTGTAAGGACTAATTTCAGTGCACTGAATTTGTAAATTGAAATATTTCACCTCAAGAAGTGGGGTTTTGAGACTCAGGCAATATCTCGTGAATGTGAAGATATAATTGAACAAAAACAGAACAGAACGTGCAGGAATATATCATTGTGTTTGATTAAATGCCTGTGCTAGAACATGACATCAAATTACATTTTAGACAGATTTGAAATTTTGTGTGATGAAAGGCTGTATTTTATGTAAACATTTATATAAAAGAGAGAACATTGTGCTATTATAATAAACTCTATGAAGTATTGAGTGTACAAGAATACATCACATTCCACCTAAGCATCGCAGGATAAAGCATCAACTTTAGCTTACATAAAGGGAATTTGCTACGCCCTTCAAGTTAGAATAGTAATGCCTAAGTAATTAAAAGGTAACAGCTATATCCTTGGCATCTAATCCGGTGCAAATCCTAGAACTATTAAGCTATGTGGTTTGATAAACTAAATCAATTTCTTTTGTGAAGGATATGCGGAATGATTAGACTTATCAATATACTGTTGGCTTTAAATCAGTGGATCACTGAGCTCCCCAGACTAAGAGCGTCCCAAATTCAACCTATGAGAAGCTTTGCCATTATTTTATCAAGTGGATTTTTGAGATGTTACTCAGGACTTTGGGCTGTAAAGGTTGGAGGGGGAAAACAGCTGAAGCTATGTTGGAGGTTAACTTCGGACAGGTCTGGGCACAACTGTGATCCCAATGAACAAAAATTTCCTAACATTTGCCATCACAGACCAAACATGAAAAGTGGGCAATTGCGCAAGGTACCGCCTGCAAATGTCACCTGTGGTACCATAGCCCTATGAGAAAGCCAAGCCTTAAGTGAGAAAAGAGAGGGGAAAATTTCAGAGAAAAATTTGAAAGTATTCACTATCGTATGGTGATTGGCATGTATGGAAAACACAGACATTCCCACTGATGTATAATGCTGGCTGAGTACAATAAAGGAGGAGAATCATGATACTGTAATCCTTACACATTTTTAAATGCAGTTCTCGTAATATCACAGTGCTTCATGTTGAAGTGCCAATGTATATTTCTCCAATGCTGCTTTGTTGATTATTGCTTTAAAATTTAGCATGCAAAAAGAGCGAAGATCAGCTCGATATGAATGTTGCAAAGTTTGTTGTTATAATATTCCCAGGAACAGGTTTACAAGAGTGGGGTAGATGCATCTATCCTGCAAACATGCAGCAGTACACTGGATTTGGCACAGAAACAGGCCATTCCATGTTCATGATTCTCTCGAGTCTTAAGGGAATTAAAGGTTATGGGGAGCAGGGGGCTAAGTGGAACTGAACCACTTTCAGATCAGCCATGATCTTAATGAATGGCGGGGGCAGGCTTGAGGGGGCTAGATGACCTATTCCTGCTCCTATTTCTTATGTTCTTATTGTCTTCTTCCATCTTTTCTGATTAAATCTACTATTCTAACAATCTATTTTCTCCTGAATAAATGCTCATTTAATTTCTCCTTAAATGTATCTACATTATTATTTCAATCACTCTCTGTGATACTGAGTTCCACATTCTCACTACTGTCTTGGGTAAGTAAATTTCTTCTGAATTCCCCTATTGGATTTCTTAATATCTTATATTGATGGTCTCTGGTTATGCTGTTTCCTACAAGAGAAAGCATTCTCTTTATATCCACTCCATCAAAACCTTTCAGAATTTTAAAGACCTCTCTGAGGGCCATACGGTGGCACAGCGATTAGCACTGCTGCACAGCAGTGTCAGAGATCTGGGTTTGATTTCCAACTTGGGTCATTTTCTGTGTGGAGTTTGCATGTTTTCCCCTTGTCTTTATGGGTTTCCTTTGGTGCTCTGATTTCCTCCCAGTCCAAAAGACGTACTGATTAGGTGCACTGGCAATACTAAATTCTCCCTCAGTATACCTGGACAGGTGCCAGAGAATGGCAACTATGGGATTTTCACAGTAACTCCCTTGCATTGTTAACGTAAGCCTACTTGTGACACTAGTAAATAAACTTTCAACAAAAAAAAGGTTAACCCTCAAACTAACTTTCTTCAAAAATGACTGAGTTTGTCAATCTTTTCTTAATATGTGTATTCATTTGCTTTGCTACAGTCCTTTGTAAATTGGCTGGGAAATGTGGCTTTCTTTTTGTTTAGATCCAATTCAATCCAATTAAAAGTTTCAGCAAAGACATTCTAGACCCAAGCTGACAAGACAAGCTGGCCGTCTCCTGTCTTGGACTTGATCTGTATGATCCAAGCTGATTGGAGCAGGCATTGTACCTCCTCCAAGGCTTCATCTCATAAATGCAGCTTTTTACAGTAAATAAGAGAGTATCCAAATTTCAAAGTTATTGGGATTGTCATCAGCTCAAGAGCTGCAGTGACTCAGAAAATGCTCAACCTTCTCAGGTAACCAGGGATTGGCAATGGAATGATCTTGAATTGGCATCCATATTCTGAGAGTGAATTACAAAAACTTTGGTATACGTCAGTAAAGGATATAATGGGAAATATTTATTATATTTTAAAAAATAGGATACAAATAAAACTGACAATATGCTCCTTATAATTAGACCATGCAATATGTTGATGGCAACAACTATGGCTGCAGTCGCAGCTTTGATCACAGGGACTATTTAAATTAGCTAATTTCAGGCTCAGACTTCATTGCCAGGAGCATGGTTTCTAGGGAACATTCCTGGTTTAATGCACAATTGTTGAAATGTTCAAAATTTCAGAAATTCAAGGAAAGTAGAAAAAACAAAAACAGTTCCATGCAGACTAGCCAGAAGTGATCAGAAAGAGCCAGCATGGATTGGTACAGAGCAAGTCATGTCTCATGAACTTATCAGAGCTATTTCAAAAAGTAATAGATGTATATGGTAGATAAAGAAAATCCTTAGATACAAGGTTAATATGGACTTCAGGAGGAATTCTGCAATGTTTCATTGGGACAAAATGAGGTGCATAGAATGCAGGCAATTGTTGACTTGGTCAAGAAATACATCAGGAAGTAGTTAGGAGAAGAAAGTTACGCACTCAAATTGGCAGGAGGTGATGATTGGTAACCTCCAGGCACGTGTAATGGAGCAGTTACATTTCACTCTATCTATAAATGACAGGATGAAAGAATAGCGAGAGAGTCACGTACCGAAGTTTGAGAAAAACGTTAAGTTACTTGACAGAAAAAATAGTGTAGATGGGAGCAGAAGGTTGCAAAGGATATTGATAAATGAAATGAACTGACGACGCTGTGGCAGATGGAGTTCAATTTGGGAAACTGTTAGTCATATGATTTAGATTCAAGAAAGATCAGAATACTTTTTTAGTGGTGAGAAAATAGGAATGATGGATAAATGAAGATATTTAAGATGTCTAAGTATAGAAAACACTAAAAGCAAATAGAAGGATATGTTAAAAATTAAAATGCCATGCTTGGTGTGTATCGTAAAAGGAGTGAAACAGAAAGGGCAGAAGCTATGCTCTAGCTGAATAGAACTCTGGTTAGACCCCTTCTGGAGTGATGCACTCAGTTCTAGTCACTGCAGCTTAGGAAGAATATTTGCCTTGGAAGGGATTCAGATCCACCAGAACAATACTGAGCTGAAAATATTAAATTATGAGAATGGCTTGCATTGAACCATATGAGAATACTAAGATGGAAAAGATTATGAGGTGATTAAAGAAGTTGATAGGTAAGAAGATACAAACCATTTCCTCTTGTGGGAGATTCCAGAACCAGGAGATATAACTTTAGGAATTGTTTTTTTTATCACAAAAAGTAACCAAAATTTCAAAATGAGGAGTATGGTTTCCATGAAACTGGTTTAATACACAATTGTTAGACTGTTCAAAAAGCTGTTCAGGCTGAAGGTCCAGTCAAAAAATCAAAACTGACATTAATAATTTTAATAGTGTTTTATAAGTTAGAAGACTAAGGTGAGTAGGTGGGAGTTAAAATACAGATCTTAACAGTTTAGCTGAATAGTGAAACAGGCTCATTGACCTGCTCACTTGAGTGAAGTAATGCAGTTCATGGCATAAAGCTACATTTGAACTTATAATTGATTTGGATCCGCACTGAACCATTTACGCACCTAAAAGCCAACAAAACTCATTACCATAAAACCAAATCTCTATTTTTCCTGTGAATTTTTATGGCTCATCAAGATGAGGTATGTTAATGCTAAGAGGTAGAACGCAATTTTACTACCAGTGTCAGTGCGTAGCACTCCCGGGTCACGAGTGACCCCAGTGATATAAGCCCTCTACTCAACCATTACCTTTTTTACACACATTAGTCAGAGGAAGTGTTCAGAGGTGGCAGAGGGGCATCACACTCAGAAATGGGAACTTCGATTGTAATTCCCACTGATTTGAGACTAACTGTAGTGCTCCTACTGCTGTTCGAGTTGAGATGAGCAGAGATGAAACATCAAAGCTGGAACTTCAATTGGTTTGGACCTACACCAAGTACTTCCTTTATCCACCAACCTGTGAGGGTAGTGCAACTAGAGTTTTAATTAATTATATATCTGAGATATGCAAGGGAAACAATTGAAAGTGATTCAATATTTTCCCATTAGCTCATGAATGGTGTACATTCTTGTGCAGGTATTAAGAACATAACAATCACACACATTCCTTTTTTTTGAGAGGAGTCTAGTTATTTCCAGAAACATGAATATAACCTACAGTCTCAAAGGCAATGTTTCACAGCTAAGAAGCAACAATTACTATAATTCTTTGTTAGGGGTGTTAAATGTTGCTATATTCAAATCTATCTGGAAACAGTGTGAATGTCTTCTTTTAAAAAATCTAAGCGCTAGCCTGTTTTCCCTTCCCTTTCCCCATATATTATGTGCATTGCAAGGTAGCTTTGTTACTGTAAAAAAAATCATAATTTTGAGGCTTCAATACCTGTCCTTAAATATGAAGGCATTTAACAAGTCTGCTTAGAGACGAAAAGTAATATCTTTAATGCAGTCAGTGCAATGATGAGGATGACACACACAGGATAAAGTGGACATGCCTGCAGGTAATTATACAGAGCATGGCTGGTGAATCATTGCTCACTATTTCCATTATGGCAATTCATCTCTCTAGAAGCATCTCCATGCCAGAGCTGATACAGGGAGAAGTCTCAGTGGCTCAGAGCAGTGGGGGAGGATGGGAAAAAAAGCACATACTAAGCTTTAAGCATGAATACTGAAAGGCTTTTATAATAATTTTCTTCACTGTTCATATGAAGCTAATACACGCGATTAAGTTTAGTATCAATATTAATTCTAGTGATAAGGTTGCCTTGAAAGAGAAGTCAAATCCAACCTTTTAAAAGACATGGGGCTGTTTGCAAATCAAATAAATAAGACAGTACTTAAAAAATACATACTAAATTTTGTCCAAGTTACTACATATATGGCAGTGGATTAGCTGGAGCCGTTTTCAGAATCCAAGTCAAACATTAATGAACGTAGCAGCAAGTTTAGTGTCTATGATAATGACATTGTCACAACCAAAGGTTAAACGTAGTCAGCCTGTAAAGCTTGCACTATGATTTGAGCAGCAATGTGCATTGGGTGTGGGGCAATTGTACTTGTAAAACTGACAGACTACAAGGTATATCCCGTCAAACTACTAACACATTATGCTGAACTTTTTAATTTGTCCATTATGTTTTGCTAATTTTTTCAACATCCAGTTACATGCAATCTTGCTGTTATTTTCAGACAAGGCTGTGAGGCAGATGTGCAGTGACGAAAATATCAGTTGCCACTGACAATCATTATGGCAGAGATTTAAGAACATTTTCATTTAAAAAAAGTGCAATATAAAATGACATTGTTGAAATTTCTTCTCCCAATATATTTGAACTTAATTTACCCCATGAATGACTTAAATCAGATACATTATTCTCCAGGGAAAGCAGAGGACAGAAAGAGAAAGGAAGGTGAGGTGTAAAGAAAGGAGGAGGAAAAAAGAAGTGATAAAGATGGAGAGAAAGCAAAGACAGGGTAAAATGAAACTGAGAAAGAAGGGGAAAGAAACAAGAACAATTCACTGTCATATAATTCAGGCTGAAAATTTTCACTAAGAAAATTAATTGGCAACATAATCTCATGTGAGCAGATTTCAAAATACAGAATCATACATTGACGCGCTGATTGATAGAAACAGAAGGGCTGTTTATTCCAAGTATTATCTGCAAAATCTCAGTTTAGGTATGGGCAGTGAGGCTTGGCAGAGAGAGGACAGCAAGAGGTGCATGAAGAACAAAAAACAAAGAACAAAACAGCATGGGAAACAGGCCCTTCGGCCCAACAAGCCCGCGCTGCCACCTTGATGTTCCCACTTCTACACACGATCCCTGTCCATGTTTATAGATCTATGGATTAAAAACCAAATTTGAGACAATTTGGGGAGAATTTGTTTTGCCAATTAGCCTAAGAGCACATCTTTGGGATGTGGGAGGAAACCGGAGAAAACCCACGCAAGCACGGGGAGAATGCGCAAACTCCCATAAACACAGGCCCAAATCCATGTATCTGCACAGCACAGCGATAGTCACTGTGCTGTCGTGTTGCCCATCAGATGGTCCAGGTCAAGCATACACTAACGATGTGAAGCAGTAGGATACTCTCGAAAAAGGACCAAGAGCAGTCCTCTCACGACCCACCACATGTATGCCCCTTGTTAGACAACAAGGTGGACCAAAGCACCTGTAGGATAAAAACAGTTGCTACAGAAATACTGAAGTTGTCTAGTGTTCCCTAAGGAGGGAGATAGAGGAAAAATACTGGACTGGAAGTAGCCACGATCCTTGTTCAGGCAGTTTGCAGTAGTTGTCTGCAGCAGCAGAGGTCTAGAGACTATAACCTGCTTGCCCTCTTGTCTGAAGAATTGTGTGTCATGCAAAAGATGAATGATATCTAAAAAAAAGGCATATTAAGTAGCTTACAGATAGAGTATTAGAACTTTAACTGGACCAGTTATATTATGCATATTATGTCTACAAAATCAGGTTAAAAACTGAAGTATTCTTGACTCTACAAGCCACAAGTTAATGAAGGGACATTCTCCACTTACCCAGGCAAGTATAGTTCCAACTACAATCAAAACATTCAACAACATTTGGGTAGAAACAGTCTGCTTGGTCAGTATCTACTGCCATAAGTATTCACTCCCTCCATCAGAGATGGACAGTGTGTACTATTTGTAGAAGACACTCACCAGATTTCTTTGCCAGTGCTTCCTAAACCTGTAAAATCTATACTTGGAAGAACAAAGACAGCAGGGACATGCAAACACTACCCACCTGCAAGCTCCCTTTCAAATTATACACTATACTGACGTGGAAAAATACAAATTCTGGATCTCCCCAGCTAACAGCACTGTGGGAACACCTTCATCACAGATTGCAGCAGCTCAAGAACCTTCACCACTCCTTCTAGAGAACAAGTAGACGCAGGTGATAAATGCTGGCCTTGCGATGCTGACATCTTCTGAATAAATTAAAACAAAAGTCACTCCCAATCCAGCAAGTCCCAAGTTCAAAACTTCAGTGAAGGCCAACATTAAGATTCAATCGATGTGCCCTTATGCAGTATATTGCCATCAGTGCTTAGTCAGTCTGCTTGCCACATTGCTCATTGTTAAACTATGTAGCAAAATATTTCCAAATGTAAGAAACAGTGCACCAACAGAGATGGTTAGCCTGACTATCCCAGTCTGCACTATGGTCTAAAACCACAGCTCGTCTTATCTGTTTAAGGAAGGAGGAAAGAGACTACTTTAAAAATAGGAAAAGGAACGTGCAGAACCAAAATAAATCAAAGTAGAGTGATAATATTTTGTAAGAACCAGTACAAAGTGCTGTATTTCAGAATGAATAATCCTTAAAAAAAGCTCTCAAATGGGTAAGACAGCACACTCCACAGCTGACAGTAGCCATGAGTGAATAATGACTCTCGTCATATAACTAAGGTGCACACTCTGTTTCATGGTCTGGGATGTGTTGACATCCTCACCAAATAATTTAAGTAATAAACGATGGTGCCTGGGGAACATACAATGAAATAACCTAGAGAACAGAACTTCAGTAGATCAACAGCAAGGTGAATCAGTTTATCTATCAGCTTCTCAAGCTGTTTCTTTCACATACGTGGTACTGTCAGAAAGGCTTGTATTTTAGCATTCGTGGTTGGTATATGCTGATAATTTCTGTATTACTGGGGATATCATATAGTGTACTATGTTATTGATAACTGCAATTAAGAACTTCCCAACAGACAAATGTTAACCACAGCACTGCCAGAAAAAAACTAAGTTCCAATACACTGAATTGTAGAAGGTTACAGGACAAAAGGAGGCTATGTCTGTCCTGGCCTTTTACTACAGCAATCCAAAACCTGTCCTAACGCTCATCCACATTGTTCAAATTTTATCCAATTTTACTTTAAAAGATGCAACAGTCACTCCTTCAACCACCTCCTGTACCAAATCATTCTGTATTAACAATCCCCTATATAAAGGTATTTCTCTTAACTGACCTAGTCATTTCCTCAGTAATAACTTAAAATTGATAATCCCTTTTTAGTTACTCCTACTAGCAGGAATAGTCATTCCCTATTCAGTCAATCAAAGCATTTCATAATTTCTTTTAAACTGCATTACATTATGAAAGGGATTTCCTCCCCCCACCCCCATGGCAAACGTTTATGTAAGGCAGTAATTCCCCACACAAGTTCCCAATTCCAATTGCCTGTAGTGGGGAGTGATCAAGCAGAATTTGACACCTTCTGATTTCGGTTGTTTTTAACAGGGACACAAAATGATGAGTAAATTCAGGGTACCTCGTGAAGCATCGCTACCTAGGCTGGATCTTTCATTTTAAGGGGTGGCTAGAAAGAAAATGTAAATAGACAGGCAGCAATTTATTATCTACTACATTTATACACCGATCTCAAAATGGTCAGTACAGAGTAACATCCCCCAGGAGCCCAGTGAATGCTTAAGTTTGACCTGACTTTCACTACCCACTCACAATTCAGTCATACATGGGTTATGAGGTCAGGTCTGCCAGTAATTATATTTTGTATTAAAACCAGTACCTAGGGGAGATCCTTTATTATATTTACTGTAAACCTCAGATTCAAGAATTATTTGACTCTCAATAAATCATCATTTCACTAGTTAAGTTGGCTCAGAAAACATTAAGTCCATAAATCAAA
The DNA here is from genome assembly GCA_024679065.1 of Sphyrna mokarran. Taxonomy (NCBI): domain Eukaryota; kingdom Metazoa; phylum Chordata; class Chondrichthyes; order Carcharhiniformes; family Carcharhinidae; genus Sphyrna; species Sphyrna mokarran. Next base: position 4,955,272 of record JAGIQG010000035.1, on the reverse strand, counting down.
ATAATTTGTTGCCGTGCTCCTTTGAACCAAAAGTCAGCATTACTAAATATGTCTTTGGATACAGCTTCAAGTTTCATAATTGCATAATTCAAGATAAAGCAGACTCTTGGATCACAATAAAGATCAGCGCAGAACTGTGGTTTGGATCCGAATCATTTCATTACTGTATAACCTACATGTATCTGCCCATTGAAACATAGCTGACGATAGTAATCATGATTAAACGGATGATATGGAGCTCAGCCAAATGAAGCAGAGAGAGGCTTGGGGCACTACTGCCAAACAATTCCTGGGGGATGATGCAAACGACCACCAGGATGGCTAGCAAAAATGTATATTAGATGCTTCAAGCTCAGCCTGCCTGGCTGAGGAGGCATCATCGTTGATTCATTAATTGACATCCACTTTCGCTTTTCATCTGGGAAGCCAAGTTTAGCTTTTTTTTCACCCAGCCTGTCATTGCATTTTACAAGGGGTCATTCTGATGTGCTGCTCACTGCTCTCATGCTGAGGCTGTGGTTAGGAAAGTGGTGTTAATTGGTCTGTGCAAATCGCAACTGATTTCATACACGATTCACCCAATAAAAAGCAGTCATAAAATTCAAATGATAATTAAAAGCACACTGATATCAACTGTAAATCACAGCTCCAACTAGCAGCTTCTGTTCATTAGCTGACTTCTGTAATGTCTAATGTAGCACAATGACGACCAAAACCAGCACTTTAAAAGTACAGAAGTGATTAAATGGTAGATTAATACTTACTGCAGTAATCTGTTCTTCAAAAAAAAGGGTTTCCTACTCAGTATATTGCTGTCAAATTCATGGTGGAACGAAAATGAAGTATTTACAGCGTAATCTGCCTACAGTGACGGACTCAAAGCAAAGGAAAAAAGAAGATATTTCTCATTTGTTTTTCAGTGCACAGCAGATTTAAGGTGGGGATCAGTATAATTTCAGTCAATTTCACAGCTTTAGGATTTTCTAAGTCCTGTAAAAAGAAAAGCAAACTGCAAAATCATGGCTCCAGTGAAAATCCAGTTTTTTTGACAGTGCTATGAATAATCTATTTTTAATGAAACTTGCATACACTACATCAGAAGGTGTCAGATTACACAACACCAACTATGCTTGATCAGGGAGAATTGATCTTCATAATTTATCATTTATATTCTAATAAACTACATTACAGTTTATATGATGTTCCCAGAACTGGATGCAAGCCACAAAACCATTTTTCACAATGTTTTCTATTGGTTATAGTCGCTCATAAAATTGGCAAAGTAATTAATAAACCACTCGTGTAGTGATATGGAATATTAAATAAATTTGTTGTTATTCGTAGGTCTCTATTTTGCATAATTTATTCAAAACTGGAGCTGGGGATGACTTTCATAGTTCACTCAGTTCCCAACACACCTCAGTCAATGTTCTGAATACAGCACGTTTTAATAACTGGTCACAGAGCTATTTGAATTCTCTCTGGCTCATTAACAGTGAAAATATCAATATATTTCAGAACTACCGGGTCAGGGGAAAGATAGTGAAGTGTATTGTTTCCATTATAATGATAAGCATTAAGACCACATGCCAGCACCAATCAAATTTATTTACGGTGGCAGTTCTACATGCCACTGCTCACAATGGATCAGAGGATATGATGGTTTATAAAAAGACAGGGGAATTACACCACATAAAGCACACTATGTTCAGCTGCTAAAAGACAATAGCATAGGACTCAATGTCCCTTTAAGGCCAAAAGATGGAACTCTCCTTTCTTCTCTAAAGTTTATTTATCAGCAAATAAGCCTTACATTAACACTGAAATGAAGTTACTGAGAAATTCCCCTACTTGTCACACTCCAGCACCTGTTCAGGTCAATGTACCTAACCAGCATGTCTTTCAGACTATGGGAGGAAAATGGAGCACCCAGAGGAAACCCAAGCAGACACAGGGAGAATGTGCAAACTGCACACAGACAGTGACCCAAGCCGGGAATGAAATCTGGGTCCTTGGCGCTGTGAGGCAGCATCTTCTTCAGCAACTAGGAATGGACAATAAATGTAACCTTGCTAGTATTGCCCAGGAAGGATAAATGAAAACAGCTGCCCAGAATTTTGACTTTGTTAGATTGAGCAGCTCTTGCAATTAGGCATGTTGCCCACATCACTTCCCAGTGATATTATTTTATCTTATTTGAGCTTTTACAACAAAAAAACTTAATAGAAGAATTTTGTTCACCTCTGTGTGAACATAAATTATTTGCTTTGATTTTACTTAAAGGAATGTTAATAATGTTTAGAAGGTAATTTCTGAAAACTAGAGAGACATGGTGTTGCAGTGATAATGTCACTTAACTAGTAATCCAAAGACCCAGACTAATGCTTTGGGGATATAAGTTCAAATCCCACTACAACAGATAGAAAAATTTGAATTCAATGGAGTGGCAATGTGGGTAGCACTGCTGCCTCACGGCTGTAGGGACATAGGTTCAATTCCAACATTTGGTGACTGTCTGCGTGGAATTTGCACATTATCCCTATATCTACATGGGTTTGATTCCTGGCTTGGGTCATGGTCTGTGCAGAGTCTGCATGTTCTCTCCGAGTTTGTGTGGATTTTCTCCGGGTGCTCTGATTTCCTCCGACATTCCAAAAAATGGGCTGGTTCAGTGCATTGGTCATGTTAAATTTTCTCCGATGTACCAGAACAGACACTGTAGTGTGGCAACAAAGGGATTTTCACAATAACTTCAGTGCAGTGTTAATGTAAGCCTATGACACTAATAAATAAACTTTAAAACTTTTTAAACTCATTTTAGCAAGCTCAGTTTCTCCATCCATGGGGTGTAAAACCCCAAGACCTTGCCAAACCTAGGATCATTGCTTCAGTGCTAACAAGCCCAATAATGTTCTTCAGCACTGCTAACTCTACAATTCCTGCCGCAGCCAAATATCTCCCTTAACACAGCACATTTTGCCTGTCATCTTGCTGTGTAAGGCCATAAAAATATTGAGGTATAAATTAAATATGAGGTCACTTACTTCATTTCAAGTTTTCATCCCTGATGACAGGTGTATTATTTTGTCAGATAGAATACTAATAGTACACAATAAGTATACGTGCACTCTAATAGTCTTTCCATTGACTTAACCATTAGCTATGTATATGAAATACTCATAACTAATTGGTTTTTTTCATAGAATTATAGACCATTTGATCCATCGTGTGGCTCTTTGGTGGAGGTGGCCAAATAGGTGCACTTTTTCAATCTTCAGCAGTCATGCAGACTTTTCATTTTAAAGATTATATCCAGTTTTGTACTTAAAGTTACTATTTAATTGCTTCCACCACTCTTTCACTGTGTTTTTCAAATAGCTTGTTGGTATGATACTGCAATTTCTCATCTCGCCACTGATTTTTTTTGCCAAGTCCATAAAAGCATAAGACATAGGGGCAGATGTAGGCCATTTGGCCCATTAAGTCTGCTCAGCCATTCAATCATGGCTGATATTTTTCTCATACCCATTCTCCTGCCTTTTCTCCATAACCCCTGATTATTTTATTAATCAGGGACCTATCCATCTCTGTCTTAAAGACACTCAATGACTGGCCCTCCATAGCCTTCTTGGCAAAGAGTTCCACAGATTCACCACTCTCTGGCTGAAGAAATTCCTCCTCATCTTTGTTATAAAGGATCGTCCCTTTAGTCTGAGGTTGTGCCCTCTGGTTCTAGTTTTTCCTACTATTGGAAACATCATCTTCACTCTAGCCCAGCCTCACAGTATCCTATAGTTTCAATAAGTTCCCCCTCATCCTTTTAAATTCCAAGTACATAGCCAGAGTTCTCAATTGTTCCTCATATGACAAACTCTTCATTCCAGGGATCATTCTTGTGAACCTCCTCTGCTTCCTTTACAAGGCCAGCACATCCTTCCTTAGATACGAGTCCCCAGAATACTGACCTTCCTCTCCTATTGGTAGAAACAGTTTCTCGCCATCTACTCCAGCAAAATCCTACAAATGTCTACTCTCAGCAGGACAATCTCAAATTTAGCAAAGGCCTTGCTAAAGTCCATGTAGACAACATCAACTGCACTGCCCTCATCTACCTTCTTGGTTACCCCTTCAAAAAATTCAAATTTGTGAGATATGATTTTCTACTCACAAAGCCATGCTGTCGCTAATCAATCCTTGCATCTCTAAATGCCTGTAGATCCTGTTTCTCAAAATACCTTCCAACAATTTACCCACCACAGATATGAGGCTCACTGGCCTGTAGTTCCCAGGCTTTTCTCTGCAGCCCTTTTTCAACAAAGGCACAACATTTGCCACTCTTCAATCTTCAGGCACCTCATCTAAGATTCAAATATCTTGACTAGGAGAGTGGCAATTTCCTCCCTAACCTCCCACAACATCCTGTGATATAACTCATCAGGTTCCACAGATTTATCTACCTTGATGTGCTTTAAGACTTCCAGCACGTCCTTTTCTGTAATATGTACACTCTTTGTTAAGGAAGGAGTTCTAGGATTTGATCCAACAACAATGAAGCCATATATTTCTAAGGATGGTGAGTGACTTGGAGGAGATCCTGCATGTGCTGGTATTCCCATGTGTCTGCAGCTCTTTGTCTTCTCAAATATACCACTGTGCTGTCCTCCTGGTGACACAAGTTGGTTGATGGTGGTGCCTGGGACATTATCTGTAAAGTATGATTCCGTGAGTATGACTGCATCAGGTTGTTGCTTGTAGTTTCTGAGACAGATCTCCCAATTTTGGCACAAGTCTCTAGGTGTTAGTAAGAAGAACTTTTTGCATCAACAGTGCTGGGTTTGTTATTGTCATCTCAGGTGCCTGAGTCGATTCCGGTTATTCCATCTGGTCTCATTCCTTTTTGAAGCGGCAGAACAGAACTTAGTGGCTTGCTAGGTTATTTCAAAGGGCATTTAAGAGTCAACCACATTGCTGTGGCTCTGGAGTTACATGGAGACCAGACCGGGTAAAGATGGCAGATTTCCTTCCCTAAAGGACATTAGTGAACAAGATGGGTTTTTATGACAAACAACAATGGTTTTATGGGCATTGTTAGACTTTTAATTCCAGATAATTAATTGTGTTTTCTAAGTCCACCATTTACTGCGATGGGAACCCGGTTCCACAGAGCAATATCCTAACTCTCTGGATTATTAATAAAGCAACAATTCCATTGTGCTACTGCCTCCCACTCTCCATTAAGGAGAAAAGTTAAGAAACATTTCTTCACACAAATGGTGATAGAATTATGGAACTCTCACAGAAAAAGCAGTGGACGCATGCTCAATTAATAATTTAAGACCTGGGGTTGATAGGAGAATTTCACAGTAACTTTGTTGCAGTGTTAGCGTAAGCCTTACTTGTGGCTAATAAATAAACTTTTAAGTTTCTAGTTCTGGTAGCCAAAGGATGTGGGGCCAAGATGGATGAACAGAGGGAGCTAAGATACAAATCAATCACAATCTCGTTGAATGGGGCAACTGGCTTGAAAGACTGAGGTGCTTCCTCCTGGGTGGAAGAGGGAACTCACACTGTTAAAATGGCGGCACAGGCTCGTTGGGCCAAAGGGCCTGTTTCCTGTACTGTGTCATTCTTTGTTCTCCTGATTCTATGTTCTTATTCAATGCAAAGGAAAGAAGCATTAATCAATAAGCATTACAGTTGGAAGAATTTGAATGCAGAATTAGTTTAGTCAAATATAAGTTGCTGATAAACCACGTGTTTCTTTGTTTGTGCAAAGTTGTATTCCCTTACCTCCCCAAAACTGGTGTAATCTGCTCTGTTGTGTTCTTGGAGAGAGTTTTTTTTAATTCTTTTGTGGAATGTGCTGATGAGGCCAATATTTGTTGCCCAGCCCTAAATAGCCATTGAGAAAGTGATGGTGAGCCATCTTCTTGAATAACTGCTGTCCATCTAATGCAGATACTTCCACAATAGGGAAGAAATTCCAGAATTTTTACCCAATAACAGTAAAGGAATGCCAATATAGTTGCAAGTCAGAATGGTGAAAGGCTTGGAGAGGAAACTGCCCTTGCATGAGCATTCCCGTGCCCTTGACTTATAGGCGGTAAGAGGTTGTGGATTTGGAAAGTGCCATCGAAGGACCCTTGATGAGTTGTGTAGATGGTACACATGGTTGTCACTATACGTTGGTGCTGGGGGAAGAAAATGTTTAAGGTAGTGTATCAAGCATATTAATGCACAAGAATTTACACCAACTCCAGCAGACAGTCATGATCTTTTGAATCTTTTAAATGCTAGCCTTTTCTCTTTCATTTTCATCCCTTCATGCAGAGCATGTTTTTGTTAGATTTCATAAACACGATAAAGATGTAATTTTTAATATACACCTTTGTTTAAAAATGGATTAAAAGAATGTACAGACTGTATATTTCCCCAAGAGCCACACACAGTAACAAATCTCAAAAGCACAGGAAAAATGAAAGGAAAATTCCCTTGTAACAGAATCTGTGAAAATTTGCTTACTCTGCATTTGCATGGCCTTAAGTCTCAGCCAGCTAGAACATGCCACAACACAGTGTTGCCAAATTAAGAGCATCCGCATAGGAGATATGCATCAAGTTAAGAGTCTTTGACAGGTCATTGAGAAATTTGAAAGAAATGCTCCTACATGAAAAATCGCCCAAGGCTTTGCTTCCTGCCACAGTGGACTACCAGTTCCATTCATCAGAATGAAAAATTAAAGAATAAAACTAATATTCGTGAGCCTTATCTGACTACAAGCTCTCAAGTACACTCCCAGCATGTTCCTAACTGGCTGTCTCATTATACAATGACCAAAACCAACAGATATTGTCTTTCCTAAGCAGTGATATTGTTTCTGCACAGCCGCAGGCATAACCAAGAAAAGATCTTTTTATTTAATCAGTCCATCATATTCAGCTAAGAGATAAAACACCTCCTTAGTTTGAATCTTTGTCAAATATTATATTTACACAGTGGGAAGTACAAGTCTCTACAAGAGCACACAGAACTGCTATATATTAAATTTGAAGGAAAAGTATCTCTGGTTGTACAATTAACAGTATCTTCAACTTTTTTGGTTATATATCTCACATACACAGTATTGGCTAGACAATCGGAATAAAAGGAATGCCATGAATAACTCAACTTTGGTTTCTATATACATTGATCAATTGTCATGTATCTATTCATAAACTGTGTCACTATCAGACAAATGTCCAGTGACATTACTTATTTTATTAGGCAACCGTGAAAAGTGCAGTCTTTAATCTAATATCCAATTTATCAGCTAAATATATTTTTTATGATATTATGAGAGCCCATAGAAACAAAGATAGAAACAGCCTCAAAACTGTTAAAAGTGACATAAAAATGATGACTGGAAAGGCATAAAGAATCAACTAAAGAACACAGTCATTGTAAAACAATGATTAAAGTATTACATGAAAACTTTTGAGTTTCTGCAATGGATGTACCTTTTCTTTTTTATACAGTTATACTATAATTAGATACTGGTGAATGCAAAAATTCATAGTATCTATTAAATGGAAACCCAAGATTACATAGGATACACGGGGCAGAAACCAGGCCTGTCAACACATGCCAGTGTTTAGGCTCAACTTGGGCCTGCTCCCACCTTTTCTCATCTAAATCTACATCACATTCATATGCTTCTCCAAAAGCAAAATACTGCAAATGTTGGTCATTTAAAATAAGAACCGTACTGTATGCGGAGGGAGCAACAGACTTAACAATTCAGATTGCAAACTCTCGTCAAAACCTTCTGGCTGAACAATGGTTAAGTATATTCATTTTAGGATTTATTATTTTGTAAAATCAGCCAATGTACAAATATGTGCCAACTACCAGCATCCTGGGGTTTCTCACTGATCAGAAATTGAATGGGACTATTATAGAAATACTGTGGTTACAAACTCAGCCCAGAGGCTGGGAATTCAACTAGAAAAAACTCACCTCCTGACTCCCCAAAGACAGGAGGGAGATCCACTATCTACAGGGCACAATTAAGTCATGTGTGATGGAATACTGTACTTGCATGGATGAGTACAGCTTCAACAATACTTAAGAAGCTCAACACCTAACAATAAGAAGATAAGAGACTTTGTGTAGCCTTTTCTAAAATTTGTATGAGTTTGTAAGAATTTTAAAAACTGTTTTGTTATTTCTTTTGATTAAACATTCAATACATTATTCATTTAGGTCCATAATGATTACATACTATTACATAGGGTATAGCATGGAAACAGCCATTCAGCTTAACCACTCCATGCCAGTCTTGATCTGCACTTGAACCTCCTCTCATTTTTTGCTCACTTAAACCTCTCACTGAGGTGCATTAGAACCGCTCTATGTGGTGAGGGTACACCCACAATGCTGTTAGGAAGAAACTTGCAACTTTTTGACCTAGTGACAGGTCGGGAGTGGCAATATGTTCCCAAGTCAGGATAGTGGATGGGAATTTGCAGTTAGTGGTGTTTCCATGCATTTGCTGCCATTATTCTTCTAGATTGTAGAAATGGTGGGTTTGAAAGCTGCTGTGTATATTGCTGTTTCATCACTGTGGCTGGGTGGAACTCCCTCCCTAACAACACAGTGGATGTACCTTCACCACATCAGCTGCAACAGTGCAAGAAAGCTGCTTACCACCACCTTCTCAAGGGCAAGTATGGATGGGTAATAAATGCTGGCCAAGCCAGCAATGCCCACATCACGTACACATATAGAGGTCAGAAATCAACCCAAATGCTTTGGTTTTAATAGGAAAATCGCAGCAATTCAAATATCAGTGCAGTGAATGCTAGAGCCAGCTTTGAAATGAATGAGTGAGCAGACTAAGCAAAAAAGGATGCTGGGTGCCAATAGTCATCGATTGACTTACAGCTTAGGAGGGACAGCATACGTGTACTTATTATTGAAGACATCTGTGCATTAGGGCTTTATTGGCTTCAGTTCTGCTTTTGGAATTCTTCTGGAGATAATTGAAACCTTAATGTCAAAAGTCCTGACAATGATGCACAGAAACCAATTAATGAGCTGTCATAATGAGAAACCATATGGCCTTTGGGAGGGAGCAAAATGATTTCATTCAGAGCTTGCAGGAACATTCATCCAATGTTACTGTCCTTGACCAGTTCTCACTTTTGATTCAGCCTTACAGCTCTCACTTGCACTTCCTGTGCCTGATAGCATTTATACGGATCCTAAGTGCAATGATTTAGAAGTCTGCAATAAGCGGTTACTTTACATAACATACCACATGTTTAGTGGAAATTGCTGAAGCAGGAATCTTATCAAATGTGATTCTGACAATAGCATCTATGTAACTCCAGTGATTGAATTGAAGAGGTGAAATCACAGTCCTGATAAAGCAGGCTATGGAATCCTACTCAAATATCAAAGTCGCGTGCTCATTCGCAATTATGTGGATTTACATTTACATCAGCAATAAAGGTTGGCCAGGCAGGCAATCCCAATGAATGAATAGAAAACAATTTTGTGATCCTTACATGGCAAATTCCCAATCAGTCAGCACTCAAAGCAGACGGAGAAAGAATGACAGGCACTTCCACATAAACAAAGGCAATCTCAATAGAAATTGTAATGCAAAATGTGAGTTCAACTGAGAAACTTGTAAAATGAAAATAACTTAAAGGAATTTGCTTAAGGGTGCAACTCGAGATTCAGATAGAAGTTTGAACAGTTTGTAATGTGATGCAGCTACTTCAGAACACAAACTGTTGAAATAAATACTGCTGAAAATTACAAACACAATCTGATGCATAGAAAAAAATTACCTTTTATTTATGCAATTCAATTTAGTGTTTAAAGACGCAGAATAAGACCGATTTGGATTATTGAGAAAGTTGATTTTTAGAACCTTGCACAGTATATTCACATAAGGAATTTGAAATGTTCTTTACCCTGCGGAGTGGTGAAAAGGTGGAAGCCACTTCCACAGGTAGTGGGTGAAGTGGATAGCGTAGATATATTTAAGGGAGAGCTAGACAAATATTAGATATAGGGAAACAGGTTTCAAGAATTAAGAGGAGAGGTTTAAACAAGGAAAAACTGGAGGATATTTGAGTGCAGCATAAAGACTGGCATGGATTGGTTAAGCTGAATTGCCCGATTCCATGATATACCACATGTAATACTATGCAATCATTATGGGCCTAAATGAATACTGGTGCTGAATCAACAGAAATCACTAAACATTTAATTTCTAAATATCTTACAAACTTATATTTAATTAAACATGTCACAAAAGCAGCAAGCTAAGGGGTTATTCAAAGGCCCTTATCTTCTAATTCTTTCCCTATATTTTTACTGTGCCACAAAGTCAGTTGAATGAAGACTATAATTTGAAAAGATATTTGTTTTGGGTTTTCAACTCTAAAAGAAATCACAGAATCCCAGAAACTCTACAGTGCAAGAGAGGTCGTCTGGCCATCAAGTCTGCACCAACCACAATCCCACCCAGGACCTATTCCATATCCCTACACATTAGCATGGCCAACCAACCTAACCCGCATATCTTTGAAGAAGAATTTTTTATTGTAGAACTTGAGCGAGGCAGAGGCAAGTACAGGGTAGTATTTGTTTACGAGATGTGGGCATTGCTGGCTTGGCCAGTATTTATTACCCATCCATAACTGCCCTTGAGAAGGTGGTGATTAGAGAAACCGACATCAGGAATCTCGTGTGGCTATTCTTCCGCAATGATGTGGAGATGCTGTTGTTGGACTGGGGTAAACATAGTAAGAAGTCTCACAACACCAGGTTAAAGTCCAACAGGTTTATTTTATCCACTTTGGAAGGAATAATGGTAAAATGAACTGTTATTTAAATGGTGAAAAGTTACAACATGCTACTGTGGGTCCTTATGCATAAAATTGCAAAAACTCAGTTTGCAGGTGCAGCAGGTGATCAAGAAGGCAAACGGAATGTTGGCCTTTATTGTGAAGGGGATGGAGTATAAAAGTAGGGAGGTCTTGCTGCGATTGTACTAGGTACTGGTGAGGCTGCAACTAGAGTACTATGTGCAATTTTGGTCCCCTTATTTGCGAAAGGATATATTGGTTTGGAAGGAGTGCAGAGAAGATTCACCATCTGGAGATGAGGGGGTTAGGTTATGAGAAGACATTGAGTAGATTGAGCTTGTACTCGTTAGAGTTTAGAAGGCTGAGGGGAGATCTTACAGAGACATATAAGATAATGAAGGGGCTAGACAGAATAGAAGCAAAGAGATTATTTCCACTTCGAAAGGAAACAAGAACTAGAGGTCTCAGCCCCAAAATAAGGGGGATTTAGAACAAAGTTGAGGAGGAACTTCTTCTCCCAGAGGGTAGTAAATCTTTGAAATTCTCTGCCCATTGAAGCAGTGGAAGCTACCTTGTTAAATGTGTTCAAGTCATAGATAGATAGGTTTCTGACCAATAAGGGAATTAACAGTTGTGGGGAGCAGATGGGTAAGTTGAACTGACCAACTATCAGCCATGATCTTATTGAATGGCGGGGCAGGCTTGAGGGGCTGGATGGCTACTCCTGCTCCTATTTTTTATGTTCTTATTTGGTAGCAAAAATCATTAGCTTTCAGAGCGTTTGCTGCCCCTTCATCAGATGAGTGGGATTCTATTCACAAACAGAGCATATAAAGACGCAAATTCAATTTACAAAGTAATGATTGGAATGCAAGTCTTCACAGGTAATTAAGTCTTAAAGGTACAGACAATGTGAATGGAGAGAGCATTAAGAGATGTGTATTGTCTCCAGCCAGGACAATTAGATTTTTGCAAGCATTCTCCAAGGCAGCCTTCACAACACACAACAGTGCAGAGTCACTGAGCAGAGACTGATAGCAAAGGACAGCCTCACACGGTATCTTGGGTTCATGTCACACTATCTGTAACCCCCACGATTTGCCTGGACTTGCAAAAGTCAGTTCTGTGGAAGATGGGACCTAGGCAAGTTGGACAGGTTACACTTGGGCAGGTCTGGGACTGATATTCCAGGGGGACTGCTTGCTAGAGAGTTGGGGAGAGTTTATAATATGCCAGGGGATGGGAACCTATGCAAGGAGTCAGAGAAGAAAGGTGCAAGAACAAAAATGAAAGGGAATAAGTGATAGGCAGAGAAACCAAGGACAAAATTCAAACAGGGCTACAGAGAAAAAATATTGGGAGCGAGACAAACAATGTTAAAATGATAAGTTTAAAGGCTCTGTGCCTTAATGCATGGAACATTTGCATCAAAGTGGATGAACTAATCATGCAGTTAGATGTAAATGAGTATGATATAATTGGGATTACAGATACATGGCTAGGATATTAAGTATTTAGGGAGGACAACTATAAAGGAAAAGGTGATGGAATGGCATTGCTGGTTAAAGAGGAAATTAACACAGTAGTGAGAAAGAATATTGGTTCTGACAATGTGAAGTCTGTATGAGTAGAGTTGAGAAATAACATGGGACAAAAAAAACATTAATAGATGCCATATATAGATCCCCAAATTTCAGTGAAGATGTTGGGAATAGTTTTAAACATGAAATTAGAGAAGTATGTGATAAGGGAATATCAGTGATCATGGATGATTTTACTCTACACCTAGGCTAGGTAAAGTAAATTAGCCAAATTCCATACAGGAGGAATTCCTGGAGTGTCTCCGGGAAGGTTTTCTCCACCAACTGGAACCTACTGGAGAGCAGGCCATCTTAGACTGGTACTGTGTAATGAGAAGGGAATCACTGCCAATCTAGCTGCGCGAAACCCCTTAGGGACAAGCCACCATAACATAATAGAATTTTTTATGTAGCAGGATGGAATGTGAAGTAGTTGATTCGGAGACTAGCCGTGTTGAATCTTAATAAAGGAAACTATGAAGATCTGAGATGTAAGTTGACCTTGATAGATTGGGGAGAGTAACTTAAAGGGATGACAATGGTAGGCAATGGCAATATTTAAGGAATGCACGGGAAACTACAGCAATTGTTTATTCCTGTCTGGCACAAAAGTAAAATGGGTAAGAGGGCCAATCTATGGCTTACAAAGGAAATTAGAGATAGTATCTGATCCATAGAAGAAGCATACAGATTGGCCAAGAAAAATAATAGGTGTGAGGATTGGGAGCAGTTTAGAATTCAGCAAAGAAGGACCAAGGGATTGGTCATACGAAAGTAAGCTTGCAGGGAACATAAACATTGACACTAAGAGTTTCTATAGATATGCGAAGGGAAAGAGATGGCGAAGACAAATGTCTATATCAACCTGTATCAATCTGCTACAGACAGACAAGGGGAAATGTTCAATAGGGAACAAAGAAATGGCTCAGCAAGTGAATGCATACTTTGGTCCTTCAAAAACAGGGTACAAATCAGATACCAGAAATATTGGAGAATACAAGATTTTTGGAAGGGAAGAACAGAGAGATCAATATTAGTAGTGAAATGGTGCTGTGAAAATTGATGGGATGAAGATGGATAAATCCTCAGGGACTGATGATCTGTAGTTAAGGAAGTGGTTCTAGAAATAGTGGATGTATTGGTGATCATCTTCCAGGATTCTATCAACTCTGGAACAGTCCTTGCAGATTGGAGGTTAGCTAATATCATTCCAATATTCAAAAAGGGAGGTAGAGAGAAAACAGGGAATTAGAGAACAGGTAAGCCTAATATGAGTAGTGGGAAAATTCTCAAATCAATTATTAAGGACTTTATAGCAGAGCATTTATAAAACAGTAGTAGAATAAGACAGAGTCAGCATGAATTTATGAAGGGGAACTGATGCTTGGATCTGTTGGAATTCTTTGAAGATGTAACTGGTAAAGTTGACAGGGGGGCAGTCAATGTGGTATATTTGGACTTTCAGAAGGTTAGCACTGTTGCCTCTCAGCACCAGGCACCCAAGTTTGATTCCTGGCTTGGGTTACTAGCTGTGTGGGATCTACATGTTCTTCCCATGTCTGCATGGGTTTCTTCCAGGTGCTCCGGTTTCCTCTCTCAATCTGAAAGATATGCTGGTTAGGTGCACTGATCCGAACAGACACTGGAATGTGGCAGCTAGGAGAATTTCAGAGTAACCTCATTGCAGCATTAATGTAACCTTATTTGTGACTAATAATATGCATAAGAGATTATAGTGCAAGGTTAAAGTGCATGAAATTGGGGGAAGCATATTCAGACGGATGGAAAACTAGCTGGCAGTAAGGTAACAGAGTAGGAATTAATGAGTTTTTCTCAAATTGGCAGGCAGTAACTAATAGGATGTCACAATATATATTATTAATTTCGATGAGAGAACACAATGTAACATCTCAAAGTTTGCAGATGACACCAAGTTGGGTGGATGGGTCCTTCATGTTCTGGACAGGTTGGGTGAGTAGGCAAATCAATGGCAGATGCAGTACAATTTGAATAAATGTGGGGTTATTCATTTTGGAAGCAAAACAAGAAGGCAGATTATTATCTGAAAGGCTATAAATTGGGAGAGGAGAGTGTGCACTGGGACCTGGGTGTCTTTGTGCACCAGTCGCAGAAGGTAACATGCAGATGCAGCAGGCAGTAAAGAAGGCAAATAGTATGTTGGCCTTCGTTGCGAGAGGTTTCGAGTAGAGGAGCATTAATGTGTTGTTGCAATTATACAAGGGTTGGCAATACCATACCTAGCATATCATGTGCACTTTTGGTATCATTTCCTGAGGAAGCATGTTTTTGCTTGCGAGGAGTATAGCAAAGGTTTACCAGACTGATTCCAGAGATGGCGGGACTGAAGTATAAGGAGAGATCATCTAAGTTAGGATTGCTTTCGCTGGAGTTCAGGTGAATGAGGGGGGAATGTCTTGAGATTTATAAAATTCTAACAGCACTAGATAGGATAGATGCAGGGAGGATGTTCTCAATGGTGGGAGAGTCCAGAACCAGGTCCCACAGCCTAAGGATTCAGGGTAGACCACTTAGGTCAGAGATGAGGTGACATTTCTTCACTTGAAGAATGGTAAAGCCATTTATTTCATGCCAAAACATTAAACGTATTCAAGAGGTGGCTGGATATAGCACTTGGGGTGAATAGGATTAAAGGTTATGCGGAGAAATCAGGATCAGGCTGTTGAGATGGATGATTGGCCATGATCATGATGAATGGTGGGGCAGGCTCAAAGGGACAAATGGCCTCCTCCTGCTCTATCTACTATTTCTATGGAGACAAAATTTGCACCTGATAGGCAAGACTGAACTTTAAACCACTGATTGAAACTTTAGTCTTCTTGGCACTATTTCAATGATGGCCCACATCTTGGCCCTGTACTTTCTGCTATATTTTACACATTTTGTCACATTAAAATAGTGTTACCCATATTGGAGGCGAGACCTGACCGCCAATTAAATGGACTTTGTTGTTTGGTAGACAGAATTGCTGAAAGATTTAAATTTTACCTGTTGGAAGGGAAACTGATGCAGAAAATCTTCAGCATGATGCCACTGAAATATATTGTCCACGTGATTGCAGTTGAATGACAGGACTTCAGCAACTTTTTACAAAGCATCTTTTTGTTGTTATTAACTTGGCTTTGATTTGACAGTGGACGAGATGATTTCTTTTCCTTTAATTCCGTTATATTCCACTTCAGGGGTTCACATAGATGAATGCAATAATGATTGAAACATTAAATGGGCTTAGGGTCAGAGAAGTCTAAATTTAACAGAGCCTAGAACTTGCTTCCACCAGCAAGAAGCTCAATGTCACCAGCAGCAGGCAAACTTTTGACTATTATGTTTAACAAATAGGATCTTTTCATTTAAAACTTTGTGATTTACATAATATAAAAGGCCTTAGTTTCCTCACATAAAAATAAAGATATTAGCATAACTGTCACATCAAATCATCTTTTCTTTTCTCCAATGTGAATCTACTTTAGATTCAACACAAGTGTGGAGTAAACTGAGCAATAGATTCAATAAATATAAATACTTGGCAGGACATTAATCCCCTTTTCAACTTCCAACTATTCAGATCACAATGATTCCCAAATGAATCGGATCCAATGTTTATGCTACATCTTTGTCCTGAACTTGGGGTCACAGTGGGGGAGAACTAATCATACTCCATGGACTTGTGCTTCCTGTTGATTGATCACAGAGTGACACTGACAGCAACTATGGAGAAGCGCCTCGCCCACACAATGCTCTCTGCAAGAGTAAGTGCAGGAGCGAACAGGAAATAAAGGGACTCTATTGGGGGAGGGAGAGGTTAATGCATATAAAAAGCTGAATCAAGATTTCATCTGCGAATTGTTGTCAATATAGGACATGAATGATTATGGCCTTTGTTTTTCTTTTCAAACATCTTCTGCCTTCTTTCATAGCTCCAATGCACATTATTGTGCATGCAAGCTCAGAAAGTGGCTGTGGGTCTCCATTACAATTCTGCCCGGCTTTTCATGTGCAATTCTTCACACTGTCAATCTGCACTCTCCACAAAATACCTGAATTAGCATTTTAATTGATGTTGCTCTCTAGTGATTTTTCCTCAACGATGGATCTGAAACTGAATATGAAACTTATAATCGATGCCTTTATCAATCCATTGCAGTAGTCTTCAAAAAGGAAGCCTTTAAATGAGAATGAGGTAAAATATGCGCAATGTTTATTTCAACATGCAATACAATGTGATAAATGTTTTTAAATTTTATGCATAAGTTAGAAATAGTCTTTTTGCACAACCCTGATGAATTATAGCAACATTCAATTGTTTCCACATGTATGAAATCAAACAAAATGTACGTAAATTTATATTAAAGCTAACTGCAAAACTGCCTTTTGATCACAACATAAATATTTGAAATGTCACAATTTCAATGTGTTACACAACAGTTAACGGCCTAATGTCAGTTGGTCTAAACTTGCAATTTTCACAGAAACCTTTTCATTTGGCATTCAGGTTATCCTTCAGCAGCCCAAATAACTTATTTCAGAATTCAACTTTATAATTAAATAGTCTTTTTATTCATTTAGGAAACATGAACACCAAGAGAGAATTGAGCATTTTTAGCATACCTTGAATACCTATTGAATTTAAATTGTGTTTTGATCACAACTTAAATGTTACATTTTCAATGGCATGACGACTATATCCAAAAGCTAACTAAACTTGCTATTTTTAAGAGTGAGCTCTGACCTTTCAAGTAGTCTAATTGCAAATCTAAAATTTACAATGAAATATTTACTCAGCTGACAATGTGCACATAACTAAAACAATCAAGCATTTTCAGTAATACTTACATAAAAGATAAAGATCCATCTACATATGTTTTTCTTTGGAGCATGAATTAGCTTCCTCAGACTGCTACAATAAGTTTTAATTTACTGGACATTCTCATGTAAATTTGTTCAGAATTTGCTTTACAAAAATGCCTCGGAACTTCATGCTAAGATCTTAAAATCATCAAGATATACGATGCTCATGTGAGGGCTTGGCAGGACTATCTAAGAAAAAATGCTCACTTTGTAAGTGTATAAAATACAGCTATTACAGAGAGATCTTGCTTTGCAATTTAGAAAATATAGTCTATTATACTAATGTTTTACAAGATTTGAAATTGTTTTACATTTAAAACAAAGCATATTAAGTATATATAAATACAACTGTATCAATCTGATATCTCAAGTCCTTAAAGGAGTTTCTCCATCAACGACTATTTACTGAACTGAAACATATCACCACATGTGTGAACTACTTTGAATAATTCCCCAGCAATGGGAAAAGCAGTACAGGGCCAAGTTCTGCTACCATAAAGCATCAAAGATTGTCCAGATTTTGTTACACATGTCCTCGCATGTCTAACTTATTGTATTTTTTTTCATAAGTTGCAAAAAGTGTGATTGATAATGCCATAACAAGGAAAAAGAGATATCTGGGATCAAGTAAACAAGGCAACCACTGTCTATTGCTGGGCTTCAGGCCCCTTTAAGAGATGAGTGGCTGATAGGGTCACATGACCCAGGAAAACCAATAGGGGAATAGGCTGGTGGTTCACTCTCGAAGGTGTGAGCTTTTTGCCTCTGGATGTTGACTGGCAGCTATGAATCTGCAAGACAGTATGTTATAAATAAATATTAGTTGTTTCATACCTTGTTGGTGAGCCAAAGTTATTTATTATATTGGCAGTGAAAATAAAACAGAAGACACATGGTCCAAGGATGGAGTACAAGGTAGAGTCAAAGTCAGGTTGCAAAACAGAAGTGTGCTGCAGGAAAAATGCCTTTACTTGGTCCATCAGATCCCTTAGATGTCTCCATTGGGGATTGGACACAGAATGTACAACAAGTAGATTATTATTTTATGGTCAATAGAATAGAAGAGTAGGGGGAAGAGGATGGCAACTTTTTTAAGTGTGTGGGACCAGGCCTATGGTCTAATCCTCAGCACTTAGTTTGTGGAGTCAATATGAGGCCATCCAGAGAAAGCTATTAGTAGAGACAGAGATATCAATTTTAAAGTAGTGCTGGAGATAATGCTAGCAGTGGAGAAGAGCACACATGAGCATCAGAGCTCACAAAACAGCACAGTTCATTAGTTAGAGCAGGAAGCTTAAGTCAGAAGAGTTAGGGATCAAAGCAGAATGTTACCAGTGCAGAGGTAATCACTGTCCAGAAGCTTGCAGATTTAAGGAAGCAGAATCTTATTCATGCCACAGGAAGGGGCATTTGAGGGATTGATGTAAGAGCAGGCCAAGCTACTGTGCTATATTGTGATAGTAGTACATTGCAAGTATGCATTGCAGAAGATTTCCATACAAATGATTTGAGCGTTCATTCACTGAACAATGTGACAGCAGGCAAAGTAGCCCTATCACAATCGTGCTTTTGGTTAATGATAAAGCTAGTTAAAAATGATAGCAACAAATTGACAAGGTTAGAAGAACTGGGAATCATCTGGCCAGTCCCAGTTTGCAGAAAGGGCACCCATCTAGTCCCTATGATAAAGCTAGACAAGACCGCCAATATCTGGGAAGAATCCCTACAGTGCAGGAGGAGGTCATTTGGCCCATCAAATCTGCACCGATCACAATCCCACCCTATTTCCATAACCCAATTTATTTACCACACCCAGTCCCTCTAACACTAAGGGGCAATTTAGCACGGCCATTCCATCTAACACGCACATATTTGGACAAATTGACAGTGACGGTGCTACAAAGCTAGACAGGTTCTCAATTCCAGAGAAAAATAATCAGTGTGCCAAGCTAGCTGGAAGCCAATCTCAAGTTAGACACAAGTCTTGCTTATTATCAACTTGAACTGGACGTTGCTTCACAAAGCTATGCTAGAATTAATACTCACAAAGGTTTGTTTCAGTATACGCAGCTGCCTTTCGACATGTCATCAGCTTATGTCATATTCCAGGAAATTATGACAAGGACTGCTACATGTAATGAGGATGTACTGATAATGGGATCAACAGAAGCTGATCGTGGAAGCCAGCTAACTTCTGTCAACCCAGCTAATGTGGAAGAGGCACTAAGATTTCAAGAGTTTCCAGTATCTGAGGAGATATCAGGTACAGCAGTGTCTGCAGAAAGTACTCCAGCAGCAGCCCCAAACTGGTGGAGTTACACCGCTCTGCCAGAAAGCAGAAACCGCCAGTGTGACTAAATCTATGATGGAACACATGCACATACATGACCAACAGGACTTGGAGCTGAACACAAGGGCCCATGCACCTGCATAAAAAGCACAAACTCAAAGGGTGCAAAAACCCTGGCAGAAGCTAAAGAAGTAGGGTTAAAGAAAGCAGGTGAGAAAGTAGAGTTAAAGAAAGCATAAGTTAAAAACAAAGTTGCCACTAAAACGACAGAGAAAATAAGAGGTGTGCCCGAATTTTTTAAAAAAAAGTACAGGGGTTTGCCAGGACGTAAAACATTGGGAACTGCTGTTTGAGTAAAAACCTTCTTCCAGTGAAAAAAAACCACCATTCAGCAGTGTTTCCTGCCCCTCAGGCAACTTTGTATCCATGTTCCTTTTATTCCATGACTTGTAACTTTGCTCACAAGTCTATGGCGTGATACTGTATCAAATGACTTCTGAAAATTCATATACACCACATCAACAGCATTACCCTCATCAACCATCTGTTACACCAAAAAACTCCAGCAGGCCAGGTGAACACAATTTGCCCTGAAAAAAACCAATAGCTTCCTTAAGCTGAAAGCACAGTTCTACAATAGCTTGGAGCGCTACAGTCTCACTACAGTACTCACTCAAGAGCTGGCAACTGCAAAATTGTGAATACATTTTTGAAATGTTCATAGCAGCGAACCAGGAGAAGTATAAGAAAGGGAAAACTTCCTTGATGAGTGAAATCAGAGGTGAACCTCAGAAAATAACAGGACCACATTTTGGTTTTGAGAAACTCTGATAACAGGTACTCAATATATATGCAAAAGTAATTTTGAGCTATGAGAAAGACAGGGAGAAAAGAGTAGGACCAGACATGATTTTTTTTAAAAAGATGTCGGAGGTCTACCGTAGAGCAGAGTGAGAGTTTAATGTGGACATCCAGCAGAGATAGAACAACTGGGACAAGACCAGCCTGCAGTACATATTCTGGCAAAACAGGAAAAGGCCAGTAAAATATTTAAAAGAAAGTAATATAAAGCCATTTAGAACTTGTAGCTAAAAGTCTAAATATGTAAATTGAAACTGAATAAAAAATCAGGACCAACTTCTTTTTTTGAAATGTTGAGGAATCTTGGTGTGATCAAGTTTACAACTCAATTTACAAATAAACCCCATTAAAGATGTCAGCTGCCAAGATTATCCACACTGGAGAACAAACTAATCTAAAGTGATAAACCCAGTTAACTTCAGCATCACATCCATTCACAGTACATAACTACAATCAGGGCATTTCTTTTGCATTTAAAAGTGAAAAGGTCAAATGAGGTCAAAAAAGGAAAAAGGTACATTTCACAACTTCAGCACTTTTCAGTGAAGCAATTTTAATTCATCAGAAATATAGAGTAAGAAATATGGCAGCCAGTTGAAGTATAGGAAACTCTTATAAACAGCAGTGAGCAGATAATCAGTTTTTGTGAAGTTCTGAGAGTGCCATTAAATCTTTTACGTTGACCTGAGAAAGCAGTCAAGGCTTCAGTTTAATATCCCATTTGAAAGACAACACCCCCAATGGTGCATCACTGCACTGGGACTGTCAGCCTGGATTATATGCCATGTCTCTTGAGTGAGACTTGAATCCACAACCCTGTGGCTCAGATGACAGAATGCTACTCACTAAGCCCAGGACATCTGCTTAGTGAGTAGCTGTTACATCTTTAGGAAAGTCTGTACAAACATTATAATTTTACCACCATTTCATCAGCTGTTTCCCACTCTATAGACTTATGCAGTGTCAGCATTATAA
Organism: Sphyrna mokarran; assembly: GCA_024679065.1. NCBI lineage: Eukaryota > Metazoa > Chordata > Chondrichthyes > Carcharhiniformes > Carcharhinidae > Sphyrna > Sphyrna mokarran. Next base: position 4,933,817 of record JAGIQG010000035.1, on the reverse strand, counting down.
CTAAAAGCAGGCACTGCTCTTAAAACAGTACCCGCGCCGTTACCGTAGCAGTAACTCACTCAGCAAGCAGTCATTCATCCTCTTAGTTGACAGTAGAACAATCAAATAGACAGTTTTTTGTGCCTGAAATTTTATGTCCCTTGAATCAAAAATCTAAAAAAGTAACAGTTTGAGTAATTCCAGCTTCAGGTCGTCTGCTGAAAAACACAAGCTTTCTGAAGGGTGGCTTCAACATGCATCAAATTGGACACCAAGGGATTCGGTGTCTTACTCGGAATTCCATTGTTTTTTCTAATAACAGCATTTTAATAGCAGAGTATGATCTTCTCTCCTAACTTTACATTATGTAGCAAACTGGAATAAGAGGGATTGAGAAGACAATATCAAAGATTCCTTCAATGCAAATTAAGTTAATAATCACCTCACGATCTGTTCCTTTCTACAATCTATCAGCCAATTGACAGTTCCACAACTTTTCCTTCCTTTTTCTCTTGTACTTTCCTTTCAAGTACAGAATTAGCTGGAAATTCTTTACCAGATTGATATTGTCTATTGTGCTGAAGGTATTTGCCAGCGTTGGTTGTATGTATTGCCCCCAATGCACAATATTGTAATATAGCACTCAGCAAACCACCATCATATGGAATATTAGCTCTGGGCTGTATTCCACTCAGGTAGTGGAAGCGTTGCTTGAGGAGCTCTAATTGACCCATGGATCTAGTAAATGTGCAATTCAGCCACTGAACATGAGTTATTTGAAGGGGCTCATAAACCACAGTGTGGGAAGGATAGCTGTTGTGCCTAGACACTAAGTCTTGCACTTGCTGTGTAGGGATAGGGGGAGGGGGTGGTAGAGAAGTTTTACAAGATAAAAGCATCATGGCAGCTGCCAGGAATGCAGGAACAGACCTACATTTGCTGTTGGTGGCCACACAATAGTTGCACATTAATCTATTCAAAGCACTTGTGATTCATGAAGTAGCAGAGTTGTCTGAAGGAGTCCATAGGGCTCCATGGGGGCAGTTAATGACTTTGGGAAAGCCTACAAATCAGTGCAAAACCCAGAGCCCTGTCCTACAGCTTCCATTGTCCTTGTGGAAAGTGATAAAAGTACTTGCATTAGCAAACTTGGCATCAATCAAATATGGCATTGCTTGTGTCTAGTTTTGGACCTGAACTGTAGGTTTTTATGCTTACCTTCTGTTGTTACTGCAAACGTTGTAAATTCAGTAAAGCAATATATCACATAACTGACAAGTTAACTGACAAGTTAAGAATATTCTAAACCTCACTGGTGGTAACAGAAAGTGGCCTCAACATTATTTACTTACTGTTTTGTAAAACTTGTTCAAAATTCTGTTATCAGTTCATCCTTCCCAAATTTCTTTCTAGTTAATAATATTGCAATTCTTTGTTGCTCTATCTTCCGCCATTGATATGCTCAAAATGCAAAGAGTTCAAATGTTTACTTTTGTCTTTTTTTCAAAATTCCTCTTTTCTCAAAGAGAAGTTTCTTATTCTCTCAACTTTCCTCTTCCTGAGAACTTGTAATTCTTGCTAAAGCTATTGTAGCACTGTCAAGAGAAGTTGTTCCTACGTGAGGACTACAATTTCCAGTGCACTAATAGGTTAATGGTCTGCGTATGGCTGAATTATTGATTTCAAGTATAATGTCAAGTCTGGCATCAAACTGTTCTATAAATAAACTCTTCTGGGATCACTTCAGTGCCCCTCCTAGAACACAAAACAGTCCCTGACAATAATTAATGGCTTTTAAAATTGAAACTTTTACCTTTCACTTTCAATTGTGCTTTCTGCTAATGGTAAATAACATATTCTGAAGTTCCACAGAAGTGAGAATATTTTCATCAAGCATCTTTCCGGATTATTGTCACCCATATATCCGCCACGGGAGCGTTCTTGTTTTTGTGGTAGAAGACGGAGTTACCCATGTGCATTAGTTGGGGGGTGGGGAGTTGATTGTCTTTATTAAAGTCAGAGACAGGGATGTCCTTTAAAAAAGGTGCTCTAATCTCAGAAATCCCAACATTGCTGGCTTTTTCTAGCCTGACATGTCTCACCAAGTGCTGTACAAAATGATGATAAAAGCCAGGAAGATGCATGTTTGTCTGAGCCAACACTTAGAAGGAAAAAGAATGAAACAGGCACAGGCATAAGACTTGTTCACAGCAGTTAAACCATCCAGCACCTAGTCTTAGGTGGAATTTTCAACTCAACCTTCAGATAGGATTAGTTTATGCAAGTACACAACAAATAAGCGCATGCCATTTAGACCTTTGAGAACACTCCATCATTCAATAATATCAGCGTAGACCTGATCGTGGCCTTAATTCCATTTACTTGCTGGCACTGCAGAAAATTGGGAATGAAGGGGGGGGCTTCTTGTCGAGCCTGCATCTGCATTCCATTAGTGGGATACAAATCAGTTTTTCACCAGCCTCCAATGGGATAACTCATCCGCCATGGCGGGCAGCTTCAGAGGATTCCATTGTTATTTCATGCTGGCTTGAAATTGATTTTTGGACCTCCCACCTTCCTGGCCATTGATTCTGCTAAGAAGGGACATGTGAGAATTTTACACTTTATATCTTTCCTGCTATTTGTTTTTCTATCTATCCAAGTTATTAATGTAGATTTTAAACCATTGTGGTACCAGCTCTAATTCCTATCACAATCCACTAATTACAGTTTGCCATCCGGTAAATGACCCACTTATCCTGATTTTGTCTTATGTTAATTAGCCAGTCTCTATACATTCTAATATATCACCCCAACACCATACATTCTTACCTTGTGTAATAACCTTTTAAGTGGCACCTTACTAAATGACTTTTGGAAATCCAAATACTATTGGTTCCCTTTTATACATCTTGTTTGTTAAATTTATTAAAGAATGTATCAAATACAATTTCCATTTCACAAAACCGTTTGACTCTGCCTGATTTTTTAAAAAATACTACTACTACTACTTCTTCTTCTTTAATCATAGAATCCGGTAATTAATTTTACACATAATTACGCTACATTTTAGTAAATTTTTCAGCATTATGGAATTTCAGTATATTGTAAATTTATTTTGACCAACAAAATAATTAGCAAATTTTAACAATTATTTAGAGGGATGTGACTGGTTTGCTTCTGCCTTTTAAAAAAAGATCAATACTTGTCTACTTATGATTCTTTGGTGATTGTGCTCTGTTCTTGGTGGTTTTCAATACGGCTTGTGAAAGGTACAATCCTACCTGTTCAGTGTGATTTGTTACTGTCTTCTGAGGAAGACAAGAATGGACACTGGAAATTCACAAGATTTATGTACATAGTGTGATGGCCAAAATGCATACAAGGTTTTTTACATTTGATGTTGTATTACCTTTCATATTGGGTTATTATACCTTTCAAGGGCAACAATTTGGTGGTGCTCAGCAAGAGAGATATAAAACAGGTCTCAAACTGTGCTCAATGGACGTCCATAAGTTGGAACATTTACAGTGAGGAAGTATGGCAAAAACTATCCACTAAGACAGCTCCTCCTATAACGCCCAGTGCAAAGCTGAGTCTGAATGTAAATGTCAATTGACGATGCTTCACTTGAAAAGTCATGATTCCCAACCTGATTTATGTGGGATCCACTGTTCATTCTGCAATTGCTCACTCACAGCAGCAGATTTCATCACTCAAAAGAACTGACTGCAGAAAGTGAAATGATATTCTAATTGTCTTCTTTGATACAGGACGATGATATTCTATTATAATATACATCTTATCATGCTTGTTTAAGTCACGGCACTGTTCCACAAACTTGATATTCATCTGATTGGTTCAAATATGAAAGAGAAATCTACAAATATTGAAATGTCCAATGTGACAGACAAGATACATGATAAATGTACCTCTTATTGAAACAGTGAGTGATATATATTCAATAGAATTTTCATGGCACTGGTGATATGGTGACACAAACATTTTACCTTGAAACTTACCAGTTTATTTTGAAGTGCCAACATTTTGCCTATTTTAGTTTGCCCCAGAGAAAAGAAACATTCCAGCTGCTTCCTGCAACTGGTAATGTGTACAGGCAGCACACGATTCACTTCATGGCAATTTAATGCAAACTCTCATTTTGAACATTGTGCTGAATCCTCACTGAGTGTGTGACCAGCTGTTACAGGAAGGCAGCTGGAAACTAACTTCAGTGTTAGGTGAACTGAGTGATGAGCAACATGGGCATTTTAAAACTGGCTGATTAATATTGGATTCATTACCAACTCCATTTCCTTGCTTAAACCTGCTGATGATTCTGTCTTCCCTTTGCGTTTTTCCACAGTTTATTTATTTGCCTACTTTTCGTTCTTTCTGATGTCCCTAGGTGTTTATGGTGCTGGGGGGCAAGTACAGAGGAGATGTTAGAGGTAAGTTTTTCACTCAGAGGTTGGTGAGTGAATGGAATCTGTTGTCGTCAGTGGTGGTAGAGGCGAACTCGCTGGGGTCTTTTAAGAGACTTCTGGATGAGTACATGGGATGTAATGGGATTGGGAGTTACAGATAGGTCTATGGCCTGGTAAGTATAGATATGATTGGCACAACTTGTGGGCCAAAGGGCCTGTTTGTGCTGTAGTGTCATGTTCTATGTTTACTATCTAAATGAGTCATATTTGGCTTGGCAAAGTATTAACTAGTGCCATAAATGCACCACTAACGTGGTCAAATCTCAGCTATCTGCAATCTACATTAATGACTTAGTTGAGGGGACAGAACATCATACATCTATATTTGCTCATGATACATGCTAGGTAGGAAAGTAAATTGCAAGCAAGATTCAACGAGACTGCAATGACATATCAACCAGTTAATTGATTGGGGAGTATAATGTAATTTGATAAGAAAAATTTTAGTATCAGAGAGATTTAGGGGTGCTTGTAAATATGAATCACAGAAAGTTAAGATGAAAGTGCAACAAGAAATTAGGGAAGCAAACAGTGCAAGGGGACTGCAAGTATAAAAGGAAGTCTTTCCGCAATCATATAGGACTTTGGTAAGACCACACTTGGAGTACTGTGAACAGTTTTATTCTCCAGACTGAAGAAAGATATTTGATTTTAGAGGGGTACAACAAAAATTGATTCCTGGGACTAGAGGGCTGTCCATTAGGGAGAGTTTGGAATTTAGAACAGACATGGTCTCATTGAAACGTATTAAATTTTTAGTGGACTTGTCAGGGTAGATGCTCAGAGGTGGTTTCAGCTGGCATGAAAGCATAAGTAGTATGGGAAGGGGTCATAGTCTCAGAATATGGAGTCAGCCATTTAGGATTGAGATAAGGAAAACTTTCCTCAAGTTGAGGAGTGTGAATCTTTGAGGACTGTGGATACTCATTCAATAAGTTATGTTTAAGACTGAGACTAATGAGTTTTGAGGGATGTAGGGGTAGGGAGGAAAGTGGAAATGCTGGCAGAGCAGGGTTGTTCTGTTACTGTTTCTCCTGTTCTTATCTGATCTTGTAGCATAATTCCTAGTGTATTTTGCTACTACTGATAGAAGCTAGCTGATCAATAATTGTTTGGATTTGTTCTATTTCCCTTTTTGAAGAAAGAAATTGCTTTTTTGTCAGTCCTCTGGCACCATTCTTTCTTCTGTTACACTTGGATACTGGTATTTTTGTGAACTCTTTCCTGGTTTCCTCAGGCATCTGCTGACACAATCTATCTAGATTTTCCCACTACATTTTGGCAATCTGTCTAGTATTACCTTTGTTTCTATCTTCGCAATTCTAATATCCACTTGGCCATCTTTACCCATTTCAGATGGCACAGTGGATAACGCTGCTGCCTTGAGGCAGCAGGGAACTGGGTTCAATTTCCGACTTGGATCACTGTCTGTGCGGAACCTGCATGAGTTTCCTCCGGTTGCTCCAATATCCTCCCACAGTCTGAAAGATATGTTGGTTAGGTGCATTGACCTGAACAGGCACCGGAGTGTGGCAACTAGGGGAATTTCACAGTAACTTCATTGCAGTGTTAATATAAATCTTACTTGCGACTAATGAATGAACTTTACTTAATCTTACCAATGAAGGCAGTGGTGCCAAAGATAATACTCTGGGCACCCAGGTACAAATCCCACCATGACAAATGGTGAAATTTTAATTTTATCAAAATTTGGAATTAAAAGTCTAATGTTGACTATTGAAACAATTTCCAATTGTTGTAAAAACCCATCTAGATCACTAATGTCCTTAAGAGAAGGAAATCTGTCATCCTTATTTGCAGACAATCATGTCTCTATATATTACAAAATTTCCCAGATTAGATAGAAAGCAGTTGCATGGAGGCACAGATACCTACTCCAAGTTGCTTTTCTCTTTAACAGTGGTTGGAGTCCTGGGAAGATCATGAACGCAAGCCCTAAACTGTGAAATTATGCACAGGGCTCCAATAGAAAACTACTTTGATATTTTAATAACACTATGTATAGTTTCATCACATTTGTATAACTTTTCATAAACTTCAATTTCAGTATTACGAATAATTTAATACAGTGGCCAATAGGATTTTTAAAAATAAGTAAGTTTAACTGATTATCAATAGCTGCTTTATATCTGTTGGTAAAGGATTATTTTTGATCAATTTTTTTAATGATTAGTGATGTTACAGTTGTTGTTCACCGATTTTTATTACTCCATACCCACCTTAACTATGATCTGCTGCTTTATGAAAACAAAACTATAAGTACAATTCACATATTGGCAATGTGATAACCAAGTTCTCTATTTATGCAATGCAAATAAGATATCACCCACAGTTTGGGACGCTGCAGGTTAGATATTAACAGCATGGAACACAAGAATTATTATTCTGATGCTAACTGAACAACTTAAAGTTCACAACAATTTATATTAATACAGGGTAATGTCACTCAGAGCTGTTCAGGTTGTAGATCCAAGTTGCTACTTTTTTTTAAATAATACAACTGCTAAGATGAATTACACATTTTCTGATTGACATTTTTGTTCCTGAACTGTCCCATTTATTGGAAGTAATGGCATTTTCTTTACTGAGTCAACTATGAAGCTGCAGATATTTAGACTTCTATATTACTTAAAGATCATATGCACCTGGTGGTCCCAATACCATTGGCTAAATGCATATCCTTTTGTTGGCAGGCTTATTGGAATGTTTTTATATCAATGCTAAATGATGTGCTTTGGTATTCATAGGATCCCTACAGTGCAGAAGGAAGCCTATTGAGTCTACACCAACAACAATCCCACCCAGACCCTATCCCTGAAACCCCACATATTTATCCTGCTAATTCCTCTAACATACACATCATGGGACACTAAGGGGCAATTTAGCATGGCCAATCCACCTAACCTGCACATCTTTGGACTGTGGGAGAAACTGGAGCACCCTCAGGAAACCCATGCAGACATGACCACCCATGCATTTGGTGGTCCCAATACCATTGGCTAAATGCATATCCTTTTGTTGGCAAGGCTGAAATTATATTGATGAAGGATCTGAATGCCCAATCCAATGCTTGCTTTCATTGCATTTCTTGGCCATGTTTCCAGCATTTGAACAAGGATAACAAGAGAGGCTGTGGGAGAGATTTTCAATTGGTCTGAAGATAGAAGTACCCTTTAGCTTCAGCAAGGCATTTGACAAGGTTCCCCATGCAAGACTTCTTGAGAAAGTGAGAGGGCACGGGATCCAAGGGGCTTTGGCCTTGTGGATCCAGAACTGGCTTGCCTGCAGAAGGCAGAGGGTGGTTGTGGATGGCTCTTTTTCTGCATGGAGGTCGGTCACCAGTGGAGTGCCCCAGGGATCTGTTCTAGGACCCTTGCTGTTTGTCATTTTCATAAATGACCTGGATGAGGAAGTGGAGGGATGGGTGAGTAAGTTCCCCGATGACACGAAGGTGTTGTGGATGGTCTGGAGGGATGACAAAAGTTGCAGCAGGACATTGACAGGACGCAAGACTGGGCGGAGAAGTGGCAGATGGACTTTAATGCGGATAAATGTGTTGTGGTCCATTTTGGCAGATCCAACGGGATGAATGAGTACACTATCAAAGGTAGGAGTCTTAGCTGTGTGGAAAAGCAGAGGGATCTTGGGGTCCGGGTCCATAAGACTCTCAAATCGGCCTCCCAGGTGGAGGATGTGGTTAAGAAAGCTTATAGTGTACTGGCCTTCATTCATCGAGGGATTGAATTCAGGAGTCAGGACGTAATGCTGCAGCTTTATAGGACCCTTGTCAGACCACACTTGGAGTACTGTGCACAGTTCTGGTCACCTCACTATAGGAAGGACAAGGAAGCTATTGAAAGGGTGCAGAGGAGATTTACAAGGATGTTGCCTGGATTGGGAGGCATGCCTTACGAAGAACGGTTGAGGGAGCTGGGACTGTTCTCCCTGGAGAGACGGAGGTTGAGAGGCGATAGAGGTTTACAAGATGTTGAGAGGATTAGATAGGGTGGACTCTCAAAGACTATTTCCCAGGGCTGAAATGGTCGCGACGAGAGGGCACAGATTTAAGGTGCAGGGAAGCAAGTACAGAGGGGATGCTAGGGGAAAGTTTTTCACTCAGAGGGTGGTGAGTGAATGGAATCGGCTGCCGTCGGTGGTGGTCGAGGCGAACTCGCTGGGGTCTTTTAAAAGACTTCTGGATGAGTATATGGGATCCAATGGGATTGGGGGTTATAGATAGGTCTATGGCTGGGTAGGTTTTGATGTGTTCGGCACAACTTGTGGGCCAAAGGGCCTGTTTGTGCTGTAGTGTTCTATGTTCTATGTTTTATAGCTTCAGGAGAAGAAGGGTTATTCTTCCGAGCTCTGCAATGAAGCTTCCAACTTTCCTTCCGGAAACCACATTGTGGAGGCTAGCGAATGACCATAGACTAAATATTTTTTACCTACCAACAGCTGCTGCTCTTCACAACTCTGCTGCCTGGGACATTAACTTGCTGGGTTGCTCCCTCCTGTTGAGTTAAAAAGCGCCCCATGTAAATATGAATAGTTCTGAGGAGAAACTCATTATTGAAGCTATATCTCACCATTCTGTTTTCTAAGTCTAATCCAAACTCCTGTCGGAGCAGGCAGTAATCCTCCAGAGCTTGCCTCATATCTAATTAGTGGGTTTGCCCAGGAGGCACAACTTCCACGCTGGCAACACAATGACTGATAGTAGTTTCAGTGCTCCCACACTCATCTGATAACCTGATCAAGATTACTTATTGTTTATTCCTTATTTTTTCAAGTTTGCTTTAAAGGGCAAGATTTTGTTTTGACAGCCTGCACAATCATGGATATACACTGTTAAATTAGTTTTAATTTCATTTCAAGTTAAAAATTAATCAGGATTGAGACCTCCAAAAGACTTGCAGGCAGGTTGTGCACAGGTAACGAATTGCACTTATATAATGCCTTTAATGTAAAAGACATCCCAAATTGCTTCAGAGGTATATTTTTTAAAAACTGCCAAGCCAAAGGAGCTACTAACAGGGCCGCTACTATTTGATCAAAGATTTGACACACAGGATTAAAGAAAGAGTAGACGGAAAGGGGAGAATTTCGCACCAATTTTGGGCATACTTACCTGAACAAATTCTGGCACTCTGTGCATCTCACAGTGCTGATGTGGAGATGCCGGCATTGGACTGGAGTAAACACAGTTAAAGTCCAACAGGTTTATTTGGTAGTAAATGCCACTAGCTTTCCGAACGCTGTTTGTCAGGTGACTGGAGAGTTATCTCAGTGCCTCAGAGAGATTCACACCAGTAAGTAGGGGGTGGTGCCTCATCCCGCTGCAGAGACTAGCAGCATAGTGCTGAGTGGGCCACTGCACTTGCACCAATCTGTCAATAGGGAGATGAGCACACGCACCCCCCTCCACCCCCCCAATCACCAGTCTGCCAGGACACTCCCCCAACCTCTCCCCGCACCCAGACATATGGCCAATTTCCAGCATGGGGCTGAACACATGAAAAAATAAAAGAGCCTGTGAGACTTGGGTTTTAGAGCATATTTACAAAGGAACCAGTAACTGGTTTGTTCTTTGTTCTTCATCATGTCATGGGGCAGCATGATGACACACTGGTTTGTACTGCTGCCACGAGTGCCAGGAATCTGGGTTCATTTCCAATCTCCTGTGATTGTCTGTGTGAATTTGCATGTTCTCCCTGTCTTTGCGTGGGTTTCTGGTTGCTTCACACAATGCAAAGATGTGCGGATTAGGTTGATTGGCCATGCTAAATTGTCCCTGAGTGTCGGGAGACTAGCAGGGTAGATATGTGGGGTTATTAGGATAGGATCTGGGTGGAATTGTGGTCAATGCAGGCTTGTTGGGCCAAAGTATCCTCCTCCTTCTGCGCTTTAGTGATTGGATGTCATGCATCTCTCACTCTGAGCAGGATGAAAGATATATGTGAGTTAGACCCCACATTACCTCTTGTAAAACCTTAACAGGTATACATTATAAATGTCCCATTAAAGTAAAATCTGCTGTACAACTGGTACTGGGAATAAACGTAAATGCTTTTGCCATTGATAAAGCCTGAAATGAGACTTTTCAATCAATTTGAATCGGAGGTTTTATAATCTATCAACTTTTGATGAGTAATGAATGTGTTTCATGTATGGAGAATGACATTCTTTAGAACTATTTTCATAAAGTCATACATCTGTTAATATTATTAGTCCATATTTCTTGATGGGCAACACAACAGCTCAGTGACTATCACTGTGCTGTGCAGATACATGGATTTGGATTTGTGTCTGTGGGAGTTTGCGCATTCTCCCCGTGCTGTGTGGGTTTTCTCCGAGTGCTCCAGTTTCCTCCCACGTCCCAAAGATGTGCTCTTAGGCTGATTGGCAGAACAAATTCTCCCTAAATTGTCTCAAATTTGGTTTCAATGTATAGATCTATAAACTTAGACAGGGATCATGGGTAGAACTGTGAATGTCGAGGTGGCGGCGTGGGCTCGTTGGGCCGAAGGGCTTGTTTCCGGTGCTGTTTTGTTCTTTGTTCTTAGTCACAATCAGCTGGACACCAGTTACGACTCCTGCTATAGGACCCTGCTGGTGTCTCCCAGCCCGCTGTACTACTCAATGGACTGGGAGAATCCCAGCCTTGTTCTTTTAAGAAGAGAATTTCCATGTATATAGCACCTTTTATGTTCTCAAGATAACCCAAAGCCTTTCATAAACTCTGGATTATTTGAAATGCAATCAGAGATGAACATTGGCTAGGTCACGAGGAAACACAGCAATACAGAAGATAGGAGCAAAAGATTGTTACTTGAGCCTGCTTTGCCATTCATCAGGATCATGGCTGATTGTTGTGGAAGGCTCCCTTGTCCTCCTTTGATAAAGAAGGTAGTTTTTTTTTCCAATTTTTACTCCATTCTTGAAGTTACAAAGCCAATGCTCAGAATGGACAGGTAAACATGAATCCATCTCTTTTTTAATTCATCATGGGACATGAACTTCACTGGCTGGGCAGTATTTATTTCCCATCCCTATGCCTTTTCAGAGGGCAATTGAGAGTCAACCACTTATCACATGTAGACCAGACCAGCTAAAGACGGCAGATTTTCTTCCCTAAAGGGTATTACTGAACCACAAAGATTTTTCCAACAATCGACAATGGTTTCATGGTCATCATTAGATTCTTAATTCTAGATTTTTTTATTGAATTCAAATTCCACCATCTGCCATGATGGGATCTGAACCTGGGTCCCCAGAAAATCAGCAAAGTTTCTGGATTAATAGCCCTAGTCTAATAGCATCAGGGTACTGCCTTCCATTTTGTTCTAAAAGCAAAATATAAATGTAATCCAATTCATGACCTCACAACAGACATAACCAAGCTGACAAAATAAGATATTGCTTCCTATCTTGGGCTTGATTTGACACCTGATCTTAGCCAAAAGGCTGAGTTTACATCAACCTAATCTCTACTGAACATCTCATCACTGACAGTGCAGTACTCTCTTGAACTGCACTACAGAGCCAGCCTACACTGCGTAGTCAAGTTCTGGAGTAGGGTTTGAATTTAAAGACAAGAATCCTACCAATTGAGCTAAGTTGCCACATAATAAAAAATCTTTCAATTTTCAAAAAGTGCTACAGAACATTTGTTAATAATAACTGATCGTAACTTGACAGGATAGACGTGTATTTTCACATGCGAGTGTGATAAAACAAAAATAGCTCACATGCAGAATCAACAGCTAAAAAGATGCAGCATTCAAGTTGAATTCTTCCACCACAAAAATGTGTAAACTCCACTTATCATAGCTCCTCTGAACATTGTCTCAAACAACTTGTTGCAACTTGTAAAAGGTTCAACAAGTAACTTCTCAGGTATCATATTTTATTTCAATCAGATAAAGTAAATGATCACAAGCACAATCTTGAAATCCTAGAATAATCTCCCAAATGGTATATTTGCAACGTTCCAAACTTGGATCAGCTATGCTAAAGAGAAAGGCACAAGGGGTACTATCCCTTACCTGCATGACATTAGGTTAGCCTATTTATCTTTCATGATCCCTATAAATACTTGGTAGTCTGGTTCTTCTCAATCCAGTTTTAAATGCACATAATAGATGACGCAAGCTGGAAATAGATTGTGGGTTACATTTTGTACAAATATGGGAATTTGTCGGAATAAAATATCTCCATTTTCTCTTTTAATGTAAAAATTGCCCGGTTAGCTACGCAGTAGATTAAAAACATAGATATTAGTGCAAAGATTTTCAGAATTCTTAAAGAAAAGCAAAAAAAAATCACAGAATAGGACAAAAAACATTACTGTCCATTTATGCAAACTTTAATTAGAATTACAGAATTCCCCCAACTCTGGTATCAGGAATCCCAAAACAAAATTAGAAACTAGCATTATACATGATTTGCCTCCCTGGATACAAAGCATTTTCAGTCAAAATCTTAACTGGGGAGAAGGCACCTGGAGGAATCTACAAGCAACCTCATTTAAATTGTTCACCCAATATCAAATCCATAACATTATGAAGCAGGTCTGGCAGCATCTATAACGAGAGAAAGGAGCTGATGTTTCGAGTCCAGATAACCCCAAAGCTGACTTGAAACATCAGTTCTTTTCTTACCTTACAGATGCTGCCAGACCTGCTGAGATTTTCCAGCATTTTCTCTTTCAGTTTCAGATTCCAGCAGCCGCAGTAATGTAAATGCTTTTATACAAAGAACAAAGAACAGAACAGCACGGGAAACAGGCCCTTTGGCCCAACGAGCCCGCACCGCCACCCCGATGTTCCCACCTCAACCCGTGATCCCTGTCCATGTTTATAGATCTATGGATTAAAAACCAAATTTGAGACAATTTAGGGAGAATTTGTTTTGCCAATTAGCCTAACAGCACATCTTTGGGATGTGGGAGGAAACCGGAGCACCCGGAGAAAACCCACGCAAGCACGGGAGAATGCGCAAACTCCCACAGACACAGGCCCAAATCCATGTATCTGCACAGCACAGCAATAGTCACTGAGCTGTCGTGTTGCCAATCAAATGGTCCAGGTCAAGCGTACACTAACGACGTGAAGCACTAGGATACTCTCAAAAAAAAATCCAAGAGCAGCCCTCTCACAACCCATTGCGTGTATGCCCCTTGTTAGACAACAAGGTGGACCAAAGCACCTGTAGGATTAAAAACAAGTACATCAATATCATCATCTATTTACACACTTCCCAGGGACTCCCAAGGCTCATGATCCCTATTTTAAATCAGTTTTCTATACCCTCCATTCCCATTCTGTTCATGTGCCCATCTAAGTATTTCTTAAATAACTCCAGAGTACCTGCCTCCACCACTTTACTTGGCAGTGCATTCATACCTCCACCACCCTCTGTGTGAAAAAACTCCCTCTAGCATCCAAATTATACCTTACCCCCTCACCCTAAGCCCGTGACCCCTCATGCTATTTGAGTCCATCCTAGGAAAAAGTTTAACCCTGTTTACTCTATCTATCCCCTTCATAATCTTGTACACCTCTATCAGATCTCTTCTAAGTCTATGACTTTCTAAGGAAAAGCAGTTAATCTTTGTGCTCATAAACCAAGAGCAATGCTCTCTCCCCAAGCAATTATTGATTCTAAACAGCAATATGATTTGCTAAATAAAATGGAAGCTGCCAAATCATCTTTACATACACATATACATACAACAGTGAACAGTGACAGAAAGGAAAGGAATATTAGTTCATCTAGCCTTTACAATATGTAATAGAATATCTATTTAATATATAGACTGGAAGCTCAGTTATTCACTGTGATAAAGAGGGAGCCCCTGGCAGAGTCCCACTAAATTCAACTAATTTGGACAAAAGCAGTTCGAAATGAATTTGACAACCTAATAGGGTACAAGCTGTACTCAGGTTATCTGTACGGGATAAGACAATCTATTGTGTTTCTGAAGACTGGCCAACACACAAATATCTGCAACATACAGGATCGTGATTAAAACTTTTTTTTATATAACACAGCATCCTAATTCTAAGAACAGTTTGTCCTTTACATAAGTGACATTTATTACTTTTGGGTCTGCAATACCAGACAGACCCAAACACTGCTTCTACTGCAGTATTTGTACGTTGAAAATGTCAGAGGAAAGTGGCCTCAGCAGACAACTTTCAATGCCATTAACTGAAGCCAGTGATTTCAATTTTATAACATGGAAAGGGAATTCATTAACACTGCCAATGCCATCCCGGCCTGGGTATGTGGATAATCAAAGTGATATTACAGCAAGAAGTCAGATGTTAATTTTTTTAACCTTTGCATTTTAAAAATAAAGATTCACTATAACTGCCTTCCTTCACTAAGTTCTTCATATTGCAAATATTCTATTGATTTGATTAAAAACAGTTTAGCCCAGCCATCCATTATCTCCAACTTCAAACAAATTTGTGAGAAATTTGTGACTTGAGATTATCTCTCGTACTAGGCTACATCTGTGTTAAGAGAATGGATGACTCTTAAAGCAACCCTCCCCCCTCACCCTTCCGCCTTCCTCCTCTTTCCTTGTGTTTTAAACAGAATAGTTTTAAGAATTTCAGCCCTTGAGCATACTTTATTGAAATGCTATAAATGTCTTTGGGCAGCGGTTCTGCCAAACAGGATAAAGGCCAACACAATCTTCATTCTGAAAAAAAAATGAGTGATTGATTTCCTAAATTGTTATTGGGGATGTATTGGCTTAAAGTGCTTTTAAAATCAAATTGGCTCTTGATTAACCTCTCAGATCAAAAACAAAGTCCATCTCCATTCTGCCCAGCAGGCAATCTTGCAGAAGATCTTGGCAGCATCTCACGCATGTAAAAACTTGAGTCTGATTCAGACTCAAAAGCACCCTTTTTCCCTTAAGATTCATATCTCTAGTAATAAGTTCCTCAACAAAGCTCATTTGCATGAGGCATTCTCCAATTAAAGTACCTCTAGCATCACCCCTTCAACAGAAGGAACGTAAAATCTATGTTTAGGTTATTCTTAGTTCATGCACAAATGGAATCTAGTTCTAAACAAATGAGATCTGAAAAAGCTTTTCATCTGAGTCTGCATATAAAGCAGGATATTAAGGAAATCTGTATCATCCATCAAGTGAGCATTAAATACTCTATCCTATAGACAATCAACTGTTGCTCTATCTTCAAATCGGCTTAATTTATATATGTTAACATCAAGTTGCAAATAAGAATATTTCTGCAAATAGATTTAAAATTAAAATTCTAATTTGACTTCCAGTTCATCGAAAATACCTGGCCAAAAGATTGCAGTAACTTTATTGTCAATTACAACATTTAAGAAGCTGAACATCATTCCTATCAGAACAGTCCATCTGTATTCCACACTGCCACGCTTTCCAACGTTGTGCCTGCCTGCCCTCAAACCCTATGTCCAAGGCGCGGCAGTTGCTGTATGTATAATCTAAAGGATATATATAGCAACTCAACTAGGTTACTCCCACAGGGTCTCTCTTCCCTGCAATCTCTAGTACTAAGAAGGTCAAGAGTAGCAATATGATGGGAACATCATCACCATCAAGTCACAAACCATCCAGAGTTGAACATCTATTGCCATTCCTACACTGTTGCCAGGTTCTGAAATTCTCTACCTGCTACTACTAATGGTGTCCCCACAGTACAAGAACTGCAGTTAAAAGTGAAGGTCCATCACTAACAAGTTCTGACAACCGGGAATGAACATTAAATGTAACCTTCCAAGAAAAACGCAAATGGTTCCTTTCTTCAGATAAGCCTGAAGCTTTGTCTGCTGATGTGAGTGGTTCAAATTCCATGGCACAATTTAAAGAAAGGTAGTGAGACAACAAGAGTTCCTATTAGTGTGAAGGCAAGGCTGGCAAGTTTAAGCAACACTGGAGTTTTGAGGCTCTGGTCAATAAAAAAGCATATCAGGTTTAGGCAGTGGGGGCCAAACAAGGACTATAAGTAGGAGTATACATAAAAAGGAAATCAAAAAAGCAAAAAGGGACATGAGATAGCTTTGGCAGACAAGATAAAGGAAAATATAAATAGATTGTAAAAGTATATTAAGAGCAAAAGAGTAACTACAAAAAGAATAGGGCCCCTTAACGTTTAGTGAGGTTGAAAGAGAAAAAAAACTAGAGAACACGGACATTACAGAAGGGAAGATCCTAGGGTCTTAAAGCTCCGAGATCTGAGCAAGTACATCCCAGGACAACGCAGGAAGCTAAGGAAGAAATTATGGAGATCGTACGGGAGATATTTGTATCGATAGTCATGGGTGAAGTGTTGGAAGACTGGAGGGAGATAAATATTGTATCGTTATTTAAAGAAAGTAGCAGGGAAAAGCCAGGAAGCTACAGAACGATGAAACTAATGTCAGCGATGGGTAACCTTTTGGAGGGCACTCTGAGAGATTGGATCTACATTCATTTGGAATGGCAAGGACTGATTAGGGATGGTCAGCAGAGCTTGGTGTGCAGAAAAACATGTCTTACGAATTTGATAGAGTTTTTCAAAGGTGTGACCAAGAAAACAGGTGAGGGCAGTGCAGTAGATATTGTCTACATGGACTTTAACAAGGTATGGTAGACTGGTCAATAAGGTTAGATCACATGGGATTCAGGGAGAAAGTCAATTGGATACAAAATTGGCTTGCTGGTAGTAGACAGAGTTTTTCAGATTAGAGACTTGTGACCAGCAGCATGCTACTGGGATCGACGCTGGGTCCACTGTTATTTGTCATTTATATAAATGATTTGGATGAGAATATAGGAGACATGGTTAGTAAGTTTGCAGTTGACACTAAATTTGGTGGTATAGTGGACAGTGAAAAAGATTATCCAAGGCTATAGCGAGATCTTGATCAACTTGGCCACTGAGCTGAGGAATGGCAGATGGAGTTTAATTCAGATAAATGCAAGATAGAGATTTGGCGGATGTTGTCAAACAGGGAGACCTAGAGGTGCAGACACATAGTTCCTTGAAAGTGGCACCACAGGCAGACAAAGTGACGAAGACGGTGCACATCGCCATCATCAATCAGAGCCTTGATTGTAAGATTTGATTTGATTTATTATTGTAGTTAGTGAAAAGTGCAGTTTCTTGCACAGACAAAACACATTGTTCACAGAGAAGGAAACAAGAGAGTGCAGAATGTAGTGTTACAGTTATAGCTAGTGTAGAGAAAGATCAACTTAATGCCGTCTGACAGCAGTAGGGAAAAAGCTGTTTCAGTCGGTTGGTACGTAATCTTTTGTATCTTTTTCCTGAAGGAAGAGGTGGAAGAGAGAATGTCTGGGGTGCATGAGATCCTTAATTATGCTGGCTGCTTTGCTGAGGCAGTGGAAGTGTAGACAGAGTCAATGGATGGGAAGCTGGTTTGCGTGATGGATTGGGCCATATTCACCACATTTTGTAATTCCTTGCAGTCTTGGGCAGAGCAGGAGCCATACCAAGCTGTGATACAACCAGAAAGAATGCTTTCTATGGTATCTCTGTTGAGATGTTACATTACAATTGTATGAGACTTTGGGAAGACCACATTTGGAGTACTACATATGATTCTGGTCACCTTGCTATAGGAAGGGTATAATTAAACTGGAAAGGATGTAAAAAAGATTTGCAAGAAAGTTACCAAGACTAGAAGATTTGAATTATAAGGAGAGTCTAGATAAGCTGGGACTTTTTTCCCTGTAATATAGGAGGACGAGGTTTATAAAATCATGAGGGACGTAGGTACAGTAAACAGCCACGGTCTTTTCTCAAGAGTAGGGGAGTACAAAACTAGAAAGCATAGGCATAAGGTGAGAGGGGAAAGATTTAAAGGAGACCTAAGGGACAACTTTTTCACAGAGTGGTCTATGTATGGAATGAGTTGTACAGGCGGGTACAATTACAACATTTAAAAGACTTTTGGACATGTACATGAATAGGAAAGGTTCAGAGGGATATGGACCAAGCTCAGGCAAATGAAACTAGCTCAGTTTAGAAAAACTGGTCAGCATGGGCAAGTTGGGCCGAAGGGTAGGTTTCTGTATTCTATATCCCTACGCAAGTTCTCAGAGTCCCTCCTTAAACAGTATCATTATATCTTAATTAAATGGTTATTTTATGGTTTTTTGCAGATCTTGCTGCTCAGAAATGATTATTATGGCTACTTAAATAACAGCAATTAGTCAACTTCAAAATCATTTGCTACATGTAATGCACTTTGGATGTTTGGGGAATGTGATAATATACAACAGGTAAACAAATGTTCTCACTTTATGCATAAAAATTGTGCAACTTTTATCATTTCCCTCTCATCTAATTCTAAATTCTCACATTAAACAGGACCAGTATAACCTTAATAAAGGCAGAAATTTGAAAATCTTCACAATTCTTTACCAAATGGCATTTGGTACAACATTTCGTCCAGTGAAGGTAACGCAAGCACATAAGGAAGTTAGCAGAGATATTGCCCATTACGTTTACTGAACACACAAACTATGTTACTATTTGACAGAAGTTTGGAAAGAGCAAGCAGTCAAAAAGACCACAATCTAGATTTTTATTAACCTTGAACCAGATGTTTCAAATAGAAAAGGCAATGGACTCATATTCACAAACCTAATATGCACACTTTCTTCAAGATCAGGCAGAACACTACTTTTAATTACAGTTAGTTTCAAGCAGATCTGAAAAACCTTCTGAAAAATTACTATTCATATGAGAGGTTATTAATTTGCATACTTATGCAAATTAGACGACAATTAAGAACCAGCTCTTCATAGTATCTTCCATCTATAATTTGAAATCAGCTCAATGACAGCATTCTTGTTCTGACATATTTTAAAGGTACATTGTTTAAAAACAAAGAGAGCTAGGCACAGCACAGACCACCGTAGATGGCACAAGGGACATACAGATCCAACTCTCTGTCTATCTTCATCTCCATTTGCTGCCACATTTACAGCAGACATTTAAATACTGATGCCTAATAAAACAATTCATTTGGGCTTTTCAAAGACAGCATAGATTTTCAGTCGGCGTCACAGCAAGCTGCAGGGGAGTTTGTTTTGTTCCAATTCATTTCAAGAACAGGTAGCAATTTTCAAGTCGGCATCCCATGGGGCAATGGTACCGCACAGAGATGTGCTTAAGTAGGCTTTCTTCTTAGAATTCTTTGCATTACAGACAAATTTCCCAATCTACAAAGCTATCAAGGAGTCTTTTGGGAGTTGGCTTGTGCGTGCTTGGAAAGTCAAGGAGGACGACAGGTAGTATTCTCTTACCAACTGTTTTTTTTAGATGAATATATATACATTAAATTAGTTTAGTCAGCTAAAATATACAGTGAAATGTTTTCACAGTGCATTTATGGGACTGTTGCATCTAATGTTCTGTAATCTCCTGAATTTAGCTCTTATAGCTTTACACTATCACTTTGAAATAACCAATTTTTAAATGATATTAAAATATAATGCCACATCTCCTCATTAACAAGCATCAGTATCAAACTAATGCGCAAAGGAGAACTTCCCAGAATATGATAAAAGCAAACACAGAGCAGCAGGATTTTCCAATGAAATAGCACAGGAGGCCTTTTTACCAGTGGCCAAAGGTCCTGATCTTTTGTTAATGAGAGTTGGATTTTCTGATCTCGTTCACTCTGCACTGCTGCCATCAAGAATACAGAATTTGATTCAACCAAATCTCATTCATTGCAGCAGGACTGGAGAATCACAGCCTCAGTCGAGGTCGGAGGTTTCTGGTAGAAATGTCCACAATCCAAGTTATGATGATCCTTCCTGATAAAAAAAATCATCAGCCTGAAACATCAACTCTGTCAGATGCTGTCAGACCTGCTGAGTCTTTCTGATATTTCTTAATTTTATTTCAGATTTCTAGAGTCCACAGTATTTTACCTTTGTAAAAAGATCTTATGCCCACAGTCACTAACAAGGGAATAATCCAGAATGACAGGATAAAAGTTCATGTACCGATACCGACTATTTCTACTGAGCAGATAACGTATCCAGCGTTAGATTTTGTTGAAATACATCAGCATGCAGAACAATTTTCACAGAATCCAATTCCCATTACAGGTGTCAGGCAAAAAGCTGATAAGAATTGCTTTTTATTTTGGTTTGTAATTTTAATTTTCAAAGATTTTATTTGCTTTGTTTTATTTTTCAAACAGTTCTCATCCAAAATAACCATTAAATCGCATAGCAGTTTCCCTACTGGGCAACAGAAAAACTTACATTTAATCAAAGGAACAATTGAATCTTGGACTCAAATCTTGGAAGATGATTGATGAGGGTAGGGTAGTGAATGTTGGCTACATAGACTTCAGTAAGGCCTTTGACAAAGGCCGTCTTGGCAGGCTGGTGCAGAAAGTGAAGTCACATGGGATCAGAAGTAAACTGGCAAGGTGAATACAAAACTGGCTCGGTCAAAGAAGTGGAGATGCTGGTGTTGGACTGGGGTAAAACAGAAAGAAATCCCACAACACCAGCTTAAAAGGTTAACAAGTTTATTTGTAGCAAATACCGCAAGCTTTTAGAACAGGCTGTCCCTTCATCAGGTGGCTAAGAGTTCTGATCACATATAGGGCACAAAGACACAAACTCATTTTTTTACATGCATAATGATTGGAATGTGAGTCTTTACAACTATTCTTAAAAGGTACAGACAATGTGAGTAGAGAGAGCTTTAACCTGTGCTTAAAGCTCTCTCCACTCACATTGTCTGTAAGAATTGATTAGCTGTAAAAACTCACATTCCAATCATTATGCATGGAAACTGAGTTTGTGTCTTTGTGCCCTATTTGTGATCAGAATTCCCAGCCACCTGACGAAGGGACAACCTGTTCCGAAAGTTGCGGTATTTGCTTCAAATAAACTTGTTGGACTTTAAGCTGGTGTTGTGGGATTTCCTTTGGTCAAAGAAGACAGACGGTTACTGTGGAAGGGTGCATTTGTGAATGGAGGGCTGTGATAAGTGGTGTTCCTCCGGGATCAGCGCTGGGACCTTTGCTGTTTGTAATGTATATAAATGATTTGCAAGAAAACTTAAATGAATTGATTAGTGAGTTTGTGGATGACACAAAGGTTGGTGAATTTGTGACAGATGAGGACCATCAGAGGATACAGCAGTGCAGATCGATTGAGACTTGTGTGGAGAGATGACAGGTGGAGCTTAATCCAAACAAATGTGAGTAATACGAGGTAATTTTGGAAAGTCTAATACAGATAGGAAATATACAATAAATGACAGTATTGATAGGCAAAGGATCTGGATGTACAGGTACACAGGTCACTGAAAGTGGCAATGCAGGTGCAGAAGGTAGTCAAGAAGGCATACGGCATGCTTGCCTTCATTGACTGGGCTATTCAGTTTAAAAATTGGCAAGTCATGTCAACACTTTATAGAACTTTTAGCGAGGCCGCACTTGGAATATAGTGTTCAATTCTGGTCGCCACACTACTAGAAGGATGTAGAAGCTTTCAAAAGGGTACAGAAAAGATTTACCAGGATGTTGCCTGGTATGGAGGGCATTAACTTTGAGGAAAGGTTGGAGAACCTTGGTCTGTTCTCACTGGAGCGATGGAGGCTGAAGGGAAACCTGATAGGAGTCTACAAGATTATGAGAGGTATGGACAGAGTGGATAGTCAGAAGCAGAAGGGTGGAACAGTCAATTACTAGGGAATATAGGTTTAAGGTGCAAGGGACAAGTTTTAAAAGAAATGTACAGGGAGAGGGGAGATAGTGGAAGCAGATATGGTAGTGACTTTTAAGGGGCGTCTTGACAAGTACAGGGATATTTTCCCCAAAAGTATAGTTTCCTTAACTTTTAGTTAAGTCAGGCAGCATGGTTGGTGCAAGCTTGGAGGAGGGAAAGGTAGAGGAAGAAATCCATGGGTATAAAATGACATGTGTTAGCATGACCTCTGAGGCCAAGTTTATACCAATCCCAAAGCAGAGTTAATAAAATGATAACTTGACACCACTTGGATTTTGCTATAGTTGATGCAGAGCTAAATTCCAGAATGCTGTGAGAACATAGATACAGATCATCATTTATACTTAAAAGAGTGAGCCAGGTTCATATACATAGGCCACTATGTCTGTACTGGTACTAGCTCCCATACAGCATGCTTAATCCCAACTTGAATCCTTTGCCCTTTAAAGTATTTTTTCCACTGTTTGTGTGATTCCTTCTAATAGTACACATGATAAGCTTCATGCTTATGCCTTTAATTTTCCACAGGGAGCAGTTGCCAATTTCAGCCACAGCCGTTAATCCAAGTTTCTTTCATACAGTTTAATATAAAAGTGAAAAATGAAGATCCCTTGCATTCTTTTAAAATGCATACTTTGAAATCTTTAAGCAGTAGAGATTAGATCTTTTTTAGATTATGATAGATCATTTTCAAAGATGCATTTAAGCATTTGAAAGAAATTAAATATTCATCCAAAGTTGTGTAGCAGTTGCTTTTTTGATACACTCAACATTTACAATTTAAAAGTCTCAAATATGTGATTGTTAAACAACCTATCCAGCACAATATGCCCCTCTTCTACATTAACATACAAAATAAAGAACTGAAGCAATCCTACACAGTGAGGAAACAGTCTCGGTTCAGAGATTTCACCTTCAATTCACTATATAAATGAACTTGCTATTGATCTCACTAACATAGTCCAAGAAGAAAGAAAAATAAACTGCAAAGCAAAAAAAGGCTGCAAGCTCCATTAACCAGCTCAAGAGGCTCAGGGCAGATATTTTCAAAGTCACTTTCCAGCTCTGCAATGGAAATTTATTTTTAAATTAAATGTTTTTAATTAAAAGCCCATATCCTTACTTCTGTCAAGTCCCATTCACTGATCAGTCCCATGCTTGCTGGCTTACAAAATCTCTTGGTCAAGCAACACCACGATTTCAAAATTCTCATTCACCCTTGCTTTCAAACCCTTCCCTATCTCTATAACCCTTCCCTATCTCCAGCCTCACAACTTCTATAACTCTGACCTCTTGAGCTTTTCTGACAATGGCCAGGCCTTCTGCTGCTTAGACCCTCAACTCTAAAATTTCCTCCCTAAACTTCTCTGCTCCATTATCTCCCTGAACAAACTATTGGTCAGCTGCCTAATATGACCTGAAAAGACTCAGTATTTGAGACGTTCCTGAAGATGTTTTCCTACGTTAAACATGCTATAGAAATACAAATTATTGAAGCTGTCTTTGTTTTAACAAATTCACTAGAACAGTACACTCTTCTAAGAAACAGATATCTTAAAGCCTAGCATTCTCACAACTTATTGGAAAAGTAATTGTCATTCTCCTGTTTCTCCCTTATTCCATATTCAAAGGGATTTTGGGTCCTTTGCACTAATGTATGTCACTATAGGAATAGATAAGCTTTTTTAAGTTTCAGCATGCTGTGCTTCTGTGGTATCCACCAGCCAATTAATATATTATTTCTTTTTAAAGTAGAATTTATAGCATCACTTGTCAATCAAACTATTATTTATTCAAGTAGAATTTGAACATTTCCAGTGCATCCAGCTATTTTGTTGATAAAACTGCATACATTGCATTGCATTGTGGTAAATGCAATAGGGAAATCACTTACTACAAAGTGTTCAAAGAGAAAAACAGACCATTAAGCCCAACACACATATGCTTATGCTCCATTCAAACCTTCACCAATTCCCCCCCTCTTTCATTGAACTGCTATCAACATAACCTTGTTTTCCTTCTCTTTCATCTGCTTTTCTAGCTTGTACTTCATTCAGTGCATCTACATTATTTGTCCCAACCATCCCAAGGTAGCAAGCTGTCATCATTTTCTCAGAAAAGGTTACAATAGAAGATTCAATGATGACACGACCATTGAAGATCAAGGCCATGTCACTGTCAGCAATTGGTGTATTGTAAGTGTTACTTACCACTTATCAGCCCAATTCCGAATGATGTCCAGGTCCTACTGCATAGAAGCATTGGACTATTTCATTTTCTAAGGAGATGCAAACAGAACTGAACACTTTGCTATCATCTGTGAATATCCCCGTTCCTGAACTTATGATGGATAGAGGGTCACTGATGAAGCTAGCTGGGCCTAGTACACTGTTGTGAGCAAATTCTGCAACAATGTCCAGCAGCTGAGGTAATTAGCCTTCGATAACATTTTTCTTCATGCTTAGTACTACTTGGGCCAGTGCAGCACTTTCTCTCAATTATAGGGAGACAGTGGTATAATGGTAATGTCACTGGACTAGTAACAGAGGACCCAGGAAATGGGCTCAAATCCCACCATGGCAGCTGGTGGAATTCAAATTCATTCAATTAAGTCTAGGATTGAAAGCTAGTCTCGTAATGACACCATGAAACTATAATGATTGTTGTAAAAACCCATACAGGACAGGCACACAGGTTGACTCAACTGACCACTGAAATGGACAAGCAAACTACTCAATTCAAGGGTAACTAGGGATGGGAAACAAATAATGGGCCCTACTAGCAAAGTCCACATTGTGTGAATGAATTAAAAGAAAAAAATCTTCTCCAATTTAATTTTACTGGATCTTGATGCCACACCTGGTTCAATCCTGTCTTGTTGTTATGGCAATCATCTTGCTTCATCTCCAGAATTCAGCTGCCTTCTCACATTTTGGCTGAAGCTGCATTGAGATCAGGAGTTGAGTGAGGTCAGAAGGCCTGACATTGGTGAGTAGGTTATTTGTAAGTGTTTGGTAGCATTGTGATCAACACTTCAGCATTTTTTTAGGATAGATTTGGAAGGGGGAGAGAGGATGGTAGGGAGTAATGGAATATTCAGGGAGTAATTGCTGGACTGGCTCTTTAGCTTGCATTTTTTGTGACAGGGTATATCTAAGTGTTCTTCACACTGTCGGGTGAATGCCAGTGTTCTAACTTTGTGGATTACTGTGATACCAAATCATGTAAAGCTCACCTACAGCATGGCTACTTCTGCAGTACATCTTCAATACTACTGCCAGATATTGTCAGGAGTTACGACCTCTGCTGTATTAAGTACACTTAGCCATTTCTTGATATTACATGGAATGAATCAAATTGATTGAAGACTGACTTCTGTAAAGGCTGAGATACCGGAAGGGGCCAAGGTAGATCATCCACTTGGCATTCTGGCTGATGTTGCAAATGCCTTGTTGTTTGTTGTTAGGTACTAGACTCTGCTATCACTGAATCCAAGTTTTTTGTCTTTTACATATGGCCTCACTAATATAAGTTGTGGCATTTAGTGATCCTTCTGCTCCCCTACATAGACCATAAAGGCTATGATTTTACACCTGCGTTCACGAGTGGAAATGGCGACATAGCGCAAAATATCATGAGATTCGGAAAATGAGAATCTCACTGGGAATTCTTCATTTTCCCAATTCACCAGTCCCTCACTGGAGACAGAATGAGATTTCAGCCTAGGAAGGTTCAGGTTATTGGAACCTGATTTCAATATATTTCCATATAATGAGTGGGCTTCCCATTATATTATTGTCTCACATTTAGAATTTTCCCTCACCAACATGATGTCATATGAACAAGTTAACTGCTTTTCAAAAGTGTAAACTAGACAAAAGGAATCTGCCAAGGCTCAAGGTAACTATAGCCCCCCTGGAGAGAGGAACTTGCCTGGGCAGTATCCAAGCACTGCCCCCAGCACCTCTCCCATATTGCAGAATTTTATAGCCCTTCTTGCTAGTGGGATTTCCGTTCCCACTACTGTCAATGAAATGTGACCAGCTTGTCACATTTTACCTTTTGCCCCCAGCGACAGTGCTGTAAAATTCCATATATGTTTTCCAATGTGTTTGAGGCCTCCTTGTTCTACCAACCAAAATACTTTACCTTGTACTCATGGTGTAAGATAGTGCTCATTAAAAATTGTGGATAAGGTGATCTCTCTCTATCATTCAAGAATGGACTGGAAGTAAATGGTTGTTGATAAAACGTAACGTGCAATAACTCCAGAGGTTAGACTATGAAAATTTCATCAAGTATAAAAGAAATAAGCACCAACATATAAACTGCTAAATGACACTGCAAGTAGGCTAACATCAGGTCACCTTACTGGGAAAATAATACAATTATTTAAAAATCTCAAAGACTAGTTTTCTGTATCTGTAATTGAATTAAATGTATTATTTGTTTAAAATGATGTACTTGCTACAACGCTGCAGTCAACAAAGACTAGATTTAAACAGAATAGTGAAATTAGCATTGTTAATTATTAATTACTGGTGTCATGCAGTACAAGAAGCATTGCACACATCAAATGAAACAAACTTGTTCCTTTCCTGATTTTTTCACGTCTCCTGTCAAAGGGACTGATACATCATCACCAAAAGATAGCACTTCAGCTTTCAGCAATGTATCAATTCTGGTTGCAAAATACTGATTTTCTGACATTTAAAAGCTTGCAGTTTTCAAGCAATTGATTGGAGTCTAACCTAAGTGATGCACAGTATTTGTTTTTAGCAAACCGAATAGACAGTGGCCTGAATTCTCCGTTCTCGCCTGGGGCTGGGTATCTCCAATCCCACTGCTGCGATTGCAGTGTGGCTGTGGGTCTAATTCTCCATTCTTGCTGGCAGCATTAGCGAGGCGTACAAGACCAGAGAATTCAGTCAATAAGTTTGTCCATTCTTAGCATTTTTCTAATATCACATCAATAATCTAACATCATTGAGGTGTCACACCAAATCATGTAAAGGTCTTTGATTTGATTTATTGTCACATGTATAGTACACAGTGAAAAGTGTTGTTTCTTGCATGCTATATAGACAAAACATACCATTCATAGATAAGGAAATGAGAGCATGCACAATATCTCTCAATATCAATACAGTCATACCTAGGATATAGAGAAAGATCAACTTAATCTGAGGTGGGTCTATTCAAAAGTCTAATGGCAGCAGGGAAGAAAGGAGCTGTTCTTGAGTCAGTTGATACGTGACCTCAGACTTTTGTATCTTTTTCGGAAAGGAAGAAGGTGGAAGAGAGAATCTCCGGATGTGTCCTTAACTATGCTGACCGCTTTGCCGATGCAACAGGAAGTGTAGACAGAGTCAATGGATGGGAAGATGGTTTGCATGTTGGATTGGGCTACATTTTGTAGTTCCTTACAGTCTTGAGCAGAGCAGGAGCCATATCAAGCTGTGATAAACTGTCAACTCAAATAAACGTCCCAGGTTCAATTCAAAGTCTGTTGAGTTAGCTGATCTCAGTCATGACTGTTGGAGGGTAAAAGAATCAACTGGGACTTCCAGGCCTAATCACTGTTCAATTACAGTTACTGGAAAGCTGAATGAATGCAATTACAAATTTTCCTTATATTTTGATTTGATTTAGTATTGTCATATGTATTAGTATACATTGAAAAGCATTGTTTTTTGCACACTATACAAAACATGGCACACAACAGAAGGGAAAGGAGAGAGTGCAGATAAGAACAATGAAGAAAGAACAAAGAACAAAACAGCACAGGAAACAGGCCCCTCAGCCCAACAAGCCCGCGCCGCCACCCCGATGTTCCCACCTCTACCCGTGATCCCTGTCTATGTTTATAAATCTATGGATTAAAAACCAAATTTGAGACAATTTAGGGAGAATTTGTTCTGCCAATTAGCCTAAGAGCAAATCTTTGGGATGTGGGACGAAACCGGAGCACCCAGAGAAAAACCATGCAAGCACGGGGAGAATGTGCAAACTCTCACAGACACAGGCCCAAATCCATGTATGTGCACAGCACAGCGATAGTCACTGAGCTGTCGTGTTGCCCATCAGATGATCCAGGTCAAGCATACACTAACAACGTGAAGCACTAGGATACTCTTGAAAAAAATCCAAGAGCAGCCCTCTCACGACCCATTACGTGTATGCCCCTTGTTAGACAACAAGGTGGACCAAAGCACCGATAAGATAAAAAACAAGTACATCAATAACATCATCTATTTACATACTTCCCAGGGATTCCCAAGGCTCATGATCCCTATTTTAAATCAGTTTTCTATACCCCTCCATTCCCATTCTGTTCATGTGCCCATCTAAGTATTTCTTAAATAACTCCAGAGTACCTGCCTCCACACTTTACTTGGCAGCGCATTCCATACCCCCACCACCCTCTGTGTGAAAAAACTCCCTCTAGCATCCAAATTATGCCTTACCCCCCTCACCCTAAGCCCGTGACCCCTCGTGCTATTTGAGTCCATCCTAGAAAAAAGCTTAACCCTGTTTACTCTATCTATACCCCTCATAATCTTGTACACCTCTATTATTTCTCCTCTAAGTCTATGTCTTTCTAAGGAAAACAGCCCCAATTTGCCTAATCTCTCCTCATAACTCAGACCTTCCATACCAGGCAGCATCCTGGTAAACCTCCTCTGCACTCTCTCCAGAGTCTCCACGTCCTTCTGGTAGTAAGGTGACCAGAACTGGACACAGTATTCCAAATGAGGTCTAACCAGCGTTTTATACAACTGCAACATTAAAGGCCAGCTCTTGTACTCTATACCCCTTTCTATAAAGGCTAGCATACCATATGCTTTCTTCACAACCTTCTCCACCTGCTCTGCCACCTTCAGAGACTTGTGCACCTGCATCCCAAGTCCCTCTGCGTTTCTATAGTCTTAATAGGTCTACCCTTTATCATATACCTCCCCTTTACATTCTTTCTCCCGAAATGCATCACCTCACATTTATCAGGATTGAATTCTATCTGCCCAAGCTACCAGCCTATCTACGTCCTGCTGCATTGCCTGACAATGCTCCTCACTATCCGCAAGTCCAGCCATCTTTGTATCGTCTGCAAACTTGCTAATCACTCCACTTACTCCCTCTTCCAAGTCAATTATATATATATTACAAATAGGTCCCAGTACCGAGCCCTGCAGCACACCATTAGTGACTGATCTCCAGCTAGAAAAACACCCTTCCACTATTACTCTTTGTCTCCTATTACTAAGCCAATTATTTATCCATCTAGCTACCTGTCCTTGTATCCCATGAGCCTTGACCTTCTCAACTAACCTCCCATGAGGGACTTTGTCAAATGCCTTACTGAAATCCACATAGGCAACTTCAACGGCTCACCCATCATCGATTGTTTTCATCACCTCCTCAAAACATTCTACCAGATTTGTAAGGCACGACCTCCCCTTAACAAATCCATGCTGCGTATCCCTAATCAGATCGCAACGCTCTAAGTGCCTATACATCCTATCTATAAGAATCCCCTCCAACAGCTTCCCTACCACTGACGTCAAACTCACCGGCCTATAATTTCCAGGGTTATCCCTACTACCCTTTTTAAACAACGGTACAACATTAGCTATTCCCCAGTCCTCTGGGACTTCACCTGAGTCCAAAGAAGAGACAAAGATTTGTGTCAGAGGTCCAGCAATTTCATCCCGCACCTACCTAAGCAGCCTGGAATAAATGCCATCAAGCCCCGGAGATTTATCAGTTTTAATGCTACCTAGAAGCTCTAACACTTCCTCCCTTGGTGTGGATATTTCCCTCAACTGGTCCACAGCTCCCTCAGAGACAGGAGCTGTCAACAATCCCCTCTCCTTTGTGAATACCAACGCAAAGTATTCATTCAGGATCCCCCCTATTCCCTCGGGCTCTAAGCACAGTTCCCCTCCTCTGTCCCTAAGAGGTCCAATTTTTCCTCTAAGCACTCTTTTAGTCCTAACATAGGAGTAAAAAGTCTTTGGATTTTCCTTAATCCTATCCGCCAAAATCATTGTGGGCAAGGTATTGGAGAGAATTATTAGGGATAGGATTTATAGTTATTTAGAGAGAAATGAATTGATTGGGGATAGTCAGCATGGTTTTGTGAAGGGTAGGTCATGCCTTACTAACCTCATTGAGTTTTTTGAGAAAGTGACCAGAGAGGTGGATGGGGGTAAGGCGGTTGATGTAGTATATATGGACTTTAGTAAGGCGTTTGATAAGGTGGCCCATGGAAGACTTCTACAGAAAATGCAGATGTGTGGAATAGAGGGTGATTTAGCTAATTGGATTAGGAATTGGCTGGCAGATAGAAGACAGAGGGTGGTGGTTGATGGGAGATATTCATCGTGGAGTTCGGTGACAAGTGGTGTGCCTCAGGGGTCTGTTTTGGGGCCCCTGCTGTTTGTAATTTTTATAAATGATCTGGATGAGGGTATTGAGGGATGGATCAGTAAATTTGCAGATGATACTAAAGTTGGTGGTGTGGTAGATAGTGAAGAGGGGTGTTTTAGTTTACAGAGTGACTTGGACAAGTTGCAGAGCTGGGCCGAGAGGTGGCAAATGGAGTTTAATGTGGAAAAGTGTGAGGTAATGCACTTTGGCAGGAACAATAAATGTGTAGAGTATAGGGCTAATGGTAGGGCTCTTAATAGTGTTGAGGAACAGAAGGATCTTGGTGTATGTGTCAATAGATCCCTGAAAGTAGGCAGTCAAGTGGATAAAGTTGTTAAGAAGGCTTATGGAGTCTTAGCTTTTATTGGTAGGGGGATTGAATTTAGGAGCCGCAGCATCATGTTGCAGCTGTACAAAAATCTAGTGCGGCCGCACTTGGAGTATTGTGTGCAGTTCTGGTCGCCACATTATAAGAAAGATGTGGAGGCATTGGAGAGGGTACAGAGGAGGTTTACAGGATGTTGCCTGGTATGGAGGGCAGGTCCTATGAAGAGAGGTTGAAGGATTTGAGGTTGTTTTCGTTAGAAAGGAGGCGGCTAAGAGGGGATCTTATTGAAGCATATAAGATGATTAGAGGTTTAGATAGGGTGGACAGTGATAGCCTTTTTCCTAGGATGGAGAAAGCTAGCACGAGGGGACACAGCTTTAAATTAAGGGGTATGAGTTATAGGACGGATATCAGAGGTAGGTTCTTTACTCAAAGAGTGATTAGGGAGTGGAATGCCCTGCCTGCAGCTGTTGTAGATGCGCCAAGTTTGGTGGCGTTTAAGAGGTTAATTGATAAGTATATGGAAGAGAAGGGAATGGTTTAGTTTGGAGGGGCATTGCTTTTTATTTTGGTCGGCACAACATCGAAGGCCGAAGGGCCTGTTCTGTGCTGTAATGTTCTATGTTCTATTTCATGCCCCCTTTTTGCCCTTCTAAATCCCCGTTTGAGCTCTCTCCTACTCTCTCTATATTCCTCCAACGCTGTCTCCGTTCCCAGCTGCTTTGACGTATCATACGCCTCTCTTTTCTTCCTAACCAAGTAATCCCTAACAAATAGGTCCCCTTCCTAACAATCCCTAGTAATCCACGGCTCTCTAATCCTATCTTTCCCATCTTTCCTCTTAGCCTGCACATATCTTTCTTGCAACATTTTCAGTATTCCCTTGAAATGCCAAACATGCCTAGCGTGGACTTACCCTGGAACAACCGTTCCCAATCAGTTTCCATAAGTTCCTGCCTAATCCGACCGTAGTTAGCTTTCCCCCAATTCAGCACCCTCCCCCTAGGGCAACAAGCATTCTTTTCCATCTATATCCTAGACAGAATTGTGGTCACTGTTAGCTACATGTTCCCCTACTACAACATCAACCACCTGTCCTGGCTCATTACTCCGAACTATATTCAATATAGCCCCTTCTCTAGTCTGGCTAGCCACATACTGCTCCAACAATCCTTCCAGTACACATTTTACAAATTCCTCCCCATCCAAACCCCCAGTTCTAGGTACCTTCCAATCCATCCTAGGGAGATTAAAATCTCCCACTATAATGACTCTGTTCTTTCTGCACCTATCCAAAATGTCTTTACATATGCCTTCTTCAACTACTCGCGGGCTGTTGGGTGGCCTATAATACACCCCTAGCATAGTAATCACCCCCTTTCTATTCCTCTACTCCACCCACAGCAATTCCACTCCAACTCCTCTGTATTGTCCTCCCTCTGCATCGCTGTGATGCTCTCCCTAACTAACAACACCACTCCCCCACTTCTTCTGGACCCTCCTCTGTCACGCCTGAAACACATATCCAGGAATATTAAGTTGCCTTTGCTCCCCTTCCTTTAACCATGTCTTCGTCACTGCAACCACATCCAAGTTCCTCGCAAACATTAAGGCCCTAAGTTCATCCGTTTTTCCTGTTACACTCCTCGCATTGAAACAGATATGAAACAGATAGTTAAGGTGTAGAGAAAGATTAAATTAATGCGAGGTACGTACATTCAAAAGTCTGATGATAGCACGGAAGAAGCTATTCTTGAGTCAGTTGGTATGCGTTCTCAGACTTTCATACCTATTTCCCAATGGAAGAAGGTGAAAGAGAATATTCAGTGTGTATGAAGTCCTTACTTATGTTGGCTGCTTTTCCAAAGCATCAGGAAATGTAGACAGAGTCAATGGATGTGAGGCTAGTTTGAGTGATGGATTGGGCTTCAATCACAACCCTTTGTTGTTTCTGGCACTCTGGGACAGAGCAGGAGCCATACCAAGTTGTGATATAACCAGAAAAAATGTTTTCCATGATGTATCCGTAAGAGTTGATGAGAGTTGTAGCTGACATTCCAAAGTTCCTTAGTTTACTGAGAAAGCAGATGCATTGGTGGGCTTTTGTAACTATACTGTTTGGCACGCAGAGACCAGGACAAGTCCAGTACATCCAAAAACTTGAAGCTCTCAACCATTTCTACTTCATCCCTGTTGATGTAGAAAGGGACATGTCCTCCGCTATGCTTCCTGAAGTCACTGACTATCTCCTTCGTTTTGTTGACATTAAGGGAGAGATTATTGTGTTGCACCAGTTCACCAGATTCTCTCTCATTCCTGTACTCTGTCTCTTCATTGTTTGAGATCCAACCCACTATTGTGGGTTCATCAGCTAACTTGAAAATTGAGTTGGAGGGGAAGTTGTCCATAGTGTTGAGGATGATTGTGGAAGTGTTGTTGTCTATCCTTACTGATTGTGCTCCGTGGGTTAGAAAGTTCAGGATTCAGTTGCAAATGGAGGAGCCAAGCCTAAATCAGGGAGTTGGAGATGCGTTTCATAGGAATAATGGTGTTGAAGGCTGAATGTAGTTGATAAATCAGAATCTGACATAGGTATCTTTGTTACCTAGGTGCTCCAGGATTGAATGCAGGGCCAAAGAAATGGCGTCTGCTGTGGACCAGTTGCAACAGTTGGTGAACTGTATTGGATCCATGCAATTTGGGAGGCCAGAATTGATTCGTGCCCTGACTATCCTTTCTAAGCACTTCATAATAATGGATGTGAGAACCACAAATGATAATCATTAAGAAATGCTGCCTGGCTTTTTTTTGGTACTGGGATGACAGTCATCTTCAAGCAGATAGGGACCTCAGACTGTTGTAAAGAGAGGTTGAAGATGTCTGCGAATACCCCCATCAGATGGTCTGTGCAGAATCTGAGTGCTCATCCAGGTACCCCATCCAGGCCGGTTTCTTTCCACGGATTGACCTTCAAGAAGTTTGCTCTGATGTTTGCCATGGTGACTTCAGATACAGATTATCTGAGGCTTGATATTTGTGGAGCAGTGATGTAGGATGTTTGGGCCTCTAGTGGAACAGGAGCCACGTTGATAGTATTTTGGGATGATGCTTTGAGCTTGGCCTGATTGAAGTCCCCGGCCACGATGAACAAGGCAACAAGCATTCTTTTCTATCTATATCCTAACGTAGACAGAATTGTGGTCACTGTTAGCTACATGTTCCCCTACTACAACATCAACCACCTGCCCTGGCTCATTACTCAGAACTAAATCCAATGTAGCCCCTTCTCTAGTCGGGCTAGCCACATACTGCTCCAACAATCCTTCCAGTACACATTTTACAAATTCCTCCCCGTCCAAACCCCCAGTTCTAGGTACCTTCCAATCCATCCTAGGGAGATTAAAATCTCCCACTATAACGACTCTGTTCTTTCTGCACCTATCCAAAATGTCTTTACATATGCCTTCTTCAACTACTCGTGGGCTTCATCTGAAGGCTACTGGTAGTGGTGTATATTTCATCCAACACAATCTTCATCCCAGGATGGGATGTAAACAGCTGTCAGGATAACAACAGTGAATTCCCATCAAAGACAGTAGGGGCAGCATTTTAGCATCAGGTATTCTGGGTTACTACATCACACAATATAGTTAGAGTACAAAGGACATGATAGCATAAGAACAGCCCCTTCAGCCCACTAAATGAACAAACTTAATTCTCTAATTTAATATTTCCTTGCCTCTAAGTGGTCCATACCTCTCTATTCTCTGCTAATTCATGTATCTACCCAGATGTCTCACGAATGTTATAGAATCTGCTTTCGACATATCTTCAGGCAACGCATTCTGAGCATTCACCATTCTCAGTGTGAAAAACTTGTCCCTTCCAGCTTTTTTTAAACTTTTCCCCTTTCTCTTTCAACTTATGCCCTCAAGTAATTGACTCTTCGCCCCTTTGACTATCCACTTTATCCAAGCCCTATCAAGTCTCCCCCCTCATCCTTTGTCTACAACGTGACACAGTTTAGCACCGTTGCCTTACAGTGCCACAAACCCAGGTTCGATTCCCAGCTTGAGTCACTGTCTGTCTGGAGTTTGCACATTCTCCCCATGTCTGTGCAGGATTCCTCAGGTACTCCGGTTTCCTCCCACAGTCTGAAAAAAATGGGCTGGCATCAACCTGAATAGGGGCTCGAGTGTAGCTATTAGGGGATTTTCACAGTAACTTCATTAACGTGTTAACGTAAGCTTTACTTGTGACTAATAGTTTGAAAACAATCCAAGTTTGTTCAACCTTTCTTCATAGTCCATATTCTCCAAACCAGGCAACATCCTGTTAAATCTCTTCTGCACTCTTTCCAATGCATCAACATCCTTCCGGTAACATGGTGACCATACTCCTAATGTGGCCTAACCAAAGTCTTATACAGCTGCAACATGATTTTCCAATTCCCATACTCAACACTCCAACCGATCCCATAAGCTTTCTTGACCACTTGAATTGCCATCTGCAGGGAACTGTGGATCTGCACGCCAAGATCTCTCTGTACACTAATATTTTCTAAGGGCTCTACCATTTACTGTATACTTTCCTTCTGCAGTGGACCTTCCAAATCGCATCATCTCACATTTTTGCCAGTTAAGTTCCATCTGATTTATATCAAGCTATATAATATGACAATTCTCCTCACTATCTGCTATTCCGCCAATTTTTGCACCAAGTGCAAATTTACTAATCAAACCACCTACATTTTCTTCCAAATCATTTGTATACATACAAACAACAGATGCCCCAGTACTGGTCCTTGTGGAACACCTCTGTCATAGGTCCTCAGTTAGGGAAGTAGTCTTCCACTGCTATTCTGTTTTCTGTGCCCAAGATGTGGAGATGCCGGTTTTGGACTAGGGTAAGCACAGTAAGAAGTCTCAACACCAGGTTACAGTCCAACAGGTTTATTTGGCAGCACAAGCTTTCTGAATCTCAGCTCCTTCTTCAGGTGAGGAAGGTGTTGTGTGACTTCTTACTGTTCTATGCCCAACTCAGTTTTGCATCCATCTTACCAACTCACCTCAGATTCCATAGGACTTCACTTTTTATGTCAGCCTGCCATGAGGAACCTCAGTCATTATTACCTTGTAGTGATTACTACAGTCACATAAACTGCAGTACAGGGTCATTCTGGAAGATGTGAATAAAAGTCAAAGCAAGGTGTATATATGAAGGAAACAAAACTGCTGATGTTGGAAATCTGAAACAAAAACAAAGTACTTAGAACACTTAACAGGACAGTCATCATCAAAACTGCTGATAGGTGTAAAATCCAGCCTAATATTTCACTCCTGATCAGGTTACAACCTGAAACATTAACTCTATTCTTTTCTCCAAAGATACTGCCAGACCTGCACTTTGTTTTTATTTCAGATTTTCAGCATCCATAGCATCTTGCTTTTGGAACGTTTCAGCTAACTCAACAGACTTTGAATCAAACCTGGAACCTTTGCATGAATTGGTCCAACACCTCAGTGATGTTAGACCGCTTTACAATGCCACAGTAAGCTTGGATTCTCAGTCTTCTGAAAGCTAAAATTCTTGGGCTCCATTAAATGAAAATGTTTCATTTCCTGTTCTCCCTTTATTTTGGAAATAAATGGGATAGGTGACATACTTGAATGCATCAATGCAAAGAACACAGAACAAAACAGCTAACTTTATTGAGTTTTTTGAAAAAGTGACCAAAGAGGTGGATGGGGTAAGGCAGTTGCTGTGGTATATATCAACTTTAGTAAGGCATTCGATAAGGTGCCCCATGGAAGGCTTCTGCAGAAAATGCAGATGTATGGGATTGAGGGTGATTTAGCTAATTGGATTAGGAATTGGCTAGCTGATTGAAGACAGAGGGTGGTGGTTGATGGAAATTATTCATCATGGAGTTCGGTTACAAGTGGTGTACCTCAGGGATCTGTTTTGGGGCCCCTGCTGTTTGTAATTTTTATAAATGATCTGGATGAGGGTATTGAAGGATGGATTAGTAAAATTGCGGATGACACCAAAGTCGGAGGAGTGGTAGATAGTGAAGAGGGGTGTTATAGTTTGCAGAGAGACTTGGACAAGTTGCAGAGCTGGGCCGAGAGGTGGAAATGGAGTTTAATGTGGAAAAGTGTGAGGTAATGCACTATGGCAGAAATAATAAATGTGTAGAGTATAGGGCAAATGGTAGGATTCTTAGTAGTCTAGATGAACAGAGGGATATTGGTGTGTATGTGCATAGATCCCTGAAAGTAGGCAGTCAGGTCGAGAAGGTTGTTAGGAAGGCATAAGGAGTCTTGGCTTTTATTGGTAGAGGGATTGAATTTCGGAGCCGCAACGTCATGTTGCAACTGTACAAAACTCTATTGCGGCCGCACTTGGAGTATTGTGTGCAGTTCTGGTCCCCACATTATAAGAAAGATGTGGAGGCATTGGAGAGGATACAGAGGAGGTTTACCAGGATGTTGCCTGTATGGAGGGCAGGTCCTATGAAGAGAGGTTGAAGGATTTGAGGTTGTTTTTGTTAGAAAGGAGGCGGCTAAGAGGGGATCTTATTGAAGCATATAAGATGATTAGAGGTTTGGATAGGGTGGACAGTGTTAGCCTTTTTCCTAGGATGGAGAAAGCTAGCACGAGGGGACATAGCTTTAAATTAAGGGGTGGTAGTTATAGGACGGATATCAGAGGTAGGTTCTTTACCCAGAGGGTGGTAAGGGTATAGAATGCCCTGCCTGCTGCAGTTGTAGATGCGCCAAGTTTGGTGGCGTTTAAGAGGTTAGTAGATAAGTTTATGGACGAAAAGGGAATGGTTTAGGTTAGAGGGTCATTGCTTTTTCCTAATTGGTCGGCGCAACATCGAAGGCCGAAGAGTCTGCTCTGCGCTGTAATGTTCTATGTTCTAAATAGGCCCTTCGGCCCAACGAGCCCGCGCCACCACCTCAATGCTCCCAGTTCTACCCACGATTCCTGTCTATGTATAACTCAGATAAGAAGATGGTTAAAAATGAGGCATGGAAATGTTCCTTCACAAGGTACCAGAAAGGACTATGTCTGAATTTATTCAGACTATGTCTGAACATTGAAAAGGTACCACATACATTATACTTTTCATGTGCAGTTACCATCACATTGGCAAATGCATTAGCCAGCAAAATCTCACAGATTAAGTAATAGTTATAAGAGTACATTTGCAAGAAACCTTTTACAATATCAAAGCTAGTGAATAAATGTTCGGTTTGAATAAACCATTCACTCAAGCTCATATTATCCTTTTCCTGATTAAACCTGAATGAGACACTCTCCATTTTGTACTGAAACTACAGATGTGAAGTTGGTAAATATAGTGATGATACTGTTTCATTCTTGTGCAAGATCTGTTGTAGTAGTTTTATATACCTAGTGCCATTTTCTCTGAATCCAGCAGCACTTTGTTGGGCAGCCTACTTGCTTCTAATTGCTAGAATGTTTGTTTTAATCTGGACTAATGCTCTTTTGTTGATTTTAGGGATTTCCCTTGGGAATTTGCAGAGTAGGGGTTGATTGACAGGTAAGATCATGTGACTGAGTAAAGCTAGGCTTACACAGAAAATTCAAACTCAATTGCTGTGTAGTTGTTCTTTATAGTTGAGAGAGAACAGTGCCTCTTTCTTCCCCTCTCTAACGTTGGAAATTGGAAACTGCCAGGAAAAAAGTCTCTTTCTCAGATTCTACTGTATGACAGTGTTTCTTTCTCTGAGAGTCGCTGATGATTTACCTTCTCTATAAACTGCTATCTGGATGCCTGTTCAAAGTGTTAAAAGGTTGGAAATCTAGCATCACGTGGGCATACTTGTTTTTATGCTAACTAATTCTGAAGGAATGTGCATGTCTATTGGGATATTGCTTCAAATTGAGACAATAGAAATAGCTAGCTGTTAAGAATCATCTTTTGTCATGTTTACGTTCTTTAATTGGTAAAAATTATGCTAATTCTTTTTGTCATATTCTGTGTTCTTAAATAAAGTTTGTTTTGATAAAAGAAGCTTCCTACTGGGTCAATTGCATCATACCTGAGCAAAATGTCTTACGCTCATCCTAATGCCAAAATCAAAAATAAAAGTTGCATCTAGGTTACCTTCATAATATTAAGAAGTCTCACAACATTAGGTTAAAGACCAACACGTTTATCTGGTATCATGAACTTTTGGAGCGCTGCTTCTTCATCAAGTGATACCAAACAAACATGTTGGGCTTCAACCTGGTGTTGTGAGATTTCTTACTGTGTCTGCCAGTCCAACGCTAGCATCACCACATCATAACATATCCTGGAGCCTCTGATCTGGTACCTAAGAAGAAAATCCTCTGAATGCTGTTTGAGCAATTGTACGTTTTGTATTACAGGAGTGGGCCTCAGCACATAATTAATGACATGAGTATCGTTCCACAGTTTGATTTTTATCCACGTGTTTTGGTTATACATCTTTCATTCAGCTCTATTACAAAAATATTCCCAGTTGCAGAATGAATCTCCGGTTGCCTTTGGAAAATGTCAGTTTCATTCAGTTTAAAATGAGTGGCAGAATTGGCTAAAGGATACCCAAGCTATAAGAACAGAAGCTTTCAATTTTAGACTGTGGAAAATGTTAGCAAGAAACAAGAGCATACTCTACATGTTTCTCTTATGATGAATAATCTCTAAAAATATACTTAATAACTACTATTTATGTTCCTAGAATGAAGAAATGATCAGAGTCTGCTTCTAATGAGTGTTTGTGTCTGCATAATTTTCAATACCAAATGGAATTCTTCCAAATTCCAAAATTGTAGACTAGAAAGCCTCTATGTAAATTTTAAATAATTCTTCTACAACTTGGAAATACACTTATTTAACACTTAATATTCCAAAAAAATCCTAAAAATCCTAATTTTTGAACATCTGATTTTCTTCTTGTCTCTCTCCTGGATTTTTCCCATCATTAAATTAAATTTAATTGATTTAAACAATTAAATGTGCCCACCCTACCATGCATGATATAGGTTTGAATCAGAGCCCATCAGCAAGTTCAACACAGCAGAAAGAAGGGATTTTATGCAATCCTGGCTCGTCACATCTTACTGCTGTTAAAATAAAATAAATGGCAAACCACTTGGCTAATAGTGAGGGTGGTTTAACAATCATTTTGAAAGAAGGACTGAAATTATCCAAAGGGTGGCAGTGTGCTTGTCTAATACAGACCTGTGAAACCCAGTGTTATTCATGTTTTTTTCTATTTTGCTGGAATTATGCAAAGTAGATTTGGTGATGGCTTCTTTTGGGCCTATAAAAGCACCTCACAAACCAAGCCATGGTTTCAAATGAGAATTTGTGCTCAACTATTTTCCACTGAAAACAAGGATGGAATCTTGCTCTCAACTCATCACCGTACATCTGAATGTAAACATTTTGGGGCTGAGTTTCATTAAAAGAACATCAAACTATTATTGAGTGTTTCGAGCTTTTCAGCTACTGGACTTAATACTATGGTTGCTAGCTGCTGTGAAGAGAGCACTGGAAAATAAAGAGGTGAAATTGGTGCTTGGGAAAGGGATTGGCAAACAAAAGCAATTTATTGGTTGGTACAAAAATGAGCATTTTGGTCATGCTTTGAGCTGCCTCAAGGCTATTAACAGTAAAATTCTCATGTGTGTCTCACTGTACTGTTGCCAAAGCCCACATCTGACCTCCATGTTTATGTACCCTTCAGATCACATTGCTTGGACAAACCTTGCTGTCTTTGGAGAGTTCCTCAGTTTGAGGAACAGTGTCCTTATGACATGAGGCAACAACTGCAAATCACTACTTGGCATACATATCTTTATTGTAATTTTATTCCTACTAGAGGTATTATATTTTCTCTTCAAAAGGAGCAATAATTTGCGACAGTTTATAAAATTAAGCTTTTTGAAAACAACGCTCAGTTGAACCTTGCAGCTTTAAAAGAACTCTATTTACAGTGAGGGCAGATTCATCAAGCTACAAGGAGAAGTAAC
Source organism: Sphyrna mokarran (assembly GCA_024679065.1). Taxonomy (NCBI): domain Eukaryota; kingdom Metazoa; phylum Chordata; class Chondrichthyes; order Carcharhiniformes; family Carcharhinidae; genus Sphyrna; species Sphyrna mokarran. The sequence goes on along the minus strand of JAGIQG010000035.1, from coordinate 4,892,758 downwards.
AGCCCAAAAATGTCTGGCCACCGAAAATTCATAGCCCTTTCTATACCACAAAATTCATTATTAAAATAAAATCATACCCTCCATCTACATTAATAGTTAAACAAACATATCTAATGAGTAGCCAAACAATTCTGGCAAGAATATTAAAAATAGAAGAATTGGAGTGCTACATAAACCTTCAATAAGCCTGACTTATGGTAGTGAAAGTCAGCTGGTTTTCTCTCTCTCCCATCTGCTATCAAGTAGCCCCTACTGCAATTTCATGTGTGGACATCAGGTAAGGATAATCATGGTATCCTGATAGTTAAACAGTCTGGCAAAACACGAGACTGACATTTGAGCAAGCTACTAGAAGGGAACTAAACTGGAGGAATCCTACCCATGCAAGGAATTTAGCATCTTCACAAAAAAGGCAAAAATGAGAACATTCTCGTTTCAAATATAACACACACAACATTTCGCATTTTCTTTTGATCACTTTATTCCATTTAGTAGGCTTGTATGAACAGAGTATACAGTAGTTAATCCATGTTATTCCTCTAGTGAATATCGCTGATGGGTTATCAAGCTTTTTTCACTCACGTACATGTTAAAGTAATTACTACAAAGCATCAATTCAATCAATAGCTGCATAATGCATGAGTTTGAAGCTCATGTTTATCAGCTGAATTTGGTTTCATCTTTTAAAATCTGATATCTGTAATGCAATGATTAGTGACTTTCTTCAGGTGAAATTTTTTTTTCCCCTGGTGGCCAGTGTATTTTTTTATATAAAGTGACACAGCTTAGGAGTTTTAAGATATTACTGTTAATACTCATTCTGCACTGCATACAATAATTTGCATTTATGTAGCAGCTTTAAATGTAGAAAAGGAGATCAGTTTGGGACATTTCCAAAATATTTTTATATTCTATCATGGCAAGGCCATCCCTAACTTCCCTTTGAGAGGATGATTAAGAGTTAAGTTCAGTGTAACATGGTGGCACAGTGGATCACAGCACCAGGGATCAGGTTCAATTCCCAGCTTGGGACACTATTATGTGGAGTTTGTACATTCTTCCCATATCTGTGTGGGTTTCCTCCAGGTGCTCCAGTTTTCTCCCACAGTCCAAAATTGTGCAGGTTAGGTTGACTGGCCATGCCAAATTAATCCTACTATCCAAGCGGGGTTAGCAGGGTAAATATGTGGGGTTATGAGAATAGGCCCTGGGTGAGATTGCGGTTGGTGCAAACTCAATGGACCAAATGCCCTCCTTCTGTAGGAATTCCATGAAATTGCTACGGATAATGGAGTCACTAGCTGAGTATGGCAAATTTCATTCCCTAAAGGACATTAATGAAACAAACTGGTTTCTATAGCAATCTGATATAGAAAATGTGCTTCTCTCTCCACAGATGCTGCTAGATCAGCAAAGTTTAGCTAGCATTTTCTGTTTTTATTTCAGATTTTTAGCAGCCACAGTACTTTTATTTTTAGCAACTGCTACGGTGGGATTTGAAGCCATCGATAGGCCAGATTTCTGAATTCCCAGTGTTCTATGCCACCATTTTCCCTGTGTGAGGGAATGGAAGAGCTAAGTGAGATCACATGGTTAGACCATGGAGAATTTTAAGCCACTGGTGGCAATTTTAAATTTTATTTAACAAACAGGTTCATCTTCTCATGTTTTAAATGCAACAACAGCACTTTGCATTATGACTGTTACAGTAGTACAGGTCATTTGAGTTTAATTGTCGACAAGCAAAAATCAGCACTAGACAATTGCAGGTAACTATCCTGGGAAATAAACAACTGAAAGAACAGAGAGAAAAATGTTACATGCATTTCTAAAAATAGTCAAAATATCAGAAAACAACTTGAGTAATGAAGTGAAATTCACCTCAAACAAGGGGTGTAAACTGAATTTAACACCCTTATTTGGGGTGGTACAGTGGTTAGCACTTTTGCCTCAATACCAGGGATACATATTCGATTCGCGGCTTGGGTCATTGTCTGAGTGGAATCTGCACATTCTCCCCGTTTCTGCGTGGGTTTCTCGTGGGTTCTCCAGTTTCCTCCCATAGTCTGAAAGACATGCTGCTTAGGTGCATTGACCCGAACAGGTGCTGGAATGTGGCAACTAGGGGAATTTCACAGTAACTTCACTGCAGTATTAATGTAAGCCTTACTTGTGACTAATAAATAAACTTTACTTTAAAATTTAAGTAAATTTTAAAGATGGCTTTAAGTACCATTATTATACCTAAAGTAGCAGCATACACAAACTGCAGTGCAATTTATTTTAGTTTCACATGTATGAACTACAAACAAAAAATCCATAAATGCATATCAAATACATCTCAAAAGCCAAAGTACTTATTACAATTTTAGGAGTAGGACCTTTCTCAAAACAATGATATGTTGTCTTGCTTTTTGCCTTTTCAGGTGCTGATCAACCTGTCTTATTTCAATTCTCTAGACTTTTCAATATTAACAAGCACCTCATATTTCACATCAGAAAAGTCACTTGGAACAAGCTGATTTTAAAAGAAAATCAAATTTTAATATGCTGAACCAATGAGATTTTAGTATGTAATGAAAATATTATTCATAAAATCGAAGTACATTGATGTTTCTTATTATCATACCAATATAAATTATTAACCATATTTGACAGAATTATCACAACAGCCCGAGTTTTACAAATTTCCCCAAAAGATCCACTTGGCTGACAAACTGTCAGCTTACCATACATACATGACAAAATTGGGTAGCCCATCAGAACACTCAATGTCTCACAACCTTTAATGTAATCTACAGTATTTATGTTGACATTACAGAGAAATCAGCTCCCTTTCATGAGAATGATCTGACATCTTGTACAGCTTCCAAAGATTACTAAGGTGTGCACTGTTTGTGGAATTATGTACTCTCAAATTAAACTGATCCTTTTCCTACTTAGGGAAACTAGGGAAAAGGGAAAACTCCCTGAAGTCACACAGGCTTTTAGAGTACACACACTTTCCAGCAAGATAAAGTCACTATCACTGTGAAATACTGCTATAAAACTATTCTGGACAACAATAAAATTTGAATTTAACATGTTCACATTGCTTCTGAACAATACTTATGTAACAAATGTTGGCTAGAGCACTGGAAGTACAAAGTAAATTACTGGAATAGTTGGGTAGTTAGTTGTTCTTATAGGATATTGGTATCATTGCATAGGAAGTTAGCAGGTAACATGGAGCCTTTAAGAGATTCTCATGCTCACCTCATGTTAATTTCCATATTAGTTCTTCACTTTATAGCTTTCTTCCACTGTGACATCAAGACACTGTAACATAACAGTTATAAAACACTAATATATGAGAGGTTTAGGCTGAAGTGGAACTTTCCTAAGTGAGTGTAGTTCAAAGAAGGTTACACAGGTAGGATCCCCTACATTCTGTATCATTTTTCAAGATAAAGCACGAGAGACACTGTCCCTTTAAGAATTGAGAGTTCAAAGACTCAGGTAACCTCTGTCATTTTGAGTGTTTTAACTGTTTTATTAGTAAAATATACAGGATGAACAGAAACACTACATGCAGTAAAAATAATAATCACTACAAAAACACCTGCAATGAAATTTTTGCAAAGAGTGGGGGAGGAGGAAGAAATCTGCATTTATTGTGATGGAATCTGAGAAAATTCCAAAAGTTAATGTTTTATTTTGTGATTTTCATTGTGACAGCACAAGTCTTATGCCCCCCAGAAAAAAAAGGGCCAAAAGAGAACCAGGAAGCAGGAATGCTCTCTAAATCCCAGAATAAAACCTTGGGACTCACCTGCCCCAGGACTTCCCCAACATACACCTCAATTTTACATCCAAGCATCGGGTACTATTTTCTCCCACTGCTCAAAATTTCAGTCCCACCCGCCCTGGATTCCACACATCAGATTCATGCCCCAAGTTAAAATCTGACTATCATATGGAGTTATATGATTAGCAGAGTGAGAAAACGTGAACACTTTGAATATTTAACTAACAGGATATACGGTGGCACAGTGGTTAGCATTGCTGTTTCTCAGAGCCAGGGACATGGACTTGATTCCACTGTCTGTGTGGAGTTTGCACATTCTCCACATGCTATATGGATTTCCTTTGGGTGCTCTGGTTTCCTCCCACAGTCTCAAAGACATGCTAGTTAGGTACATTGGTCATGCTAAATCCTCCAATGGAGTGTGGTGACTAGGGGATTTTCACCGTAACTTCATTGCAGTGTTACTGTAAGCCTATTTATGACACTAATGAAAAAATAAATTAAAATACCATTAAAAGAGTGAAAAGTGATGAAGAATGTTTTTGTATTTGTACGTGTCTGAAGGGTGAAAGTGCTAGATTTCGAGCTGCATTCGCAAAAGCTTGAGAGCAGCAGTTTGTTATCTCATGGCACAATGATGATGAAGTCAAAGGAAATCAATGACAAAATGAATAGAAATTAACAAAATATCATTTTAAAACCAGTAAGATTAGAATTGCCAAAAAAATTAAAAGCAGCACCAACAACTGATTACTAATTTTATCCGATCTCAGGAAAAAGAAACCTGAATGAGATATTTAACCTCAAATAGAAAATTCTCCCCGCACTTTCAGTTGAGCTTTGCAGGCAGGATTTTAGCTGATACTCTTCCTGCCCAGCTGAAACACGAAGGATTGAGTGCATGATGTCCAGAATCTATCCCACTCTATAACCCGAGGGGTTCCACACAAAGAGCAAAGTGTCACCATCTGTCACTAAGCCATACACCAGCTGACTCTCCCCACAGCTCCCTTTCATGAGGATGATCTGAAAATCTACTGGGGCCATTCACAACTCACCCAGTGGGTTAACGCATGGAGTTTTCTCAATGACCAAATTTCAATTGACTTATCATTGAAATATATTATACACACACACACACATATATATCTGCATCATCCTGCGGAAGAATTATGACAGCAGTCTAAGAGCTACTTCATCAACATCAGCTCCCAATCTATTTAAATTGCACACAATTAGAAAGTGTCTGATTTTCACATCTATTAGATTATCATTTTCAAGATCTTGAATATTATTACATTAAATGGCCGTTTAAATTTGTACATTTCTTTCAAAGCGTAGTGAAAGCAGTTAATAATTTGCTTTCTCCACCTCCTTCTTCAAATAAGCTGGTTAATGTTTTGAATTGTTAACAGCATGACCTCTCAAACAGGTTCACTATTCACATTTTCCTTTTGTGAAATTTGCTAAGCAGATTTGATAAAACACTGGAATTCCAAAATATTGCAAACAAAATTGGGACACTGATACACACTGAACACAGGCACATGGATTGCAATAAGGAATAATTGTTTCCAATGAAGGCAGAATCCAAACTCCACAGTGCCTACTAATTTAAATGACTGCAGCATGCTATCAGTACTTATTGTGTTGCTAACTGCATGCCTGAGCAGGAATGCAAAATTGTGAGCTACTAGCATGAGTTTAATCGAGCCTGCAATATTTAAAGCCAGTCTACCACTTCTTAAAGATGTGGTACATGGTTGCTGAAATGGTAGATGGAAGTCATTCTACCACCGATTTTCAGGTGGTCAAAATTTTTCTTGCTACTAGTGACAGCACTGCTTTCTGGGACTCACAGGCATCAGGAAGCATTGGAATAGGCTGTGTGTGAGGTTCCCATGGAAAGAGAGGGACATAAAGCTCAATTCCTTTCATTCCACCCAAATATTTATTTATAAAAGGCTCCAGTCTAAGATCGCCTGGTTTTGCACTGTCATTCCTGATGCAGCAATTCCAAAACGTCTTCACCTCCTGACGGTAGGATTTGGCACCATGAGTACCTGGTGATCTCCCCATCCATATCAATGATTTATGGTTCGCACTAATGCAGAAAGGTGGTTGGACATTCAGTCTCACTGAAACATTGCCTCAAAGAGTTCCATTCAGTCAATTTTGCTCCTTAATGTTGCTTTGATCACTGTTGGAATTGTGCTACATGTTAGCACAAGTAAGGTCAGTACAGAATTGTATTATGTTTTATTAAAAAGTTATGCAGAATTTTAATCAGTCACTTTAGTACAGCATATTCCAAAACAATTGCTATGGAAGAACCATCTACGAGCCGAATTACTTTTCCATAAAGCCATAAGAGGTAGGTGCAGAAATCAGCCATTCAGCTCACTGAACCTGAAAAATTCTAACTCTGCAAATCCTATTCAAGAAAGAATACCCCAGATATTTTATTCCATCATCACCCTGAGAGAGAGCTCAGAAGCAATCAAAGGGGTGTGGAGGCAGATTATTTACAAAACCCCAAGATGCTCTGGGACTTTGTCCCAACTGTAAAACAAAGCAATAAAATTAGAAATGGCCCTCTAGTTCTCACCTTTCAACCCCCTGCATGCCTAGCTTAGCCAGCTCATGAACATCCACGCTATGGTCCCTCATAACCCCCACGGCTCTTTAAAGCCCTTGTGCAAGCTTACGCCAAATCATGCTATCTCCACAACACTATTGTCCTTTTTAGCCTCTGTGTCAACTTAGTGGCAACTCATGTTTCCCACCCATCACTTTTGCCCTTGTATCTTCCATGCTAATTTGGCTAGTATCCACCATGGACAGATCTTCTGATCCACTGTAGAATGAAACAAGTAAGTGTTTATTATGACTCCACTATTTAAATACAGCACTCTCATTTATAAACATCTACTCCAAACATTTCAATTCCTTCAAGTACTTAATCTCTTATGAAAATAAATATTACCCTCAAATACTAAATATTTTGTGGAAGTAAACACTTATATCCGCAGCCCCATATCAAATATTTTATATTAATCTTAAAGGACCCTACTGTGATAATGAACCAGTCATATTAACCTTCAGGCTTACTACGTCACCAAACAGCTAGTGAAATTATAAGCAGTGATTCCTTTCAACTGCAGGCTGGTTTATCCCAAAAAAAAATTTAAGTGCCTTGGCAGTTTCACTGAGTCTATCACAGTCATGTCTACTTTTAACAATACCAAAGGACATCTAACGTCCCCAAAGGACATTTTACCTCTACTTTTACATATGCAGCTGCTTCTGTGAACCACAGACGTGCAAATTGCAATCTGCCCCTATTCGCCCCAAAAGAAACTGTGGTACCGGGTTTAGAAGTGGGACTTCTGGAAACAGGGTTTTGGTGCCATTTTGGCTAAAGCATGGAACCGTTCTGATATTGCAAGGATCTAGATCTACATGTACACGTTTTTGTCCTTGCAAGTTCCCAATCCTAAGGGGAGACCTCGGGAGGTATTCCCGTTAAAAAAAAACACTTAACCAGAGGTTATCATTCTGGGCTACTGCTGTGCAGTTTGTAATGTAGATAACATGACTTCAATTAATGGAGGACATTGACGGTCATTATGCTGAGCTGCAACATGAATGTACGGAAAACGTTAGTCTGTTAGCATACGGTCTGTTAGCATATTTTACACGTCCATCTGCCACAAGAATTGGAATGGGCAAGTGGCGGACAATGAAAAGATCTATTCACCTTGGGCAGGATTTTACAGTTTCAGGATGAGCAAGGCTGTAAAATCCTGCCCATTGTCTCATATGATCCAAGCAAGCTTAAGGTTCTTCTTAATCCTTACTCCGTATTAGCCTTATGGATTTCCCAAGTATTGCCATCAAATTATCCTGATATTCCAAAGAGCATTGTGTATGTTCTCTATTAAAAATTGTGCAAGAAAATCATGCAATGATTCAACAGAACTTATATACACATTTACTTTTATTAAGGGTAATGAAGAAAGAATTTAAAAATGAATTGGAGCAGTATTAATTAGTTGTGAATGCAGATCACCAATAATTATGCTATCTGTGATCCAGTTTGGAGAGGAATAAAAATTTAGCCAGGCTAGCCCCATAGTATTATGAGCCATTTCACATTCTACTTGTCAAATAAATATACTAGCACAGAGAACCTTAACAGAAGAAACAACACAATGCACAACTGTTTTCTGTGATAGACTGATAAAAACTTCTAGCTATTCCACCTACTCTCAACTCCCGAGTACAACTGAAAATCTACTAATAGACAGTTATGGACTACTTTGAGCCCCTAAAAGGATTGATTGCCTTTGTAATACTGATCCACAATTAGCACAGTAACTTCATTACTGTGGTTTGTAGTTGATTTGTTGAACTACGTGCAGACCACAACTGATGCAACCTTTTATCGATCAACAATAGCAACTTCTGTTTGTGCCTTGTCACTTGCCTTCGACTGCTATAGAAATGTATTGATTGCTTAGTTTCTGTATTTCTGACAGCAGCTGGAAGAAAGCAAGTCTATCCTTGCGGTCACATTTTTGTCAGTGATGTGGTGCTGTGAAATAGAGCCTGTTCATTTGACAATGGTTGTCACAATTCACTTACTCTTGTACGATCTGTTTCCTACTATTTCTGTCTTATGGCAGCAACTCCATGGACCATTCTCCCTCTTATATTTTTCAGGTGGGCATCAATCATGGTCCTTCTACTATTTGGGTTTATTGTCCAGTGCATTTTGTTAGACACGCTAAATAGGAATATAAGAACTAGGAGCAGGAGTAGGCCTTTTGGCCCCTCGACTTGCTTGGCCATTCAATAAAATCATGGCTGTTCTTTTTGTGGACTCAGCCCACTTACCCACCCATTCATGATGGCCCTTAATTCATTTAGTGTTCCAAAATTTATCTATCCTTGACTTAAAAAGTCTATCCAAGATTTAAAAACATTCAATGCAGCAGCCTCAACTGCTTCACTGGGCAGGGAATTCCACAGATTCACAACCTTTTGTGTGAAGTTACTCCTCAACTCAGTCCTAAATCTGATTCCCCTTGAGACTATGTCCCCTAGTTCCAGTTTCTCCTGCCAGTGGAAACAAGCTCCCTGCTTTTATCTTATCTATTCCCTTCATAATCTTATATATTTCTGTAAGATCTGCCCTTATTCTTCTGAATTCCAATCAGTATAGTCCCAGTCCACTCAGTCTCTTCTCATAAGTCAACTCCAGAATCAACCTAGTGAATCTCCTTTGTACCCCCTCCAATGCCAGTATACCCTTTCTCAAGGAGACCAAAAAACTGTACACGGTACTCCAGGTGTGGCCACACCAATACCTTATATAGTTGCAACATAACCTTGTAAACTCCATCCCTCTAGTAATGAAGGACAAAATTCCTTTTGCCTTCTTAATTACCTGCTGAAGAGACTCATAGGAGCTGCTCTAATATTTTAAAGGGTATTTCTTTTTAAGGTACCGAAAAGCGCCATCTTAGTGATCTGCATTCAGTAGTACAGGTCTTACTGTAACAATAGCTTATTTTTAAAAAAATATTTTGTTTATTATTCTTAATGTAAATGCATGCATATATTCTGTCAAGTCATTGCACGATTTCCTTGTAATTTTTAATGGCTCTGAGATGCCTGCACATATGTTACACATATAACATGAACAAATGCTGTTTGGATATGAGGATAAGACAGTCTTTGGGACTGAGTCAGGCAATATTAAAGAGTTTTTTTCAGTATAATGGAAGTTCTTATAGCATTTGTGTAATACAAATACCAAATGTTTGACAGTGGAACCGTAAGACGCAGCACCCTTAATCCAACAACATGCTCACTGATCCACATTACCAAGGTCCTAAGATGTTGAAAAGTTCCCTGAAACTCAAGATGCTTATCCTGCATGCTTGCTGTCAGCTAAACCCTTGAAATATAACACCATCTTTGGGAAACTGATAAGAAAAGCCCACATTCCTTCAAAACATCCCACTTTCAGTTCAAAGACATAACAGCAACTGGTTATTTCAACCACCGCCCTCCAGAAGTTATAGTTAAAACATTACAAAATCATTCCAGCTTATTTTCAGAAATCTGCCTATACCTATCCAGAAATCCTTCAGATTCCATTCTCTGGAATAAAAACAAATAAAACTACAAGCTTCTGACAGTTCAGTATTTCTTTGATTTGAATTTGTTAAAGGTTACAGAATGATATCCACTGTAATAACAATGTTCCATGTTCTTCAGAGACAGTGAAAAATAATTGGCAACTTCATGGTTTATCCCTCGCCAATTTTCTCTTTCATTCGCTCTTCACTGCTTGGTTGTGCCTGCCTTGTACTAATTTCCAGCCAAAAGGCAAGCAAGGCAGACAATCTGCTCTTACTGCTCTGCCAACCCAACTAATTTTTGATTTGTACCAGTGTTTGGGTCACCAGCCAGACTTTCCATAACTTTTACATGATCCATGATTTTTGAAATTAAGCACCATAAAGATTTAACAACCAACAATTGAAACATTTTTATTGGGTCCTCTTATGATAGATCTGGGCAACCTTACCGTTTATGGCAGCTTTCAAATTAGCAGTGCAAGCTGTTAGGTCAGCTTCAAAAGAACAAGCTTAACAGCACATTTACATTGCTGAGCTGTTGCTTCTGACAGCTCTGAAGTTGGTAGCAAATTGGAAACATAAACAAGGTGGTGTTTTGTGCCTCCAGAGGCATCCAGACAACTTGTTTTTATCCACAATTCTATTAGCTACACAAGTACAGAAGCAGCCCTGCTTTTTGGTCACTTAAACATTCATGGGGCATTTAGAAATGTTCTTTCCAAAGAAACCTGACAGACCTTTACCTAGTGCTATACTTTAAAACCACTAGTCCATTCTTCACTTAGTGCAATTTTACAAGCATCTGTACATGAATCACTGTTGCTGCATAATAAACGTTACTTTGGAAAACTATAACAACCATACGTCATTTTGCTGTCAATTGCATTTCTGTAAATTTCTTTTGAAAGCTTTCTCTTGAAAAAAATAACTTGCACATGCCTTAGCACATCCACAAGGCGCCTCCAAGCACTTCACAACCAGTTATTTATTTTTGAACTCTTCTTACACTCACATAGATAAATATAGAAACAAATTTGTTCTTATCAAGTTCAAAAAACAGAAAATTAGAATAGTGAGTCTGATTTCTGCATTGTTGGAGGTGGGAGAATTGTTTGGAGAGGGCTCTCAGCTGATGTGCAGTGATGCAGCAAGATCACCACCTTTCTTTCTTTACACCAAACTACACAGGATGAGCCTTCCAGAGGGTTAGCACCCTAGCAGTAGGAAGTCGAAGCCACTGAGACCTGTCAGCCAAGAACAGGCTGACAGACTGTTTTTCTCAGCCGTCCACCTGAGAGCTGATGGCTGCTGTAGGAAATATACCCATCACAGACGGCGATCCAAAAAGCAACAGCGGAAGCAACAACTAAATGGGGAGACACAGGAGGAGGTAGGGCTCAATAGCAAGGGGCTCTCAGCGAATGCCCCTTTCTGATGCAAAGTCCCTCAATTGGCCACTGAATGTCTTCGAGTGAAGAACACTTCCAAAATTGGAAGAACACAAGCAACTCGCACTCGTGTGTCACACTTTCCCAGTGGCAACCAACCTGCCTTCCATTTGTTTAACAGCAACAGCATTAATTGCCATTTAAAGACCTCAATCAACTGATGGCAGAACAGGAAAGTCATCCATGGGTCTTCCCACCAAGCTGATCCCCACCCATCACCATCTCACCTAATTAAATGCCCTTCCTGTCTCCAAATCTGCCATAGGGAGAGTGTAAGTTACTGATGAAGAGAACGTTAGTCAAGATAGCAGGAAGATAGAGGCTTGGTTTGCATCAATACAGCATTCTTGTGGTGCTGCAGTGAACATGTGCTCAAGTGCAGCAAACCAGAAACTTCTGCTTCCAAATAAACCGGTCTGACAGAAAAAAAAGGTGCAGAATCTTCACATCAGTAAAGATACTCCTACAAAAATATAATTCATCAAAACTATTCAGTACCTATCAGCTATAAATGACCATGCCCGTCTACATCAATGGGGATGAAGTAGAAAGGGTCGAGAGCTTCAAGTTTCTAGGTGTCCAGATCAGAATCAGCCTATCCTTGTCTCTCCATGCCAACACTGTAGTTAAGAGAGCCCACAAACACTTCTACCTTCTCAGGAGACTAAGATAATTTGAAACGTCAGCTTCAACTATCATTTTCTGTGGTAGATACACCACAGAAAACATTCTTTCTTGTTCTATCACACTTTGGTATGGCTTCTGCTCTGCCCAAGACCACAAGAAACTACAAAAGCTCATGAATGTAGCCTAATCCATCACACAAACCAGCCTCCTATCCATTGACTCTGTCTATTTCCCACTGCCTCGTCAAAGCAGCCAGCATAATTAAGGACCTCACCCACCCCGGACATTCTCTCTTCCACCTTCTTCTGTCGGGAAAAAGACACAAAAGTTTGAGATCATGAACCAACTGACTCAAGACAGCTTCTTCCCTGTTGCCGTCAGATTTTTGAATAGATCTACCTTGCATTAAGTTGATCTTTCTCTACACCCCAACTTTGACTGTAACACTACATTCTGCACTCTCTCATTTCCTTCCATATGAAGTGTGTTTCTTGTCTGTATACATGTGACAGTAGTAAATCAAATCAAATTATTTAGATAGTTTGACAGCGAACTCAGAAATCCATGCAAAGATGTATGAAACAACTTCAGGATGGGAAGTCCACAAGTTTGAACACTAATGGTTATAAAAGAATAAAAATGTATACAGATTTTCAAAGGAACACAACAGTACTTTGATAGGTCCAGAAATTTGGTTTTGACTGAAGAAATACAACTGATAATGGATAATGTTATTCAACTGAGTGATTGTGCTGTGAGCAGGGAGAAGAGAAAGAGCAGGGGTGGAGGTGAGGTGAGAACAAGGACTAAACAGATTAAAGGCCAGACAAAGACTCACTGCCTCAATTCCAGCAGAGGGGCAAAAAACAAAATTCCTTTGTTTAATTTTCCATATCGTATGAATTCATTCCAAAGTAAAATATGCTTTTGGGTTTTCTTATACCTGAACTATGATGGTTATAATTTGTCATTTTCTGTACAAAGACATTGACTTTCTACAGAAGGTGACAAATACTATTCTCTTTTGTTTCACATTCAGGTTAATACTCCACTATCTCTGCCAGAAAATTGCACTCAGTAGCCATAGCATTAGCCAACTGACAACTCTAATTAATCTATTTGGCTAAATCAATTCTAAATTCTTTTGTTATCAGATCCTGGGATGCTGAATGTTTTCTACTGACTTACATAAAATTGAAAATGAATATCGATAAAACATTTATCTGTGGCCATCTATTCGATTTCTATTACAGATCATTGAAAGGTGAAATTAGATTCTCATTCAATTGATGAACTGAACAGAACCACTTCATTGTATTGGTATTTTGATCAAAGCAAACAAGAACTAGAAAGAACTCTTTATGATGTCCAGTTTTGATTTCAGTGTCTTTATTAAATGACGGACGCCCCTCTTGGAATATGAAGTTACCACTTGGTATTTAAATACTTTGAAGTTTGGGTTTCCCCAGTGGTTGAACTACATAGTTTGGGTCAGAACTAAACACTGATACCGATCTCTGGTCTGTGCTGAGTAGATTAGCAAGACAGGAGCTTCACAACTAGCCTGTGACTGAAGCTTAGGAAGGATGAAAATCAGTCATGCTTAATTAGTATTCCACCCCTCCTTTTGGATAAGCAGTGAGGCCAGGAACTGTTCAACATTTGGCTCCAGCAAGGATAGAAGTCACCTAGAAGATCTATTGAAGAATTGTTGGATCTAGTACAGAGCTGCACCATGGATCACTGCATAGAGGAGTGAACTGCTAGGCTAGAAGAAGTTGGGGAGAGCAGGATGTGGGATGAAGATCTGAAAGCTGACAGGAATATTGCTACCATGTGCCCTCTTGAACAAGACGGCCATTATCCCAAGAATAAATGAGGCCACAATGTGAAGATTTCAAGCCATTTCACCTCCATAAAAGTAATAAAACCATAGAATTTCTGCAGTGCTGAATAAAATATATTAGTCATCTCACAATAAAACAGAAAAAAAGCATTCATAATTAATAATCCAAACACCCAACTTCCACCATGTTTCCTTACATAATTTTACTGAAATAATTTGATTTAAATAAAATTGGTCTTATGTACAACACAGAAATTCCTCCACTTATACTTATCTTTGGATGGTAATGACTGACTGGCTACGATTAAAAGTACATTTTAGAGGTCAATAAAATTTAGTAGCAGATGGGCCAATTGCAAATAGCATGAATTAATTTTTTTTACTGTTTAATTCCCGTGTTTCATGACATCTCTTTAACCTTTCCTGTCAATACAGGCCAAAACAATCACTTCAGCATAAAAAGCAAAGTAATTCAGTAATGCAATTTCATTTCATCAACTGGAGCAGCTGGAAAATTCCCATTCTGTACTGCAAAATGGTAATCTTTTAAGACAGAAAGAAAGTTTAGTTGAACAGAGAATATTTCAATGATGACATTGATAAAATTAGCACTGTGTACTGAAACAGAAATTTATTTCGTGGAGAAATCTAAACTTGGTGAACAGACAATCTCAGATTAAAGGAATGGTATGTGAACTGATAGGTGTTGAAATTAAATAATCTGTGTAAATTTTTTGTGCCATTGCTCATTCATGAATTTACTGAAGGGTGGAATGATATGGAGTGGAGAGGGGCCAGGCAGAGTATCGTATCCGTTGCTAGAGAGCCAATGACAAATCTGCACTGTTTCCTTTTGGGAAGGCCCACTAAATCATGAGCCAATTAAGCAGTTGAGAGTTCACTGGCAGGTCTTCCAGAGGATCAGCAACCCAGGGGAAGAAAGTCTCACAGAGTTTCCACCAAGTAAGGGTTTACTCAGCAGTGCTTTCTGGCCAATGGTGGCTGCTGGAAAAAGGTTCGGCAGTAGTGTACAGTTTTGGTTGCCACATTATAAGAAAGATGTGGAGGCATTGAAAGGGTGCAGAGGAGGTTTACCAGGATGTTGCCTGGTATGATGGGTAGGTCTTATGAGGAAAGGCTAAGGAACTTGAGATTATTTTCATTAGAGAGAAGGGTAAGAGGTGACTTAATTGAGACATATAAGATGATCAGAGGGTAAGATAGGGTGGATAGTGAGAGCGTTTTTCCTTGGAAGGAGATGGATAACACAAGGGGACATAACTTTAAATTAAGGGGTGGTAGTTATAGGACGGATGTTAGAGGTGGTTCTTTACTCAGAGGGTGGTAAGGGCGTGGAATGCCCTGCCTGCAGCAGTTGTGGACTCACCAAGTTTAAGGGCTTTCAAATGGTCAGTGGATAGGCATATGGATAGCATTGGAATAGTTTAGGTTAGATGTTCGTAAAATTGGTTCCACTGGTCAGCGCAACATCAAGAGCCGAAGGGCCTGTACTGCGCTGTAATGTTCTAAGTTACGATTTTAACATTTGCACTGACGCTTTGTCCAAAACTCATAACACTGAAGAGACCCATACTTTTCACCCTCTCAGAAGGAAAAGTTGCCAAGACCTCTCTGGTAAAAGGAAACATAGCTGATGGTGTCCTCCTCACTGCAGCAGCCACCTCCCTTGCATTGGCTGCAATCTGCAGATTACTTATGTACTGGAACGTAAACAAATGCATATGAGATCCACTGAAAGCCCAGGATTCAGAAGCAATTTTGGACCAAAAATAAGTGACAGTGGAAGAAGTATCACAGGTTGCTGGTCTGCCTTCCTATTGCCAGACCCTTCTCACTGACTACCCTATGAGGAGGTGAAAAGCACAGGTTTGTTTGTAATACTCTCCACATAGTAACAGGCCTGCTGGACGTTATTAATATTAGAATCAGCACTTAAGTCTGTTTAAGGACCTCAATTGATGATAAAGCATGAAGGCTATCCATGGACTAAATCAGGGTGGAGGTGAGAAGATGGTGGGGTCCCTACCTGATTAAATGTCCTCCCCATCTCTGAACATGCCATGTAAGAGGACAGATTACTCCAGCTTGAGTTTGGGAAATGAAACAATTGGTCAAAAATGCGCTATTGGAGGGAAGCAATGTATACTGGAGAAATTCTTATAGATTGAAAACAGATCAATCGTTCCCTTGTTTAGGAACTTGCCAAATGCAACAAATGATTCATAAATCTTGCTTAAAATATTTATCAGGAGTAAACTGGGAGGACATCTGTATAATCACCTGGTAAACCACAGCTTTAGACAGATAAATTCTTGCCTCACCAATTTTCTGGTTTATTTGAGGAAGTGACAACTCATGTTAACTCTAGCAAACACTGACATTGTATACTAAAGACTTCCAATAGGCATTTGATAATGATCTGTGCAAAGGTTATTATTAATTAAGCTCAAAGCTTTGGGGATGCAGGGAAAAACTTTGGTATGGATAAGAAACCGATGACAGGCAAACTGAAGGATTTTGTCACTGTTTCAAATTGGGACCTCTGCTGTTTCTAATTTATATTGTTGAATTAAATTTAAACTCATCCGCTAATTTGACCAAATTGTGTTGATGCAAACTACGTGGGATAGTGGAATCAAAAGCAGCAGTTCAGAAATTATACGTTATACTAAACCAAACATATGTGGGTTGAAGAATGGGAAATGAAAATAAATACTGGCATGTGTATGATACTGGACACATCCCTCATGAATGGTAGTGAAGCAGCTGCAAATAAAGCTGAAAGCAATCTAAGAATCCGGCAGAATCAACACTCCACATTTCCAAACAATGCAAAGTTGGAATTGGTAATCTAATTGAATGTTGAAATACGGAGTCAAAATGGTCAAGGTCAGTGAAAACCATGAGCCAACAGCACTTTGTATAGTGTGACCAGTTCTGGTTGCTAAGAAAAAATGATATTCAAGAACTGCTGGCCACTCAGAGGAGCCACTAGATGATCCTAAATGTCAACTGAGGAAACTGTCAACTTAGACAACTGAGGAAAGAAACAGGAGAACTTGTACTTTTCCTGGAAAGGATATAAATGAAGAGTGATCTGATATAGTTATAGAAGAAATTAGTATGCAATAAGTAATTTGGAACATTACCTTAAATGGTGGGAGTATTACAAAACGATCCTGGTTCAAACCAGTAAATAAAAGCTTAAGGAGAGATTTCAAGAGATTCTTATTCAGGCACAGAACTATCAACACATGACATTGTACACCTGGTTAGAGCAATTGAAGGGAAAGCCTCAAATGATTCAACAAATGGAAATAGTCATTGCCAGAGAGTTGTTCTAGATAATGAATTAAGATAGAACAAATCTTAAGAAACTTATGAGCAGTAAAATTGGATGGAGAATGGAACACAGTACTTGATCATTGAAGAGCTGAACTGCTCTTTGGTCTTCAGACTCAAATAGTTACAATATTTTGCACTTAAAACTGAAGATGCGCAACTGGAGAACAAACTTGGTTGAAAGTGCTCTGGGTTTTCATTCTTACACTGTCCACCTGGAAGGAATTTCTGCATTTCATTGCAAAAGCAGTTGAAATCAGATGCTGTTTCAAATGTACCGAGGTCTGGCCTGTGGCCAGACAATAAAATTACAACTGATCAGCTTGGAGCTTAACAGAGGAACCTTTCCAATTGTCAACGGCTTTATAGTTGGTATTTTTCAAAATGGTTCAATCAACAATCATGCTTACACTTGGATTATTTTCTAATGGACCATTGTGGCAAAGAATTTATCTTGTCCAATGAAAACTCTTCACACTGACAAGCAAATGAATAATAAAAATTGAACTGCGGTCTCACAATGTCAGCAGCATACAAATGAAGCCATGGTAACTGGAAAAGCAGTTCTGACTGAGGAGGTATTTATTGTTCACGAAGAAAGGAAGGAAATCTTCAGTAGTTAGTGATGTTTTAAAAATTAGAAACACCTTTGGTCTAATTATTTCAAATTCTCATGTATGTATCAGTCAATCTCGGCATAAATCATTACTGCCTATGGACTAACAGTACCAGGTTAAGCTAATGAACAAGTAATAACCCTGACACAAGATATGCCAATCAACAATTTTAGACAACCTCCTTTCTGGTGAAACGTGCCAGAAAGCACACATTTAAGCACACTTAAACTGGGTGGATTGACATGTCCCCCTCACATTACAGAGAAGCTAAATATCTTGCACACTGTCAAATACAGAAGTGAAGGGAATTACAAAATTATTGAAATTCATTATGAATAAATATTACCAAGCAATGTACAATCTATACAAACCTGGATACATTTGACATACTGGAAACTGGTAACATAAGAAATCAGAACCAGTGTGAAGGATTTGCTGATCACTACACATCAAATTGCATGTATAGAAATGGAACAATGTGGAGCTCCAATATTTATAATGAAGCTAGCTTTGGTTAATAGACCAGAATTAGTTTTGATCTTTGTTGCAGAGTCTAAAAAACATTGCCCACAAAATGCAGAAGGCAAGGTTTACAACATGCAACAAGAAGTGGTCAATTTGGACCATAAATCAGTCAACCTTCTGCACGTTGCAATTAGGAATTTAGAAGTTGTTGAAGTTGTGACACAAAACATAATAAATGATGATAGAAGCCAGCAGACATTAGGGATAGTTGATGAAGAGTGACAAGTATCATGCTGAATTGCAAATTTACCTAAAGTTTTAATGAAGTATTGCTAAGTTAGTGTAGTGTGGTGCTTATGACACTAGATAAGCAAAGTAAAGTTTTACAACACCAATTTTAAATCCAACCAATTTATTTGATAGTAAATTCGCGAGCTTTCGACTTTATAGCCTTCGTCAGGCAAATGCAGTGTTCTGGTTTGCCTGACGAAGGCTATAAAGTCGAAAGCTCGCGAATTTACTATCAAATAAATTGGTTGGATTTAAAATTGGTGTTGTAAAACTTTACTGAGTTTACCCCAGTCCAACGCCGGCATCTCTACATCATGACTAGATAAGCAACCCAGTGGCTTGGACTAAACAATCCAAAAGAACGAGATCAAATCCCACCACTACTGTTTGAGATTCAGTTTTAAAATCTGGAAATAAAACTAACTAGCAGACAATATGACGTTGTCAAATTGTTGTACAAATTCAACTAGTTTACTCGTGTCCTTTAGGGAAGGAAGCCTTGCGCAGTCTCATCCCTTGTTACTCCAGTCCAAATACGACTGAGACTTAACTGGCTGAAGAAGCTTTTCAGCTACACTAAGGATGGACAACAAACACCATTGTATGAGTTAAAAGAAAAAATATTGGTGCAGATAATTAATTAGTAGCAACCCGCTGAATGTAATCAAGGTGGAGAAATAGCACACAATGGACTGGATGGTGGCATGGATTTTAAAGTTAGAAGAACCACAATTCATTTTTAAGCAGTTAAATAAAAAGGTTTGGTGTGAAAGTGCAAAATAAGCAGAAGTGTTGAGGATTTTTAGGAAAATAAATGTGAGTTCTCAAGAATGCTGAAGATGAAAGGAAAGAAAGCGGATAATATAACCAAGAGAGTGCAACTGAGAGGTCATAGGATAGATACTTAACCATCATACTGATATGAAACGACACTGTTACAGTTGCCCAGCAACTGTACTAATCAGCATGAACAAGAAGTACCTGATATCACAATCTAATTGACCAGTATTGGCACACAGTAAGGCAAAGTGGGCCCCGTGGGATAAAGGTTAGGAGAATTGCCTAAAGGCTCCAGAATGTAAGTGCTCAACATTTTCCAGCCTTCACCAAAGAAAATTCAAAGCTTTTTTCTAGACGACATGAAGAAGAATACTTTATATTGAACAAACTTGCACAGTCTAGTCTATTTGTCACTCCAATTCAAACACAGTTGTGACTTAACTGCTCAGATAAGGCTGAAAGGCTCTTCAGCTGTACCAAAGGTGGACAATAAAGGTTTTCCCTGGAAGTATATACATTGCAATTAGGAATTTAGAAGTTGTTGAAGTTGTGACACAGATCATTATAGATGATGATAGAAGCCAGCAGACATTAGGGATAGCTGATGAAGAGCGACAAGTATCATGCTGAATTGCAAATTTACCTAAAGGTTTAACGAAGTATTGCTAGGTTAGTGTAATGTGGTGCTCCCGAAAATGAGTTAAAAGAGGTGGATATTCAATGGGACCTTGGAGTCCTTATGCATTAGTCGCTGAAAATAAGACGCAGGTATAGCAGGAGGTAAAGAAGGTAAATGGTACATTAGCCTTCATAGCTAGAGGATTTGAGGATAGGGATGGCTTACTGCAATTGTATAAGGTGTTGGTGAGGGCCACGTATGGAATAGTGTGTGCAGTTTTGGTGTCCTTATCTGAGGAAGGATATTCTTACTATAGAGGAGTACCAAGCTGATTCCTGGGACAGCAGATCTGTCATATGAGGAGAGACCAAGTAACTTAGGATTATATTCATTGGAGTTTAGAAGAGCCCTAGCAAAGGGCTACAGCAAAGCCCTAGAGAGATTAAATGCCCTATTGCAAATGTCTTAAATCATATCACTCAGTGTTCCTCTAGGATCTCATAGAAACTTACAAAATTCTAACAGGATTAGACAGCAGATTTGGAAAGAATGCTTCCAATGGTGGGGAAGTCCAGAACTAGGGATCATAGTTTGAAGATAAGAAGTTTTAGAATTGAGGTGAGGAGAAATTTCTTCCTTCAGAGGGTGGTGAATATGTGGAAATTACTACCACAGAATGTAGTTGAGGCCAAAACATTGTCTTATTTCAAAAAGAAATTTGATAGAGCTCTTGGGGCTAAAAGGATCAAGGATATGAGAAAAAGGGAATCAGGATACTGAATTTGATGATCAGGCTGAGTCAAAAAATGAATGGTGGAGCAGGTCTGAAGAGCTGAAAGGCCTAATGGCACACTCCTGCTTCTAGTTTCTAACTCTTCAATCTCCTGAATGATATCTTCTGGCTAACTGATTTTGCGATATGTATCACAAAACTATCAACTGAAGCCAATGTCCACAACAGTAAAAATATCTGTAAAGATCTAAGCTGCAAGCTGGGGAAAGAGTGGGGTCAAGACAGAATCCCTTGACTGTGCTGGCACGTCCTTTTATTTTTTCTGGCTTGATTTCTTCTTCTCCTACAGTAACCATGTAGAGGATTTCTGAACATGAGGTGCCTTCCAAAAAGGTTTTCATTTTGTTATCTGGTGAGGCCTTGTGTACCAATGACATCTTCTCCTTCTTCCTCAAATATGTCAACATCTTCCAATCAGTCATGCCTAGAGATGTGGGTGAATGAGCTGTGTAAATATGATTGCTAAATTAAAACCTATGCATCGCTCATGCACTTACTCATAGGAGGGCATGTATGGGGTATCAGGGAGGGGTATTATCTTTGGTGGGAGAACATGTTGCATCCTTTCAGGGCAGTTTGTCCATCCTTTGTCCCCAACTGGCACTCAGCTCTCACCCGTGCCTCCCCGTAGTTGTTTGCATGCAACAGCCTCGACAAGCCAGCTAAACCAAATGAGGGTAACCGTGGTGTCTCAAACCTAGCTAAAATAGGAAGATGTCTATCCCAGCATGGGAAGACAGGATCTGGCGGATTGAGCAGACGAGACCAATGGAAGGTCCAACGGTCAAGAAGACGGTCTCTGCAAGCATCGTGGAACACGAAGAGCAGGACAAGACACAGAAGACACCCTGGTCATCCCTCCTAGTCCCTAGTCCCACCTCCAGTCATCTTGACTCTTGTCTCGCCACTGGATCCAGATGAGAATTGAGAAGGGGACAGTGAGGCTAACGCTGCGCAACTCTCCCTCACTTTAATCCAAGTCAAGCGCTAGTTTCGACACCATTATCATCATCAATGTCCTGTTCAACTCTTGAAGTCCTGTGGCGATGGGCAAATGACAAAGCAGCAGGTGTGGATACGGACCTGCACGTAGGCAGCTCAGGTCTAATGGTCATTTTCCACTGACCAAAGCAGCAGTGGAACATGGTGTCTACCTGGGTGACTTAGCAGTCCTCTTCAGGAATGCACTGCTCACCTCTGTAGAGTGAGGAAGGGGCTAGAAAAGGTGCCCTAAACACTGCCTGCTTCTCTACACCCTGGCAGTTTACCACAGCTGGCGGGGATCCCATCTTACAGTCAAACTAATAAAATAAAACACAAGGTGACACCACTCACCACTGACACTTTTGGACAACTGTACCACAGACAGACGAGAGAGAAGAACAGCCTTAATTGCCAGAGAGTTTGCAAGATACAACACTGACATTACCAACGTAGATCAGTTGACTGAAACTGAGGTGGATACACTTTTTTCCTGGAACGGTCACAGCAATGATGAGTGTAGTGATGCTGCCGTTGGATTCGCTGTCAGCAGTCACCTTGTTTGAAAACGTGATAGTCTACCCAAGGGTTTGAACAACCAGCTTATGATATTACAACTTCCGCAACAGAACAGAAGTCAAGCCACCCTGATCAGCACCTATGCCCCCACAAAGAACAACACAGACAAAATGAAAGACAAGTTCTACAAAGCTTACAAAGTCCTACTATCAGCAGTGAGCGGTAAAGAGAAGCTGATCTTGCTTGGCGATTTCAATGCAAGAGTAGAGAGTGACTCTGCAATTTGGCAGGGAGTCATTGGGAGGCGTGAAGTTGGCAACTGTAACAGTAACGACCTACTCTTAACGAAGACCTGTGCAACACATGACCTCATCACCAACACAACCTTCCATCTGCCTACCTGTAACAAGACTTCCTGGATGCACCGCTGGTCTAAACATTAGCATCATATCGACTCTGTCATTGTCAGGAGAAAAGACAGGCAGGATGTCTGGGTAACCGAGGCTATGTGTGGTGCTGACTGCTGGACAGATCACAAACTCACTGTCTCAAAATGAGACCAAGAGGAAACCACAAGAAAGCAAGGTTACGAAAAGAATCAATGTGGCCAAGCTAAAGAACCCCAACATAGCTTCAGCACTGGCTGAAGACTTAGAAATCAAACTTGCTGACCTACACCTCCCAGGCTGAGTATCACTGGGAATGCTTCAGGGATGCTAGCCACACATCTGTACTGAAGATGCTCAGAACCTCCACCCGCAAGCAGCATGATTGGCTCAATGAGAATGATGAAGAGATACAGGCTCTACTTGTTGAAAAGCACCGTCTTCATCGGGCCTGTCAAAACGACCCATCTTCAGCTGCCAAAAAAATCATACCAGTGATCGCAGGACAGTCCAGAATAAACTGTGTAAAATGCAAGATGCCTGGCTGAGCGTCAAGGCAGATGAAGTACAGGGACAAGCTGACAGAAACGACTTGAAATGGTTCTATGAAGCCCTTGACATTCAAGAGATTCTCCCTTCCTGAGTACAAATAGTCCAACTCTCATTGCAGAGAAGGCTCAGATCCTGCAGAGATGGGCTGAACACTTTGAAGCCATCCTCAACCAACCGTCATCTATTAACGATGAGGCAATAGACAGGATTCAACAGCACAATGGATGACCCAGTGGTAGTAGCCAAAGTCACAAAAGCTGTCAGCCAGCTATCCAGTGGCAAAGTCCCAGGGGCAGATGCCATACCCTCAGCTGCTTATCCTGCACTTATCGAGAAGCTCACAAAGTTGTTCCAGTCCTTTTGGAAGCAAGGATCCATTCCTCAGGAACTTAAAGGTGCTTCCATCGTACACCTCTACAAGAGGAAGAGCAATCGACAAGCACACGACAACCACCGAGGAATCCTGCTGCTCTCCACCACAGGAAAAACCCTCACAGGAGTCCTGCTAAATCGTCTGGTCACTCAACTAAAGCTAGGCCTGCTTCCAAAGTCACAGTGTGGCTTCCGCAAAGGTCGTGGGACTATTGACATGATTTTTGCTGCGAGCCACTTTAGGAAAAGTGTCAGGAGCAGAATCGTGAGCTCTATACAACCTTTGTTGACCTCGCAAAAGCCTTTGACACTGTAAACTGACAAAGCAGGTGGAGGATGATGTCAAAGTTCAGCAGTACCCAACCACCTCCCCCCCCCTCCACACACACACACACACATACACATACACACACACACAAATTCATTCAGATGGTATGCCAGTTCCATGAAGGCCAGAGTACTGGATGGTGGAGAATCCTCTGAAACATTCCTAGTCACCAATGGCGTCAAACAGAGCTGTGTGCTCACATCCACACTGTTCAGCATGATGTTTACTGCCGTGCTGAATGATGCTTCCAGGACATTGTTGCCGGAATCAGCCTCAAGTACAGAGTGGATGGGAAGCTCTTCAACGTGAGGAGACTTCAAGCTATTACCAAAGTGAAAGAGACTGTTCTGAGAGATTTCCTTTTTGCTGATGACTGTGCCCTGTATGCTGGCTCAGAGCCAGAGATGCAAGTCAGTATGGACAAACTTTCCATGGCTTGTGACAACTTTGTACTTACCATCAACATTAAAAAGACCGAAGTCATGCACCAGCCTGCTCCTCATGTACCGTATACAGAAACCATAATCACAATCAAACAGCAGAAACTACAGGCAGTGGACCAGTTCACTTATTTTGGCAGCATCCTCTCCCAAACAGTGGTTATTGATAAAGAAGTTAACTGCAGAATAGCAAAAGCAAATTCTGCTTTGGGCAGACTACGCTCCACTGTATGGAAACATCAAAGATTCAGCCCAGCAACAAAACTGAAGGTGCACAGCACTACTCTCCTGTATGCCTGTGAAATGTGGACTGTGTATCGAAGGCATGCAGACAGCTCAATCATTTCCACATGACTTATCTTTGCAGAATATTATGCATCCGATGGCAAGACAAAGTACCATATACTGAAACTCTCTCTAGAGCAAGACTACCATCAGTCCACATATTGCTGATGCATGCCCAGTGGGCAGGTCATGTCATCCGTATGTCAGATGAGCACATTTCCAAGCAACTCCTTTTTGAGAAACACTTTGCTGCAAGACGCCCGCATGGAAGGCAGAAGAAACGTTTCAAAGACACACTCAAGGCCTCCTGAAGTCACTTGACATTGACACGACCACCTGGGAAACGCTGGCACAAAACCGCTCTGCCCAACACTGCCTCATCCACAAAGACTGTCAAGTTCATGAAGCACAACTTAAGCACGAGCTACGCAAGTCCAGGGCCACCAGCGCAACAAGTACAGTGTCTACACAAGTCTGTCCAATATATGCCAGGACATTCCATGCCCGAATCAGCCTGATCAGTCATCTTCAGATCCACCGCAACCAGCCTCAAAATGACTAATGGTGTCGAGGTCCTCATCGCTGATGATGAGGAACAACTCATACGAATTGTTTTAAAAGATTGCAATCCATTGCACAGAGTTACATAAAATAAGAAACACAAAAACAAGCCATTTGACCCAATTTATCTAAGGCAGTATTTATTCCCCAGTTTTGCCTCCTCCCTTACTTCCTTATCTAAATCTATGCAACCCTCATTCCTTCTTTTTCATGCTTATCTAACTCTTCCTCAAATAGATTTGCATTAACCACTGCTTGCAGTAGCGAGTTCCACAATATCTTTGAATAAAGAAGCTTGATAAGTATGTTCCTGTCAGGCAAGGAGGAAATGGTCAAGTAAGGGAACCGTGGTGTACTAAAAAAGTTAATTCGCTGGTGAAAAGGAAAAAGGAGGTTTAAGTCAGGATGAGGCATGAAGGCTCAGTTAGTGCACTGGAAAGTTATAGATTAGAACTCAGTAAGAATTTAGCAACACCAATTTTCAATCCAACCGATTTATTTGATAGTAAATCTGCGAGCTTTCGACACTGCAAATGCATTTGCCTGACGAAGACACAGTGTCGAAAGCTCGCAGATTTACTATCAAATAAATCGGTTGGATTGAAAATTGGTGTTGCTAAATTCTTACTGAGTTCTTACTACCCCAGTCCAACGCCGGCATCTTTACATGAAGTTATAGATTAGCCAGGAGGGAGTTAAAGAGTGAGTTAAGAAGAGCTAAAAGAGGACACGAGAAGAGTTTGGCTGATAGGATCAAGGAGAATCCTAAAGCTTTCTTTATATATGTTAATAGAAGATTGGTTAGGGCGAGATTAGGGCCAGTCAGAGACAGCAGTGGGAAGTTATGCGTGGAGCCTGAAGAGAATGGAGAGGCACTGAGTAAATATTTGTCTTCGGTATTCACGCAGGGATACGTGAATGTAGTTGTGGAGAACACTGGGATACAGGGTTGTAAACTGGAAAGTATTGAAGTAGATAAGGAGGAGGTGTTAGATATTCTTGAGGGTTTGAAAATACATAAGTCCCCTGGGCCGGACGGGATTTACCTTAGGATTCTCTGGGAGGCAAGAGAGGCGATTGCAGAGCCTCTGGCTCTGATCTTCAGGTCGTCGTTGGTTACAGGTATAGTGCCGGATGACTGGAGGATAGCGAATGTTGTCCCATTGTTCAAGAAGGAGAATAGAGACTTTCCTGGGAACTATAGACCGCTGAGTCTTACTTCTGTTGTGTGCAAAGTATTAGAAAGAATTATTAGGGATAGGATTTATAGTTATTTAGAGAGAAATGAATTGATTGGGGATAGTCAGCATGGTTTTGTGAAGAGTAGGTCGTGCCTTACTAACCTTACTGAGTTTTTTGAAAAGGTGACCAAAGAGGTGGATAACGGTAAGGCAGTTGACGTGGTATATATCAACTTTAGTAAGGCATTCGATAAGGTTCCCCATGGAAGGCTTCTGCAGAAAATGCAGATGTGTGGGCTGAGGGGGATATAGCTAAGTGGATTAGGAATTGGCTAGCTGATAGAAGACAGAGGGTGGTGGTTATTCATCATGGAGTTCGGTTACAAGTGGTGTACCTCAGGGATCTGTTTTGGGGCCTCTGCTGTTTGTAATTTTTATAAATGATCTGGATGAGGGTATAGAAGGATGGATTACTAAATTTGCGGATGACACCAAAGTCAGAGGAGTGGTAGATAGCGAAGAGGGGTGTTATAGTTTGCAGACAGACTTGGACAAGTTGCAGAGCTGGGCCGAGAGGTGGCAAATGGAGTTTAATGCAGAATAGTGTGAGGTAAATCACTTTGGCAGGAATAACAAATGTGTAGAGTATAGGGCTAATGGTAGGACTCTTAATACTGTTGACGAACAGAGGGATCTTGGTGTATATGTGCATAGATCCCTGAAATTTGGCAATCAAGTCGATAAGGTTGTTAAGAAGGCATACAGAGTCTTGGCTTTTATTGGTAGGGGGATTGAATTTCAGAGCCCCAATGTCACGTTCAAAACTCTGGTGCGGCCGCACTTGGAGTAGTGTGTACAGTTCTGGTCGCCACATTGTAAGAAAGATGTGGAGACATTGGAGACGATGCAGAAGAGGTTTACCAGGATGTTGCTTGGTATGGAGGGAAGGTCTTATGAGGAGAGGCTGAGGGATTTGAGGTTGTTTTCATTAGAAAGAAGGCGGCTAAGAGGAGACCTTATTGAAACATATAAGATGATCAGAGGTTTAGATAGGGTGGACAGTGATAGCCTCTTTCCTCGGATGGAGAAAGTTAGCACGAGGGGACATAGCTTTAAATTAAGGGGTGGTAGTTATAGAACATAGAACATTACAGCACAGAACAGGCCCTTCGGCCTTCGATGTTGCGCCGACAAATATAAAAAGTCTCTCTGCAAACTATAACACCCCTCTTCACTATCTACCACTCCACCGACTTTAGTGTCATCTGCAAATTTACTAATCCATCCTTCAATACCCTCATCCAGATCATTTATAAAAATTACAAACAGCAGGGGCCCCAAAACAGACCCCTGAGGTACACCACTTGTCACCGAACTCCACGATGAATATCTCCCATCAACCACCACCCTCTGTCTTCTATCTGCTAGCCAATTCCTAATCCAATTAGCTAAATCACCCTCTATCCCATACATCTGCATTTTCTGCAGAAGTCTTCCATGGGCCACCTTATCAAACGCCTTACTAAAGTCCATATATACCACATCAACCGCCTTACCCCCATCCACCTCTTTGGTCACTTTTTCAAAAAAATCAATGAGGTTAGTAAGGCACGACCTACCCTTCACAAAACCATGCTGACTATCCCCAATCAATTCATTTCTCTCTAAATAACTATAAATCCTATCCCTAATAATTCTCTCCAATACTTTGCCCACAACAGAAGTAAGACTCACTGGCCTATAATTCCCTGGAAGGTCTCTCTTCCCCTTCTTGAACAACGGGACCACATTCGCTATCCTCCAGTCCTCCGGAACCACACCCGTAACCAACGACGGCCTGAAGATCAGAGCCAGAGGCTCTGCAATCTCCTCTCTTGCCTCCCAGAGAATCCTAGGGTAAATCCCGTCCGGCCCAGGGGACTTATCCAACTTCAAACCCTCGAGAATATCTAGCACATCCTCCCTATCTACTTCAATACTTTCCAGTTTGCAACCCTGTACCTCAGTGTTCTCCATAACTACATTTACATCACCCTGTGTGAATACCGAAGAGAAATATTTATTCAGTGCCTCTCCAATCTCTTCAGGCTCCACGCACAACTTCCCACTGCTGTCTGTGACTGGCTCTAATCTTGTCCTAACCAATCTTCTATTCTTAACATATCTAAAGAAAGCTTTAGGATTCTCCTTAATCCTATCAGCCAAAGTCTTCTCGTGTCCCCTCTTTTAGCTCTCCTCAATTCACTCTTTAGCTCCCTCCTGGCTAATCTATAGCTATCCATTGCACTAACTGAGCCTTCAAGCCTCATCCTGACATAAGCCCCCTTTTTCCTTTTAACCAGCAAATCAACTTTTTCGTACACCAAGGTTCTCTTACTCGACCATTTCCTCCTTGCCTGACAGGGACATACTTATCAAGGACTCGCAGCAGCTGCTCCTTGAATATAGGACGGATGTCAGAGGTAGGTTCTTTACCCAGAGGGTGGTAAGGATATGGAATGCCCTGCCTGCTGCAGTTGTAGATGCGCCAAGTTTGGAGGCGTTTAAGAGGTCAGTGGATAGGTTTATGGATGAAAAGGGAATGGTTTAGGTTAGAGGGTCATTGCTTTTTCTTAATTGGTCGGCGCAACATCGAGGGCCGAAGGGCCTGTTCTGCGCTGTAATGTTCTATGTTCTGAATTTCCTGCTAGGTATCTTAACTATATTGTATGGATGTCTTCCTGTTATTTCCTCATGCCGGAGAAAAAATGTATTCTGTATCCACTTGATCAACATCTTTCAGAATTTAAAATCCTCTTGGATCGCTCCTTAATCTTGTTTTACCCCAATCCTTTCCTATATTGGAGGTCTTGTGATAGCACCCCTACCTCTGGAACAGAACTTCTGGGTTCAGCTGCTATGATAAGAAATCTCACAACACCAGGTTAAAGTCCATCAAGTTTATCTGATAGTAAACCCACAAGATTTCGGAACGCTGTGCCTTCGTCAGGTGAGTGGAAAGTTTTAATCAGAAACAGGACATATAAAGGCACACACAGTTGACAGAATACTGATTAGAATGCGAGTCTTTACAGCTAATCTGCTATTGAAGATGCAGACAATGTGAATTGAGATAGCATTAAGCATAGGTTAAAGAGTCAGGGCAGTAAGTGAGATGTCTCAAGTCCAGGCAAGTCATGGGTGTTACAGGTAGTGTGATATGAACCCAAAATGCTGGCTGAGGCTGTCCTCATGGTGGAGCAGGAAATTGCAGGGGCTGGGGACATCTGAAATGTGGAGCATATTTAAGGAACAGCATCTGCATGTCCTTAATGAATATGTACCTGCCAGGCAGGGAGGAAGTGGTCGTGTGAGGGAACCATGGTGTACTAGGGAAGTTGAATCTCTGGTGAAGAGGAAGAAGGAGGCTTATATAATGATGAGACGTGAAGGCTCAGTTAGGGCAATAGAGAGCTATAAATCAGCCAGGAAGGAGCTAAAGAGGGAGTTGAGAAGAGCTAGAAGAGGACACGAGAAGACTTTGGCAGATAGGATTAAGGAGAATCCTAAAGCTTTTTACAGGTATATAAATAATAAAAGATTGGTTAGGGCAAGATTAGGGCCAGTCAGAGATAGCAGTGGGAAGTTGTGCGTGGAGCCTGAGGAGATAGGAGAGACACTGAATGAGTATTTTTCGTCAGTATTCACGCAGGAGAAAGACAGTGTTGTCGGGGAGAATACTGCGATACCAGGTTGTAGACTGGGTAGGATTGAGGTTCATAAGGAGGAGGTGTTAGCGAATCTTGAGGGTATGAAAATTGATAAGTCCCCTGGGCCAGATGGGATTTACCCTAGGATTCTCTGGGAGGCTAGAGAGGAGATTGCAGAGCCTTTGGCTTTGATCTTCATGTCGTCGTTAGCTACAGGTATAGTGCCGGAAGACTGGAGGATGGCAAATGTTGTCCCTTTGTTCAAAAAGGGGAGTAGGGACCATCCTGGAAATTATAGACCGGTGAGCCTGACTTCTGTTGTGGGCAAGGTCTTGGAAAGAATTATAAGGGATAGGATTTATAAGCATCTAGAGAGAAATAAATTGATTAGGGATAGTCAGCACAGTTTTGTGAAGGGTAGGTCGTGCCTCACAAACCTTAGAGTTTTTTGAGGAGGTGACCAAAGAGGTAGATAAGGGTAAGGCAGTTGATGTAGTGTATATGGATTTTAGCAAAGCGTTTGATAAGGTTCCCCATGGTAGGCTACTGCAGAAAGTGCAGATGCATGGGATTGAAGGTGATTTAGCAGTTTGGATTAGGAATCGGCTAGCTGATAGAAGACAGAGGGTGGTGGTTGATGGGAAATATTCAACCTGGAGTGCAGTTACAAGTGGTGTACCTCAAGGATCTGTTTTAGGGCCACTGCTGTTTGTCATTTTTATAAATGACCTAGATGAGGGTGTAGAGGGTTGGATTAGTAAATTTGCTGACGATACCAAAGTGGGGGGAGTTGTAGATAGCGAGGATGGATGTTACAGTTTGCAGAGGGACATAGGTTGCAGAGCTGGGCCGTGAGGTGGCAAATGGAATTCAATATGGATAAGTGTGAGGTGATTCACTTTGGTAGGAATAACAGGCATATGAAATATAGGGCTAATGGAAGGACCCTTAATAGTGTTGTCGAGCAGAGGGATCTTGGGGTACAAGTACATAGCTCTTTGAAAGTTGGCACCCAGGTTGATAAAGTTGTTAAGAAGGCGTACGGTGTGTTAGCTTTTATTGGTAGAGGGATTGAATTTAGGAGCCGTGAGGTTATGTTACAACTGTACAAAACTCTGGTGCGGCCGCACTTGGAGTATTGCGTACAGTTCTGGTCGCCGCATTATAAGAAAGATGTGGAAGCATTGGAAAGGGTGCAGAGGAGGTTTACCAGGATGTTGCCTGGTATGGTGGGAAGGCCTTATGAGGAAAGGCTGAGGGACCTGAGGTTATTTTCATTAGAGAGAAGAAGGTTACGCGGTGACCTAATTGAGGCGTATAAGATGATCAAGGGATTGGATAGGATGGATAGTGAGAGCCTTTTTCCTCAGATGGTGATGACCAACACGAGGGGACATAACTTTAAATTAAGAGGTGGTAGTTATAGGACGGATGTCAGAGGCAGGTTCTTTACACAGAGGGTGGTGAGAGCGTGGAATGCCCTGCCTGCAGCAGTTGTGGACTCGCCTACTTTGGGGGCATTCAAATGTTCGGTGGATAGGCATATGGATGATATTGGAATAGTTTAGGTTAGACGGTCCACTGGCCAGCGCAACATCGAGGGCCGAAGGGCCTGTACTGCGCTGTAATGTTCTATGTTCATGTTGTGGAACTTGGTTATCAGTCTCTGCTCAGCGATTCTGCGCTGTTACGTGTCATATCATTTCAGTTGCCATGCCAGAACATCATTTCAGCTGCTATACCAGAACACACTGGCCATAGAAGGAACTTTTATTATTCGATTCAACAGGCTGATAATCAGCTGAAGGATCCTTCCAACACCTCCTCAAGAGAATAAAGTATGTGAGAATATGCTTTAAAAAATCTTCTCTTTGTGTATATGTAACTCCCACATATTTCTGGTATCATCCCTGAATATCCTTGTCTGAAACCACATCAGTACTACAAGTTTGAACTAACCAATTCTATTTATCTAAAAATACAAACTAGTAGTTGGCTTGCCTTTTGTACAGCCTTGCTAACCTCTGGTGCAAATTTTGGTGATCGGTATCAGAGATCCCTTTGTTCCTCCACAGTTAGAGTCAATTTCCAATTAATGAATGACCTCCCAATTCTTTTTATCAATTTGCTATCTCACTTTTATCTGCATTGAACTCAACCTGTCCACTTGGCCCTCCATGGAACAAGAACTGCC
Organism: Sphyrna mokarran; assembly: GCA_024679065.1. Classification (NCBI taxonomy): domain Eukaryota; kingdom Metazoa; phylum Chordata; class Chondrichthyes; order Carcharhiniformes; family Carcharhinidae; genus Sphyrna; species Sphyrna mokarran. The sequence goes on along the minus strand of JAGIQG010000035.1, from coordinate 4,860,482 downwards.
CCTGACATTGCCAGGGCAGCACTTGGACACGACCATAAAATACATCCACTGTTTTAACGTTTTCTACTCTCTCTGTTACCATTTGCTTTGCCCCATCATCTCTTGTCAATTAATATCTCCCACCTTATTACAGAATTTTTCTTTGTTATTTTCTTCCCCTACCCATTTGACATACTTAAAACCTAATATATTAACTTTGTCCAGTTCTGATAAAAGGTCACAAGCTGAAATGCTAACTCTGTCTCTCTCACTCTCTCTCCCCACAGATGCTGTCAGGTCTGCTGAGTATATCTGGCATTTTTTGTTTCTTTTTGTGGTTAAATTCAGAATATTCCAACTGTTTTAATTCACACTTTGAATTTCAAAAAGATTATTCTCATTAAGCTTCTTCAATATGGTCAGTGACAGAAAATGTCTCAGAACCAATGTTCTGTATGGAATAAAACCTTTTGCCAGGGCAAGCCAATAAGCTGAATACATTATTAAAAGATTCCATATCAACACCCTGACAATATCTCGATCTATTGACCTCAACAGCTGCTGCTGAAAGATAAGCCCTACCAACAGCCTGAAAATACACAAGATAATTTCCATTTTTAAACTACACTATATAATCCAACTACAACAAATATTTCACTTTGTATTGTGTACCAACCTTGTCATTAGCAGAGTACCATTTGACATTTCCCTTGTCAATTGTTTTTACAAGAAACACAGCAATCCAACCAATAAGCTTAATTCACAATAATCCTCCCACTAAAAGTGTTGATAGTGAAGGTGGTAGCAAATCATTCAAAAAAACAGTTGACAGGGTGACAAAAAAGCAAGTAAATAGACATGAAAATGTTGTTACTGAGAATTAATCTTAACTATTGCAATTTTTTAATCTTTGAATTTCAACCTAAATTTGTGTTCTGCTTCTTGTTTATGTTTGTTCTTTTGTGGAACGTGGCTGGTTAGGCCAGCATTTATTTTTCCATCCTGAATTCCCCTCGAGAAAGTAATAGCAGCCTCCTTCTTAAACCACTATAATCCATGCTGTACACACAGTGCTAGGGATGGGGGATTTTAATCCTGGGGCAGTGAAGGAACAGCATTATAGTTCCAAGACAGGATAGTGAGTGGTTTGGAAGGGAACTTGCAAGTAGTGATGTTCCCATGCATCTGCTGCCTTCTAGGTGGTAGAGGTCACAAGTTTGGAAGGTGCTATTGAAAGGGAAAGGGTGCTATCAAATGAATTGTTTATTACTGTCTAACAGATACCTAAATAGATTGCAATCAGCTAACTGACTACCCCTTCATTTCAACAAATAAAGAAAATTGTTTGATGTAATGCAACTCAATTTCTTCTTCTTTGTTACCATCACATTTTTTAAATTATACAACAATATGGGAATGCTGGGTAAATTGAGATGAGTAAATTTGAACCTTACCCTATCAAAGAACAAGTATCATTTAATATTAGAGTTATCCTGCAGAGCAAAACTAATACTCAATTACATTTCTCCACCAGGAATCATTTCTGTAAACTCCTCTCTTTTGGTTCTTCAACCCTCACCTCAAGCAATAAATGCAAAAAACTCAGAGTTGTCACTCAGTTTCTCTCTTTAAAACTGTTATCATTATCCCTCCTCAAAAGCATTCCATTCTCAATCAAGTTTCTTCCCCATCATTGCAATCTTAACAGTCAACAACATAGTCATGTTGACATCCTCAATGAATGGGTCCATTAACCCTCCATGAACGGGTCCATTAACCGCCCCCTCTCTTCTCGATTTTTCTGCAGCATCCTTCTGTAGTGTTTTTCTTCTGTGTCTTTTCTGTTGTCTTGGCAGTGCTCCAAGAGTCCATTCTTACTGATCTGATCGTAATCACAGCACTCCTCACAATGGAATCATTATCTCAGAAAGACCTCAAAAATTTATTCTTGAACTACTTCTTTCTTCATCTACATGTTATTTATCCCTTGGGAACATCTTCTAAACACGAGATCAACTTCTATACATATGTTACAATGTATTTATAACTTAGTAATATCATCACCATTTAAATAAAAGTAAAGATTTTTTTTCACAAGTAAAGCTGACATTAACACTGCAATGAAGTTACTGTGAAATTCTCCTAGTCACCACAGTTCGGTGCCTGTTCAGGTCAATATACCTAACCAGCACGTCTTTCGGACTGTAGGAAGAAACTGGAGCACCTGAGGAAACTCTCACAGACATGGGGAGACAATGTGCAGACTCCACACAGCTGTGACCCAAGCCAGAAATTGAACCTGGGTCCCTGGTGCTGTGAAACAGCACTGCTAACCACCGTGCCACTCCTCAATCCTTATCTCAATCCTTCTACTGTCGAAACCCTCACCCATATTTTTGTCATCTCCAAACTCAAACGTTCTAATGCTCTCTTGGCCTCTCATTCTTCACCACCCATACACTTCAGCACATCTAAAATTCTGCTGCCATATTAATTTCTGCATTCACTACAGCTTCTGTCCTTACTGACCCACACTAGCTTCCCCCAACAATTGTAATTTAAAATTCTCACCTTTACATGAGTGTGTTCTTGGCTTTGCTGCACTCACTAAAAAATAAAACTAAGTCTTATCATAACCATCCTTAAATTCTTCATTCATCATTCCAGCCTCCTGAACAATCCTCACACATTTACTCACCATTGTCCACTATGCCTATGCCCTACATTCCATCTCCCAACCACATCATCCCACTTCAATATCACAATTTTGAGCAACCATCTATAATTGGCTCTGTTTTTATTTTATTATTCATTCATAAGACATGGGCGTCACTGGCTGGCCAGCATTTATTGTCCTAGTTCCTCCAAGGCAGTTAAGAGTTAACCCCATTGCTATGGCTCTGGAATCACGTGTAGGCCAGACCAGGTAAGGATGGCAGATTTCATTCTCTAAAGAACATGAGTGAACTAGATGGAGTTTTCTGACAACTGACAGTGGTCATCATTAGATTTTACTTCCAAAATTTTTTTTGTTGAATTCAAATTCCTCCATCTGCTGTGGCAGAATTCAAACCTGGGTCCCCAGAGCATCATCAAGGGTCTTTGGATTACTAATCCAGTGACAATACAACTACACTACCACCTCTGCAAAGCACCTTGTGCCAGTGTTTAATATTAAAGGCTCTAGACCAATACAAGTTATTGTAATATTGGACCACTGTTAAATCCAATGTTGAAATATAATCGTCCTCAAAGTCTCATAAATCTTCAGATAGGAGAACCAGTTAGAGACTGAAAAATATGCTTAAAAGCAAGTCAAATGTATCTATCTATTAAGAGTAAAATGCCATGTCTTTAATTGCCATTGTTGCTTTTATATTGCCCTTCCGAGGAGACTGAATCATTGCTGGTACAGTGAAGGTGACAGAGTCAGATACTACAGAGTAGGTATTGTTGTCTAGTTGCTGGGAACTGCAGAATTGAAGGCTTTATTTGGGGATCATCAATGCGTAATATTTGGCTTTTTAATATTAGAAATTGCATTTCTGACACAGTCTCTTATCAGTGCATTTCCTTAAAGAAAGTGGGGCCTTGGACAGTCATAAAAGTCTAAGAATTAAAAGATGAAGTCAAGTCAAGACATAAATATTTTAAAAATAAAAATAAATTTAGTGTAAAAATGATACAGATAAGTAAGGAAAAGACATTAAATGTTTTACATTCTCTGACGACATCCGTTCCTCTTCAACAGTTTCCATTTCACTTCTTCTATATCGGGGATCAGGGAGTTACTGTTGCATGCAGTTTTGCGATTGCTGGCAAGATTATTTCTTTTCATTTTCATTTAAATTAAATTGTGTCAACATGAGATTAGGCTTTTTAAAGATGATCAGTACATGTGCAAGCAAGAAAGGAACAGAGACTAAACAAGACAAAAGCACATTGATGCTCAGCGTCACCTTTCTTTTTTCTCTCCTACTGGTGAAATCACTGTTTAAATTGACATGGTTTCGTCCATCTGCATTTCCTATCCTTATTGTTTACAATAACAATTTATTTCAACAGGCATTTCTTGCATTGTTCAAAAAGGCGCAGGAAAAAAATTGCAAAAAAAAGCTTCGCATGTTCTTACTTTATAATTAAAATTCCCATTAATACAATTTTGGGGTAATTTTTACATATGTTAACGTGTACAACGTAAGCTGCTTTGCAATTTCCTGGGAGAGGCAAAATAAAAGCAAACTTCAGGGGAAAGAAATCTGCAAAGTTCCTTTATGATCTCAAAAGATGATCGAGCCAAGTTCTAGGAGATCACAGCAATCAGAATTTTTTGGATTCAATATGTAGGAAAGGAATTAATTATGTGAACATCCAGAAGGCATTCGGCAAACTTTACACAAGAAACTGTTAAGAAAAAAGGACCACATGGACTTGGAGACACCTTTTCACATCGATAGGCAATTGGTTGTGAGACAGAAAATGGACATAATAGATGATTATTTAAATCAGTAGGATGCAACAACTAATGCTGCCAGTTAGATATCTGTAATGTACTCAGCTTTTTTTATTATATTTATAAATTACAGAATAGAGAATAACATTTACTTCAGTTTTTTACTGACACTTGATTAGATGCCACACAAAATAGAGTAGATGGAAGCGGAAAGTTGTAAAAGGACATTGATTGATGAAATGAGTGGGCAAAACTGTAGCAGATGGAATTCAATGCAAGAAAGTGTGAAGCCATCTACTTTAGTTAGATCTGAAAGATGGATAACAGCATTTTCTAAATGATGAGAAGCTAGAAAGTGTGGATGAGCAGAGAGTTTAAGTCCCAGGACACCTATACAAAAACAATTAAAAAGGCTAATGGAATGTTAGCCTTTGCCTCAAGGGCTAGAATACAAAAAGAAACAAGTCATGTTCCAGCTCTCATTAGACTCCGTTTAGAGGACATTCAGTTCTGGGCACTTGGAGGGGTTGCAGCACACATTCATCAGAATGATACCAGGTTAAAAATGTTATGAGAATAGAATGTATAAGAAATTTCTGTATTTCATTCAGGATAGAAGGTAAAGAGGCATTGAAGGTGATCTAATGGTATACAGAATCAATTTCCTCCAGCAGGACAATACAGAAGAAGTATTGAACAAGTACTATTGGCAAAAGAACAATTGGCAAAATGAGAATTTAGTTTTAATTTCAATTTAGAATTAGCTCAGAGGTGATGTCTGAAAACACGTAATCAGACAAAGAGTCATGAAACTCTGGAATCTATCTCCTACCCTGTTCAGGCTAGATCAATTTAAAATTTCAAAAAGGCAAATGATAGATTTTAGGGAGGAAAGAATATTTTACTAAGGGTAAAGGTAGATGAAATTAAGATACTGCCATGGTCAAAATAAATGGCAGAATAAACTTCAGGGGCTGAATCATAGAAATGTACAGTAGAGAAGGAGGCCATTCAAATGTCTTTGCTAACCAAGAAGTCAAATTTTCTTTTTTCCAAAGCTCTTTCATTTTTCCCCTGTATGCTTTTGTCCAGTTGCCTATGAAAGTTATTACCTTCAGGCAGCATATTCCAGATCACAACTTACTGAGTTAGAAAAAAAATCTCATGATAGGATATGCCTTTCAGAACTAGCATCAGTTTATGCATTGCGCAGTATCAACCGTAGCATGGCAAATGCCAATACAATGTTATACACTATCAGCTACAGTTGTACTGTGAAAGACACACACAGATTCAGTTGAAATAGTTGTTTAGCATGGCACATATGCACACTGCAACTGATACAATCCCTGACTATAGTTGATACTTGGACCGATCTCAGTGTGTAATCTTCCATTTTTACTGAAAATAAAAAGCATTTGTCCTAAAAAGCACCATTTAACAACCAAAGTTGCCGAAGGGCACAGATTTTGAAGAAATAATATCCTTCAGTCCTAATGATAGCCTTAAGACTGAAGGATATTAGGAACTTAGTCAACTGTTCTTGGGATTTTGCCCCTGAATTTCCTGTGATTTTTTTTTTGGGTAAGTTTTCTATGACAGATCACTGGACTCAATGACAATCAATGATTCTCAAAATGTCTGTCTCTTGATTCTTCTGAGCATCAGATTGTACCAAATTACTTAATCCCCAAATATATGGAAATCAGGCAGGTACTATATCATTTTAATCTCCTTTATAGGACCATAAAATTCATATCCACCTCCCTGCCAATCACAATGCTCAAGTTCAGCTTACTCATTTCTGATTTATTTTGCCTTAAAGTGCAACACGAAAATCTAGTCCAAACACTCAGATTGCTACAACTGATTGCCAGGCAACCAATGTCAGGAACGTCAGGGTGGGACACAAGAATGATGGTGACGGTCATGCCAGAAGTGAAGATTTGCAGTCATGAGAATGTTTTCTTATTTATACTTGCATTTCCTTATATGCTAAATTGAGTACAAAGAGGAATTTTGAGGTGCTTATTTGAATTCCAAATCACAGACCTCTACAGCATTAAACACATTCTCCAAAAAAATTAATTCTTTAGAGATACTCTTTTATGTTAGCCACCAACAACATAAAAAAACGAAGAAAATTACAGCACAGGAACATGCCCTTCTGCATTCCAAGTCTGCACCAACCATGCTGCCTGCCTGAACTAAAACCCTTGCCCTTCCAGGGACCATATCCCTCTATTTCCATTCTTTTCATGTATCCGTTAGAACACCCCTCAAAAAATCACAATCCTTTCCGCCTCCACTACTCCCCAGCAGTGAGTTGCAGGCACCCACCACCCTCTGTATAAAAGAGCTTGCCTTGTACATCTCAGCACAGTGACATACTGGCTAGCGCTGCTGCTTCACAGCACCAGGGACCCGGATTCAACTTGTGTGTGGAGTTTGCACATTCTTCATGTGTTTGCGTGGATTTCCTCTGAGTGTTCCAGTTTCCTCCCCACAGTCCAACGATGTGCGTGTTAGATGGATTGGCCATACTAAATTGCCCCATAATATCAGGGAGACTAGCTAAGGTGAATGCATGGGTTATGGGGAAAGGTGGGATTGTGGTCAGTGCAGACTCGATGGGCCAAATGGCCTCCTTCTATAATCTTCTTTAAAGCTTGCCCTTCGCACTTTAAACCTTTGCCCCTGGGAAAAAGTTTCTGACTATTCACGCTATCCATGCCTCTCATAATCTTGCAGACTTCTATCAAGTCGCCTCTCAACCTCCTTCGTTCCAGTGAGAATAAATCATCTTTCTCCAACCTCTCTTCATAGCTAATGCCCCTCCATACCAGGCAATATCATGGAAAGTATTTTCTGTACCCTCTCCAAAGCCTCCACATCCTTCTGGCAATGCGGTGACCTGAATTGAACACAATATTCCAAGTGCGGCCTAAAGTTCTATAAAGCTACAACATGACTTGCCTACATACAATTCCCCAAATTTGACAAATAAATCAATACCCCAAGTTTTAAATGCAATGTTAACTTACCTCTATCACTCTTTCTTGGATTTCCATGCCACTGATTACTTGCAACGAGAAAGGACCCTGTATACATGTAAATGACTGATTCTAGTGGTCTTCCAAAAGGCAATAGAACAAAGAGTATAGAGTTCAGAATTTGTATAATAAGCTGAGCAAAGTTTGCAAGCGGCAAATGGAAAGTGCAGCACAAGGAAAAACAGGTAATGTAGGCATTCCATGAAATATCTGAGTCAAGTTAACTTCAAAGGAAAGTCAAAGCCCAAATGTCTCCGACCAATGGAATGCAGGACTACACAGCCAAAACAATAGAATAGAAATCAGGGCTAGTCATGATTAAAGTGCTCTGGTCAGTCTTCTTCCTGGTTACTAACACATAGGAAAACTTTCAAGCAATGGATACTGGTATAGTCATAAATCTGATTGCCAGTTCATGAGTTTCAGTTAACAGAAAACACTGGAGAAGATGTACGTTCTTCAGCTTCAGAAGTCTGTAAATGTTGTAGAAAAAATACATTGAGTATTACTTTAACCACTGCCAGGCATCGAGGTTAAAATACATATAACATTGTATATTATACATTGTAACATGTTTACAAAATCTCAATGATATATTGAGATTTATATCAATTTATAAATCAATATTTATATTCTAATTGAAAAATTCTAATTGAAAGCTAACCCAAAAGGCAGGTCTACTGGAAATCTTTTAAGAATTTTGTGGAACCACAAGAAGTGAGAGTGCTGCTTTGATTCCCACAAAAATCTTCTGACCCACTGTTTACCCTTTCTATGTCTCCATTTTCATCTCAACTAGCCATTCCAGCCAACTGATCTGAGAAGCCTTGCCAATTGATGCCGCCGCCACCACCCACCCACCTACCTACCCCCCCAACCCCTCCCGTGATTAGTCTGGTGCCCCCAGAGGGTGGGCAGTTAGTCTGGTGCCCCCAGAGGGTGGGCAGTTAGTCTGGTGCCTCCAGAGGGTGGGCAGTTAGTTTGGAGTTTGTAGGTCACAGAAAAAAGTAGGTCCGGGTGAGACTTAAAACAACACAAGAAAGACAGTAAGCCCAGACAGTTGCCTGGCCATGGGGAGGAGGCCCATGCGGGAACATGGTCGTGAGCCCTGACAATATCTCAGCAATAGTATTGAAAACTTGCGCTCCAGAACTTGCCCTAGCCTAGCTGATCCAGTACATCTGCTACATTGGCATCTACTCGGCCATGTGGAAACTGCCCAGCCACATCCAAAGCAGGACAAACCCAGCCAATTACTGCCCCATCAGTCTACTCTCAATCATCAGTAAAGTGATGAAAAGAATCACCAACAGTGCTATCAAGCAACACTTGCCCAACAATAACCCTCTCAGTTTGATTCTGCCATGGTCATTCAGCTCCTGATCTCTTTATAGCATTGGTTCAAATATAGTCAAAGAGCAGAACTCCAGTGGTATGTTAAGACTGACAGCCCTCAGCATCAAGGTAACATTTAATCAAGTATGACATCAAAAGCCCAAATAAACCAGGATCAATGAAAGTCTGTGGAGAAACCTCTTCTGGTTGGAATCATACCTAGCACAAAGGAAGACATTAAGGGTTATGGTGATAGCATGAGAAAATGGCTTCAAGAGTCAAATGGTCTATTCCTGCTGCTATTTTCTATGTTCGTAAAATGTTAATGAGGCTCAAATACTAAGGCCAATTCATGCCCTCTCTCCAAATTTGCATTGGGTCAGCACACTACCAATATTACACTTCTTTATCTCTAAATGAAAGTCTTCAGTTAATTTTGTGATTTTACTATGTAAGGAGCAAGTTTCAGAATGTTTTGCACAGCTTGTGGTTATTAAAGAGTTTAATGCTTTTAATTAAAAGAAATAGCTTCATAAGGGCTCATGTTATCAAAATGCATAAATCTATTTTTTGTCCATTGGTATCAACTTTCAAACCGGATATGAAAAAATTAAACCAAGCACTAAGTTAGAGGTAAATTTCAGCAAAATGGATGGCAAGAGCCAAGCAACATCTGCATTCTATATCATTAAGATTTTGTAAACATGTTACAATGTATAGATTTTGTAAACAGTAAAATTGCTAACCATTCCTTTCTATTAAACAACTGACTAATATGTGACAACCACGATGTACCACCATCTCAAAAATACCCCCATGCTTGAATGCAATGATTGTAAACCTCCATCCTGTCGTGTGGCAGGCAGCTTTTTGCAGTAACTACATCTTCCTTTTAAAGAATATAGTTATTTGCAGGTACTAACAAATATGCCCAGCTTTACAGACCTCCCTTTTTCAATTTCTAGGTCAGGCCTCCAAGTTACTTATACAACATGTTAATGTTGAGGCAATGCCATAGTGGTACTGTCACTGATTATAATCCAGAGACCCAGGGTCCCAGCAGATGGTGAAACTGGAGTTCAATTAAAAAAATCTGAAATTAAAAGTCTAATGATAATCATGAAACTACTGTCATTGTCATAAAAATCCATTTGGTTCACTAAGGTCCTTTTAAGGGAAGGAAATCTGCTATTTTACCTAGTCTGGCCATGTGACTCCAGACCCATAGCAATGTGGTTGACTGTTAACTGCCTCTCTGAAATGGCCGAGCAAGACACTCAGTTCTAGGGATGAACAACAAAGCAGTGATGCCAATACCGCATGTCGCAGCAGTGATGCCAACACTGGATCAATGAATATAAACAAAAATTGGTTTTGATGTACAAGATTTAAACAGTGCTGATAATCCCAGATTATTCCTGGTATCACATGTTAGGGAGAAGCAAATTAATGTGTCAGTAAGTGGCTGAAAACTGGAGTAGAAGAGAGGATTTCCCATTCCAAGGAAATTGAACAAGTTCTTGGGCTTGGAGAAGATCAACAAGTGTTACACCCGAATCAGATGCTATCAAATTCCTTGCAGAGACAGGGTGGACATAAACTAATAAAATAAGGCAAGAAGCATATACATATGATTGAGTAACATACCGAGATGCAGGTTACTTTGACTATAATAGGTTGATTGATTTATCTGGTTTGGGTGTAGATGAAGTAGAAACTCAGTGAATAAGGATGAGGCACATGGCAGGAAGGAAACCACAGACCTTCAGATCACAAGAAAAAATTGTGTTAAATAACAGAAACATATTCAGCAGAAAGTATAATTATAATGGTGAATCTATTACTATAGGCAGTTTAAAATGTCTATAACAAGTACATCAGGAGTGAAGACATAATTCTAGAAATTGTTATAAGCAACAATTGATCAAACAATTCAAAGAATTATGTCACCATTTGAACTGGTACCTTGGCAACAGTGGACTTTTTTAAGGTTAGGCTGATGATGAAAAATAGAATTACGTCGATTTTAAGGGAGTGAGGAGTAAACTAAGAAAACTGGGTTGAAATCTGCTGCTGGGAGGGAGAAACATAAAACCAAAGTGAATGATACCCAGAAATACTGTGTTTAGAATACAGAACAGATTCATACCACTAGGTAAAAGAGGTGAAAATACCAATCTCTACAACACTCGAAGTAATGTTGCGAAGAAGGCTGAAAAAAAGCATTGTTCCTGAAGTATAAAACTAAATAAAACACTGGACCAAGATGGTACAGAAAGTTATGATGCTTTGGGTTGGAGGCTGCACTTCTTATTTCTTTTAGCCAATACTAGGGCTGACTCTCCTCCACTTTTTTTTCACATCAACAAGTTTGCTTTCTGCAATCATTTCTTCTACCATTTATCAATCTATCATTTACTCTCAAGCTTCCCTTCTCTCTTTCAAGGCTCAAATTCCCACTTGCAGTTTCTCTTTGCACATCCCTACACATCCTTCTACATGTATCCCATCTTTTCTTGTCTTTAACCTACAATACCTTCCACTTTTTCAACTCAAAACTACATTTTGCATCAAAGTTCCCCATCTCTATAGATGCACTCAACTTCATCATTTTGTGTGGCCTCCATTCCTGGGGATCTCAATAAGTGATATATACCATTTTCTCATTTGCTGTACCAACTAATTTGCCTCACTACCTTTGTTCTCAACTTTCCCAACTCATTTTTATAGAGTATGCCATTCTTTTACATCACCTCTCCATGTAAGTACCAAAATATCCTTAATGAAAACAGAAAATATTGGAAATACTCAGCAGCTGAAGCAGCATTTGTGGAGAGAGAAATGGTTGACGTTTCTGGCCTGTACATTTTGATTAGAAATGGCAAAGTTAGAAATGAAAGGGTGGAAAGAACAACACAAAGGGTGGCAGGCAGGAGATATTAAATGACACACGGTTTAAAACAAGTAGCAATGGGACAAATAAAGAAACAAAAAATGAGTGATGTGAATGGCATGTCCTAAGACTGTCCAAAAGGAAAGTCAAAGAAAGAGAAAACAAAATAATCCAGCAAAAAAAAAAACGGGATGGTGATTACCATTTAACATTCTTGAAATGGTGAATCTAGAAGGCTGTCAAGTGTGGTGAATCTAGAAGGCTGTCAAGTGCCCAGTTGAAAGATGAAGTGCTGTTGCTCAAGCTTGTATTCAAAGAACAAAGAACAAATTCAGCTTCATTGGAAACAAAGATCAGAGTGGGAGCAAGGTGGAGAATTAAAATGACAGGCAACTGGAAGTTCAAGGTCATGTTTGCCAATTGAATGGAGATATTCCAAAAAGCAGTCACCAGGCCTGCAACTAACTGGTCTTCCCAACAAAGAGAAAACCAGATCTTGAGCAGTGAACAAAGTGCCTTAAATTGGAAGGAATACAGGTAAATTGCTGTTTCACTTGTCTCATAACATTCCTGTAATAAAAAGATAGTGGAAAGTGCACACTTTCCTTGAAGATTCAGAAAATTCAGAACACCCAGACCTTCCACAATCAAGATGTTTTGTTGATCAAGTATATTTACTTCAAATATCCTTCAAATATATTCAAAAATTGAATAGGCTTTTTAAAATAGATTTTACTCAGAATTCAGAAAGAACGATTTAAAATCAAAGCCTATTTCTTGTGGTTAGGTGGGAAACTACAGCTTTCTCTAAGTACAAATGGAGAGAGAACAGCAAAATATTCTCAGGCCTTTAGTTTGTCTTGGTCAGTGTGGGCATAAAAACCCAAATAAATTTTGTGCCACACCATTAAATAAATGGTGAGAATACCAGAAAGAATAATAATGGTCAAGGCACAACTACACAAGCAATAGTATTTAACAGCAGTTCGTCAACCAGGTATTATTGATTAAAGACTTTCCAATGAAGGGAAACAAGAAATCATTGAAAACTGTATGTACAAAATGAAAACTTTCAGGGAAAAATTAACTGGATTAAAAGAAACCAATTGTGCAGGTTTACATGGATGAAGTCCTATTTGCCAAGATATCTTTTCGCTATCTTTTGACTCTCCTCCCATCTCCATTCAGAACGAAACCCACTATTCTTACATAAACTTAAATAGTGAATGCCAGCAAGTCACCTTTTAGTGATCAAGAGGAATCTGATCCCTTGCATATTTTGTTCTCTGTTGATTCACAAAGGACATATAGGATACCCTAATCAGATGCTCCAGCTGCAGCCAACTGATTCAGTAACGAGGGGTTGATTCTAAGGTCTTCCCAAGTCTTCAATACACAAGAAATAGAAGCAGGAGTTGACTACCCAGCCCTTCATTCCATATAATCAGAGCTGATCTATGCTAGTCTCAACTCTTTTTCCTAAATTTCTATGCACCTCAATTTTAAATGGCTGCCCCTTTATTTTGTAACTATATCCCCTTGTTTGAGATTCTCCCACTTGTGAAAACATCTCACCATCTTCCCTATCAAGCCCCTTCACAATCTTATATATTTGAATAAGCTTACCCCTAACTCTTCTAAACCCCTCAGAATCATACTACTTCATCTCTTTTGAAAGGACATTCCAGGAATTAGTATAGTGAATCTCCTTTGGACTGCCTCCAATGTTACTGCATCCTTTTTTAGATAAGGACACCAAAACAATAATCCAACTCGGGCCTCACTCATACCTTGTATAATTCCAATAAACCTTCCTAATTTTAAACTCCAGCTCCTTTTGGAATAAAGGCCAAAATATAATTTACCTTCTTAACTACTTGTTGGATCTCCCTGTTAGCTTTTTGTGATTTATACAGTAGAACATCTAGATCCCTCTAAACTTCAAGGACAGGTAGCTAGATGGATAAGTAACTGGCTTGGTAATAGGAGACAGAGAGTAATAGTGGAAGGGTGTTTTTCTAGCTGGAGGTCGGTCACTAGTCGTGTGCCGCAGGGCTCGGTACTGGGACCTCTTCTATTTGTAATATATATAAATGACTTGGAAGAGGGAGTAAGTGGAGTGATCAACAAGTTTGCAGACGATACAAAGATGGCTAGACTTGCGGATAGTGAGGAGCATTGTCAGGCAATGCAGAGGACATAGATAGACTGGTAGCTTGGGCAGACAGATGGCAGATGGAATTCAATCCTGATAAATGTGAGGTGGTGCATTTTGGGAGAAAGAATGTAAGGGGGAGGTATATGATAAAGGGTAGACCTATTAAGGGTATAGAAAGAGGGGCCTGGGGGTGCAGGTGAACAAGTCTCTGAAGGTGGCAGAGCAAGTGGAGAAGGTTGTGAAGAAAGCATATAGTATGTTAGCCGTTATAGGAAGGGGTATAGAGTACAAGAGCTGGCCTTTAATGTTGCAGTTGTATAAAACGTTGGTTAGACCTCATTTAGAATACTGCGTCCAATTCAGTTAGCCCGACTACTGGAAGGACGTGGACACTCTGGAGAGAGTGCAGAGGAAGTTTACCAGGATGCTGCCTGGTATGGAAGATCTGAGTTACGAAGAGAGGTTAGGTAAATTGGGGCTGTTTTCCTTACAAAGACGTAGACTTAGAGGAGATCTGATAGAGGTGTACAAGATTATGAGGGGTACAGATAGAGTAAACAGGGTTAAGCTTTTTCCTAGGATGGATTCAAATAGCACAAGGGGTCACGGGCTTAGGGTGAGGGGGGGAAGGTATAATTTGGATGCTAGAGGGAGTTATTTCACACAGGGTGGTGGGGGTATGGAATGCACTGCCAAGTAAATTGGTGGAGACAGGTACTCTGGAGTTATTTAAGAAATACTTAGATGGGCACATGAACAGAATGGGAATGGAGGGGTATAGAAAACTAATTTAAAATAGGGATTATGAGTCTTGGGAGTTCCTGGGAAGTGTGTAAATAGATGATGATATTGATGTACTTGTTTTTATCCTACAGGTGCTTTGGTCCACCTTGTTGTCTAATGAGGGGCATACACGCGATGGGTCGTGAGAGGGCTGCTCTTGGATTTTTTTTCCGAGAGTATCCTAGTGCTTCACGTTGTTAGTGTACACTTGACCTGGACCATTTGATGGGCAACACGACAGCTCAGTGACTATCGCTGTGCTGTGCAGATACATGGATTTGGGCCTGTGTTTGTGGGAGTTTGCGCATTCTCCCCGTGCTTGCGTGGGTTTTCTCCGGGTGCTCCGGTTTCCTCCACATCCCAAAGATGTGCTCTTAGGCTAATTGGCAAAACAAATTCTCCCTAAATTGTCTCAAATTTGGTTTTTAATCCATAGATCTATAAACATGGACAGGGATCGCGGGTAGAGGTGGGAACATCGGGGTGGCGGCGCGGGCTCGTTGGGCCACGGGGCCTGTTTCCCGTGCTGTTTTGTTCATTGTTCTTTGTTCACTCACCTACAGTCTCTCCCTCCATATAATTCTTTGATTCTTGCTGAAGTACTTCCCACATTAAATTTCATTCATCAGGTTTTCGCCCAGTTACCCAATCTAGCTATATCCCATTGCAGAATCATAATACTGTCATCACATCATGCCCTTCGCAAATTTGGAAACCTTACATTCTGTTCCTTCCTCCAGGACATTCTGTTCCTTCCTCCAGGACTTTAATGTATATATGAACAATTGCAAGCCAAGAACTGAACATTGCAGTACTCCACATTTTTCACTGTGAAAAAGATCTATTCGTTCCAAATCTCTTTTTTATGTGATAGCCAAGGGTTTCACACAAGATGCGAATTCCAAGGGTTTTTAGTTTATGTATCAGCTCCTTATTTGGCACCTTGTCAAATGCATTTTCAAAATCTAAATAAACATCTCCAGGTTCTCATCTACCTACTCTCCTTGTTACATCCTCAAAATAGTTTGAACAAATTTGTCAAATATTTTACCTTTCATAACACCCCATGTTGATTAGGTTTGATTATATTCAGCTTTTCTAAATAGAACATAGAACATAGAACATTACAGCACAGAACAGGCCCTTCGGCCTTCGATGTTGTGCCGACCAAAATAAAAAGCAATGCCCCTCCAAACTAAACCATTCCCTTCTCTTCCATATACTTATCAATTAGCCTCTTAAACGCCACCAAACTTGGCGCATCTACAACAGCTGCAGGCAGGGCATTCCACTCCCTAATCACTCTTTGAGTAAAGAACCTACCTCTGATATCCGTCCTATAACTCATACCCCTTAATTTAAAGCTGTGTCCCTAAATAGCTAATGATTAGCTATTTCCTCTGATTGCTGATTCCAGCGTCTTGCCAATAATAGCTGTTATACTATACCATACTGGATGTCCCTTTGTTCAGTGAACAATCATGGAAAGCATGTAACATTTTAGAAAGTTACAGGAGAAACTCTGATCAGATGTGTTTGCTTCTAGTAAAAAGGATCAGAACAACACAACTTGTGTTGCAAATTACAGAGCATGTCTGCACAGTCAGCTACACTAAAAGCTTGTAACAATTCAATTTCCAGAAATCTATGAGACTAACGAAAGGAAGTTCCTTTAAGCATAATTTTTTGGTGAAAGTCCAAGTTGGAAGTTACTGAACAACTACTTAAGGATTAACAACTACAGTAATAGGGCACATGGATGGTTCTTCAAACCATTATGGTTAGGAAGAGCATGTAAAATTCACTTCTGAGTTTTGTTAAAAATCTGATGCAGCACTTTAAAGGTTAGTGAGGTGAAAAGCACACTCATGAATGAATTGTTAATCTGATATGGAAAGAAAGGGTCATTAGTTAGAACATAATTATCCCCAACTTCCAATGACACCATCATCTTTAACATATTGGTCAACACCACCAACCAGAAGTCCAAGTGGACTAACTATGTCAACATCTGGCCACAAGAGCAGATCAAAGGTTGGATACTTGATGCTAATTGATTTACATGTCAACTTCTCAAAACCACTCCATAATGTGGTAAGCACTGCTGCCTCAATGCCAAGGACCCGGGTTCGATTCCCAGCTTGAGTCACTAGTTGGAGTTTGCACATTCTCCCCTGTTGCAGAGTTTCCTCCCACAGTCTGAAACGCATGCTGGTTAGGGTGCATTGGCCCGAACAGATGCCGGAGTTTAGCGAACTAGGGGAATTTCACAGTAACTTCATTGCAGTGATAATATAAGCCTTACTTGTGACTAATAAATTAACTTTTTCATCGACAAGGTTCAACCTAAGTGGTCCCTAGAGTGGTGCAATGCAGCAAAATTCATTAAGTTCAAACCAGGACAGTTTGTTGGAATACCATCTTGCCATTGGATGCAATATTCTCCCGCCATCACCAGCGTATTGCAGCTACAATGTAGATTATCCACAGGATGCACTGCAGCAACATTCCAGCCTAACTTCAAGGACACCTCCCTTTTTTAACCACTGGAAAGAGGAGAAATACTGTGGAAACTTCAAGACTTCCAAATCGCCCTTCAAGTCATACAACATTCTGACTTGGACACATATTGTTTAAATTTCTAATCGAAAAGTCATGAGTAGCATCCTTACAAGAATCACAATGGCACTAGTTGCTCTGGTTGAATAGTGTTGGGTAATAAATAGCAGCATGCCAGCATTGCCCAAATCCAAGTATACTTCATTGTTAAATCCATTACATGGCAACTAGGAAAGATCAGTTAATATCAGATCATACTGTCTTACTAGGTTTTTTTCTACTGTTAATTTTTCACAAGTTGTATTGCTGGCTAGGACAGCATTTATTGGCCATCCCCAAAAACCTTTGAAAAATGAGCTGCCTTGTTGAACCACTGCAGTCTATGTTGTGTCGGTATACCCACATGTTGTTGGGAAGAGGGTTTTAGGAGTTTGACCGAGCATCAGGGAAATAACAGCGAAGTAGTTCCAAGTCAGGATGTGAATGACTTGAAGGGGAATGAGCAGGTGGTCCCCTTATGTCTGCTGCCCTTGTCCTTCTAAGTGGAAGTGGTTGTGGGTTTGGAAGATGCAGTTGAAGAATGGTGAGATACTTCATGGAGGGAGTTAATGTTGAAGATGGTGGATGGATGTCAATCACGTAGGCTGCTTTGTCCTGGATGGTGTCAAGCTTCTTGAGCACTGGTGGAGCT
The DNA here is from genome assembly GCA_024679065.1 of Sphyrna mokarran. Classification (NCBI taxonomy): domain Eukaryota; kingdom Metazoa; phylum Chordata; class Chondrichthyes; order Carcharhiniformes; family Carcharhinidae; genus Sphyrna; species Sphyrna mokarran. The sequence goes on along the minus strand of JAGIQG010000035.1, from coordinate 4,842,578 downwards.
GCATTTATCCAGGCAAGTGGAGAGTACTCCATCACACTCCTGACTTGTATCTCATAGATGGTGAACAGGTTTTGGGGAGTCAGGTGGTGAGCTATTCACTACAAAATTCTCAGCTTCTGACTTGAGAACTTCAAACTATTTTATACTTCTGTTCACTACTACTGACCTGTCTGCTGTATTTGTTGCTCCATAAGAATCATAGCCCACTGGTTTAGAACTTTGATGCCATATCCATCTACAAATCAGCTACATTTGAATGATTACTAAAGCAGTCTATTTCTTCCCTGTAACATTGCCAGAACTCAATCTCTTGGTACCCCCACATCATGCTGGCTGGGTGAGAAGGTACTTTGAGGATGGAAGTAGCGTACCAAGCCTGCTAATGATATTATAATGTTGCAAATCAGATTTACTCACTTCCCAGGTGCGAAACTGTTCACGTCATTGTGGGGCGGGGTAAGAAACATCCAACCGAAATCTCACTATTTTTGGCCTCTTGCAAGATTTAGCAGCCATTACTAGATTTGCATCTATGGCTAGTGCAGTTGCTAAGTCAAATTCTTTATATAACGGAGAGAAACTGGGAAGTTTGAATTTCAAAGGGACTTGAGGTTCTTGTTCATGAGTCACTGAAAGCTAACATGCAGATGCAGATACAGTAAGCAATTAAGAAGGCAAATAGCACATTGGCCTTCATTACAAGAGATTTGAGTACAGGAACAAAAATGTCTTATTGCCTTGGTGAGATCTGGGATAGTGTGTGCAGTTTTGGTCTCCTTACCTAAGGAAAGGTATGCTTGCAATGAAGCTTAATAAATTCCTGGGTGGAGGCATTGTCCTATAAAGAAAGATTAAGTAGACTTTATTCTCTAGAGTTTAAAATAATAAAGATGACCTAGCTCAAAAAACAAAATTACTATACGGCAGATGCTTGAAGGATTTAAAGAAAGAAACTAAACCATAACCTCATTGTAGGGCTGATTGGCCTACTCCGACTTCTATTTTTATGTTTTTATTGAATGGTGTTCCCTTGTTCTTATTCCTTGTGAGTTTATTTTTCCACATACTTCTCATGGAGATTACAGAGACACACAACCTTAATTAGGATCCACTGTCATACAGACATGCATACTTTGTGCTCCTTAACATTACAAGACAACAATTTCATTTTCACTAAGACACTAACTGGTGACTCATGAAAACGAAACAAATTGGTCTTAGTTATCAAATGCTTTTGTTATAATGAGTTTGGGAGTATACTCTTCAGCACAGAGTTTAATAGTGCAATAGTTGCCAACATGCCAAGCACCGTCTCTGGGGCCTAAATTATCTAACCCATCAAGAATCAAAAAGAAGTCTCAGATAGCATTTCGATTAATGCCAGGGCAGGCATGCTAAATTCTGCACTTTGTACGAAAAGTTAAATTAAGGTATTTCCAAGCAGTGGAAGAGGAGAAATCACACAGGATTCATCACCATGCTTCACTGAGGAAGCATAATGGTGGCTTAAAGTAGATCATTACCACAAGAATCACATATTAATAGTGATGTTGCTCCCAAATTCTTTTCCTGGTTAGATATGTTGGTTGTGCCTACTGTCCCAAGGCATACTGAGGGTGCCATACAGATAACTATATTTTTTAAATTAGTAATTAAAGTGGCCACTTTAAAATTAAGTTATAAATGGATATATTCCAATATCCCCTTCTCACAATTTCATCAGGTATATTTGCATTTCTACTGAATCTCAAAACAGACATTTTGAAGCACAATGACTATAAAAAGTAACTTATAAAAGAAGCAGTGCCATGAATTTTGGTTCTCTTTCTACTTAGAACCCCATTAATTGTTACACTTAGCTCTCCAGCTGTGTTAACTCCTGGCTGAACAGACAGAGTGTAGAATACATTAATGTTCCATATGAAACTAATCAGTCCTGCACTTTTGTCAGTTGCAGATTTCAAATAAATCCCTTCGGACTTTCCTGACACCAGCTGCAGGTTTATTGATGATAATAATATGGAAAGGAATCTGATCTGAGAATCAAAGGCTGTGGCAATTCTGTTATTCAAATTAAAAACATTCCCAAAACCATTGCAAGATAACTCTGATATGGTGATACCAAATATTTTACATTGAATACAGAAAGATGGACTGTTTACCTAGAATGATTTTACTTAAATTCTTTAGGATAGATATTAAAGTTACAAAATACACCAATTTTCCAGTCCATTGTACTTTTGCCCAGTGAAAGTTTAAAGTAGCCAAATGATTTATCTCTTGCAAAGCTGGCAGTTCATCAAAACCATTCAGATCTATGCAGACATTGGGCTGGATTTTCATGGAGTCTTTCCAGCTCTGCACACTTTTAAAAATGGTAGACGAGATCCAGATGTGGAAGTTTCCCCCATTTCTAACAGATCCAATTTTTGTTGGCAGAGTGAATGGGCAGGGTATGGTTCACACTGGCAAGAAGCCCAAATTCAGCTGGATCAATTGAATTTATGCTAAATTTGAATGGACCCCATTTTGGCTTTTCCAAAGGCTTAATCCATAGGGCGAAGTCACAAATTTATGTGTAGACATAAATTTATGTTTGGACATCAGAGCAGATCTGCCCCAAGTGTCAAAATCTTAAATTCAAATAAAAAAAATTCTCTGTAAACTTGAAAAGAAAACAAGCTTAAGTGGCCAGCGTGAATTAAAGACACTATTTGCTGGGCTACTTTGACTAACAGGCCATCTGGTGTAGGTTAGAAAGAAATACTTGGCTGAGTTTAAGGGCTATAAAAGCATTATCGCAGCAGGGGTTTCTGAGTTCATAGCTTGACTGACAATTTAAAGGTGCTATTAAAGGATTAGATGTCCTGATGCGTGCTTGTTTTTCTAACAAATTAAGCACTTCAGGAGCTTTAAAAGCCTTGAATGGATTTATGGTTGGAAGCTTTTTTGTTATCAAATGTGTACAAATGAAAGCTGTTTCAGATTGTCAGATGTTTATTTTCTTCATCTCGACATGATTCCACAGTAGTTTCTTGGTAACTGTTGTGCAAGTAGCATAGGCTGGACACAAGCTGGCAAGTATGATAGACATGGAGGGAGTGGTGGGAGGAAGAGGAAGACTTGTGGTATGGGGGGGGCATGGGGAGTAGAATGTGGACTTAAGCTGCCTTAGGTGGCATGAGAATACGAGGTGGTTGAGTGGGGAAGTGAGATCATATGAGGGCTAGAGGACCTTACAGTTAATAAATAGCTAGATGAAGTACCAAAGAATCCAGTCAGGTCGCCTTAACCAACCTGCCATCCCATGGTCACAAATGATCTGCTTCTGGGGTTAGTGGGCCTAACTCTACAAGCACCAGAGCGAAAAGCAGGTCTATGGTGACCTTTTAAACCAAAGCAGCTCTGTGCCTCAGTGGCAAAAATTCAGCCCATTGTACTGAGATCTTTTCACTTACCCTACACAAGTGTTGACTGAGTTATCGGCATCATAACTATGGTCAAAAATACAAAAAAATTATGATAAATCCTTGGCTATAGGATATACGCTTATAAAGCCAAGTAGAATTGGAACATATTTTGGCTGCAGTATTTTTAGCCTTAGTCCACTGACTCGGATATATGTCAGTGTAGTGTGCTATGCTCAATTCACCACTGTAAAATTATCTACACTACCATCATAAGACGACTTATAACTTACTACATGTATTTCAAGTTCATGCTATATAGTTTGAAACACTTTCTGCAGACACAACTCCAATTTTCAGAGGCAATATTGTACCGTTATATGCCTGACAAAATTCAAGAGGACATAATACGAAACTGTGAAACACCCACTGTTATATTAACTAAATCCCAGCACCAAATTGTGCCAAATAATATTGAGGTGCTTCTCATCAGGAGCAGTAAATGAAACAAAATTAAAAAGCCAGATGGCCATGATAATTTCTTAAGAAGTACTTGGCAGCTATACCATTGGTCTCGGAATTGGTTAGACACCAATTACCTGGAAAATTCGCTTAACTGAAACAGAGAAATAAGAGCAAGGAAAAGCACATCATTGTCAGAAATACTATTGATAGGAGATACTGAACTCAATAGTACCATCAGCCATTTCAATACTAAACAAATGCTCTGTGCTACATCACCAGACCAGCTGATACTTGTTGACACTGCTAAATCAGTTTATTTGAGAATATTTAATCACTGCTTCTCTATATTCTGTAACATTACACTGATTGTTCAAAAATGAAATGTCAGTGGTTCTCAGTAAATTTTGGTATACCCTAGTATCACAAATTTCTTCATAATTGGTAGCAGCTTGAGATGTTGAGAAGAATTTAAAAAGTGTACAATCTGTCAAGTTCACTAACAAATTTCCATGTAAACATCTATCTGTATTATGAAAATAGACTATTTAGCCAGTTCTCGAAGTGTGAAAGACTTAATTTTTGCCTTAACTGAATAATCCTAGACCCTAACATTATCACATAAATATTCAATTTTACAGGTTCCAAATGTCTGATGAAGTTTGAAGGGAGTGGAAGAAGGATATTTTACTAATGAAGAGAATTTTCAATAATATGGCTAGTGAAAAAAAATCCATTACATACAATAGTCTTAATACAGAAAGAATGACACTGGAATTCTACCACTTCACCCGCCACAGAAGTCTAAGGAGCACACAATGAAATGTTGGCTGACCTTGGGCAGGATTTTCCAGTCTCAGGTCGAGCGACTGTAAAACACAGCCATTTTACTAACTGGATAAACCCAGAATGAAGTTCAGAGCCCAAGCCCATGAACAAATAACCAGAGAAACATAAAGGGGTCAAGCCAAGACAATCACAAGATAGAAAGGCTCTCCTGAACTGTGGGTATGAGGAACATGAGGTGAAAAACTAACAGACTACCATCATGATAAGGGAACACAAGAGACTATGAACATGAAGTTAGCTTAATTGGTTCTCTTAGCAAAAGAATTCTAGGTCTATTTAGTTAATTGAAACTTTAGGAACAAAAATCATACTGAAGCTGTGCCCTCTAAAACAAGATGGTAACTAAACTAAATATTTTTGAACCTCTTCCAAAAATGTAAGTACATTGCCTGCCAAAATAATAGCACTTGAGTTAGGAAAGTTGTATTTTTCTTCTTGCTACTGAAATCCAAAAAAAGAGAATTTCAATCCCACAAAATAGACAGGTTTGAGTTGGGCAAGGTAAAACTGCTTTAAAAAAAACCTCCAACAATAAATCTAACAAAGGAATGATGGGAAGGTGTGAGTGCATGTGTATGTTGGTATGTTTGTATGTGTTGGCGTGTGTGTGTGTGTGTGTGTGTGTGTGTGTGTGTGTGTGTGTGTGTGTGTGTGTGTTGGCTTGTGGGAGTTGGCTGATTTATCCATTCCAAGGGGACAATTGCTTATTGAAATACAATAGAGGCCGAAAGCCTCAGATTTCATTCTCCATTTTTAATTATAAGCTGGCTAGATTTCCCAGCTTTCCAAAGTTTAGGAGCTAACTAGAGCTGAGAAATGCTGGATTTCAATTTATTTGCTGTCTCTCTTTCTCTCTAGCCCAAATCCATTCTCCTACCCACTCAACCATTTCAATATCTCCTCCAATCTCCTGCCCAAATCAGATTCTTCCAAGTTGCCAACCCACCCCACCAATGAGTCTCAAGGCCACCCTGATGCCACAGGCATTCCCACCCAACAGCTAACCTCCAGCCTCTCAATATGGCTAGGGCAGCCAAGAGACTAAGACAAAAATACATTAATAACGTCCTCCATTAAAATTCAGCAAGGCCTGAGGGAAACCTGTACTTCAGGATTTCCCAAGCGCAAAACAGCTAACCTCTAAACCCCGCAACCCTACAACACCAACCCCATCCCCGGGCCCACCCACACCATCTCCTAGTTAACATCAGAGCCAAAATCTTTATTAGACTTTTAAGCTCAAAGTGAGCTCAAAGAAATGGGGAATACAGCAAGCCAATGGGAAGGAAAAAATAAATTGATGCTACTGGATTCAGCAGCAGTGGTTTTTGGTCACATTTTTCAAAGCTCACACATTTTATAAATTCAAGTTTCAAATGCATGGTTGGCCATTTTTGGCAGAACAGAGGAGGCAGAGCTGGACATAAACTAGCTTCTTTGTTCTCATTTCTAGACACAGAACTATCTTATTCAGAATTTATAAATATGTGAAAATAACATGCAAGAAAAGGCATCAGATGATTCTATTCTCGCATTTTACATTTTATGCAAAAGGCACCAAGAAATACATCTGTTGTATTTTTAAAATTGTAACTCAAAGTACATATTCTATTGGAGTTTCTACTGGACTTGAAGCACACACAAGTTAGAAATATTTCAGTTCCCAGAAAGTAAATTTTGGTGAAATACACAGCAAATGAAGAAATCTAGGAATCAACTTCACAGATAAATATTAATTCTCTGATCACAACTCTTATCTGCCCAGCAGCTCAGACAAAACCACAGGCTAATAGCATCCCATTAATGTAATTGCTGCATGGCTATCACACAGCGGCTAAAAACTATTAAAAAATTTCAAGCATGACTAAGATGACAACATATCACCCAATCGAATGCTAACGCCTTGCTTCCTCCATCCTTCATTTTTAATTACACTTTTACAAATATTGCGCAAGGGCAGGCACATTGTAAAATCAAAGCTGCAGTAAAACAGAGGGTTATGTGTTCGCATTGCAATCTCCACTTGATGTTCATCAAAATTTAAAATAATTCTGTGAGGCCAAATGAAATTCCCATCATTTTTAATTAAACCTTAATTAGAATATATTACATCCTAAAGCGTTCAAATCTCTCTCGATATGCAAATCTAATCCATTTGAGGATATTTACATATCATTAATTAAAGATCTGCAGTCTTTTAATGAGCTGTGTGCGCCCAGTGATGCCAAAATGAGAATGATATGCAATTTGTTCAAACTCGTTTTCTCTCTACTTTGTCCAGAACACATCAGGAGATTTTATAAAGAGCTGTTCTGAGAGCTGGCAGATAAACAAAGCAACGACACGGCACACTAAAACTCAGTTCAAGAGCTAGACTGAATCTCAAAGCTTGTGTGGAATGCAGCGTATCAAAACTGGTGATATGTAATCCTCAAAACACATACACACAACCTCCAGCTCCTCAGTCACATTTAGAAAAGGACAGTATAGTTCAGTCTGTATGTACCGAGAAGATTAATTTATAGTCAAAGTTTTTGTGTAACACATTTGGCACTGACAACTTAACAAGCATCAAAAGAATTATTTCACTGGGTATAATCAGAACCGTTTTTATCAACGTCATTTCAATAACTACATTTCATGAATAGCTTAGTGAAAGTCTAGTTATGTTGGTAAACCAAATTATTAGCTCTCAGTTTTCAATGCAGAAGTTTACTTCAAGCCAACTGATAAACAAATTAATAAATTTGCCTCATGTCAAGCCCTCAAGGAGTACTTAAGACTGTCCCATTACTGTTAAAATAAAAATACACGTTTAAAAAATTACAGGCATGAGGAAATAGAAAGTAAGTAATTAAGTGAGTAAGTAACTATTGTAAGTTAGTTATATTTGAGTGCATTAGGAATAAGTTTAAAGTTTAATTTATATTTCTGGTTTGCATTAAGAGACAACCTAAGTTTTGGTTTTACTTTAAAAAGTGCCTGCAAGTTTATTTATATACCTCCATTTTGAATGGGGTTTTACGAGTCTTGAAGGAAAGTTAGAAATCACAAAACTATGTTGATGCCTTGCAACAGGAAACCCACAGACAGAAGGAGGAACAGAAAGTAGTTTTCATTCAGTTGGAATTAGGAGCCAGGAGGAGCTGGACAGGAGAATTGCAGATAGCACATATCCCAAATGAATAGGAGAAGGTCCCAGTAATAAGCCAATGGGGAAAGAAAAGGGTCAGGGAGAGATTTAAGTTGAGGAACAATGTGAAATTAAAATAAGAAACAGAGCAAATGGCTCCAAATTAAAGAAAGCAAGCTGAGGGGAGCAGAATTGAGGCAAAGTGGGCTTGCAATAAGCCAAATGATCAGAAGAGACAGTCAAAAGTTTGTGACTCCTTACTGTGTGCTTGTGAAGCAGTGATGTTCTGTTGGCATGGCTGAGTTTCTGAGGGAGTGCATGCAAGGCAATGCTTGAAAGAAAAGGAGGGGAAAGGAACATTGGAAGATATCAGAACCCGGAAGCGGATCCTTGTTGAACACATCTGATTCTCTGAGAATTCTCTGAGAAGATTCTCTGAGAATCGAGATTGGGAATCTCCAAATAAAAAACAGAGCTTCTGCAGTCATACTGAAGTCACTGTTGAATATTTGCTAAAAAAGGATTAACTGCAATATTCTTCCTGGTTCTTGATCAGCCTGTTCAACATATACAGTAATCTAAATTGTGCCATGCACTTTCAACTATTAAAAAATTAACACAAAGTGACATGATGAAAAACTCATCCTCTCAACATTTTCAACATGGAAAGTAGGAAGTGATCAATTTGGACATCTTCCTCAGCAAATGATGAGTCCCTGCTGAAGGCTGGCACTTCTTACAGGAACCAACTATGAAGATAATCAAACTAGAAGACACTGAGCTCTTATTCCACTTCAGATACTATTACAAAAATACCTGGCAAAAATAAAGGTGATCAAATGAGATCTACAAGTTTAGTACTGAACTATGATATTTGGATAAGAAAATAATTTAACCGGAATTTAAGAAAAATCATTCTGTAGAGGTTACACTCATTCTTGTATTCATGAATAAGATTTCACTTCAGATATCCAGAGTTGATACTGATGAATGCAAAACATCAAATGTGGGGGTGACAGAGTAGCACTGTTGCCTGCCTAAAAGACCTATCTGCAGGACTTCAAAAATGATGATGAATTGGTTAATCTCCTTGGGAAAATAAAATCAAATCTGCTCCAGACATAGCTTATGAATGGTGTAACCTCTGGCAATTCTCAGCGATCTACACCAAGCAAAACACTTGATAGTTACATTCATAATACTTGGGAATTGAAAAGCATACAAGTCTCTCAGTCTTCAAGGTCACAAGGAAGCTGAGTTCCTATTTACAACATCAAAACCTGCATTTATATGGCTTCTTTAATATAGATAACATCCCATGGATCATCACAGCAGCATAAACAGATAAAAATAGATATCAAGTTAAAGAAGGAGATACTATGATGGGTGACAAAAGCTTCATCTACCAGGTGAGCTGTTATTGTGAAGTTACTGTAAAAATCCCCAAATCGCCACACTCTGGACCCGTCCAGGTACACGGAAGGAGAACTTAGTAAGGCCAGTGCACCTAACCAACACATCTTTTGGACTGTGGAAGGAAACTAGAGCATCCGGAAGAAATCCATGCAGACATGGGGAGAATGTGCACACTCCATGACTCAAGCCAGGAATCGAAAAACTGGGATCCTGGTGCTGTCAAGCAGCAGTGGTAACCACTCCACTGTGCTGCCTTGTCCCACAGTGGTGATTCTTGTCCTAAATCCCATTTTAGCTTATCTTCAGACTCCCTAATCAAAATTCTTGAAGTTTCTGTTGAAATGTGCTAATTTTAGTGAAGTTGACTGAGGGATAACTCGACTTCATTTTTTTGAAATATTACTGATCAGATAGCTCAGTGGCAGATGGAATTTAACTCTGAAAAATAGGAGGTGATGCGCAACAATTCATTGCACCCAATGAATGGCAGGATATTAGGAAGCTCAGAGGAACTGAGGGATCTTCAGGTGATTGTCCACAGATCCTCAAAGACAGTGGGACAGATTAATCAGGTAGTTAAGCCAGCAAACGGGACATTTGCCTTTTCAAACATAGCATAGATTATAAGAGCAGGGAGGTATGTTAGAGCTGTACAAAACTTTTGTTAAGCCAAAGGTGGAGAACTGTCTCACTATGGGAAGGATGAAAAAGTGCAGAACAGATTCACCAGGATCATAGAATTTGTGCACTACAGAAGTCTGCACCAATAACAATCCCAACCAGGCCCTTTCCACGTAACCCCATATATTTACCCTTACTAATCCCCCTGACACTAAGGATCAATTTAACATGGCAAAAATGCCTAACATGCACATTTTTGGAGTGTGGGAGGAAATCTTAAACCAGAATTGAACTCGATCCCTGGTACCTAGTTGAAGTGTAGAAGTTTTGAAGTATGGATAGGGTGGACTGGAAGTAACTGAACCCTTTAAGATGAAGGGTCAATAAAAAGAGGGCATAATTTTAAGGTGTGGGGAGGAGGTTAAGAGAGGATTTGGGGAACTTCTTTCATCCAGAGAGTTGTGGGAATGTGGACTGCGCTGCCTGGGAGAGTAGTAGGGAATGTATTTTCAAAGAATAAAGATTTGGATGAGCATTTGAAATGTCATAACATTCAAGGCTTTGGGCCAAGTGCTGGAAAGTGAGATTAAGTGCAGACTCAATGGACTGAAGGGTCTCTTCTTTACGATACGACTATGACCCTACCATGGAATCATTAATCTCTACTAAGAGGAATTCTTGGTTTAAGTTCTTATCTGAAAGACTCTCTTGTTCAATCCCCATTCTCATTAACGTTTGATTTTTTAAAATTACATACTCTGCTTCAATGGCAGATAATTTCAAGTTCTAACTGAACTTTATGTGAAACTGTTTTTGTTATCTTAGTGCTTTATGTCTTAAATATATCTTAAATTTGTGCCCTCTCAAAACGAGGATTTTTTCAAAGTTGTTGGGGAGGGGAAGCAATAGGAATTTCTTTTTAAAAATATACTACTTTTCTTTTATTCATTCGTGGATTTGGGCGCTGCTTGCTAGTCCCGTGTTTATTGCCTTTCATTAACTGTCTTTAAGATGGTGACAATGAGTTGCCTTCTTGAACAGCTGCAATTCTGTTAGGGAGGGAGTTTCAGCATTTTGACCCAAGTGACAGTGAAGGAGCAGTGTGGTGAGTGACTTGGTGGGTACCTTTTATATGGTCGTATTCCCATATGTCTGCTGCCTTGTCTTCCCAATGGAGTGGCTGTGGTTTTGAATGATCTAAGTGAGTGCATACAGTGAATCTTGCCACTGTGCCTCAGTGTTGGTCAGACTGAATGTTTGTGAATGGGCTGCTAATCAAGCAGACTGCTTTGTCTGAGCTTCTTCAGGGTTGCTAGAGCTACACTCACAGGATACCTTTCTCAGATTTGCTCTTCATTCATAGTCTTTATATTTCACAGAATCTCAGAATATCTACTGTGCAGAAGGAGGCTGGATTTGGCCAGATCTCTGACAGGCTATCTTTCCCAAGTCCTGTTCCCTCACCCTAACCACAACCCTACACATTTACCATGGCTAATCCTTCTAACCTACCCATCTTGGGACATCTGACTAATTCTAGTAAATGGCAGCCCCCAGGATGTTGACCATTTGGGATTTAGTGATGGTCAGGGGGCAATGATTACACTCCCTCTTGTTGAAATTGGCTCTTGCCTGGCATTTGTGTGGGAAGAATGTTACTTGCCACTTGTCAGCCCAAGCCTGGATACTGTCCAGGTCCTGCTGCATTGGATAAGGACTACATGATGTTTCTGATACATCATCAGTGAACATTGATGACCATATGATGGAAAGAAGGTCATTGATGTAACAGCTGAAGGTCGTTGGACATAGTATATTAGCTGAGAAACTCCTGCTGTGCTACCCTGGCTTCAAAATGGTTGACCTCTAACAACCACAACCATCTTCATCTGTGTGCTGGGTATGATTTCAACCTGTTTCCCATTGACTCCAATTTAACTAAGGCTCCTTGGGCCCATACTCAGACAAATGATGTCTTGATGCCAAAGGCAGTCACACTTACTCTATCTATGGAGCTCAGCTCTTTTGTCCATGTTTGAACTAAGGCTGCAATGAGGTCAGGAGTTGAGTGACCTTGGTCAAACCAAAACTGAGCATTATTGAGCAAGTTATTGCTAAGCAAGTGTCACTTGATAACGCTGTTGATGATGATTCCATCGCTTTACTGATGATCAAGAGTAGACTGATAATTGGCCAGGTACTACAAGAACTACCTGGGCAATTTTCTACATTTCCTGATAGATGCCAGTGTTGTAGTTATATTGGAAGAGCTTGGCTAGGGGTGCGGCACGTTCTGGGACACAAGTCTTCAGTACAATTGCTGGAATTTTTCTCAAATCTCATAACACAGACTGCAACAGACTGAACATAACACAGATTGCAACAGACTGAAATACTGAGTAGTCAAGAATACAATTCCCCTATGTTACAGGTGGGCTCCCCAGCACATCTGATTATATTTTCTCAGATATTCCACAGAGTCGCTGTAAACATGATCTCCCGCAGTTGGCACTCACCAAAAGGAACCCACAGTGGGTCCAGATGATCCTGCAGGTGGGAATGACCAGAAAATCATGCCCATACTTTTAAAGCATATTGGGTCTTCAGATGTCTTTACTGTTCAGTCATTACACAGAAATTATGACAATATTAATGACTATTATATTCAAATTAAAAACAAATCAGAATCCACATAAATATTTTGCTGCATTTATTTGCTGGAAATTTCAATTAAGGAAACAGCAGAGACCCCCAGAAAGACATGGAAAATGTTTCATCATAATATAATGGTGTTAATAATACCTATGTGTATATAATGGGCTATATCTTATGGCCAGAAGTGAAATAATGGTGCTTGTGCTGGCCTTGAAGAAAGTTTCCCACATAGGTCTGGTGATCTCCTTAACATGGACTTTTTCGTCTCTCAACATCATCTGGCATTGCCAAGAGGGTCTCCAGGCGTAGAAATATCAAGTAGGTTAAGCAAAGCCATCATACTGTAGATTCACAGACAGTAAACTAACAAGTAAAAACCAAGTCCCTTCACCGTTAATTTTATTTTACAGATAGCAACTTGTAAAAATAAATTTCATAATGTGTGGAATTTCTTATAGAAATAGAGAAATATGATATCTAGCAAATATAAAATTACTCTTTCAGGGCCAACAAGGTTGTTTTTCAGCAACTATGAACTTTGAATGAAGTTTTTTTTTGCAGTAAGACAAACATTGAATGAGTTGAAATTCTCATCAACTGTTTGGAGTTGGGCGAGCCTCCACAATACAACCTTTGGAGAAGGGTAGAGCCACTGACAGACAGCAACTTCTGCATTTAAATACACATGTACAAGCTCCTGAAACTGCAGTCAGATTTGAAGGATAATGACAACAAATGCTGACAGTTTCACCAGAATCATCATCAAAAACTCCATGCCAAGGCCTTCGAATTAAAGTATCTTCAAATGCTCAAGTTTCTTTTAACAGCACTTAGGATATAGATAACGGGTTTTTGTCATAGTTTGTACATCATAAAATCAAAATGTGAAGTTCTTAAGTGATATATAGTGATCCCCATGAATATTTCTCTCCCTTCTCCACATGGATTAAATGTAGCTTCGCTTATACTATCCTGTTCCCACCCCCAGCTCCACCCATTTCGCAGTATCACCTGTCAGCTGAATAACCAGAGAGCCTGTAATTTATACCCTCATGTCTCTTACCTCTACAGCAGTTGATGTAGGTCACAAATCCTGCGGAAGACAGAATGGGTAAAGTGAAGCCCCAGTCCATTCCTACAGACATTGACTAATTGTGTGCTATCTCCTCTTCATCAATCACTGTCGCAGACATGTGAATCACTGCTGTAAATTCCCAGTCAGAAAGACTTTGCAGAATAATGAGGCAAACCTATCCTAATTGATTAATTAATTGAACCAAGCAGCTTCTCTTGCTGTAATTTAGAGCCCCAGATTGGTGTGATATCTCCCCAGTGTGAAACTATTCCCACTATTTTGTCACCTCACAAAAGCATCAAAGATTAATGGTCATTCCAATTCAAATTTTGGTTAATTCATTTTCCAACACCAAAATGTGTGAATTCAATATATATATTCTGAACTGACTTTATTGGGCTAGGGTTACAAAGGTTCATTCAGGAGGAAAACGCATTGTGCAATTAGTAAAGTGGAACTTTATCAGCTTTTGCTGGCAGCCAAACAAAATGGAAATAAGTGGAAAATCACCAGAATCTGGGCTTGGTCCAACAAGAATGGAATTTTAATCTAGAAAATGATTGACGAAACATTGTTATAATGGACTAGATTTAATTGGACTGAGAGGGCACTTGTCCACTGGTTAGAACCACCCCTCAGTTCCATGGGGAAGCCTGACAGTATTAAGTCACCAGTGGCTGGGCACTTGCCCAGCATTCGACATCCTCGCAAAAGTGCTGGGAGCTCCTCATTGCAATTGGCTGGCCATCCTCACAGTCAATGAAGTCACAAGGCTGACCACCGAAAGCTTTTGCAGAGATTACAATCTGCTCAAACATGATCTCAAATGCAGCAAGTCACTCTCTTACAATTAAATCACTCTCTTACAATTTCACCTCTCATGTAATCTGAGCATTCTGGTTATCCTTCTATTTCATATGGGAATACGATGGTGTGGCAATAACAAAGGTCTTGTTTAAAAAAGCTAAGATTGGATACTAAATATTCTTGGATATCAGGTGATCAGGAAAAATTGGAAAGGAAAGAAAGGAACCGAAGTCAACTTCAGTTGGCCTGACTGAGGTGTGCCTCCAGGTCAAGCACCTCCTTCTCCGCCTCCTCCAGCTGGATTTTGCCTTTTTGTTGAGCCCCTCATGAACTCCTGACAGAAGATACAGATGTGAGTCTTGCCCACATCCCACCACAGCCTCCCCACTTCCTTCTCCAACCGGCTCCGAATTGATGGAATAAGTCCAGGAAGCACTCATCCTCCAGCAGCGTCTTGTTTAAGTGCCAATATGCGGATCCCTGCTAGACATGAGACAGAACGAAGCCTGCCCACACCAAATGGAGATCCATGCACAGCATCTGCCGCATGGAGGCCAAAGATGCACCAGATACATATCCCCTCGAAACACAAAGGCAGTCGATTCTAAACGCTCTGAGGTAAGTGAAAGCTCTGGAGCCAGGATGGAGACATCACCAGACTCCACCAAGTCATGGGTCCGAGCAGGTCCCGCAAGTTCACCACTGCTGGGATACGCGGCCACAGGCCGGTGCGATCCCATGCCTTGAGAGTACAGTTGAAATTTCCCCTTGAGGATGATGCAATCGCCCCCCTCGATCGTGCTGAGATGAGTGGACACTTTCTCATTGAAAGTCGTTTGCTGCTGTCTAGCGTTCAGGGTGTAGACATTCAGCAAGCGAACGACCATTCACGGGCCATCAAATGCAGCAACCGGTTTGGTACTGTCTCCTTAACCCCAAGACCTCCAACTGATACTGCGGAGTCACCAAGATAGCCACCTCACTAGAAGCAAGCTTGAGGTGGTTACCTTGGTGGCCACTGGGCTTTTGTCTCCTGAAATAGTTTGGGTTTCCTGTTGGAAACACATCACATACTTTCCCTCACGAAGATCGAGAAGTTCTGGAACTTGCGGTGTGGCTCAATGCTGCCATTAATGTTGAGGCTGGCAATAGACAACTTTATGTCAGCAGCTTAGTGCCACCGTCACTACTTATCTAAATATGTGAGGGAGCGCTGGCGCAAGATACACCAGGCCACTACCCAGTGAGCCTTCGAGGAATTCCCACATCTAATGCCGCTCTCTTTCAATCAGGTCTGGCATAGCCTGAGAGCAGCACTAGGTCCGACCAATGGTCGAGGGCTAGCCGAACGCTGTCAGAGCGACCAGAATGTTGTTTGATAAAGACTCTGAGTTCCCCAGAGGGGACGAGAGGCTACTCGGTGGAGGGCACGAGAGAATATCCTACCTCACTCCAGGCAGAGTCCAAATGTGTCGCCAAGCCCACCACCAAGCCACTGACCTCCTCATGGCAGTTGCCCTCCGACTCTGACTCCCCTGCTGCAGGACGTATGGCAGGCAACACAGAGCCTCCAACTAACCCTATTCCCCCCCCCCCCACCCCCCCCGCCCCCCAATCTCTAGGATCAGCAGAGGAGGGAATACATGGGCAAGAAGGGCAGGACATTGAAATCACAACCTCGTTGGCCGTAGCCTCCAAAGCGTTCGCCACCACAAACATTACCGTGAGTCCCTTTTCCAGGGCGAGCTGGACCGCCGCTCGGCCTTCAAGAAGAGTATGGCCTATTATACATCTTCAAGTCCATGACAATTGCTGAGGGGCCGAAAAGTCCAGCCACTGTCCGAATGCAGACCTTTATGGTCATGTCAGGGTGAGCGTAGCATTTGACCCCAAGTTGTCTTGAGTAAATTGAATAGTGGCAAGGCTTTTGGAGCGGTGGGGGCTTTGGCCACTACCATTCCCACATAAGTGGGCTTGGAAGGCCCTGCCATCCAGGATGTTGCCATCACCATGGTGTCCAATCAACTAGTGCTATGCCCACCCTTAGACTGCCCAGATGTATGGCAGGGCGTATCAATCCTGCTTTTTCCCATTTGGGGAGGGGGGGGGGGTGTTGGTTTGCAGGGAAGGATGGGAGGATGGGTTGGGGGCCTCTCTGGCCTTTATGTTAGAGAGAGGGGCAGGAAGGAAGGGATTATGGGTGTGATGGGGGTCGGACAATGTGTCTGTCCAGGTAGCAGGGGACAGAGAAGGAATGACAGAGGGGACGGTGTCTCTGCCCAGGTAGCAGGGGAGAAACAGAGAATGAGGGAGGGGAGTGCTGAGGTCCAGGAGCTCTCTCTCCCCAGCGTCAAGAAATTTCAAACATCTTGCCCTTCTTGCCCATGGAGCTCCTCCTCCTCCCCCACCTCCACCCTGCTGGGGGAGGTCAGATCCGGGGTGCTGCCAATCCTGCTCGGCCTTCGGGACCCGTTCCATAGAGAGGAGGATGATTGGGCAGGAGGGAGGACAAGGGATAGGTCACTGAGGTGAGCCAGCGCCCTAGGTCAGCATGGGATAAAGAAGGAGGGGGACGTGCCGGTGTCAGGGGCAGCAGCAGTTGGTGAGAGGACTTGGTATCTTCAGCCTTCCTGGGCCAAGTAGCTGAAGTCCAGGGTGTTTGTTTGTCTTTACCACCCCACCCAACCCCTGAAGATGGAAACAGTGAAATATTCTCCCCCCCGCCACACAGATAAAGAAATGAGAAAACCCTCTCTGTGTCGCTTGCTCGCTTCCCCCCCGCCACTACTGTCCCTGACTGGCCCTAATCTTGCCCTAACCAATCTTTTATTCTTGACATACCTACAGAAAACTATAGATCCTACTCATGCCTGCTTCTTAACTTTCTTTAGCTCCTTCCTAGCTAATTTGTAACTCTCCAGTGCCCTGAGTCTTCACGTCTCATCTTTAAATAAGTCTCCTTCTTCCTCTTCACCAGAGATTCAACTTCCTTAGTACACCACAATTCCCTCACTTGACCACTTCCTTCCTGCCTGACAGGTACATATTTATCAAGGACTTGCAGTAGTTGCTCCTTGAACAAGCTCCACATTTCAGTTGTTCCCAGCCCCTACAGTTCCCTACTCCAACCTACGTATCCTAAACCTTGCCTAATAGCCTCATAATTACCTCCCCCCAGCTATAACGTCTGCTCTTCGGTATATACCTATCCCTTTCCATCACTAAGGTAAATGTAACCGAATTGTGGTCACTATCACCAAAGTACTCACTTACCTCCAAGTGTAACACCTGGTCTGGTTCATTACCCAGTACCAAATCCAATGTAGCCTCACCTCTTGTTGGCCTATCTACATACTGTGTCAGGCAAACTTCCTGCACACACTGGACAAAAACTGACTCCTCTAACATGCTTGAACTATAGCTTTTACAATCGATATTTGTACCTCAACATATACATCCCGGACACTCAAGGGCAATTTAGCATTGTCAATCAACGTAACCTGTACATCTTTAGACTGTGGAAAGAAATTGAAGCACCTGGAGGAAACCCACACACACACATGGAAAATGTGCAGATTCCACACAGTAAGTGACCCTGGCGCCGTGAGGCAGTAGTGCTAACCATAACCACTATGCCATCCCATGAAATGCACTGCCTGCAAGTGTGGTAGAGGTAGATCAAATTGTGACTTTCAAAAGGAAATTGGATAATCACCTGAAGAGAAAAACATTGCAACATCACAAAGAAAGAGTAGGTCAGTTGGACTAGCTGAGCTGCTGGCTGGTACAATATGACTGGTTTCAGGATTAACTGATTCATCATTCAATGATTGCATTTCAAAGTGTTACAATTTTAACTTATATCCCAAATTGCCAGCTCTGCCAGCTTCAGTTCTATACAAAAGTTATTGCAAAATGTTGTTGTGCGCGATTAGTTTTCTCAACATGTAAAATTAGGAAATTATCTTATTATAGTATACAATGAGGTATTTAATACAGAAGGTGAGCACAGCACCTTTGGGGTGCACAGGTGAACAAGAATATCAACCAGTACTCTTGTATATTTAATTACAATAGATTTTAAAAGCTCCTCCACAAAAGAAGAAGGGGTCATTTGCGCCTTTGATGGGCAACATGGTGGCCCAGTGGCTCGCATTGCTATCTCACAGCACCAGGGATCCAGATTCAATTCCTGGCTGTTTGTGTGGTATTTACACATTCTTCCTATGTCTGCATGGGTTTCCTCTGGGGTACTCCAGTTTCTTCCCACAATTCAAAGATGAGCAATTTAGGTGGATTGGCCATACTAAATTGACCCTTACTGTCGGAGGATTAATAGAGTAAATAAGTGGGGACTACAGGGATAGGGAGTGATTGTGCAACCTCGATGGGCCAAATGACCTCCTTCTGTATTTTAGAGATTCCATGATTCTAAATAATCTGCACACCTAGAAAATAGCTTTATAGTGAGGATTCACAGAAAATATTGCAAGAAGCCCAATAAGTGTGAATTGATCACTATTAGAAAAAAAATTAAGTCTTGCACTGAAAATAATTTTGCATGGTTAAAGAAAAGCCCAAAAGAGTGAAGTGGTTTCCACATTCTCTATCAGTTAACCCATTCTCAGCTCAGCAATATAACATTCTGCATTCAGCAATTAACTATCAGAACTCTCCTGCAACAATCGCGTTCTTTGCATTTTAAATATCCAGATCCTGTAGATATGATCATAGATTTACTGTTGCTGCATGAGATTAGTAGAAATCATTAAATCAACTTTAAATGAATACATTTAGCAATGTTAGCAAATCAGACTTCCAAAATTTAATGCCCAACAAGGGACATTCTTATTTATGAAGCTGCAAAAACTTTATCAGAAATTTTTCTTCAGTTGAGATTTAGTGGGCTCATTCTTCGTATGTACAAATCCCATTATTATAGCGAAATTCCTCAAGAGCCATTTTGGAATTTGCGATGGCAAGATCACAAAGATCTTAATTGCCACAATCCCCCAGCCAACACTCAAAACTTAACACTTTGCCATCTTTTTGGGAAATTCCACCCTTTATCAAAAATACAATTCACAATTGTAAACTGTCCTCTAACAAAGAATATGACATAATCTGGTCACAAGTTTGAGTATAAAAGTGAAAATCAAGGGTAGCACTCCAAGTCACATGCTGCATTGTCAAAGTTGCTGTATTCTGGCTGAGATGTTAAACCACCTGTCCTCTCAGATGGATGCAAAAGGTTCCATGTCACTTTTTCAGAAAGGAAGTTCTACCAGTGTCCTACCAATATTCATCCCTCAATCCACATTACAAAAACAGATTAGCTAGTCATTATCACATTGATATATGCATATTGACTGCCATGTGTACACTTCAAAAACCATTTTATTGACTGCAAAGTGCTTTGGGTTGTCATTAAACTTGCCATATGTGCAAATGTTTCTTTTTTAAATATGCTTCAACAATAAATTGCTTGTCATGTCATAAATTCGTTTTGGAGAGAATTATATTGAAGTGAAATATTCACTATCTATATTCAAATTATCTATTAACTCCAAGAATATCATTGTATAACCAAATATCTGTAGGAATTATTGCGGCTGCGGCAGCCGTGGGGGGAGGGGGTGGAGACAGGAGTAGGATCAGGCTATTGAGTTGGATGATCAGTCATGATCATCATGAATGGTGGAGTAGGTGCAAAGGGCTGAATGGCCTCCTCCTGCTCTAATTTTGTAATGTGTCTCTTGTTTCAGATTATGGTCCCACTGACAACAGAATTAGCTTGCATTGTGTGCAGCTGACCATCAACTAATTCTCCAGCTCACAAGAGTCCCAACACCTGCCCACAACAGCAGTTGCCAAATCTGCACTGACCCAAACTGGCCAGTTAACACGTTTTCTCTTCCCCCGACCTTTCCAACTTCACTTCCAAAACTACGTGACACATGAACACTAGTTTGCAACGCTGCAGACTAGAAAACAACTGTTTAGGCTGATGAACAGCAGAAGGTAATGCACTTTGGCAGGAATAATAAATGTGTAGAGTATAGGGCTAATGGTAGGATTCTTAATAGTGTTGATGAACAGAGGGATCTTGGTATATATGTGCGGAGATCCCTGAAAGTAGGCAGTCAAGTCGAGAAGGTTGTTAAGAAGGCATATGGAGTCTTAGCTTTTATTGGTAGGGGGATTGAATTTCGGAGCCGCAACGTCATGTTGCAACTGTACAAAACTCTAGTGCGGCCGCACTTGGAGTATTGTGTGCAGTTCTGGTCCCCGCATTATAAGAAAGATGTGGAGGCATTGGAGAGGGTACAGAGGAGGTTTAGCAGGATGTTGCCTGGTATGGAGGGCAGGTCTTATGAAGAGAGGCTGAGGGATTTGAGGTTGTTTTCGTTAGAAAGGAGGCGGCTAAGAGGGGACCTAATCGAAACATATAAGATGATTAGAGGTTTAGATAGGGTGGACAGTGATAGCCTTTTTCCTAGGATGGAGAAAGCTAGCACGAGGGGACACAGCTTTAAATTAAGGGGTGATAGTTATAGGACGGATATCAGAGGTAGGTTCTTTACCCAAAGGGTGGTTCGGGAGTGGAATGCCCTGCCTGCAGCAGTTGTAGATGCGCCAAGTTTGGTGGCGTTTAAGAGGTTAGTTGATAAGTATATGGAAGAGAAGGGAATGGTTTAGTTTGGAGGGGCATTGCTTTTTATATTGGTCGGCGCAACATCGAAGGCCGAAGGGCCTGTTCTGTGCTGTAATGTTCTATGTTTAAACAGCTAGATTCTGTATTGAGGCACTCACTTCTCCAGTCTGAGAGCTGCAACTGCCATTGAGGACACTTTTGGATGGTATGCAACAAGTCTACCAACAGCTAGAATCATGAGCAGATTCATGAACAGTTGAGCCAGAATGTCAGCTAATTGATTAGCCATTGTGGTATCTGCTAACCTTACCAGCAGGAGTAATATGGTGTAATTTAGGGACTAATTGTTATCCAGCAAGGGGAAATCCCCTCTATTATGTTGGATAATTGTGATTCCATTGTAGCATTGATTTTCCAATTACCTTAAGTCAACTGCAAACCAACAGTCATCATATTGAAACAAGAATGCTCAACTTGGCCTTTTTTTAATTTAAGAATGCCTGCCCTCTAAATAACTACCATAATTCTGAAGATCTATCATTGTGGATATAATACAATGGACCATAATCTTACAAAGTTTTACTGCAGTGGCACCACAATTGCTTTGTAAAATTTGCCATCATTTAATTTGTTCCAAAGAACTCAAAACGCTCCATCTAAAAAAAACATTTTTTGGCAAGACCAAATACATAAATATAGTACTGGGTGTTATCACAGTTTTGGGTGGTTCAAGAATATATAAATTTAAGTTAGACACCTTCTTTTACTGTTGCTCTATAAGAATAAGCCACATTGCAGAATTTATACAGTGGTGTGATGCTGTTTACTGCAGGATGGATCATGAAAAAAAACTGCTTTACATAACACTGTTAAACTGCCACTATTAAGTTATACGGGTTATTGACTTGCACAGATCTACTTGCCAAGTGTCAGTGCAAGTGGATTGATTACTCATCCCATAAATAGGATGTGAACTTTCCAAAGCCCACCTGATAACTACTTTACACATCACAAAATGCCCCTATAAACCCTTCACACGAAGCTGAAATTCTGACTTCACAATTGCTACACCCACTGCAGCCATTAAAACCAGACTGATATTGTACTTGCCTTGAAAATGTGGTCATTAAACCTGAAGTTTTTTTTCCTCACATAATATCTGCCACTGACTGATGTGCTTTCCCTCAGCCAGATAAGAAATCAATTGTGGCACAAGTACTTTTATAACATTGCTGAGTAATCTGATCCAATTCTCAGACTTGAATGGAAGCAACGGCCTTTTTCCTCAAAGATTGAACTCTGAAGAATCATGAGAAAAGCATCCCAAGAAATCTGACGTTAAGAAAAAGAAATTCAGATAAATGTTACTGAAATGTAGCTTTTCAACCGTAGACATTTACAGTATCGTTTAACCCAATGTGCTCCATAGTAAGGGTTCACTACTTAATTCTATTCCTCTACCTTCTCCCAATTTTTCTTTTCAAAATTTATCTACATCCTGTGAACTCTACTGTCAGTATTATTCCAGGTAAGGCATTCCATTTTAATAAAAATAATCCTCCTGCTATAATTCTTGTAAATCTTTTTTCATCTTCCCCAATACTTATTTATCTTTTTTTGTGCATTATTTAAACTATAACTGGCTTCAATATCTTAAACCAAAAGAGAAAATGCTGGAAAATCTCAGCAGGTCTGGCAGCATCTGTAACGAGGCAATTTCGGAGGCAAGATATTTTAAATCAAAAAGGACAAAGGGTCATCTGGACTTGAAATGTCAGCTCTTTTCTCTGCTTACAGATGCTACCAGACCTGCTGAGATTTTCTAGCATTTTCTCTTTTGGTTTCAGGTTCCAACATCTGCAATAACTTGTTTTTATTCATCATCCTAAGCACAGCCTAAACAAGATACTATATAAACGTAACAGTTTCTCTTAACTTTTCAGTGTGATTCCTCTACAAGTAAATCCCAGTGTACTGTTTGCATTTATAATCATCTTAATCTGCAAAACTCCTTTTAATTGCCCTACCATCAACACGACCCCCATCGCTATCCCTTTGCAACTCCTTACTTTCAAAGGTATATGTGGTCTCCTACTAAAAAATCACCACTCTCAATACTATATTGAAATTCATTTACTACTGATTTCTTGTCCTTCAAGTTTATGAACATCTTGTATTATTTCCTCCCAAAATGTACACCTGCTCTCCCTTCATTTAATTTTGTATCTACCAAAACAATTAATCTCTTCTTGAAGTTATTTTCAATTTACCACATTTTAAATATGCACATGCATACATATGCACACACAAATTCAAACTTCCATTTGAAAAAATCCATTCATAGATTTGTGGCTCCAGATATATCAGAGTTAAAATTTAGCTTGCTCCTCCAAACAGCTTTAAAAAAGCTAATGCATTACTGAGCTTCATCACAAGTAGTATGAAATGTTAAAAGCAAAATGCTACCTTACCATAGTGCCTATTCAGATCTCTTCAGACAAAGTGTTCAGGTCTGAACATCCATTTTGGGTGTTCAATATAATAAACTTGGTTGACTTTAACCTGGTGTTGTGAGACTTCTTAGTTTGTCTTTTGCACCCAGGCACGCTGTTTCAGATTTTTTTCTAACTGTGCATGTGTAGTTTAGAGCTCTAATCATTCCAGCAGTGTTAAGCCTCGCAAACCAGTGCAAACCAGATCGGAGCCGGCAAAAAGCATATGGTGCGTTGGAACGAGGATTCTGGGCTCAGATCTGTTTTACGCCTGGAACCCGCCCTTAGCCTCTGATTGATAAAATTGGGCCCTCAGTTTCACTCAGCTCTAACTCATTTCCAAGCAGACAGTAGGCCCTGCAATAATATATAAGAAGTCTAATAATGATCTATGATAGCCACCAAAACACACGAATGTTGCCTCAGCCACACTGTTAAGGGAGATATTTCAATAGCCCCACAGAGTGATATACAACTTGCGAAGTTGAACCTTTTGCTGTCAATAAATGGACACGAGGCATTTTTTGATTAGAAACTTCCTGTGGTAACTCACCATTCATAACAGAGGTTTCAGAGACTTCTGTGATAAAAGACGACAAATTTGGGCTCTATTCCCTGGGCACGATACAGCTAAGATTTAGTTCAAACAATGAAAAAAATTATCAAGCGAGATAAGGAAAGATCATCCGTCTGGTGGAAAACACAGAAACAGTCGCTATAAACTCAGAGCGCAAGCTAGAAAAACAAATCCAAGAAAACTATCTTCACATAAAAGGTTGTGCTAACATAGGAAATCCTGTCCCAGAAAGCAATAGATAACAGAATCAAATTAAGGTGCTCAGAAGTGAGGTGGATACATTGTTAGAAAACAAACTTTTTTTTGTTTTTTATTCCAAACAAATCAAGTCTATTTCAAAATCTCAACAAGTTGAGACATTCCCGATCCAAGCTGACAAGACAGGGCTCTCACCTCCTGTTTTGGGCTTTATCTACATAATCTAAGCTGATTGGAGTAGGTGTGCTCCTCTTCCAAGGCTTGATCTTATTCGCATCTTAGCAAAAGGTTGCTGAGTAGTTATAAACAGCAGAAAATTAGGATTTAAAAGGTAAAGTTGCCGTAATGAAACGTGTAATGAATAACGTTTCTTAAATCAAGAGGTCAAACGCATATACATGAAATGAGATGCAGCAAAGCATTTTCAACATTCCAGAATTCTTGGAACTGGCAGTGGACATCATAGAAACAATCTTGAGATTGAGAAACATTGGGCAGAAGTTTACGAGCTCACCTGCTAGTACATTCCTGCCCAAGACCAATGGAGAATGCTGTTCGCCAAACCTTGCCTGTTCCAGAACTAGGGCAGGTATGCTGATAAAATTTCATACCAGGGACCCGGATTCAATTCTGGCCTTGGGTCACTGTCCTTGTGGAGTTTGCACATTCTCCCTGTGTCAGCATGGGTTTCTTCTCAAAGTTCTAAAGACGTGG
This sequence comes from Sphyrna mokarran, assembly GCA_024679065.1. Taxonomy (NCBI): domain Eukaryota; kingdom Metazoa; phylum Chordata; class Chondrichthyes; order Carcharhiniformes; family Carcharhinidae; genus Sphyrna; species Sphyrna mokarran. The sequence continues at coordinate 4,817,517 of JAGIQG010000035.1, read as the reverse complement.
TTAGGTTCATTAGCCATACTAAATTCTCTGTGTACCCGAACAGGCACCGGAGTGTGGTGACGAGAGGATTTTCACTGCAGTGTTAATGGTGATTTGATTTATTATTGTCACAAGGATTGGGATACAATGAAAATTATTGTTACTTACACACTAAATAGACAAAGCATGCTGTTCATAGAGAAGGAAACGAGAGAGTGCAGAATATAAAGAACGAAGAACCAAACAGGACAAGAAACAGGCCCTTTGGCCCAATGAGCCAGTGCCATCACTTGATTTTCCCACTTCTACCCATGATTCCTGTCATCCCTATGTATATAAATCTATGCATTAGAACCAAATTTGAGACAATTTAGGGAGAATTTGTTCTGCCAATTAGCCTAAGAGCACATCTTTGGGACGTGGGAGGAAACCGGGAACCCGGAGAAAACCCACACAAGCACGAGGAGAATGCCCAAACTCCCATAGACGCAGCCCAAATCCATGTATCTGCATAGCACAGCAATAGTCACAGAGCTGTCATGTTGCCCATCAAATGGTCCAGGTCAAGCGTACACTAACGATGTGAAGAACTAGGATACTATCGAAAAATCCAACAGCAGTCTCTCACAACCCATCGCGTGTATGCCCCTTGTTAGACAAGGCAGACCAAAGTACCTGTAGGATAAAACAAATACATCAATATCATCGACAATTTACGCACTTCCCAGGGAACTTCCAAGGCTCATAATCCCTATTTTAAAATCAGTTTTCTATATCCCTCCATTCCCATTCTGTTCATGTGCCCATCTAAGTATCTCTTAAGTAACTCCAGAGTGCCTGCCTCCACCACCTTTCTTGGCAGTGCGCTCCATACCTCCACCACCCTCTGTGTGAAAAAACTCCCTCTAGCATCCAAATTATACCTTACCCCCCCTCACCCTAAGCCCGTGACCCCTCATGCTATTTGAGTCCATCCTAGGAAAAAGCTTAACTCTGTTTACTCTATCTATACCCCTCATTATCTTGTACATCTCTATTAGATCTCCTCTAAGTCTATGTTTTTCTAAGAAAAACAGCCCCAATTTGCCTAACCTCTCCTCGTAACTCAGACCTTCCATACAAGGCAGCATCCTGGTAAACCTCCTCTGCACTTTCTCCAGAGTCTCCACGTCCTTCAGGTAGTAAGGCGACTAGAACTGAACACAGTATTCCAAATGAGGTCTAACCAACGTTTTATACAACTGCAACATTAAAGGCCAGCTCTTGTACTCTATACCCCTTCCTATAAAGGCTAGCATACCATATGCTTTCTTCACAACCCTCTCCACTTGCTCTGCCACCTTCAGAGACTTGTTCACCTGCACCCCCAGGTCCCTCTGCGTTTCTATACTCTTAATAGGTCTACCCTTTATCATATACCTCCCCTCTACATTCTTTCTCCCGAAATGCATCACCTCGCATTTATCAGGATTGAATTCCATCTGCCATCTATCTGCCCAAGCTACCAGCCTATCTATGTCCTGCTATATCGCCTGACAACGCTCTTCACTATCCTCAAGTCCAGCCATCTTTGTATCGTCTGCAAACTTGCTGATCACTCCACTTACTCCCTCTTCCAAATCACTTATATATATTACAAATAGAAGAGGTCCCAGTACTGAGCCCTGCAGCACACCACTAGTGACCGACCTCCAGCTAGAAAAACACCCTTCCACTATTACTCTCTGTCTCCTATTACTAAATCAGTTACTTATCCATCTAGCTACCTTTCCTTGTACTCCATTAGGCTTGAAGTGAACGTAGTGTTACAGTCATAGTTAGGGCATAGAGAAAGATCAACTTAATACAAGGAAGGATCATTAAGTCTGATGGTAGCAGGGAAGGAGCTGTTTTTGAGTCAGCTGATATATGATGTCAGACTTTTTCCCGACAGAAGAAGATGAACAAGAGAATGTCTGGTGTGCATGAGATCCTTAATTCTGCTGGCTGCTTTGCCCAGGCAGCGGGAAGTGTAGACAGAGCCAATGGATGGCAGGCTGGTTTGTGTAATGGATTGGGCTACGTTCACGACCTTTTAAAGTAACTTACTCGGTCTTGGGCAGAACAGGAGATATACCAAGCTGTGATATGATTAGAAAGAATGCTTGAGACAAATTCAAACTGCATCTGTAAAAGTTGGTGAGAATCATAGCAGACATGCCAAATTTCCTTAGTCTTCTGAGAAAGTAGAGGCGTTGGTGGGCTTTCTTAACTATAGTATCAACACGGGGGAAACCAGAACAGGCTGTTGGTGATCTGGACACCTAAAAACATGAAACTTTCTACCATTTCTACTTCGTCCCTATTGAGGTAGACAAGGACATTTTCATGGAATTAACAAGCCATTTAAAAGCAACTGATGAATTACACCTTGAATAGTTTCCAATAAAGATTATTTCCATTTCCACTTCCTGGAGCCAACATCCCAGACATTCTCTCTTCCACCTTTTTCTGTCAGGAGAAAAATACAAAAATCTGAGGTCACATATCAGCCAACTTAAGAACTTTCCTGCCGCCATCAGACTTTTGAATGGACTTACTTTGCATTACATTGATCTTTCTCTATACCTTAGCAGTGACTGTAACACTATATTCGGCATTACCATTTTTCCTTCTATGCACAGTATACTTTCTGTACAGCACGCAAGAAACTATTATTTTTTACTGTATGCTAATTCATGTGAGAATAATAAATCAATTCAAATCAAACATAATAGAAACAGGCTCTGAAGACTCGTACAGATGCGAAATATGGGGCGGCACAGAGGCTAGCACTGCTGCCTCATGTCTTGGGTCACTTCTGTGCAGACTTTGCATGTTCTGCCCATGTCTGCCTGGGTTTCTTCCGAGTGTTCCAGTTTCCTCCCACAGTTCAAAAGATGTGCTGGTTAGGTGCAGTGGCCATGCTAAATTCTCCCTCAGCGTACCCAAACAGGTGTTTGAACGTGGCGACTACAGGATTTTCACAATAACTTCATTGTGGTTTTAATGTCAGCCTACTTGTGACACTAATAAATAAACTTTAAACTTATTAACTCAGTTTCTCTCTCTACAATTACTGGTAACAAACAACTAACTAACTGCACCAACTGACCCGCATGGCAAGTTGGGGAGATAGCACGGGAGACAAAAGTCCAATTCGTGCCCTGCACAAAGAGGATAGTTATCTTACTGGCCCTTCTTTATCAGTGAGAACGGCTTGGGCACGAAGACTATTAACATAAAAATGATAAATTTAAAAGTTCTTATCTGATTCAGCACCATAAGTGTGCCAGGGCAGTCCAAAAGGAGTGAAGCAGTGGGATCTGAGTGGGGAATTGGGTATGCACAATGATGGAGAGCACTAACAGGGTTTGGATCAGATCATTGGCCATGGCGGGGTGGGGAGAAAGAGAGCAGCTGTGGATGTTGCTTTTGGTGAGCCAACACCTGTTCCATATCCAAAAGCTCAATGACCATTAGGCAATCACTACCATTATCATAATCCCATCTCCCATACATTGGACAGGGGCTTTACAGTGTCTCTGGTAGACTGCTATCCATGCTGGCTTCAACATGAGTCAGCAAACATACAAATGTGATGTCTGCAATCTTGACCAAATGGCATGACAAGCAATGACAATTGGCGAGTGTCAATACCACTGCAGCCTTCTTCATCTACCTTCACAGCCACTGACGTGCACATGGCTCATTCATTTGTCCTCGTCTGCCACTGAGGACATAAACCCCTTTGTTTAATTGTGATTTGCTGCTATACAGCTATCCAGTTTAGGGTGGCAGACCCAGGACAAGCATGCTTCAGCTGGTCCAATCTTGGTAGAGCCAAGATGTGAGCAGAACAGCCTCTTTGGGATGACAGAATCAGTCAGTGCCAGTATCAGCGGCAAGGTACAATTCAGCAAAGCCCTTCAGATCTCATTTAAAAGAGGACTAACTGACATTGGTGCATTGGAGGAACGTGGTGCAAGCAGTGAAAGTAGCCTCATCCAATAAGCCACAACATGATTGGAAGTGAATAAACAGAAGCACCATAAGCATAAGGAGAGAAGTAGAGCCTTGACTTAAGAAATCTATTTCCTCAGGAAAACTCTCATCCTCTCTGCCGGAGGACTTGTGACCCCAGATGTGGCCTGCTGAGTCACCGGGGGAAATACAAATCACAAAACCTGGCATACTTCATTTTCATTTCCAGTGACTGATGACAACAATGATGATGGCGATAAAATATAAAAACTAATTAGTAAGCTCTGATATTAAACAATATCTCTTTGAAATTTGTGCAATAATTAATTAACCTCATTAAAATAAGAGATAGGGGGAAGAGCAATACTTTTGCTCAGATCTCAAAGATTGCTGTCCATGAGTTTATCAATCAATTCTACAAGCCACACAAATACTTTGTGGTGATGTCATTTGAGGCCAGTCTGATCAGCTACAGAGGAGCCACCAGCAATCACCAAGTTTTAGAGATGTTGTAGTCTGGCTGAAAGAAAAATAAAGTTCACACCATTTCCCTCCACCTAGCAAGAACTCCAAAAGAATAATCACAACTCAAACCCCAAGCAGCCCTTTCAAGTATTTGTGGTAGAATCTCATCATCTACCCTGGAGATTTAAGAGGGAGAGTGCCCTAGAGAAATAGGGAAGTAGCTGATCATTTTTATCAGCTTGTTTCTGCAATGGGTACCCATTTGGGTTTTCGCCCAATGGGCCCAAACAAGCAAGGTGCAATTGCACAGATACTGGAACTTCACTGGATGTGGGAGACTACAAGACACCATCACTTGCATCATTACAATGACGTTTTACCTGCATGCCACACAAATGATTTTTCAAGAAGCAAACAAGATTGAACATGAATAGTGTATGGAAAGAAGGTTAAATGAAGACAAATTTAAAATTTCAGTTTTACAGCTGAAAATCTGCCACATTATTGAGTGCAATAACAGCCCTCACACATTTTAAAGTTTATTTATTAGTCCCAGTAGAGCTTACATTAACATTGCAATGAAGTTACTGTAAAAAGGGGCTCGGACAGGGAGGAATTTGTAAAATGTATACTGGAAGGATCATTGGAGCAGTATGTGGCTAGCCCGACTAGAGAGGGGGCTATATTGGATTTAGTTCTGAGTAATGAGCCAGGGCGGGTGGTTGATTGTTGTAGTAGAGGAACATGTGGCTAACAGTGACCACAATTCTCTCTATTTAAGGATACAGATGGAAAAGGATGCTTGTTGCCCTAGGGGCAGGGTGCTGAATTGGGGGAAGGCTAACTACGGTTGGATTACGCAGGAACTTATGGAAACTGATTGGGAACGGTTGTTCGAGGATAAGTCTACACTAGACATGTGGGACTCTTTCAAGGGAATACTGAAAATGTTGCAAGAAAGATGTATGCCGGCCAAGAGGAAAGATGGGAAAGGTAGGATTAGAGAGCCGTGGATTACTAGGGATATTGAAGACTTGGTTAGGAAGAAAAGAGAGGCGTATGATAGGTCAAAGCAGCTGGAAACAGAGACACCGTTGGAGGAATATAGAGAGAGTAGGAGGGAGCTGAAACGGGGAGTCAGAAGGGCAAAAAGGGGCATGAAATGGTTTTGGCGGATAGGATTAAGGAAAATCCAAAGGCTTTTTACTCCTATGTTAGGAATAAAAAGGTGGTTAGTGGAAAAATCGGACCTCTTAGGGACAGAGGAGGGGAACTGTGCTTAGAGCCTGAGGGAATGGGGGAGATTCTGAATGAAACTTTGCATCGGTATTCACGAAGAAGAGGGGCTTGTTGACTGGCCCTGTCTTTGAGGGAGCTGCAGACCAGTTGAGGGGAATATCCATACCAAGGGAGGAAGTGTTAGAGCTTCTAGGTAGCATTAAAACTGATAAATCTCTGGGGCCTGATGGCATTTATCCCAGGCTGCTTAGGGAGGTGAGAGGTGAAATTGCTGGACCTCTGACGTCTCTTTATCTCTCCTTTGGACACAGGTGAGGTCCCAGAGCACTGGAGAATAGCTAATGTTGTACCGTTGTTTAAAAAGGGTAGTACGGATAACCCTGGAAATTATAGGCCGGTGAGTTTGATGTCAGTGTTTGGGAAGATGTTGGAGGGGATTCTTAGAGATAGGGTGTATAGGCACTTAGAACGTTGCGATCTGATTAAGGATACACAGCATGGTTTTGTTAAGGGGAGGTCATGCCTTACGAATCTGGTAGAATTTTTTGAGGAGGTGACGAAAATGGTCAACGAAGGGCGAGCCATTGATGTCATCTATATGGACTTCAGTAAGGCATTTCAATCCATAGATTTATAAACATGGACAGGGATCAGGTAGAGGTGGGAACATCAGGTGGCGGCGTGGGCTTGTTGGGCTGAAGGGCCTGTTTCCCATGCTGTTTTGTTCTTTGAAATTTACCTAGTTGCCACAGCCTGGCACCTGTTCGATGCACCTAACCAGCATGTCTTTCAGACTGTGGGAGGAAACCGGAGCACTCGGAAGAAACCCACACAAACATGGGGAGAACATGCAGACTCCACACAGTTACTGACCCAAGCTGGGAAGCAACCCAGGGTCCTTGGTGCTGTGAGGCAGCAGTACTACCCACTGTACCACCATGCAAAGTCATGTAATAGGAAGAGAATGCAGTCAGCAATTTAACCAATTATGGGTATAAATCTAGACTTGCAACAGACTTTGTATCCTCTTGGTCAATACATACCCTTTACCATTTATGGGAAATAAAAATTACAAGCTCCATTTTCAATAGCAGTATACTGTTTTCTCCACTTTGCGCTCAATCCACTGCAGGGGAGTTGTCATGCATTCATGAATCATATTCTCCTGCAGTTCACAGCTCTCCTTTGACTGAAACAGATATAAATTGATAGAGAAAAACTGCCATGTAATGTAATGTAGCTTGAAAACAAAATGCACAGGATTCATAAAGCACGACTGCCTCAGAAGCAGTGATGTATGGAACAAGCAGATGAAAAGAGAAAAGTGTAGTAATCAGAGGGGGAGCTCTAGAGGACCCACTGCTACTAACAACAAACAAACCAAAGAAATGCAATATGTGCTGCATATTTTTTTATTCTACCCTACTTCAGCCTTAGGACTGACAGTCAGACTATGTTTGCAAACACACAGGCTATTAATCACAGGCTGCTTGGGGTAGAGCCCATTCATTTCTGTCATTCTGTTAAACTCTCTCTGACTAGCTTGTTAGAACTGGGCTTTTCTTGGCTTTGTGGTCAGCTTTCTCCATACTGGTACATTGAGTACATTAAACTACAAGGGCAACAATTCACATCCTCTGGGTCAAGGCTGGATATCACTCAGTAAATATACAGAAAAGGAACATCTGTGTGTTAATTCTGGTCATCCAAAACATGATTTTTGAGACATGTCTATTTGATGTTCACTGCATGATAAATCTATTGTTCTTTAGAACTATAATGTAGAAGAATTCCAAGAGGATTCTGTAATTCTTCAATTTCACACTATGGTTTTATCTGCTTCATCAATAACAATGCAAATAGAATTGATTTTACAGAACTAAAGTGGTACACTTGGCCTTCCACATCTGAAATCGACAAAGATGCATCTTTCTCATTTGCCAGCATGATTTTACTTGCAGTTGGTCCATTTTCACACATTTAAGCGTAGTGCACAGTAGAACACAACTATGAGTTATTAGATTTTTTCAAAGGGCGAAGTGTTTCAGTGCTGTTGCATCCTTGTTTGTGCACATCATTGGATAACACGAAAAAAAATCAATAGGAATCTCCTCGTTACAGCTCAAACATGGTCAGCCCTCCAAAGTTGACAAAGAACAGAAGCAATGAATAGCATCAGTAGAATAAAAAATAGCAATGACAGTTTGAGATAAGGGGGCAGTGTGGGTGGAGATACCTTCATTTGTACAGCCAGAATTACTGTGCACATTAACATTTCTTCATCCTTTAACAAATACTTTACACTTGGGGAGACTCTTTAGTTGATTAAAGAAAGAAAGAAGAAATTGACTGTTTATTACATGAAGACATCCATCACTGAAAGATTGAAAATAATCTTATTGCAAGAAACTGAAAAACAAGGAGGAATAAAGAGGGAAAAATAACTTTTGCTGCTTCCAACCTCAAAGATGAAAAGGAACTCATCCTTTAGGTTCTCTTGGTCAGGCAGCCCATTGATATGGGTCAGAATGTGCAAGGCACACACTCCAGCCATCTCAAGGACTCTGCGGGCCATTGCACAACAGCTCACACCATTTGCTGCCATAGTTGCAGGTTGAAGCAATGAAAACTCAGCCCTTGGAATCAAGTAAAAAAACCTTAGTTAGGCTACTGTAAGGGTATTGTGTACGGTTTTAGGCAGCATATAGTAAGAAGGATAATAAAAACATTGGTAGAGATCCAACATAGCTTCACTAAAGAGTTAGAGTTGGGAAGTGAGGCTTCAGGAGGTTCAGCATTTTTCCACTGATCAAGGGGTAACCTTAGAAATTAGGATTATATAGAAATAATGGGTTGGTTTCGTTAGTTGACAAGAGGGTACAAATCAATTATAAAACAATTAGATAGGGGAAATGGAGGGCGAAAGAAAATCTTCACACAAGGTTTGGTGGCACGTGGAATTATTTACTACAAGTATTATAGAGAAAAGAAAAGATGGCCAACAGCTGATTCAGGAAGAGAGTTGGATTGAACTAGAGGCCATCAATATGAAATGGTCACCAAGAACTCAATAGGAAATTCAGAAGAAACTTTTTCACCCAGAGTGGTGAGAATATGAAACCCGCTGCCATCGGCATTAGCCAAAACAAATGGTATATATGCATGTAAGCTAGACAAATACATGAGAGAGATGGTTACGATGGCAGATGTAAATGAGAAAAGACGAGAGGAGGCTCAAGTGTTGCATAAACAACTTACAGACTAGTTGAGCCAGATAACTTGCTCTTACTCCATATATCTGTTATGGGATTAGACTAGGCAGAACCTAGGCGGAAAGTACCACAATGGATTGAATAATGGCCTGTTTCTCTGATGTAACATTCTGTGATTCCATTTGCACAAAGTTAACAATTGTTAATCAGCTCTCCAATCAAACATTCACACCTGAGATGCAGCATAATGGATTAACTAAACAGCAAAGATACACCAATTAAATGATCTTTTATTTTTGAAATTACTATATAAAATGTGCCATTTTAGACAATTAAAATTAATCCTCAAATTTACAGCAAGACATATGAAGAGGAAGTATAAGTATCAGGAACTGTGTAACACTAGTTTATACACAATTTAACGACCTTTTATCCTCTCAATTTTGAAATTGTTTAGGTGATAGCTTCAAAATTAAATATTACAGTTTATACATAATTTAAATCACTGAAGTCACTGAAATCTTCCTCTTACTACCCTTGCTTATGATTTTAACATAAACATCTTTGTAATGTTTTGCTATGTAGGCTTCATTACACCTTGCACTTACAATGATCTCTATAACCAGTGCACAGTGCCAGCAGTATAAGATATTTGCTATAGCCACTGTTGTAGCACATTGACATCTCAAAGCAAAGGAACAAAAACAAAACATGAATAATGGGGGAGGTGGAAGAGAGAAAAAAATTAGCTAAAGATACCAGGGGGAAAAAAAAATGCACAATTACAAGAATTCCACTCAGATAACAGATTGCACCTTTTGTGAGAGCATCTCTAATTTACTAGTGTAAACAATTATACGGTTAATATTTTTCATTTTAACAAAAACTTTGTTTAAAAACAGCTCTTTGAAATTGCAGTTATTCTAGTTTTCAATGAAAGCTGTTCACATTTTTCATCAGTAATTAACTGTAGATTAATTTGAAGTATAGGACATCAGAGTGCTGATATTAAATCTAAGGTCATGTATGAGTCAAAGTGAATAATGCTGCTAAATTATAGATTACTGCTTAGCCTTTTCTTAATAATGAATGTTTCGTTCATTATCAACAAAGCCAATACAAGCATTTAAGTTTCAACAAAACAGTGGTCTTCAAAATGCCACACACAGAATTTTGACCAATGGCCTTTAAAATTTTCAGATTAGAAGCCTACTTTGGAAATTCCTTACGTGCCTTTTTCTGATGGGCAGGGAATTGTGTACTTACCAACTGCATACAATGTGCAGGAACAAAAATGACCCTTATCATTTCTGCACATAATTTCTAGTATGTACCTACATTTTAATGCTTTGTGCACCTCTGCATTTATTAGTAGCTTTGACAGAAATAATACATATAAAGCATCATTGTAATAATAACAATCCAATCAGATACATAGGAAAATGTTCATATTGCAGGTAAATGAGACAGTGTTGTACATGTTAGTTCTTGGCCAATCCCCAAGCGTGCAGTATCATATATTAGGTAGAAAGAAAATGGTAAGTATTTCAAAAGCTCAGTGAAATTGTACAGTTAGCTTGTAACAGACAAAAGAAATACCATTAAGGTTGAGTATATAAGTGCAGTAAAAGGACAAATGATCAAATATCAATGTATTTTAACATTAAATAATTGCCACATTATTTCTAAGTCTTTTCTAAAATCCTATTCTATCACAAAGAAGGTTTTTTTGAAGGTTGAATCATGATACTGATTTAAACAGCACAAGATTCCACCCACTCCCCCCCCTCCTCCCCGCCACATATCCTCACCCCACTCCTCTACCTCAAAGTGATATTCCCATCTTGGAGAGAATGAGTTCTGGTAAACCCGGAGAATTGCAACTCCATAGTTCCTTTGTTGGGGCTACAGACAGTTCCTGAAGAAAAAGCTAAGGAGGCAAGACCCAAGTTAAGTCGAGGGCAAAAGCCTACATTTGAGAGTTAGGTGGGCTCATGAGGTTGGAGGGATGGGGAGGTACCCCAGATAAACACAGAACCCACAAAGAAAGTGTCAACTTCCTTACCCAAAGTCAATCCGCCCAGTAAAAGTTGTCAGGCTACCCAACTACCATAAACCTCCTTTGCTGTGGGGAAGTTCAGACTTGATCCTACTGGGTCCAATCTATACATGTCAAGATTAAGACATCTCACATGTTGGGGAGGCTGCTATTGATCTTTATCAACAGTTAAGCTCTGACAGGTGGGATGAGGAATTTGATTGGCCAGTTAGCTTAACTTCTGTAGTAGGGAAAATGCTTGAATCTATCAAGGAAGAAATAGCGAGACATCTGGATATAAACTGTCCCACTGAGAAGTCACAGCATGGATTCATGAAGGGCAGGTCGTGTTTGACTAATTTAAAATACATTAATGTTTGAACATTTGGTCTTTCACCGTACTTAAATATGCAACCTTAATGGTATTTCTTTGACATTAATGGAAGAAGTGCTAAGAAGTAGGATCTACAAATACTTGGATAGACAGAGATTTATTACAGAGAGTCAACATGGCTTTGTGCATGGGAGGTCATGTTTAACCAATCTATTACAGTTTTTTGAGGAGGTTACCAGGAAAGTGGATGAAGGGAAGGCAGTGGATGTTGTCTATATGGACTTCAGTAAGGCCTTTGATATGGGAGGTTAGTTAGGAAGGTTCAGTCACTAAGTATACACGGAGAGGTTATGTAAATTGGAATAGACATTGGCACAATGGAAGAAGCCAGCGAGTGACAGTGGAAGATTGCTTCTCTGAGTGGAGGCCTGTGACTAATAGTGTACCACAGGGATCTGTGCTGGGTCCATGGTTGTTTGTCATCTATACCAATGATCTGGATGATAATGTGGTAAATTGGATCAGCAAATTTGCTAATGATACAAAGGTTGGAGGTGTAGTGGACAGTCAAGAAGGTTTTCAAAGCTTACAGAAAGATTTGGACCAGCTAGAAAAATGCAGATGGAGTTTAATGCAGAAAGTGTGAGGTATTGCACTTTGGAAGGGCAAACCAAGGTAGAACATACAAGGTAATTGGTAGGACACTGAAGAGTGTAGTAAACAGAGGGATCTGGGAATACAGATACATAATTCCCTAAAAGTGGCATCACAGGTAGATACGGTCAAAAAAATGCTTTTGGAATATTGGCCTTTATAAATCACAGTATTGAGTATAAGGGTTTGAATGTTATGGTGAGGTTGCATAAGACTTGGTGAGGCCAAATTTAGAATCTTATGTGCAGTTTTGGCCACCTAATTACAGGGAGGATATAAATAAGATTGAAAGAGTGCAAAGAAGATTTACAAGGATGTTGCCGGGACTTGAGAAGCTGAGTTACAGAGAAAGGTTGAATAGGTTAGGACTTTATTCTTTGGAGCATAGAAGAATGAGGGAGAATTTGATAGAGGTATATAAAATTATGATATGTATAGATAAAGTGAATGCAAGCAGGCTTTTTCTATTGAGGCTCAGTGAGAAAAAAAGGGGGAAAAGTTTAAAGGGAATATTGGGGGTGGGTGTGTTCTTCACAGAGAGTGTGATGGGAGTGTGAAATGAGCTGCCAGATGAAGTGGTATATGCGGGATCACTTTTAACATTCAAGAAAAACTTGGACAGGTACATGGATAAGAGGGGTGTGGAGGGATATGGTCCAGGTGCAGATCAGTAGGAATTAGGCAGAAAAATGGTTCGGCACAGCTTCGGAGAACCAAATAGCCTATTTCTGTGCTGTAGTGTTTGATGGTGGAATTCTTTGAGAACATTACATCTGCGGTGGGAATGGGGAACCTGTGGATGTGGTGTATCTGGATTTCCAAAAAGCATTTGATAAGATTTATACCAAGGTCTGCTGCATAAGATAAAGGTGCACTGTGTTATGGGTAATGTATTAGCATAGGTAGAGGATTGGAAAATTAACAGAAAACAAAGAGTGGGAGTAAATTAGAGATTTTCTGGTTGGCAATCAGTGACTAGTGGTGTGTCTCAGGGATCAGTATTGGTACCCAATTGTTTACAATTTATGGAGATGATTTGGAGGTGGGAAGAAGGAGATTCAAACACAAACCAGTAATATCCTTTAGGATCAATTCAGCAATAGTCCACCTGCTCAATACTTCCTCAGTTCCAAGTCAAGACAGAATGTCACTGATCCACTTTATCATTGAAGAAATGTATCCGTTTGCTGCTAATGATTAGTAATGAGCAAATTCACATTTTTTGGACAGACATGGAGGGCCTCCATGTAGATTATAAAACAAGCGCTGGTGGTCTTTCAAGGCTTATGCTGGAATAACTGGATATGGAGAGGTTTGGCAAATGGTTATAGAAGGATAACCATTTGTCAAACCTCTGCGAGCAGCAGTCTGCCAAGATGGAATTTGTAATGATGTCTGATGCAGGAACCATGTTGTTCCTCATGCAGTTTGCTTCAGCTGATGTATTTACACTGCATTATACAGAACACAGCATGTCATCCTATCCAATTATTCTATGCTGATAATCATGTTCTAGGCTGGCCTCCTCTCAACCCTGCTCATTCCAATCTATTAGAATATCTCTTTGCTCATTTATCACTGTGTTTATCTATCTTGCCCTCAAATATACTTAATAATACCATGATATCATTTGTGGACTTTGGATCAAACACAGTACATTTCACTTTTTACTAACGGATATCCGAAGCCTGGTTCCCAGGTTTCTCCCTCTACTCAAATGATGTTCCGCTTTTATATTTTTTCCACCAAGTGATCATTACACCATTCATTTTTTGCACCACTCCCATTTCCCAGGTTATAATGCATTCAGTTAATTTTTTGCCTACTCACTTAACCTATCTCTACCCCCTGCATACTGACATCATCTTCACAACATACTCTACCTATCATTGGTCTCTTCATTCAAGGAAATGATACAGATTATAAATAGTCAAGACCTCTGCACTGATACATGTGAAACGCCAGTTTGCAATGAAAATGCCGCATTTATCCCTACTCTTGGTTTCCTGTTGGCTAACAATCCTCTCTCCATGCTAATATATCTCCTCTGACAACATGAGTTCTTGTTTATTAACTATTTATATGGCACCTTATTGAATGCCTTTAGGAAACACAAATACATTGTATGGTTCTTGTTTAACTACACTGTTTGGTACAGCTTCAAACAAAGGTTTGTCAAACATAATTTCCTTTTCATAAAACCATGCTGACTCTGCTAAATTGTGCTGCAATATTTGGAATATCCTGCTACTATGTTCTTAGTAATGGATTTCAGAATTTTCTCAACGATGGATGTTCGGCTAACTGGCCCATAGTTTTGTGCTTCCCGTCCTCCTCCTTTGGTTCATAGTTGGTCTCAACTTCCATAACCAGATAAAGATTTTGCTGAGGAGATAGCAACTAAGCCACAATGGATTTATCTCTTCAGTACTAGGGCCAAAAATTGGCAACAGCCCAAGAGAGGGCACTGCTCAAAAAGTTTAACAGGAATTCCTAGCGCACACAGTCACTTCAAGGCCATATTCATCAGTTGTCTCACGACAACTACTAATTAACATCACTGGGAGGTAATCAGGTTTTCTCACAAGTCAACTCAACTCCAAAGTGACATCACTGGTGTTAGTTATTCTAATCAAGTCAATTCTCGTGGCAGTTGAATACCTAAACCAGAGGCTTGAAATTTTGATGATTAACGAGCCAACTCATTAATAGAGCTTGGGATTGTATTAAAAAAAGCCTGCAAATACAAGGAGTATGACAGAAGTTACTAGAGACTGTAATTTTCTCCATTAAGCTCCAGCTTAAATAATGGTCAAATAGCAGAAATCATAACAATAGCCCTGACTATATAGTTTAGCTAGGATATGCAAACAATCCGATCAGCACCAATCCACCAATTTAATCACCCAGGCCTTCTTCAGCCTACCAATCTGTAACAAAATGGTTCAACTCACTAAACCCACCTTTTTGATAGCCAATGCAATATTAGAGTGGATTCTCCCTTCTCTATTTCATCCCTCTGAGAAATGTTTCACCAACTTAGTAGCTTAGTAGTTAACATCGACAAGTGTAGACTTCAGAGATAAAATACTCTATTAGATCAAATTTCTTTTGAGCACAGGTGTTTAAAATGTCTTCAAACCTCCATTCTTCTTAAGGTTGTGAATTTTGAACCCATGTTTTCTCATTTGGCACTCAAAACTGAAGCAAAATTACATCCATCTGAGTAATGTGATATTTTACAGATCTGAAACACGTTCTCACAAGAAGTTCAGCTTTGCAATTTTATTACTTAAGAGCTATAGTTCTGGAAGTGAAATGAGTTGTCTTCATTCTTCAAACATCACTCATGTCCACACACTACTGCAGTAAATTCCTGCATGCTGTAGTCACGTGAATCACATACAATACTATGACTGTGTCTGTAAGCAGGTTCATAGGTTCTCCTAATCCCACATCCTTTAACACATTAAGACATTACTTACTTCACTATTCGGAATGAAATTAAAACAGAAATCTATGATTTCTATGGTGGAAAATTCAGTAAGTCAAACGAGTGTGCGAGCAAGTCCCTTCTTGTCTATTGCCATAACAGACTATGGCTTTTATTGCACATATATAAATATACACATTTCTGTAAAAATGCTCCACACACAGTCCCTATTACAAGTTCATGATATATCAAATGACATGTTAATTGTACATTTACCATGAGCTCATTTCCCTCAGCCAAACTGAGCAAATGGTACCTACAAAACTAAATCAGAGCTATTCAATCATCACCAGCTCAGAAAATGACTGAGCAAGTTTAGCTAAGGTGAAGTCACGTATAGGTGAGTATTAGGAACTAAAAGAATGCACTGCCATCTAGCCAAGTATCTATACATCTTTCCACAGGGAAAGTCACTGTATGTGGCTTGTCAGGGCTCCAAACCTGTAAATCTGCTCAAGACTAGAAAGACATTATACATGCTATCTCAGTTACCTGCATCCACTTGCCAAATATTTATGAATAATGGAAACAGCAAATAACCAAGAATGCATCCTTACAATGCCATTCATCCCTCACTATCCACAAGCCAGAACTTGTTTAGTTAATTACAGCCAACTAGTTTTCAAACTGGATAATTTTAATTTGTCAATAAGTTTATGGGCCATGAGAGTCTTAAATACCGAGCAATATTTTCATCTCAACTATTTAGGAAATGAAGCAACAGACCTGATCAACATCCATTATAGGACACTTTGCATTTTCATTTGTATCAATCACAATGGAACTGAAAATCAGACAGGTTCTATAACTAGAATGCAATATACTCCACCAGCTTTCTGTCCAAGCCATGAAGAAAATAATTACTCCCAAAAATCTTAGTGAATTATATTTACTGGATAGCCTTTGTCTGCCAGTTTGGTTACATCATCAAAATATTCCACCAGATAAATAAATAAACTTATTTTTGCTTCTAAATACACATTGACTATTCTTTATTAACACTTCATCCGTACTAATGATCAATAGCATATTTTACTCACAAGATTGTCCTCTATTGCAGCCATTAAAGCCTTCATGCCTTGTACCTGCTTTCAAGACAGTCTTTATTATTTAATCCTCAAATTAGATGCTGGGTACAAGGAGGTGTCAAAAACATTAACTGGAATATTTACTTTCATAATATATGATATCTGATTTATAAAATGTATCTACATTTTATGTACAAATACATGCATTATAGATTCTTACACCAAAATGACTAGCCCCAGAATTTAACTCCAGCTTTTTCCATCACAGCTGATGAATTAAGATGCAAAAGGTTCCCCTGGGGAAGCCCGACTGACCCAGTCCATTTCTTGTCTTTATCAATGATCTGGTGCATGTCATCCAAAGTGACATTTCTTTGTTGATGACACGATGTCTAAATTGTGGTTAGCCTTCTAACTGAATGACAAGACGACACTGAGTCACAACCTAAGACGTAGAACTGGACAGTGCCCAATTCACTGTTAAGAAATCAGTAACTCTGCTCAGGAAAACTGTGATGATGCCCACCTTTCATTTTACAACAAGATTCAGTCATGCAGTAACTAGCCTTAATGATAACAAGCTGCACAACACCCTGACTTGTAACTGTTATCATCATTCCTACACTGTCACTGGGTCAAAATCCAGCAACACCCATATTCTGTGAATGAGTAGAAAGGGGGATGCTAGGGGAAAGTTTTTCACTCAGAGGGTGGTGAGTGAATGGAATCAGCTGCCGTCGGTGGTGGTCGAGGCGAACTCGCTGGGGTCTTTTAAAAGACTTCTGGATGAGTATATGGGATCCAATGGGATTGGGGGTTATAGATAGGTCTATGGCTGGGGTTGGTTTTGATGTGTTCGGCACAACTTGTGGGCCGAAGGGCCTGTTTGTGCTGTAGTGTTCTATGTTCTATGTAAATTCTGGTAAAGAATAAAGTACCTGGAAAATGAAAATAAATACTTAAAAAATTCTATCCAGAGTCTACTTACTGAGATATGGTCAGCTGGAATGAAGTGAATCCTTAATGAAGGCGGGGAGCGGCTGAGACCGATAGCTCGGTAGAGAGCAAGATAGGAGATAGACTAAGCTTGGATGAGAAGAAAAACACCAGGGAGAAGGAGGTTCTGAGTGGGCTTGGAAGTCTGGAGTGTGTCTGTTTCAATGCGAGGAGCGTAACAGGAAAAACGGATGAACTTAGGGCCTTAATGTTTGCGAGGAACTTGAATTGCGAGGAACTTGAATGTAGTTGCGGTGACGGAGACGGAGACGTGGTTAAAGGCAGGACAGCAGTGGCAACTGGATATTCCTGGGTGTGTTTCAGGCGTGATAGAGGAAGGTCCAGAAGAGGTGGAGGAGTGGCGTTGTCAGTTAGGGAGACCATCAAGGCAGTGCAGAGGGTGGACAATACAGAGGAGTTAGGAGTGGAGTCGCTGTGGTTGGAGCTGAGGATTAGAAAGGGGGCCATTACTATGCTAGGGGTGTATTATAAGCCACCCAGCACCCGCGGGTAGTTGAAGAAGGCATATGTAAAGATATTTTGGATAGGTGTAGAAAGAACAGAGTCGTTGTAGTGGGAGATTTTAATCACCTTAGGGTGGATTGGAAGGTACCGAGAGCTGGGGGTTTGGATGGGCAGGAATTTATAAAATGTATACTGGAAGGATCGTTGGAACAGTATGTGGCTAGCCTGACTAGAGAAGGGGCCATATTGGATTTAGTTCTGAGTAATGAGCCAGGGCAGGTGGTTGATGTTGTAGTAGGGGAACATGTGGCTAACAGTGACCACAATTCTCTCCACTTTAGGATACAGATGGAAAAGGATGCTTGTTGCCCCAGGGGCAGGGTGCTGAATTGGGGGAAGGCTAACTACGATTGGATTATGCAGGAACTTATGGAAACTGATTGGGAACGGTTGTTCCAGAGTAAGTCCATGCTAGGCATGTGGGACTCTTTCAAGGGAACACTGAAAATGTTGCAAGATAGATATGTGCCAGCTAAGAGGAAAGATGGGAAGGGTAGCATTAGAGAGCCATGGATTACTAGGGATATTGAGGACTTGGTTAGGAAGAAAAGAGAGGCGTATGATAGGTCAAAGCAGCTGGGATCGGAGACAGCATTGGAGGAATATAGAGAGAGTAGGAGGGAGCTCAAACGGGGAGTTAGAAGGGCAAAAAGGAGGCATGAAATGGTTTTGCGGATAGGATTAAGGAAAATCCAAAGGCTTTTTACTCCTATGTTAGGAATAAAAGGGTGGTTAGAGGAAAAATCGGACCTCTTAGGGACAGAGGGGGGGAACCGTGCTTAGAGCCTGAGGGAATGGGGGAGATCCTGAATGAATACTTTGCGTCAGTATTCACGAAGGAAAGGGGTTTGTTGACAGCTCCTGTCTCTGAGGGAGCTGTGGACCAGCTGAGGGAAATATCCATACTGAGGGAGGAAGTGTTAGAGCTTCTAGGTAGCATTAAAACTGATAAATCTCCAGGGCCTGATGGCATTTATCCCAGGCTGCTTAGGTAGGTGCGAGATGAAATTGCTGGGTCTCTGACGCAAATCTTTGTCTCTTCTTTGGACACAGGTGAAGTCCCAGAGCACTGGAGAATAACTAATGTTGTACCGTTGTTTAAAAAGGGTAGTAGGGATAAGCCTGGAAATTATAGGCCGTTGAATTTGACATCAGTGGTAGGGAAGCTGTTGGAGGGGATTCTTAAAGACAGGATGTATAGGCACTTAGAGCGTTGCGATCTGATTAACATAGCTATGCTGCGTATCCCTAAAGAAAGGTCATGACTTACGAATCTGGTAGAAGTTTTTGAGGAGGTGATGAAAACGGTCGACGAAGGGCGAGCCGTTGATGTCGTCCACGTGGATTTCAGTAAGGCGTTTCACAAAGTCCTTTATGGGAGGTTAGTTGAGAAGGTCAAGGCTCATGGGATACAAGGACAGGTAGCTAGATGGATAAGTAACTGGCTTAGTAATAGGAGACAGAGTAATACTGGAAGGGTGTTGCTCTAGCTGGAGGTCGGTCACTAGTGGTGTGCCGCAGGGCTCGGTACTGGGACCTCTTCTATTTGTAATATATATAAATGACTTGGAAGAGGGAGTAAGTGGAGTGATCAGCAAGTTTGCAGATGATACAAAGATGGCTGGACTTGCGGATAATGAGGAGCATTGTCAGGCGATGCAGCAGGACATAGATAGGCTGGTAGCTTAGGCAGATAGATGGCAGATGGAATTCAATCCTGATAAATGCGAGGTGATGCATTTTGGGAGAAAGAATGTAGAGGGGAGGTATATGATAAAGGGTAGACCTATTAAGAGTATAGAAAAGCAGAGGGATCTGGGGGTGCAGGTGCACAAGTTTCTGAATATGGCAGAGCAAGTGCAGAAGGTTGTGAAGAAAGCATATGGTATGCTAGCCTTTATAGGAAGGGGTATAGTGTACAATGTTGTAGTTGTATAAACGTTGGTTAGACCTCATTTGGAATACTGCGTCCAGTTCTGGTCGCCTTAGTACCGGAAGGACATGGAGACTCTGGAGAGAGTGCAGAGGAGGTTTACCAGGATGCTGCCTGGTATGGAAGGTCTGAGTTACGAGGAGAGATTAGGCAAATTGGGCTGTTTTCCTTAGAAAGATGTAGACTTAGAGGAGATCTGATGGAGGTGTACAAGATTATGAGGGGTATAGATAAACAGGGTTAAGCTTCTTCCTAGGATGGACTCGAATAGCATGAGGGGTCATGGACTTAGGGAGAGGGGGTAAGGTATAATTTGGATGCTAGAGGGAGTTTTTCCACAGAGGGTGGTGGGGGTATGGAATGCGCTGCCAAGTAAAGTGGTGGAGGCAGGCACTCTGGACTTATTTAAGAAATACTTAGATGGGCACATGAACAGAATGGGAATGGAGGGTATAGAAAACTGATTCAAAATAGGGATCATGAGCCTTGGAGTCCCTGGGAAGTGTGTAAATAGATGATGATATTCATGTACTTGTTTTTATCCTACAGGTGCTTTGGTCATGAGAGGGCTGCTCTTGGATTTTTTTTTTTTCAAGAGCATCGTAGTGCTTCCGGATGCTCCGGTTTCCTCCCACATCTCAAAGATGTGCTCTTAGGCTAATTGGCAAAACAAATTCTCCCTAAATTGTCTCAAATTTGGTTTTTAATCCATAGATCTATAAACATGGACAGGGATCACGGGTAGAGGTGGGAACATCGGGGTGGCGGTGCAGGCTCATTGGGCCGAAGGGCCTGTTTCCTGTGCTGTTTTTTGTTCTTTATGTATTGGTATACAGTGAAAAGTATTGCTTCTTGTGCACTATAAGACAAAGCATACTGTTCATTAGAGGGGAGTGCAGAATATAGTGTTTGTTACAATCATAGCTAAGCTGTAGAGAAAGGTCAACTTAATGTGAGGTAGGTCCATTAAAAGTCTGACGGCAGCAGGGAAGAAGTTGTTCTTGAGTCAGTTGGTATAGGTATCTTTTTCTCAACAGGAGACGGTGGAAGACAGTATGCCTGGGTACGCAAGATCCTTAATTATGCTGGCTACTTTTCTGAGGCAGTGGGAAATGTTGACGGAGACTGGTTTGTATGACTAGCTGGGCTTCGCTCATGTCCCTTTGTAGTTTCTTGTGGTCTTGGACAAAGCAGGAGCCATACCAAGCTGTGATACAACCATATAGAATGCTTTGTAATAGTGCATCTGTAAAATCTGGAAAGAGTCTAACTTTTAAAGGCACTGTTGGGCTTCCTTAACTATAGTGTTGACATTGGGGCAAACCAAGACAGGTTGGTGGTGAGCTGAACACCTAAAAACCTGATGCTGTTGACTATTTCTACTTCTCTCTTTCCTGTACTCCATCTCATCATTGTTCGAGATCTGACCACTATGGTAGTATCATCAGCAAGTTGGGGGAGAATTTGGCCACACAGTCATGGGTATATAGTAAGAGGCTGAGGACACAGCCTTGTGGACCACCGATGTTGAAGATGATCCAAGTGTTGTTACCTATCCTTATTGATTGCAGCCTGTGGGTTAGGAAGTTTAGGATCCAGTTGCAGAGGGAGGAGCCAAGCCCCAAGCCATGGAGCTTGGAGATGAGTTAGTTTCATAGAAATAATGATGTTGAAAGCTGAGCTGTAGTCGATAATTAAGAATCTGACATGGGTGTCTGTGTTATTTTGGTATTCCAGTTTTGAGTGCGGGGTCAGGGAGATGGTGTCTGCTGTGGCCTGTTGCTGCAGTAGGTGAACTGTAGTGGATCCAGGCAATCTGGGAGGCCAGAATTGATTCTTGTCATGATCAACCTTTTGAAGCACTTCATAATGATGGATTCAGAGCCACTGGACGTTAGTCATTAAGGCATTGTGCTTCACTTTTCTTTGGCACCAGGATAATGGTTACCTTCTTAAAGCAGATAGTGACCTTAGATTGTTGTAAAGAGAGGTTGAAGATGTCTAAGAATACCCCAGCCAGTTCATCCACGCAGGATCTGAATTAACTTTGAATCATTATTAACACTATGTTAGCACCAAACTTCACAAAAGCAGAACAATCTGCTTCTAAAAGGTGCTAAAAAGCATTTAAAAATGTCACAATGCAGTCGAGATCAAAAACCATATCAAGTATATGGTACCTTGGCAATCAAGAAAAAGGAGCAGTAGTAAACAGAATAGTACTGAATGGAACAGAGATCTGCATGTCAGAATTAATGGACTAGAATATCTAAAGGGACATTGAGAATCTGCAGATTAGATTTTCATCAATATTTATTGCAATATTTATAACAAAGAGTAAGATTGCAAGTCATCTTTCACAATGAATGTCAAAATAAATACATGCAATAGAAGGAAAATTGTCAGCAAAGAGAAAGACAAAGCAACATCACAGCACAGCTATCCCAATTGCAAATTGCCCCTTTTTTATGCTAAAGTAGGTCTCTGAACAGAAATCATAGTTAGAAATCTGCATTAAAATCAGTTTCTAAAAGTATGGCACACTGAAGTTGAATATTAAGTTGTGATGCCCTTTGACCCAGATACAATATTGTAAGGAAAATGCTTAATTTCATTAAAATGTACGAGGGTCAATGTAATATTTGCAAGTTGTGCACCAAGCAAATGAGAACCAAACTGTAGCTTCAGCCAGAGCTCCTTGACTTTACAAGGTCATAGCCATACTGGTTCAATCTCACTGGTTCACACTCAGGATAGGCATCTCCCTGTCATACTCGACAGTTGAAGACAGTTACTCGTTTTGATGGGAAAAATATCAAGAAAAGGCAAAGCCTTACTGGAAATCAAATGACAGAAACAAGCTTTAAATTTTGGACCTGTGGTTCTTGAAATCAGTGATTTTTTGGGACATAAACTAAGGAAGGCTATGCAAACTGACTCTCTTCCTGCCTTGCCCAAAAATTGTGTGTGCAATTATCAACCTAAAACCAGGGAATCCTCACTTAAGTGTAACTTATCTCTGTTTGGAAACCTGGAAATAAGGAAAAGTAGAATTAATCCAGCTCAGTATTCTGCCGCACTTCTAAACTCTTGTTGGTGAAAACCTCCAGAGTTCTACTTGAACAGCCAAACTTCACACAAGGGAGCAAGACAGCAGGGTGGGATAGTGTTTAGCACTGCTGCCTCTCAGTGCCAGGGACCTGGGTTCAATTCCCGGCTTGGATCACTGTGTGGAGTTTGCACATTCTTCCCATATCTGTGTGCGTTTCCTCCGGTGCTCCGGTTTCCTCCCACAGTCTGAAAGATGTGCTGGTTAGGTACACAGACCCGAAAAGGGCGCGGAGTGCGGCAGCTAGGGGAATTTCAAGTAATTTCATTGCAGTGTTAACGTAAGTCTTGTGACTAATAAATAAACTTTAAACTGACAATGTCAAACCTCTGCGAACTACATCATTTTCTTGAAGTTTTTTTCCCCCGAACTATTCACCTCTGCAGAGGCTAGTTATGTGCTTTTTGTGTGTGCTCATGTATATGCATACGCACTGGGGAATTTATAACTAGAAATTGATAGTGATAAATCCGGAGTTTAATCAGTTTATGCAACATCAAAACTTTAAAAAGAAGTTTTGTTTTAAAATAAATCAATCGCTGAGTTTATTGAAAGAATTCTGGTTACAGTCTTTTATTCTGGGTACCAGTAGCAACAGTAAACAATTGACACTTTAGTGAGTAAATTAAAAGTTTAAACTAATGGTACAACCTGCTTGTGGAGTAATGGCTAGATAATCTCTGCATTCTTCCAATTATGGTTGCAACATCTTATTTAAAGCACAAGTGAAACTTGATACATTCAGTATTTGAGCTGCACAAAGCCAGCATGACAAGATGGACTTTACTATACTGTAACTATTCTGTGATTCGATCTTATTCACAGTAATTTCATTGCAATGTTAATGTAAATCTACTTGTAACATTAAAAGCAACTTTAAAACTTTAACTCACTGCCTACTAGAGTGGTGGAAGCAGAAACAGTCACTGATTTCAAAAAGAAATTTGACAGGCACTTGAAGAAACAAACGTGCAAGGCCATGAGGATCTAATGGGAGAACAGGACAGGCCGGATTATTCTGCAGGGAATCGACATAGGCTCAATTGGTGAAATAGCCTCCTCTTTGGCAAGAAGTATAATTTGATTCCCGTTGCAATAAATAACATTCTATTCACTTTCACAATTAGTTACTGTACCACATACTAACTTTTGTGATTCATGCATCAGGCCATCCAGATCCTTCTGCACCATAGAGCTTTGCAATTTCTCATCATTTAGATAATATGCTTCTCTTTTACTCTTCCTACCAAATTGAACAATTTCACATTTACACACATTATAGTCCACTTGTCAGATTTTTGCCCACTCATTTATACTACTCCCATTTCTTTAGTAGTCTCATGTCTTCTTCACAACTTACTTCCTTAGCCAGTTTTGTGTCACCAGCAAATTTGGTGACCATCCCTTCACCCAAGTCATTTATATAAATTGTTAACTGCTAAGGACCTATCAATGATCCCTGTAGCACACCATTCGTTACATCTTGCCAAACTGAAAATGACCCACTTTTGCCTACTTTATGCTTCCTGTTAGCCAGCTAATCTTCAATATCTTCTATCTATATTAGTATGTTACTCACTATAACATGAGCTTTATTTTCCATAATAACTTTTGACATGTCACTTTATCAAATGCCTTCTGGAAATCTAAGTACAGATCAGTTCCCCTTCATCCACAGTACAGATAACTAACATTTTCCTACAACAGATGTTAAGATAAATGGCCTGCAGTTTTCCGCAATCCCTGTTTTTGCTTTTTCTTAAAGTCTGACACTGAACCATCCCCTTAAATATTTATCATTTCATCTCTACTGATCAATCCCAATTTACCAATTCACTTTAGCTAGCTTAGCTCTCTTGCCTTCGTAATTGTCCTTATTTAAGTTTAAAAACATAGTCTCAAACCCACTCCTATCTCCCTTAAATTGAATGATAAATTCAGTCATACTATGGTCTTTGCTATCATGGGGTGTCTTCACTACAAGTACATTTATTACTATATCATGTCAGTGTACAATACCAATCTAATATATCCTGCTGACTGCCGCAGATGTGTACTTGTGGTTGTATACAAGATGTAATTTATCTCATCATTACATACCTGTTAATTCACGTTTAATTTACATTGGTTCAAAGTTACAGAAGTAAAATGCTTTGTGTAACTTCTTCATTTGGGGGTTGCTGACAAATTTGGTTACTCTGGTTTACAGTTTCCCCATGGGAAATGGCAACAGTTTCCCCATGGGAAATGGCAACAGTTTCCCCATGGGAAATGGCAACAGTTTCCCCATGGGAAATGGCAACAGTTTCCCCATGGGAAATGGCAACAGTTGCCCCATGGGAAATGGCAACAGTTTCCCCATGGGAAATGGCAACAGTTTCCCCATGGGAAATGGCAACAGTTGCCCCATGGGAAATGGCAACAGTTTCCCCATGGGAAATGGCAACAGTTTCCCCATGGGAAATGGCAACAGTTTCCCCATGGGAAATGGTAACAACTTACAATTAAAATGATTTTGGTTTACTTTTATTTGAATCATTGCACTCATGTCACAATGGCTAACAGGAAAATGGATGAAATGTAACACACAAGTTTGAAAATCAATTCATATATATATATATATCTTCACATAGAGGACATTCTTGTAATTGAGCACTTACTTCCTGTCATATTTAATGTTACTATTTTAGGCATGTTTTATCTTCCTGCTTCTTAGCTCCCACTTCCCACTACATTTATTAAAAATTTATATTGAACCATTTCTTTCTTACTTGGAAGGAAGGCATATTTGCTCCAACTCTACATTTCAACTACATTTTTGAATAGTTACAGTACAAATTATGCAACAGGATGCACTAATTTAATTGAGGGATAGTAAACAAAATCATTAAAAGAATTCAAAGTTTTTCACCATTGTTTCTACAAAAGATTTCTAATATTCAAAATAAAATTTTTTACTGAAACAAAAGTATTTCATGCCACAGTTAAATTTCCCAGAATTCATTCCTATATCTTTTAATAACTTTATTAAAGTTTGGTACAAGGCTTCATCCGATTTGAAAACCCTGGATTTGAAGTTGCTATTTTCTCCTAAAGCTATCACTTTCCAAGCATATGCTGTAGTCCTGGCACGCGTGGTACGCATAATTTACCACCATGCATCAGTAGGGTTTTCCAGCTACAAATGAAGGCTGATGGTCCCATGAGAAATTCAGGCATTTTCATTCAAATGATTCCAAAATACACTGTGGGATAAATTTTCAATTTCTTTTTTGATGTTATGTTTACATTTCTGAGTACTCACTGTTGAATTAAACTGTTTAAATATTACCTTGGTGAGAGAAAAGAGCAGTTGTCAAGGAAACATCTACTACATGCTCAACAAAAGTATTACATGGGGGACTTGCATGAACTTCTTCATAGACAAGCCAAACAATGAATTTAAAAGACACACAGATCACAGAGCCCTATATAATTAATTTTCAACATGATCAATTTAAAAATTGAGAATACACAGTAAAATGCTATTCATAAAAGTAGGAAGTCTGACAACACCAAGTTTAAATCCAACTGATTTATTTGATAGTAAACTCACAAACTTTCAACCCTCTGGTCTTCGTCAGGTGAAGAAGACCACAGGTTGAAAGGTTCACCTGACGAAGACCACAGGTCGAAAGCCTGTGAATTTACTATCAAATAAATCGGTTGGATTTCAACCTGGTGTTCTCAGACTTCTTACTGTGTTTACCCAGTCCAACGCCGGCATCTCTACATCGTTCATAAAAGTACCAGTTAGAGAGCTGATATTTAGCAGTAATAGATAATAAGCTTGCGATTGAGCAAGTTTTGTTTTCTACTTTGGAATATAGAACATAGAACAATACAGCACAAACAGGCCCTTCGGCCCACGAGTTGCACCGATCACATCTTACAATCCACAGACCTATCTATAACCCCCTATCCCATTCATTTCCATATACTCATCCAGAAGTCTTTTAAAAGACCCTAGCGAGTTTGCCTCAACAACCTCCGACGGCAGCCGATTCCATTCACTCACCACCCCTGGTGAAAAACTGACCCCTAACATCCCCTCTGTTAGGGGTGAAAAACTTACCCCTAACATCCCCTCTGTATTTGCTTCTCTGCACCTTAAATCTGTGTCCTCTCGTAGTGACCATTTCAGCTTGGGGAAATAGTCTGAGAGTCCACCCTATCTATTCCTCTCAATATTTTATAAACCTCTATCAGGTTGCGTCTCAACCTACATCTCTCCAGTGAGAAGAGTCCCAGCTCCCTCAACCTATCTTCATAAGACCTGCCTCCCAATCCAGGCAGCATCCTTGTAAATCTTGGGGAATGCTTCCATTTGAAAGCAGGCTCAATAGTAACTTTAAAAAAGAAACTGATAGAAAAGAAAATTGCAAAGTTAAGGGGCAAGAGAGGATGTGTAACTAATTGAACTTCAAAAAGCTGGCACAAATATGATGGGTAAAATAGCCTTCTTCTGTCCTGTATGATTCCATTTCTCTATAGCACTTGTTTTTAAAATGATCTACCAAATGGGATCTAGCATACATAACTGAATAAGATGTTTTGCATTCCATCAATGTGACAAAGCATGATATGAATATATAACAAAAGCCTACCCACATACTAGAGTAACTGCAGGTCATATAACTGTTGCAAGATCTTAAGTTGCAAAACTGTAAAAGCCCGATGATGGTTGTTGCATTTGAGTTGAGCTTGCTTTTCAATTGTCACATTGTAGTCTTGTAATTCGCTCACCAACCTGTGATAAGCACGTTTTCTTTACAAGGAAAATGGATGCCTAATACATTTGTGAAATAAATGAAGTAAAAAAAGCTATTCTTCAATTTAATATTGATCTCTTAAAAAGTCCAACTAACATTAGAGGCATTTATTCATAACATAAATATATTCAACTTTATTGATGCTCACTTTCAAATCATTCAAAATGTTAGGAAGTTGGAGCATTTACCTTAATTCCCACAAAACAACTTGACTAATCCTTCAAGAAGTCAAATTAACATTAGAGGAATGCCTGTTTATAACATAAACATATTCAACACGACATCACTTCTAAATCATTTAAAATATTAGGAAGTTCAGTGCACAAAAATCATTTAGAACTCTTATCCTAACCCTCACAAAACAACTTTCCCAAAAGTAAAGGAAATATCCATTGCATTTCACAAATTTCTTAAAAGCCTCTGCTAGAAACACAGCTGTTAAAGGCATAGATGTCTGTACATTAAAAATAAGCCCATAGGAATTCTTCCCAGCTGTGCATGTAAATATTTCAGCAATTAATCAGTAATATTATTGAGAGTGCCTTATTACAATGCGTACAAAATAGGCCTCATTTATATAATTTATGAACTTTTCTAATTAAGCATGGATTAGTAGGATTTTTAACCAAAAATTCATGATTAAATAATATGCAAGCCACTGTATTTAAACTATAAAAATTCACAAATGCATGAGAAATATCTTGTTCAGAGTATTTTTTGTGACCTGTTAGTAAATGAACAGAAGTTGCTCCCAAAACATGAAATATCTAAAAATGACTCTTAGAATTCACTGCGCACATTTTAGAAATCCTTCTAGGAGTCCTTGGAAAGAGTGCAGAGGAGGTTTACCAGGATGCTGCCTGGTATGGAAGGACTGTCTTATGAGGAACGATTAGATAGACTGGGGTTGTTTTCCCTTGAAAGACGTCGGCTTAGAGGGGATCTCATAGAGGTGTATAAGATTATAAGGGGTATCGATAGAGTAAATGGAGGTAAACTTTTTCCACCTTTAGAAATGGATAGGACGAGAGGTCATGGCCATAGGGTGAGGGGGGCTATGTATAGGACGAATGTTAGAGGGCAGTTTTTCACACAAAGGGTAGTGGGGGTGTGGAATGCACTGCCGAGTAAGGTGGTGGGAGCAGGCACGCTGGGGCTGTTTAAGTGTCTCTTGGACAGCCACATGAGCGGTATGCAGATAGAGGGATATATTAGGACTGTTTAACTACGGCTTTTTTCCACAGGTAATTCGGTCCATACTTTGAGCATGCATTTGGCAGGTGATGCGGGTACAGCTCTTGGATGTTGATTCATGGGTTGCCTGGTACCTCATGTCGTAAATGAGTGCTTTATGTGGACCATCTGAAGGGCACCATGACAGCTCAGAGATTATCGATGTGGCTGTGCAGACACTTGGAATTGGGCCGGTGTCTGCGGGAGTTTGTGCGTTCTCCCCGTGGTTGCGTGGGTTTTCTCCGGGCACTCCGGTTTCCTCCCACAACCCAAAAATTCGCTCTTAGGCTGATTGGGAAACAAATTGACCCTATGGTGAAAATTTTCCATATTAGGAATAATATATATATTATTATATAGGAATATTAAAATAGGATAATGTATTTGCTACTATATAGTATGACGGCGGCGCGGGCTTGTTGGGCCGAAGGGCCTGTTTCCCATGCTGTGTTGCTTAAATTAAAAAAAAAATTAAAATCCTGCAAACTCTTTTATAGTCATCAAAAGAAAAATATAATAAAATGGATTGAAAATTGATAAATGTTACTTGAAAGTTAATTTTTTGTTTGGTACATTTTTAAAATGATCTACTGAATGGGAGCTAGCATGCATAACTGAGTAAGGCGCTACACTTAGGAGTAATCACCAGCTAGTTATTGAATAGGTGAAAGTCCAAAACAATGTAACAGCCTGATAAAATTCAATCACTGTTAATCAACACTTCGCATCAAAACTGGTAACTTCTTAGGCACTGAATTTGATCTGGGTATGGTTATAAACAACATATCAAAATGTGTCACATGAAGTCCTTCAAGATTAATTTACACTAAAAGTAATTAGATCTATAATAGTTGTTAAAAATCTTTTGTTTTTGGTACAATTCAGAATTGCATATCCTACTTTCTCATTTTTGCAATAAACAAAATTCCATAAATTCTTTCATAGGGGAAAAGGTGAATAAGAGATAGGGTGGTAAAGACTTAAAAGGTTCTAAGTTGGTAGACAATTGTTCAGAGCTCCTGCTCTCAATTCACATTCTTGCTAGATTCTTGCTAGAAAATGCCATCGATTAGACATCCGCTGAGGAGGGAGAATCCGCTGAGAGGCCCCAGTTGGTCAAATATTCACTGCTTATAATGAAGAATGGTCACTTGGTGCAACAATTCATAGGTTTTATGCAGCCATACCTCAGTATGAGTCAATGCCCAGGAAGAGCAAAAAAAAATATAAAGCAAAATCTAATTAGCCTCATCATATTACTTCCTATTTATACAGCAGTAAAGGAACATAGGGCTTGGGAGTCTGCTTCAATAAGACTGTGGCTGATCTGGTTGTGGTCCACTTTGCTGTTTGCAGCATGATAACCCACGACTCCCTTACCCGTCAAAAATCTGTTTTCCGTTTTATGAACTTGTGATTATATTAAACCATTCCTCATATACATATCTGAAGTACCTTCAAAAATATTTATTCACAATAAACTTTTCTACATTAGAATGGGTGGCACCAGTTGGAAGAGCTGTTGGGGAGAGAGGACCCACCCAGCAATATTCAGTTCCATGGAATCTTATAGTCATCAGTAAAGTGGGAAAATGTGAGGTCATCCAGAGTTCTCGTAGGCTGTTCACGCTGTGTGCGCATAATAGAGGAATCCCCCAATAGCACGAGAGGCAACATGCTCCAAAAATTTTTGTGCACTGAATTTCCTAACATTTTAAATGATTTAGAAGTGATGTCATCAGTAATGTTGAATATATTTACACTATAAACACATTCCTCTCATGTTAATCTGACTTCTTGAAGGATCAGTCAAGTTGTTCTGTGAGTGTTAGGATAAATGCTCCAAATTAAATGATTTAAAAGTGATCAGTAAAGTTGAATATGTTTACATTATGACCAAATGCCTCTAATGTTAATTGGACTTTTTGAAAGATCAATAAATTGAAGAACAGCTCTCTTCCTTTTACTTCATTTATTTCTCAAATGCAATAGGTATCCATTTTCCTCATAAGAAAACGTGCATATAAGAAGGTTGGTTTATAAAAGCATGGCCTCTTCTGATGAGAGTAGTGACCTTGATAGAAAGCCATGTGGCAAGTGAGCAAGTGAATGTAAGAGAACAGGCACACTCAAGCCTCCACAACGTGACGTTAACATTGAGCAGTGTTTAACACTGAGTTGGCATGAAGGCTCAAAAACAGATGGATCTGTTGCCAGATGGAGGTCCATTCCTAATAAGGAAGGGACTGCAGACTGGCCATGAATTGACCAAGGAGAGACAGCTGAAGAGAATGGGATCTTTCTGACCACTAAGTGAAAAATGCAGGTAGCCAGACCAGGTTACCTCAAAGGTTCCACAAACAGAGAATGTCAGGCAGCAAATGCATCATAACAGCTGTTAAATTTATCAGTTTGGGAGAAGCACAACACAGAAGCATCTAGGAGTAAAAGTTTTAATGAACCTAGCTGTATAAGGGAGCACAAGTGGTTGTTTCTATTTAATGTATGGAAGTGTGCTTGATTCATTACCTCAATATGTCATGTCTTATTTCAACATGTCGTGTGATTAGTATTCCCTTAGGAATGCATGAGCGTTGGAGCCCATAAAAGGGGTACAAATGACTAGAGTCAAAGATAGATGATGCATTTTGGATGGAGCTTCCACTGGCCCAATAACATTCTCATGGCTACCAGGGCACCCACGAGAGGCAACAGTTCTGATCCAGTTGCACCATGTGTTGTCTTAGCTAGTGTGGATATGGGAGATATACAGGCAATGACTGCAATCATCAGTTTTTCCTGCTCATGGTCACTGGCTGTAGGGTCAAGGTCTAAATTCCCTTTCATTGGAGACATGTCCAGTAGAATAATCCAGCATTAATTAACCTTCTCTGTTGTGCAGGCTGTGTAAAACTTGAGGGACCATATGGAGCGCTTCTCCCAGGGCATTCCAAACATACAAAGTTCATTTTCATTGTAGCTCTATTGCCTGCTCGATGGTCACCCTCGTAGTTAGATGTTATCTTTCTTCTATCTCAGTTTTGGAGTTCTGCACTTGTGAGACATGAGCAATCATGTCCTAAGTGAATAACCTCACCATCTAGAATCCATCCAGGATGACTTTATAGTGGAGTGGATAATTGAAGTATCTGAGGTTGCTTCAGAATTAAAAAATAATGGCAGTTTCCTATAACCTTGCACACACTTGCAGGTGTAGGGATAGTTGCAATAGTCCACACATTGTGGGAGTAAAATCTCCTTTTGTTAACGAATGCATCTGGCTGCTCAAAGGGAGCACTGATGGTCACATGCATGCAGTCAATACCTCCTATTCCTGAGGTAATCCCATCATGGCTCCCAAGTCAAATGATCTCTCAAACTTGTATCTTCTCTCACAGAGAAGGCATTTGTCACCTACCTGATATAATGATAAGCAAGTACTTCCTTCGCCCCAGAGGACTAAGATGAGGAAAACTGACTTTGGTCAGAGGGATGTGAATCTCTGGAGCTCTGGACACTCTATCAAGATAGGGGTTGACAATTTCAGGATACTCAGAAAATCAAAGGATATGAGGGCAGTGCATCAAATTATAGAAACATGTTGACCAAGGAAGATCAGTAGATGTGGTTTATATAGACTTCAGCAAGGTATTCAATAAGGTCCCCCATGCAAGGTTTATTGAGAAAGTGAGGGGGCATAGGATCCGAGGGGATGTTGCTTTGTGGATCCAGAGCTCAATTGCCCACAGAAGGCAGAGAATGATCGTAGATGGGTCTTTTTCTGCAAGGAGGTCGATCACCAGTAAAGTGCCCTAGGGATCTGTTCTGGGACACTTGCTGTTTGTGATTTTTATAAATGACCTGGATGAGGGAGTGGACAGATGGGTTAGTAAGTATGCCGATGACAGGAACGTTGTAAGTGTTGTGGATAGTTTGAAGGGATGTCAGAAATTGCAACGTGACATAGATAGGATGAAAGACTGGGTGGAAAAGCAGCAGATGGACTTCAACTTGGATAAGTCTGTGGTGGTTCATTTTCGCAGGTCAAATGGGATGAAGGAATATAATATTAAGGCTAAGACTCTTAGCAGAAGGATCTTGGAATTCGGGTTCATAGGATTCTCAAAACGCCTTCACAGATGTGGTCAAGAAGGCATATGGTGTACTGGCCTTCATCAATCGACAAATTGAGTTTAGGAGTTGGGAGATATTGCTGCAGCTGTAAAGGACCCTTGTCTGACCCCACTTGGGATACTGTGCTCAGTTCTGGTCGCCTCATTACAGGAAGCCATTGAGGGGTGCATAGGGGATTTACAAGGATATTGCCCAGATTGGGTAGCATGCCTTATGAGGATAGGTTGAGAGAGGTTGGTCTTTTCTCCTTGGAGAGACAAAGGATGAGAGGTGACCTGACAGAGGTGTATGTTGAGAGGTATTGATCGGGTGGATTCTTAGAGGCTTTTTCCCAAGGCTAAATGGCTGCCACAAGAGGACACAGGTTTAGGGTGCTAGGGAGTAGATACTGAGGAGATGTCAGGAGTAAGTTTTTCACTCAGATGGTGGTGGGTGTGTGGAATCGGCCGCCGTCGGTGGTGTGGAGGCAGATTCGATAGGGTCTTTTAAGAGATTCCTGAATAAGTACATGGGACTTAGTAGGATTGAGAGTAGGATTAAGCCTAGTAAGTAGAGATATGTTCGGCGCAACTTGTGGGCTGAAAGGACAGTTTGTGCTGTAGTTTTTCTATGTTCTATGAGTAAGTAGATGAGCCACACTCATGAGGCTGTAGCCTACTACTACTATTTCTGGTTCTTCCATTATATTTTGGTATTCTGTTATCACAACGGCCAGATGCTTATAATATGCAGAATAAAAATAGAACATTACAGCACAAATAGGCCCTTCGGCCCAAAGTTTCACTGATCATATCCTTACCTACTAGGCCTATCTATAACCCTCAATCCTATTAAATCCCATTGCAACATAAACAGGGCCTAGTTTTAAGGCTTATAAAATTGGATATCCTAAATTAAAGAATTGGGCATATTAAAAAAATCAAACCTCGGGCAGACCAATTATACAATCTACAAACCTGTCTGGGCCTTTCATCAATCTCCCATCAAAGGTTGCCGCACTCTACTGATATTTAGCAGGAGATCATTGCACCCCACTGAAATGCACCAGCCTACTGTTAGAAGCCCAGATTGGGCCAGACTTTGTCATCACAAGTTCCTGCAGTTGGCTTAATTTGCTAACAGATTACATGTAAGCAGCATCACGGAGATGGATATCTGGCGGCGGACCCTGGTGTCCTGTCAGGCAACATCAAGAAACCACTAAGTATTGAAATCCCCTCCTGGCACCTCATCGGCAGGAAGCAGAGAAGTTTCTGGAAAGGCAAGCAGGCAGGGGATAAAGGAACACATATTTCAGACACGGGGGCGAAGACTCGACTATTCGGAAGACTGACCAGGAAAGAAAGGAAGGAAGAAGCTGCCACCAAGATTCATCTTCGTGATGACAGGCCAGAGGGACTCAGAGAATCGAGCCTGCAGTTTTAACCAAACCATCTTTGCAGGTAGTATATTTGAATCTGGGGTATCCTCTTGTTTTATGTGGGTAATTTAAGGGTTAGTAGTGTTTCTGTTAATAAATTTGTTGAACCTTTACCTGTGTTTGTTCTTTGTCCATCTTGCAAATAAGGGCACCGAGGTAAAACATTGGAGTAAGCAAACTGGTCGAATGTATCTGAGATTTTTAAATCGCAACACCATATACTCATCCAGAAGTCTGTTAAAAGACCCCAATGAGTTCGCCTCCACTAGCATCGACAGCAGCTGATTCCACTCACCCACCACCCTCTGAATGAAAAACGTACCCCTGACATCTCGTCTGTACCTACTCCCCAGCACTTTAAACCTGTGTCCTCTCGTAGCAACCATTTCAACCCTGGGAAATGGCCTCCAAGAATCCACCTGATCTATACATCTCAACATCTTATAAATCTCTATCAGGTAACCTTTCATCTTTCATCTCTCCAGGGAGAAAAGAATGAGCTCCCTCAACCTATCCTCAAAAGGCATGCCACCCAATCCAAGCAACATCCTTGTAAATCTCCTCTGAACCCTTTCATTAGCTTCCGCATGTTTCTT
This sequence comes from Sphyrna mokarran, assembly GCA_024679065.1. Lineage (NCBI taxonomy): Eukaryota > Metazoa > Chordata > Chondrichthyes > Carcharhiniformes > Carcharhinidae > Sphyrna > Sphyrna mokarran. Next base: position 4,782,316 of record JAGIQG010000035.1, on the reverse strand, counting down.
GTAATGAGGCGACCAGAACTGCGCACAGTACTCCAAGTGGGGTCTGACAAGGGTCTTATAAAGCTGCAGCATTATCTCCCAACTTCTGAACTCAATCCCTCGATTAATGAAGGCTAGTACACCTTACGCCTTCTTGACTACATCCTCCACCTGTGAGGCCAATTTAAGAGTCCTATGGACCCGGATCCCAAGGTCCTTCTGATCCCCTACACTGCTAAGAGTCCTACCCTTGATATTATACTCCTTCATTCCACTGACCTGCCATAATGGACCACTACACGTTTATCTGGGTTGAAGTCCATCTGCCACTTCTCCACCTAATCTTGCATCCTATCTATGTCTCGTTGCAACTTCTGACATCTCTCCAGGCTATCCACAACACCACCAACCTTCATGTCATCAGCAAACAATAACCCGTACCTCCACTTCCTCATTTATGAAAATTACAAACAGCAAGGGTCCCAGAACAGGTCCCTGGGGCATTACGGTTTCAACCTTCGAACAAACAGATTACAATTTGAAATCTACCAAGAGTTTTTTAAATGGTCTGTTGACATTTTTAAATTTAATGTTCCCATACTGAAATGATACTGCCGCGTTTTTGTCACATCTGAGGACATATCATTTCGCAGAAGCTACATATAGAAACAAGCTGCCTGGCCCAATTTTTAAAGATCAGTGATAAAAAAAATGGAAGACTGGTATTTAAAGGACTTGTCACATCTAAGATTTGAAGAAAATGTATAATCAATTGGATTAACATTGTCATGGAAGTTACCACTTCGCACTCAGACTGGGGAATGCAACAATACAGTTTTATTTAACAAGGCTTCATAGAGAAAAGGCACTGGTACTCCACAGTACTCGGCAGCAATAATAATAATAGGAGCAGTTTATTTTTATACCTTTCAGATAATGGATAGTCCGGACATTAGCCATTTAACACATCGTTACAGTTGAGTAGGATCGATAGTTTAACACATTGTTACAGCCAGACATATACAGACATTGGCATTTAACACTGCATTGTTTCATAGAGAAATGTATCCATTCTATCAGTGACTACCAATGACTTAGTTTCGGTCTATACATACAGAAATTGGTTTTTCTGCATTTACGTATTCTCTTTCCCATTTATGGCTAATCTCCTTATTGTCCTAAGTCTGCCCTTATCTTACAAGTGCCTCAAACACGCAACTGGCTTCCTGCAGTATCTGATTCCTGCATGTTTCACTTTAAATAACTGTCTGCTCTGCATGTTTTTAGTTTCGAGTAGCTGTCTGCACTAAAAGTCAGTGCCTGCTTAATGTCTCTCTTCCAGGTAACTTTTTTTATGTGTCAGGTAGCCATCTTTCTGATTTTTCCCACTACAAACACCACAAGTTACTTTAAGGAAACTGGTTATGGTTAAACTTTATGATTTTGTGGCCAAGTGGCATTCTAAAAAATATACTGATGTGCTTTAAGCATTCTGCTAAACTCTATCTCCTCATTCCATTTTATACCCATCAGATGGATAGTGGGCAAAAAATTCAAATCAGTGCCATTCAACTTAAGACCACAAATGTGCGCTCCCAACTGCACCAGACGAACATTAGATAATATCAACTCCAGTGACTTTGTCATCCAAGTTAACAGATTTATTGGTAGCACAAACTTTCGGAGTGTTACTCTTTCTTTGAAAGCTTGTGCTACCAAATAAACCTGTTAGATTTTAACCCGGTGTTGAGACTTCTTACTGTGCTTACCCCAATCCAACATCGTCATCTCCACATTTTTGTCATCCAAGACATCCACTTGGAAGTAGTACTTCGATATGAAGTCTGAGTCCTTCATCATCACCCAATTCAAAATTCAGGAATGTACATGTTAGACGAAATGTTGAGTAGCCTAACCACTGATCCTTAAAGAAACTTCCTGAAGCTGCTCCAAAAAGGACAAAGAAATGTTCAGATTTTATTTTGTGGCCCCAGGGTTGCTCTCAAGCAATCGATTAGTTAGTCCAGAAACTTGCAGAGGCAGTGGGATAGCAGCATTGTCACTGGACTGGCAATCCAGAGATCCACAGTAATTCTCTGGGAACCCATGTTCAAATTCCATCATAGCAGACAGTGAAATTTGAGTTTAATAAAAATCTGGAATTAGAAGTCTAATGATGACAATCAGGAAAACATTGCTGAATGTCGCAAAAACCTATCTGGTTCACTAATGCTCCTTTAGAGAAGGAGATCTGACATCCTTACCTGGTCTGGCCTATAAGTGATCCAGATTCACAGAAATGTGTTTGTTGCCCTCTGAAACAGCTCAGCAAATCACTCAGTTGAAAGGCAATTCGGGATGGAGAGTAAATGCTAGCCCAGCCAGTAAAGGAAAAAAATCCTTCTTATGGAGTTTGTCATACGGATTCTAATGACAAATTATTAGTCTCTGACCAGACTACACCAGAGGACAACTTACAGTCTTTCGAAAATCCAGATAAAATACATCCCCTACAATAGTATCTATCCTTTCTTTCTACCTCAGAAAACATGAATGAGATGGGCAAAGAAGATTTTTTATTTTGCAATCTCTACTCACAATTCATTATTATATTTCATATTTCTAGATGCTCTTCCATTCTTTTCCTTAGTAAGGGCTCCGTTTTTTTTTCCTTTGATGGAACATCAACTTGTTCAATCCCCCTGGTAAATGCCAAAGTGAAATTAATTATTTAACATTTCTGCCATTTATCATTACCTTGATATTATTTTATCCATACCTTCATGGTCCTATTCACCCCAAGTTCTATCCTCAGCCTTCTCCAATCTATTAATCTGGTTTCATCATGTTTCTATCCTTTTCAATCATCTAAAGCACGTTATATTATCATTACTTTTACCAAGATGTTTCTCTCCATTTATTTCTCTTATCTGCTCTAGTTCATTCCCCATTAGATCAAATAGCAGCATCTTCTCTACTGGGCGTTTCACAAATTGGGTGGGATTTTACAGCGACTTTACACCTATTTTGCAGCAGGAAATATCATAAAATTGGGCATAAAGCGGCAAGCGCAAATGGCACCGGTTTTTGCTCACGATTTTATGACATCCGGATTTCTGGTGTAGTCAGCCTCTCACTGCAAATGGGCGGGAGGCTGATTCATTTATTTAAATTTGTGTGTGTTTAATGTGTTTAGCGAACCTGGCGTTCAATCATACAAGCTCACTTGCCTTTCTGACCTTGCTGGGAGAGTTTCTCTCCTGTGAAGAAAACATCTGCTCCTCATGAACAGTGAATAGTCATATTGGCTTCACCGATGATCAAGAGGCTATTGAGGCCCACTGGGGAGGCTGAGTGCAATGCAGGGATGCCCCTGGACAGTGCCACCCTGGCAAGTGGGCAATGCCTATCCAGGGATAGGGTCCACTGTCATCCTGCATGTGATTGGCAGGGAGAAAAGTGGGGCCATAATTAGCCTGGGCAGTTGGTACTGCATTTCGGGCCACGGCCCTCATGATTACAGGGAAGGGGAGTAGGAGGGCTGGTTCAGTAGCAGGGACCTGACAGCTCTCCCTCTGCTACTGTAATGCGCATGTGCAGACATATCTCCCTCTATAGGCTGCTTGGTGAGTTAAGCCCTGCTGACACACATTGGCTGGAAACTGACTAGCTCATCTTTTTACAGAGTGAAAACTCAGCCAAAAAAACAGATATGGAACTCTTCCATATTCAGATATCGAAAAAAATCTCGTTATATTTCACACATCGAGTTCAAAAGAAGTCTTCTACACATCATAGGAACTCCATTCTCTTATGCTTTTTATCTAATTCTTTTCAAATACCAGGGCAGTTGAAATTCTCCAGGAATTTTTTTTTAAATGGTTGTTATACCATAGGAGGCCATTCAGCCCACTGGGTCTGTCAGCTTTGGGAATGAACTATTATCTACTGCACACACATTCCTGCCTTCTCTTGTGGGATTGTGGGATTACTATCAAATAAACTGGTTGGAATTTAACCTGGTATTGTGAGACTTCTTACTATGTTTACCCCAGTCCAATGCCAGCATCTCTATACCTTCTCCTCATAATCTAGTACATCTTCCTTTTCAAATAATTAATACCTCCTGAATGCCTCAATTGAACCTGCCTCCACCACACACTCAAGCAGTGCATTCCAGATCCCTATCATTTGCTGTGTGAAAAATTTTCTCTCATGGCTCCACTGTTTGTGTTTTCAGAACAAGGGTGCGACATTTGCCATTCTCTAGTCCTGTGGAACCACCAAGTCTAAGGAACATTGGAAAATTATGACTACTGAGTGTGTCCACAATTTCCACTACTTCCCTCAGTGCACCTGGATGCATCTCATTAGTTGTGGTGCCTTATCGACTTTAAATACAGAAGCCAGCCTGTAACTAACTTGTCCTTTTACCATCCTCTTACAATTTATATGTTTATAGAATACTTTTGGATTCCTTTTCAGTTTAAGAGCAGGAAAACCATTCAAAGAGCGGAGACAGTTGGGAATTTGGGTGGAGAGGATGGCAGTTAGGGCAGTTCAATGTTCCTTTTGCAGGATGTGGGAGGTAAGGGTCACCATTAGTGACTCTGTTGACTTCACCTGTGGGAGGTGCACCCAGCTCCAGCTCCTCACAGACCACCTTAGGGAATTGGAGCTGGAATTGAATGAACTTTAGATCATTCAGGAGGCAGAGGGGGTGATAAATAGCAGTAATCAGGAAGTGGTAACATCTTAAAAACGAAGCTAGCTGAGTGACAGTCAGGAAAGGAGAGAGGAGGAAGCACTTAGTACAGGGATCCCCTGCAGTTGTTTCCTTCCAAGTATATCACTTTGAACACTATGGAGGGAAGGGGTGGAGTTAGGTAGAAGGCTAAAAAGCAGGACCTAAAGGATAGCAATCTCTGGATTACTCCCAGTGCCATGTGTTAGTGAGGCTAAGAACAGGGAGACTGTGCAGCTGAACACGTGGCTAAAGATTTGGTGTAGGAGGGAAGGTTTCCGATTCGTGGATAACTAGGAAGTCTTCCAGGGAGGACGGGACCTGTACAAGAAGGATGGGTTACACCTGAACTGGAGGGGCTGGGAGGTTTGCGAGTGTGTTTCGGATGCATTTAAACTAATGTGGTAAAGGGGTGGGGATCAGAACAAGTGTAGAAACTGGGGACGAGCACGCGGCCAAGACAAGGTTACGTGGGGGAGGATGAACTCACTGGACCTGGAAGTCTGGAGTGCATCTGCTTCAGTGTAAGGAGCATAACAAGCAAAACAGATGAACTTAGAGCCTTAATGCATGCGCAGAATTTGGATGTGGTTGCAATGACAGCGACTTGCTTAAAAGGACAGAACTGGCAGCTGAATATTCCAGGGTATAAGTGTTTTAGGTGAGACAGAAGAGGGGAAGCAGCAATATTGGTTAGGGAGCACATTACAGAGGGTGGACAATTTGGAAGGATCATGTAACTGTAGTAGAGCTCAGAAACAGGAAGTATGCAGTCACTATGCTGGGGATATACTGCAGGCCTCCCAACAAACCACAGGAAGTTGAGGAACAGATACGTAAGGAGATTCTGGACAGGTGTAGAAAAAAATAGGATTGTTATAGTGGCAGACTTTAATTTCCCTCATATAGACTGGAAAACCCTGAGGACTGGGAATCCAGACGGGGAGGAATTTATAAAGTGTGTCCAGGAAGCTTCTTTGGAACAATATGTTGACAGTCCAACTAGAGAGAGAGCTATACTGGCCCTAGTACTGGGGAACGAGTCCAATCAAGTCAAAGTTTCAGTGGGGGAACATGTGGTAAACAGTGACCACAATTCTGTAAACTTTCGAATAGTCATGGAAAAGGATGAGTGTTGTCCTATGGGTAAGGTGCTGAATCGGGGGAAGGCTAACTACAGCCAGATTAGGCAGGATTTGGTGGTTGTTGATTGGGAGAGACTGTTCGATGGTAAGTGAATATCTGGCACGTGGAGGTCTTTTAAGGAGTAGTTGATAGGAATGCAGGACAGGCATGTGCATGTAAAAAGCAAGGACAGGAAAAGTTGGATTCGGGAGCCATGGATAACCAGGAAAACTCTGGGTCGAATCAAAAAGAAAAAGAGGTATACATAAAGTCCAAGTAGCTACAAACAGATGAAGCAATGGGAGAATAGAGGGAGAGTAGAAAAGAACTCAAACCAAAGTTAGAAGGGCAAAAAGAGGTCATGAAATGTCCTTGGCAGACAGGATTAAAGAGAATCCCAAAGCATTTTTTATATATGCTTTATATATAGGAACAAGATGGATCTGAGTGCAGCAGTACAGATGGAAAAGCTGGTCAAAAAGGCAATATGGCATGCTTGCCTTTATTGGGTGGGGCATATAGTATAAAAGGTGGCATATGATGTTGCAGTTATACAGAACATTGGTTAGGCCGCATTTGGAATACTGCAACTAGTTCTGGTCGCCACATTACCAGAAGGAGGTGGAGGCTTTGGAGAAAGTGCAGAAAAGGTTTACCAGAATGTTGCCTGGTATGGAGAGTCTTAGCTATGAGGTGAGATCGATTAAATTAGGGTTATTCTCCCTGGAAAGACAGAGGTTGAGGGACGACTTAATAGAAGGGAATGATTTAGTTTGGAGGGGCATTGCTTTTTATATTGGTCGGCGCAACATCGAAGGCCGAAGGGCCTGTTCTGTGCTGTAATGTTCTATGTTTATAAAATTATGAAGGGCATAGATAGGGTGGAAGCTTTTTCCCAAGTCAGGAATGACAAAAACAAGGGGTCACAAGTTCAAGGTAAGGGGGTGGGGGGCAAGGTTCAATATGGATATGCAGGAGACGTATTATACAGAGGGGCTGGTGGGGGCCTGGAATGCACTACCAAGTGATATGGTTGAGGCAGACACGCTAGGATCATTTAAGACTTATTTAGATAGCCATATGAACAGACTGAGAATAGAAGGATACAAACAGATGGTCTAGTTAGGAACACGTGATTGGTGTAGACTTGGAGAGCTGAAGGGCTTGTTCCTGTGCTGTATTGTTCTTTGTTCTTTTGTTGGCCACAAATGTTTTTTCATACAGTTTTTTGGCTTCTCTTGCTTGCTTTTTCACTCACACTCTGATCCTTCAACCTGGTCTTCAGTTGAATCATTCGCCTGACACCTGTCATAAGCACACTTTCTCTTTGTCTTAATCTCTATCTCTTGTCATCCAAGGAGCTCAGGATTTATTTGCCTTACTTATCCTCTTTGTGAGAGTGTACCTTGCCTGTGCCCAAACTATCTCTTCTTTAAAAACAGCCCATTATTCAGTTTCCATTTTATCTGCCAACTTTTGTTTCCAATTTATCTGATCTAGATCCCTACTTAACCCATTGTTGTGGCTTTCACCCAATTAATCATGCTTGCTCTGCATTATGAGGTTTTTTTTTAGATTTAGATTTTCAGATGCGAGTAAGGGCTTCATTTATTACCCATCCATAATTGCTCTTAAGCTGGTGGTGGTCATAGGTATCCCACAAGTGCTTTATTTTCTGTATTAATTTGATAGGCAATTTCAGAAGGCAATTTCTTCTATTTGTAATATATATATAAATGACTTGGAAGAGGGAGTAAGTGGAGTGATCAGCAAGTTTGCAGACGATACAAAGATGGCTGGACTTGCGGTTAGTGAGGAGCATTGTCAGGCGTTGCAGCAGAACATAGATAGGCTGGTAGCTTGGGCAGACAGATGGCAGATGGAATTCAATCCTGATAATGTGAGGTGATGCATTTCAGGAGAAAGAACGTAAGGGGGAGGTATGTGATAAAGGGTAGACCTATTAAGAGTATAGAAACGCAGAGGGACCTGGGGGTGCAGGTCAACAAGTCTCTGAAGGTGGCAGAGCAAGTGTAGAAGGTTGTGAAGAAAGCATATAGTATGTTAGTCTTTATAGGAAGGGGTATAGAGTACAAGAGCTGGCCTTTAATGTTGCAGTTGTATAAAATGTTGGTTAGACCTCATTTGGAATACTGCATCCAGTTCTGGTCGCCCTACTACTGGAAGGACGTGAGACTCTGGAGAGAGTGCAGAGGAGGTTTAGCAGGATGCTGCCTTGCATGGAAGGTCTGAGTTACGAGGAGAGGTTAGGCAAATTGGGACTGTTTTCCGTAGAAAGACGTAGGCTTAGAGGAGATCTAATAGAGGTGTACAAGATTATGAGGGGTGTAGATAGAGTAAACAGGGTTAAGCTTTTCCCTAGGATGGACTCGAATAGCACGAAGGGTCACGGGCTTAGGGTGAGGGAGGTAAGATATAATTTGGATGCCAGAGGGAGTTTTTTCACACAGAGGGTGGTGAGCGTATAGAATGCACTGCCAAGTAAAGTGGTGGAGGCAGGTACTCTGGAGTTATTTAAGAAATACTTAGATGGGCACATGAACAGAATGGGAATGGAGGGGTATAGAAAACTCATTTAAAATAGGGATCATGAGCCTTGGGAGTCCCTGGGAAGTGTGTAAATGGATCATGATATTGATGTACTTGTTTTTATCCTACAGGTGCTTTGGTCCACCTTGTTGTCTAACAAGGAGCATACATGCGATGGGTCGTGAGAGGACTGCTCTTGGATTTTTTTCGGGAGTATCCTAGTGCTTCACGTCGTTAGTGTAAGCTTGACCTGGATTATTTGATGGGCAACACAACAGCTCAGTGACTATCTCTGTGCTGTGCAGTTACATGGATTTGGGCCTGTGTCTGTGGGTGTTTGCACATTCTCCCCGTGCTCGTGTGGGTTTTCTCCAGGTGCTCCGGTTTCCTCCCACATCGCAAAGATGTGCTCTTAGGCTAATTGGCAAAACAAATTCTTCCTAAATTGTCTCAAATTTGGTTTTTAATCCATAGATCTATAAACATGGACAGGGATCGCAGGTAGAGGTGGGAACATCGGGGTGGCAGTGCACGCTCGTTGGGCTGAAGGGCCTGTTTCCCGTGCTGTTTTGTTCTTTGTTCTTCTTTCTTCAAAATGTACACTACAATTTCCATGATGCATCAAGCAGAAGCTGGAAATCCAGTGCACTCACACAAGTAAAATTTCCCATGATATTGTGCCTTTAAGAAAGTATTTTAATCATGTTTGTCTGCAGATGTTTCAAACCGACACTGGTGTTTTATTGGTGATGTAATGTTTGTAGCCTGTGACCTCTAATGTTGCTGAAGCTAATGGACCTGTTGTTTGCTTTTAATCTGGATTAACGCAGTGTTTTGAGCTTTTAAAACCCTACTGGAATTGTTTGGTGAAGCATGATTGACAGGTCAGGTGTTTTCCACATGTAAAGTCCAAAGCAGAAGTTGTTTGGCCTGCAGTGTTCTTGTTCCCCCTCCCCCGACACCTCTTTTTCTTTCTCTCTCTCCCCCTCTATATATACATATTTGAGTTGAACGTACTGCTGTCTCTGAGTTACCGTTAGAAGCTAGTGAAGGAAAGCAGAGGTCTTTTATAAAAAGGGGATCAAGGATTACGGGGAGGAGACAGGAGAATGAGACAATAATCATATCAGCCATGATTGAAAGGCAGAGCAGACTCGATGGGCCAAATGGGCTTAAATCTACTCCTATGCCTTTTGATCTTATGCTTTCTACCCCTCTCTCCACAGTTATGTTAATTTTTCTCATTACATTTTTGACTCTGTTAAGAACAAAAAGAACAAAACAGCATGGGAAACAGGCCCTTCAGCCCAACGAGCCTGCGCTGCCACCCTGATGTTCCCACCTCTACCCATGATCCCTGTCTATGTTTAAAGATCTATGGATTAAAAACCAAATTTGAGACAATTTAGGGAGAATTTGTTTTGCCAATTAGCCTAAGAGCACATCTTTGGGATGTGGGAGGAAACCGGAGCACCCGGAGAAAACCCACGCAAGCACTGGGAGAATGCGCAAACTCCCACAGACACAGGCCCAAATCCATGTATCTGCACAGCACAGCAATAGTCACTGAGCTATCATGTTGCCCATCAAATGGTCCAGGTCAAGCGTACACTAACGACGTGAAGCACTAGGATACTCTCGAAAAAAATCCAAGAGCAGCCTCTCACGACCCATCGCGTGTATGCCCCTCGTTAGACAACAAGGTGGACCAAAGCACCTGTAGGATAAAAACAAGTACATCAATATCATCATCTATTTACACACTTCCCAGGGACTCCCAAGGCTCATGATCCCTATTTTAAATGAGTTTTCTATACCCCTCCATTCCCATTCTGTTCATGTGCCCATCTAAGTATTTCTTAAATAACTCCAGAGTACCTGTCTCCACCAATTTACTTGGCAGCACATTCCATACGCCCACTACCCTCTGTGTGAAAAAACTCCCTCTAGCATCCAAATTATACCTTACCCCCCTCACCCTAAGTCCGTGACCCCTCGTGCTATTCGAGTCCATCCTAGGGAAAAGCTTAACCCTGTTTACTCTATCTACACCCCTCAATCTTGTACACCTCTATTAGATCTCCTTTAAGTCTACGTCCTTCTAAGGAAAACAGTCCCAATTTGCCTAACCTCTCCTTGTAACTCAGACCTTCTATACCAGGCAACATCCTGGTAAACCTCTTTAAATGAACAGCTTTACAGTGGTATCCCGTGGAGTAATGCGTAGGCCTATGTATGCGATAACTGACTTCAAACAAACCACATTCATTTATCCATATCACTTGAGAGTCATCAGGGAAGCCTTCACGCCAGCACTCGCTCCCCTAACATCAGAAAATTCTGCCCGAAGTCACAGATCTTTATATGATCCTATCCTGCCCGCTACAACTTCTGTAGCTGTCGGGATGGGAAAATTCCACCCGTCAAGTCTTTTCCGGAGTACAGTTAGGAATTGTTCTGACACAGTGGCACAGTGGTTAGTACTTCTGTCTCACAGCTCCAGGGACCCACGTTCGATTCGCAGTTTGGGTAATCCTCTATGTGGAGTTTGCACATTCTCCCAGTGTCTGCATGGGTTTCCTCTGGATGCTGCAGTTTTCTTAAATAATCTTTATTTGATAAAAGGTTCCTGGTGGGTCACTTGAATCATTCCTGGAGTGAAACACCTTATGCTCACCCTTGCTAAATTCAAAGATAATCTATATCCTCAGTTTTTACCTTCATAAACACCCTGGAGTTTCTGGCCTGAGTCACAACAATTAAGTAACTAGATTTAGTCAGGATAGTTCGTATCTTAATATCTATAATACAATAATATTTGTGCATCTATTAAACATAATGCATTGAAATAAAAGGATTTCATTGCTCAGTTTTCTGAATACTCATTTTGTAATTCAATCATGATTAGTCAATTGGCCATTTAATGATTTAACTTAATAGATATATGATGCTGTGCCTCAGTGAGACATTGAGATTTAAGACCTACTTTGATGGCTGCTTTTTGAGTCTGATATAAAGGTTACACATTAGATGCAAAGCGTTTTGTCTATAGATAGGCAGATAGATAATCAATAATTATAGTGTTCTAAATATCCATGGCTTTTGAACCCAGGGTCCTGTTCTACTTCGCTGGTAGCCATTCTGGTGTCACCGATCACAGCACCAACTCTGGAGTAGGTCTACTGATCCAACCAATAAAAGTGTGCCCATCTCAACAAATATCCAACTACCAAACAGAAATGCACCAAGTTAAAATGTCCATATGTTCTTGCCTTTAAATAATCCAATATAACATATAGAATTTTATAAATAGTATAAATAGACAAAACAATTGTCATGAGAATAGGGATACGGTCTGTGCAAGAGCACAATGCAATCTCTTTCGACAGAAACTATATTCATCAAGAATATCAAATAGTTTCAAGCACAAAATAACAATCCATTCTAATAAGTCCAAAGTGGAAGGGAGCAATGGACATTTCTAGACAGTTCTCTCGTTGGCGTATGTGGAGATACTCCAAAATATAAACTAATACAACAGAAATATGGAATGTTTAATGGTTAGAGAACAGAATAATCAATAATAGGTTTAGGTTTCCTCATTAAGAAATGGGAGAACAAGAATGCATTTAGTTTGGGGAAATTCAGTTCATTTCCCATCATACCCAAGGGAAATCATATTGCACAAATTAGCACTGGATCCAAAACAAGAGGAAGTACAGAGCAACTAGGAGTCTCGTGCCAAGAAAAATGATTGTGGCTTTAAAGTTACATAACTCCACAATTTGTATTTACTTACAAAGTACTCATTAAAATAATTAGCAGTGTTTTTAAAAAGTGCCTTGCATCTACTAACACCATGCAACTCCCATGGCTGTATCTTAATTGAGAAGTTGTAGTAACCCTGGGCATTGAAAATAAGTTGCTTTCTCGTTCAACTCCAGCGATTCCACAGGCCTCTTGCAATACTACAACTTCAAATGTTGATAGTAAATCAGATTTTCAAAACTATTCAGAGCAAACTTATGGCAGAATCAACACTTGCAAGTAACACTAGATTATAACAGAAGGAAATATTGTTCATCTTGAAAAGAAAGCTCTTCTTCACAAAATTCTTACCTATAGGCTGGACAAACAAATCAACCACTTTTGTAAATAGTTCTCCACTACCAAATTTCTCCAGTAAATGACAACAGATCTGAACCTCAGAATATATCTCCCTCAGGGTTAAACAGATCACTAAAGCTCTCAGTCTGTTTGCTTATGCCACAAGTATACTGTTCATGAAAAACCAACAGACCTCAAAAAATAGAAAATACGGGGATTTTCTTTTTAACATTCATAAAATTCATTCCAAAGCACTCTACACAATTAAAGCGGATACTCTGTGATGATATTGTGCTATTAACATATTTCACGTTTAAGATACAGGACTATATTCTGTGGCCTCCCTACGGTATATTTCTCAGTGGCAGGAGGTGACACATCGTTGACCAAAAACAGAATCTTCTGGTCCTGCTGCTACCAATGGGATTTCCCACTGATTCCATCCCTTGCCACCAGAGAACTGTAGTTGATGTATACAATTGGTGGGACGAGAAGCTCCCATTGGTGTGAAGAGTTGGAAGATTTCACCCTCTGTTTAGATGCAAGCAGTCGGTTTTTCTTGTCATAATACCGCAGATGCTGAAACAAAGGATAATTACTCATTTTGGCCATGCAACTGTTTATCTAGTGGAAGATTTAAGTTTTGCTTGCTTAAGAGGACGTCCTTTGAGGTGTTTTCTCAATTAAAGTAATGGAATTGAGAGTTGGATATGCAAGTCATGTGATATTGGGTTAAGGAGAGAAGGTTTTCAGCCAAGAAAAAACAGCTTTCTGTGTTCAGTTGCTGAAGATGGCTGTTTAAAGACAGAAGCCTACAAGGATCTCGCTCTCTCTCCCTCTCTCTCTCGCTACAAAATCTCTGGCAACTCCAAAGCTGTTAATCCAAGTCAAAGTAAGTATTCCTGAATTTGCTAACTAATTTTAAAGTGGGATGCGAGTCTGTAAAATAAGTATTGCTTACTTGGAAATGAATGGAAGTTAGAACAAAGAAAAAAAGAACAAAACAGCATAGGAAACAGGCCCTTCAGCCCAACGAGCCCACGCCGCCACCTCGATGTTCCCATCTCTACCCGCGATCCCTGTCCATGTTTATAGATCTATGGATTAAAAACCAAATTTGAGACAATTTAGGGAGAATTTGTTTTGCCAATTAGCCTAAGAGCACATCTTTGGGATGTGGGAGGAAACCGGAGCTCCCGGAGAAAACCCACGCAAGCACGGGGAGAATGCGCAAACTCCCACAGACACAGGCCCAAATCCATGTATCTGCACAGCACAGCGATAGTCACTGAGCTGTCGTGTTGCCCATCAAATGGTCCAGGTCAAGCATACACTAACAATGTGAAGCAGTAGGATACTCTCAAAAATATCCAAGAGCAGCCCTCTCACGACCCATCGCGTGTATGCCCCTCGTTAGACAACAAGGTGGACCAAAGCACCTGTAGGATAAAAACAAGTACATCAATATCATCATCTATTTACACACTTCCCAGGGACTCCCAAGGCTCATGATCCCTATTTTAAATCAGTTTTCTATACCCCTCCATTCCCATTCTGTTCATGTGCCCATCTAAGTATTTCTTAAATAACTCCAGAGTACCTGCCTCCACCACTTTACTTGGCAGCGCATTCCATACCCCCATCACCCTGTGTGGAAAAAACTCCCTCTAGTATCCAAATTATACCTTACCCCCCTCACCCTAAGACTCTCACCCCTCGTGCTATTTGAGTCCGTCCTAGGAAAAAGCTTAACCCTGTTTACTCTACCAATCCCCTTCAAAGTCTTGTACACCTCTATCAGATCTCCTCTAAGTCTACATCTTTCTAAGGAAAAGAGTCCCAATTTGCCTAATCTCTCCTCATAATTCAGACCTTCCATACCAGGCAGCATCCTGGTAAACCTCCTCTGCACTCTCTCCAGAGTCTCCATGTCCTTCCGGTAGTAAGGCGACCAGAACTGGACGCAGTATTCCAAACGAGGTCTAACCAGCGTTTTATACAACTGCAACATTAAAGGCCAGCTCTTGTACTCTATACCCCTTTGTTTTTGTTTCTTTTCATATTTAAAGATTATTCAACAGTTAGAAGTTAAAATGTTTCATTTTGTTAGAGGTATATTTAAAATGTACTCTGAATAAAGCTTGTTTTGATTTTAAAAATCCCTAATTTATCAGTGGACTCACTCCTGAGGTGAAGCATCCTTTCTTCACATTTATGTTAAAATAGAAAAATAGTTGGAGTCTAGTCTGGCTTCACAACATAACTTGAGGTTTCTGACCCAGCATCTTCATAACTGCTAACTAGATCTAATAAGATGAATACAAATAGGTATACACCCCTGCTGTTCATGGCTCCAAAAATATTTCTATTTACTACAACAGAGTCAATATAACTGTTTATCTCTTTCAAACACTACTCATGAATATGATAGAATATGGTAAAAAGAAGGACTTGAATAAGGCATTCACTGAGTGTTAAAATGGGCAGTGCGGGCTTGTGAGGCTGAAGGGCCTGTTTCCTGTGCTGTTCTTTGATGGGAATAGAGGGATATGGTTCCCAGAAGGGTAGAGGGTTTAGATCAGTCAGACAGCATGGTCGGTGCAGGCTTGGAGGACCGAAGGGCCTACTCCTGTGCTTAATTTTCTTCGTCCTACGAGGCCAACTTCAAAAGGATGAGAAAATAAACCAGATAGATTTGTTAATAGGTAAAACAACAGATGACCAGTTGGAAGTATTCAAAAAATAATTTTGTTACACTGAATCAGTTTATATCCTGAAGGGCCAAAGTTATCGCTACTTGCCCATAAAAAGCCATACATGACTAAAGAGGTAAGAGAAAATAAAAGAAAAGGCATACAAAACTATAAAAATATTACAGATCCTAGGAAATAGGAATGGTATAAAGAGCAGCAATGGGCTGCAAAACACAAAGGAAGATCTACAAAAAAGTATCAACATTTAACTTTTTAAAAACTCTTAGAAATACTTAATAAAAAGAGGGTGATCAGGTACTATGTTGGTGTCTTTAAAACTGATAATGGTGACATCAAGGAAATAAAGGACATTATATAATTAGTTGACAAAGAACAAAGAACACGAACAAAGAACAACACAGCACGGGAAACAGGCCCTTCGGCCCAATGAGCCCACGCCGCTGTCCTAACGTCTTAATGACATATAGAGACCAATATAGGGACAATTTGTTACCCAATCAGCCTAAGAGCACATTTTTGGGATGTGGGAGGAAACCGGAGCACCCGGAGAAAACCCACGCAACCACGGGGAGAACGCGCAAACTCCCGCAGACACAGGCCCAAATCCATGTGTCTGCACAGCAACAGCGATAGTCTCTGAGCTGTCATGTTGCCCATCTGATGGTCCAGTTTAAGCATACACTAACGACGTGAAGCACTAGGCCACTCCTGAAGTAACATCCAAGAGCAGCCCTCGCATGACCTGCCGAATGCATGCGCCTTGTTGGTCAACAAGGTGGACCGAATAGCCTGTGGAAACAATTAAATTATTTAAACAGTCCTCCTATATCCCTCTATCTGCAGACCGCTCATGTGGCTGTCCAAGAGACCCTTAAACAACCCTAGCGTGCCTGCTCCCACCACCCCACTCAGTAGCGCATTTCACACCCCCACTACCCTTTGTGTGAAAAAATGCCCTCTAATACATAGTCTTATACATAGCCCCCCTCACCCTAAGGCCGTGACCCCTCGTTCTATCCGATTCTAATGGTGGAAAAAGCTTACCACCATTTACTCTATCTATACCCCTCATAAACTTATATACCTCTAATAGATCCCCTCTCAGCCGACATCTTTCAAGGGAAAACAACCCCAGTGCGTTCAATCTTTCCTTGTAAGACAGCCCTTCCATACCAGGCAGCATCCTAGTAAATCTCCTCTGCACTCTCTCCAGGGCCTCCACATCCTTCTGGTAGTACGGCGACCAGAACTGGACGAAGTACTCCAAGTGAGGCCTAACCAACATTCTATAAACTTGTAACATCAGGCTCCTACCCTTGTATTCTATACCCCTTCCTACGAAGGCTAACATACCATACGCTTTCTTTATCACTTTCTCCACCTATACTGACACCTTCAGAGACTTGTGAACCTGCACCCCCAGGTCTCTCTGTGTCTCTATACTCCGGATACTTTTACCTTTTA
Organism: Sphyrna mokarran; assembly: GCA_024679065.1. Classification (NCBI taxonomy): domain Eukaryota; kingdom Metazoa; phylum Chordata; class Chondrichthyes; order Carcharhiniformes; family Carcharhinidae; genus Sphyrna; species Sphyrna mokarran. Next base: position 4,765,633 of record JAGIQG010000035.1, on the reverse strand, counting down.
TCCTGTAACTCCCCTCTACATTATTCCGGCCAAAATGCATCACCTCGCATTTATCCAGATTAAATTCCATTTGCCATCTATCTGCCCAGTCTACCAGCCTATGTCCTGTTGTATTGCCTGGCACTGCTCCTCAGTCCTCGCCAATCCAAGCATCTTAGTGTCGTCAGCAAATTTGCTGATCACACCACCTATCCCCTCTTCCAAGTCATTTATATAAATCACAAATAGAAGAGGTCCTAGTACTGAGACCTGTGGCACACCACTAGTGACTGACCTCCAGTTGGAAAAAGAGCCTTCCACTACTACCCGCTGTCTCCTCCTCCCAAGCCAGTTCTCAACCCATCTACATACCTGGCCCTGTATCCCATTCGCCTTCACCTTTTTTATCAGCCTACCATGGGGAACCTTGTCAAACGCCTTACTGAAATCCAAGTAGACGACATCAACGGCTTGTTCTTCATCAACAGTTTTTGTCACCTCTTCAAAACATTCCACTAGATTCGTAAGGCACGACTTCCCCTTAACAAAGCCATGCTGCGTATCCCTCATCTGATCGCAGCGCTCCAGATCCTCATACATCCTGTCCCTGAGGATCCTCTCCATTAGCTTACCTATAACTGAAGTCAAGCTCACCGGCCTATAGTTCCCTGGATTATCCCTCTGACCCTTTTTAAACAATGGTACTACATTTGCAATCCTCCAGTCCTCTGGGACTTCACCTGTGTCCAAAGAAGAGACAAAGATTTGCGTCAGAGGCCCAGCAATGTCATCCCTCACCTCCCTTAGCAGCCTGGGATAAATACCCTCAGGCCCCGGAGCTTTATAAGTCTTTATGCTACCTAAAAGCCCCAACACTTCGTCCCTCGTAATGATTATTTCCTTTAACGGGTCCTCAAAATCCTCAAAGCTGGCATCAGACATCAGGCCCCTCTCCTGCGTGAATACCGACGCAAAGTATTCATTCAGGATCTCCCCCATTCCCTCAGGCTCTAAGCATAGTTCCCTCCTCTGTCCCTGAGAGGTCCAATCTTCCCTCTAACCATCCTTTTGCTCCTTACATAGGAGTAAAATGCCTTAGGATTTTCCTTAATCCTACCTGCCAAAGCCATTTTGTGGCTCCTTTTTGCCTTTCTGACACCCCTTTTAAGATCCCGTCTACACTCTCTATTTTTCAAGCACTGCCTCTGTCCCCAATTGCCTGGATCTAACGTATGCCTCCCGCTTCTTCCTGACCAAGTCCTCAACATCCCTAGTAACGCACGGTTCTCTAATCCTACCCTTCCCATCCTTTCTCCTTACCGGCATGTGTCTTTCCTGCAAAAATTTTAGTTTTCTCTTGAAAGACTCCCACATGTGCAGCGTCGACCTACCCTCGAACAGCTTATCCCAGTCAGTATCCCTAAGATCCTGACTAATCTGGCTATATCTAGCCCTCCCCCAGTTTAACACCCTCCCCTTAGGGCATCATTGACAGTAAAGGGAAAAGACTTGTATGAAGCATATCCAAATAAACTAATGTCCTATCAGCAACAGAGGCTGAGTATAATTAATGCAAGTAAGTTAAAAATGGTTATGAAGATGATTGCATTAAAGAGTGACAGGTCCCCAGAATCGGTTTTCAGCAGTTTTAAAAGGAAGTAATTAAGAATATTGAAGATTACTATAACTTCCAAAGTTTTCTCAATTCAGAAACTGCTCCTTTATATTGGAAAAAGTACATCACTCAGCTATTTAAGAAGGATGAGGAAAACCAGAGAATTGTGAATCTGTTAAGATCTGCTACTAGACAATTACTGGAGTCCATAATTAAAGATAGCCTAACTTAAAAACCTTAAAGTTCCAGCTAATTCGTGGCTACGGGGATGGTGCAGGAGGGAGGGGTTCAGGTTCCTGAACAATTGGGGCTCATTCTGGGATAGATGGGACTTCTACAAGAGAGATGGTCTACACCTGAACCAGAGGGGAACCAATATCTTGGGGGGAAAATTTGCAAAGGCTATGCAGGGGCGTTTAAACTGATTCGGGAGGGGGGGGGGATCCTGAGTAGCTTGGACGTTAAGAGGGACAAGAATAGGGGGGTCATAGACGAGGACTGTAAAGCACAGCAGCGTACGGGTGGAGTAGAGCATGGTTTGAAATGCGTATACTTTAATGCAAGAAGTATTCGCAATAAGGTGGAGGAGCTTGCAGCTTGGATCAGTACCTAGACCTTTGATGTTGTAGCCATTTCAGAGACATGGATAGAGCAGGGACAGGAATGGTTGTTGCAGGTTCCGGGGTTGAAATGCTTCAGCCAGAGTAGAGAAGGAGGTAGAAGGGGGGGAAAGAGTGGCATTATTAGTCAAAGACTGTATCGCAGTGACAGAAAGGAAGTTTGATGAGGACTTGTCTGTTGAGGTAGTGTGGGCTGAGATTAGAAACAGGAGAGGAGAGGTCACCCTGTTGGGAGTCTTTTATAAACCTCCTAAAAGTCCTAGAGAGGTAGAGGAAAGGATTGCAAAGTCGATCCTGAACAGGAGTGAAAGTAATAGGGTAATTGTTATGGGGGACTTTAACTTTACTAATATTGATTGGAATAGCTTTAGCTCTAGCTCGTTAGAGGGGTCAGTTTTTGTACAAAGTGTGCAGGAAGGTTTTTTGACTCAGTATGTAGATAGGCCAACTAGAGGTGAGGCTACATTGAATTTGGTGCTGGGCAATGAGCCAGACCAGGTGTTAGACTTGAAAGTTGGTGAACATTTTGGTGATAGTGACCACAATTCGGTTACATTCACCTTAGTGATGGATAGGATAGGCATGAACTTGGGGGCAGTAGTTATAGCTGGGGGAAGGGTAATTATGAGGCTATTAGGAGAGTACTAGGGTGCATAGGTTGGACTAGGAAACTACAGGGACTGGGAACATCTGAAATGTGGAGCTTATTCAAGGAGCAGCTACTGCGAGTCCTTGATAAGTATGTCCCTGTCAGGCAAAGAGGAAATGGTCGAGTAAGGGAACCATGGTGTACTAAAAAAGTTAATTCGCTGGTTAAAAGGGAAAAGGAGGCTTATGTCAGGATGAGGCTTGAAGGCTCAGTTAGTGCACTGGTAAGCTATAGATTAGCCAGGAGGGAGCTAAAGAGTGAGTTGAGAAGAGCTAAAAGAAGACATGAGAAGACTTTGGCTGATAGGATCAAGGAGAATCCTAAAGCTTTCTTTAGATATGTTAAGAATAGAAGGTTGGTTAGGGCAAGGTTAGGGCCAGTCAGAGGCAGCAGTGGGAAGTTGTGCGTGAAGCCTGAAGAGATTCGAGAGGCATTGAACAAATATTTCTCTTCGGTCTTCACGCAGGGAGATGTAAATGTAGTTGCGGAGAACACTGGGATACAGGGTTGCAAACTGGAAAGTACTGAAGTAGATAAGGAGGATGTGCTAGATATTCTTGAGGGTTTGAAGTTAGATAAGTCCCCTGGGCCAGACGGGATTTACCCTAGGATTCTCTGGGAAGCGAGAGAGGCAATTGAGAGCCTCTGGCTCTGATCTTCAGGTCGTCGTTGGTTACAGGTATAGTGCCGGAAGACTGGAGGATAGCGAATGTGGTCCCATTGTTCAAGAAGGAGAATAGAGACTTTCTGGGAATTATAGACTGGTGAGTCTTACTTCTGTTGTGGGCAAAGTATTGGAAAGAATTATTAGGGATAGAATTTAAAGTTATTTAGAGAGAAATGAATTGATTGGGGATAGTCAGCATGGTTTTGTGAAGGGTAGGTCGTGCCTTACTAACCTTATTGAGTTTTTTGAAAAAGTGACCAAAGAGGTGGATGGGGGTAAGGCAGTTGATATGGTACGTATGGACTTTAGTAAGGCGTTCGATAAGGTGCCCCATGGAAGGCTTCTGCAGAAAATGCAGGTGTATGGGATTGAAGGTGGTTTAGCTAATTCCTGATCCAATTAGCTAGTTGATAGAAGACAGAGGGTGGTGGTTGATGGAAATTATTCATCATGGAGTTTGGTTACAAGTGGTGTACCTCAGGGATCTGTTTTGGGGCCCCTGCTGTTTGTAATTTTTATAAATGATCGGGATGAGGGTATTGAAGGATGGATTAGTAAATTTGTGGATGACACCAAAGTCGGAGGAGTGGTAGATAGTGAAGAGGGGTGTTATAGTTTGCAGAGAGCCTTGGACAAGTTGCAGAGCTGGGCCGAGAGGTGGCAAATGGAGTTTAATGTGGAAAAGTGTGAGGTAATTCACTTTGGCAGGAATAACAAATGTGTAGAGCATAGGGCTAATGGTAGGACTCTTAATAGTGTTGATGAACAGAGGGATCTTGGTGTATATGTGCATAGATCCCTGAAAGTTGGCAATCAAGTCGATAAGGTTGTTAAGAAGGCATACGGAGTCTTAGCTTTTATTGGTAGGGGGATTGAATTTCGGAGCCGCAACTGTACAAAACTCTGGTGTGGCTGCACTTGGAGTATTGTGTACAGTTCTGGTCCCCCCATTATAAGAAAGATGTGGAGGCATTAGCGAAGGTACAAAGGTTGTTTACCAGGATGTTGCCTGGTATGGAGGGCAGGTCTTATGAAGAGAGGCTGAGAGATTTGAGATTGGTTTCATTAGAAAGAAGGCGGCTAATTGGAGACCTTGTTGAAACATACAAGATGATTAGAGGTTTAGATAGGGTGGACAGTGATAGCCTTTTTCCTAGGATGGAGAAAGCGAGCACGAGGGCACGTAGGTTTAAATTAAGGGGTGGTAGTTATAGGATGGATGTCAGAGGTAGGTTCTTTACCCAGAGGGTGGTAAAGGTATGGAATGCCCTGCCTGCTGCAGTTGTAGATGCGCCAAGTTTGGGGATGTTTAAGAGGTTAGTAGATAAGTTTATGGATGAAAAGGGAACGGTTTAGGTTAGAGGGTCATTGCTTTTTCTTAATTGGTAGGCACAACATCGAAGGCTGAAGGACCTGTTCTGCACTGTAATGTTCTATGTTCTAAAGCCTACATGGATGTGTAAAGGACAAATCACAACTGATGAACCCGACTGGAGTTTCTGAAGAGGTAACTAAATCAACTCTCAGGGGAATGTCTATGAAAGTGACCACAGACTGGAACTGAATCCAGGCCCCTGCCGTTATGAAACAGCAGTGCTAACCACTGCTACCATGCCACCCACTTAATGCTGAAGCACAAAAGATGTTAATAGAATAACTGAACAGGCAAAACTGCAGACAAATATCAAGTCATCTACTTTAGACTTACAGAGCATAGAACAGAAGATTATTTTCAAAATGGAAGTTAGAAAATAGTGGGAGGTCCGGGGGACTTAAGAGTTTATGCACATAATTAAAAAGGATAACATATTGCTGAATTTTATATCTTACTGACTACAAGACAAGGAGATGGGAGTCACTCTACAGCTATATATTGACTAGCAGGGTAGATATATGGGGTTATTAGGATAGGATCTGGGTGGAATTGTGGTCAATGCAGGCTTGTTGGGCCAAAGTATCCTCCTCCTTCTGCGCTTTGTTGGATGTCATGCATCTTTCACTCTGAGCAGGATGAAAGATATATGTGAGTTAGACTCCACATTACCTCTTGTAATACCTTAATAGGTATACATTATAAATGTCCCATTAAAGTAAAATCTGCTGTACAACTGGTACTGGGAATAAATGTAAATGCTTTTGCCATTGATAAAGCCTGAAATGAGACTTTTCAATCAATTTGAATCGGAGGCTTTGTAATCTACCAACTTTTGATGGGTAATGAATGTGTTTCATGTATAGAGAATGTCATTCTTTAGAACTATCTTCATAAAGTCATACATCTGTTAATATTATTAGTCCATATTTCTTGATGGGCAACACGACAGCTCAGTGACTATCGCTGTGCTGTGCAGATACATGGATTTGGACTGTGTCTGTGGGAGTTTGCGCATTCTCCCCGTGCTTGCGTGGGTTTTCTCCGGGTGCTCCGGTTTCCTCCCACATCCCAAAGATCTTAGGCTGATTGACAGAACAAATTCTCCCTAAATTGTCTCAAATTTGGTTTCAATGCATAGATCTATAAACATAGACAGGGATCATGGGTAGAAGTGTGAACATCGAGGTGGCGGCGTGGGCTCACTGGGCCGAAGGGCCTATTTCCTGTGCCGTTTTGTTCTTTGTTCAAAGCCCTAATTACACAATGCCTCGAGTCCAGTGAGCAATTCTGGGCACCAAACATTGCATAGTTTTCACTGGCTTTGGACGGAATGCAATGTAGGCTTACAAAAATAATTTCTGAATTCCAAGGATTAGAATATGAAGATAAAATGCAGAAATTGCACTTACATTCCTTGAAATTTGGATGGTTATGGGGTGATTTAATTTAAGTGCCAGATATTAAGCAAAGTGGATACAACAATGGGAAAGATTAAGGAATCCGAGGCAAGGGGACACAATTTTTCAAGTCAAATTAGAAAACACATCGAGCACAAAGAAGTAGAAATTTGGAACTCAGTTCCACAAACAACAGATGAGGCTTGCTCAATTGTTAATTTTAAAACTGAGATTGATATGGATCAATTTACCAGTAGGATATAGATTAAATCCTACATTAGCCAATCATCTCACCAAATAGTAAAAATAGGTTTGAGAAGCTAAATGGCCTGCTCATCTTCCTATGTTCACTGAAGTTTCTAGCATCATCAGAATGACAAAGCTCTAGCTCCTGTGAGGTGGCTCCTTCCAAAGTGATACCATCAGTTAGAAGCTCTGGGGTCACATCTGGCCATTGATTTGGGTCTTTGTACACCTAGTCAGCTGCTGATCCTCAAAAGCCAAAAGGTAGGAAAAGAAGGTTTTTTTTTAAAAGGACTTTACAATTTTCTTTAGATAATATTTCTTCATCCAAAGGAGGAAGTTTAATTATCTTTTAAATGGCAATCATAATATAATTATAGCCATATATTAAGATTAATCTAAATCAATACCTTAAAAATCTGTACGCACGTGCATTGTTTCAAGCACAGTTTTCACACCGATAAACAGTTCAGCTGTAAAGTCAGCGTAGTCACAGCTTAATTCCCATTGATCTCAGCTAGTCTGGCAATTCGATATGACAACTAGTGGGAGCAGAAGACCATTGAACCTGCTAGAATGCGAATTAAGTTTGCCTATGCTGGCCTCATGATGAGAAAAATCACCAAGTCTTTTTTTCCCAAGCTCATGGGTCGTGAGTTATTGGTAAATACCTTGTCAATCTGACAAGGAATTGTAACCTTACAGAATCCAAAGGGCCATAAATTAAGGAAAGATGACACTCATAACCCAACTACTAGTATGACAAAAACAATGAAAACCAATGCCCATTCTTCCCAGTCAATTTATGATGTAAACAAAAGATCAAACAGCCTTTTCTAGCTTCTCAACTGCTGACAACCAACCAGAATTTAACCTTTTGTTTTAAAGGCCAAAGACATTTTAATCTTTTGGGGAGTAATTTGTTTTATCTGGATTTACTTTCTTATACATCTACTTACAGTACAATGGCACTATCAATTTCTAGCAGGATGTCCAAGAATAACGTTATCTGAAACTTTAATAAAACTTGTAATAACAACTTCATAAGACATAGGAGTAGAATTACACCACTTGGCCCATCGAATCTGCTCCACCATTCAATCATAGAACAAAGAACAAAACAGCACGGGAAACAGCCCGCACCGCCACCTCAATGTTCCCACTTCTACACATGATTCCTGTCTATGTTTATAGATCTATGCACTGAAACCAAATTTGAGACAATTTAGGGAGAATTTGTTCTGCCAATCAGCCTAAGAGCACATCTTTGGGATGTGAGAGGAAACTGGAGCACGCAGAGAAAACCCACGCAAGCACAGGGAGAATGCACAAACTCCCACAGACACAGGCCCAAATCCATTTAGCTGCACAGCACAGCGATAGTCACTGAGCTGTCGTGTTGCCCATCAAATGGTCCAGGTCAAGCGTACACTAACAACGTGAAGCACTAGGTTACTCTCGAAAAATCCAAGAGCAGCCCTCCCATGACCCATTGCGTTTATGCCCCTTGTTAGACAACAACATGGACCGAAGTACCTGTAGGATAAAACAAATACATCAATATCATCGACAATTTACACACTTCCCAGGGAACTCCCATGGCTCATGATGCCTATTTTAAATTAGTTTCCGACATCCCTCCATTCCCATTCTGTTCACGTGCCCATCTAAGTATCTCTTAAATAACTCCAAACTGCCTGCCTCCACCACTTTATTTGGCAGCACGTTCCATACCTCCACCACCCGCTGTGTGAAAAAACTCCCTCTCAGCATCCAAATTATATCCTACCCCCCTCACCCTAAGCCCGTGACCTCTCGTGCTATTTGAGTCCATCCTAGGAAAAAGCTTAACCCTGTTTACTCTATCTATACCCCTCATTATACTGTACACCTCTATTAGATCGCCTCTAAGTCTGCATCTTTCTAAGGAAAACAACCTTTTCTGCTTAATTTGCTTAACCTCTCCTCGTAACTCAGAGCTTCCATACCGGGCAGCATCCTGGTAAACCTCCTCTGTGCTCTCTTCAGAGTCTCCACGTCCTTCCAGTAGTAAGGCGACCAGAACTTGATGCAGTATTCCAAATGAGGTCTAATGTTCTATATAACTGCAACATTAAAGGACAGCCCTTTTACTCTATACCCCTTCCTATAAAGGCTAGCATACCATATGCTTTCTTCGCAACTTTCTCCACTTGCTCTGCCACCTTCAGAGACTTGTGCACCTGCACCCCCAGGTCCCTCTGCGTTTCTATACTCTTAATAGGTCTACCCTTTATCATATACCTCTCCTCTACATTCTTTCTCCCAAAATGCATCACCTCACATTTATCAGGACTGAATTCCATCTGCCATCTATCTGCCCAAGCTACCAGCCTATCTCCTGCTGTATCGCCTGACAATGCTCCTCACTATCCGCAAGTCCAGCCATCTTTGTATCGTCCGCAAACTTGCTGATCATTCCACTTACTCCCTCTTCCAAGTCATTTATATATATTACAAATAGAAGTCGTCCCAGTACCAAGCCCTGCAGCACACCACTAGTGACCCACCTCCAGCTAGAAAAACACCCCTCTACTATTACTTTCTGTCTCCTATTACCAAGTAAGAATTTAGCAACACCAATTTTTAATCCAACCGATTTATTTGATAGTAAAATTGCGAGCTTTCAACACTCTTGTGTCTTCCTCAGGCAAATGCAGTGTTCTGCATTTGCAGAAACACTGCATTTGCCTGAGGAAGACACAAGAGTGTTGAAAGCTTGCAATTTTACTATCAAATAAATCGGTTGGATTAAAAATTGGTGTTGCTAAATTCTTACTGAGTTCTTACCACCCCAATCCAACGCCGGCATCTCTACATCATTCCTATTACCAAACCAGTTACTTTCCATCTAGCTACCTGTCCTTGTATCCCATTAGCCCTGACCTTTTCAACTAACCTCCCATGAGGGACTTTGTCAAATGCCTTACTGAAGTCCATATAGACGACATCAACGGCTCACCCTTCGTGAACCATTTTCGTCAACTCCTCCAAAAATTCTACCAGATTCGTAAGTCACGACCTCCCTTTAACAAAGCAATGCTGCATATCCCTAATCAGATCGCAACGCTTTAAGTGCCTATACATCCTATCTCTAAGAATCTACTTCAACAGCTTCCCTATCACTGACATCAAACTCACCGGCCTATAATTTCCAGGATTATCCCTACTACCCTTTTTAAACAACAGTACATTAGCTATTCTCCAGTCCTCTGGGACCTCACCTGTGTCCAAAGAAGAGACAAAGATTTGCATCCGAGGCCCAGCAATTTCACCCTGCGCCTTCCTAAGCAGCCATCAGGCTCCGGAGATTTATCAGTTTTAATGCTATCTAGAAGCTCTAACACTTCCTCCCTTGGTATGGATATTTCCCTCAACTGGTTTAGAGCTCCCTCAGAGACAGGACCGGTCAACAAGCCCCTCTTCTTCGTGAATACTGACACAAAGTATTCATTCAGGATCTCCCCCATTCCCTCAGGCTGTAAGCGCAGTTCCCCTCCTCTGTCCGTAAGAGGTCCGATTTTTCCTCTAACTACCCTTTTATTCCTAACACAGGAGTAAAAAGCTTTTGGATTTTCCTTAATCCTATCCACCAAAACCATTTCATACCCCCTCTGCCCTTCTAACTCCCCGTTTGTGCTCCCTCCTACTCTCTCCATATTCATCCAATGCTCTCTCCGTTCCCAGCTGCTTTGACCTAACATCACCCCTGCTCCAGGGAGGCAAACTACCATCCTGGAGTCCTGCCTTTGACCATAGAACCGCCTATCTACTCCTTTATCCTTCCCATTCCCCACCACTATTTCCCTTCTAGCCCCCTTCCTCCCCTCTGAGGTACTCTGGTCCTCCTGCCTTACCTTTTTTACCCCTTCGCCCTCAACATTTTGGGGGACTGCCACTGGGGAAGTCTTTGGACTGTTGCCCCTCTCCTTTTTCCTCTTCCTTACAGTAATCCACTTATAAGGGTGAGGCTCCCCCGCCCCCCCACCCGTTAGGCTCTGGGTCCACCACCTTACTATCCCTCCCTTCCATTATTGCCTCATTCTCCATTACCAAAAATACACCTTAAAATTGCTGCTCTGTTGCGTGACCCAACCCCTCACACGCTGCAGCTCCAAACACTTGACGCATATGTGGACTTTCAGGAGATGTCTTGCCTCCATGAACTCCCACATATGACACCGTACGCATGTGAAGCATCTTCCCGTAATCCCTGCCATTGTCCTGAACACCTTTGGAGGTGTGAACACACTTGGAAAACCAGTAACACACTGCCTAAGACCGCTCTCGCCTAAGCCCTGCGAGCCAAAGCCCTCAAATCTTTCACTCTGCTCCCTGCTCACTCCACTGCCCACTCCCAATGCTGCCTGCTGTCTACTGCCATTTTCTTTTTATACTCCCCGGTTCCCTTCCCAGCTCCCCCCATGCCTAACTACAGCAGCAAAAAGCAATCAAAAACATTTAAAAAAAAAACAAATTGAAAATTTTTCACACTCAGCTATCAGCATTTCCAAACACTCTGTTCCAGAGAACATGAGATGCCTGATACTTTTCTCATCTCTATTCTCCTGCCTTTTCCATATAACCTCTGACCCCCTTATTAATCAAGAACCTATCTTTGTCTTAAAAACACTCAATAACCTGGCCTCCACAGCCTTCTGCGCCAAGAGTTCCACAGATTCACCACTCTCCGGCTAAAGAGATTCCTTCTCATCTCCGTTTTAAAAGTTCATCCCTTTAGCTGAAGTTGTGCTCCCTGGTTCTAGTTTTTCCTACTAATGGAAACACCATCTCCACGTCCACTCTATCCGTGGGAACATCGGGGTGGCGGCGCGGGCTTGTTGGGCCGAAGGGCCTGTTTCCCGTGCTGCTTTGTTCTTTAAGTATCTCCACCTCATCCTTCTAAACTCCAATGAGTACAGATCCAATGTCATCAACTATTCCTCACTTTTGTGTAAGTCCTACATTTAAAGTAAAATTAAATACAACAAAACATATTCCAATGTCTCAAATAAAAGATTTGGTGCCTTGCCATTTTTATAAGAAGAGCTGAACTGAATGCTCAGTGGACATATGTTATTACTCCTAGCTAATGACAAATTGTATATAGTGAGATAACAAAATATTGTGATATTTTACTTGGAAATTCAATTGATCGTAGAATCACACAGTACAGGAGGAGACCATTTGGCCTATCAAGTCTGCACTGACCACAATCCTACCCAGGCCCTATCCACATAACCTCATGCATTTTATTCTGTTAGTCCCCAACATTAGAGTTAATTTAGCATAGCCAATCCACCTAATCCACACATCTTTGAACTGTGGGTGGAAAAGGGAGCACCCAGAGAAAACCCACACACAGGGAGAACATGCAAACTCTAGGTGGATAAGGGTAAGGCAGTTGATGTGGTGTATATGGATTTTAGCGAAGCATTTGATAGGGTTCCCCATGGAAGACTACTGCAGAGGGTGATTTGGCAATTTGGATTAGGAATTGGCTAGCTGATAGAAGACAGAGGGTGGTGGTTGATGGGATATATTCAACCTGGAGTTTAGTTACTAGGGGTGTACCTCAGGGATCATGTTTTGGGGCCACTGTTGATTCTTGTTTTTATAAATGACCTGGATGAGGGTGTAGAGGGATGGGTTAGTAAATTTGCTGATGACACCAAAGTCAGAGGAGTTGTAGACAGTGAGGATAGATGTTACAGTTTGCAGAGGGACATAAATAAGTTGCAGAGCTGGGCCGAGAAGTGGCAAATGGAATTTAATGTGGAAAAGTGTGAGGTGATTCACTTTGGTAAGAGTAATATGTGTGCAGAATATAGGACTAATGGTAGAACTCTTAGTAGTGTAGATGAGCAGAGAGATCTCAGTGTACAGGTGCATAGATCTCTGAAAGTTGGTACTCAAGTTGATAAGGTAGTTAAGAAGGCGTATAGTGTGTTAGCATTTATTGGTAGAAGGATTGAATTTCGGAGCCGAGATGTCATGTTGCAACTGTACAAAACTCTGGTGCGGCAGCACTTGGAGTATTGTGTACAGTTTTGGTAGCCAGATTATAAGAAAGATGTGGAGGCATTGGAAAGGGTGCAGAGGAGGTTTACAAGGATGTTGCCTGGTATGATGGGTAGGTCTTATGAGGAAAGGCTAAGGGACTTGAAGTTATTTTCATTAGAGAGAAGAAGGCTAAGAGGTAACTTAATTGAGACATATAAGATGATCAGAGGGTTAGATAGGGTGGATAGCGAGAGCCTTTTTCCTTGGATGGAGATGGATAACACAAGGGGGCATAGCTTTAAATTAAGGGGTGGTAGTTATAGGACAGATTCTAGAGGTGGGTTTTTTACTCAGAGGGTAGTAAGGGCGTGGAATGCCCTGCCTGCAGCAGTTGTGGACTCGTCAAGTTTAAGGGCGTTCAAATGTTCAGTGGATAAGCATACGGATAACACTGGAATAGTTTAGGATAGAGGGTCATAAAATTGGTTCCATTGGTCGGCGCAACATTGAGGGCCAAAGGGCCTGTACTGCGCTGTAATGTTCTATGTTCTACATAGATACTGATCAGAGGCCGGAATTGAACCCAGGTTCTTGGCATTGAGAGGCAGCAGTGCTAACTTCTGTGCCACCATGTCATTCAACTGAGACATTTTTTTGGCTATTCTGATTTTAAATGTTACACTCAGAAAAATTAAAACTTTATTTATATCATTAATATCAGTGGGCATGATTCTCAGGGCCCATCCACCATACTAGCAAACTCCCACAAAAGGCCAAAATTTGTGCCAATGAAAATTCAATATTACTGCAATAAACCTTCACTAAACTGCTTACAATGCATTTACATTTGTTTTGATTTATTATTGTCACATGTATTGGGAAACAGTGAAGGAGAAATACTGTACACAGTACTCCAGATGTGGTCACAACAATGCCCTGTATAATTGAAGCAAAATTCTCCTTGCAATAAACAATAACATTCTATTAGCTTTCTCAATTATTTCCCAAATCTGCATACTAATCTTATACAATTCATGCACCAGAACACCCAGATCCCTCTGTACATCAAATTTTGGGAATCATCATTTATATAGCTTCTTTTTTATTCTTCCTGCTAAAAATGTCATGTTACTCTCATTTGCCTGACTTTGTCCACTTACTTATGTCCTTTTCTGTGTTGTACTGGAGAATTTCTTGTTTCCCGAGTTGTGATAATTAAACTAACAATGTTTGCTTTTCTAAAAATCAGCTAGTTTTTATTATCACAAAACTGCACGCCAAATCTTGAACACAGAGAGCAGTCCACACTAACTGTTGATTCCATCCCAAGACTGCGCCCACTACAAGGATCAATTCAATAATTATACATTTTCTTATCAGCTTAGTAATACAAGCAGTGGTATACTGAACAAAAATTCTGTGACTCCCTCATCCCCGACTCCTTGGTTCAGCAGCTCCTTTATGCCTTATTTTCTGTAATGAATAAATTCTGTGAGTTAAAGTTCAAGAGGATGGACCAGAACTCGTTAGCTACATCTAATCGTAAGTATCTTGTGGGACAACGATAATACCAAAATGTGGCATTTGCACTCCAGGGCTAGAGTTTCCGTGACACTAGGATCTGATGTCTTTTCCCTAGTGTGAAGGATTTAGATCAGTCAACGGATTATTTACTGTTCCCCCGACCCCTCCTTGTTACCAGAGCAAGGTCGCAGACCTCTTCCTCAGTATCACCCGAGTAGGAGAGCATTGGCATGCCAGAGCAACTGGGAGGATCCTCCTGTTGTTTAACCTGAGGGGCTAGCCCAAGCCACCTATCAGCCAATGGCTTCATGGCACCTAGCTGACTCCTTTTTCCAATTTGAAATTAATGTTTTCCATTTTAAATTAGCATTTTTTTGCGCAGCAGTGCAATTTTCTACGTTCCATGTGTTGCCTAGTGGCCAAATATCTTTACCAAATTTACTATTCAAAACAGCAGATAATCAATGTAAATTACATTCCTGATCAGGATACTCAGAACACAAGAGAAAAGGAGAATTGCCCCCTTCCATCCCTGTCTTGTCTAAAACTTGGCCCTGATGTCAGCCCTTGGCAAAACAATAAAAAAAAAAGTCCCTGACCCAAAGCTGTACCGGAATCAAATCTCCGGGTTCCTGACCCAAACTTAGAAAAATCACTTAGTCCCTGACCCAAACTCAAGCCTGTATAACCTTGATCCGGATCCACATGAGATCAAGGGGTCCCTAACCATAGGCTGACAACAACTGGGTCCCTGACTCTGACCACGACTCAGTACAGTTTAGATTCGAACACTGTCACCTGTTAGTGTCCTCCATTAGGGACGAGGCATCATAGCACCGATCCAAGAGAGACAGAGACCAAGGTTAATCTTACCTTGTGTTGGTGTCCATCTCTGCCCTCCGGGTCATGGCTCGATCACTTCTTCAGTCCCCCAAAGAATTCACCCAGGATATTGGTTTCTGCTGTCCTTACTTTATACTAAATACTTGACCATTTTTCCCATCAGGCCACTGCTTCATTTGTACACTATCACATCTGGCTTCCAAATGTGTTCTTCACAAAGTACTTTCCTACCTATTTTTCTATCATCAGTAGATTTAGCAACCATATCTTTGGTCCGTTCATTAAATTATTTAAATTAATTCTTAAAAGTAAAGACCCCAGCATTGATCCGCAAGGCGCAGCGCTCTATGTCTCATCAACCAAAAAATGATTCATATTCCTTTTCCTGTTAACATTAATTATTTTTTATGTTAATCTGCCACATCACAACAGCAAGTGATACAGAGAAAGTTGTTCTCATCCTACAGAAGTTATATTTGAAGATTACAAAACACTTTGAAGCAATCAGATTTCTTTTTCTTTTTGCCTATGTTATACTGATAGTTCAAAAATTCTTTCATCTCCTTAGTTTTGTTAATAGTAATGAGCATGTTTAAATACTCTAATAGCTCTCCGAGTTGGATGATAAGAGTGTGGCACAGAATAGGGGGTTCTCCAGCACTGATGCTGCAGTAGCTAAGCTTCATCAGAAGTGGAAATATTCGCTGATGAATACAGGGCTCAATTACATTCTCAACTGCCTAGATGAAAAAACAATCCATGCAACAAAACTTAGGACTTTATTCAGGTTAATAAGTGGCAAGTAACATTCACACAAGTGCCAGGCAATAATCATCAACAAAAGAGAACCAATTAACATTCAATGTCTTTACCATTGCAATATTCAATGTCTTTACCATCACAAAATCCCCCATCACTATCCTGAGGATTACAATTAACCAGAAACTGAACTGGATCAACCATATAAAAATTGTGGCTACAAAAGCAAGTCTAGGATGGAGAAATCCACAGAATAACTCATCTTCTGACTCTCAAAAGCCTGTGCAGAGACAAAAATCAGGAGTGTGATAGAATTCTCGCCATTTGCCTGGATGCAGCTCTAACCACACAAGAAGTTAACACCATCCAAGGCAAAGCTACTCACTTGAGTTCTGGCACCCCATCCATACCTTAAACATTCCGTCCCTCCATCGACAACACAATGGCACAAAAAAATTTACTACTTCAAAAGTAGTGATGTCTAGAACAAAAAGAAAGAAGTCGCACTTCATCCTGACTTGGAACTGTAATGCCGTTCCTTCACTGTCACTGGTCAAAATTCTGGAGCTCCCTCCACAACAGCACTTTGAGTGTACAGTTAGGAATAAATAAAAAATTAAGAACTGGATTTAATAAAAGGAACTGGTAGGGCTTTATCTGCACTGATGACGTGAGCTGCAAATTAATCTAGTAACAGATACTTTGTTAAGCAAAGTGCAGACAAACAGTCTAAGGACCTGGAATATACCCACCACCTCGTTGCAAAGCAGGGCCACGAGAATCAAGCTGTTGTGCAAAAGAAAAGTCTATCTAAGCTCCATTAATTCTACTCTAAGCTAGATGAAAGGTTTCCCTGTGTCATAACTATTTGCCAGCTTTGGTTCACAGTGTTAAAACCTGTGGATGTTGTTTTGGGAAGGTGCTTTCTTGGAATTAAGAAAAGTAGAAGATTTGGATTGGGAGGGTAACTTAAGTATGCTGTAGCAATGTGTAACGATTGCTGTAGTTAATTGCAAATGTTGTTCTTTACTGTTGCATTGTATGTTTTTAAAGTTTAAAATAAACACTTTGTTTATTTGAATAATTTAGAAGGTTGAAGCCCTTCCTAATCTGGTTTAATCTCTTCTTACACTTTTCCCAAAATTCACAAAATACTTAAAAACCAGCGTTCCAAGTTTCCCTTTTGGGATTTGGGATGGCCTCACATTGAGCAACAGGAGGCTTCACGTTCTACAACAATTGAAGGAAGCACTTCATCATCTTCTCAAGGCCAAGTGATGATGGCAATAAATGCTGGCTTTGTCATAAGCCCTCAATTCGAAATTTTTTTAATCAATAATTTCACAATTCTGACATAGTTTAAGGTAAAAATAATTCCCATGAATCTTCACATCTAATGCTGCAAATTATTCAATAAATCAGCAATAGACTATAGAACTAATTCTTTACTTCCGTACCTTGATTATAACAACCCATCTGATGGGAAAGCTTATTTTACATGAAGGCCAATTTTAAACTGCAAAGGGGCCTTAAAAAGGAACCTCCATCTTGAACCAACTCATATTCCAATTAGAGCTCTAGTGTAAAAACATAATCCATCTGCCAGCTGCAACAGAAACTATGTAAAATCAATTGGGACAAACAAATAGCAGATCCATGCAAATTCAAATACTAAGGACTGCCAGGGAAATTGGTAATGTTAGCCAGAGTAACTGAGATGAAAATACACACCACAAAGATCACAGATGAACTCATCTATGTTGTTAACATACTAGCCAAGACAGTAGTTGAGGTCCTCCAGCATGCAAACACAATGCTTCTGGGTTGGCGAGTGAAAAGTCAATATGGTTCTGATCATCATTCACCACTCCTGCAAATGCACAGACTGGGCAGGCCAGGTGTCACTGTTGAGGTCTACACATTCATTACAAATAAAAGGTGAGCAGCTCCAATAAAACACTACCTGCAAGGAGTCAAACAGAAATAACTATGTGGAGAATGAAAATTGTACAAAAAAATAGCCATAAATTGTAATGTTAATTCCTCACTTCTATACTCCCAACTGGGTCACAAAGAGTCCCCTCATTTTAACTTAGGAAAATGTTTTCCTCATACCCTGCATCCTTTAAAGGACTACATTCCATTCACCCAGTTTCTCTGCCTCTGTCTGACGATGCAAATTTCCATGGCAACTTCTTGAATGCCATATGTGAAATTAGAAAGGCACACCAATGACACATTTCCTTCTAATGATAGGCCATCCATCCAATTAACAAAAATCGGCCTGTTAACTTGGTTTCTCTCTCCACCGATGCTGCCAGATCGAGTATTTTCAGCATTTTGTCTTTATTTCAGTATCTGTAGTATTGCACTTTCATTTCAATATTATATGTATATTATGTAATGAAAATATAACCATGATGCAGTAGGAGGGCCCACCTCTGCAGCCAGTGTTAAAGTTTACTTACTAGTCCATTTGTGACGAATAAGTAAACTTTAACACTGGCTGCAGTGTTACATTAACGCTGTTATTAGGTTACTATAAATATCCCCTAGTTGCCACACTCCAGCATCTGTTTGGGTACACTGAGGGAGAGAATTTATCATTGCCAATGCACCTAACCAGCACGTCTTTTCGGACTGTGGGATGAAACAGGGGCACTTGGAGGTGCACATTCTCCCTTCAGACACAGGGAGAACATGCAGACTCCACAGTGACCCAAACCGTCCCTGGCGCTGCATTGAGAGACAGTAGTGCTAACCACTGTGCAGCCCAATATTAACTAAAAAGTGCAGAAATTTCAATGGCACAGGTCAGTCAAAACAGCAAAAAACAAGATAAGCTTTAAAGAAAATATGCTCAATATAAAAAATGCTTCTCACTGCATTACCACAGTAAATAATTTCAGTGCTAATTACACTGAGAACTTCCTTTCATGAGAAATCCCAAATACCTTACATTTATTTTAGAAGTCAATAATTCCACAGTAGCAAGGTCACAATAATGCAAATGTGATCATTGTAAATGGTCACCTTAATGAAACAGTAACAAATTTACCAATTTTGCAATTGCACCTCATATTTTCCTCACACCTGGACCCAAAGGCCAATTCCATAGCCAAGCCCTGGCATCCTATAAACTGAACTGTGGTTTTGTACACTACATGGGCAGTTTTGAGCTGGCACTCTTCATCTATAGGAATGGCAGTGCATGCACCAAATCTGGAAAGCGCGATTTGGGCTGGCAAGTTTGAATTCTGATCTTCCCAGCCCCTTACCTATGGAGCGCCCTGAAACATGTCACAGGACTGCAGAAAGCTCACTTTAATATATTAGCATGTCATTACTGAACATTCTCACTGAGACTCTCTTTCACTTTCTTCTCCCCACTCCAACACCAGAGGAGTCTTGGAACATGAACAGTTCAATTCTGGGGCTGTGAGTTGCTATAAGTCGGGGAAAGGGTTTGGGAGAGGCTGTTTTAATGGGGTTGTGAAGACTGGTATGCAGGCTGTGCTTCCAGTGTCCTTTTTCCTGTCCATATCATAGCTGAGGACGCCCGTCCTTATTGGGACCTGGCATTCTCACACTTAAAAGCGATAAACCACACCGACCTCCTCAGAAGACTAACATGGGACATGGTGGACAGAGTACCCTTTGTTGTCCAGTACTTCCCTGGAACGGAGAAGCTACAACATCTTCTCCGGAGTCTTCAACATATCATTGAAGAAAATGAATATCTTGCCAGGGCCATCCCCACACCCCTACTTCTTGCCTTCAGACAACCGCACAACCTCAAACAGACCACTGTTCGCAGCAAACTACCCAGCCTTCAGGAAAAGTGACCACAATATCACACAATCCTGCCACAGCAACCTCTGCAAGACATGCCGGATCATCGACACGGATGACATCATTACACATGAGAATACCATCCACCAGATTGACGGTACATACTCTTGCAACTCGGCCAATATTGTTCTACCTAATACATTGCAAGAAACAATGTCCCGAATCATGGTATATTGGGGAGACCATGCAGACACTATGACAGCGGATGAATGAACATTGCTCAATAATCACCTGGCAAGACTGTTCCTTCTTTCAAAGATCACATAAATTTCCCTTTAACCTGGTGCTGTGAGACTTCTTAGTGTCTTCACTAGCAGCACAGGCATGCTTTTCCTTCTCCCTGGCCAGCTCAAGGGCTCACTTCTCAAGAGTTCACAGCTCGGACATGATTCCAGCTTCCTATATCGCTGATGGCGGTTTGTCCTTAATTGAAATGGATAGGGCAAAGTGGGAGAGTGAACATTTACAATGGTGATGAGGTGTCACAGGTGTGAGGTTTGGATGAGAGGTGGAGCATAGCAGATACTGAGGTGACTGGTGATTGTGAGAAAGTGGAGGGAACCCGATATCGGCCGCTGGCAAAGGTAAGGTGGCTGAGTGCAAGAAGGGATTAGGGCTGTGATTAGCCCAGTGGGAGTCTAGACTGTCACAAAGTCCATTTTTTTGGGGGGGAGGGTCACTCTACCAGATGACCATTTCCTGGAACATGGATATTTTCTTACCTCAATGCCATCAAATAGTCTGTGAGGCCCCCTCTGATGCACAGTGCTGGCTTCATAGCTGCCATCCCCAATGTAATTGTGGAACAAGTACTAAGGTCATTTGTATGCAGCTCTCCAGTGCTTACAAAAGTCATTACACTGCAGGCAAATCAGAAGGAAAATGCCAAAACTCATGGGAATAAAAATATTAAGGAGCCGTAAGATTTGGACCAAAACACGCTGGCATCTACCATGCAGTCCTTTTGTGCTGGAACCAACACTCCATTATTTTTGTTAAGATTTCGCCCAATATTTGTAACTTAACGTCCTACAGTGGTCAAATATTATAGCAATTTTCTGGACACTGTCAACACAAGGCCTCTAGAGTTAATCTGATTTATTACTGTCACATGTGTTAGTATATAGTGAAAAGTGAAGTGTTCATAAAGGAAAGGAGGGTGCAGAATGTAGTGTTACAGTCACAACTAGGGTGTACACAAAGTTCAACTTAATGCAAGGGAGGTCCATTCAAAAGTCTGACGGCAGTAAGGAAGAAGTTATTCTTGAGTCGGTTGGTACGTGACCTCAGACTTTTGTATCGTTTTTCGACGGAAGAGAGAATGTCCAGAGTGCATGGGGTCCCTAGTTTTGCTGGCTGCTTTTCTAAGGCAGTGGGAAAATAAATAAAAAATCAAGCAAATGAAAACATTTGAACAGCTGAGGACAGAAAACTCAAAGTCCATGTAGATTTAACAGTATCAGTGTTATACAGATATAGTCTGGCCATGTTTTTTAGTTATCTGTCCCATTATATCATTCTTCATGGCTCGGTCTCTAATTTTTCTTTAGATCACCTTATGAAGTACCTTGTATGTTTTGCAACATGAAAGGTACCATATAAATGCACATTATTATTGGCACTTCGAAGTAATACCTTTCAAACATCTGGACAACTAAATTTCGCAGCTCATTCATTTTATATGGTCCCATTGATTAGACTTTTATCTCCCGAAACTTGGGGCTGAATTATTCTCTCTGGACACGAACAAATTCACATTGGGAGGCCCAAACTAAAGGTGTATAGCACTGCATGTTTAAATTTACTAGCTAATTCCCAACAGGTGTTACTTTCTCTGGGGTAGGAAACTTGACAGATTACAACACAAAACTCACGTAAACTGATGTGAAGGTCACCATTTAAATGCCTGTGACTAATCCATAAAACCAATTTACATGGTTTCTTAAGACTATAGGAATGATAACACAAACTTTGAGTAAGGAAGCATTTGACAGGTAATTGGTGCAATGACAATGTCAACATTAGCAAAATGAAGGACATATTTATCGACTTCAGAAAGTGTTCTGGAGGACATGTCCCTATCTACATCAAGGGGGATGCAGCGAAAATGGTCGAGAGCAAAGTTTCTAGATGTCCAGATCAGCAACAACCTGTCCCTCCTTGCTGACAGTATAGTTGAAGCCCACCTACACTTCCACTTTCTCAGAAGACTAAGAAAATTTGGCATGTCCGTTATGATTCAACTTTTATAGATGCACCACAGAGAGCATATTTTCTGGATAGGTGATAGCATGGTATGGCTCTTGTGCCGTCTAAAACCACAAGAAACTACAAGAGTTGTGAACGTAGCCCAGTCCATCACACATATCAGTCTCCCATCCATTGATTCCATCTACACTTCTTGCTGCCTCAGAAAAGCAGCCAACATAATCAAGGACACCATAATCAAGCATCCAGGACATTCTCTCTTCCATCATCTTCTGTTAGGAAAAAGATACAGAAGTCTGAGGTCACATACCAACTGACTCAAGAACAGCTTCTTCCCTGCTGCCATCAGATTTTTGAATGAACCTATCCCATATTTGACTTTTCTCTATATCTAGCTATGACTAAAACATTACATTCTACACCCTCTCCTTTCCTTCCTTATGAACAGTATGTTTTGTCTGTATGGTGCACAAGAAACAGTACTTTTCACTTATACTAACAAATGTGATAATGATAAATCAAATCAATGCAATGACTATCCATCCTTAAAAGATGAGTGGCCAACAAACTGACCAGCATTGTTTAAGAGATGACATGAATTAGAGCACTTCATACACCTCACCACCTCTCTACCTCATTTTCCTCTTTAAGAGGCTCCTTAAGACCTTAATAGCCAAGCTTCTAGTCAATTGACCCAATATCTCGTGTGATTTGGTGTCATACTTTGTTTACAATGCTCCTATGAAGCACCTTACATTGCACTTTATATTAAAGGCATTATATATGTGTAAGTTGCTGTTGGGTAGCAGAGAAACTAAATAAACTATATATCCAAAAATGCTTGTTGCTTGAGTGGACAACAAACTGCAAGATGTTACAAATAATGCCTGCTCCAATCTACAAAGAGCCTGACACATGGAAGGTGATGAGCATGATCACTTTCACAGGCACTGGCACTGCCACCTTCACTTGCTGGCAGATGTTTTGCAGCAAGTGGCAGATTTTAGAGAGAACATTCTTACTGAAGTGCTGACATTAGACATGTTCTTCACTGAGCAATGTTCTCTGAATATTAAGCAGTTATGGCCTACTGCTCCTGCTTCTTCTAGCAGCTTGATTTGTTCTGCATCATCTCTGCTCTTTCTCAATCATGCTATAGTATAAGTCCACCCTACTTTGAGAGAAAGTGATTTCAGCAGAATCCTTGAGGTCAGGACAAATTCCTTGAGCACAAGATATCACTCCCTGTAGACTTAAGGAACTTAAAAGAATTGTAGAAACCAAGCAATTCCACATTTGTTAGCAAAAGTGAGCAGATTAATCAGCGACAAACTTGCAGTTGATGATGCTTTTAAGTAGCATTGATAGAAGGGTCCTTTCTGCTGTTGAATGTGTGTGCAACTGTACATGTCAGCTTGGATCGGGAATGTCTCAACTTGTTGAGACTCTGGAATTGACTTGATTGGATTGAACTGGAATAAAAACAAAAAAAAAAGACAGCAATAATTGGAACACACAGCTCCAAAATAAGAACATGGCCTTCAAATCAGCATCACACAAAGATTAATGTCACGATCTGCCTACTCCACAGATTTTACCAAACTGGCATCCAGCACTGCTCACACCAGAGCATGGGTTCTTGTGTCAAAGTCACAGTGATAAAAAAAAGTAAATTTTACAGTCAAAACATTTTTCTGTTTTTACCAGCTTAGTAATGACATAATTACAAAAGTAAAGTTGCCATAGCCCCAAAGAGCTGACTGGTGATGATTCAGCTTGAGGGTCATCACACATCATGTAAGGAGCAAGACTGCAGGTGGCCTTCATGAACAACCTTAACCAGATTGGGAACTAAACCCATGATGCTGTTGTCACTTTGCATCATAAACCAACCAACCAACAGGCTAAAGCATATGCCAATACTAAAGCAATCAAATACATGTAATGCTTATCAAGGCACTTTTTGAAATGCAATTTTTCACAAGCATTATATCAAAAACATGGGTATGCTATGAGATACCCATCAGTCATTCCTAATCAATATAACAGAGTGATAGGCAACCTACTCAATTGAGTAGGCAGCATGAGTGGCCCTCATCTCAGTGGGTCACAGTTGAAATTGGGCATGTGGTCTAAACTAAGCATGACCCCACGAATAAGATTAAATTAATTTAATCATACTGAATATTTTATGATTTATAGAAAACGTTATATCATATATTTGGAATATCAACTTCAAATGGGAACAGCAAAGGAAATATTTATGCTTACATAAACATGTGTATAATCATGGGTAGAGGTGGGAACATCGGGGTGGCGGCGCGGGCTCGTTGGGCCAAAGGGCCTGTTTCCCGTGCTGTTTTGTTCTTTGTTCTTTGTTTTACCTTACATATATTACAATTACATTTAGTTAATACCAGCTACAATAAAAGTTCACATTTCTTAATGACAGATTTATTTATATTGATAAATCTTACTGTCCCGATAAGCTTTATTATTGCTGCTATAAAATCTTTATAATCAAGAAACTTTAATTTAAGCAATAAGTTGCAAAAGTATTTAAAGAGAAATGAGGAAAACCAACCAATTGCTTTGCTGTCTTACCCACGGCCTTTCATCTCCCCAGCACCATTCCCACTCTCACACTCATGTTCTTTTCTACCCATGGTCTATTCTTGGTCTCACTCACTTCTGTGATCTTTCATCCTCTTGACTCTGCTCTCATGCTTGATCCCTCTCAATATTCTTTTGTCTCTAGGTTCCGGTCTCTCTCACACAACCAAATGTCTCATGGATCACAGTCAGAAAATTCATGGGCCACATGCAGCCCTGTGGGCCACAGATTGCTACAGGTGTAAAGGAGTTAAATTTGGTGGGTGAAGTATCCTAAAGAACTTTACAGGAGCATTATGAAACTAAATGTCACATCGTCCCTCTTATGATAATAATAGGACAAATGACCAAAAGCAAAAAACAAACAGATGGGATTGAAGCAGCATCATGAGAAGGGGAGGGAGAGGTAGCAAAAGAACTGTATAGGAAGGGAATTCCAGAACTTAGGGTCTTGAAAGTTGAAGGTACAGCTGCTAATGATGAGGCAATTAAAGAACAAAACAGCACTGGAAACAGGCCCCTCAGCCCAACGAGCCCACACCGCCACCTCGATGTTCCCACCTCTACCCGTGATCCCTGTCTACGTTTATAGATCTATGGACTGAAGCCAAATTTGAGACAATTTAGGGAGAATTTATTCTGCCAATCAGCCTAAGAGCGCGTTTTTGGGATGTGGGAGGAAACTGGAGCACCCGGAGAAAACCCATGCCAGCATGGGGAGAATGCGCTAACTCCCACAGGCACAGGCCCAAATCCATGTATCTGCACAGCACAGCGATAGTCACTGAGTTGTCATGTTGCCCATCAAATGGTCCAGGTCAAGCGTACACTAACGATGTGAAGCACTAGGATACGCTCGAAAAATCCAAGAGCAACCCGCTCATGACCCATAGCGTGTATGCCCCTTATTAAACAATAAGGCGGACCAAAGCACCTGTAGGATAAAAACAAGTACATCAATATCATCGTCTATTAACACACTTCCCAAGGACTTCCAAGGCTCATGATGCCTATTTTAAATCAGTTTTCTATACCCCTCTATTCCCATTCTGTTAATGTGCCTGTCTAAGTATCTCTTAAATAACTCCAGAGTGCCTGCCTCCACCACTTTACTTGATAGCACATTCCATACCTCCACCACCTTCTGTGTGAAAAAACTCCCTCTAGCATCCAAGTTATTCCTTACCCCCACCCTAAGCCTGTGACCCCTCGTGCTATTTGAATCCATCCTAGGAAAAAGCTTAACCCTGTTTACTCTATCTATACCCCTCATAATCTTGTACACCTCTATTAGATCTCCTCTAAGTCTACGTCTTTCTAAGGAAAACAGTCCCAATTTGCCTAACCTTTCCTCATAACTCAGACCTTCCATACCAGGCAGCATCCTGGTAAACCTCCTCTGCACTCTCTCCAGACTCTCCACGTCCTTCCGGTAGTAAGGCGACCAGAACTGGACGCAGTATTCCAAATGATGTCTAACCAACGTTTTATACAACTGCAACATTAAAGGCCAGCTCTTGTACTCTATACCCCTTCCTATAAAGGCTAACATACCATATGCTTTCTTCACAACCTTCTCCACTTGCTCCGCCACCTTCAGAGACTTGTGCACCTGTACCCCCAGGTCCCTCTGCGTTTCTATACTCTTAATAGGTCTACCCTTCATCTTATACCTCCCCACTACATTCTTTCTCCCAAAATGCATCACCTCGCATTTATCAGGATTGAATTCCATCTGCCATCTATCTACCCAAGCTACCAGCCTATCTATGTCCTGCTGCATCACCTGACAATGCTCCTCACTATCTGCAAGTCCAGCCATCTTTGTATCGTCTACAAACTTGCTGATCACTCCACTTACTCCTTCTTCCAAGTCATTTATATATATTACAAATAGAAGAGGTCCCAGTACCGAGCCCTGCGGCACACTACTAGTGACCGATCTCCAGCTAGAAAAACACCCTTCCACCATTACTCTGTCTCCTATTACTAAGCTAGTTACTTATCCATCTAGCTACCTGTCCTTGTATCCCATTAGCCTTGACCTTCTCAACTAACCTCCCATGAGGGACTCTGTCAAACGCCTTACTAAAATCCACACCGCCCTTCGTCAACCGTTTTCGTCACCTCTGCAAAAAATTCTACCAGATTTGTAAGGCACAACCTCCCCTCAACAAAGCCATGCTGCGTATCCTTAATCATCCTATCTCTAAGAATCCCCTCCAACATCTTCCCTACCACTGACGCCAAACTCACCGGCCTATAATTTCCAGGGTTATCCCTACTACCCTTTTTAAACAACGATACAACATTAGCTATTCTCCAGTACTCTGAGACCTCACCTGAGTCCAAAGAAGAGACAAGGATTTGCATCAGAGGTCCAGCAATTTCACCCCGCACCTCCCTAAGCAGCTTGGGTAAATGCCATCAGGCCCCAGAGATTTATCAGTTTTAATGCTACTTAGAAGCTCTAACACTTCCTCCCTCAGTATGGATATTTCCCCCCCTCAACTGGTCCACAGCTCTGAGACAGGAGCGGTCAACAAGCCCCTCTCCTTCGTGAATATTGACGCAAGGTATTCATTCAGGATCTCCCCCATTCCCTCAGGCTCTAAGCACAATTCCCCTCCTGTGTCCCTAAGAGATCCAATTTTTCCTCTCACCACCCTTTTATTCCTAACATAGGATTAAAAAACCTTTGGATTTTCCTTAATCCTATCCGCTAAAACCATTTCATACTCCCTTTTTGCCCTTCTAACTCCCCGTTCAAGCTCCCTCTTACTCTCTCTATATTCCTCCAATGCTGTCTCCATTCCCAGCTGCTTTGACCTATCATACGCATCTCTTTTCTTCCTAACCAAGTCCTCAATATCCCTAGTAATCCACAGCTCTCTAATCCTACCTTTCCCATCTTTCCTCTTAGCCGGCACATACCTTTCTTGCAACATTTTCAGTATTCCCTTGAAAGACTCCCACATGCCTAGCGTAGACTTACACTCGAACAACGTTCCCAATCAGTTTCCATAAGTTTCTGTCTAATCCGACCGTAGTTAGCCTTCCTCCAGTTCAGCATCCTCCCCCAAGGGCAACAAGCATCCTTTTCAATCTGTATCCTAAAGTAGACAGAATTGTGGTCACTGTTAGCCATGTTCCCCTACTGCAACATCAACCACCTGCCCTGGCTCATTACTCAGAACTAAATCCAGTATAGCTCCCTCTCTAGTTGAGCTAGCTATATACTGCTCCAACGATCCTTCCAGTATACATTTTACAAATTCCTCCCCGTCCAAACCCCTAGCTCTAGGTACCTTCCAATCCACCCTAGGGAGATTAAAATCTCCCACTATAACAACTCTGTTCTTTCTGCACCTATCCAAAATGTCTTTACATATGCCTTCTTCAACTACCCACAGACTGTTGTGTAGCCTATAATACACCCCTAGCATAGTAATCGCCCCCTTCCTATTCCTCAACTCCACCCACAGCGACTCCACTCCTAACTCCTCTGTACTGTCCTCCCTCTGCACCGCTATGATGCTCTCCCTAATTAATAACGCCACTCCCCCACCTCTTCTGGATCCTCTCTGTCGCATCTGAAACACTTACACCCAGGAATATTCAGCTAAATCTGAACGTACTCAAGAATACAGAATTGGGGAAGCACAAAGAATTAGAAAGCCTTTCATTCTGGAGAAGGCTACAGAGATGAAATGGAGTAACGTCACATGAAACATTTAAATCAAGGATGAGAGTTTTAAAACTCACAATATCTTGAAATCTCAGAGTGATAGTCTTCTGGGTCAGTAACATTATTAGAAACAATAAGCTGAGCTCTGCAAAGGTCTGTAACATCTACACTTGAGTTATGCACAATGCCAGATTTTGGTAAAACACGCTGATAGGAATATAAAATTTTTAGTACTTACTGATCGCACTGCCAATCTATAGACTGTAGCTCAACTCGGGTAATCAGCTGCTAAACTGGCATGTCCTTTTAAGGCCACTACACAATCCAGGTAGTTGTGGTTAGTTACAAAATTGCTTGCAAATTTCAATTTATAAAGATTGTTTTGCTTTTGTGAACTAAATATGATTCTTGAAGTGCAATGTGTGTTATGTGACAGAAATGTATTCGATTCAAAACTTCTACACATAGATTAGATTTCCCAAGTACTGCTCACAGCAAGTCAAAGGTTATTGGTTTTCAAGCACATCAGGGGTATAATTATATAACAACTACTTCTATTTAGTAAGAGAAGTAGTTTCATCAAGATCAGTGCATCAATGCCAGGCACATCTAAATGGCATCAAAAAAAAAAAATCACAAAATCTACTTGTATTACTTAAACTGTGGCATTAAAGCTAGTTACAGCTTCTCATACAAATAATTTTTCTAAATGCTTTTTACAAAAAGTTAATGTATTTGCAGTTAGAGGTATGTAATCCAACACTTAGATTCAATATCCTGGAAATATTTCTTTTCTAAAAGCAAAAGTAATGCACTACATTTCTTCATTTTCTATTATTCTGGTACTGGGTTGAAAAGTTATGAAAGCCAGTGGAAGTTATATGTACGGATTCAGACTTCTTC
Source organism: Sphyrna mokarran (assembly GCA_024679065.1). Lineage (NCBI taxonomy): Eukaryota > Metazoa > Chordata > Chondrichthyes > Carcharhiniformes > Carcharhinidae > Sphyrna > Sphyrna mokarran. The sequence continues at coordinate 4,736,656 of JAGIQG010000035.1, read as the reverse complement.
CACCCAGAACTCCAAAGGTGAACAAATCCCTAGAAGCAAATATTCTACTTGCTGCATTTGAGTCCTCCTGGGAAAAAATAAATTGTTTCTACCAAAATAGAATTGATTTTAAAATCAGTTTCAATTGTGATACAGATAATATTTTGTGGTAATTAAACTAATATCTGGAAAGATAAGTATTTATTGCACATCTCTAATTACCATTGTTAAAGGTATTTTAACACCATTGTTAAATACAGATAGTGTGAAAATGACTATATGGTGTAATTGAGAATGGACTGAGTTGGCATAGTTTAGGCTCTGGAAATGAAAACATTATTTAAATGTTTACTGAGGACTCTAAAAACAATTACAGAAAATTCTGTTACATTCCTGCAAAACTTCACAAACATACTTTACAATCGGAATCAATTAGATTGATTATATTGATAAATTTTAGGATGGCTGAAACCAATGATAATAAAAACAAGGTTTTCAATAAAATGAGAAATTTACTGGAGAAATTGTTTAATGAAACAAGTAAACTTTGTCACCGAGTAATTGAAAAAGCACCAGGAACTAAATTACAGGAACAAGGAAGAACCAAGTGTAAAAAATAGCAGACAAAACACTTTTTACTACAGGAAATACGTCATAGATACTTCATTCTTGAAAAACTTGAATTTTTTGATAGGTGGCTTCTATTTTTAAAAACAGCAGTAAATGAGCTGGTGTACAAACACCTTGGCACAGGTAAGTGAGCTCAGGAAAAAAATTGTCTCGGCTATAAGCCGAGAATTCTGTGGTCATTCATGCCCTGATAACAAGGAGAGAGAGAATTTGACACTCAGCCAAATTTTCCTTCACTGCAGCGGAACCAGAGAATCCCACTGGCATGAAAGGCCAAAGAAGCTCCACCCATAATTATATAAAAGCAATATTATATTGCCTTTCATAACCTTGGGTCATTCTAAAGTACTCGATGAAGAGCACATTTAGGAAAAACAACCAAATCATTTCACAAAAGACTTGCAGCCAATTAAGAACTTAATACGTAATGCATATTTATCAAGAGTTTGCTAAATATACTTTTATGTGTGCGCATCTGTTAAAAATTTCACTCGATTACTAATGAAATGATTTATGGAATTTGTATACAAGAGATGCTATTGCTGAGTGTTTGATATTGGGTGTACTACAGGAGAGAAACTGGGGTCAAGGGATAATTTCACAATACTTAGTCCATTGAAACTATGAAGATTCAATAATAACAGACAGAAAAAAATTTACTGTTAAATTAACTAGCTTCTCCCATTTAACAATGATGAGCATTGCAATGCAGAAACTCTTTCAGATTCATATAATCTGCTGGGAAAAGCTATAAGATAAAATCCCAGACCAATTGATTTGTATTCCTTTAAACCATCAGAAGTAGTCTAGGGGATTCCATAGACCCAGTGAGGATGCAAAGTGATATTGAAGGAAATGGAATGAGAGTGTATCAGGTCAGATGTGAGATGGAAGGTCGGGGATTTTGAAAGGAATGTAAGGGTTTAATGGCACCTAAAAATAGATCCCAGGATAAGGAAGCACTATGATGCCATCGCAGGGTTTTGGAATTACAGGAGTAGGTTTTGAGTCTTAATATTCCCAAGTATGAGAATGGTTAAAATGTTACGGAGGGGGAGATTCTGAATGCAACTGTGCTGGCAGGATGACATTCAGCTGTCTATAACCTTTGGCTGACCTTACCAATCACAAAGAAAAATACAGCTACAATTCTAGCCTGTCGCCTGAAGAGCAATTAAATTCTGACTTCAGCCAGCTTAGTTTCACACCTATCCCCACTAAAACATACTGGTCTACCAATTAATCTGGAGTCTTTCTATCCTTCAAATGTTTAATTCTCATACTTTGAGTAAGTTTTGGTGTTTTAGTGCAAAAATCTCAATTACCAGTCTTGATTCAGATGAAACTAAACTAAAGCAGCACATTCTGAACTGTTGAAAGTTCGATATCCTAAATTACACTGCAGCTCTGATACTTTGCAAACTCATAAATTAACACATCTATTAAGTCTCCCCTCCCACAATCAAAAAAGTGTCTTTTTGTTGACATGAACTTAGTATCTTGTCATCCACTTACATTGCAGAAAAATGTTATAGGTCTGAAAATAAAAACATACCCACAGTCAGAAAGATCAATATACACGTAACGTAACATTGAGCAGTTGAAATTTCAGCCAGGATCAAATTTTGCAAAGATCTGGTTATGATTTTCATTATATAGCGTCAATTGGGATTTGTTGTTTGATGGGTTGATAATAAACATTATCTTACAGATCATGTCTGTAGCAGCTGGAATAAGAAAGCACAAAGAATCTGATTTTAAAACTCAATTTAGACAATTAACAGATTGGTATGAACAGAATGCCGGATTAGCAGACCTGTACACTGTGGTAAAAGGATACTACGTGAGGAGTCTATTAAGTTTTATTAACTGTTCAAAACACCCACAGCTCCCCAGAGATAAAGTTTAAAGAGGTCCTCTTTTAACCATATGTGGTTTAGTGCAGGCCTTGATCCTGATTGCCTCGAGATCTGCACATCAAGCCTACACTATTGCAATTATATCAGGGTAAATTTGCTAATTTCTAACAGATCAATAGTTCAATACCAAAAATTTATCAAAAAAGGAGCAATCAAAAACTGTGGAATTGAACAGTTCAGCAATACTTCAACTAACCAATGTAGCTAATTTATAACTAACAACGATACCAACAGACACTTAAAGATCAATGCACACTGAACTAAAATATCAATTAAAACTTCACACCACGACCTAAATATAGGATTAAGAACAAAGTTTGATTTTCTCAAATAGTGCTGATATATTTTACCTAAAACGCTCGATAACAATTTAGCTAACCTTCTGAGCACTACATACAAGTTTATTAGTTGGCAACACCCTTCCAAAATCACTCAAAAAAAATACATGAAACAATGGCCTGGATAAGATCCAAAAAAAAACACAAACGTCCCACCATGGTACAATCAGAATTTAAACTAACAGTGAAGCTGTTGGTTTGTCAATAAAAGCAACCGTTCATGCACATCACTTAGGGAAGAAACCTGAAGTACTGCTGTAATCTAGATGATCAGTTCCACATGAATGTGGGTGATACTCAGCTGCCCTCTAAAATGGCCAAGCAAGCCAATCATCAGTTGGATCAAATTGCCACAAAAAAAAGTAACAATTCAAAAAGTCAGCCCATCATCATCTTTTTAGGGTAGCTACAAATAGACAGATAATGCTGACCTGACGAATGCTCACATCAAAAATTAATTTCAAAAATGGGTATCATTTTGCTGGAAAGTTGACATTTAAAGTCCATTTTCAGCCAACTAAACTTTTTTCTGAAAGACAAAAATATCGCACATACTTTCCAAATTCATTGCAGTGGGAAAGAGATCTTCAAAATCACTACTTGAGAGGAAAAGAAGGGGTAATAAAGATATTTAATTAGATAGGAAAAGAACACGGACCTTCAACGCTAGCAGGGAAAGTGCTTGAAGTGTTTAATTCCTAATTAAATTCTCTTTATTTTGGTTTGATATTTCAGTAATGTTTGAACCTTTCATTGTAATAGAAGCACGAGTGAAGAAAGTTTAGTCCAAGGAGATAGAGATAAAACAGCACCCAAGAGGTAACTGATGAAACACCACCTAACAATGTGAAATAAAGAATGTCAGTTTCCACGACAGTCTCAAACTTATTTGCCTCCCTTTAACTGGGTAAAATCTAGCATATCATTTGTCGTGCTTTAATGATCACACACTATTTGGGCAGCCATTAACATAGCTATAATTAAACCAGGCTAGGATGAGCTCAGAATAACCTTCTTAAACTAATAAACTAAAACGAACTCTGAGTGAACCCTGGCCAGCACCAGGAAACTTTTTAACAATAGCTTGCTTTTCTTCTGGTAGTAAGAGATTAGCATACCTCTGTCGTTCTTGGAGGTAACTCTAGAAACTGGTTGAGTGAGTTCTCTGCTTTTTAACGCAGCCAGATGCCTTTGCAACATGATGAACCATTTTAGGTGAGGCAATGAAAAACTTCAACTTCCCAAGACAATATTGCCTGGGAAGAAAATACTCAATCTAATGCTCCCCAAGAGTTAGTGATTATATATTAGGTGTCTAATGGGAAAGTTGAGAAAACCATTACTCAGAAAGATCTTAGATAATAAAGCATAAGTAGTACTTTCCTACTCTAATTAGTATGTGTAAAAATAGCATTCGTAACATTGCTTTCAAACAATACAAACTTGATTCCACAATGACTTCCCCCCCACCAAATTTCCCTTTCCCAAAGGAATATAGTTCACTTGCAGTAGCTGTTACTCTAACAAGCCTGGATGCTTTTTTCATCTTCATTCCTTACATCATCCATCTTTCCCCCACACAAAGACACAAAACCATTATCAAAGCAAACATGAAGATTTTCTTCCACCCATCTACATTCACGATATTTAAATGAACTATCAAGCACAAGAAATGTATTTCTTAATCTGACATTATTAGTAGTTGAAATGCAAAATACGGATTTTTAAAATTTAAATTTCAATGCTATCAACTTTCCAAATTCAGTGAGATTGACATGGATCACTTCAGCAGCGAGAAAAGGTAGCAGTATGGGAGAAAAAACAGCTTTGGAGTGGGCAATGCAACAGTGATTACAAATTATGCACAGTATCATATCTTGATAAAACAACAACCTATGCTGCAACAGAAATTAGCAGTCAATTGTAATCTATTGAATATTTTCAAACAATTAACCTTCAAGTTTGTTATGTCCTATGAACTGTGAAATCTCTTAACACTTAGAGAACAGTCAATTAATGAAGGAGCTCTGCAGGTAAGATCAGTTCACAACAGAGCATATGTTTGGTTTGGGGAAGGGTGAGAGAGATGGAAAGAACCCTCTTCCATCTCAAAAAAAGCATGCACAACATACAAAATAGGGTGACAATGCATGGCAGCAGCGAAACACTATCTTCATAAGTCAAGGTTAAATTGGGCAACTGCCAAGTACTAGTGCAGTGTTCACTATACTTTTAGCCAGCGCCTGTTCACATATGAACTTAATATTGCCTGCTCTGTATAATTATTTCTGTATGCAGCCACAACTACCAATTGCTCACTGGCTGAAATCATCAGCAATGGATCCTAACATAGTTTTATCCTAGCATTAAAAAGTTGGCTTACACCCCTTGAAAGTGCCTTGTGCCTGCCAGAGATGCTGAGATCATGTGCTGACCATGTTTTGGATGTGATACTAGAAAGTCTCATGAAAGACATGGAAGGGAGAGATGCAGGACATGGCAGAATCTCCGTCAGACACAAAAATTCCACAATAACTTCATTGGTGTTAATATAAGCCTAAATTTTGACTAATAAATAAACTTTAACAATGAAAGGCAGTGGGAATACTTAACCAGATTTCAATACAAGTTCAGCTTCATGATCAGGATGGAGCACTGCAAAAAGTTCAACGACCTCACAAGAACAATCAAGGTCAGTGAATGTATCTTCAAATACTATATCCTATTAACTGCACTACCAGCCTCAGACACTACTTAATTCACTCATGCCAAGCACTACTAATGAGAAATCATATGTAGCTGGCATTTGTTTCACCTCACCCTCTTTGCAAGTGTTGCAAGCCTTACACCCCTATTTCATGTTCATTATTCTAAGATGTTACATGGTTCATGATACACTTCAATCTCTTGCAGATGGTATCACTCGTATGGAAGTAGCAGCGACTAATCAGAGACAGAAATGGGTGCCTGCACGTTCTAACCTCTGAAGATGGTGCCAGCCCTTATGAGAAAGGACACATTTGGAACTGAATCCATTGAAGATGATAGTATCCTCAAATCTAATTATTCTTCTCACATCTACTTCCCTCATCCTACAATCTCTTTTCTGATATACAAGCTGCAGATAGTGCATGCATGCTTCTCTTGCTAATCAGCAGCCCACACTGTAACTATATCCTTGTGCCTTATTCCTGTCAGATATCCGTGAACTGCAAGCTGACCAGGCAGTGAGAATCAAGCAAGAAAGCAGTGAGGAAGGAGGAAACACTCACTTGACTTTACACACTCCACCAGCTAAGACACTGACGCTGTATAATTTACAGAATAGCATAGAGGGACAGCACACAGACAAACACTCAAGTGTGCTGCAACCAGAGCAGGATCAGGTGTGGGTAAGGATACCACAACTCGCAGTTCACCAAACAGCAAAGGGTGCAGATTAGCAAGGTTACTAATAAAGGCTAGTGTGTATACACAATTAAATGCTTCATGTGATAAGAACTATGCAAAAAAGCCTGCCTGCAGGCCTCCATGTCATGGAGCACCTCCAACTTGTCAGAAGTCTTATGCAGAGCATAGAGATCATCCTTTCTAGCACTGAACAGATAACAGCACCATGCTTGTGGAACCAACCACGATAGCAACTAATGGCCAATATCTCACTTCCATTGCAGTGCGAACAGCACCACCACCCCAGGACTAATGCAGTGGAAGGGCAGACTGCTCGCTCTGGATACCTCAGTAGTTTGCCTTGCTCTAGTTGTTGCCCATCAGCCACCAAGTCCAGACCTCTGCTGCATGTGCCAAGATGTGTATCTTAAGCCAAATCTTTTCAGCAAAAGCTTTGGGGTCTTCTTCCAAGGCTATCTAAGATGTCCTCCACTTTTCCAGTAGAGGTATGGCTTCCATTGCATGCATTTTGAACACTTATGCATAGGGTATAAACCAGAGACACGAACCAGTGTCAGTGGCCTCTGTGCATTTTCCTAATTAATGTTGGTTCCGAGAGAAAGGTCTACTAGTGGATCCAAGACTGGGAACAACTGGCTTATGCAGATGCCTTGAAGTAAGCACTACAGAACCTACCAAACCATATCTTGTACAGTTTGCAATGGGCCTCAAAATGGAAAGCTCCAAAAACGTGTAGAATTGTAGGAATAACCAGAATACATGAACCAATCTGTACATACGCTGGCAATCCCTTTAAATAGCACTGGTGCTTGGTCCTCAATGTTGTTCAACATCATGCTTAGCTGTGCAAGATCAGCTGATGCATGAAGCGTCAAAACTGGAGCACTGGATCAAATTGGCATTACATGCTGACTGACATCATAATTTGACCACTCCGCATATTTCAGACAAATGCCAAGTTACCATTCAGTCCGATGCACTATCCAGTGCATTTTATGCTCCACTGATATTATTGCAAAATCCTAAGGAGTCCAATAGTATCCTATAGTTTGAGTGTTCCAAACCCAATTTCACCCCATATCATGCTACGGTCAACACAAAACATGCAACTAAAATAATATAAAGTTCATGCATAATTATTACAAGACAACTGCATATATGAATATACATAGGTAAATAAAATTGTTTTAAAAACGTATGCTAAAAATTACATGTATTTATGTAGTACAAAACTGAGTTTAATTTACAAAAATAAGCAATTTAGTTGCTGAAAGATGTGCACTCAAGCCTTTACAGGATATACTGGTGCATACCTTGGCATCTCAGGGCCACAAAAACTTAAAAGTTGTCAATAATTTGCACGTAAATTAAATTCCTGACGTCGGGTTCTGATCAAGGATTATTGAAAGTATAAAAATAAAACATACCAAAAAACTTACAGGCCAAGAAAGCTTGCATGTATATAGTGCTTTTGAGATAGTAAATGTCCCAGTATGCTTTAAAAAGTTAATGTATTTAAAGCCAACCAGTAAAAAATTTAAGTACACATAAGGCCTGACCTTCCAAAGCCAGATTTTGGAGCTTAGGGGGTCACCATTTGGGACACCATTGCAAAACAGGTCCTTGATTAATCATTCACAGCATGGCTAAAGCAATCACCATTATGCAAATGTGTCACTACTTGGTGAAAAAAACTTGAACAACCAAGGACCAATTTAGCCAATCCAATTTTGACTATGTTGCTTTACATCATGATAGATGTTTAAACACATGCAATTGAATCTTTGATTGCACATGTAACATTTGGTTGAAAAACTTTTTCAATGTGTATACAATTCAATTTTAACATTCAAAAGGATGCCCATTTTTCAGATAGATTATTTATTTCCCTGCGCACTTAGAAAGTTAATCAGATACCAGAGCGGATAAAAACCATCTTTATGATCCATGCCTCAATTTTCCATCCCCATTTTAAATCAAGTTAGATTTAAAATCAAAAACGCAATTTACTATAATTAAAATATACACTTTTTTGTCTTTTTTTTAAATCTTAAAACAACAAATTTAAATAACATCCAATAAATTCCCCACAAAGTTTCTTGTGGTACTAAAATGTATAACACAAGTGAAGAGCGTATTCAATTTAATGAAGAAGACAAATGCAGGTACGTGATGTTAAATTTCTGAAAACAGCAACAGGTTCAAAAAGTGGCTCTAGAAACGAAGAACTTTTGGGAACTTAAGATGAGGCAACAGGAGAGACGAGATTTTAAGTGTCAATAATAAAACCCAAACTGCTGTATTGCCACCAACAGAATGCAAGCCTGAATTGTGATAGTCTATAGTCAAGAAATAAAAAAAGAGGATTCTCATTAGAAATACTGGCAGAAACAAGGTATTAATCAAAAGCAATGACAGCAGCAACCTTACCGTAATTGAAGATATACTTAGTTTTTTTTATTATGTAGGTGGTGAAAGTACATTCCAATAATCCCAATGCAAACATACAAAATGCTGCAAAACATGAGATTGCACAACACAATAACCCACAGTATAGCCCATAAATGTATAATCTTATCATGATTTTCAATTAATGTACCACTATTTTCCATGAAAAGTACTGAAAACAGTGAAAATAACTGGCAAAAACTTAATAGCAACTTTACCAAATTTAACATGGACAAAAAGTTAGCAATCAAAAAAACAATCAAATCGTGAAAAATTAACAATGTTTCTAAACAGTTGAACAGGCATTTCTGAAGGATTTGTGCAATAACACACTGGATCCAGGGACATTTCTTGGATATCTTTCCTAACCAAAAGTCAGCACATACTGATTTTTGATTAAGATAGATATCCAGGAAATATTCTAAAGCAAAGAAAGCTCCAAAATAAAATAAAATTCAGCATTTAAAAACTGCAGCTGAAATTCAGCTGCGAGATGTTTTTGCAAAACACTCATGTTTAGTTCAAATGGTTTTCTCTTGCTTTTTGTATATTAAATCCTTTAATTAATTTAACTTAACCTCTGCTGAGGACTTTTTCTTATCCCATTGTGTAATTTTAGCACCCCCAGACAATTTGGTGCTCTCCACATATCATTAAACATTTCTGATGTTTTTTTTAAAAAGGCAGGGCTCACAAAGTATAACTGAGTACTTAGAGACACTGTAATAAATTTTCACAGTACACAAATGAGAACCATGCATAGCCATAATAACTAAAATAGTCATGTGCAAGATTTTCCCCTTGAGGCTTTGCCAGTACCATTCCATTCTAAACTGTGTCCATCATGTAGATCAAGTAGCTGTTCTACATTCTACCTAGATTTTCTTTACTTTTACATATTTACAGTCCAATGATCTATAAAAGCAAACCCATATTTACTTTAGTTTGCTAATTAACTCAAGTTTTCACCTGAACTTTTCAAAGGCAATTCTGTGCATCTCCAGTATCTGCAACAGTCCATCTGCATTTCCAGAACAGTTGCATCCAAATCATTACTGGCCTTGTGACTCCACAGATGTGCTTTCTTCTCCAATTGCAAATCCATCCCTCCTTGAGTTTAACCATTTCAAAGATAAATAATGAGTGACAAAATGATGTCTCATCCTCAGGCGAGAGAGAAGCAACTTCAGCCACAGAAGATATGCTTCTAGAGAAACCAGTCCATCTGTGTTACTAAGCCGCAGTGAGACCCTTCAACTATCACCAGATCTTCCTCAGGTCTTTCTCAGAGTCTGCAATAGACCAGGGGAAAAATCAGCCAAAAGATATAGATGCCAGTCCTTACACATCCTCCAGTGTTAGTCCAGAGACTGCAGAAGCACAATGGCCAATTTATTCAACAGCCACTGTTAACAATATCCAATGCCAATGTGCAGTCTGCAAGAAAACAGATGTACACTAGACAGTGAGTTGGGTAATTGAGGTGGACACTATTGAGCATGCAGACTGCTTCTCTAAGCAATCCAGTCACCATAAAAATCCTATTTCACTCTGCCAAGATACTGTTTTTCAGGTTTCCTTCAGACTGTCTCAACATCCTTTGCAACTAACATTGAAAGAAGTCTCACAACACCAGGTTAAAGTCCAACCAATTTACTTGATAGTAAACTCAAGCTTTCGGGGTTTGCCCCTTCGTCAGGTGAATTGGGAGTTCTGGCTTCAGAGCATAAAATAGCACACACAATTTACAGATTACTGATTAGAATGCGAGTTTTTACAACTAACCTGCTATTCAAATCTTAAAGATGCAGACAGCACGAGTGGAAAGAGCATTAGGCATAGGTTAAAAAGATGTGTATTGTCTCCAGACAATACAGTAAGTGATGTTTTGCAAACCCAGGCAAGTCATGGGGATTATGTGACTTGTACATGAATCCAAGATCCTCCTCACGCATGTGGAACTTGGCTATCAGTCTCTGCTCAGTGACTGTCATGTGTCGTGAAGGCCACCTTGGAGAACACTTATTTGAAGGTCAGAGGCCCGTGACCACTGAAGTGTTCGCCACAGGAAGGGAGCAGTCTTGCCTGGTCTGTTTGAGATTGCGCGGTTGTTTGAAGACAAGAAGTGGGAGTGTGGGGATGGCCCTGGCGAGATGTTCGTCTTCATCAATGATACATTGAAGAATCCAGACAAGACATTGTAGCTTCTCCGCTCTAGGGAAGTACTGGACGACGAAGGATACTCTGTCCACCATGTCCCATGTTTGTATTCTGAGGAGGTCGACGCAGCTTTTCGCTGTGGCGCGTCAGAACTGTCGATCAATGAGTCAAGCGCCATATCCTGTTCTTATGAGGGCATCTTTCAGCATCTGGAGGTATCCCGCACCGACCGCGACACCATCCACCAGGTACACAGCACATACTCTTGCAACTCAGCCAATGTTGTCTATCTAATACGCTGCAGGAAAGGGTGTTCTGAAGCACAGTACATTGGGGAGACCATGCAGACGTTACGACAACAGATGAATGAACATCGCTCGACAATCACCAAGCAAGAGTGTTCCCTTCCTGTGGTGAACACTTCAGCAGTCACGAGCCTCTGACCTTCAGGTAAGTGTTCTCCAAGGTGGCCTTCACAACACATGACAGTCACTGAGCAGACACCGATAGCCAAATTTCACACACATGAGGACAGTCTCAACCGGGATCTTGGGTTCATGTTCAAGTCATGTAACCCCCATGACTTGCCTGGGTTTGCAAAACCTCACTTACTCTACTTTCTGGAGACAATATACATCTCTTTAATCTATGCCTAATGCTCTTTTCACTCACACTGTCTGCATCTTTAAGACTTGAATAGCAGGTTAGTTGTGAAGACTCGCATTCTAAGTCAGTAATCTGTAAACTGTGTGTGCTGTTGTATGCTCTGTCTGAGGCCAGATCTCTCCATTCACCTGATGAAGGGGCAAACCCCGAAAGCTTGTGAGTTCACTATCAAATAAATTGGTTGAACTTTAACTTGGTGTTGTGAGACTTCTTACTGTGTTTACCCCAGTCCAACACCGGCATCTCCACATCACAGTTAACATTGTCCAGAGCATTGTTTTGAAGCTCAGTACCCAGAATTTTGCAAATCAGAATAAAATGTGACAATTCTAGTACACAAATTCAGAATTCTGGGGTACTGATGACAAATGAATTATTCTGGCATTGGAAAATTATATTTAAAGACTTGTTTTATAATATTGATATTTAATTTACCTGCAATATTTATCCAGTTGTTCTTTTCCCCTTCCATTCCAGTCCTTCAAAGTCATTTCACGGTCTTTGTTCACCCTTCTGGGTTAACTAACTCTGTAGAATGTTCAGTCAGCTTCTCATCTTGGGCCATTTTCAACAGATTATATTATTTCCTCCATGTAGTGTGCACTTGCATCCATGCCCAATATGTGTATTCAAAATAATGTATTAATATAGTATGATGCAAAGCATGACTGCTGCATATTCTGCAATCTTTATTCATTTTCATTCTGAAAGATACTAACATTTGTTGGGAACAAAGTGCATTGATACAGTTTAATGCTGCTTATGAATACTATTCCATCAAATAATTAGTTAAATTGATATTTTTAGTGCCAATACAAAAATTGCTTATCTCTGTGTTAAGTACAAACCTACATAATCTTCATGCTTCAATCATATATTGCCTACTGGAATCAACTGAGACTGAAAACTGGAATCAAAACTGAGCTGAGACACAATGGCATGCAGCTACTGCGTAATGCTAAAGCACTAACAGCAAAAGTAGCCTGTTTTGTGCACATCAGTGCCACTTACATACAACTATTAGGCAAACTTTCCTTAGAGATTTGTAACTATCAATGAACTGCCATTCATTTTCCAGAATAAAGTGCAGGTCAGTTAACAGTGAGGTACTCTACAGTACATATACACTAAAAAGCCACAATTTCTATTAAAATAAGTGCACTGAAGTTATTATGGAGGGAAAATGTCAGACCAATACAGTAATTAGAATGTGGTTATTTATTACATTAAGTCTCTTCAACTGACTGAATTCTCTCCATGCCTTTGGTTTCTCAGACAGAGGTTCCAATGGGAAACTTATTAAATTTTAAAACACAAATATTATTGTATGGGTAGGTTTTGTAAACCTACTTTTGTAAATTGGACTTTTTGTCTGTCTGAAACATTAGTGCCAACATTAAGCTTCTCCACTTTTAAAAAAATAGCAGATGAAAGCATTTTCTGAAGTATTTAGAGTTATTTCATTGGCTCCCCTTACGCCCTTTCTATTCATAGTGGATTGCTGATTTATTTCATTAGATGCTTTCCAATATTACTCACTGGGAACTTTTGTCCAATTTGATAAGCTAATATCTGTTCTTTTGCAATTTTTTCCTAGTGTTGTGAATGTAAGATTTCAATCAATTGTGTGGTAGCTTTACCCCGATGCATTTTCTGCCCTACTGAGTCAGAGGATTTAAATTTAAGTTCTAGGTTGAAGAAAGGGGAAAGGATCCAAATAATCTACATGGAAACAATCACAACAACTGAAAATACTCAGTTGTTTTTAAAGCTTTAAGAGTCTGACTTTCAATTTTTTTAACGAAAACAGACTAGCCTCGTGTCTGATATTTCCTGAGAGCGAGAGCCATTAGTATGAACTGAATTCATGAATGTAAAGTAATTAAAATATGCAACCTCACAGATATATCTTCATTTTAGCAGCACAATACTACTCAATGCTTCATATGATGTAATACTCCGGTTAATATTAACTGGTGTATGTCCTTACTGAGCAGAACCCCAGGAGATCAACCAAATATATATTTTAGTACTGTCATAGTAATTAAATCAATACTCAAATAACTTTACTACTGTAATATTAGGGTTTGTTCCAGCTGCAAAGTGAGATAGTCAATATTATTAAATTAACCAGCCCAGGACAACTGACATGTCACAGTTAGACAGGAGTTGCCATATAATTCCAGTGTGTTAAGAATTACACTAAAATATAACTTAATCAGTCAAGGCTAGAAAGCTACATATATATTCATATGCCAGAATCTGTCCTCTACAGGCAAAAGGAACACGTCCAAGCATTGTGCTTTTATTGAATTAAAACAAAAATCTAGAGAATAGTTCCCTGTGCATTTTCCAGAAATTTGTGTGGCGCATTGATCAAAGTCAACTTACCAACAAACCAGAACCCTTTTCTCATTTATTATAATATTTCTTAGTTTAAAATTTATCATTCTTGCATCATTCTTGATGAGTGCAAGACAAAAAGGTTTGAGAACATGTTTATTTTAAGCAATACACAGTTACCATAGAAACCCTACAGTGTAAGAAGAGGCCATTCGGCCCTTCAAGCACGCACTGACAACAATCCCATCCAAGCCCCATCCCCATCCCAGGTATAATATTTACCTGGTTAACCCCTCTGATACTAAAGGGCAATTAAGAATGGCCAATCAACCCACACACCTTTGTGCTGTGGGAAGAAATCCGAGCACTTGGAAGAAACCCATGCAAATATGGGGAGGACTCAGACAACAATCCAAGGCCGGAACTGAACCCAGTTCCCTAGGCTGTGAAGCACAGTGGCAACTACTGTGCCGCCCTTATAGGTAGCAAAATCATGGAATGTCATCTTGATCAAAATTTAGCATTGCAAATCAAAGAACAAAGAACAAAACAGCACAGGAAACAGGCCCTTCGGCCCAACGAGCCCACGCCGCCACCTTGACGTTCACACTTCTACCCATGATCCCTGTCTATGTTTATAGATCTATACATTGAAACCAAATTTGAGACAATTTAGGGAGAATTTGTTCTGTCAATCAGCCTAACAGCACATCTTTGGGATGTGGGAGGAAACCGGAGCACTCGGAGAAAACCCACACAGCATGGGGATATGGGATTGCACAATGCGCAAACTCGCACAGACATAGGCCCAAATCCACGTATCTGCACAGCACAGCGATAGTCACTGAGCTGTCGTGTTGCCCATCAAGAAATATGGACTAATAATATTAACAGATGTATGACTTTATGAAAATAGTTCTAAAGAATAACATTCTCTATACATGAAACACATTCATTACCCATCAAAAGTTGGTAGATTACAAAACCTCCGATTCAAATTGATTGAAAAGTCTCATTTCAGGCTTTATCAATGGCAAAAGCATTTACGTTTATTCCCAGTACCAGTTGTACACCAGATTTTACTTTAATAAGACATTTATAATGTATACCTGTTAAGGTATTACAAGAGGTAAGGTGGGGTCTAACTCACATATATCTTTCATCCTGCTCAGAGTGAAAGATGCATGACATCCAACAAAGCGCAGAAGGAGGAGGATACTTTGGCCCAACAAGCCTGCACTGACCACAATTCCACCCCAGATCCTATCCTAATAACACCACATATCTATCCTGCTAGTCTCCCGACACTCAGGGACTATTTAGCATGGCCAATCAACCTAATCCGCACATCTTTGCATTGTGAGAAGCAACCAGAAACCCACGCAAAGACGGGGGGAACATGCAAATTCACAGGAGATTGGAAATGAACCCAGATTCCTGGCACTGTGTGGCAGCAGTACAAACCAGTGTGTCACCATGCTGCCCCATGACATGATGAAGAACAAAGCACAAGAACAGTTACTGGTTCCTTAATAAATATGCATTATTCTCTAAAACCCAAGTAAAGTTCCTCTTGACTGCTCAATACAAGCCAAGTGAAGAGGGTCTGTTACTCTCGCGCCAATAATCCCAACGCAATTTAAACTTGCAATGCTGCAATACAAATCCTTCTGAACAACCTTTGAACACCTCTCTCTCAAGCAGTCAATGAGGTAACCATGCTAACGAATCCTCCCACTCCTAAAAGCTGTCAATTCAATAAAAATCAGAGGGAAGTGGGGAAGGAACTTAAGCCAGGAATTAATATTTTCACCAAAACAGAAAATACTGAAAAATCTCAGCAGGTCTGACCAGCATCTATGGAAAGAGAACAGAGCTAATGTTAAAGTCTGGATGACCCTTTGTCAAAGCTGTTTTTAATATTAACATATTAAAAATTAATAGTTTGAATCTTCCTCCACATGGATACATGGGATAGGAAAACACAGTTAATTCCTTAATCACTCCATCTCAGATGAAATATGAGTCATCACTCCGTGATAAAGTGGTTTCTGTGCCTTTTCCACCTCAGTCACACAGTCCACCTGCCTAACCAATCCCCATCTCTTGCTCTGCTCTCCTTCCCTGCCTTGTTCTAATTGTCCACTCACTTTCAAAACTGCTTGGATAGAATTTTGCATTTAGTCTTCACTCACACATGCAATGTCACAAAATACCAGCTAATATTTTAAGGATAATTTATACAATATATTTGTAATACATACTTATCGCATACTATAAATAAGTTACTAGATATATACATATCCCCTATATTTTTATCCTTAAATATAATAGCCTAAGCCAAAGAGAGTGTCTCAGCAAAATAGATTTTCCATAAACATAGTATGCATAAATAGCATAAAAATGGGTCAGTTCAGGATTAGAAGTCCCTGTGAATGACAGACACAAAGTACATGATGAATAGCTGCTTTCAGAAGATTTTGTACCTCCGAACAGCAATAGCCATTCATAGATTTGACACTCCATCTAATGTGAATGCCTATTGCATTTAATAACTACCAGGATCAAATAATTACACTTGTGAACATAAGAAAAATACTGTTATAATCTACAGGATAGACCAATTATTCCAATTATCGGTTATTCCGCAAGATTTCTAAAATTAGACAGCAAAACCAACTATTACATGAGCAGTGTGTGAATCAACCATGAATACCAATTTTATTACATATAAATAATTTTTGCTGACTATATGAAAATATTAATAAATACTGTTTGGTATTGCTAAATTAGCACCAGAAAGGACTTAAATGAAAAGCTCTTTCTGACTTAAAATCATAAAATATACTTAAGTTTGCCAGCAGTTTGCAGCTCTTTCACTTAATAACTGGAAAAAGTAGTGAAATAAATACCCTTCTCTTTTAGTTCTGTATTAATGGGAAAGCTTACAAATCACAGATATCAAGCTACTCTTTTCAAAACGATAAAGCTGGAGACATGTTTGTTCATATAAACCCAATCAGATGGCCAACAAATGCTTCTCTTTGAAGGCATACCACCACAAATAACAAAGCCAAGAGAGTACTATTAAATTTGAAGAAGTTTAGGATTGAATTAGTGTATCTCTAAACAAAAAAAATTCGATTCAAAAAAAACTGTAGAGGTCAAATGGTCCCTAATGTTGTGGAAAGCATCTGGTGAATTGGCATTTCCGACAGAGATTCGTTGATTTGGATTTAAATGTAGTTATAGAAAGGATAGTTTATGCCAATGTTGAGCTTTTGAATTACATTTACTTTGATACAATGACCATTAGCATAAAGGAATGATCAATTCCCTATTAATTACTGACTTTCCTCATCTTAAAACAAGAACTTACAACTGTACTCAGGTAAAAGGAAAAAAACACACAAACTGAAACTATTAAAAACATACATTATCATATGAAAACTACTGCAAATATATCTCAACACTCTTGAATTGATCATGTTAAATATGGTGACAAAGACATAAATCTAAAATGTGGAATTCCTTAGCCAAATATTTCTGACATTCATTTCTATAGATACATGATCTGTGGAAGCAGCAGCTTTGGTTTGCCAAACAGCCTACTTTCATTGCTTACAATTTTCTTCCCCAGATTTCTCTCTGTTTCTCGCTGCTGAAGGCAATGACTCATGCTGGGATAATTATTATTCATTATTCTACACATATTATGGACAGTTGTTGCAAACCATTACCTCAGGAGACAAAAGGACATATGTGGCTTGGCTCCAGGCAGAGGCAAACAGTTCAGAATGCACACTGTTATGTTTAAACAAGGTGTGCAGACATTTATAAAGACTATTAATGCTCTGCAAATTTATTCCACCTATAAGATCCAATTCAAGTGTATCATATGGTGACATCTGGCAGTAACGTGGGGTGGTCTCTATTAGCCAAGAAGCCATAACTTGCTTGGCACCTGGCTCCCAGATCTATTCAAATGTCAGAAGTTTCATAACTGTACTTGATCGACAGAACAAAAGAAGCTATTAAGTGCTGAGAAAACTTTCAACAGCTCCAAACTTCTGAACTATATTTAGTGACCATAGCAAAATATTACTGTGAGCGAAACACTGACAGAATTAAGTTATCAGCCAAGGTGAACAAACTTTACAGTTTGCTTAAAAAGATATTCAGATACCGAAGTATGTGAACCTAATCATAATACTGTTGCAAGTAGGTCATAACTGAAACTCCATGGTTCAGATATTGCTAGTAAAATGGCAAGTTAACAATACTTGACATTATTAGTACATTAAAAGGAATGGAACAAGTTACAAATCACTGTTTGCCTCACAAATACTGGAGATCATCATCAACCTCCCCATGACCGTCAGGAAATTGCTGGATTTGTGCCATAAATAAGAATAAATCTCAGCAGTGGTACTGAAAGCTGATATTCCATGTTGTAAGAACACTGTTAATAGTATGATTTATGATTTCAATATACATTTTTATCCCAGAGTTCCAAAAGGGAACAACTGAAATCGTAGATTCACATTCCTGTAGAGAGAGTGAATTGTTCCTAGAGGTTTTAAAAATCCATTCTTTTTTCCTCTCAATTTCCATTCCGGTCTCTGAATCCAATCTCTTTCTGTTGAACTGACTTCTTTCTCCATCCAATTTCATTCTAATTCCCTTAATTTCCTTCGTTTCTTTTTTCTATCCTTCAAATTCATTAGTTATGGGACAGAGTATCAAAAGGTCTCAGACAATGCCCCTGTTGAGGTCGCTGGATCATAATTATTTTGTACACTCAGCAAAAATATCAAGATCTGGAAAAATTCAGATGTGTCCACTACCAGATGCATTGACCTAGCAATTTCACAGCCAACATAATTCTGTGCACTAGATGGAAAAAAATTATTATATATCATAAAACTACTAAAAATCAGTCACATGAAACTGTACATTTTTGCAGGCTCTTTAAGCTTTACTTGGCAGGTTGGAGAATTTCAAGGTTCTTAGATTTCAGTTAGTCATAACCAGGATAACCAATGCCCTAAGACTGCACCTGTTATCCTCTCTACCAATTCCTGCATTGTGCTTTAATTCAAGTTTTCAACACAGGTCTATTCCCTCAATGGCAATTTCTATGTGGCCTTTTGCTGCTGGGACCAAGCTGCACCACTTTAGCAGGGCACTAATCTTCCACTGAGGCATATATGCCCTACTCAGTCTCCTGGCTGTAACACAACTGTAATGCTGAAAAAAATTCACTGCTCCTCATTCAGGCTTCACTACAAGCAATGTATAACTTGCAACTTATTTGGAATCATGTAGTGTTATTCAGGAGACTATTCATAGAACATTACAGCGCAGTACAGGCCCTTCGGCCCTCAATGTTGCGCCGACCAATGGAACCAAGTTTATGACCCTCTATCCTAAACTATTCCAATGCTATCCATATGCCTATCCACTGACCATTTGAACGCCCTTAAACTTGACGAGTCCACAACTGCTGCAGGCAGGGCATTCCACGCCCTTACTACCCTCTGAGTAAAGAACCCACCTCTAGCATCTGTCCTATAACTACTACCCCTTAATTTAAAGCTATGTCTCCTCGTGTTATCCATTTGCATCCGAGGAAAAAGGCTCTCACTATCCACCCTATCTAACCTTCTGATAATCTTATATGTCTCAATTAAGTTACCTCTTAGCCTTCTTCTCTCTAATGTAAATAACTTCAAGTCCCTTAGCCTTTCCTCATAAGACCTACCCATCATACCAGGCAACATCCTTGTAAACCTCCTCTGCACCCATTCCAATGCCTCCACATCTTTCTTATAATGTGACGACCAAAATTGTACACGATACTCCAAGTGCGGCCGCACCAGAGTTTTGTACAGTTGCAACATGACATCTCGGCTCCGAAATTCAATCCTTCTACCAATAAATGCTAACACACTATACGCCTTCTTAACTACCTTATCAACTTGAGTACCAACTTTCACAGATCTATGCACCTGTACACCGAGAACTTTCTGCTCATCTACACTACTAAGAGTCCTACCATTAGCCCTATATTCTGCACACATATTACTCTTACCAAAGTGAATCACCTCACACCTTTCCACATTAAACTCCATCATGCCTGTGCCAGCTGTTTGAAAGAGCTATCTAATTAGTTTTATTCCACTATTCTCTTGCATTAACCTTGTACAGTTCCCCTTTGAAGTATTTATCCAATTTCCTATAGGAAGTTACTATTGAACCATCTTCCATCATTCTTTCAAGTAGTAGATTTCAGCACAATCCATGAGCAAATAGGAACATGCAATGAAGTAACAAGAAAAAACACATTCAGGCCACTGCAGTATTCCCTCATGTACCTACAATCTAACGACCAGTTTTAATCCTATTCTTATATTCCCAAAACTGGTTTCAAAATCAACAACACTTGCCGTAACTTTGCACAAATTATCAATCTGGTTATTTCTGTACTTGTGCTATTATTTAATTTTTAACGTTATGGAAAAAAATCTAAATTCTATTTCTTTTATGTAAAAGAAACCACCCCAAAAATAAAAAGCAGAGTTCTGATGAAAAATCTTCGGCCCAAAATGTTAACTGTTCTCTGCACAGATGCTGCTGGACCTAAATATTTCAGATTTCCAGCATCAGCAGTATTGTGCTTAACAGCTAAATTAGCTGTCCAAGTATGCCCATACCATTGTGAAATTCGGTAAATATGATTTAACTGTTTACTGACACAAAATACCCACTGAGAGCAAAGCTCAAATTGTTTAGCAATAAAGTTCAGAAACGTTATATCTGCTCAACTATGTTTGCCAAGAGTTTTCAACTTTTCATTGACTACCATGAACTGTTCACAAAAACTGCCCATCAGATCTATAGTGTGCTTATCACTCTGTTCATCATGGTTGGAACTTTTAAGTTAAAATGATGAAGTGATATTCAATAAGTGTGTTTGTTTTAAATTCGGCTAAATTTGCTGAAATAGAATAAAATTAGTCTTATGTAGGGAAGACAATCCAAAGAAAGATTGTGCACCTGCTATTACACTATTGGATATTGACAGGACTTACAAAGTCCTAAAAGTGATTCTTGGGTAACTATTAGGAAGAGGGGTAAGAAGCAATCAGGGAGACAATCCCCCGGGGCTGTTCCCCTCCAAAACAAGTTTTCTGTCCTGGAGGCTACAGTTGAGGAAGAATCAACTGGAGATGGCCAAAGGGAGCAGGTCTCAGGGGGTGAGCCTGCTGGGAATGCTCAGGTGGGTAGGGGGAATAAGAGATTGGGCCTGGTAGTTGGAGACTCCATAGTTAGGGGGACAGATAGGACAGTAAATAGTAATAAACGGGACTCAGGGCTGGTGTGTTGCCTCCCAGGGGCCAGGGTCCAGGATGTCACAGAGCGGGTTTTTAAGATTCTTAAGGGAGAGGGGAGTCAGCCCCAAGTCATAGTTCATGTAGGGACACATGATGTAGGTAGGACAAGGGAAAGGGATATTAAACAGAAATTTATGGAGTTGGGGTGGAAGCTTAGGGCCAAAACAGACAGAGTGGTTATCTCTGGACTCTTGCCTGTGCCACGGGATAGTTTAGAGAAGAACAGAGAGAGGGAATGTTTGAACTCGTGGCTGCGGGGATGGTGCAGGAGGGAGGGGTTCAGGTTCCTGAACAATTGGGACTCATTCTGGGATAGGTGGGACCTCTACAAGAGAGATGGTCTACACCTGAACCAGAGGGGAACCAATATCTTGGGGGGAAAATTTGCAAAGGCTATGCAGGGGGCTTTAAACTGATTCAGAGGGGGGGTGGGATCCTGAGTAGTTTGGATGTTAAGAGGGACGAGAATAGGGGGGTCATAGATGAGAACTGTAAAGCACAGCAGCGTACGGGTGGAGTAGGGCATGGTTTGAAATGCGTATACTTTAATGCAAGAAGTATTCGCAATAAGGTGGAGGAACTTGCAGCTTGGACCAGTACCTGGAACTTCGATGTTGCGGCCATTTCAGAGACATGGATAGAGCAGGGACAGGAATGGTTGTTGCAGGTTCCGGGGTTGAAATGCTTCAGTCGGAGTAGAGAAGGAGGTAGAAGGGGGGGAAAGAGTGGCATTATTAGTCAAAGACTGTATCGCAGTGACAGAAAGGAAGTTTGATGAGGACTTGTCTGTTGAGGTAGTGTGGGCTGAGATTAGAAACAGGAGAGGAGAGGTCACCCTGTTGGGAGTCTTTTATAGACCTCCTAAAAGTCCTAGAGAGGTAGAGGAAAGGATTGCAAAGTCGATTCTGGACAGGAGTGAAAGTAATAGGGTAATTGTTATTAACTTTACTAATATTGATTGGAATAGCTATAGCTCTAGCACGTTAGAGGGGTCAGTTTTTGTACAAAGTGTGCAGGAAGGTTTTTTGACTCAGTATGTAGATAGGCCAACTAGAGATGAGGCTACATTGGATTTGGTGCTGGGCAATGAGCCAGACCAGGTGTTAGGCTTGGAAGTTGGTGAACATTTTGGTGATAGTGACCACAATTCGGTTACGTTCACCTTAGTGATGGATAGGGATAGGCATGAAGCTGGGGGCAGTAGTTATAGCTGGGGGAATGGTAATTATGAGGCCATAAGGAGGGAATTAGGGTGCATAGGTTGGACTAGGAAACTACAGGGACTGGGAACATCTGAAATGTGGAGCTTATTCAAGGAGCAGCTACTGCGAGTCCTTGATAAGTATGTCCCTGTCAGGCAAGGAGGAAATGGTCGAGTAAGGGAACCATGGTGTACTAAAAAAGTTAATTCGCTGGTTAAAAGGAAAAAAGGAGGCTTATGTCAGGATGAGGCTTGAAGGCTCAGTTAGTGCAATGGATAGCTATAGATTAGCCAGGAGGGAGCTAAAGAGTGAGTTGAGGAGAGCTAAAAGGGGACATGAGAAGACTTTGGCTGATAGGATCAAGGAGAATCCTAAAGCTTTCTTTAGATATGTTAAGAATAGAAGATTGGTTAGGGCAAGATTAGGGCCAGTCATAGACAGCAGTGGGAAGTTGTGCGTGGAGCCTGAAGAGATTGGAGAGGCACTGAATAAATATTTCTCTTCGGTGTTCACGCAGGGAGATGTAAATGTAGTTGTGGAGAACACTGGGATACAGGGTTGCAAACTGAAAAGTATTGAAGTAGATAAGGAGGATGTGCTAGATATTCTTGAGGGTTTGAAGTTAGATAAGTCCCCTGGGCCGGACGGGATTTACCCTAGGATTCTCTGGGAGGCGAGAGAGGCGATTGCAGAGCCTCTGGCTCTGATCTTCAGGTCGTTGTTGGTTACGGGTATAGTGCCGGAAGACTGGAGGATAGCGAATGTGGTCCCATTGTTCAAGAAGGGGAAGAGAGACTTTCCGGGGAATTATAGGCCAGTGAGTCTTACTTCTGTTGTGGGCAAAGTATTGGAGAGAATTATTAGGGATAGGATTTATAGTTATTTAGAGGGAAATGAATTGATTGGGGATAGTCAGCATGGTTTTGTGAAGGGTAGGTCGTGCCTTACTAACCTTATTGAGTTTTTTGAAAAAGTGACCAAAGAGGTGGATGGGGGTAAGGCAGTTGATGTGGTATATATGGACTTTAGTAAGGCGTTCGATAAGGTGGCCCATGGAAGGCTTCTGCAGAAAATGCAGATGTATGGGATAGAGGGTGATTTAGCTAATTGGATTAGGAATTGGCTAGCAGATAGAAGACAGAGGGTGGTGGTTGATGGGAGATATTCATCGTGGAGTTCGGTGACAAGTGGTGTACCTCAGGGGTCTGTTTTGGGGCCCCTGCTGTTTGTAATTTTTATAAATGATCTGGATGAGGGTATTGAAGGATGGATTAGTAAATTTGCAGATGACACCAAAGTCGGAGGAGTGGTAGATAGTGAAGAGGGGTGTTATAGTTTGCAGAGAGACTTGGACAAGTTGCAGAGCTGGGCCGAGAGGTGGCAAATGGAGTTTAATGTGGAAAAGTGTGAGGTAATTCACTTTGGCAGGAATAACAAATGTGTAGAGTATAGGGCTAATGGTAGGACTCTTAATAGTGTTGATGAATAGAGGGATCTTGGTGTATATGTGCATAGATCCCTGAAAGTTGGCAATCAAGTCGATAAGGTTGTTAAGAAGGCATATGGAGTCTTAGCTTTTATTGGAAGGGGGACTGAATTTCGGAGCCGCAACGTCATGTTGCAACTGTACAAAACTCTAGTGCGGCCGCACTTGGAGTATTGTGTGCTGTTCTGGTCCCCGCATTATAAGAAAGACATGGAGGCATTGGAGAGGGTACAGAGGAGGTTTACCAGGATGTTGCCTGGTATGGAGGGCAGGTCTTATGAAGAGAGGCTGAGGGATTTGAGGTTGTTTTCGTTAGAAAGAAGGCGGCTAAGAGGAGACCTTATTGAAACATAAGATGATTAGAGGTTTAGATAGGGTGGACAGCCTATAGGGTGATAGCCTTTTTCCTAGGATGGAGAAAGCTAGGGGACATAGCTTTAAATTAAGGGGTGGTGGTTATAGGACGGATGTCAGAGGTAGGTTCTTTACCCAGAGGGTAGTAAGGGTATGGAATGCCCTGCCTGTGTCAGTTGTAGCTGCGCCAAGTTTGGTGGCGTTTAAGAGGTTAGTAGATAAGTTTATGGACGAAAAGGGAATGGTTTAGGTTAGAGGGTCATTGCTTTTTCCTAATTGGTGCAATATCGAAGGCCAAAGTGCCTGTTCTGCGCTGTAATGTTCTATGCTAAATTTAACATTTATCAGACAACATACAAATCTTACTACAGGCACAGTTTTCTCTTAAATCAGTATGTAATTCTACTGAACATCAGTATGTATTGAATCAACAACTACGTATTTAATCTTTTCTTGGCCACACTTAATGAAAAGTTATAAAATGATCATAATGTAGAGAACATGGAGAGTCAGAAAGACAAATCATGAAATGAAAACAGAAAATGTTGGAAAGTCTCAGGAGGTCTGGAAGCATCTGTGGGAACAGAAAGAGTTATGTTTGGAGTCTGTATGATACTTTTTCAGAGCTCAAATCACACATTCAGTAAACCAGAGGTAACTTCAACAGCCTCTGGTAACTACTTTAACTGATTACCATTTTAAGAAAATGGTCAGTACTTGCTCAGATTTCCTCTTAAAATTCTTTCTCCTTTCAAAGACAAACACTAAGCTACTATACTGAGAGAGCTTACTGATTGGACTTATGTAATTCCAAAATGTACTAATATTATACCTAGTTCTCTACCAATGTATATAAACCCTATTTCAATAAGGGCCAGCTTATACAGAAATACTGGTCAAAGCCAAATGTCCATAACATCATGAGGAATAGGAATAGGAGTAGGCTATTCAGCCCCTGAAGCCTGCTCCTCAGTCCCACTTTTTTGCCCTTTCCCTGTAATCCTTGACTAGTGATCAAAAATCAATCTTAGCCTTAAATATACACCATGACTTTGCTTCCACAGCTCTCTGTGGCAAGAAGTTCCAAAGGTTGAACCTGCAGAAGAAATTCCTTCTTTCCCTTTATTCTGAGATCATGCCCTCTGTTCCTAGACTTTCCTATGAGGGAAAACATCACGTTGTCAAGCCCGTTAAAAATCCCTATGTTTCACTGAGATAACCTCTCATTCTTCTAAATTCAATGAATAGAATCCCAAACTGTTTAACCTTTGCTCAGAAGATAATCACTCCATACTGGAATCATTTTAGTGAATATCCTCTGAATTGACTCCAATGAAATAATCTTCCCTTAAATAAGAGGAGCAAAAGTGCTCAGATGTGGTCTCACCAGTACCTTATATTTCTTCTCTGGTCTTATACTCCAACTCCCTTAAGGACCAACATTCCATTTGCTTCCTGATTATCTGCTGCACCTGTGTGCTAGCTTTCTGTGTTTCATGCACAAGTACTCTCAAGTTCCCGTGTATTGCAGCCTTCTGCAGTTTTTCTCCATTTCAGTAATCCTGATCTTTTCTTCTGAACTTCATATTTTTCCACTATCTCTGAAAACTATCCTCCTCGTAACTTGTCTTTTTATCTATTTTTGTGTTGCCTGCAAATTGGTCTACGGTACATTCATTTCCTTCCTCCAAGTCATTAATATATATTGTAACAGTTGCAGTCACCAATCTGAAAAATAACCCCTTATCTCCACTCACTGCTTTCTGCCCATTAGCCAGTTCTCTATCCAGGCCAATATATTACTTCCATCACCATAGGCTCTTATCTTATGACTTAACCTTTTGTAAGATACCTTGTCAAATGCCTTCTGTAAGTCTAAATACAACACATCTACTGGTTGCCCTCTGGTTGAGACTTCCTTGAAAAACTCTAATAACTTAGTCAGACACTATTTGCATTTCATGCTGACTCTGCTTATGATTTTCCAAATTTGCTACTATAAATTCCTTATTCGTGATTTCAACACTTTTCCAACAGTAGATGTTAGGATAATTGGCCTATAGAATCTTTACCATGCAGGAGACGACAATTCAGCCCATCAAGTCTTCACCAACTTGACAGCAGAGCATCTACCCTAGGCCAATCCATCCCCACACATTTACCCCACTAATGCCGTAACCTATGCACCTTGGGGACAACAAGGCCAATCCATCCAATCCGCACATTTAGTTTCCTGTTTTCATGCCCCCCCCGACCTTTTCAAATGCATGCAATAGTAAGCTGTAATGCATTGTGTTAAAAATCAATAAATTTAAAACTTTCCATCAATAAGACATCTACTGATGTTTCAAACTTTGTGGACCACATTAGCAGATACTATTGATTTATCTGTGAAATTACGTAAAGACATTAATGTACTGAAATATGATTGTTCCATTGAGTAACAACCCTTAAGAAATGAAGCAAAAATGAACAGAACTGCTTCAGCTTAAAATGGTCAAGTATTGTGTCTCAGGACATGGTGTGGAGATGCTGGTGTTGGACTGCAGTAAACACAGTAAGGAGTCTCATAACACCAGGTTAAAATCCAACAGGTTTATCTGATAAGAAACCCACTAGCTTTTGTGGTTTGTCCCTTTGTCACCTAAAGAGGCAAACCCCTTTTACTATCAAATAAACTTGGACTTTAACCTGATGTTGTGAGACTTCTCAGGACATAGCGCACTCCAATGTCTTAGAAAGAAAATCTAATCATGAAGTTTATGTACTGTGTGCAAGTTTACATCTATGCAATAAATCAAATATAGGATTTGTTACTGAATTCTCACCTCAATAACTATATCTATTCCAAAAGCTACACATTTTTTGTGCCCTTGAAATTTCTACAACCTCTATAACGTCACAGTTATCATACTAATTTTCAAATGAAGGTAACCTAAATGAAAGTACTTAGCTCCATATAGTACTTAGCTTTTATTGGTAGGGGGATTCAATTTCGGAGCCACAGCGTCATGTTGCAACTGTACAAAACTCTAGTGCGGCCACACTTGGAGTATTGTGTACAGTTCTGGTCCCCGCATTATAAGAAAGATGTGGAGGCATTGGAGAAGGTACAAAGGATGTTTACCAGGATGTTGCCTGGTATGGAGGGTAGGTGTTATGAGGAGAGGCTGAGGGATTTGAGGTTGTTTTCGTTAGAAAGAAGGCGGCTAAGAGGAGACCTTATTGAAACATATAAGATGATTAGAGGTTTAGATAGGGTGGACAGTGATAGCCTTTTTTCTAGGATGGAGAAAGCTAGCACGAGGGGACATAGCTTTAAATTAAGGGGTGGTAGTTATAGGACGGATGTCAGAGGTAGGTTCTTTACCCAGAGGGTGGCAAGAGTATGGAATGCCCTGCCTGCTGTAGTTGTAGATGCGCTAAGTTTGGTGGTGTTTAAGAGGTTAGTGGATAAGTTTATGGATGAAGAGGGAATGGTTTAAGTTAGAGGGTCATTGCTTTTTCTTAATTGGTCAGCGCAACATCGAAGGCCGAAGGGCCTGTTCTGCGCTGTAATGTTCTGTGTTCTATAGGCCCCTCAGCCAGTTTCCAAAATGAGAGCACATACAGTTTTCAGCATATGTTCCAGTGAAATCCCTTGGAAACACCATCCCTAACCTAGTCTCCCTTTGCCAATGGATCATGATTTACTCCAACACTAATGGTCTCTCTTTAGTTCTTCAGGCCACTGCAAACCCAGTTCCATGTTACACAACTCATTACCTGTCAAGCTAATGTACATTCCAGCATTGCACAAATGTTACAATTTTAAATAATTCAATACAAAATTCTTGATCAATTTGAATTGCCTCATTTTGCACCAATATCATGTCACAGGTGCACTTAAATACCAAGTTCAAAAATACTTTCAATGTAAGTTAACATTCAAAAGGTAACAAGAAACCAAAATTAATTTGAAATCTTGTTTAGTCAGATATCTAAAAACTTCCTGGCCTCTACAGAAACACACTATTCTATTTCACCATATTCAATGTAACCTCTCACAAAAGTTACATCCAGTGAGTTCTTTTGGATTATAGCAATATGTAGCCCCCAAAATTCAAGCAACTCAGTCCTAGTTGCACTTACTTGATGGTTTGTGCGCTATTGCAGACCAGAACACTGCATTTGCCTGACGAAGACGAAAGTCGAAAGCTCGCAGATTTACTATCAAATAAATCGGTTGGATTTAAAATTGGTGTTGCCAGACTATTACTGAATTTGTCAAGTTGTACTTGAAGCATAGGTGGATAAACCCTAAACCAGAATACCAGGTGCCAATCTCAGCAAATCCATGTATGTGAATTAATGAGAATATGAATCTAAACAGTGATCCCAAAACATCATACAACACACAACTATGTTTCACAAGTTGACCCTCAAAGTATACTGAGGTCACCAAGACAGTTACATTCTAAGTAAAACAAGACAGTATAATTTCACATTGCCAAATACCAAACAGGGAAGAAGACACAGTGAGGTTTTACTGCCTCACGTGTCCAGTAGTGGTTCCTTGCTCCAGAAGCCTGAGGGGATATGGCCCTTACAGAACAAAGCAAAAAAAAATTTTTAAAGTTTCCTTATAAGCGGGCCTCTTTGTCTTTATAATATACCCCAAAAGTCAAAGAAAACCATCTGATTAAGTAACCCTAGACTACTATCCAATATTTAAAAATGCAAGTTTGACCTAAAATACTTCATAATTACTTAAAATATTCTCCTCTCCTGAAGATAGGGTACATTTCCAACAGCTCTAGCACCCTTCTAGCACTTTTCCAAATGGCCATTCTGCATCAGAACGTAGACAGTGACAGCAGACATTCTATCAGACAGGATCGTAGAATCAGTCCTGGCACCATCCTAAGCACATTTATGCACAGGATTTTTCAAAAAAAAAAAATGTCTAATCAGTATCAGCAGCTGGAAGCCTATCAGCCCAACAGTACTCAGCCATAGCTGCCCCAAATAAAGTGTCTAAAATTGCACAGATCAAAGGTCAAATCTGGGATTTACTTAGATTTGAATGGCTCAATACCACAGTATTGCACAAGACTGGGTAATCTATCAGTATTCACGAAAACAAAAAAATTGGCTATCATTTTGAACAAAGATCTCCTATTTAGGCAGTTCTGAAAAATGTTTTGCATAATTTCATTTTTTATTTTTCTTTAGATTGTTAGAATCTTTCTTACAGGGTATAGCTTGACCCTTGAGACTTACTGTAGGAGTATTTTTAGATTTGTATGTGAATTTTGTGACTAAACTGGTGGATACCAGTGTTGTACTGTGGAAAACATTTTCTCTTCCACCCATTTTGTCATCAAGTATCCTCGATCTCTAAAGAGAGAGACTGAGACACCCTTTAATTTGCTTGAACAGTGTGCCTCAGTTCAATACTCAAATGTATAGCTTATTGCATCAGTGAGAGATTGTCCACCTCTCGTACCAGTTACGTTACCCTTGTAAGCAAAACTGCCGATTAGTGCCAAATTAGGGTAGCTATTTGGTATCAATTCTTGCTCATCAGGACCTAGATTCAAAGCTGTCAAAAAACCCATTTTACATTGAATTCTTTCAGCTCAGAGAGGCAACATTAATTGCAGCAATTTGGGAGAGTTGAACTCAGGTCATAAGAGGTGAAAGGTCAGTGTATTAACCATTGCATTACAGCCTCTCCACTGCATAAAATCTCAGATTTCCTGTTTACATGGAGAATCTGTTTAATACTTTGCAGCAGAACAGAGAGATGATTTTGCTTTAGTGAAGGCACCAACTACAAAAATACTCCTCCCACAAAAATAAAAAACAGAAGCAGGCTTTGTTTTGTTATGGCTGGCAGTGTGATGACTGCACTTGGATTGACCACAGCCCACTTTCAAGTTAGCCAGGTAGGCTCAGTAAATAGAGAATGGATCAGATCACATTGTTGGTGAACATCTATGTATAAAGGTTAGACTTTACTTCATAAAGACATATATATATATTCAATAAAACATACCACATAACACTAGAATTGAAAGATTAAAATAAAATTCAGGTTTTCAGTCTCTCTACTAGAATTATGAAAGTTAAAGATACTTTGGTGAAATTGTCAGATATGCAGCAAGCCCAGAACCAGACTTCCTGCAGTCTGACAACTCCAGTTGCCATGATTGAAGATGTTAACATTTCAGCATATCTTCTAACGTTCACAATACTGTTGACTGTGCAGGAAAAAAAATTAGCAATCACCTTGATCTAGAACATTCTGCAACAATTATTGCAAAGCTTTATTTCATTAAAATAAATGATTTAGCTTCAAGACATCCTGGCACATTTTGCACTGTACAAGTTTATTCCATATTGTAAATTGAGCCTGATCATTTCTAAATGCTATTCATATGTTGCATTTGAAACAAAATGAAATAAAAGTGTGCAATAGTTCGATCTAAAACACAATACAACTACAACACAACAAAAATATAAATGCTGGATACTGATTTAAAAAGGCAAATCCAGATGTTCTTTTCAAAACAAAAGACAGTGCAATACAATTACACATACAGTAAACAGCAGAACCCGCAAACTTCCATACAGTCAATTCTACAGCATTCCCTGGAAATCCCCAATTATAATTCATGATGCAACAGCATCTAAATTAATTATCCAAACCTATGATACACAATTCTCAACTAAACGTATCCCAATATTTGCATGTTCATATTATACTTCCTAAAGTATAGATATCTTAGATACGCTACCAATTAGATCATTGAAACCAAACTACAAAAACATTCAAACAAACCCAAGAAATTTGTGAGGGTCTTAATTTTATTCAGACTGTATCAATAATAAACATGATTAATTCTTATATTTCAGTAACATAGTTGATCTAACAAATATTGTC
Source organism: Sphyrna mokarran (assembly GCA_024679065.1). Classification (NCBI taxonomy): domain Eukaryota; kingdom Metazoa; phylum Chordata; class Chondrichthyes; order Carcharhiniformes; family Carcharhinidae; genus Sphyrna; species Sphyrna mokarran. The sequence continues at coordinate 4,705,395 of JAGIQG010000035.1, read as the reverse complement.
TTTGAAGATCAAACTCAGTAAGGAGAGATATTCTTATACAGGATTAGCATGTGTTCTCCTTTTATCACCTTCTGAAAAACCTTGATCTTTTAAACTGTTTAGATAATGCCTGAGAATAGCAATTCAATCGCCTTTATTTTGGCTCCTTCCCCGAACTAATAAAAGAGACTTCTCCATAGGCTCATTAACAATCTTTAGAACAGACAAAAAGGCCCAAACTTTGTGAAGTGATTGCTAATCGTCGGATAATAAAAGGAAACTGGGATGCTTTTGTCCTGAGATTTCTGCTTCTATTGTGCTTATATAAAGCTTCCTGGATCTGCCATTTCCAGCCCACCGATTCTTTTCTACGTTCCTACTTTCACACATTATGATTTTGTCGCAACCTTCGAATTTCCTAAATATATACACACTTGCACCTAACGCACTTACAACCGCTTTACACCATTCTAATTTTTATATAAATCACAGAAAATGGCTACAATTAATTTCAACACAATTAAATTCAGCAAACAACAAAACTGAAAGCACGCAATCACTTTTCTATTCAAATAATTATTTTCACCGTGTTCATCCAAATCACCATTTAAAGTACACTTAAATTACACCAAACCAAGCGAAGGAAATGCAAAATAGGAATCAGTAAAAACCGCCAGTGATTAGCAAAACACGCGATAAGCGATAATTCTGCCCCATTCGGGGCTGGCAAATAACCGGCGCCTGTCCGGCCGACTCAGTACCTGCAAGTACCGGCGCCTGTCTGGCCCGGGCTCCCAGGGTTCTGATCGCACTAACATTGCTGTGTCTGACTCTAGCATTGGGAAAGGATTTGAAACTGTTTGCTTAATAGTACCTGTTTTTTCTTTGATTTCGCATAACACGCTGAAGAGAGCCGGTTTCATCCTGTGACAGTTTAACGCGTGTTTTCTGCAAAGTAATTAAAAATACGTTAGGATCGCTTTCCACAGAATGCGAATGGCAAACGCTGAGTTCAGCAAGCAGAACACATTCTCGGAATGCACAGTATTCAGAAAAACCGACAAGATATAACAGACGCAAAATAACGAGCAATCTTTCTCAGATTGCGCAGCAGCGACTGGACCTAATAATATTTAGCAAGAGCTGAAACAGTTCCCGAACTTGAATTTTGGTGCAAATGTTGTTTAAATATTTAAATCACTACGTATGGCAGGCCTATTGCAAAAATGCATAAATTTCAAACAAAGGCTGTAGGGAGCGCACAAAGAAGTGTTTAACTGCCCAAAGGGTTATTGTTGTTTGATGATAACCTATGGGAGACACAGAAACACACGGTATTGGCACCGAGATGTTCTGTACGAAAACGTTAATACACCACTATTCCGTGCTAACCTTCGTTATTACCTCAAATGTCCAACGATGCCTATCTCATTTGCTTCCTCTAAACCGCAAACCTTCACAACATTATTTTCACCTTTTTGGTTAGTGTTCCAAAATGTGTTAAATAATAATAGTAAAGCTGGTCCATTATTCCATTACTCCTTTTAGCCGTACATAGTATGTATAAAATAGCGTAATGTTCACGCGGATATCTTCGAGTTTAATTATTTGTACACTAAATTAACTTCAATATCACAAAACCTTATATGTGATTTTAAAAGTTTACTGCCTCGCAACCCAAAAGATATTTGTTTTCAAAAGGTAAATATTTAATTTGGTGCAAATTTTGAAATGTGTACTGTGAACGGCCGATCACCGTGTATGAAGCTCTAAGTACTAACATAATTTTAAATAAACAAATGTGATATTTAAAATGAAAGAATGCTCTTAATACCAAGATATATTTACTGAAGCACGAGGCCGATTTCGGAAACCTAGTCTCAACGCACTTAATTTCTAATCACCCACCGTGCCCTTTATTTGTATTTTTTAAATGAACATTATAGATATAAATCGCAAATCGTAATTATGGAAAAATGTTAAATTCCAATCCACCTTCTCCAAACCATTACAATAACTATGTTAGAAAAATCTACAAGCTCATTCTGAGTATACCAATCACCTACAGTTATTTTTAAACATGTGCAGTGCGGGGGCACATTTTAAGAGTAGAAAACTATATTTAAAACTGCTTACCCAAATTTAAACTGTAAACGGTTAGATAACCAGCCAGAGAAGCGAACAATAAATATATGTAGCACCTAGTAAAATTTCACAAAACAGAACTATTTCCAGCCCATTATTGTTAATTAAGTTTAATTAAATGCTTAAAGTACCATTCATTAGAAAGCATTCTTCCTTCACCTAAGGCAGTCCTATTACTTAACCACAGAGTACATCAAAGAATGAAATGAGAATACTAGCATTTTAGCTAACTCAAATGTAATAACATAACTTGGTGTAATTTACATTTACCATGTAGAAAAAGCAATTACTGGAGTGTTTGAAAAGATGCCAACAATAGTGTCAATCTTTCTGTTTATATTTTTAAAATGGATTTTGAAATAATGCAATTTTACTTTATAAAAGAAGGGGTGAGACTAAGTTTACTGGAAATTATGTATGGAAAGAAAACTAAATAACCTAAGACCCACATTTGCCAGTCAGACACAAATGTATATTATAACTATAAAAAAACTTCTAAAATTAAACAAGTTCTAAAACTGCAATCTATTTCCAATAAGCCAAGAAAAAAGAGCATACTCAAACTGTCTTTCATTGCAACCCCAAATTCTGCAGCTAATTCTGAAGCTATACCTTCCCAGTATATTATCGTTCTGCAAAACCAATCACCAAAAGCCCAGTTCAATGCTGCCTGTAACACTGATACACACAGTGTCTGACAACGAAGAAACCCAACAACGCGCCTCTGTAAAAACACAACTCATCACGCATGACAAAATTCAAAGAATGACAGTGTAAGTAAATATGATAGATATTAATGAAATAATAAACTCATCACCAAGGAGTTGACGAAGAAAGCCAGCTAGAAATCACACGTGTTTAATTCAGTTTTGGTTGAAGGAAAACTATAGATGTCAGCCTCAGAAACTGACTGCTGCAAAGCCTAGATCTCTCGTTAATTTTGCTTTTTCTGACTGGTTCGACCTGCACTTTACAATGTTAGCCATCAAAAAACATCTGCAGTATCAAAGTGAAGGTGCTGAAAATAAATAGCAGACCAGCTGCTGGTAGGTATATAGAAATAGAATGGTTCGTATTAAATTTCAAGCTAAATTCAACATGAAACACAGGGCTTGGTACATAATAAACATAATAAAATTGTGATGCTCAAGTAAAAGCAAATATCAAGGCTACCCTTCTGATAAAATTCAGATTTCCAGCACTTTATTATAAATAGTGACTATTTCTTCAGTACTGAAAATGTACTTCTGTTTAGAGCCAAAATCTTTAAATAATGCGCAGTTCGTAATCCTGGGTTATAAATATTTAAACACAGTGTGGCAAAATCTCTTTAAACAACAATTTTATTCCTTGCTTTCAGGAAGGGATAAAAATATTATGAGAAGCAAAGGATCAACATGCCTAAACAGAAGAAGATAGTACAGTTAAGAACTTCTCATCATTTCAATGCACCGAGCACGCAATTTTTAATAGCATGTAATCAGATCATAACACAAGAACATGTTTTCCACATATATAACATAAAACTTGTAAACTTATGTTTACCAACTTTAGCTTAACCAATTAATATAGCAGAACTAACAACTAATGGCAAGTAATTAAATATCCCATTCTTAAACATAACCAATAACAGAGAAATCCAGAAAAAATATTCCACGATGAAAGATTTGGATATCGCCTTTTTTTCTGAAGAACACCACACAGAAATGTACAGTTTTTGTTCAACTGATATTTTATTGCACAAGTGTCTAAAATGAAGCAGGTCATTCAAGATAGGCAACAGGAAACATGACATGCAGTGTTTAAGTCCAAATCAATGTAACGATAAACTATACAACCTAACAGTATACTCAATAAAATGTAAGTTCAGTTTGTGCCTTCCAAAAGTAAACGTGAAACTAGTAAAAGTAGTACTTTGGTAAAATGAGCCAAATATTTGTATACTATATGAAATGCTTCTGGTTAAAAATGAACTCAATGTCTTGCATAATAATGTTAATAATTCATCACATGAATTAGCTTTTTATAAAAAGACACTGTATACTTCAGTGTGCTAATGCAACTATGTCACCAATTTCTATGAAGCAGAATCAGAATCTGAGGATGTATATAAATTGTAAAGCCTCAAAGCTTACTTCATTTCACTGTGAAGCAAACACATCCTGGCCTTATTTCATTTCCCTTTCTCTAATCTCATAACCCATCCTCATCACAATGCCAACGCTGACTGGCTTGATGACAAGTTGATGAATAGATTAATTATCTGTTGATTAAAATTTGTAATCAATTAGTCTTTAAAGTACATAGTCAAAAGGATTAAAGTGCAAAAAGAATTTATGGATTTTTTTTGATATCATTGTGCTCATCTACATCATAGTGCAATTAGTATTGAATAAGTACACTCCAAAGTAATCATAGACATAAATAGTGCTTTATTACAATTGCCTAGTACTACTGAACTATACTTAAAGCTTACTGGCAACCTTGTCTCCATCATTTTAAGTGACTGTTCCACCACTTTAAAACTAGCTAACACAATTTGAAATGACCAGTAGTGACAGCACTGATTTTGGCATTTCAGGCAACCTACTATTTTATTGCAATTCCACATTTTAGCTAAAAATCTAGAAAGAATGTAACCTCATAATTCTCCACAATGTTATTTTCTCTACTGTTAGTAAGTTCAATAAAATGCACAGAATAAGAACACATGGAAAAATATGCATCAGTAAGCTTATTTCTAATGTACACACCATCCTCAAATAGACTGGCAAGTATTTAAAAAAACTTCCAATATGTGTACATGGCCATTATTCTGCTCCTCTGAAGCTTAGGATGCTTTATGCGAACGAAACTGCATGTTTTCTTTAAGCTGGTAGAGAAATTAGGTATTTTAATCATACTCACATTACTTCTCACAAAATATTTGGCAATAAACTGAAAATGAAGTGGCATTATCAAAAGTAAAACTGGTGGAACACACTGATTCTTGCTGGAAAAATAAAATCAAACACAACAAATAAAATACAATTTAGAAATAAGTAAAGCCGACAGATTGAATTTTTAAAGTAAAAAAATTGTCACTAGTTGCTTGTAATAATCAGTTTGCAAATATGAAAATACATGGCAGTTTTAATTCAACCTATAGTGCCCATCAAAAATGGCTTTTCACTGCATCTAACCTTGATTTCATTTTACAAATGTGAGCACAATTACAAGAAGATTTTTCACAAAATTCTCAAGGAGCCAAATTCTCTCTGCCAAAAAACATTCTGCAGAACTATCACCACAAAACTTTCAATTTAACCAAAGTAATAAGTTCAGTGAAATAAACAACTTATTCAGCTTGTTCAAACCGCCAACAAATTGCAGATGCCAAGTGCACATTTTGAAGAAACTTTTACTATTTGTTTTCCTTCAATCCCTTGGGAAGTTTGCACAAACAACGTTTCATCTGACAGTCCATTTACTTGCAACTCAAGATGGTTTTTTTATATTACAAAATGTTGCTGGAGATGTTCCTTTGCCTGCTGCTGTCTTGTACTCACAAACCCATTAGCCAATTTGATTAAAAGGTTAAAAGGCACATTAGTCAAATAGAAATTTAATTAGTATTTGGCTAAACATTTTAGTTATGGACCCAAATGTACCCAAGAATCTCCCCGCCAAGCAGTATGAACATTCTGGGTTGCACTATTTGGTCAAAGGTAGATCTATAATCGCAAGAGCCTACTCCACCCTTCCCACTCTGTGCTGATAAATATGACTGGGATTCCTCACAGCTTTCTAACCCCACCTCCACTCCCCCCAAAACCCCCCCACCCCCCCACCACACCGCCCCATATCGTTATTTTGAATGGAATTAAACAGTGCACAAGCCAAAATTCAACACTCAACAATAAATACACTGAAAGGGCATTTCATGCAAAAGCTGAGACTATAATGGGTGGGGAGGCAGTGTACAACATTATCAATAGACATAATTTTACAATATGAGGACAAATTTATTTCAGATTTTTTAAACATAGATTTGACAGATATTTAAAATACAACTGCATACATTTTAACTACATATATTTAGATAAAATTACTTATATTTATGTATGCATTTTAAAATATAACTGCATATATTTTAGCCACACTTCAGATATCACTTCATATTCAGATACATTTTAGATATAACTGCATGTAGTTATTTAGATATGTTTAAATATAACTGCATATACTTTAGACATAGCTTAGATATATCTCCAAAATTAGAAATATTTTGGTATAACAACCTATTTATTTTGACATATACGTGCAAATATTTATCTCAAGACAAATTACTGAGTAAAAGTTGGTCAGTAATATGGGTGTGGACCCTTGCCAGGGTCAATGCGCACAGGGCGCCCCCCTCGCCAGGGTCAATGCACACAGGGCACTCCCCCTCACCAGGTCAATGCACACAGGGTGCCCCACCCCTCCCCCTCGTCAGGGTCAATGCGCACAGGGCGCCCGCACCCCCCACCTCACCGGGGTCAATATGCACAAGGATGAATCTTTGGGATTAATTTGCACTGGGCTGAATCTTTGCTGGGATTAATTTGCACTGTGGGGAAATCTTTGGGATTAAGTTTCATAGAGTAAATCTAACATGATTAATTTTCACAGGAGTGAATCTTTGAGATCAATGTGCACAGGGTAAATCTGATGGGATTAATTTACATGGTGGGGGGGCGAATTTTTGCTGGGATTAGTTTGCACGGGGGAGGGGGATATTAAGTTTCACACAGTAAAAATCTGATGGGATTCATTTTCACAGGGATGAATCTTTGGGATCAATTTGCACAGTGTAAATCTGATGGGATTAATTTACAAGGGGGGACTTTTGCTGGAATTAAATGGCACGGGGTTAATCTTCGGGACCGACTGGCACGGGGTTAATCTTCGGGACCGACTGGCACGGGGTTAATCTTCGGGACCGACTGGCACGGGGTTAATCTTCGGGACCGACTGGCACGGGGTTAATCTTCGGGACCGACTGGCACGGGTTAATCTTCGGGACCGACTGGCACGGGGTTAATCTTCGGGACCGACTGGCACGGGGTTAATCTTCGGGACCGACTGGCACGGGGTTAATCTTCGGGACCGACTGCACGGGTTAATCTCGGGACACTGCACGGGGTTAATCTTCGGACGACTGGCACGGGGTTAATCTTCGGGACCGACTGGCACGGGGTTAATCTTCGGGACCGACTGGCACGGGGTTAATCTTCGGGACCGACTGGCACGGGGTTAATCTTCGGGACCGACTGGCACGGGGTTAATCTTCGGGACCGACTGGCACGGGGTTAATCTTCGGGACCGACTGGCACGGGGTTAATCTTCGGGACCGACTGGCACGGGGTTAATCTTCGGGACCGACTGGCACGGGGTTAATCTTCGGGACCGACTGGCACGGGGTTAATCTTCGGGACCGACTGGCACGGGGTTAATCTTCGGGACCGACTGGCACGGGGTTAATCGTTAGCATTAATTTGCACGGATTAAATCTGATGGGATTTATTTTCACAAGATTGGGGAAGTTTTTTGGGGGTGAAGGTGGAAGGAAACAGAGTGGAAAGTTGGCGGGGAAGATTTGGGAGGAAAGTTTTAGTGGGAGATGCTGCTGGGGTGGGGGGGGTGCGAGGCTGGTCAGGACGGCGGAGAGAATGAGAGGGGAGTCTTTTATTTTGAATATACATGTAAAGAGAGAAGGAATTGTAAAAGGGAGTGCGGGTTTTTACTGACCTGGCCTGAGCCTCGTCCAGGCTCTGGTCAGTGATGGTCATGATCTGCTGCAGGATGTCGCCGATGTCCTGTTTCCGTCCCTCGGGGTCGCCTCCGTCCGCCTGCGAGTGAGGGGGGAGCGAGTGAACCGCCAGAGCCACCCCGGGGTGAGGCTGCAGCAGCCGGGACTGATCCTCCATCACACTCCGGGGGCCACACCAACCACAAGAAGGAGAAGAACAAACACCAGCCGGAGTGCAGAATGAGGGGGATGGTGGTGACGGGGGGTGGAAATATGAGAAGTGTCCGAGCAGGAGACAAGTGAGGAGAGTGTGTGAGGGGAGGGATAAATGGAATCTTTCTTTGGGGGAAAAAAAATCACCCCCCTCCCCTCACACCAACTTCCCCCACCGGGAAATATCTTCCTCAGCTTTCAAATCCAGTCAGAATCTCTCTCTCTTTGGGGTGGGAGGTTGTTAGTGTGTCTGAGGGGGAGGTAAATGTGAGGAGAGAGTCAGCCTCCCGCCCGCTAGGCTCTCTCCCTCCCTCCCTCCGAGTGACTGGCCCGCAGCTCGCGCAGCGCCAGCCTCCCGCCCCTCCAGCTTCCGAACGTTGGCTCGATTTGAATCTTAACCGCCGCCGCTCCGCTCGCGCCGCGACTGTTTTGACGGCGCGAGAGGGGGGGGGAAGAGAGAGCGAGAGAGAGAGAAGGCAGGGGGAGGGCCGAGGAGGAGGAGATACGGCGCTGACCCCGCCCTCGCATGTCACGTGATTCTCCCCTCCCATTGGCTGCCCTGCCGCCCCTCCCCGCTGCGTCCCTTCTCCCTTCCCAGGCTACCCATTGGCTAGAAGGCAATCCTTTTTCTCTCTCCGCTCCGGATTGGTCGGTAGGTATAGTGTCCGGATTGGCCACTTCTCCCCTCTCTCGCTTCCAATTGGCCTGCCGCACTCCCTGCACCCCCTCCCCGCGCCTCTTCCCCGCCCCAGAGTTGGATGGTAAGTCCCTTCTCGCTCCGGATTGGTGGGCTGCATCTCCAAGTTCTGGATTGGCTGCTGGTCTCCTTCGACCCCACCCCTTCCCGGGCCGGGTGGGTTGGGTGCTCCGCCCCCGGCCCTCTGCCTCCTCCTCCCTTTGATGGACAGCTGGCCGCTGCTAGGCGACGGGGCCCGCCAGGGTCGCCCCGCTGATTGGCAACACTGGCTGCTAGGCAACGGCCCTGCTGCTGTTGCAAGTTGAGAGGTTTCCTTTGCCTCCTCCTTACCCGGGTGCTGCTGCTGAGGCTCATTCATCCCAAAAGCAACTGATTGACAGCCCACTGAGAGGATGCTCGACATTTGAATGATGGTTTACGAAAAATAAGCCATTGAGTGACTTGTGCACACTTTAAGTCACAGCAGATGCAAGCGTGCTTTATTTATTTCCAATTTCCATCGTCTTTTTATTCATGCAAGTTCTTTGCTCTGCAGTCTTTCTCTGCAGCGCAAGCTTGTAAAGATAGGTGACAATTTAAACATGTTGAATGGGAAATCACTCTGCCTCTGAAGGCATCAACATTTATGATAATTAAAATAGGTCACCCAAGTAAGGTACTGGTAAAAGCCAAACAAAGAGTGCAAAGGAAACTCTTCTCTCAGAAAATTTTGCGCCAGGGAAGATCTAAACTTGAAAGTTTATTTATTGGCATCAGAAGTAGGCTTACATCAACGTTGCAATGAAGTTATTGTGAAATTCCTCTAGTCACGACACTCCGTCGCCTGTTCAGGTACACTGAGGGAGAATTTAGCATGGCCAATGCACCCTAACCAGCACATCTTTCAGACTGTGGGAAAAAACCCAGACAGACAGAGGGAGAATATGCAGATTCCACACAAAGAGTGACCCAAGCTGGAATCAAACCCATGTCCCTGGTGCTGTGAGACGGAATGCTAATCCCTGCACAGTGACCCAAGCCACAAATCAAGTCTGGTTTCTGGTGCGATAGGCACACGCAGGCACGGGGACAACTTTAAACTTTAGATCTTCTATTTCCAGCCTGGTGCATGAATTTCTGAGAGAAGAGTTTCGTTTGCACTTTGGTTGGCTTACACCACTACCTTACTCAGATGACCTATTTTCATTATTGTTGATGCACTAAGTAGGCTGTGAATGGACGCGCTAAAAATGAAATGCACAGGCATGCAAAATCTGCGAGGAGTATATTTGTCAGACAGTAAGAGGAAAGAGAGGTTTTCACTTATAGCAGCAACTTTCATGATCTCAGGATGTCCCGAAGTGCTTTACAACCAAAAGTTCAGACTGTATGTATTGTGGGAAAATTTGCAGCCATGTTCTGCAAAACAATAGAGCAACCTGAACAGGACCAACATCTGCTTTTAGCATTGTTGGTTGAGGGATGATTATTGGATCAGCAGTGATGTGGCCCTGACCTGCATCTTGGATGGGAAATAGGCTAGTGCCTGTCCTGGATAGAACAGAGGTGGATAATGCAGTGTTCAGGCAGGCAGTGAGAGATGGGGTAGAGCCAGCCGGGATGCTCGATGCAGATTCGATGGGTCGAATGGCCTCTTTTGCAACCTGGCAATTCGATGATTCTCCCTCTTTAAAATGAAGGGCCAATGCTTGCTTACATTTTTCAAATCTGTGCTACCGAGAGAGTCCAACGCCGGCATCTCTACATCATGACTACCGAGAGAGGCCACTGAAAGGCTGGTGTGCAATATTTAAACTGTTCAATAGTTAAAAATGTTAAATAGTGATTGGAGGTCTGGTGTTGCACTGGGTTTGTATCTCCACCACTGAGCCAAAAGCTCTGGGTTCAAGTCCCGCTCCAGGACTTGAAGGAACATTCATAAGGCAGCCTAGACAAGTGGGCTATCAAGAACCAAAAGACAAAATTGTACCTGCCTCTACTACTTTCTCTAGCAGCTCATTCCAGACACTATGTGAAACAATTGCCCCTCAGGACTCTTTCCCAGCTCTCTCACGTTAAAACTATACCTCTAGTTTTAGACTCCCCTACCTTTGGGAAAAGACATTGACTATCTAGCTGATCTGTGCCCTCCTTATTTTATAGACCCCTATAAGATCAGCCCTAAGCATCCTATGCTCCTCCTTATAATTCAAACCATCAAGTTCCAGGAGCATCCTAGCAAATCTTTCTAGTTTAATAATATCCTTTCTATAATAGGATGACCAAAACTGAGTCCTCAGATGGCCAGTTGGCTGAACAGCTGGTGTGGATCAGATTGGTGCCAATGGCAAGGAGTTCAATTCCTGTTCTGGCTGGGATGGATTCAAGACCTAGACATGCCCGTGGTGGAGATTGCAGCACTGTCAATTGGAAATTCCTTCATTCAGGAAACTGAAGAGGAAGAAACTGGTGAGGTGGAATGGTCTTCTGAAATTGAAGCAGAGTACGCTAGATTTAGATTATAGAATCCTACAGTGCAGAAGGAGGCCATTTGGCCCATTAAGCCTGCACCAATCACAATCCCATCCAGATCTTATCCCCATAACCCCATGCATTTACCTTAGCGAGTCCTCCTGACACTAAGAGGAAATTTAGTATGGCCAGTCCACATAACCTGCACCTCTTTGGACTGTTGGAGGAAACTGGAGCACTCAGAGGAAACCCACGCAGACACAGGGGAGAATGTCCAAACTCTGCACAGGCAGTGACCCAAGCTGGAAATTGAACCTGGGTCCTTGGTGCTGTGAGGCAGCAGTGCTGTGCCGTCATGGCAGCCCTAATCAATGTGCCATTGTGCTACCCCCTAACCACTGTGCTACCATGTGGCCACTTTGTTGCTGAATGTCTGCTACACTTCTCCTTGGACAGAGTTCACTATTCAAAGGTTTTTTAAAAAGGAAAAATATTTAGTAAAATGCGGCACTTTACTGGAGAACGTATTGGAAGAGGAAATGAATAAAAAGCCACCAAGAACACAATGAAGATGGGTTGAGGCATGGTAAAGTGTCAATGGAAGTTCAACATTTCCAAAGACTATTTCTTAAGAGAAAACTCTGACATATTTCTTAAAGATCAGGGTTGGTTTGGGAATTGGATTATTTGAATTTGGCAGCCCTACAAAATGTGTAACTAGGACAAATGTAGAGGCAAGAGGTGTGTAGTAATATTTTTAATGATATAACTTTCTTTCATGCATTCATTAATTGCTTGTTGACCTCAGATCATGATATCAACTGCTCTGGGACTTTGCTGTCTCTGACAGGAAATAAATCAGCGTTTTATTTAGCTTTATAATGATAGGAATGAAGAAGATGCACTTGTTTGTATCATTGCTTTCCTGTCATCAAAACACTTCCCAAAGCACCTTTACTGCCAGTGATGGTCTTTGAAAGTACAGTTGCTGCTGTTATGTAGCCAAATCTTGTGGTCAATTTGCCCATAGCAAGGTTTTACAAATAGCAATGAGATAAATGGCCAGATAATCTCCTTTTGGAAGTATTGATTAAGAGAAATTTTAGGCTAGGTCACTAGGCTCCTAGTATTTTTGAAGTCCAAGCTGAAGGTTGATAGACCCTCATCGGACAGATAGTGCTACCTAAATTGATGTTATATTTTTCATTATGTTACCAACATAGAATCTAAGAACAGATCTTGGTCTTTTGAGCACGTACCAGTGCTCATTCCTATAATTGTCCAACTTGCATTGGTTCTCCTTTACATAAACCCTCAATCAATCAAGGCACATCCAAGGCAATGAATGTAGATGTGTACTTTACTGTGGCAGTCTCCACACCATGAGTAATGCCACAGGAAACATCCTTGCTATGAGTTATGCTAGAAGAGATATCTTCACCATGAGCAATGCCATGGGAGATCGCCTCACCCTGAGTACATTCACAGGGAAATTTTCTCTCCAGGAGTAATGCCACAGGAGATCTCCTCACCAGGAGCAATGCCAGAAGAAAATTTTCTCACCAGGAGCAATGCCAGAAGAAAATTTTCTCACCAGGAGCAATGCCACAGGAGATCTCTTCGCCATGAGCAATTCCATAGGAGAGCTCATCAAAATGAGCAATGCAACAGGAGACTTCCTCCCCAATGGACAATGCTTTGCTGGTTTTGAATATACATACAGAGGAATAATTGGAAGGTGTGGTAATCCACTGCACTATCCTGTGTACTGATATTTTTGTATGTATAATTTTAGGTACGGGAACATTCCTTTTCAGAAGATGAGATTTAGGATGGTGTGCTGATTTGAGATGACAGGAGAGGTTACTGGAGGAGATTTTTTAACCGCAGCATGAATAATGAGGAATTGTATTACTGTCAAGTGCTGAGAAAATGAAGAAATGTAAATCAGATGAGTATTATAAAATGATGGGCAAGTAATTGCTAGACAATGACAGATTTACAAATTCCACAGGCTTTGCATCATAGAAGCCTGGTCCAACAGGTCCATGAGAGCATTTATGCTCTATCAGAGACTCCTTTCACCATTTCATCTCACCCTATCCTTCTATTCCTTCCTTCCACATGTGCAAATCCCATTTGCTCTTAAATGTATCTGCACTATTAGCTTCAAAGGAGCGGCACGGTGGCACAGTGGTTAGCACTGCTGCCTACAGCACTGGGGATCCAGGTTCAATTCCTGGCTTGGGTCGCAGTTTATGTGGATTTTGCATTCTCCCTGTGACTGCATGGATTTCCTCCCACAGTCTGAAAGATGTGCACTTTAGGGTGCATTGATCTGAACAGGAACCAGAGTGTGGCGACTGTGGAATTTCACATTAATTTCATTGCAGTGTTAATGTAAACCTTACTTGTGACACTAATAAATATACTTTAAACTTTAACATGAAGAATCTTTTTAAAAGAGTTGCCTACAATAAAAGATACAAAAGCCTGAGGTCACGTACCAACCAATTCACAAAGACCTTTTTCCCTGCTGCTGTCAGACTTTTGAATGGCTTTACCTTGCATTAAGTCGATCTTTCTCTACACCCTAGCTATGACTGTAACCGTACATTCTGCACTCTCTCTTTTCCTTCTCTATGAACGGTATGTTTTGTTTGTATAGTGTGCAAAAAACAATACTATTCACCGAATGCTAATACACGTGACAGTAATAAATCAAATCAAATGAAAATCTATTGATATCAGATTAATGCCAGTTAAATTTAGCACCTGTACTCAAACTACACTCAATACTCAGGCCACTTTTACTTCAATCAGGAGCAACATTTAGAGTCATAGACGTTTACCTCATGGAAACAGGCCCTTCGGCCCAACTTGTCCATGCTGCCCTCTTACTTAAAAACCCTAAGCTGGTCCTAATTGCCCACATTTGGCCTATCCAAATATATCCCTCTATACCCATCTTACCCACATAACTGTCTAAAAACTTCTTAAAAGACAAAATTGTACCTGCCTCTACTACTACCTCTGGCAGCTTGTTCCAGATACTCATCATCCTCTGTGTGAAAAAATTGTCCCTCTGGACTCTATTTTTCTCTCTCTCCTCTCATTTACTGCTCTCTATGCTCTGTCCATAAATGCTGTCAGATCTGATAAGATTTTCCAGCAATTTTCTGTTTCAGATTCCAGCATCCCCGCAGTGTTTTGCCTTTATCTGATTTATCGCCCCGTTCTGATTGCCCTGGTGAGGGAGGCAGTGAGTCACCTTCTTGAAACAACTGAGGGGGCTGCTAGACCATTTCAGAGGGCAGTTAGAAAACATAGAGAACAGGAGCAGGGAGGAGGCCATTCTGCCCTTGGAGGCAGTTCCACCATTCATTGTGATCACCCATCTCAGTAGCCTGATCCTACCTATCCCCCATCTTTTGATCCCCTTCTTGCTATCAAGCTATCAAGCTATCTTGCTATCAAGCTTTCTATAATTCTGGTGTGCTTCATGTGCCTATCCAATAACCATTTGAAAGTTCCTAAAGTAAGCAGTCGCCCATATTACTGTGAGTCTGGAGTCACATGTAGACCAGATTTCGTTCCCTAAAGGATACTAGTGAACTGGATGGTTTTAATGTTTAAAGTTTAGTTATTAGTGTCACAAGTAGGCTTACATTAACACTGCAATGAAGTTACTGTGAAAATCCACCAGTTTCCACACTCATGTGCCTGTTTGGGTCAACGCACCTAACCAGCATATCTCTTGGACTGTGGGAGTAAACCGGAGCACCCAGAGGAAACCCATGCAGATATGCGGAGAACACGCACACTTTGCACAGACAGAGGCCCAAGTCGGGAATGAAGCCCGGGTCCCTGGCGCTGTGAGGCAGCAGTGCTAACTACTGTGCCACTGATTACAGCAACTGAAATAGTTTCATGGTCACCATTGCAGATACAAGTCTTTAGTGAACTAAATTCAAATTCCCTGTTGCCTTGGTGTGTTTGAACTCATACCTCTGGATTATTAGTCCAGGTGTGGTCCAATAAGACAACCACAATGTAACTGTACCCTGCCGTCATGCTCTGGGTTACGCTGTTATCATTTATGAATGTGGACCCAGGTCATTTTCGTATTTATTATCACCAACCCCCCAACCCTACCGCCCCAAACCCCACCCCCAATCCCCGCCCTCCTCCCCCACCCTCCTCCCTGGTTTACACTTTGGTTCTATCAAAAACTATTCAGTTTTTTTTTTGGATTTCTTTTATTTCCTCTGTCCTTCCTTAAAGTGGTGATTTGTACAGTTGTACATCAGCCAAATGTGTGAGACTGGGCAATAAATGAACTGTTCCAGCCCAGCCTGAGCCTTTCCTGATTTGCTATCCATGCACCTTCTCACAGTGCTCACCATGACTCAGGGCCCTGTCTCAATAAGACCAAAAGACCATGAGAAATAGGGACAGGAGTAGGCCATTTAGCCATTTGAGCCTGCTCCGCCATTTAATAGGATCGTGGCTGCCCTTTCCTTTTCCCCGTAACCCTTAGCTCCCTTAGGTCAAAAATTTATCTATCTCAGCCTCAAATAAAGACAAGGACTCTGCTCGCACCCCCCCACCTCCACAGCTCTCTGTAGCAAAGAGTTCCAAAGACTCACAACCCTCTGACGGAGGAAATTTCTCTTAATCTCAGTCTTAAATTGATGCCCCTTTTATTCTAAGACTATGTCCTCAGGTCCTAGACTGTTCCATGAGGGGAAACATCTCTCAGTTTTTACCCTGTCAAGCCCTTTAAGAATCCCGTATGTATCACTGAGATCATCTCTCAGTCTTCTAAATTCCAATTAGCAAAGTCCCAACCTGTTTAACTTTGCTCATAAAATGATCCCTCCGCACCGGCAATCATTCTAGTGAACCTTCTCTGAACTGCCTCCAATGCAATTCTTTAAATAAGTGATCAAAACTGTTCACTGATGTAATCTCACTCTCTCAATTCTCTGCAAAAGTCTGTGACCAGCATGGTGGCGCAGTGGGTTAGCAGCTCCAGCGACCTGGGTTCAATTTCCTTCTGTGTGGAGTCCACACATTCTCCCCATGTCTGCGTGGGTTTCCTCCATAAGAGGTCTCACAATGCCAGTTTAAAGTCCAATAGGTTTAGTTGGTTGCACAAGTCACCAGAGCGCTGCCCCTTCATCAGGTGAATGGGAGTTCTGTTCACAAACAGGGCATATATCTCACAAACTCGATTTACAAAATAATATTATTTTGTAAATTAAGTTTGTGTCTTTATATGTTCTGTTTGTGAACACAACTTCCACTCACCTGATGAAGGGACAGTGCTCTAAAAGCTTGTGCTCCAAATAAACCTGTTGGACTTTAACCTGGTGTTGTGAGACTTCTTACTGTGTTTACCCCAGTCCAATGCCAGCATCTCCCCATCATGAGTTTCCTCTCACAGTCCAAAGACATGCTGGTTAAAGTGCATTAGCCATGCTAAATTCTCCCTCGGTGTACCTGAACAGGAGCCGGAACATGGCGACTAGGGGATTTTTACAGTAAATTCATTGCAGTGTAAATGAAAGCCTACTTGTGACAATAATAAATAAACTTAAACTTAAAACACTCAGCCAAACCTTAATGTGAAGACTAGCTACTTGGGTGTAAGAAGTGTTGTTTGCCACCAATAGGACCCATGCTGAGAGAATGGAATGGAGATGTGAAGGAAGGGATGGAGAAATAAAGTTTATTTATTAGTCATAAGTAAGGTTAATATTTACTGTGAAATTTTCCTAGTTGCCACAATCCAGTGCCTATTCGAGTCAATGCACCTAACCAGCATTTTTTTTCAGAAACCAGAGCACCTAGTGGACCCACACAGACATGGGGAGAATGTGCAAAGACACAGACAGTGACCCAAGCCGAGAATCGAACGCAAGTCCCTGGCACTATGAAAAAGCAGCAGCCCTAATCACTATGCTACCATCCAGCTCTGGAAAAGGGAATAGAGAGGCAGAGGGAGGAACAGAGAGGTGGAGAGAAGGACAGAGGCAGTTAAAGGGACACAGCGATGGAAGGGGAGGGGCTGAGAGATGGAGGGTCAAATTGAGAGGGATGGAGTAAGGAATGTATGAAGGAAGAGAAGAGTAGAATGGAGAGGTGGAGGAAGGGGGAAGAGAGAGAGAGAGAGAGAAACAGAGAGATGAAGGGAGGGATGGAGAAGTCAAGGGGGACAGAGAAGGAGGGACAGAGAGGTGGAGGGGGGTATAAATGGATGGAAGGATGAAAGTTGGGACTGAGATTGTAAGAACTGCTGCCTCACAGTGTCAGGGATCCAGATTCAACTCCGGCCTCAGGTCACTGTCCGATTGGAGTTCACATGTTCTCCCTGTGTCTGCATGGGTTTCCTCCGAGTGCTCCCTGCATGGTTACGGGGAGGGGGTGGAACTGTTGTCAGTGCAGGCTCAACGGGCTGAAAGGCACTGTACGGATCCTGTGATTTCGATTCTAAGGGATGGGTTAGAAGAAAAAAGGAGTGCAAGAGAGAGGAAGGAAGGAAGGGAAGATGAAAGAGGTAAAGAGGTTAAGGTAAGGCCGAAAGTGAAGAGGAAGAAGGAAAACTATGAGTTCAAATTAACAAAGAACTCTCATTTGAACAAACCCTTATCACATTCTAGTTTGTGTCTTGGTGACTAACAGCTTATTTTCTGCCTAGAAGGCATTTTTATGTAACAGAATTCCATTATATATTAAAATCCATTACTCAGTGTTAGTCACCACTCACTGAGCGATTTATGCTGTAAGTTCAGCCCCATTTTCCTGCTGTTTTACACTGCTGCCTGGACAAGGCCTTCCCTTTGCAGCTTTTAACAGTCCCGTGGGAGCTGGGGAGTTCTATGGTTTCACTCCGCAGGAAGCCGACCCTTTCCACTCCAACCCCTACCCCCTACTGTTCCACCCCCACCTCCCCCTTCCCTCCCCGGCCCCCCGCCCCCATCAACCTCTCAAAGGCCCAATCCATGCAACCTGAACTTGATCCCAGCTTTAGGGTCAAAGGTGACAGGCCGTCAATCAGATCTGTCAATGAATTTGACCTCTAGCGAGCTTGGAGCACAATGAGAGACAGGAGTTGAGTTGAGGGGGGGGGGGTGGTGGGGTGAGGTAAGGGGTTGCGGGGGGAACTCTGACTATTGCTTTTCCAGGCATGCTGTGCTCGGGAAAACAGACATGGGGTGGGGGGGAAGAAAATGAACCAAAGAAGATTAATCTGCGCGTTTGAAGTTGTGAGCTTTGCGCATGGAAGCCATTTGAGTGTTGCTGAATATTCTCCGTTAGTTTGAGTTCGACGTTGGTCTTTTTAATCACCTTACTCTTTCCTCAGCTGTTTTTGCAAGGCTGTCTGACTTTCCCGTGAGTTCGCTGCACTCCAGCATCTTATTTTTCAAGTCTGAACTTGTCCTAGGATTGATTATCCCCATTACCCTCCCCCCCCACCCCCAGCTATTCGACTCCGTGTGGTATCACAGTTATGCCTGACTCTGTCATCTCCACACCCGCTCTCCAGTGGGATGATAAGAGAGAGAGAAGGCAAGAGTTCCAGGGATTCGAGACGTGTAAGTCTGTTGAGGGGATGCTGGTGGGGAAGATCTGCTTTTCCTGACTCTGTGAACAAAGGGGAACAGCTCAGGCACAGTGACATGGTGGTTAGCGCTGCAGCCTCACAGCACCAGGGACCTGAGTTCGATTCCTGGCTAGGGTCACTCTCTGTACGGAGTTTGTAGATTCTCCCCCAAGGGTTCCTCCAAGTGCTCCGGTGTCTTCCCACAGCCTGAAAGACATGCTGGTTAGGGTGCATTAACCATACTAAATTCTCTCTCAGTCTACCTGAACAGGCACAGGAGTGTGGCAAATAGGGGATTTTCACGGTAACTTTGTTGCCAGATTAACGTAAGCCTACTTGTGACACTAATAAATTTAACCTTTCAGCTCACCATCAAGATGATCTGCAAAGTGACCCTCAACACTGTCCACTGAAAAGTACATGAATGTCCCTTTAGGGGAGGAAATCTGCCGTCCTTACCCAGTCTGGCCTACACGTGTCTCCAGAGCCACAGCAGTGTTGTTGAATCTCAACTGCCCTCCAAGGGCAACTAGTAAATGCTGGCCCAGCCAGTGACACCCATGTCCCACAAATGGATTAAAAAGAAACATCTTGTGGCAGCTGTGATGCCACACCCAGTCAAACAGCCTGCAGCTCTCGAGTGGAACAGCCTGCTGACACTGATCGTCCAGGTTCACTGGGAGGAATGGCAAAAATCTAAGCCCCAGCTCAAGTACTTGCTTTGATAAAAAGACAGCAGTGACAGAGAGAGGGGGTGGGAAAGGAAAGATAGATAACTAATTGTATTCTACCGCAATCTGAGCTGGAAGGAAATTGGAGAATCTGACATTCCTCCCTTCAGTCAGATCTGGAATAGGCAGCAGAACATTCCGGCACAGATCAAACAGAAATCCAGCATCAAACACTAAACAAAGAGAGAGCCATGTGTTTCCTGGCTGGAATATATTACCTACCTGTGTGTGTGTGTGTGTGTGTGTGTGAGAGAGAGAGAGAGAGAGAGAATGTGGGTTTGTATGTGAGAAAATATGTATGTGAGTGTGTGTGAGAGAGTGTACATATGTGTGCATGTGCGAGAGTGTATGTGGGTCTGTATGTGTGAGCGTACACATGTGAGTGTGTGTGTGTGTGTCTGTGAGAGGAGTGTGAGCGTGTTGGTGAAATTGTGCCTATGTGTGTGTATGCGCGTGTGTGCGTGCATGCACATGTGAGAGTGGGTGTGAGTCTGTGCGTATGTGAATGAACGCGTGTGTGGGAGTGAGTCTATGCATGTGTGAGAGTGATTCTATGCATGTGTGAGAGAGTGCATGTACGAGAGAGTGAGTGAATGCGAGAGTCTGTGTGTGCGTGTGAGAATGAGTGTGAGTCTGTGTCAGAGTATATGGTTGAGAGCATGTGTGCATGTGTATGCTTGTGTGTGTGTGAGAAATTGACCCTGTGCATGTGTGAGAGACTGAGTGGGTGTAAGAGTGTGCATGTGTGTGACAGTGAGTGTGAATCTGTGTGAGAGTACATGTATGCACCCTGGGACTGTCTGAATTCCCAATCTTTCTGGGTCTGTCCAGAGCCCCAGTCTCCCTGGAAATGTCTGGAGCCCCAGTCTCCCCGGGACTGTCTCGATCTCCAGTCTCCCCGGGAGTTCCCAATCCGTGTCTCCGGGTGACCATCTAGGTGGGGTACCCACCGTGTACCTTTACGTCAATAGTGAAATATTTTCTCAGAGTTAAAGGTATGAAATGCAGACAGGAAATTACTTTCTGTAACTCACCAGGGAAGGACTGGTATCAATTGGAAAATAGAAGATTTTGAAATGTTGAAAGCACCAATAATTTACAAGCAGGATATTTAATTTAAACAGTTATTGCCAAACTAGAGGAGACAAGTACAAAATGTTATATATCTCTTGAAAGATTGGTGATTGGATTAATTTATTTTTCCTCGAGGGAATGGGAGATATAGGAGTAGACTTCCCAAAAAAGCAACAACAGAGTGTACAATTCACTTCTGTAAGACATACGTGATGTTGGGATGCTCCAAAGTGCTTTGCAGCTAATGAATTACTTTTGAAGGTAATCATTGTGAAAACACAGCAGACAGCTCGCTGTATGTACTGTATCGAGAGTGTACTGCGATATCAATACGGCACAGTGGTTAGCACTGCCACCTCACAGCTCCAGGGACCCAGGTTCAATTCCTGGCTTGGGTCACTGGCTGTGTGGACATTCTCCGTTGGTGTCTCCGTTGGTGCCCTCTGGTTTCCACCCACCGTCCAAAGATATGTGGGTTAGGTGGATTGGCCGTGCTAAGCTGCCCCTTAGACTCCCAAGATGTGTAGGTTAGATGGATTAGCCATGGGAAGTGTGTGGGGTTACAGGGTAGGATGAGGGGAAGAGGACCTGGATAAGATATTCTGTCAGAGGGTCAGTGCAGGCTTGATGGGCTGAATGGCCTCTTCTGCAGTATAGGGATTGTATCTTGCCCAGGCCTCACCTCCCAAACTTGTGACCCAGAAGGACAAAGACAGCAGATGGATGGGAGCACCCCTAACTTGAAAGTTCCCTTTCAGGCTATTCTTTAGTGGGAGATGTTTCTTCAGCGTTGCTGGAATTTGGAACTCCCTACGCCATATTGTCTTCCGTCAGTTCACCATGGCTCAGCACCATTCTCTCTGCAAAATTCGGAGTGAGCCTGCTGCTTGCTGCAGAAGCCTGTGGACAGGCCTTAATGTGCCCGAAAGCCAGCAGAGGGAGGTTGTGCGTCTGTGCAGGCCTCTGATACTGCACATGCGCATTAGCAATAGCACGGTTCTGACAGACAGAGAGAGACCTCTTCGGCCCCCTGCTAATGCAGGCTGCTTGGAGCAGCGTCCCTCTTTCCCTACAATCACGAGGGCTTTGTGGCCTGAGACCACCCTCTGCTGCCCAAATCGATTGCAGACCCATCTCTCCCCCCAATGATTGTGGCTTCGGTGCTCTCCTCCCACCAATCGCTGCAGAGTAACAGCGAGGCCCGTCCCTCCCTTCCCTCACGACTGCTGCAGAGTAGCAGTGGGCCCCTCCTCCAATAGCCCTGTTGCCCACTGGCTACTCTTTTGCCCATTGTCCCATTCCTATTACCCCCTCCCCCCACCGGCCCTACCCCGCTGGCTATGCCCCACTGGCTCCTCCCCCAATGGCCCTCCCCCACTGGCTCTGCCCCACTGGCTCTGCCCCACTGGGCCCTCCCCCACTGGCCCAATGGCTCCTTCCCCACTAGCCTCTCCCTCAATAGCCCCCTCCCCCACTGGCTCTCTCCCACTCGTTCTGCCCCACTGGCCCCTCTCCTATTATAGCTCCTGTGCGCCACTGGCTTTGGCCCACTGGCCCCTCCCTCGTTAGCCCCTCTCCTCGCAGGGCCGTTGCACTGGATGGGCCCTGCCCAGGTGCCAGGGTGGCAGTGCCAGACCTGCACTGCGCAAAGGGTATCTCCACTTTGTCTTCGGGCTCCCCTGGGGAGCCTCTTGGTCCACTGGTGAGGCCAAATTGACTACTCACCATTCACGAGTCATAAAGAGCGATGGGGCCTGGGTCATTAAGGGGGATGGGACCTGGACAATTGGGTGCCGGGCTTGTTAAGCAGATATAAAGCAGCATTTACATAAATTTAAATACATTAACCTGCCTCTCGCCCACTTCCAGCGAGAGACTGACCACGCTGGATATCCAGCACTCCGAGAATGCTGCCGATCCAGGAAAACCAGCGCCAATCGCACTAATCGCTTTGCTTCATGACTGGTTCAGGCCCAAAAAGAAAAGAGCAGAACGCGATGGTGAAGTCCCGGCCAGTGATCTTTTGACCCAGGGCCGGTGGGCTGGGAATTCTTGTTAAGAGGAATGCATGCAGTCAGTGTCGCGTTGTGTGTGTCTGGAGAGTGTATCTGCTGGTGTCAGGGTGAGGTCATTCTTTGCTATCATTCTTGGCTGGATAATCTCCCAGTCGTCAGTGCACAGAATCGCATGTGAACAACGGAGATTTTGTCAGCTCACTGGAGAACTTTCACGGTCTCCGGTGGCCAGAGTTTTTAGCCCGGGTGAATACATGCCTCAGAGCAATGTGCAGTTCCAATAATAAACACTGTGACCAACATCAGCGCACAGGCATCAATAGTTCAAGGAGAGGGCATCAACACCTTCTCCAAGAGAGTAGAAGCAAATATCAGACCTGTCATCATGTATTTGTATGCATGTTTCAACATCCCTCTGTTGTTTTAGTGTGTATCTGTGTCTAAATGCATGTATTTTGGCATGGATCTGTGTGTGTGTGTATGTGTGTGTGTGTACCTTTATACATCAAAATCCCTACAGTACAGAAGGAGGCCATTCGCTCCATCAAATCCACACTGACCACAATCCCACTCAGGCACTATTCCCATAACCCCATGCATTTACACTACTAACTCTCCCCTTGACACTAAGGGGCAATTTAGCATGGCCAATCAACCTAACTGGCACATCTTTGGACTATGGGAGAAAACTGGAACACCCGGAGAAACCCACACAGACAAGGGAGAAAGTTCAAACTGCACACAGACAGTGACTCAAGCCAGGAATTGTATCCAGTCCCTGGTGCTGTGAAGCAGCACAGCTCACTACTGTGCCACCATGTGACCCATAATATGTATGTGTATATCTGTGGTTTTAGTTTGTATCTGTGTGTGTTTTAGTGTCTATCTGTGTGTGTATATGCCTGGTGTATATCTGTGTGTTTTAATGTGTGTATCTGTGTATGTATATTTGTGTGTTTTAATGCGTATGTATATATCTGTGTGTGTTTTAATGTATATCTGTTTTTTTAATTAATTCGTGGGACATGGGTGTCACTGGCTAGCCAGAATTGTGTGTGTATACCTGTACATGTTTTAGTGTGCATAAGAATTTTAGTGTATCTGTGTGTATGTGCTTTAGTGTATATCCTTGTGTATTTCTGTGTGTGTTTTAGTGTGCTTCTGAATGTGTAACTGTGTATCTGTGTGTGCTTTAGCGTGTATCTGTATGTGCGTTAGTGTGTATCTGTGTGTGTATCTGCGTGTATTTTAGTGTGTATCTATGTGTGCTTTAGTGTATACCTTGTATATATCTATGAGTCTGTTTTAATGTGATTCTGTGTGTACATCTGTGTATCTGCGTGTATGTGCTTTAGTGTATGTCTGTTTTATGTGTTTCTGTATGTGTATCTGTGTATCTGTGTGTATGTGCTTTAGTGTGTATCCGTGTGTATATGTGTGTGTATCTGCATGTGCTTTAGTGTGTATCCATGTGTATATTTGTACGTGTGTTTTAGTGTGTTTCTGTATGTAGATCTGTATATCTGTGTGTGTGCTATAGTATTTTCTGTGTATCTGCATGTGTTTTAATGTTCAGTAACTGCTTTGTTACTATTTCAGAATTTATACTGATATGTGATTTTTATATTGTAACGTAAAATGAAAAGATTCCAAATATAGATGCCAAGAATGTTTTTGATGGGTGCAATTAACAACACAGTTTGCATGTAAAAAGCACACTTGTACATCGCACCTCAGCCGTTGCCACAGCAACAGTACCATCTTCTTAAAAAACTGACAAGCAACTTAGCAAAGTATTACTGACATTTTTAAAAGGTGTCTGAAAGTGTGTATTAATTAGCAGACGTTTTAATTGCAGAATGAATTCCCAGTTCAGTATTTTGCCAAACTATTGCAGCAGCTTAATTATTTTGTTTTTGAAGAAATTGAATCCTGTAATTTTTTTAAATGCCATTTGATTAATGGATATTAAACATTGGCTGCTACTGTACAATTATATCCACATTTACAAATGAGCCAATCTGCTCAGGAAGGCTTTTGGTCGATTAGCTTTTTCAACACATCAACCAGGCAGCTTTATAGTGCTTTGCCTGGTCTGTAGTTTGAATTCAATAATCTGCACTGTGTTATCGTCATGGTGAAATAATGAGTGTAGTTACCCAGTTACATATCCGACTGCAATCTACTCACTATCTCTGTAACCCCCTCCAACACCCACTGTGATTTTGCATTCCTCCAATTTTACTCCCATGTGCATCCTGCACTCACTTACCCCCCCCACCTGTTGTTGAGTGAGACTTTGTCTCATCCTAAGTTCTGGAATTCCCTCCATATTATGGAAGGAGTGCAACCACCAGGTGAGACTCTTAGAATGAGATTCATGGAATCCCTACAGTGCAAAAGGAGGCCATTTGGCCCATTAAGTTTGCACTAATAACAATCTCAACCTGGCCCATCCCCATAATGCATTTAATCCCACTGACATCGTGGGCAATTTAGCATGGCCAACCCATCTAACCTACACACTTTTGCACTGTGGGAGGAAACCAGAGCACCTGGAGTAAACCCCATGCAGACATAGGGAGAAAGTGCAGACTCCACACAGACAGTGAAGCACATGGGGATGTTTTGCCAAAGCAGCGACACAATGCAAATTGATAGTTAGAAAGTACTGCAGAGTTTTTGTAGCAACTCAGCAAAGCTCCTCCTACAGCACCTTCCAAACTCAAAACCTCTACTACCTTAAAAGGATAAGGGCAGAGGTTCAATGGGAACACCACAACCTGCAATTTCCAATCCATATCACTCTGACTTGAATAGGGGAGGTGGTGCCATGCTGGTACTGTCACTGGAATCTACTCCAGAGACCCAGGGTAATTCTCTGGGGACTGGGGTTCAAATCCTACCATGGCAATTGTAGATAGGATGCTTCCAGATGTGCGACGCATGCAGTGTTTTCAATACAAATCTGGAATTAAAAGTCTAATGTTGATGGTGAAACCATTATCAATTATCATAAAAAAAAACCCACCTGTCCCTTTAGGGAAGGAAATCAGCTGTCCTTACCTGGTCTGGTCTCCAGATGTGACTCCAGATCTGCAATAATGCAATTGGCTCTTAACTGCCCCCTGAAATAGTGAAGCAAACCACTCATTTCAAGGGGCAGTTAGGGATGGGCAATAAATGCTGGCCCATCCCAAACTCCTGGAACCTCCTACCTAACTGCACTGCAGATGTACCTACACCACATGGACTGCAGCGATTCAAGAAGGCAGCTCACCACCTGAGATATAAAGTTAGTCTCAGTAATGGTGACCATTATCATTGATTGTTGTCAAAACTAACTCCCTTTGGGAAAAAAATTTGCTGTCTTCTTCCCTGCTGACATTAGAGTTTTGAATGGACTTGCCTTGTGTTAAGTTGATCTTTGTCTAAATCCTAGCTATGACTGCAATACTACATTCTGCACTCCCTCTTTTATGAACAGTATGTTTTGCATAGCACACAAGAAACAATATTTTTCATTGTACACTAGTACAGTGCAATAACAAATCAAATTATTATATCAATAATAATTGATATAATTATAATTATAGAGTGATATGGGCCAAATGTGGGCAATTGGGACTAGCTAAGTGGTTAAAAAAAGAGGCAGCATGTACAAGTTGGGCCAAAAGGTCTGTTTCTCTCCTGTAAAATTATATGACTCTAAATCAAATCAAATCACCACCTTCTTGAGGGCAATTAGGGATGGGCAACGAGTGATACCTAGATCCCATGAATACAGCACAGAGATGCACGGTGGCACAGTGATTAGCGTGGCTGTCTCACAGCGCCAGGGACCCAGCTTTGATTCCTGGCTTGGGTCACTGTCTATGTGGAGTCTGTACATTCTCCATGTGGCTGCGTGGGTTTCCTCCAGATGCTCCAGTTTCCTCCCACAGTCCAAAGATGTGTGGGTTAGGTGGATTGGCCATTTATTGCCCCTTAATGTCAGAGGGACGTGTGGGGTTATGGAAATAGCACTTTTGGGTGGAATTATTGTTAGTGCAGTCTTGATGGGCCGAATGGCCTCCTTCTGCATTGTAAGATTCTATAATTCTATGAAATAGGCCACTTGGCCCATCAGACCTGTGCTGGTGTATTTATGCTCCATATGAGCCCCCTCTTTTATCTCAGCCAATGGCATATCTTTCTCCCTATCAGGCATAGCAAGCTCCCCCTGAATGCATCGACATGTTTTATCTCAGCCACCCTCAAGTTCCACATTCTAACCACTCCCTGGGTGTCATAGAGGTTTACAGCATGGAAACAGGCCCTTCAGCCCAACTTGTCCAGGCCACCCTTTTTTTTAAAACCCCTGTCTCTCTCTGGAGTATTTTGCTGCCTTTATTAGCTTTTTGCTGATGGCCTGTTGCTTGTGGTCTCTCTCTTTCACTCTCCCCCGCACTTGGAAACATCCTTTTCTGCACTGAGTTTATAACTGCCCCGATCTGCATTAAACAGCTCAGGCGTGAATTGGTGGCACCAGCTTCTGATGCGGCAGAAACAACATCTGCTGCAAGCTAAACGCTTCCAGATGTGCGACGCGTGCAGTGGTTAACGAGCTCTCGGCTGCACACATGGAGCTAGCTGAGAAATTCTCTAATTCAACAAAAATGTCCTTTTCTTTTCCTGAATCCAGGAAGCAGCCATTCCCTGATGTTGATGAGGGTACATTTGCTCCAAGTGAGTAATACAGTCGGCAGGGTCCCAATTCCTGATTGAGCCGATACAAAGAGAATTAGGAGCAGGAGTAGGCTGTTCAGCCCCTCGAGCCTGCTCCGCCATTCATTTATGGTCATTGCCGATTTCTGATCTCCATCTCACCTTCCGACAATTCCTCAGATTCCAAAAATCGATCGATAAAACCCTGAACGACTGATTGTCTAATTAGACTCCTACAGTGGAGAAGGGAGGCCATTCAGCCCATGCATTTCCTCTAGCTAGTCCCCCTGACACCAAGAGGTAATTTAGCATGGCCAATCCACCTAACCGTGCCAAGCCCCTTTGTTGATAGACTGCAGAAGCTGGGACTCTTGTCTTCAGAACAGAGCAGGAGAATGTTTTGTTAAGGTGTTCAAGATCATGGAAGCTTCTGAATATATAAAGAGGAACTTGTTCTAATGGCTGATGGATCGGTGACCAAAGGGCCTATGTTTAAGGGGAATTGTAAATGAACCTGAGACAGCATGAAAATATAAGTTCTGGAATGCAGTGTTTGAAATGATGACAGGAGTGGATTCAATAATAAATTTCAACAGACATCAGGTAGCCAAGAGAAGGAAAAATAATTGTAGTGCAATGGAGGGAAAGCAGAGAAGCTGACTGAATAATAAGAGAAAGCTGGAAAACTTCAAAAGGATAGGTGGCACGGGAGGAAACCAGAGCACCTGGAGGAAACCCACACAGATACAGAATGAATGTGCAAACTCCACACAGCCAGTGACCCGAGCTGGGAATCAAACCCAAGTTCCTGATGCTGTGAGGCAGCAGTGCTAACCACTATGTGCCACCCTTGTTGAGGAGCCTACAATTCTTCAATATTCAGTCTGGTGAAGGAGAAAATAACAGGCTCTAGGCCGATCGCGATAGAAATCTTTGAATCCTACAGTCTTGCAGCAATGAAAGAGGCCATTCGGCCCATTAGACGTTTCCAGACATTTGAAAGAGCAACTCAATTTTGGATTCGATGCTGTCTCACAGCTCCAGGGACCCAGGTTTGATTCCCGGTTTGGGTCACAGTCTGTGCAAAGTCTGCACATTCTCTCCCTGTCTGCATGGGTTTCCTCTGGGTGCTCCGGCTTCCTCTCACTGTTCTAAGGACATGTAGGTTAGGTGCTTTGGTCACCTAAATTGCTCCTTTAGTGTCCTAGGATGTGTTACATGTATTAGCATATAGTGAAAAGTACTGCTTCTTGCACGCTATACAGAGAAGCATACTGTTCATGGAGAAGGAAAAGGAGAGAGTCCAGAATGTAGAGTTACAGCCATAGCAGGATGTAGAGTAAGATCAATTTGAGGTCCATTCAAAAGTCAGGGAAGCAACAGGGAAGAAGCTGTCCTTGAGTCGGTAGGTACATGACCTGAGACTTTTGTATCTTTTCCCGACAGAAGAAGGTGGAAGAGAGAATGTACGAGGGCACGTGGGGTTCTTAATTATGCTGGCTGCTTTTCTGAAGCAGACCTCCACTGATGTCTCCTCCACACTGGGGAGACTAAACACAGACTGGGTGACCGGGAACATCTTTGCTTATCGCACAGGCATGACTCTGACTGTCCTCTTGTGTGCCATTTCAACTCAGCGTCTTGCTCTCGTGCCCACATGTCCACCCTTGGGCCAGTAATATCCAACACAAGCTGGAAGAGCAGCCCCTCATCTCGTGACCTGGCAGGACTCGACAGTTGAGTTCAACAAATTTCAACTGTCACCTTTCTGCTCACCATTACTGAGCCTAACTTTACATCAGCTACCTTCTTGAACCACTGCAATCACTGCAGTGGTCAGCTGCCTTCCTGAAACACTGCAATCTATTGGTGTAGGCACACCCACATTGCTGTTAGGAAGGGAATTCTCAGGATTTTGACCCAGTGATAGTGAAGGAATATATTTTTAAAATCCACTCATGGGGTGTGACTTTCACTGGCTGGGCCAGCATTTATTGTCCACTGTGATATTTTTTAATCTTATGTAAAATCCTTCCCTCCCTCTCTGCTCTGGGCCATCTGACACTCACTCTGAAGTTTGCTATGTCTTTATTGGCAACGTCTCCCAGCAGCCATTAATCACCATTCCAACTATTCCACCCCACACGTTTTCCCATCTCTTTCATTCTGAAGATGAACAACCATTCAGATTCAAAAGATTAAGGCGGAAGTTCTCCGGCTGTTTGCGCGGGTGGGATTCTCCAGTCCCGACGGCAATGTACCCCTGCTCACAGGTTTCTTGCTGGCATGAGGTAACATCAATGGGAATCCCCAGTGACTGCGGCAGGACTGGAGAATCTCCCTCCAGCAAACAACACACCATCTCCCACTAGCAGGAAACATGTGGCTGGGAGGCTCGAGGATTGCGCCTATCTCTGTTTTCGCTGGAGACACAGGTTTAAATCCCACCCCAGCAGCTGATCTAATTCATAATATCTGAAATTAATAGCTCGTTACTTGGGAATAGCCATCACGGTGACCACTGTAACTGAGATGAAGGAGGGACCATTCACACTCCACTCATTAGTATAGGCTGCCCAGTACTCAGTGGAATATTGGACCAGTCTACTCAATCTCTCTTGATGGGCAATCCCTTGTCCCAGCGATTGAAGAGTAACTTGGTGGTTCAATCTATTACACTGTGCAGGGAGAATCCCTACAGTGCAGAAGGAAGCCATTTGGTCCATTGAGTCTGCACCAACCACAATCTCACCCTACTCCCATGCATTTACCCTGACATTTATGGGCAACTTGATATGGCAACCTACCTAACCTGCACGTCTTTGGACTGTGGGAGGAAATCGGAGCACCCAGAGGAAACTCACGCAGGCACAAGAAGAACGTGGCTCAAGCTGAGGATTGAACCTGGATCTCTGGTGCTGGAGGCAGCACTGCTGACCACTGTCCCAAGAACTCAGTAAGAATCTAGCAACACCAATTTTAAATCCAACCGATTTATTTTAAATCCAAACCGAGCTTTCGACCTTTACGTCTTCGTCAGGCAGATGCAGTGAATCTGCCTGACGAAGACGAAAAGGTCGAAAGCTCGCAGATTTACTACCAAATAAATCGGTTGGATTTAAAATTGGTGTTGCTAGATTCTCATTGAGTTCTTACTACCCCAGTCCAATGCCAGCATCTCTACATCATGACCACTGTGCCACCGAGGCTGCATTCAGGTTAATGAACATTTCATACATTTCAGCTGTATCCAAGTTAATTATGTTTTAACTTGTTTTGAACATAGAACATAGAACATTACAGTGCAGTACAGACCCTTCGGCCCACAATGTTACCTTCACCTGTGAAACCAATCTAAAGCCTATTTAACCTACATTATTCCGAGATCATCCATATGTTTATCCAATGACCATTTAAATGTCCTTAATGTTGTCGAACCCACTAAGGTGTTGTTGAGATGTTGTATACCAACCTCAAGACTATTAAAATTATATTGAGGCATCTCAGAGTGGGATATGTAATATGGGAACAGATTGAATCAGTAACCTTCAACTTGAAATATTTTGTCCTCAGACTGTACATGGGATATGGGCCTCTTCTATTCAGGTAGGGAGTTCCAGAATTTTGATGCTGGACGTCCCTGTGACACCCACCTCTCCATGTTAGAAAGTCCTGCTGAAGCCAGAAAGTGTTCCAACCTGAAACACTGGTTTTACATGGGTTTTTTTTATATATATCAGCAAGAAATACTTGCATTCACAGTAAAAAGAGAAGACAAAAGATAATAAAATACTGCAACCTTATACCACTAAGCACATAATCTCACGTCACAGTGGCACAATGGTTAGTACCTCTATCTCACGGCACCAGAGACCTGAGTTCAATTCCAGCTGTGGGTCACTGTCTGTGTGGAGTCTGCACATTCTCCCCGTATCTGCATGGGTTTCCTCCAGGTGTTCCGGTTTCCTCCCACAGTCCAAAGGTGTGCGGGTTAGGTTGATTGGCCATGCTAAATTGTCCATTAGTGTCAGGAGGTTAGTAGGATAAATAAATAGGGTTATGGGGATAGGTGGATTGTGGTCGATACAGATTCAATGGGCTGAATGGCCTCCTTCTGCACTGTATAGGGATTCTGTGATTCTAAGTCTGAAAAGCCAAAACTATATTTTCCCCCACAATCCTAAAAGCTGATGAGAGGCCCATTTCCCAGACAATAGCCATAAAGCAATTGGTTAAATCTCGCTAGTGATTACCAAACTGTACAGCTAAAGTGACCAGGGGCTTAGGAATGGTCTTTGGTTCAGTAAAGAAAATTATGTTTTGTTCAAACTAGCTTTGACCTTCAGTTGAGCTGTTTCCTAAGGATTACTGGCCCCTCTGCTCTGCTGTTCTCTGTCTTCAGCCCCTAATCCCTGGCTGACCTGGTACTTGGGGCTTGTTGCCTCTCTCGCTGTCTCTCCCTCTCTTGAAGAAGAGAAGCTGCTGCTTCTTCAACACCTCATCTGTGTCTGAACTGCTTCCCTGGCTCACAGCACTTGAATTACTAATTGTACCAATTTCAAAGACGTGGAGATGCCAGCTTTGGACTGGGGTGGGCACAGTAAGAAGTCTCACAACACCAAATTAAAGTCCAAAGTTCCAAATGGATCAATTTCAAAGAACACCCTGTTCTTTATTTTTTCATTTCCCTTCCTTTCTCTTAATTGCTGCCGAAGTTGGCTTACAAAATAGTTTTTATTTATTCATTCATTCAGCGTCGCTGGCTGGCCATTATTTATTGCCCATCCCTAGTTTCTCGAGGGCAGTTGAGATTTAATCACATTGCTGTGGCTCTGGAGTCACATGTAGGCCAGACCTGATAAGGACGGCAGATTTCCCTCCTTGAAGGACGTTAGTGAACCAGGTGGGTTTTTCCAACAATTGTTTCATGGTCATCAGTAGATTCCTAATTCCAATTTTTTTTTTTATTGAATTCAAATTCCACCAACTGCCATGGTGGGATTCAAACCCGGGTCCCCAGAACATTAGCTGAGTTCTTGGATTAACAGTCTAGTGATAATACCATTAAGCCATTGCAGAGGTGACAACTTGTGCAAAATAAAGCATTCATTTCAGTGGCATTTACCGTTTTGCAACGCTGCTTGACTGACCCTGTTAACATGGTAAGAAGTCTCACAACACTAGATTAAAGTCCAACAGGTTTATTTGGTATAAACATCACTAGCTTTTGGTGGCGTTTGCTACCAAATAAACCTGTTGGACTTTAACCTGGTGTTGTGAGATTTCTTACTGTGTTTACCCCAGTCCAACACTGGCATCTTCACATTATGAGCCTGGTAACCCCAGACTCCAAGTACCTGTCTGAGAAGGTGGTGTGCTTTCATGGTGTTCTGATCCTCCAGTTGCAGTTCCAGCAATGACCACCATGCCTGGTGGCACTGCTGAGATTACTGGTCCACTTATCCTCTGATTGGTTCTGGAGTTGGGGAGGGTCATATGTTATTGCTGCCTGCAGCCCCTCAGTGACAAATAATGACTTCAAGACAGTAAAACAATGGTGGGGATGTCCTTAGAATGGAGTAGATGTGATTCACCTTCAATTCCAACCCCCCGCCCATACCTCTCTGACCTCCCAGCCCCTTACGGAAGTCCTATTGTGACGGTTACACTCAGTGCTAGTCTTAGGCTTGACATTAAGCTTTAAAACTCCATATTCTCTGTGAGAAGGCACTGAGGAGTAGGCCGCAGGGTTCAGAGTTGGTGCAGAGCAAGGTCAAGGCCCTAAACATTCGATTTGATTTGATTTATTATTGCCATGTGTTGGGACACAGTGAAAAATATTGCTTTTTACACGACATACCATCCATAGAGGACATAGGAGCTAAGGAAAAGAGAGGGTGCAGCATTAAGTTACCAAAAAGGTGTAGAGAAAGATCAGCTCAATATGTGATAGGTCCATTCATGTTCATATTCATCTTTGGACCCTAATTTAGTATGGCCAATCCTTTAACCTGCACATCTTTGGCTACTAAGGGTCAACTTAGCATGGCCAACCCACCTAACTTATATATCTTTGGACATTAAGGGACAATTTAACATGGCCAAACTAGCTAACCTATATATCTTTGGACCCTAAGGGGCAATTACCACGGCCAATCAATCTTATTTACACATTTTGGGCACAAGGGAGAATTTAGCTTGGCCAATCCACCTAACCCACACATCTTTGGACTGTGGGAGGAATCCGGAGCACTTAGAGGAAACCCATCCAGACACGGGGAGAACGTGCAGACAGTGACCCGAGCCGGGAATCGAACCCAAGTCCCTGTGCGCTGTGAGGTAACAGTGCTGATCACTGTGCCACCCTGCCGCCTTCACGATTCAGCTGACCTGAGTCTGGGGGTAATTGTCGGGTCAGTGCAGCCAGTGCTCTGGGTTAGGGAAGGGTTAACCAGGCAAGGTCATTTGTGTCCCTGCTCACTATCCGCTTAAACAGATACCTAACAGGGGTCGAGGCATCTGGACGGAGTGGTGGCCATGAAATCATTAGCGAGGGCAGAGTACGAGAGAACAAACAGAAAAGGAAATGCTTTTCATTGAGGTTTAAAGAGACATGCTTGGACATTGCTGTAGTTGTGTATCGTACAGACCTATCCACTCCACCCCTAGCTGGCTGCAAGAGTCTCATCATTAATGCAGCACAGACACTGAAGAGGAATTTGATATATTGCCTCGTAATAAACACACTGTAAAACTATCAAGTATGAACAAATAGAATGTAAAAGATAAGATGCTTTGTTTTTATGACCTTCTTAGAGTTCAGAGAGGCCCTCTGAAGTAAGTTCTGATGGCAATATCCTTTCCCCGCTGATTGGCTGTGTGCTCGGTAAGGAATTCTGAAATTTTAAAAGTTAGGAATACTTTAGATTCTCCTCATTCTTTGTGCGTAGGTAAACATGAGAGAAGACAACTGAGCCATTTCACAAAGCCCAGGACCTTGTAACAGGGGTCTACTGAAGCGTGTTCTTTAATCTACAGAGCTGCCAACTCTCAGTGATTTACTTGGTCCATCTTTTCTCCCTCAACACTCTCTCCCAAACCATTTCAAAGGATTTTTTAAATTCATTCCCGTGGTGTGGCTGGTTGGGCCAGCGTTTGTTTCCTGTCCCTAGTTGCCCTTGGAGGGCATTTGAGAGTCAACCACATCGCTGTGGCTCTGGAGTCACATGCAGGCCAGATTGGGTAAGGATGGCAGAAAGGATCCCTTTCACTAAAAGGGACATTAGTGAACCACAGAGGTTACAGCATAGAAACAGGCTCTTTGGCTCAACTTTTGTTATTAAGCAGAGAGACGGAAGAGGAAACCGAGGCCAAATTTAGAGTATTGTGTGCAGTTTTGGTCACCTATTTACAGGAAGGATATTAATAAAGTTGAAAGAGTGCAGACAAGGTTTACAAGGATGTTGCCAGGACTTGAGAAACTGAGTTACGGAGAAAGGTTGAATAGGTTGGAATTCATTCCCTGGAGCGTAGAAAAATGAGGGAAGATTTGGTAGAGGTGTATAAAATTATGATAGGTATAGATAGAATGAATACAAACAGGCTTTTTCGACTGAGGCTAGGGGAGAAAAAAAGCTAGAGGACAGGGGTTTAGGGGAAAAAGTTAAAAGGGAAGATTGAGGTGGGGGAGGGGTTCTTCACACAGAGTGGTGGAGGTGTGGAATGAGCTAGTGAAAGCGGGCTCACTTTTAAGAGAAGCTTGGACAAGTACGTGGATGAGAGGAATGTGGAGGGATATGTTCCAGGTGCAGGTCACTGGGACTAGGCAGGAAAAATGATTCGGCACAGACAAGAAGGGCCAAAAAGCCTGTTTCTGTGCTGTAGTGTTCTGTGGAAATCATAAAATGGGATCCCCGTGCAGGGAGCCCCAACCAGATGGGTTTTTATGACAGTCGACAATGATTTCATAGTCACTGTTAGACTTTTAATTCCAGATTTTTATTGAATTCAAATTGCACCATCTGCCACGGCAGGATTTGAACCCATATATCTGGATTGCTAGTCTAGCAAGAATGCCACTATGCCACTGCCTCCCCCTTTGGGGGTATGGAGATTATTTTATATCATCGAGGAGGGCGCCTGCATCAGACATCTCCAGCCATGTTCTGGGCATTAATATCGATGTAGCCAACGATGTGTTAAATTTATTTAATCTTATTCATGGAGTCACGGTTAGTGAACAAGCCCCATTTCATGACCCAGTGAGATGGAGGAGGGGCCACTCACACGATCCTATTACTAGCGTAGACTACCCAGTAATGTTCCAGAGTGAACCAGAGTGTGGGATTCAGGAGGGAATCAGGTACCGGAAGCTCACCTTGCCAGCCAACTCTGATTGGAAGTGGGAGCGAATCTTGGACAAAATGTTGGAGAAATGGAATTGTCAGCAAGTTCCATCAATAGCGGGAAAGGAAGTAAGGGCCAAATTTCTATTATAAGGATGCAAAGCTGATTGGATCTGTAGCTGGGAATGACCCTGGGTGGGGTGGGAGTCAGTCACTCTTTGGAATGTTGACTGAGCAATCTTCCCAATTGGCAGGAAGACATGTTCCCTGTCCAATGAAGGGTGATAGGCAGGGTTCCTGAAGCTAGAGGACCAATCAGAGGCCTTATAACTGAGAGGCACGCCTACCTGCAGTAATGGGTAAGTAACTGAAGAGGGGGCATTATCTTGGAGGTTCCCTATCTAACATCAACCTTCTCAAGGACAACCAATAAAATGCTGGCCTTGCTGGCCATGCTCACATCCCATGAATTTAAAAATTCTTTAAAAATTCAAATAAAAATGAGAAAAAAAAACAGCCGGGCCATCACTGTGGAGGGAGGGGAAGGTAGAGTGGGGAGAGAAACATCTCTAAGGGGTGACTTTTGTGTGTACCCCAACCCCAGGAAGGTAGGGTGGGCCAATTGGAGCACTGCCCACACCCCCATCCAACCCACTCATGGCCTAGCATTGCATACCCAGCTGCAGCTGGTTAATATGTGCCCCCCATTACACTGGGAACTGGAGGACAGCTGGAAAATCTTAAAAGCCCTCCTACTGAAGAGTTTAACCAACTCATGTGGACAGCCCTGAACTCACCTCCCTCTACAATGGGGTTGGGTGTGGGGTGCAGCCATTGGCAAGGGCGACTGGTGCAGTATTATGGAGCCCGAACTGTCCATCTCCATCCCTAACCTGAGCAAGGCTGGAATACGCAGCTCTAAAAGTGCTAGGGTAGAGTTGGCAGACTAACCGTGACCAAGAGGAATAGCACCAAACAGCCTTCGCGGTCTGATGCAGCATCAGCCTTTGAGCACATGGCTTGGGGAATGGGATAAGTCCATTCAGTCCTTCCATCCTGTACGACTATTCAGTTATACATTCGGACCACAAGATACAGGAGCAGAATTCAGTCATTCGAGTGTGCTTGATCATTGTTGATAAGCTTTGAGCCCATCCTACCCCCTTTTCCCCGTAACCTTTGACCCCTTTACCAATCAAGAATCATTTTGATCATGGCTAATCATCGAATTCAATATCCTGATTCCCCCATTCCCCCCCATCTCTTGATCCCTTTAGATCCGAGAGCCACATCTAATTTCTTCTTGAAATCTGACAACATTTTGGCCTCAACTTCTTTCCATAATAGTGAATTTCACACATTCACCACCCTCTGGATGAAGAAATAGAATTACAAACAAAGGAACATTGAGTGTATTCGAGGGTTGGCTGGATATAGCACTTGGGGTGAAAGGAATCAAAAGTTATGGGGGGGAAAAGCATGATTAGGCTATTGAGTTGGACGATTAGCCATGATCGTGATAAATGGCAGAGCAGGCTCGAAGGGCCAAATGGCCTCTTGTTGCTCCTATCTTCTAATGTAAGAACTTATCTCCATTTTAATACACTCAATAACCTGGCCTCCACAGCCTTTGTGGCTAACGGCTGATTTTTAGATGTTCGTTAATCTACAGTTCAGAGAGCCCATTCAAGTCTACACCTACCCAGAATCCTGCCCAGACCCTGTCCATGTAGCCCTGAATATTGATGCTGCAAATCCCCCTGACACTAAGGGACAATTTAGCAAGTCAAGTTACCCTGCACATCTTTGGTGTGCGGGAGGAAACCGGAGCACCCGGAGGAAACCTATGCAGATACGGAGGGAGAGAATGTGCAAACTTCACTCAGACAGTGACCCAAGTCAGGAGTCAAACCCGGGTCCTTGGCACTATTCATATGACATAGGAGCAGAAGTAGGCCATTCGCCCCATCTGTGAGGCAGCAGTGCTAACCACTGTGTCACTGTGTCGCAGGAGCAGAATTCAGCCATTTGAGTGTGCTTGATCATGGTTGATGAGCTTCATCTGTGATAGGCAGCGTAGAAGGAGTTTCAGGAAGGCAGCTCACCACCACCTTCTCAAGGGGTAACTAGGGATGGGTAATAAATGCTGGCCCAGCCAGTGGCGCCCGTGTCCCACAAATCAATGAAAATAAAAAGGACTCATTCCTCCTTTCTCAGTCTATCTGCACCTTCTGAAGGCACAGTGGTTAGCACTGCTGTCCCACTCCGCCAGGGACATAACGGTTCGATTCCCGGCTCGGGTCACTGTCTGTGTGGAGTCTGCACATTCTCCCCATGTCTGCATGGGTTTCCTCTGGGTGTTCCGCTTTCCTCACACAGTCCAAGAGATGTGCCAGTTAGGTGCCGGAGTGTGGCGACGAGGGGAATTTCACAGTAACTTCATTGCAGTGTTAGTGCAAGCATTCGACTAATACATAAGCTGTAACTTTATTTGGGGCTGGGTGCTCTGGGAGATGGCGTACAGGTTGATGTTCCCCACAGCCCCAATCCCAACCTCCTCTCTCCCCCCCGCCTCAATCTCCCACCCCCTCACCCACCACCCCACACCCCCCAACCCCACCCCACCACCCCACACCCACCACACCCCCCCCCCCCCCAACCCCACCCCCCCACCCACACCCCCCCCCATTGAACCCAAGAAGGCCACAGCATTCAGGCATCGGCTAGAAGGATATGGAATCAGAGATCAAATCCGGGTTCTCCCTGGGATTGGCCTTGAAAGCTGCAATCACCCACGCTCGCTGTTAAATAAGATGTGAAGACGGTGTAAAATGCTTTACCGGGCAGGCTGTCTGCATTCTCTTGTTTAAAAAAAATACACCGTTATGCAGTAATGATGACCTTTGAAAAAACATCTGCCTTTGCTGCGGGCAACTCGAGGCTCAGAGTTGATCCACTTCTAATTGCTTTTTGATGACACCAAGACATGAACTTACAATCCATTGTATATTCCTGCCAGACAAATTATACAGAACATTAACAGGGCTGGAGACAAATCTGCTGTTTGAAAGACAAGCGATTGTGGTAATTGGGTCTGCGTTTTGAAAGGAGCTGTCAATAAGGGAGCTATTAGGATGATATTCCCGAGTTTGTGTCACAGTGGAGAGGGCAACATTGTTCTCCACTCCGTGAGCGACTCCGAGCCCTGCTTTGTAAATCGGAGCCAGAGGTGATGTCCGGGAGTATTTCACATACACACACACAGAGGAGAGGAGTGATCTGCACCATTCCCCCGCAAAAATATGACTGCTATGCTTGTAAATTTCACAGCAGATTAAAGTTCAGTAAGGATAGGACTGGCATGGATGGTACAGTGGTTAGCACTGCCGCTTCATAGCTCCAGGGACCCAGGTTCGATTCCCAGCCTTGTCTGTGCGGAGTCTGCACATTTTTCTGTATCTGTGGCGTGGTACTACTCCTTCTGTGCTGCCTACCACAGATGAAGGTCAGTCACAAATGCAAAGGTGCCAGAGGGTAGTTGGTACCTATGGATTTTCTCTCCCAGTGAGAAATTATTTCCTGGGTGCTGGGGAGCAACAGAGAAGAGGAATCAGGTGTTATTTGAAAACACTTTCAAACTCACCAGAGCTGTATAATCTAAATTAAGACATCTCCCCTTCACTGAGAAATATCCAGGAGGCGAGACTATCAGAGCAAAACCAGCTCACAGATTCCAGTGGAACCACACACCTTCAGAACTCACCACGGTCTCACTCCAAATTTAGACAAAAGAGCTGAATTCCAGACATGGGGTGAGAACGACTGCTCTTGACATAACGGCGGTATTTGGTAAATGTGGCATCAAGGATCTCTTGGCTCCTTGCCAAGAATTCAATAGGAAACAGGCAACAACCTGCTCTGAAAACTCTGCGCTCCTTTTGGCAGCTGAGACAGAGTGCACCCACAGCAGTTGAGACAATCAAATGCATACTACAAGACAACTCACTGGGAAAAAAAGTCAATTTGTACAATTGTCTGGCATTATAAAGTCACAGGCTACAATTTTACTGTCGCACACTCACCCTGGAATTGGAACAGATGAGGTTTGCATTCTCCATTGGTCTCGGTGGAATCTTATGAGCCCCGCGTGGGTGAGGCACTAAAATTCCACTTATAGAATTTTACAGTACAGAAAGAGGTCCTTCCGCCCATCACGTACATGCTGGCCATCAAACATGGATCTATTCTGATCCATTTTCCAGCACCTGCTCAGTAACTTTACACACTACCACGTTTCAAGTGTTCATCAAAATGCTTCTTAAATGTTGTGAGAGTTCCTGCTTCTCCCATCCTTTCAAGCAGTGAGTTCCCACTATCAAAAATTAATCACTATAAATTCGGGTGTCAGGCCTGTAACGTGATCTGCACCCAAAACCAAGCAGATTGGTGCCTTTACCAACACCAGGTTTGGACGCGGATCCGTTTTACATCCGGATCCAGCACTTAGCTTTCAATTGGTAAAATCTGGCCCGTTATGTCAGAGAGTCAGTGCAGACTCAATGGGCTGAAAAGCTTTTATCTCTCCTTTAGGGGTTCCAAGGTTCTAGTACAAGGAAATGGCACAAGTTTTGAGCAAACATTTGCACCTTTCTTTATGGGTTTTCAGTCTGTCAGCCTGCTGGGTTGATGAACTGGGCCCATCTGTAGAGGCTGTTGAGGTGAATTCATGAGTGACAGGCCCTTTCGCAGCTGCAACATCTGGATAGGCTTGCTCCATCCCACTATCCTCTGGGTGAAAAAATATTTTCCCCAAATCCCCTCTAAATCTTCTGTTCCTTATCTTAAATCTGTGCCCCGGTTACTGACTCTGCTACTAAGGGGGAAAGTTTCTCTCTACTGTCCTGTCTATGTCTCTCACTCAATTTTCTACACCTCGATCAGGTCCCCCCTCTCGGCCTTCTCTGCTCCAAGAAAACAATCCCAGCCTCTCTCCATCCCAGGCAGCATCTTGATGAATCTCCTCCGCACCCTCTCCAGCACAATCACATTCTTCCTACAGTGTGGCAACCAGAACTGCGCACAATACTCTAGCTGTGGCCTAACCAGTGTCTTACACAGCTCCATCATAACCTCCCTGCTCTTATATCCAATGCCTCAATTAATAAAGACAAGTCTTCCTTACGCCTTCTTAATTATCTTTTCTACCTGTTCTGCTGCCTTCAGGGATCCTTGGACATGCACTGCAAGATCCCTCTGGTCCTCTGTACTCCCTAGGGTCTGACCATTCGTCATGCATTCCCTTGCCTTGTTCGTCCTTCCGAAATGCATCACCTCACACTTTTCATATTTGTTCTGCCCATCTAACCAGCCTGCCTATATCATCCTGTAATCTCAGGTTTTGCTCCTCATTATTTGCCACACCACCAATTTTTGCAGCATCTCGGAACTTACTAAGCTTTCCTTTAATAGATCCTTAAAAGAAAAAGAATCTGGATTCACGCCTTCACCAATAATGTGATCCGTATCCTCTAAGTACCAGGTTACACTGAAATCCATCCATTCGGTACATTGCTTACAGTCAAACAGAGTAAACGGGGCAAAAAAAATGACATCTGCTGATGGGGAAATCAGAAGGAAATCTCTCCACTGGTTAGATTCATGTCTCTTATAAAGAAAGATGTTTGCAATGATTTCCCCTCTGAAATGGCCGAATGAGACACAGTTGAAGGGTCAGTCATCTCAGCTCCAGAACATCCTCGCAGGAGTCCCTCAGGGTAATGTCATAGACCCAACCATCATCAATGGCCTTCCTTCCATCTCAAGGTTTAAAGTTTGTTTCTTAGTCGCAAATAAGGCTTATATTAACACTGCGATGAAGTTACTATGAAATTCCCTGAGTCACCACATTCACATATCCGTTCAGGTCAATGCACGCTAACCAGCGCCTTTTGCGGACTATGGGAGGAAACCGGAGCACCCGGAGGAAACCCACGCAGACAAGAAGAGAATGTGCAGACTCCGCAGAGACATTGATCCAAGCCGGGAATCGAACCCAGGTCCCTGGTGCTATGAGATAGCAGTGCTAACCCACTGTGCCACTGTCGTCAGCAATGGGGATGTTTGCTGGTGACTGCACAATGTTGAGCACCATTCTTCACTCCTCCTGAACCATGCCCAAATGCAGCAAGATCCAGGCAATATCCAGGCTTGGGCTGACAAGCAGCAAATAATATTCACGCCGGGCAATGATCTGCTCCAGCAAGAGAGAAAACAAAAAGAGAAAATGCTGGAAAATCCCAGCAGGTCTGGCGGCATCTGTAGGGAGAGAATAGAGCTGATGTTTCGAGTCTGGATGACTCTTTGTCAGAATGGCTCTGACATATCGGGAAAAAGGATTATTTTAAATAACAGTCATCATGGAGCAAGCCTATCCAGATGTTGCAGCTGCGGAAGGGCCTGTCACTCATGAATTCACCTCTACCGATGGGCCCAGTTCATCAGCCCAGCAGGCTGACAGACTGAAAACCCATAAAGAAAGGTGCAAATGTTTGCTCAAAACTTGTGCCATTTCCTTGTACTAGAACCTTGGAACCCCTAAAGGAGAGATAAAAGCTTTTCGGCCCATTGAGTCTGCACTGACTCTCTGACATAACGGGCCAGATTTTACCAATCGAAAGCTAAGTGCTGGATCCGGATGTAAAACGGATCCGCGTCCAAACCTGGTGTTGGTAAAGGCACCGATCTGCTTGGTTTTGGGTGCAGGTCACATTACAGGCCCGACGCCCGAATTTATAGTGATTAATTTTTGATAAAATTGAGCCCAATATCTTAACCAGGCCGCACCCCCTCCACCCCACTCCTGTAACCCCATATATTTACCCCTCTAATTTCCCTATCATTCAGGATCATCTCTGGAGACCAAGGAGTGATTTAGCATGGCCAAACTACCTAACCTGCACATCTTTGTACATTAAGGGACAATTTAGTATGGCCAATCTACCTAACCCACATATTTAAGATACAAAAGTCTAGGGTACCAACCAACTCAAGAACAGCTTCTTCCCTGCTGCTCTCAGACTTTTGAATGGACCTGCCTTACATTAAGTTGATCTTTCTCCACACCCTCGCTATGACTGTAACACTACATTCTGCACAGTCTCTTTTCCTTCTCTACGAACAATAAGTTTTGTCTGTATAGCACACAAGAAACAATACTGTTCATTGCATACTAATACATGTGACAATAATAAATCGAGTCAAAATCAAATCAAATCAAAAATCAAATTAAATCTTTCCCCATTATAACTTGCCTTGTCCATTCCTCCACAATCTATAGAAATACTTGTAACATCTTTTTGCATCTCTGGCTGGTCTATTCCCCAAACTGTCTTACTTTTTTCCATATCCATTTCTTGGTCCAATCCTGAATTCTAAAATATCTTCTCCAATCCTCTTTCTGACAACATTATAAACTTTGACCTAATATAATCCTCACACCTCTCGTTAGCCATGGTTGTTCCACGATTTTGTTTTGTGCCTTAAGGGAATGTGTGTTAATTGTAACATTATTAATTCTTTAAATTTCCCCCAACTGCTTTGCTATCATTGTATCTTTGAAGATAATTTCCCAATCTACCTTGGCAAACCCACCCCTGAACCCAACATATATGGGAGATGGTGGCACAGTGGCAATGTCACTGCAATCATCATCCAGATGCAAAAGCAAACATGCTGGGGATGTGAGTTCAAATCCCCCTGCTCCCTGACAAGGCAGGAACTTAAGGAATTTAAATTCAATCAATCAATTTCAATCATTAAATTCAATCAATAAATAAATTCAATCAATAAATCAATCAATTCAATCAAGGAATTTAAATTCAATCAATAAATCTGGAATTAAAAGTTAGTCCCAGTAAAGGTGACCATGAGTCTATTACTTGGCTGTCGGAAAAACCCATCTGGTTCACTAAAGTCCCTTCAGGGAAGGAAATCTTCCATCCTTACCCAGTCTGGCCTACATGCGACTCCAGAGCCACAGCAATGTGATTGACTCTTAACTTCCCCTCTGAAATGGCCGAATGAGACACTCAGTTAAAAAGCAGTTTAGGGATGGGCAATAAATGCTGGCCCAGCCAGCAAGGCCCACGTCCCACGAAAGAATAAAGAAAAACATTGTTCAGTTTCCTGACTCATCTTTCAGCTTTTACTTTGCATTCCTAGGATGTGAGGACTGTTGGCCATGGTCAACATCTATTGCCAATCTCTAGCTGTCACTAATGGAATGGATTACTAGGGGTCATTGCAGCAGCTCAGAGTCACAGAGGGATTTCTCCTTGGTCTTCGTGACAGTGGGATATTTTAGTCTCACTAGTGATGTAGCACTGCCAGGGCGTGGAAGAGATGGGGTGGAATTGATGGGAAATCCCATTGACAGCAGAGGATCCAGTCTCTGCTCAACAGTGCATGGTCTATCATCATGAGAATCATGCTGAGGGGGGGGAACGTTAGAAGCCAGGCGCAAGACCTTAAATCAGAATGGCGCCAGAGCGGTAAAGATGTATTGGGGCCATTCATTCGTGTGAAGAGACGAGGGAACAGCACTGGGTACGAATATTGAAATGGCTTTCTTTTATTGAAAAGAACTTTAAAAAATTAACTCAAAAGAAAGAGAGAAAAGCAGACTTGGAGAAGGATTTCACAGCCAGCCTCTGTACTGAACTGAAGTGAACTAAACTGGAACAGACTGTCACTGACACACTCTAAAATCCAAACTATATTTCAACCCTTATCTCCTTATTGGAAGTGTTTTTTGCAGACAGTCTCCATCTAGAAAAAAAACAATACTTGCAGCTGCTCTTATGGGATTTTTGTTTGTCTGCATAGTGTACCCTGCAGGAATGCAGTCAATTTTTTTTAACCAACCCATCTGATTCTACATGCAGTCAAGTTAGCTCA
Organism: Sphyrna mokarran; assembly: GCA_024679065.1. Lineage (NCBI taxonomy): Eukaryota > Metazoa > Chordata > Chondrichthyes > Carcharhiniformes > Carcharhinidae > Sphyrna > Sphyrna mokarran. The sequence goes on along the minus strand of JAGIQG010000035.1, from coordinate 4,660,701 downwards.
GTTGTTTAGCTTAGCAGAGCTAGTTAATCGCTACAGTCCGGCATTTAAATATACATAGGCAGGAATATCTTAAAGTGAAGTCTTTGCATAGACTGAAGCAGACAGGCCTACACACAGGATCTCTAAGGATGGCAAATTTCTTTCTCTGAAGGTCATCAGTGGGGATGGCACATGGCACAGAGGTGGCATCATGCCACTAATAAACTGCGGCCTCACAGGTCAGGTTCAATTTCCGGCTTGGGTCACTGTCAATGTGGAGTTTGCACATTCTCCCCAAGTCTGCGTGGGTTTCCTTCGGGTGCTCCGTTTCCTCCCACAGTCAGAAAGATGTGCCAGTTAGGGTGCATTAGCCATGCTAAATTCTCCCTCAGCGTACCCGAACAGGAGCCAGAGTGTGACGACAAGGGGATTTTCACAGTAACTTCATTGCAGTGTTCATGTATACCGACTTGTGACACTAATAAATAAACTTTAAACTTTAAAAAAAAGGTTGATTTTTACTGACGCTAACTGGAGATAAATTGTCAAATTGCCACGGTGTGATGCCTACTTTGTGAAAGTCTCTGAGTTACTAGCTCACTGCATGACCACAACACTGTATCTTAGTCATCTATCTTACTAACTGTGTCTACATCTGTCACCTTTAGTTCAAAGAGTGATGGGTTTGTCTGAGTTGATGGTAGCATGTTGTGGAGATACTGGCCTTGGACTAGGGTAAACACAACAAGAAGTCTCACAACACCAGGTTAAAGTCTAACAGGTTTATTTGATAGTAAACCCACTAGCTTTTGGGATTTGCCCGTTTGTCAGGTGAGTGACGAAAGGACAAACCCCGAAAGCTAGTGGGTTTATTATCAAATAAACCTGTTAGACTTTAACCTGGTGTTGTGAGAATTCTTACTTTGTCTGACTTAACAGGAGGCTTCCAGGAGGTAAAGACGCTTCCACATGGCATTCCGTGGGAATTCCAACAGCGCCTTGGAATAGCTCCTGGAAAAAGCCCAGATTGGAGCTCAATGGATCATGTCACCAGGGGACAGAGGCTGCTGCACAGAAACTCAGTGTTTTTTTGTACGGATTCCCCAAGGATCCACCTTCCTCTGTACAGCAGCGAAGCTTCCACAATCACAAGGTTTATCAAAGAGACTCTTGATGTGAGTGTTGAACCTTTGAAGTTCTGAAGCAGCGATCTTTGTAGTTTGGATAATGGGCAGGCCCACACGCTCCAGCTGTCTGAGATTGCGAGAGCCCATTACCATTACCATGGCAACACCCTGTGTGCACTGCTCCCAGAATTCGCCCCCCCCCCCCGACCCCCACAGGAGAAGAAACGGGATTTTTTTAATATCAGAATTTTCCAACTTTCTGAGCTGCTGTCAGACTTGCTGTCCCTCTGGTCACCTTGAGGCCTGGTCAAGGCTTTCTCCAGACACACTGGTATCACACAGACAGCACGGGGGTTAGCACTGCTGCCCCGCAGCCCCAAGGACCCAGGTTTGATTCCGATCTTGGGTCACTGCCTGTGTGGAGTTTGCACATTCTCTCCGTGTCTGCATGAGTTTCCTCCAGATGCTCCGGTTTCCTCTCACAGTCCGAAGATGTGTGGGTTAGGTGGATTTGCCCGGCTAAATTGCCCTTATTGTCACGAGGACTAAAGTTTAAAGTTATTTATTAGTCACAAGTGGGCTTACATTAACACTACAATGAAGTTACTATGAAAATTTCCCCCCCCCGTTCGGGTACACTGAGGGAGAATTTAGCATGGCCAATGCTCCTAACCAGCACGTCTTTTAGACTGTGGGAGGAAACCGGAGCACTCAGAGGAAACCCATGCAGACACAGAGAGAATGTGCAAACTCAACATAGACAGTGACCCAAGCCAGGAATCGAACTCAGGTCCCTGGCGCTGTGAGGACTAGCTAGGGTAAATGCATGGACTTGTGGAGATAGAGTCTGGGTGGAATTGTGGTTGGTGTTGACTCAATGGACCAAATGGCCTCGTTCTGCATTGTAGGGATTCTCTGATTCTATTTATATTTCTACGGTACCCAGCCACAAAAACCCCTCAGCCACTGGGGGTCTCAGGGAGGGAATCCTCAAGATGTCTGAGATATGGAGAAAATTCAGAGAAAACTCCCAACACTCAGGTCACCTGATAGGATAGAGAAAATAGATTTTTTTTATTTTTACATTCTTGCCCGTCAGTAATTTTCCCGTGAACAGAGTGGTTGGCTAAGCCATCTCAGAGGCTTTTAGGAGTCAGCCACATTGCTGTGGCTCTGGAGTCAGATGTAGGCCAGACCAGGTAAGGACAGCAGATTTCCTTCAAAGAACAAAGAACAAAACAGCACGGGAAACAGGCCCTTCGGCCCAACGAGCCAGCACCCCCACCTCGATGTTCCCACTTCTACCCGTGATCCCTGTCTATGTTTATAGATCTATGGATTGGAACTAAATTTGAGAGACAATTTAGGGAGAATTTGTTTTGCCAATCAGTGAGGGAGGAAACCAGAGCACCCCGGAGAAAACCCACGCAAGCACGGGGAGAATGTGCAAATCCCACAGACACAGACCCAGCTGAGCTGTTGTGAACGAGATGGGTTTTTGCAACAATTGACAATGGCCATCATTAGATTTATAGTTCTAGATTTTTTTTATTGAATTCAAATTGTTCTGGTGGAATTCAAACCTAGATCCCCAGAGCATTTCCCTGGGTTTTTGGATTACGAGCCCAGCGACAATACCGCTACGCCACTGCCTACCCTCAAACTCATTTGATAATCTGACTGTGGAAGTAAAGTCAAGGAAGTTCCTCCACTGTCCCAGACAAGTGAAAAGTTATGGAGGTGAGGGTTAGACTCCAGTTAGAGGACAGAATCCATGCCAGCTATTTGTAGAGTAATCCAGTTAATCCCGTTCCCCTGTTCTGTGTCTGTAGCTGTCCAGTGCCTATAAAATTTCCAACTGGAAATTTGCTTACTCTGTTACCATCATCCTTGTGGACATTAAGTTCCATGTCATTACCACCCACCACATAAAAAAACACTTTTTCCTCAAGTTCTTCCCTCCCTTCTCACCCTTGAACTGAAAAACAATCTTCTTGACTGAACGAGGTAAAGAGCGTGTGAATTGCTGGTATGTCTCTGGGTTTTGACATCCTGGCAATTTAAGATAGAAGTTTAAAGTTTATTATTAGACACAAGTCGGCTTATGTTAACACTGCAATGAAGTTACTGTGAAAACCCCCTAGTTGCCACATTCCTCTTCAGGTTCACAGAAGGAGAAATTTGCACCTAATCAGCATGGAGGAAACTGGAACATCTGGAGGAAACCCACACAGACACGGGGAGTACATACAGATGTTGCGCAGCGACCCAAGCCAGGAATTGAACTCAAGCCCCTGGCACTGTGAGGCAGCAGTGCTAAGCACTGTGTCACCGTGCCACCCTTTGCTGACCTGCAGACAATATGAGGGATGTCTAGAAACTTTGCTTGAAATTTATTTGAAAGCTATGGTACAGGGGTGGGAGGGATGTGAAGCTTGGGAGAGGGAATTGGGTGTCACCTCAATGGGTATCTGTGCGCAATGTCTCCTGACACGGAAGGTAAGGACCCATATGAGTCCATTTACATTTCAGTGGCGATGGTGGGGGAGTGGGGGATTGAACGTCAAGGGGCCGTGGTTAGAGCATCTCTGGTGATGGTCATTGCCTGGTACTTGTGTGGTGTGAATGTTATTTGCCACTTGCCAGCACAAGCCTGGATATTGTCCGGATCTTGTTGCATTTGGGCATGGACTGCTTCAGTATCTGAGGAGTGGTGGTGAATGGTGCTGAACATTGTGCAATCATCAGTGAACATCCCCATTTCTGACCTTATGACGGAGGGAAAGTCATTGATGAAGCAGCTGAAGATGGTTGGGTCTAGGACACTAACCCTGAGGGACTCCCGCAGAGATGTCCTAGAGCTGAGATGACTGACCCTCCATAACCATCTTCCTATGTACCAGGTATGACTTTAACCAGCGGAGATACCCATTGACTCCAGATTAGCTAAGATTCCTTGATGCCACGCTCAGTCGAATACAGCCTTGATGTCCAGGGCTGTCACTCTCACCTTCCCTCTGGAATTCAGCTCTTCTGTCCATGTTTGAACCAAGGCTGTAATGAGGTCAGGAGTTGAGTGACCCTGGCGAAACCCAAACTGGGTAACACTGAGCAGGTTATTGCTGAGCATGTGCTGCTTGATAGCATTGTTGATGACCCCTTCCATCACTTTACTGACGATCGAGAGTAGACTGATTGAGCTGTAATCGTACGGGTTGGATTTGTCCTGCTTTTTGTGTGCAGGATTTACCTGGGCAATTTTCCATATTGCTGAGAAGATGCCAGTGTTGTAACTGCCCTGACTAGGGGAGCTGCTTCCCTCCCATAGTCCAAAAACGTGCTGGTTAGGGTACACTGGCTGTGCCAAATTCTCCCTCAGTGTGCCCAAACAGGCACCGGAGTGTGGCAACTAGGGGATTTTCACAGTAACTTCATTGCAGTGTTAATGTAAGCCTACTTGTGACTAATAAATAAGAAAAATCTCTTTAATCTGCATGTCACAGTCATGCAGTACCGAAGGGGCCATTCAGCCCATTGAGTTTGTACTGGCCTGTAATATTTGGACAGGAAGCCCAGGAGCATGTGATAATCTGAATGGAAACACTTCTTGGTTTCCAACCTTGATTCCCCCGTTAGGGACTCAATCAGATTCTCCAGGGTATATTATGATGTTAGCCTTTTATTTGATTTTGGCACAAGGCTCAGCGCGAGGTGTTTAGTTCCAGGTATGATGCAATTGACCCACAATTTCCCATCGCAGCCACCGGCCCCTTGGCACAAGTCTCGCTGTCCCAGGATGCGATCCGTGTGCCTTCACGGAGAGTCGGCAGAATCCGCTGGGGAACGTGCTGCACTTTCCGAATGTAGCGCGGAGCCTGTCATCTCCGAGAATGATAAACCTCCCCGTCCCCGTCGAGGATAGAGTGCGAAGGCAGAGTCTCCAGAGAGGCAAAGTGAAGAGAACGTTGGGCTTCTGAAGCACCAGAATAATGGCTTTGGACAGTTTAAAAAGTGCTGAGACAGACAAGAGTGCAACCGCTATAATTAGGGCCAAGCAAGTGAGAGATTTCACGCTGATATATCGGCAAATTAAAAATGATAATGCATAAATATTTTATTATTTTTCTACATAACTCAGAGCAATTATGTGGGGAGGTGCAGGGAGGTTCGTGATGGCCGAGAAAACAGCCCCGTTTACCAGCTTTTAATATTCGGAACAGCACAGAAGATATGAGATTAAAGTGAGGTCCCATCAAATGGGCCTGAGACAGCGGTGGGAGCGCTGAGTGAAATGGAGTTACCTCCACTTCTATCCCTGCATTTGTCACCTTCCTTTTCTCTGGGATCTTGCTGTGCGCATATTTCAGTGCCTCGTTGGCAGTGAACTCGTGTATAATGGCAGACTCTCCACAGTGCAGGACAGGCCATTTGGCCCATCCGGCCTGCAGCGACTCTCTGACAAGACGGCCACAGAACTTTCTCCTTCTGCCCACCGTGGGATTGTAGCAGGCATGACGGAACATCCAGAGGATCGTGCAAAGTTCCATTAACATCGGGTGGGTCTTGGGGAAGCGCGGATGGAAGATCCCGCTCAGGCTCCATCCCCTGCTGTATCTATGTGACCTTCTCGCATTTACCATGGCCAATCCCATCGAATAAAATTGGCAATTTAGCATGGCCAATCCACCTAACCTGCACACCTTTGGGCACTAAAGGATAATTTAGCATGGCCAATCCATCTAACCTGTACATCTTTGGACTGTGAGAGGAAACTGGAGCATCCGGAGGAAACCCACTCAGAATGGGTAGAATGTGCAAACTCCACACAGACAGTGACCCAAGTTGGGAATTGAACTCAGGTCCCTGGTGCTGTGAGGCTGCAGTGCTAACTGCCGTGCCACTGCACTGTCCCAGAGAATTGAAGACTTGTCCAGCATTTGAACCCGGGAACTCTTGCACTCTCTCTGTGAGAATCATACCCTCAGACCATCGAGCTGGTGTTTTGGGATGTCCCAGTAGGTGCTATATAAATGTAAGTCTTTCTCCCTACTGTATAAGGCAGGGTGCTGAGGCACTGGTTTGATTTGGTGACAGATTGGATGGCATGCATTGCGTGTGGCGAGTGACCAATGACAGAATTCCCGATGATCCCACCTGGAGTGGGAAACCAGGATGTAAGTTTTCCTGATTCGCTGCAGGAATCATCATGGGCGGGACTGGAAAATTTACACACTGTTTCAAGGTCCTGTCAACGTTGGACACAGATTTCTGGTGTCAGGGTGGGACTGGAAGACCAGGGGGTGCAGGATGTTAGCACCAGTTCCAGAGAAATATCTGGGAAAGGGGGAGACGGTGGGAGGATAGGGGAGGGATGACTCGGGGAAGGGTTGGGGCAGGGGAGGGAGAGGGAGCAAGGAAGGCATTGAGGAAGGAGAGTGTGACGGAGCGTGTGAGAAATATCATCCCTCGCTCTGCCATCTGCCCATCGGAACCCTCGATTACCTTTTCAACCTGTCTAACCCTGATTTAAATATTTTTTTAAATTCACTTGTGAGATATGGGCAATGCTGGCTGGGCCTGTGTTTATTCCCATCCTTAGATGCCCTCAGAGTGCAGTTGAGAATCAATCCCATCGCTGTGGCTCTGGAGTCATATGTAGGCCATGTATAATTGTAACAACACATCCCTGCTCAAAATCTCTCACAATGAAGACCATTTGCCTTCTTTACCGCCTGCTGCACCTGCATGCTTACCTTCAGCGACTGGTGAACAAGGACACCCAGGTCCCTCTGCACACTCCCCTCTCCCAATTTACAGCCATTCAGGCAATAATCTGCCTTTGGCAGATGGTTAATTCTGTGCTTGCCAGTGGGTAGGTAGGTTCCTTATATATTAGAAGAGAATCGTAAAATCCCTACAGTGCAGAAGGAGGCCATTCAGCACATCAAGGCTACTCCAACAACAATTCCCATTTATCCTGGTAGTGGAAGTCGGCTGAATGAGACAGGAGAATTCCAGCCAAAGGCTTTCCTCTTCTGAATCATATTTTATTTATTCTTTTGTGGGATTTGGGCGTTACCATTTGGACCAGAATTTATTACCCATCCCTAATTGCCCTTGAACTGAGTGTCATGCGGCACGGTAGTACAATGGTTAGCACTGCTGCCTCATAGCGCCAGAGACCCTGGTTCGATTCCCAGCTTGGGTCACTGTCTGTGCTGAGTCTGTTCCTCCCGTGTCTGGATGGGTTTCTTTTGGGTGCTCCAGTTTCCTTCCACAGTCTGAAAGACGTGCTGGATAGGGTGCATTGGCCGTGCTAAATTCTCCCTCAGTGTACCCGAACAGGCATCATAGTGTGAGGACTAGGGAATTTTCACAGTAACTTCGCTGCAATGTTAATGTGAGTTGTGACACTAATAAATAAATTTAAACTTAAAAACTTACTCGGTCATTTCAGAGGGTGGTTGAGAGTTGACCACATTGCTGTGGCTCTGGAGTCAGGCGTAGGCCAGACTGGGTAAGGACGGCAGATTTCCTTCCTTAAAGGAACATTAGTGACCCAGACAGGTTTTTACAATAATCAACAATGATTTCATGGTCATCATTATTGAAACTAACTTTGTATTTCGGAGTTCCAGAGCTGCCGTGGTGGGATTTGAACCTGTGTCGCCAAAGCCTGGGCCCTCTGGATTACAGCCCAGTGTTGCGACTGTTTCCCCATTTCCATTCTCCCATCTCCTCATTAATTTTCTCCACAGTTCTGGCAGTGACTGCCAACATTCAGCTGCAAGGAACAAGTTTTCAGGCAAACGTCAAAACATCAAATGAATAAAGAGGCATCAAAGACCCAAAGACATCAAAGAGAACGAACTCATGCAGTTGATTTGAACTCGAAGTCTGCAGAGAATTGATCAGGCTGGATGTGTAACGAATGCATTATTGTATGTGGTACACCAGCGCTGAAAGTTAAAGGTCTGCCCTCAATGCTCCCTCTATGTTTTGCTGGGGTACACGCATGCCTTGATATGACTGTAGGACCTCACATTGCAGGACACCTTGTTTGAACAGTCATTAGCGCCCACTTCCTGCTTGCTGGGCAGTTTGGGAAGAATATTGCTCCGGCTCGCGTGTGTTCTGATGTTCTATTTTCTTAAAAAAATCCTCAAATTATAGAAACATAGAAAATAGGAGCAGGAGGAGGCCCTGTTTAGTATTTATTTTTCCCCCCTCCAATGTCCTTTCATCCCCAAGTGCTATATCCAGCTGCCTCGGAAACATTCAATGTTTGGGTTTCTGCTGCTCTCTGTGATGGCGAATTCCACAAGTTCTCTGGGTGAAGAAATATCTCCTCACCACTGTCCTAACTGGTCTTCCTTGAATCTTCAGACTGTGGTTCTGGACTCACCCAACCCCAGCATCGGGAACATCCTTCCTGCATCTACCCTGTCTAATCCTGTTAGCATTCAAATGGCGCAACATCGAGGGCCGAAGGGCCTGTACTGCGCTGTAATGTTCTATGTTCTATGTTCTATGTCTGGATTGGCCGACTCTCGGAGGGTTGGGGAGGAGGGAACGGGGGGAATTGGGGAGCTGAAAGGCCGATTTCTCCAGGAGAGGAAGCCGGAAAATGCTACAGGGAGGGAGGAACACGGTGGGGGTCTGGGAATGGGGAGGGCAACTACATCAGGTGGAAGGTGACATCTGGTAGGCACAGGATGCCCGATGCAACGGCGACACTTCCTTCATCCAGCTGATCATGAAGCCATTAGGTTTTACCAGGCGGCCTCCATAGCTGGCCACGGGCACTCACTGGCACAGGTTCGAGGGGAGGGGGGGCAAGAGGTGGCCCTTTTGGGGCTACAATTGGCCCAAAGGCTAAAGTACCACTTGATGCCACCCTCCAGGACTGGATAAAATGCCAACAAATTCAGGCCAGGAACAGGCACAGTGCACCACTTCCAATTTGATAGTCCCCTCTCTCCCTATCAGCTAACTTGTGTGTGGGGGTGGTGGGAGAGAGCGGGTTGTAATGGTGGGAAGGAGGGAGTGTATTGGTGGGAGGGAGAGGGTATGGGGCCAACGAAGCTACAACAACCTAATGCAAGGATAGAAGAGAAGAGTCCTCATTATTTTGCAGAGGTGTAGACCGATGGTGTGAGACAGATCCCTCCGCTTCCATCTTGATTTGATTTATTATTTGATTTTGATTTGATCTATTATTGTCACGTGCATTAGCATACAGTGAAAAGTATTGTTTCTTGCGCACTATACAGACAAAGCATACCATTCATAGAGAAGGAAATGAGAGTGTGCAGAATGTAGTGTCGTAGCTAGGGTATAGAGAAACTTAATGCGAGGTAGGTCCATTCAATGATCTGACAGCAGCAGGGAAGAAGTTGTTCTTGAGTCGGTTGGTCCGTGACCTCAAAATTTTGTATTTTTTTCCCGATGGAAGAAGGTGGAAGAGGGAATGTCCGGGATGCGTGGGGTCCTTAATTATGCCGGCTGCTTTTCCTAGGCAGTGGGAAGTGTAGACAGAGTCAGTGGATGGGAGGTTAGTTTACATGATGGATTGGGCTACATTCACGACCTTTTGTAATTCCTTGCAGTCTTGGGCAGAGCAGGAGCCCAGACCAAACTGTGATACAACCAGAAAGAATGCTTTCTATGGGGCATCTGTAAAAGTTGGTGAGAGTCGTAGCTGACATGTCAAATTTCCTTTTCTTTCAGTTTGCTGAGTATTTTGTATGTGTGTATCTGAATCACTTGTACTCTCTGTGCACCAGGACTCAATATTAAATTCCTCCTCATCCACAATCCCCCACGATCTGTCAGACAACTCTGACCGTATTCTCTAAACTTGTGAATAAATATTTATTGACCATTCTGTCATCCTTTATTGCATGTTACCGGGATCAATGTTCTTTTGACGATTAGTTATTAGAACGTATAACTGATTGTCTGTTATTACTGACTACCTTTTAATTCCTTTCCAGGAGGAAGGAGCTCTGGTTTATTCAGGTACTTAATTAGTTTTCATTGTTATTTATTCCATCTTGTTCTCTTTGGCCTGTCAATTACAAAGAAATCTCTGCTGTGCTGTTCAGCTGCTGACACGCTTGAAGCAAAGTTACCAGGCTGCCAACCCTCAAAGGCGTGCATTGTAGAGGGAGCACTTTGAGGTATTTCAGAGAGAAATACTCTCTGTGGCACAAAATGCAAACCTGTTAATCATCACCTTGCAAAGCCTGGCCATTGACAAGAAATAAAAACCCTCATTTGATTAGTAGATGCAGTGCGGAACACAGACCCGGCCAACTAAAGATATGCTTTGGTTTCTTTAGTACAAAGAAGGATGCAAATAACATCCCAGAAATGTTGGGGAATAAGGAATTTATTTGATTTGATTTGATTTGATTTATTATTGTCACATGTATTAACATACAGAGAAAAGTATTGCTCCTTATGCACTATACAGACAAAACATAACATTCATAGAGAAGGAAAGGAGAGAGCACAGAATGTAGTGTTACACTCATAGCCAGGGTGTAGAGAAAGATCAACTTAATGTGAGGTAGGTCCATTCAAAAGTCTGACAGCAGCAGGGAAGAAGAAGTGGGTAGGAGGAACTGAATGAAATGAGTATTGGTTGGGAAATGGTGTTAGTTAAATTTAAGTTTATTTGTTAGAGTCACAAATAGGCTTACATTAATGCTGCAATGAAGTTACTATGAAAATCCACTAATCGCCACTTGTTCGGGTACACGGAGGGAGAATTTAGCACGGTCAATCCACCCTAACCAGCCACATCTTTCATACTGTGGGAGGAAACCCACACAGACACGGGGAGAATGTGCAGAATCCACACAGTCAGTGATCTGAGTTAGGAATTGAACCCGGTTCTCTGGAGCTGTGAGGCAGCAGTGCTAATCACTGTGCGCAGATAACTTACAGATTCACAATCTGTAACTGGTGGAGTACAACCACTCCACAGGTGGGCCGAATGGCCTGTTCCTGTGCTGTGTTGTGAAAGGGATCTGTGCTGGGCCATTGTTGTTTAAAATCTACTGTCGGTGATTTTCTGGCAATCCAACAGAGTGTTTGTCGGTAGCAGGAGTTGGCCTGCCGTTGGGCAGCACTGGGATCTTCTGGCCTTGCTGCTGACCATGAGAATTCTCGTTGACTCCACCCCATGACACCCGGAACCCTGCAGCGGGAGGTGTATCACCAATGGGAATGGAAGATCCCATCAACGGCAAGGGTGAAAAAACCCCCACTCTACATGTTTAACTCAAGGGACTGACTGTGTAGTAACCAAGTTTGCTGATGATACCAATATAGGAGGAGAATATCAAGAGGGAGATAGTCAGGATAAGCAAGTGGGCAAAAACTTTGCAGACAGAGTATTTCAAAACATGTGAGGTTGAGGAACTCTACATTGGCAAGAAGAGTAGAAAGGTGGACAATAGAAAGAGACTGCAGAACCTTACAGTGCAGAGGGATCTGGGTGTCCTTGTACGCTGTTAGGATACCAATCAGAAATCCCAACGTACATTGTGAAGCCAAACTCGACTCCAACTATTTTCTATTTGGGATTACCATGAGGACAGGATGTTTCATTCCAGGCGCAATTCCACTGATACACTAGGAAGCTTTTACCAACTCAAACTTTATTTGACAATACAGTTTAACTATAACAAATGAATTAGCTTAACATCTAACCAATAGTTCAACAAGATTCAATTCTTATCTGCTAATCTAGCGCAGACTCAAACCCCTCTTTAAAATTAAAGAATTCCAGCTGCATTGGGGCTGGAGAATCCCAGGTACAGGTGGGCTGGAGAATCCCTGTTGCTTCAGAGCTTGAGAACCTCAGCTGTATTGGGGCTGGAAAATTCCAGCTGTATTGGGGCTGGAGAATCTCAACTGCATTGGAGCTGGAGAATCCCAGCTGCAGGTAGGGCTGGAGAATCCCAGCTGCAGGCAGGGCTGGAGAACCCCAGTTGCATCAGGGCTGGAGAACCCCAGCTGCATCAGGGCTGGAGAACCCCAGCTGCATCAGGGCTGGAGAATCCCAGCTGCAGTGGGGCTGGAGAATCCCAAATGTGAGTGGGGCTGGAGAATGCCAGCTGTTAGTGGGGCTGGAGAGTTGCAGCGGCAGGCAGGGCTGGAGAACCCCTTGCTGCAGCAGGGCCCGAGAATCCTAACTGTAGACGAGGCTGGAGAATTCCAGTGTGGATCTCCCATCTGAAATAGAGATGAGGAGCAGTTTCTTCTCTCAGAGGATCCACAGTGACTGGAATTTGAGAGCAACACAGGGCCTGATTGTTGAATGTATTCAAAGCTGAGGTTTTGATTGGAAAGGGGGAGAGGATTATGGGGGGAAACAGTCAGGAAAATGGAGATGAGATCTTATTGAACGAAAAGGTTGCCATAATTTCCTGAGAAAGGGGTCACTTGCTAGGCCGCACTGTGGGTATGTGTGGGTTACATACAGACCAGACCATGTATGAACTGCAGATTCCCTCTTTTCTACGGTCATCTTTACAGATTTATTCCAGGTTATTCTTTATTACACAAATTTAAATTCCACCAGCCACCACGGTGGGATTTGTACTAGAGTGTTAGCCTGGGCTACTGGGTTCCTGGGCCTCTGGATTCTCAAGCCTCTGGATTTTTGGGCCACTGGATTCCTGGGCCTATAGATTCCCAGGCATCTGGATTTCTGGGCCTCTGGACTCACAGGCCACTGGATCCCTGGGCCTCTGAATTGCCAGGCCTCTGGATTTTTGGGCTTCTGGATTTCTGGTCCTATGGATCCCTGGGCCTCTGGATTCCTGGGCTTTTGGTTTTCTGTGCCTCTGGATTCCTGGGCCTCTGGGTACCTGGGCTTCTGGATTACTATGGATCACAGAATCACAGAATATTATAGTACAGAAGAGGCCCATTGGCCTATCGAGTCGGCACCAATGGGTGAAAGGGCCTGACCTGCTCCACCTAATCCCACTTGCCATACAAAGGGGCATCATAGGAGAGATGTCACCAAAGTGAGGCCAACGACGCTTAGAGAGGAAACCTCCACCCCCCACCCCCATCCTCAGGTAGCTCCTTGTGGGATCTTGCTGTGCGCCAATCGGTGACTCTCAAGTGTTACGGCAGGATCTATGTTTCCAAGGCAAGCCGTGGGTTGTGAATTGCTCTGGGACATTCTTCCATACTGGGAGGTCATCGTTGGGTGTCTTTGTGGTGTACGTTACTGTCCAAGGACAAATCCTGGGCTGCTGGATGCGTGATTGGCCTGTTCTTTAACACACCCAGCCACGGCACTGATTAAGACTGCCCCCTGCGATGGGTGTGACGTCTCTGAGTGTTATCTCTCATTCAGGAGACGAGGAGAGGGGGTATTCATTGGCAGCGCACCCCCCCTCTTCCTGAATCGTTCCTTTGTGTCTGTCAGGGAGATCAAGCATCTCTTCTGCTTTCCGAGGGATGGATCCGAGAGGCTCCTGTCTGCCTTTATCCTTCCCCCTTATTAAACTGTAGCCCCAGGGTGGAGGGGAGCTTTCTCTGAATCCTCCCTTGTCTCTGGAACGCCGGTCTAAATTGAGCACCTCTCTACTTCAATTCGCAAATCAAAGGGCGGTGCCTGTCAGCAGCTCAGAACCAGGTAGGGCTGGCCAATATTGTGAATTTTATCCGTTTATTAGCTGGGAAGGTATTGAGTCAGACTCTGCAAAAATGTAATTTTTCATTTCACATTTGCCTGCTCAATGTCCCTGTGTTACATTGCTCCCCACAATCCTCTCATAGAATCCTAGACTGCAGAAGGAGGCCATTCGGCCCCATCGAGTCTGCACCAACCATAATCCCAACCAGCACCTATCCCCGTACATTTACCCTAGCTAGTTCCCCTGGCTCTAAGGGGTAATTTAGCACAGCCAATCCACCTAACTTGCACATCTTTGGGCTGTGGGAGGAAATCGGAGCACCCAGGGGAAACTCATGCAGACACGGGGAGAACGTGCAGACCCCACACAGAGAGTGACCCAAGTCAGGAATCGAACCCGGGCCTCTGGCATTGTGAGGCAGCAGTGCTAACCGCTGTGCCACCCCGAGTTTTGGTCTCCTGGTCCTGAGCTGAAAATCATGTGTTCTCACAAGTGTCACACGCGCTGCAAAGCTTTACAGGGTATTTATTCTCCAACTGCCACTCCCTCCCCTCCCATCCCTTGCCCTGCCCTGCAAAAAGATACCATTAAGCTGATAGACATCAAAATAGGTCAAAGTAGATGGCCTGACTTACAGGCCTTTGTGATTTGCCTTCTGTGAGGTAGAAATTTTTCTGTTCATAATAAACTCTTTCTCACCCATTTCTTCAGGGGGTGGGGAGTGGGATTGGGGTGGGGAGTGGGATTGGAGTGGGGAGTAGATAGGGTAGGGAGTGGGTGGGGTGGGGAGTGGGATTGGGGTGGGGAGTGGGTAGAGTAAGGAGTGGGTGGGGTGGGGAGTGGGTAGGGTAGGGAGTGAGTGAGGTGGGGAGTGGGATTGGGGTGGGGAGTGGCATTGGGGTGGGGAGTGGCATGGGTGGGGTGAGTGGGTTAGAGTAAGGAGTGGGTGGGGTGGGGAGTGGGTAGGGTTAGGGAGTGGGGTGGGGTGGGGAGTGGGTTGGGGTGGGGAGTGGCATTGGGGTGGGGAGCGGGTAGGGTAAGGAGTGGGTGGGGTGGGGAGTGGGTAGGGTAGGGAGTGGGTGGGCTGGGGGATGGGTAGACCATTTTAAACTAATTTTACCCCCGTTAAATACCTTTTGGAAAGCAGTTTGGGTCAGCAAGATGCTTGGCAATTTTGATTCATATGTTATAGGCCACCTGATTTTTCCTTTGATTTACTATTGTCACATGTATTAGCATACAGCGAAAAGTATTGTTTCTGTGCGCTATACAAAGCATACTGTTCATAGAGAAGGAAAGGAGAAGTGCAGAATGTACTCACAGCTAGGGTGCAGAGAAAGATCAACTTACTGTGGGTAGGTCCATTCAAAAGTCTGACAGCAGCAGGGAAGAAGCTGTTCTTGGGTCGGTTGGTACGTAACTTCAGACTTTTGTATCGTTTTCCCCACAAGAAGGTAGAAGAGAGAATGTCCAGGGTGCATGGGGCCCTTAGTTATGCTGGCTGCTTTTCCGAGGCAGCGGGAAGTGTAGACAGAGTCAGTGGATGGGAGGCTGGTTTGTGCGATGGATTGGGGTTCGTTCACAAACCCTGGGATTCACGGCGTATTTGGAACAGTCTCCATTTCAACCAAGTGGTCATTTTTGGGGGGGACATTCTGATAAAGGTTTTCCATAAACTGTAGTCGAATTTTCCCACTTCCTCATTCCTACACCTCCCCCCCCCCCCCCCCCCCCCGCCATCTTTCAGTGACTGACAGGTGGATTTCAGTCAGAAATGGTACAGTAACATAATGGTTAGCACTGCTGCTTCACAGCTCCAGGGTCCTGGGTTCGATTCTTGGCTCAGGTCACTGCCTGTGTGAAGTTTGCACGTTCTCCTCGTATCTATGTGGGTTTCCACAGTCCAAAGATGTGCGGGTTAGGTTGATTGGCCATGCTAAGAAATTGTCCCTTGTGTCCAGGGTACTGAGGTTAGAGGGATTAGTGGGTATAATATGTAGGGGTATGGGCCTGGCTGTGATTGTGTTCGATGTGGATTCAATGGGCTGAACGGCCTCTTCCTGCACTGTAGAGTTCTAACATGGCACATGCCACTGTTTAATATTTAGGGTGGAGAATCTCTCTTTGGGATGAGGATTACAAGGCTGAGGAACGCATGGAATCTTCATGGTGCAGAAGGAGGCCATTTGGCCCATCGAGGCCACAGCAATCCCATCCTTGCACCTTTACCCTGTTAACCCCCCTGACACTAAGGGGCAATTTTAGCATGGCCAATCAACCTAATCCACATATCTCTGGACTGTGAGAGGAAAGCAGAGTGCTCGGAGGAAACCCACGCAGACATGGGGAGAATGTGCAGACTCCACACAGTCAGTGACCCAAGCTGGCAATTGAACCCCGATCCCAGGCACTGCGAAGCAGCAATACTCACCACTGTACCACCACGTTGTCTGACTCAGTAGCAGATTGAAGCAGGGATCATGTGAACATTGCAATGGACATTGGGGAGACGGCAGGGAAAGTGGGAGAAAGGGACGCGGCGATATAGCATTTACAGCGCAGAAAGAAACCATTCAGCTCAGCTAATCCTCTGGTGTGTGTACTGCCAATGAACCTTTGTCCCTTCAACCTCATCTCACTAATGCAGTATATTTGCCTCTTCCTTTCCGTATTATTTCTTCATCTAATTTCTTTTTAAATACATCGAGTGTATGAGATTAGGATATTTCTCTAAAGGGAAGATAAAAAGATTGAAGTAAATTCTGTCAATTTGCATCACACCAAATGATAAATTATTCTCTAATTCCAAGTATTGGGATTGGAATAAAGTGTTGTGGTGGTGGAGTGGTTTTGACAGTAGACTAGTAATGCAGGGTAACTGTGCCGTGGCACAGTGGTTAACACTGCCTCACAGCTCCAAGGACCTGGGTTCGATTCCTGGCTTGGGTCACTGTCTGTGTGGACTCTACACATTCTCCCTGTGTCTGTATGGGATTCCTCCTATATTCTGAAAGGTGTGCTGGTTAGGGTGCATTGACCCGAACACGTACCATACTATGGTGACTAGGGGAATTTCATTGCAGTGTTAATGTAAACCTACTTGTGACTAATAAATAAATTTTATTTTATTTTTAATGCTCTGAGGACCTGGGTTCGAATCCATCACAGTGGATTCATTCAATAAATAGGTGGAATCAAAAGTCTACTGATGACCATGAAACCATTGTTGATTACTGTAAAAACCCATCTGGGTTTTCCTGGATGTTTCCTGGATGTTCCTTTAGGGAAGGAAACTTGCCATCCTTACCCAATCTGGATTACATGATCTGCCTCACAGCGCCATGGACCTGGGTTTGATTTCTGGCTTGGGTCACTGTCTGCGCACATCCTCCTCATGTCTACATGGGTTTCCTCAGGGTGCTCCTGTTTCCTCCCACAGTCCAAAAATGTGTGGGTTAGGTTGATTGGCCATGATAATTCTATTCATGTATTCATCTATTTACCCCTTAAATACCGCTATCGTACCCGCTCCTACCCCCTCCCCAGGCAGCGCGTTCCAGACACTCAGCAGTAAAAAACTTACCTCGCACATCTCCTCTAAACTTTTCCACACGCACCATAAACCTATGTCCCCCTACTACTTGACTTTTCTACCCTAGGAAAGAGCATCTGACTATCCACTCTGTCCGTGCCACTCATAATCTTATAAACCTCTATCAGGTCACCCCTCAACCTGGGCTGTTCCAGTGAGAACAAACTGAGTTTATCCAACCTCCCCTCACAGCTTAATACCTTCCAGACCAGGCAACATCCTGGTAAACCTCTCTGCACCCTCTCCAAAGCATCCACATCCTTCTGGTAGTGTGGCGACCAGAAATGTCACACCCCTGAAAGAATAAACACTCTTGGGATTTGGAAATTGATGATTGGATTATGTGGGGGTTACTAATCGGACTCAGGTTCAAGCTTCGGGATAGCAGGAACAGTAAAGCCAGAATTTTACCCCAGTGGGAGTAACAGACACCTTCCAAGTTCCAGATGGGTTTGGATTCGGTTTAACTTACCCAAGACAGAAATGTAAATGGATCAGGGAAAAATACAAACAGCAAAAATACAAACCGCAAGAACATTAAGAAAAAATATTTGAGTCTACGGGTGAGATTGGAATGTCCCATCTGAGGCCAATACGCATTTCCATTGTCCGCCTTCGCCTGCTCCCATTCCGTGCTGGACGCGGCGGTAGAATTCCGGTGTAGAAGTCTGAGGCTTGACTCACTGAGTGGGATTTTCCAGCTGCACTCGCCCAGAGACTGGAAAACCCCAGCTGATCCCACCTCCCCCCAGCCCACCACAATTCTTGACAAGATTGAATCGTAGAATAGAATCGTACAGCACAGAAGGAGGCCATTGAGCCTGCATTGACCCCAATCCCACCTGGGTCCTATATCAATAACCCCACATATTTACCCTGCTGGTCCTCCTGACACTAAAGGGAATGGCCAATCCACCTAACCCGCACATCTTTGGACTGTGGGAGGAAACCGGAGCACCCGGAGGAAACCCAGGCAGACACAGGGAGAACGTGCAAACTCCACACAGACTCCCCAAGGCAGGAATTGAACCCGGGTCCCTGGCACTGTGAGGCAGCAGTGCTAACCACTTGCACCATCGTGCAGTGTATGAGGAAAAGGTCTTCCTCTTGTGGGTCCAAAGCTCTGTTTTATAATTAGGGGCCGTCCTTATAGGATAGAAATGAGGAGAATTTCTTTTTCTTGGACGTTGGGTGATTTTGGAACTTCTCTGCCTCGGAACGGTGGTGGTGGGGGAAGGGTGGGGTCACTAAATATTTTTAAGACGGAGGCAGGTAGATTCTTGTTAGGGAAGAGAATGGAATTGGGGGGGGGGATATGGAGCTTGAAAGACAAACATAGAACATAGAACAATACAGCACAGAACAGGCCCTTCGGCCCTCGATGTTGTGCCGACCAAAATAAAAAGCAATGCCCCTCCTAACTAAACCATTCCCTTCTCATCCATATACTTATCCGACAAACACTTTAGTCATGATCTTATTGAATAGCAGAGCAGGCTCAAGGGATTGCGTCTTGCTCCTATTCTGTACGTTCCTGTGTTTGGATTATTACGTTGGCCTTTTGGGAGCTTGCTGTGCGCACACCGGCCGCCATGTTTCCAAGATGATACAAAAGGCCGTGAATGTAGCCCAATCCATCATGCAAACCAGACTCCCAACTGTTAGCTGTGTTTACACTTCCCACTGCCTTGGAAAAGCAGCCGGTATAATTAAGGACATAAGAAATGGAGCAGGAGTCGGCCATTTGGCCCCTCAAACCTGCCCCGCCATTCAATAAGATCTTGGCTGATCTTCTCATAGACTAAGTTCCACTTATCCGTCCGCTCACCATAACCCTTAATTCCTTTACTGTTTACTAAATCTACCTATCCTTGCCTTAAAAAGGACCTTACAAAACCTTATAGAAAAAGGATCCCACTCACCCCTGACATTCTCTCTTCCACCTTCTTCCATTGGGAGAAAGATACAAAAGTCTGAGGTTACGTACCAACTGACTCAAGGGCAGCTTTTCCCTGCTGCTGTCAGACCTTTGAATGGACCTACCTCGCATTAAGTTGATCTTTCTCTATGCCCTAGCTATGACTGTTACACCACATTCTGCACCAGCTCCTTTATTTCTCCATGAACGGTATACTTTGTCGGTATAGCATGCAAGAAACAACACTTTGCACTGTATACAAATACATGTGACAATAATAAATGAAATTATAACACGGCTGAAGTACTTGGTTGGTGGTAAGATGTGTGAGGGAGATTTCCTGAGGTTGCTTTAGAAACCCTACACTACAGAAAGAGACCATTCAGCCCATCAAGTCTGCTCAGACCACAACCCCATTGAGGCCCTACCCCCATATCCCTACATATTTACCCACTAATCTCCCTAACCTATGCATCTCAAGACAATTTTTAGCATGGCCAATCAACCTAACCCCACATCTTTGGACTATGAGAGGAAACCGGAGCACGTAGAAGAAACCCACACAGACACGATGAGAATGTACAAACTTCACACAGACAGTGACCCGAGGCTGGAATTGAGCCCAGGACCCCGGAGTTGTGAAGCAGCAGGGCTAACCCAGTGTGCTCCGTACCGCCCTATACGCGGTGCTATATAAATGCAAGCTATCCTTCCTTTGTAGGCTAGACCAGGCTGGGTAGAAATCAGCAGTGTAATATCGCAGCGAAACAGGCATCTGTCACCCATTGACAATAATCATCTCGCCAGCAGGATATAATCAATACTAACCCAATCTTATTGACATATAGCGAACCTTGCTTCCTTGGAGCTGTGATTTATGGAATGATAAACCACACTGACATTTAATAAGGGCAAAAAAATAATTACTTCCTTCTTGCTCGATCGCTAAGCAGAAATTATTGTATAATTGTACCACATGGTGCAAGGGACAGCCAATCACGAGACGGCCAGTCACCTGACCAGTGAAAAATTGTTGACACATTGACGACAATGGCATCACCACCCAATTAGAATGCTGGCCTCGTGTCACATGACGTTAGAGCCCAATATTATAATAAATAGCATTGACAGAATTCCATTTACAATTCTCTCCATCTTCCCGTTTGCTGTTACCAGGAGGGACCAAATCATCAGCCTGGAATGGGTGAATCCAATACTCAAGGAGCCAGTGTTTCGGAGGGAGACGGTGAGCGATTGTGATTCGAGATCCTCCCCATTCCGAGAGCTCCCACAAATGGCAATGTGATAATGCACAGGAACGGAAGAAAATAGGAGCCAGAAACTACAAAGGGTTGTGAATGTAGCCCAGTCCATCACACAAACCAGCCTCCCATCCACTGACTCCGTCTATATTTTCCCCCTGCCTCGACAAAGCAGCCAGGATAATTAAGGACCCCATGCACCCCGGACATTCTCTCTTCCACCTTTTTTCCTTTGGAAAAAGATACGAAAGTCTGAGCTCACGTATCAACCGACTCAAGAACAGCTTCTTCCTTGCTGCTATCAGACTTTTGAATGACCTACCTCGCATCAAGTTGATCTTTCTCTATACCCTAGACTGTAACACTACATTCTGCACTCTCTCCTTTCCTTCCCCTCTATGTACTTTATGAACGGTATGTTTTGTCTGTATAGTGCGCAAGAAACAACGCTTTTCACTGTTTCCCAACACAAGGGATAGGCGTGGCACACTGATTAGCATTGCTGCCTTACAGCACCGGAGACCCAGGCTCGATTCCCAGCCTCGAGGCACTGACTGTGCGAAGTTTGCATATTCTCCCCTTGTCTGTGTGGGTTTCCTCCGGATGCTCCGGTTTTCTCCTGCAATCCAAAGTTATGCTGGTTAGGTTGATTGGCCGTGCTAAATTAACCCTCAGCGGTAAGGGGATCAGTAGGGTAAATGCATGGGATAGGCCCTGAGTGGGATTGTGGTCGGTGCAGACTCGAAGGGCCGAATGGCCTCCTTCTTCACTGTAGGATTCACTGACTCTATGTGACAATAACAAATCAGGAATGGACCATTCAATCCTTCGAACCTTCTCCACCAATCAGTAAGACCTTGGCTAATGTGAGATTGCTTTGAGTTATAAATAAACTCAATTTCACAAGGACAATGGCCCATCGTGGGAGGAAACCAGAGCACCCGGAGGAACATAGAACATAGAACACTATAGCACAAACAGGCCCTTCGGCCCACAAGTTGCACCGATCACATCTACCAATCCACAGACCTATCTATAAGCCCCTATTCTATTCTTTTCCATATACTCATCCAGAAGTCTCTTAAAAGACCCCAGTGAGTTTGCCTCAACAACCTCCGACGGCAGTCAGTTCCATTCACTCACCACCCTCTGAGTGAAAAACCTACCCCTAACATCTCCTCTGTATTTGCTTCCCTGCACCTTAAATCTGTGTCCTCTCGCAGACACGGGGAAAACATGCAGACTCCACCCAGACGGTGACCCAAGCCGGGAATCGAACCTGGGTCCCTGGTGCTGTGAAGAAGCAGTGCTAACCCACCATGCTGTATACATCCTGCATATCAAGTGTCTGTTCAGCATTCTGGAGGAAATCCAAAACTTTGTCTTCACTTGGCAGGAAGAGAATTCCGAAGGGGAATTTCTACAGCAGGAAGTAGCATGATCTTGGCCCTGGTGAGAAATCCCGGAATCCTACCACAGGTTACTGACCCGGGAGGAGGGGGGGGTGTGCCATTATGTTGTTGGCACACACTCTGTATCTCCCTCGCAGTGACTCTGCATCTTCCTCACACACTACCCTCCCTCACTCACTATCCTCCCTCACTCACTACACTCCCTCACTCACTACCCTCCCTCACTCACTACACTCTCTCACTCACTACACTCCCTGCTCACTACACTCCCTCACTCACTACCTCCCTCACTCACTATACTCCCTCACTCACTACCCTCCCTCACTCACTATACTCCCTGCTCACTACACTCCCCACTCACTACCCTCCCTCACTCAATACACTCCCTGCTCACTACCTCCCTCACTCACTACCCTCCTCACTCACTACCCTCCCTCTTCACTACTCCCCTCACACACTACCCTCCCCTCACTATGCTCCCTCCTCACTACCGTCCCCTGCTCACTACTCCCTCACTCACTACCCTCCCTGCTCACTACACTCCCTCACTCACTACCCTCCCGCTCACTACACTCCCTCACTCACTACCCTCCCTCACTCACTACACTCCCTCACTCACTACCCTCCCTCACTCACAACTCTTCCTCACTCATTACTCTTCCTTCTCACTACACTCTCAGTACCCTCCCCTCACTCACTCCCTCTCTCACTACATTCCTCACTCACTACCCTCCCTCCCACTACCTCCTCCCACTACCCTCTTTTGTCATGACCCTCCCTCACTCACTAACCTCCCTCCTCACTACCCTCTCACTCACTACCATCGCCCTTCACTACCCTCCCCTCACTCACTACTCTCCTGGGTATCTGTTATTCTATATATAAACCATGCCGAACCCCTCGATTAGATTCCAGTCTGTAACTCACTCCTGGGTATCTGTTATTCTATATATAAACCATCCCGAACCCCTCGATTAGATTCCAGTCTGGAACTCACTCCCGGGTATCTGTTATTCTATATATAAACCACGCCAAACCCCTCGATTAGATTCCAGTCTGTAACTCACTCCCGGGTATCTGTTATTCTATATATAAACCATCCCAAACCCCTCGATTAGATTCCAGTCTGGAACTCCCTCCCGGGTATCTTTTATTCTATATATAAACCATCCCAAACCCCTCGATTAGATTCCAGTCTGTAACTCACTCCCGGCTATCTGTTATTCTATATATAAACCACCCCAAACCCCTCGATTAGATTCCAGTCTGTAACTCACTCCCGGGTATCTGTTATTCTATATATAAACCACCCCGAACCCCTCGATTAGATTCCAGTCTGTAACTCACTCCCGGGTATCTGTTATTCTATATATAAACCACCCCGAACCCCTCGATTAGATTCCAGTCTGTAACTCACTCCCGGGTATCTGTTATTCTATATATAAACCACCCCGAACCCCTCGATTAGATTCCAGTCTGTAACTCACTCCCGGGTATCTGTTATTCTATATATAAACCACCCCGAACCCTCGATTAGATTCCAGTCTGTAACTCACTCCCGGGTATCTGTTATTCTATATATAAACCACCCCGAACCCCTTGATTAGATTCCAGTCTGTAACTCACTCCCGGGTATCTGTTATTCTATATATAAACCAACCCGAACCCCTCGATTAGATTCCAGTCTGTAACTCACTCCCGGGTATCTGTTATTCTATATATAAACCATCCCAAACCCCTCGATTAGATTCCAGTCTGTAACTCACTCCCGGGTATCTGTTATTCTATATATAAACCACCCCGAACCCCTCGATTAGATTCCAGTCTGTAACTCACTCCCGGGTATCTGTTATTCTATATATAAACCACCCCGAACCCCTCGATTAGATTCCAGTCTGTAACTCACTCCCGGGTATCTGTTATTCTATATATAAACCACCCCGAACCCCTCGATTAGATTCCAGTCTGTAACTCACTCCCGGGTATCTGTTATTCTATATATAAACCACCCCAAACCCCTCGATTAGATTCCAGACTGTAACTCACTCCCGGGTATCTGTTATTCTATATATAAACCACCCCAAATCCCTCGATTAGATTCCAGTCTGTAACTCACTCCCGGCTCTCTGTTATTCTATATATAAACCAAGCCAAACCCCTCGATTAGATTCCAGTCTGTAACTCACTCCTGGGTATCTGTTATTCTATATATAAACCATGCCAAACCCCTCGATTAGATTCCAGTCTGTAACTCACTCCCGGCTATCTGTTATTCTATATATAAACCACCCCAAACTCTTGATTAGATTCCAGTCTGTAACTCACTCCCGGGTATCTGTTATTCTATATATAAACCACCCCAAACTCTCGATTAGATTCCAGTCTGTAACTCACTCCCGGGTATCTGTTATTCTATATATAAACCACCCCAAACCCCTTGATTAGATTCCAGTCTGTGACTCACTCCCGGGTATCTATTATTCTATATATAAACCACCCCAAACTCTCGATTAGATTCCAGTCTGTAACTCACTCAATTCCCCGACTGATGAAGGTGAGCATGCTGTATGCCTCCTTAACTACCTTATCCACTTGTTTTGCCACTTTCAATGATCGGTGGACATGTACACCCAGATCCCTCTGCCTCAATACTCCTAAGTGTTCTATCATTTGCTGTATAATTCCTACATGCATTGGATCTTCCAAAATACATTATCTCACACTTGTCCAGACTAAACTCCATCTGTCATTTCTCTGCCCAAGTCTCCAGGTGCTCTATATTTTGCTGCATCCTCTGACAATGCTCTTCACTATCCGCAATTCCACCAATTTTTGTGTTGTCTGTAAACTTACTAATCAGACCAGCCACATTTCCCTCCAAGTGACCAGCACGTAGCAACAGCGAGCGCACTCCAGCGTTTAGGGTCTCTGCATCCATCACCAACTCAGACAGCAAATTCCAGAGAGCCAGCACCCTCTGCGAATAAAAATTCTTCCTCGTGGGCCTTCTACACCTTCTTCAATCCGTGTTCCCTGGTTCTAGCATTCTCCTGATGTGGAGATGCCGGTGTTGGACTGGGGACAGTAAGAAGTCTCACTACACCAGGTTAAAGTCCAACAGGTTTAGTTGGTAGCTAGTAGCTTTTGCTTCCAAGTAAACCTGTTGGATTTTAACCTGGTGTAGTGAGACTTCATAATCAAGAATTATCAAGGGAAACAGTTTTCTCCTCTCCACTCTCTTTCTTCCCCTCATGATTTTGTACACCTCTATCAAGTCACCTTAGGAAGCATTCTTTCTGGTTGTATCACAAATGGTATGCTTCGTTTGTGCAGCGCGCAAGAAACAACATTTTTCTTTGTATGCTAATACACGTGACAATAATAAATCAAATCATAAGTCATCAACTGCTATTTGCCAAAATGAGTTTCCAGCATCTTACAACCCATTGTGTGAAAACGCCTGATTTCATTCTTCTAATCACTGCTTCGAGCCTTTATCCCCTAGGCCCCTAGGGGTCAGTGGTTCCCCTCTCTCCTGAGTTAGGAGGTTCTCCCCACTGCGAAACCTGACATCGAGACCTGAGCTGGAGTGTCGCTCTGAGGGAGTGTCGCACTGTCTGAGGTGCCGTCTTTCAGAGGAGACGATAGACTGAGGTCCCTCTCAGGTGAACGAGAGAAAGAGAGAGATCTCTGTGGCACGATTTGAAGAAACGCAGCAAAATTCTCTCCCAGGTTACCCTTGTGGGATCTTACTATGCAAAAATTAATCTGCTCTGATTCCTAAATTACACAGCCAGCAAACTTTGAATGCTGGCCTGGCAACATTTTGCTACATGGGGAAGAAAGGGGCTATCTAAATGCAAGTCTTCATAGAATTCCCCACAGGCAAAAGGAGGCCATTCAGCCCATCATGTTTGCACGGACAACAATCCCAACAAGGCCTTAATCCAGTTATCCCTCGTATTTATCCTGCTAAATCCCCCAATGCTAAGGGGCAATTGACCCTAACCAGCACGTCCTTCAGACTGTGGGAGGAAACCCACGCCAACACGGGGAGAATGTGCAGACTCTGCACAGACAGTGACCCGAGGCGGGAATTGAACCCGGGTCCTTGGCGCTGTGAGGCAGCAGTGCTAACCCACTATGCCGCCCTCAGCGTCCTCTGCCCTGCAACTTGGGGTGGGGGGAGCGGAGGAAGGCGAACAAGCGGAGAGCTGTTTGGTGCTGAAGGAGTTAACGCTGCCTGAGCGGAGATGGAAATACTAACCTTTTGGTGTAATGTACTACAGGCCCATCAGGGTTAATCACCAGTGGCCCCTTTCCAGGAGGCCTCAGGTAAGATTTATTAGCTCCTCTGTCAAGTAGTCTCGATTTGTCATCCAGCTAACATTCACCCTGGCTCTCCCCACCCCCGCCTGCCACCCCCTCCCCCGTCTCCAACTCTCGCCTGGAGTCTAGCAGGCCCGGCTCTGACCTGGGAATGGCAGGAATCTCCTGGGCCCCCTCACAGGGCCCTCGAACTCTGCACCACTGATGTCAGGCACCAGATCGTAACACATTCCCCCGCTCCCCACTCCCACTTTCCCCTCCGAAACTGAGCCTGATTCACACTGCTCTGAACCTTGAAGTATTTCTTCAGACTGAGAAAGAAACATTCACACCAGCCTCTCTCTCTCTCTCTCTCTCAGTTATTTATTGCCTCAGTTTCTCCCCCAGCTCCCCCCTCAGTTCCCCCCCCTCCCCCCACACCCTCAGGCCTTGTTCCGCCGTGACGGGGCAATCTTGAGGTAAAACCATTCGGGATGACTGCCAGAGAGGAATACCCCCTCCCTCACTCCCCCACCCTCTTCTCTCCTACCTCACCCCCATACACCAACCCCCTCCCTGCATCCCCACCCCCCCATCCCCCTCCACACCCGCACTCCCGCCCCGAGAATTGACTTAGAATCACAGAATCCCAAAAGCGCAGAGGGAGGCCATTTGGCCCATCCAGCCCGAACTGATGCTCCAGCATCTTACCCAGGCCCCACCAACGTAACCCCCACACATTTACCTCACAAATCCACCTATCCTGCTTGCTAAGGGGCAATTTAGCATGGCCAATCCACCCAATGTTCACGTTTTTAGACACTAAGAGGCAATTTAACATGGCCAATCCAACTAACCTCTATGTTTTTTGGACTGTTGGAAGAAGCTGGGGCACCCAGAGGAAACCCATGCAGACACGGGGAGGATGTGCAGCCTCCGCACAGACAGTCGCCCCAGGCTAGAATTGAACCTGAGTGCCGGCACTGAGAGGCAGCAATGCTAACCAATGTGCTGCCAGCTAGTTGGTCTCAGGCCTTCAATCAGGCCCAAGCCCGGTCAACCAGCCTCACCTTGAACAGAATGGGGAACAGAAAGGTGGGGCGGACACCAGGCAGGTGGGCTGAATGGCCTCCTGTTCCATCCTGTAATTTGCACTGGGGGCTTCTCACAGCCACTGGACACCCTCCCTAGCACCTCACAGTCAGCCCGAGGTACTTTGCTTTGTGTAGAATCTGTCGGAAAACAAGGGTATTTTGCGAAAGGGATTTTTTTAATATTAATTTCAGTGCCTCTGGGGAGTCCTCTCTCCCTCTGTTACTCAGGGCAACATCCTGGAGGTTAATGTTTAATTTGTGCCGGCTGCCTGGATGGCTGGCAGAGCTAATCAGCGATTACTCGCTCACAATACTTACAGCCTGTCTGAAACTGGAATTCCAAATCACGTCAAACCACTTCCCCACTCCGATTGTCCGGGTCACCCCAGGCAAGGACAATTTGCGGAATCGTCTGCTGCCGTCTCCCCCCAGCCTGCGTTGAATTGAGTTTTTTTTAATTTAAAAATCTCTTTCAAAGAATTTAGTTCCTTTTTGTCTTGTCCACGGGCGCAGAAGAGGCCCTTCAGCCCATCGAGTCTGCAACGACGCATTGGAAACTCCCACCTTATCCCACTTGCCAGCGTAGCCTGGAATGTTATGATGTGCCAAGGGCCCATCCAGATACTTTTTGAAGGATGTGGGGCATCCCGCCACCCTCCCAGCCAACGCATTCCAGACCCTCACCACCCTTTGGGCAAAGTCTTTTTCCTCAAATCCTCCCCTAAATCTCCCACTCCTCACCTTGAACTTACATCCCCTGGTGACTGACCCTCTACTAAGCTGTTTCCTATCCAGAGAACTTAGAACATTTCAGCGCAGTACAGCCCTTCGGCCCTCAATGTTGTGCCGACCAGTGGAGCCAATCTAATGACCCTCTAATCTAAACTATTCCAATATGATCCACTCTGTCCGTGCTCCTCATAATCTTGCAAGCTCGATCAGGGTAGCCCCTCTGTCTTCTCGGCTCCAACCAGAGACAACTCTCTTCATAGTGCAAAAGGAGGCCATTTGGCCCATTACATCCTCGTCGCCCACCCAGGTCCTATTTACCCTGCTAGTTCTCCTGACACTCCACCTAACCCACACATCTTTGGACTGTGGAAGGAAACTGGAGCACCCGGAGGAAACCCACGCCAATGTGGCTCGAATGTGCAAACTCTGTACAGATGGTGTCCCGAACCGGGAATCAAACCCTGACGCGTGAGGCCGCAGTGCTAACCACTGCGCCGCCCCCTCTTCACCAACCCAACTCCACCTCCTCACAGAGCTTCAGGCAGTGGGGTCAAGCCCCATGCTGGAGCGTCCAGCACCTGGACAGCCTCGGTGCCGTACTGAGGGAGGCCTCTTGGTGTTGATGCTGTCGGAGGAAGGAGAGGGGAGGAGGTTAACTCCAGAGGTAAATATTGACACTTCAATCCACGTCAGGTTGGAACAAACTCGCTCTTGAGTTGTGGGATCTTGCTGTGTAGGGTTTGACACCACAGTTCATTGGCTGAAACGTGGTCAGTGGCATCTCCCACCCCCGAGGATGTGAAAAGCCGCTACGTCAATGCAAGTCTTTCTTCTCCCTGGCAAGGAGAATGCTCTACATCCTTTCCACTGATGGCGATTTCAGTTTGCCTCGCATTAAACTCTGGCAAGCTGCTTCTAAAGCCGTTTGACCGTGACTTCCATTCAGACAGCCTGACCTTAAGGCGACAGGCTCTCTCCATCAAAGCAATTCCCCCCCCCCATCTCCCCCCACCACCCCCACACAACCGGGGCCTGAGTGACCGAGGGCTGAGAAAGGTAATTGTTCACTCCCCCTGAACGCTGGCTAAATAAACATTACCTCAGGCCAGTGGATACACAAAACAGGGCCCCGTGCCCCTAAACAGGCAATCCATCTGGAGCAAAGGATCAGCCTGGGGCAGGGCCAAATCCAGGCTCTCGGCCTAAAGAGGGCTTCGAGTGGATCGCGGGTAATTAATCACCGGCGGGGGGGGGGGGGGGGGGGGCACTGAGATTCTGAAACACGATTTTAACATCGCTGTAAAGAAAGATTGAGCGAGATTGCTAACCCGCTTCTCATTAACATCCAGCAGGTGAGTCACCATTCAGTCAGCCTCTGAACTTTGACCCGCAGAGTCAGGGCCTCAGTCTCCTTTATGAATACCCAGTATTATCTCTCAAACCGGCTGCACTAGACCAATCCACAAATTTTTAACACAGAACATAGAACACTACAGCACAAACAGGCCCTTCGGCCCACAAGTTGCTCCAATCATATCCCTACCTATTAGAACATAGAACATAGAACATAGAACATTACAGCACAGAACAGGCCCTTCGGCCCTCGATGTTGTGCCGACCAAAATAAAGAGCAATGCCCCTCCAAACTAAACCATTCCCTTCTCTTCCATATACTTATCAATTAACCTCTTAAACGCCACCAAACTTGGCGCATCTACAACAGCTGCAGGCAGGGCATTCCACTCCCTAATCACTCTTTGAGTAAAGAACCTACCTCTGATATCCGTCCTATAACTCATACCCCTTAATTTAAAGCTGTGTCCCCTCGTGCTAGCTTTCTCCATCCTAGGAAAAAGGCTATCACTGTCCACCCTATCTAAACCTCTAATCATCTTATATGCTTCAATAAGATCCCCTCTTAGCCGCCTCCTTTCTAACGAAAACAACCTCAAATCCTTCAACCTCTCTTCATAGGACCTGCCCTCCATACCAGGCAACATCCTGGTAAACCTCCTCTGTACCCTCTCCAATGCCTCCACATCTTTCTTATAATGTGGGGACCAGAACTGCACACAATACTCCAAGTGCGGCCGCACTAGAGTTTTGTACAGTTGCAACATGATGCTGCGGCTCCTAAATTCAATCCCCCTACCAATAAAAGCTAAGACTCCATATGCCTTCTTAACAACTTTATCCACTTGACTGCCTACTTTCAGGATCTATTGACACATACACCAAGATCCTTCTGTTCCTCAACACTATTAAGAGCCCTACCATTAGCCCTATACTCTACACATTTATTGTTCCTGCCAAAGTGCATTACCTCACACTTTTCCACATTAAACTCCATTTGCCACCTCTCGGCCCAGCTCTGCAACTTGTCCAAGTCACTCTGTAAACTATAACACCCCTCTTCACTATATTAGGCCTATCTATAACTCTCAATCCCATTAAATCCCATGTACTCATCCAGAAGTCTCTTAAAAGACTCCAACAACTTCGCCTCCACCACCACCAATGGCAGCCAATTCCACTCACCCATCACTCTCTGAGTGAAAAACGTAAAATATTGAGAGGAATAGATAGGGTGGACTCTCAGAGACTATTTCCCCGAGCTGAAATGTTCAGTACGAGAGGACACAGATTTAAGGTGCAGGGAAGCAAATACAAAGGAGATGTCAGGGGTAAGTTTTTCACTCAGTGGGTGGTGAGTGAATGGAACCGACTGCCGTCGGAGGTTGTTGAGGCAAACTCACTGGGGTCTTTTAAAAGACTTCTGGATGAGTATATGGAAAAGAATAGGATAGGGGGTTATAGATAGGTCTGTGGATTGGTAGATGTGATCGGTGCAACTCATGGGCCGAAGGGCCTGTTTGTGCTGTATTGTTCTATGTTCTATGTTTCTCAGTCAAATCTTTGTCCTCCTTTGCTGAATTTTAAGCTGCTCCCAATCCTCAGGCCCATTGCTTTTGCTTGCCAATTTGTATGCTTCTTCCTTCAATCTGATACTGTCTCTAATTTCCTTTGTAAGCCAATGGTCACAGCTCTTTACCACTCTTCTGCCAAACATGAAGTAAAAAACTTCTAGGGTTCACTGATTCATTCTTTAAATGCCTGCTGTTTCTTGTCCACTCTCCTTACCATCCAGTAATGTTTCGCAGTCCATCGTGGCAAATTTACTCGCTCTTCATCCAGTCAACAAAGATCTGACCACACCAATCCCGACTTCCAGTGCGTGGCTCATAGCCCTGGAGGTTATTAAGTGACATCTGCCAGTTCAGGGTCAATGCACCCTAACCAGCACGAGTTTCAGACTGTGGGAGGAAACCAGAGCACATGGGGAGAATGTGCAAACTCCGCACAGATCCAAGCTGGGAATCAAACTCGGGTCCCCGGTGCTGTGAGACAGCAGTGCGTAACATTTAAGAGATCTTAGAACCCTACAGTGCAGAAAGAGGCCCTTCGGCCCATCAAGTCTGCACCGAACACAATCCCACCCAGGCCCTACCCTCATATCCCTACATATTATCCCCACTAATCCCTCTAACCTACACATCCCTGGACACACTAAAGGGCAATTTCTTAGCATGGCCAATCAACCTAACCCACACATCTTTGGACTATGGGAGGAAACTGGAGCACCAGGAGGAAACCCACGCAGACATGGGGAGAATGTGCAAACTCCACACAGACAGTGACCCGAACTGGGAATCGAACCCAGGACCCTGGAGCTGTGAAGCAGCAGTGCTAACCCACTGTGCCACCGTGCCGCCCGAAAGAAGCATTTAGGTATTTATTTGGAGTCTGCATGTTCTTCCCGTGTCTGTGTGGGTTTCCTCCTGGTGCTCCGGTTTCCTCCGAAAGACATGCTGGTTAGGGTGCATTGGCCGTGCTAAATTCTCCCTCAGTGTACCCGACCAGGAGTGTGGCGACTGGGGGATTTCCACAGTAACTTCATTGCGGCATTAATACAACCTGACTTGTAACACTACTAAATGAATGTTAAAATTTGGGTCTATGGGCTTGCCTCAGAGAGTGGTAAAGAGTTAAAAGTGTGGGACTGGAATCCATCCCGTCGGGAAGAACAGTGGAACCTTTGCCAAAGGAAGTTAATGGTCTTGGCAGGTAATCACCACTTTCATGGTCACTTTTACTGATAACAGCTGGGGTTTTTTATGTGTTTTAATTTCCAGTTTGTTTAAACTGAGTTTGCATTCATGGACTGTAACAAGTGAGGTGAAATCTTGGTTGACATCTGGTCATTTGTCTGCTTAACCTGTAACATAAACACTACATTGTTGTAGCCATCAGCGATTTATTGGGAAGGGATTTCTGGGGGAGGGAGTGTTGTGGGGTGGGGGGGGGGGGGGACGTGTAGGGGTGCTGGAGGGGCTGGGGGTGCTGCCCCATTTTAAAGTCAACATCCACCCCTTGCCCATGGCTCAGCTATTCCACTGCCTCGTGGACAGGCTCAGGACTGACCCTCACTCTCAACATGCCTTTTTAAAGCTGTCTACCTCTCTGGGAAAAGAGGTGCTCCCCGGTTAGCTTCCTCTCCGAGACACCGAGGCCAAGGGCAGAATTCCCAGCTCGGGAAAGACGGGATCAGCCCTGGAATTTTACTGCAGGAGGAGGTCAGGCAGGGAGATGGGAAGATGTCAGGGGGCAATGTGAGGGGAGTGACTCCAGGATCGAAGGTTTAAGTTGGCTCGAGAAGCTGGGATTAGAGTAGGGAAGGCCGAGAGTGGCCCTCATGGTTAAACAGCTCATCTCCAAACACTCGCCCAGCCATCCACAACCTCCCCCACACCTCTCCATCCCTCACCCACCAATCCGTGTACCACTCCCTACCCCGCCCCTAGCGCCACAAAGATTTCTAAACCTAATTAAGACAAGTTTCAAAATTAATTTTGAAAAAAAATTCTTTCTCCGCCTCGATGCTTTTCATAGAATCCTGACAATGCAGAAGAGGCCATTCAGCCCATTGAGTCTGCGCCAACTCTCAGACGGAGTATCTTACCTGAGCCCTCTCCCCTTTCCTATCCCCGTAACCCCGTGCATTTGGACAGCACGGTGGTACAGTGGTTAACACTGCTGCCTCACAGTGCCAAGGACTTAAGTTTGATTCTGGCCTTGGGTCACTGGCTATGTGGAGTTTGCACATTTTCCCTGTGTCTGCGTGGGTTTCCTCTGGATGCTCCGGTTTCTTCTCACAGTCCAAAAGATGGACAGGTTAGGTGAACTGGCTGTGATAAATTCTCTCTCAGTGTATCTGAACAGGCACCGGAGTGGCGACTAAGGGATTTTCACAGTAACTTTATTGCAGTGTTTTTGTAAGCGTACTTGTGGCTAATAAAAAAGTTATTTTTACTTTACTTATTTACCACACTAATCTCCCTAACCTACACTTCCTTGAACACCAAGGGGCAATTTAGCATGGCCGATCCACCTAACGTGCAATTCTTTGGAGTGTGGGAGAATGTGCAAACTCCACACAGTCACCCAAGGCCGGAATTGAACCTGGGTCCCTGACATTGTTAACCATTGTGCCACCGTGCCAGCCCAGCATCTGCATTCTCTGAATCTGCATTGACGTAGATCCCAGGAGATTCCTGGTGACACAGGGGCAAGTCAGGAGGAAGTGCAACCTCTTGCTTTTATGTATCTTTCCAAGGAATGTTGTCACAGTGATGGCGATAGGTTAGCATTTCAATATGTCTTTATTCATCCTTGTTCACGGGGATGTCACTGGCAAGGCTCGTGTTTATTGCCCACCTCTAATTGCCCTCCAAAGGTTCTCACTCCGCTTGTAATCCAGTGGCTTTTGCTGAGGGCAGATTAGAGTCAACAACATTGCCACAGTCTGAACCACATGTGGGTTAGTTTGAGTGGCCATGCTAAATTGTTCAAAGATGTGCACATTGGATGGATTGGCCATGCTAAATTGCCAATTTAGCATGTCAGGCAGATTAACAAAGTAAATATGTGAGTATGGGAATAAGGCCTGGATGGGATTGTTGTTGGTGCAAACTCAATGGGCCGAATAACCTCCTTCTGCACTGTAGTGATTCTACGATTCTAATATCCATGCTGTGTGGGGATCTTGCTGTGTGCAAACTTGCTGTCGCATTTCCTGGCTGCCCAGAAGGCATGTGCAAGGCGCTATAGAAATGCAATTCTTTAACTGCTCGCCCAACGTCTCTCCATTGTTCTAAGTGAGACTGCTTCACTGTCCGTATATCTTGGTTCCATACCAGGCAGGCAATGTTCTTATTGACTTGTCCTGGGTGCCATAAGTAATCTTTACAGGTCATACTGTCATCTTTTAAAATATTCATCATTCACAATGGATGGGGGCAGGACAGCGATGCAAGGAATACACTTATAAGGATAATTCTTCCCCTTCTATCTGCATTGAGTAACATTTTGTAAGTGATCTCATTAACCTCGAAATAATTGCTCACAGTATTACCAGAAGAACATTTAATGCAGCAGTGTAGCACTCAAAGACTTTAAACCATTTAAAAGTGTCACAAAAAGTTGACTGATGAATCCCACCCATCCGTGTTAAATGTACATTAATATCAGCAGCGCTAATCTGGGCTTTACCACTGACCAGAAACTGAACTGGACCCAGCCACATCATAGCAGGTCAGAGACTGGGAATACTGAGGTGAGTAACTCGCCTTCTGACTCCTCCAACGCCTGTCCACCATCTACAAGGCAGAAGTGTGATGGAATACTCTCCACTTGCCTGGATGGGTATAGCTCCAACAACGCTCAAGAAGCTCAGTCCCTCCACGCTATAGTTAAGAAAGCCCACCAACACATTTATTTTCCACTATGACTGTCACCAATTTTAAAGATGCACCATAGAAGACATTCTTTCTGGTTGTATCACAGCTTGGTATGGCTCCTGCTCTGCCCAAGACCGCAAAAAAATTGCAAAATGTTGTGAATGTAGCCCAATCCATCATGCAAACAAGCCTCCCATCCATTGACTCTGTCCACACTTCCCACTGCCTCAGCAAAGCAGCTGGCATAACTAAGGACCCCACGCATCCCGGACATTCTCTCTTCCACCTTCTTCAGCAGATATTTTGTAGATTTGTACCTGTTTTACTTGCGGCTTCTGTGTCTTCCCTTTCTTAGCTGCTTGATGGTTTGAGTTATAAGGTGAGTCTGGCTAGATTGGAACAGTTACACGGGTGAGATTGGTATAGAGGGATATGGGCCAAATGTGGACAATTGGGGCTAGCTTAGCGGTTAAAAAGAAGACAGCATGGACAAGTTGGGCCAAAGGGCCTGTTTCATGCTGCAAACCTCTATGATTCTATATTTATGAGTATGAGAAATAAAGCATTGCTTTAGGTGAGTTTAATTTTGCGTTTCTGTATTTGAAAATGATGATGATCTCAGTTCAGTTTAATTGCATGAAGAGACTAGTGCTGCACTGAGAATGATATTGACACTGGAGACCAAGACATAGGGGGCTTTTTAACCTTTTTATTCTAAGAGTTTCAGATCTGTCTTTTGGGCGTGTTTTTAGGATCCCCCCCCTCCCCCGCCCCCACACCCCATAGGCCTCTGTTTGCGAAATTTGGAGTGAGCCTGTTGCTTGCCGCAGAAGCCTGTGGACAGGGCTTTATGCGCCCAAAAGCCAGCAGAGGGAGGTTGTGCGCATGTGTGGGTCTTTCATGCTGCACGTGTGCATGAACAGTAAATAGGGCTCTGATAGAGAGAGAGATGTTAGGCCCCTGCTGATGCAGGCTGCTTGAAGCAGCTCCCCACCCCCCCACCTGCAATTGTGGGGGCTCATGGCACGAGATACAACTGACACTGACCACCCCCCCCACCCCACCCAGATCGATCATGGACCCTCCTTCCCCCCGCCCCTCGGTAGATCATGTCTTCTCCCCATGATCCCTACAGAGTGGCGTTGGGCCCTCTCTCTCCCCATTAACCTTCTGCACATTAGGCCCTCCCCCATTGGTGGCCCCACCCTCACTGGCCAAGTCTCCACTGGACGCGCCCGTCTGCTTCCACCCCTCCCTCCATTAGCTCCCTGGCATGGCCCAGTCACCATTCCCCAGCCGCCAGACTGTTACTGCCCAGCTGGCCCCTTGCTCTCGGCCTCCCTGGGTGGATTGAATAGGCCTCTGGTTCCACCGGTGAGGCCATTCAGGCCAACATGGCTGCTCCCTGTTCATGCCTATTCCTCCAGATCCCTTCCCACCGAGGTCATAAAGGGGAAGGATTGGAGCCCAGTCGATTGAGCGCCAGGCTCACTAAGCAGAATTATAATAAATTTACATTCATTAACCGGCCTCTCACCCACTCCCGGCAAAAGGCTGACCCTGCCGGAAATCCGGCACTCGTGAAAAGGTCCAAAAACCAACGCCAATCGCACTCAACGCTTTACGCCCGACTTTACCACCATGTCATGCCCAAAAGCAGGTGCGACATGATGGAAAAATCACCCCCTTAGAGTCAGTCTGGGTAGAAATAAGAAATAGTAAGGGGAAGAAGTGGGAGTAATCCACAGATCCCCAAATAATAACTCCACAGTGGGACACAACATAAACCAGAGAATAAGACTGGTGCGACAATAATCATGGGTGAATTTCATATAGATTAATCAAATTGTCAAGGTTGGCCTTAAATGTGAGTTCACAGAGTGTATTAGAGATTGTTTCTTGGAAGAAAATCTTGTCAAACCAACTGTTGACTTTATCTACTCTTCCTTTTTTATATACTTATAGAATCTTTTGCTGTCTATTTTTATATTTTGCTCACTAAAATCTCACTAAATTGTCTGGAGACAATACATATCTCTTTAATCTGTGATTAAACCCTCTCTTCACTCACATTGTCTGCACCTTTAAGACTTGATTACCTATAAAGATTCGCATTCCAACCATTATTTTGTAAATTGAGTTTGTATGGTTAGGTGTATATACCTAACCTTTATATGCCCTGTTTGTGAACAGAACTCCCACTCACCTGATGAAGGAGCAGTGTGTTCCAAAAGCTAGTGGCTTTTGCTACCAAATAAACTGTTGGACTTTAATCTGGTGTTGTGAGACTTCTTACTGTGTTTACCCCAGTCCAACGCCACATCATTTATATCTTGCGCCAGAGCAGGATGTTTTAGATTTTGTGTTGTGTAGTGAGATCGGATTAAATAATGATCTTTTAGGAAAGGATCCTCTGGGGAAGAGTGATCATTGCAGGCATGAATTTCAAATTCAGTCTGAAGGCAATAAGCTTGAGGCTCAACTGCGTTCTGGTGTTGAATAAAGTAACTAGACAGGCATGAGGACAGATCTGGCCCTGGTGGAATGTGCAACAAAGACTAAAAGGTCGGCCAGTTGATGAACAGATATTCAATGCCACCCAACTAAAGAAAGATTCCAAAGAGGAAGAAAGATTGTAAGGGGACAGGGAGGGGGGTTACAGAGGGTGGGGAAGGGTGTTGGGGAAATGCATCTGTGGCTAAACAAGAAGGTTAAAGATAGATTAAAATAATTAAGGCATATCATATTGCAAAAGTCATTGGCAGGCATTGGAAATATTTAGAGACCGACGAAGGGTAACAAAAAGAGCAAAGGTGAAATATAAAAACAGATAGCAAAAGATTCTGTAAGCAGATAAAAAGAAAGGGAGTAGCTAAAGTGGACGTTGTAAGTAAATATAAGGGAAGGGAGTAGCTAAAGTGGACATTGTAAGTATATAAAAAGGAAGGGAGTAGCTAAAGTGGACATTGTAAGTAAATATAAGGGAAGGGAGTAGCTAAAGTGGACATTGTTACCTTAGGGGATAAGACTAAGGAGTTAATAATGGGGAAAGCAGAAATGGCAGAGACACTAAGCCAATAGTTTGCCTCTGTTTTTGTAGTGGAGGACACTAGAATCATCTCAATAGTAACAAGTAAAAGAGAAACAAAATATCACCATCAATAGGGAAAAAGTACGGGGCAAGCTATTGGATTGAAGCAAACAAATCCCCAGAGTCTGGTGGCTGCATCCTAGGGTCTTAATAAAAGTGGCAGCAGGATTAATTATAATATTCCAAAATTTTCTGGAATCTGGAAAAGTTCCTGTGGATTGGAAAAATATTAATGAAATGGCTTTATTCAAGAAGGAAGAAAGGTGGAAGGAAACTATAGGCTAATTAATTTAATGTCAATTGTTGGGAAATTGATGGAGTTTATCATTGAAGGATTAGTAACAGAACATTTGGAAAGTCAAAATGCAATTGATCAGAATCAGGATTGCTTTCATAGAATTCTAAAGTGCCATTCGGCCCATCCAGTCTGCATTGACTACAATCCCCATATACCTGTAACTCCATGTATTACCCTCCTGACACTGAGGGGCAATTTAGCATGGCCAATCCACCTAACTTGCACATCTTTGGACTGTGGGAGGAAACCTGAGCTCCTGGAGGAAACCCATGCAGACATAGGGAAGATGTACAAATTCCACACAGACCCAAGCCAGGAATCGAACTCCGGTGCCTGCGCTATGAGGCAGCTGTGCTAACCACTGTGGCACCATGCCACTCTTTATGAAGGTAGATCATGTTTGACTAAATTGCTAAGACGTCCTCAAAAATGTAACAAGAAAAATGGATAATGGGGATCCTGTAGATGTAATATATCTGGACTTCAGGAAGGCATTTTATAAGGTGTCGCACACAAGTAAAATCTAATATCATTGGAGCTAAGGTATTAGTCTGGCTAATAGAAGACAGGTTAACTGCCAGATAGCAGAGTAGGAATAAATAGGTTTTTTTCTGCTTGGCAAAAGCCCCAACTATTAACAATCTGTATTAATGACTTGGTCACAGGGGTAGAATGTACCCCAGTCAAATTTACAATTGACTAAAATAGGTGGGAAACGAGTTGCAACGAGGAAATAAGGAATTTACAAATGGACATGGATAGGTTAGCTGAGTGGGCCAAAATTTAGCGGATGGAATTTAATGTGGATAAGTGATAGGTTATCCATTTTGTGTGGAGGAAGAATAAGGTAAATTAAGGAAGAAAGTTCTCAATGCTTTGGTGCAGAGGGATCTGGGTGTCCTTGTGCATGAATCTCTGAATGTAGGTGCAGCAAGTAGTAAGGAAGGCAAATGGAATGTTGGCATTCATTGCTGAGGAACTGGAGTACAAAAGTAGGGAAGTGTCTAGGGATTAAA
Organism: Sphyrna mokarran; assembly: GCA_024679065.1. Taxonomy (NCBI): domain Eukaryota; kingdom Metazoa; phylum Chordata; class Chondrichthyes; order Carcharhiniformes; family Carcharhinidae; genus Sphyrna; species Sphyrna mokarran. Next base: position 4,621,407 of record JAGIQG010000035.1, on the reverse strand, counting down.
GAGACAGCTTCTAGAGAGTTACACACAGTTTTGGTCTCCTTACTTGAGGAAGGATTATAAATGCATTAGAGGCGGTTCCGAGAAGGTTTATCAGATTGATTCTGGGAAGGAAGGACTTGTCTTATAAAGAGAGATTGAGCAGTTTAGGATTTTGCTAGAGTTTAGAAGAATGAGGTGAGATCTAATTGAGGTATAGAAGATGTTAAAGGGGGATTGACAGGGTAGACATGGAGAGGATGTCTCCCCTTGTTGGACATTTGAGAACGAGAGATCATTGTTTTAGACTAAGGGATGGCAGATTTAAAACCAAAATGAGGAATTATTTCACTCAAAGGTTGGTGAATCTATAGAATTCTTGCCCCAGAGTGTGCCAGATACTGGGACATTGAATAAATTTAAGGAGGAGATAGACAGATTTTACATTAGTAATGGGTTTAAAGGGTTATGATGAATGGGCAGGAAAAGTTAATTAAGTTTACTAGTCACAAGTAGGTTTACAGTAACATTGCAATGAAGTCACTGTCACCACACTGGAGTGTTTGGGTGCACTAAGGGAGAATTGAGCATGGCCAATACACCTAACCAGCATGTCTTTCAGACTGGGGGAGGGAACCAGAGCATCCGGAGGGAATGTGCAGACTCCACACAGCCAGTGACCCAAGCCGGGAATCAAACCTGGGCCCCTGATGCTGTGAGGCAGCAGTGCCAACCTCTGTGCCACCGAGATGAGATCAGGCATGATCTCATTGGATGGTGGAGCAGGCCTGAAATGGCCTGCCCCTGCTCCGAGTTCTTACTTTCCCATTACCTGATGGGTTGCAAATTGAACCAAGCACTGTGCAATCATCCTGACTTCCCACTTATTCTGAGGATTGATGGCACTGTTGGCATCTCCTTCCATCGCTGCATCTCCTTCCATCGCTGCACCGATGATGAAGAGCTGAATGATGAGACCATGAATATAAGATAGTTGCTGATAAATCCACGGAGAAATTCCGGAGCAACATCATTCTCCAGAGAGAGTGTGGAACTTGATGGCGCATGGAGAGGGTGATAGAAAAGGTCTGGGTAACCCATAGGGAAATTAGATGAAGGAAATGCAGGGGGAAGTGATAGGGAATGTGCTGATGGGATATGGTGAAAAGGAGCACAGTTAGGTGACCCTAATGGAGCATAAGCACCAACACTGACCCTTTGGGCCAAATGGCCTACCTGGATGTAACAGATTGTAGTTGAGCGGCAGAATTTTGCCACACACAGGAATTGCAGCAAGCAGAACAGCATCAGGATAAATGGTGGTTGACATTGGGTGAGATTTTCCGGCCTTTGGGGAGGAGCGTGGCCTGAAAATCCCATTCAAGTTCTTTCAATGTAAACCTGTCACACTGCAATGAAGACCTCCTACCAGTGGTGGTGCTGCTGTGTGTCTCCTTGGACATAGGAAAGCACCCATCATAAATACAGCCATTGAAGTTTATAATGAGAACATTTCTCAGGAGGAGGGGGTGAGCAGATAGAATATATATTATGGAGTCACCCCCCTACCCTTACCAGGCTCCTGGGAATGTGAGGACTTTATACCGCAAATAATTACTCTTCAGCTTATCCATATCCTTCATCCATTAATAAAAGAAGTGGTGAAGGCTTAGTGGTATTATTGCGAGTCTATTAATTGAGAAACTCAAGTAATGTCCTGGGGACTCAGGATTGAACCTTGCCATGGCAGATGGTAGAATTTTGATTTGATTTACTATTATCACATGTATTAACATACAGTGAGTAGTATTGCTTCTTGCGCACAAGACATACTGTTCATAGAGAAGGAAATGAGAACGTGCAGAATGTAATGCTACAGTCATAGCTAGGGTGCAGAGAAAGATAAACTTAATGCAAGGCAGGTCCATTCAAAAGCAGCAGGGAAGAAGCTATTCTTGAGTTGGTTTGTATGTGACCTCAGAGTTTTGTAACCAAAAGAAGGATGTGGAAGAGAGAATGTCCGGGGTGAGTGGGGTCCTTAATTATGCCGGCTGTTTTCAATAAAAACACTCTGGAATTAAGAAGTGACTGATGACCATGAAATAGTTGTCGGAAAAACCCACCTGGTTTAGTAATGTTCTTTAGGGAAGGAAATCTGCCATTCTTACCCTGACTGGCCTACATGTAACTCCAGAGCCACAGCAACATGGTTGATTCTCAACTGCTTTCGGGCAACTAGGGACGGGCAATAATCAGTCATGGGCATTTAGCCTCTGATCTTCGGGTAAACTTTCTCTAACAGTGGTTAGCACTACCGCTTCACAGCTCCAATGTCCTGGGTTCCATTCCTGACTTGGGTGACTGTTTGCGTGTGGAGTTTGTACATTCTCCTTGTGTCTGAGTGGGTTTCCTCCAGGTGCTCTGGCTTCCTCCCACAGTCCAAAGGTGGACGGGTTGGATTGATTGGCCATGCTAAGAAATTGCCTCTTAGTGTCCAAGGGTTAGTGGGTATAACATATGGGGGAATAGGGTCTGGGTGGGATTGTGTTTGGTGCAGACTCGATGGACCGAAGGGCCTCTTCCTGCACTGTAGGGTTCTATGATTCTATGGTTCCAAGGTGGCCTTCATGACACACAACAACGCAAAATTGCTGAGCAAAGACTGATAGCCAAGTTCCACACATGTGAGGACGGTCTCAACCGGGATCTTGGGTTCATGTCACACTATCTGTAACCCCCATGACTTGCCTGGGCTTGCAAAATCTCATTAACTGTCCTGGCTGGAGACAATACACATCTCTTTAACCTGTGCTTAACCCTCTCTCCACTCACATTGTCTGTATCTTTAAGACTTGATTACCTGTAAAGACTCGAATTCCAGTCATTATCTTGTAAATTGAGTTTGTGTCTGTATATTCCCTGTTTGTGAACAGAACTCCCCACTCATCTGATGAAGGAGCAGCGCTCCGAAAGCTAGTGCTACAAATAAACCTGTTGGACTTTAACCTGGTGTTGTGAGACTTCTTACAATACATGCCAGCAATGCCTGTGTCTCAGGAATGATTGGAAAGGAAAGGACAGAGTGAGGAATGTTGTGCTGTGGGAACCCAGTTTCACAATTGTATTCCCCTCCCCTCCTCTTGTCACTCTGCCTCCCCACCCCCCCGCCTTCCAAAATTGTGACCACGCGGTGTGGACTGTCCATTAGTGAGCGCGGTGCGTTAGTGATAGGCATTTTCATTCGAAGTTCGATATCTGTCACCTCCTCTTTGTCCTTTCTCTGTGGCTAATTCACAGGAGCCATCATCAGTGACACGCTGTCAGTGCTGCATGGCCTGCTATAATTAAACTCTACTCATCTCTGGGTCACAGCTGACAGAATCATTAACGCCACTGTTTTCTGTCATGTACGCTAAAATTAAATGTGAGAAAAGGAGGCAAGTGGAGAGGCCGCAGTCGCTGACGGATTCCACCCTGGGAAAGGAATCCGTACACTCTCGCCCTGAATATTTTTCCCACCTTCTGTTTACCATAACATCGCACCAGTATCCGTGCTTGTGACTGATTCCTTTCCCAGGGTGGGTGAGTGGAATCCTTTTCTGTCTGCGTTTGTCCCTCTGTCTCTCTCTCTCTCGACCCACAATCATTTCTCCTTGTGTGTCTATCTGGATAAGATTCTTAGGGGGTGGGACAGGCCAAATGTTGGGAGAATGGTTCGACTCATGGACATCGCAGAAGCATCCTTCAATGCAGAAGGAGACCATTCAGCCCATTGCGTTGGCACTGATTCTCCGAAAGAGCATTTTACCCAACGCCCCCTCCCCATCCACCTGACCTGCACTTTTTTGGGCACGTGGGAGGAAATTGGAGCACTTGGAGGAAACCCATTCCAACATGGGGAAAAACTGCAGACTCCACGTAGACAAGCCAGGAATCGAGGTTAGGTGGATTGGCCATGTTAAATTGCCCCTTAGTGTCCAAAGATGTGTAGGTTAGGTGGATTGGCCATACTAAATTGCCCCTTAGTGTCCAACGATGTGTAGGTTAGGTGGATTGGCCATGCTAAATTGCCCCTTAGTGTCCAAAAATGTGTAGGTTAGGTGGATTGGCTATGCTAAATTGCCCCTCAGTGTCCCAAGATGTGTAGTTTAGGTAGATTGGCTGTGCTAAATGGGAGGACCTATGGGGATAGGAAGTTTAGGCCTGGGTAATAGCACAGACTCAATGGGCTGAATGGCCTCCTTCTGCACAGTAGGGATTCTATGGATGACTGTTGGGATTGGACGGAGTACCCAAGCATTCAAACAGCAGCCGTCCCTGTGACAGACCCAGTGAGGGTATCTCCCTGCTATCTGAAAAATCCATCAAACCAGAAGGGAAACAAGTCTCCACAAGGAGCTGCCTCAGAAGGAGAATTGGTCTTGTGTTACATAGAACATAGAACACTACAGCGCAGTACAGGCCCTTCGGCCCTCGATGTTGCGTCGACCAATCTAATGACCCTCTAACCCAAACTATTCCATAAATAAATTAATAAAGGTGAGAGAAAGGTTGCTTTGCAGTGGACAAGAGGTCAGTGCTGCTGATGTGGAAATGGACGACCATTCCAGCAATGTGAAAAACCGGGGGAGGATCTTTCTACTGAACTTTCTCTGAGGTGATTGAACGTGTAAACTAGAACCTTCAATAACACATCAACAGCACAAATACGCACAGTAAGCACTGCGGGGATTGCAGCCAGGGGTTAGACAAGAGAACCATGGAATAGGAGAGGGAGCCAATGGGATAGATGAGGAAATCATGGGAAAGGTGAGGGAACCATGGGATAGGAGATGGAACTGTGGGATAGGAGAGGGAACCATGGGATAGGAGAGAGAGCCAATGAGATAGGTGAGGGAATCATGGGAAAGGAGAGGGAACCATGGGTAGGTGATGGAACCATGGGATAGGAGAGGGAACTATGGGATAGGAGAAGGAACCATGGGATAGGTGAGGGAACCATGGGAAAGGAGAGGGAGTTATGGGAAAGGAGAGGGAGTTATGGGATAGGAGAGGGAGTTATATGTTGAGAGGATGGGTCCATGGCACCATCATACCTCCAGCAGGAAGGAATTTGTGTTGTTAGGAGCATGAGGTTAAACAGAGGTCAGCACCAAATCCCAGACAGGTGGAACCACTCTTTATGCTCTCCCCCCCACCTCCCCGCCCGCCGTGCAATGGAACTGATATGGTTAAAGGAAGGACTGTTCGGGAAATGTATTAATCCAATTCGAAGTCAGGTCCAGCCACGGAAGGTCCAACACAAATCGACACAGCCTGTCCGGTAAAAATCCTCCTGATGCAGCGTGACACCGCCTGTCTCCCAGAGTCCGCCTGACACCGTCTGCTGTCTCCTCATGTCTGACAGGGTTCCAATCAGGCTGACACGGCCCTCTGGAGCCAGTCTGACAGTTGTCACGGCCAATTCATCCGCTACAGTCTTCGCTGTCTGTCTGCCCATGGAAGACTTCTACAGAAAATGCAGATGTGTGGAATAGAGGGTGATTTAGCTAATTGGATTAGGAATTGGCTGGCAGATAGAAGACAGAGGGTGGTGGTTGATGGGAGATATTCATCGTGGAGTTCGGTGACAAGTGGTGTGCCTCAGGGGTCTGTTTTGGGGCCCCTGCTGTTTGTAATTTTTATAAATGATCTGGATGAGGGTATTGAGGGATGGATCAGTAAATTTGCAGATGACACTAAAGTCGGTGGAGGGGTAGATAGTGAAGAGGGGTGTTATAGTTTGCAGAGTGACTTGGACAAGTTGCAGAGCTGGGCCGAGAGGTGGCAAATGGAGTTTAATGTGGAAAAGTGTGAGGTAATGCACTTTGGCAGGAACAATAAATGTGTAGAGTATAGGGCTAATGGTAGGGCTCTTAATAGTGTTGAGGAACAGAAGGATCTTGGTGTATGTGTCAATAGATCCCTGAAAGTAGGCAGTCAAGTGGATAAAGTTGTTAAGAAGGCATATGGAGTCTTAGCTTTTATTGGTAGGGGGATTGAATTTAGGAGCCGCAGCATCATGTTGCAACTGTACAAAACTCTAGTGCGGCCGCACTTGGAGTATTGTGTGCAGTTCTGGTCCCCACATTATAAGAAAGATGTGGAGGCATTGGAGAGGGTACAGAGGAGGTTTACCAGGATGTTGCCTGGTATGGAGGGCAGGTCCTATGAAGAGAGGTTGAAGGATTTGAGGTTGTTTTCGTTAGAAAGGAGGCGGCTAAGAGGGGATCTTATTGAAGCATATAAGATGATTAGAGGTTTAGATAGGGTGGACAGTGATAGCCTTTTTCCTAGGATGGAGAAAGCTAGCACGAGGGGACACAGCTTTAAATTAAGGGGTATGAGTTATAGGACGGATATCAGAGGTAGGTTCTTTACTCAAAGAGTGATTAGGGAGTGGAATGCCCTGCCTGCAGCTGTTGTAGATGCGCCAAGTTTGGTGGCGTTTAAGAGGTTAATTGATAAGTATATGGAAGAGAAGGGAATGGTTTAGTTTGGAAGGGCATTGCTTTTTATTTTGGTCGGCACAACATCGAAGGCCGAAGGGCCTGTTCTGTGCTGTAATGTTCTATGTTCTATGTTCTCTATGTTCTATGAACCGTCTTGTTGGCACCCTGGGCTTCTCTTCATGGTCATCTTCAGCTGGTTGCAACCTGCCTCCCACAGGCCTGGACTGGCTGGAAAGCCACTCATTCAAGAGTTGAGATCTCCAACAAAGCAGCGGCCAATGGCAGGGTTTAATGTTGGCACAAAGCTGTCGATCTGTGTGAGATGCTGGGAATAAAACACTTTCATCGCACTGTGAGTAATGCTGACACTCTGACAAGGACCACAATCTGAAGATTGTTATCTTGCCTAAAGCCCAGAGTCCCTCAGGGGGTCCCTCAGGGGATGGAACTCTGTCAACGGGGGAAATCTGAACATTAAGGACTTGTTGCCAATCACTTCTTTTATTCCCGGGATGTGACACGTAATCAGGATCTCACAGGATGGCTGTGTCTTCAGAAGAAAAACTCCTCTGAAGATTTGCTGACTGTTCTGGATCGCAGTAGAATGATGTTTCCCCCCGCCCTACGTAACTCCCCTGCTCACTCCCCACTCCCTCACTTTCCCACCCTGTTACCAGGCTGCATAAAATCCCGACAGTGCAGAAGGAAGCCCATTCTGTGCCTGGTCTCTAAAAGAGCAACTAACTCAGACCTAATTTCCCCTGTCCTTTCCCCATCACCCCATGAATCATTAGTTCACCTAACCTGCAAGTCTTTGGACACTAAAAGGCAATTACCATGGCCAATCCACTAACCTAGACATCTTTGGACACTAAGACGCAATTTATCATGGCCAATCCATCTAACCTGTACATTTTTGGACACTGAGGGGCAATTTAGCATGGCCAATCCACCTAACCTGCACATCTTTGGACACTAAGGGACAATTTAGCATGGCCAATCCACCTAAGTGGATTGTGGGAGGAAACCGGAGCACCCAGGGGAAACCCTCGCAGACATGGGGAGAATGTGCAGACTCCACACAGGCAGTGACCCTTCGGAATCGAACCAGGATCCCTGGCACTGAGGGGCAGTAATGCTAAGCACTGTGTCACCGTGCCATCAAATTCCACCGCCACCCAACTCTCGTCCCTTTCCCCAACTGCACTTTCTCATCCTGCCTCATCTTGTGCTGTCCCCCCTCCACCACTCCCCTTCCCTGTTTATCCCAGCCTTCCGTCATCACATTTTCTCACCTCCCCTGAACTGAATATTTCAGGTAAGAGTCACTCACATCGCTGTGGCTCTGGAGTCACATGTAGGCCAAACCGGGTAAGGACAGCAGATTTCCTTCCCTAAAGGGACATTAGTGAGCCAGGTGGCTTTGTACAACAAGCGGTGGTAGTTTCATAGTCACCATTACTTAGAACAACTTTCAATTCCAGATTGATTCATTGAAATTTGTCGTGTTGGGATTGGAACCCATGTCCTCAGAGCCTGGGCCTCTGGAGTACCAGCCCAGTAACAACCCCACTGTTCCCCTCTATCCCGCGGACAATGTTAACATATCAATCAACTTCCCAAATTATTATTGAGATTAACGGCAAACAACTCAGCCAGCGCTAGACCTTTGAAACTACGAATTATTCTCACTCTTGTACTTTTCCCATAACTCTCCTTTTCTTTTTGCTCCTTTTCAAATTTATCCAAATGACTTTCAGAAGTTACTATTTAATGAATCCATTCTCCAGCCAATGTATTCAAAACCCTTAACAAAACTGGGCTCAATGGGAATCGGGGGAATCTCTCTGCTGGTTGGAGTCATACTTAGCACATTTAATATTTATTTATTCGTGGGGCATTGGGCATCGCAGGCTGGGCCAGCATTTATTGCCCATCCCTAGTTACCCTTGGAGGGCAGTTGAGAGTCACCCACATTGCTGTGGCTCTGGAGTCACATCTAAGCCAGTTCAGGTAAGGAGGGCAGATTTCCTTCCCTAAAGGGACGTTAGTGAACCAAATGGGTTTTCCAACAATGGTTTCATGGTCATCAGTAGATTTTGAATTCCGGATGTTTTTTATTGAATTCAAATTCACCATCTGCCATGGTGGGATTCGAACCCGTGTCCCCAGTATCTCAATGGTCTAGCAGTAATCGCCATCGCCTCCTCTGGAGGAGATGATAGGAAGATGGTTGTGGTGGTTGGAGGTTAATCGTCTCAGCCCCAGGACATCTCTGCAGGGGTCCCTCAGGGTAGTGCCCAAGGCCCAACAATCTTCAGCTTCTTCATCAATGACCTTCCCTCCGTCACAAGGTCAGAGGTTTGAGGCGGCACATTGGCACAGTGGTTAGCTGTTCGATTTAATATTTATTTATTCGTGGGGCATTGGGCATCGCAGGCTGGGCCAGCATTTATTGCCCATCCCTAGTTACCCTTGGAGGGCAGTTGAGAGTCACCCACATTGCTGTGGCTCTGGAGTCACATCTAAGCCAGTTCAGGTAAGGAGGGCAGATTTAGCCTTTTTCCTAGGATGGAGAAAGCTAGCACGAGGGGACACAGCTTTAAATTAAGGGGTATGAGTTATAGGACGGATATCAGAGGTAGGTTCTTTACTCAAAGAGTGATTAGGAGTGGAATGCCCTGCCTGCAGCTGTTGTAGATGCGCCAAGTTTGGTGGCGTTTAAGAGGTTAATTGATAAGTATATGGAAGAGAAGGGAATGGTTAGTTTGGAGGGGCATTGCTTTTTATTTTGGTCGGCACAACATCGAAGGCCGAAGGGCCTGTTCTGTGCTGTATTGTTCTATGTTCTATGTTCTATGATTTCCGGCTTGGGTCACTGTCTGTATGGAGTTTGCACATTCTCCCCATGTCTTCGTGGGTTTCCTCCGGGTGCTCCAGTTTCCTCCCACAGTCCAAAGATGTGTGGGTCAGGTTGATTGGCCATGCTAAAATTGTCCTTAGTGTCCTGAGATGCATAGGTTAGAGTGAATAGTAGGTAAATATGTAGGGATATGGGAGTAGGGCCTGGGTGGGATTGCGGTCGGTGCAGACTCAAATGGCCGAATGGTCTTTTTCTGTACTGTAGGGTCTCTATGATTTCTATGTGCTGTGAAGACTTGATTACTTGTAAAGTCTCATTCCAACCATTTCTCACATTCCAATCTGTAATTTTCTTGCAATTGTGTCTTTGTTTATATATCCCGTGTTGTGAACCTATCTCCAGTCACCCAGTGAAGGAGCTGTGCTCTGAAAGCTTGTGATACTAAATAAACAAAGAACAAAGGAAAGTACAATACAGGAACAGGCCTTCAGCCCTCCATGATCATGATAGCTGTCTAAACTAAAACCAGATGTACTTATGGAGTCTGTATCCTTCCATTTCTATCTTATTCATGGATTGTCTAGTTGCCCCTTAAATACCCCCTCCCCGGGCAGTGAGTTCCACACACTCACCACCCTCTGTGTAAAAAAACTTACCTCGCACATCTCCTCTAAACTTTTCCCCACGCACCTTAAACCTGTGTCCCCGAGTACTTGACTTTTCTACCCTAGGAAAGAGCATCTTTCCACTCTGTCCGTGCCTCTTACTGTTGGACTCTAACCTGGTGAGACTTCTTACTGTGGCCACCCCAGTCTAACACCAGCATCTCCACATCATTCCTACCATCTACAAGGCACAAAGTCAGGAGTCTGATAGAATACTCTCTGGGCTGAGTGCGGCTCCAACAACTTAAGAAGATTAACATCATCCGGATCCCTGGCTCTTGCCATCCTGGGACCCAGCTTCCCAAATCCAATGGTCACTGGATCCAATTATCTCCGAATCCCAATACCCTTGATCTCACCATCGTGAATCCCACAGTCCTGGATCCCAGAACTCCGGGTTCCTCATCTCTGAGTTTCTCTGTGCTGTGGGGAATAAAAATCTAGAAGAGGTGTAGGTGTGACAAGAGGGGTAAACAAAAGGTGGGTACATCCTTTCTTTTAATTAAGCGCATATGATGAATGAATCATAGGAAAAAGAGGCCATTCAGCCCATCGAGTCTGCACTGACCATTATCCCATCAACGCCCCATTCCTGTAACACCATGGATTTGCCCTGCTAATTCCCCCTCATAATAGGGTCAATTTAGCCCGGCCAATCCACCTAACCAGCAAGAGTGTGGGAAGAAACCGTAGCACCCGGAGGAAACCCACACAGACACAGGGAGAATGTGCAGACTTCACTCATTACGTGGAGACTCACCCGAGGAGGGAGCAGCGTTCCGAAAGCTCCCGATTCCAAATAAACCCGTCGGACTTTAACCTGTGAGAATTCTTCCGCAGACAGTGTCTCGAGGCGGGGGGGCCGGGGGTGGGTGGATTTGAACCCGGGTCCTCGGCGTTGTGAGGGAGCGGGGCTAACCAGTTGGCCACCCTGCTGGAATTGCCAAGCAATAAAACTGCTGAGTTCTCACTAAGCGACCCTACCTCCGCGCGCTCCCTGCCTCTCACTCTCTCTGCTTAGAGTTATTAATGCAGAATGTGGAACAGCCTGCTTGCAGTGACCCCCACAACTGCCTCCCCCCTCCCATCCCGTCCCCCAGCCCCGTCCCCCCTCCCCCTCCTCTCCGCTCACTCCACACTCTCTTGCTCCTTCTCATCTCTCAGGAGATGCTCTCTTATTTCCATTTAGATGAGTATTGATCGAGCGCTGGATTTGCACAGGCTCCGTGGCCTTGCCATATCTGGCAGGGGCACAATACACTCTCTCCGGGAACCTGATTGAAGATTACTTACCAGCACAGGATGCTAGGGAGGTGAGGGAGGGGGGGGTAGTCCTTAACCCTTTCCTGTTCACTCATGGCACTATCCCTGCCCGGTATCAGCCAGTCCTGCCCTCAGCCGTGGAGTTCCCTTGGCATCCCCGGGATGGACGGGGGGAAATTGAGTGGCGGGGGGTGGGTGGCAGGAGTTTAATGTCACTTTTGGAAGAGCAGTGACCCCCACACTTCCACACCCCCCTCACCTTGCTCTTCCCCACATCAGACACCCCCATGCCCCCACCTCACTCCTCCCCACACAGACACCCTCACAACCCCCTACCTTGCTCCTCCCTACATCAGACACCCCCACCTCCCTCATCTCGCTCCTCCCCACATTAGGCACCTCCACCCCACTCACCTTGCTCCTCCCCACACCAGACACCACCCCCCACCTTGCTCCTCCCCACATCAGACACCATACACCCTCTCCCGATCTTTCGAAGGGAGATGGCTGACCTAGGGTAGGGTATAAACATTTGAATTTGTAAAGCGCCTTCTGCAACCCCCAGTCAAAGATTTGATTTATTATTGCATATGTTTTAACATACAGTGAAAAGTATTGTTTCTTGTGCGCTATACAGACAAAGAATACCGTTCATAGAGAAGGAAATGAGAGAGTGCAGAATGTGGTGTTACAGTCATAGCTAGCGTGTGGAGAAAGATCAACTTAACGCGAGGTGGGTCCATTCAAAAGCCTGACAGCAGCAGGGAAGAAGCTGTTCTTGAGTCGATTGGTACGTGAGCTCAGACTTTTGTGTCTTTTCTCAACAGAAGAAATTGGAAGAGAAAATGTCCGGGATGCATGGGGTCCTTAATTATACTGGCTGCTTTGCCGAGGCAGCGGGAAGCGTAGACAGAGTCAATGGATGGGAGGCTGGTTTGTGTGATGGATTCTTTGTAATTCCTTGCTGTCTTGGGCAGAGCAGGAGCCCATCCCAAGCTGTGATACAACCAGAAAGAATGCTTTCTACGGGGCATCTGTAAAAGTTGGTGAGAGTCGTAGCGGACGTGCCAAATTTCCTTAGTCTGCTGAGAAAGTAGAGGTGGGGCTTTCTTAATGTGTCAGCTTGGGGGGGGAACCAGGACAAGTTGTTGGTGATCTGGACACCTAAAAATTTGAAGCTTTCGACCCTTTCTACTTTGTCCCCATTGACGCAGACAGGGGCGTGTTCTCCTTTACCCTTCCTGAAGTTGATGACAATCTCCTTTGTTTTGCTGACATTGAGGGAAAGATTATTGTCACCGCACCAGTTCACCAGATTTCCTCTGTGGTTCCTGTGGTTTGCTCCCACGGGTCAAAGATGTGGGGGTTGGGTGTATTGGCCATCTTCAATTGCCGCTTAATGGTGGAGGCTTAGCAGGGTAAATATGTAGTGTTACCAGGATAGGGCCTGGTGGGATAGTTATTAGTGGATGCTCAATGGGCTGAATGGCTTCCTTCTGCACTGTAGGGATTCCATGTCATCCAGTTAGCTTCAATCTTTCATAAAACTACTAACATATTATCAGAAAGGCATCCTGTCCTGTTGGGAACTGGGGGGAAGGAATCACTTGCGGAGATTCCTAAATTTCTGCCGGATTTTCCCTGAAATCAAGCTGGCTGTCCAGCTGCCCAACACTCTATCCTTTTTGGAAAAAAACGTGGACAATCATTCCTGCCATGTCCCTGGGGATTCCCAGAGCCTGATGCTGGAGTTATGATGGGAGATGAATCCTCACGGATTTCTGTCTCCTGTTTGTTGAACGCAAGCCTGGCCGGTTGGGAAGGATGGAACATTCCGCATTTTTCCTCTTTGGAGTGACACCCTCACTTCCTTTGCCTCCGTTGTCTCGGTCCTGCTGTCCTTCCCCAGATCCGTACCAACCTCTTTCCGTCTCCCACTCCTCCTCTCCACCGCCCCCCCCCCCAAAACCGTCCCTCACACACCCAGTTCCCTTCAGTGCTCTGTCAGAGACCACGCTGCTTAAACTCTACAATTCCCTCAAACACCTGAAACATTACATTAAATATACAATTTAGAAGGAGATTGTGTAGCGCAGTGGGTTAGTGTCCCTGCCTCTGAGTCCCACCCTAGGCCAAAGAACGTGCAGTGAAAACAGGTTGAGTGTCAAAATCCTTCCAAATGACTTACGGTAAGAGCGGGAGAGAATCCTGGTCAGTCACACTTGGTGTGGAGTCGCACTCTTCAAGCTTAAACCCCCGGTGACAGACTAGCAATTTGTTCCAGAAATTACTTCCTCTGGAAACAGACTAAAGTCTGTCTTAGTGCACCACTGGATATGGAATGAGAATTGGAAATGTGATATAGAAATGGACCCTTCATTCCAAACAGTATACGCTGTGGTCCACGCACTATTCGAACCTCCTCCACCCTTTCTCTATCTCTGCCAACCTCTCTACCTCCTCACTCTAACACCCCTCCCTCAACCCCACTCAACATCCACCTTAACTACCAGTTGTGATAGTCAATTCCGCATTCTCATTGCTCTCTGGGTCAGACATTTTTCCTTCCATTCGGAATTCCATATCGGGTTTTTCAATGCTTATCTCAAATTGGCAGCTCCGATTCATTACTCTTCCCCACAAATGAAAACATTGGTTGGGATTTTCCAGTAGTGATGGGATCCTCTGGGGGGTGGGATGGTGGATGTGGCTGGTCAGTCAAAATACCATCGCCTTTTGGTGGGAATGGGAAAAACCTGGCATGGGCAGGACTGGAGAATCCAGGCATGGATGAGATTGGATGATTCTGACATGGGTAGGACTGGACGATCTCAGCGGAGGACGGGAATGGACAACCCTAGCATTGGGTGGGACTGAACATTCCTGGTAATGGGCGGGACTGGACAACCCCTGCAATGGGCAGGACTGGACAATACTGGCAGTGGATGGGACTGGACGATCCCAGCATTGGGTGGGACTGGACGATCCCGGCAGTGGGTGGGACTGGACGATCCCGGCAGTGGGTGGGACTGGACGATCCCAGCAGTGGGTGGGACTGGACGATCCAAGCAGTGGGTGGGACTGGACAATCCAGCATTGGGTGGGACTGGACAATCCCAGCAGTGGGTGGGACTGGACAATCCAGCATTGGGTGGGACTGGACAATCCTGGCAGTCAGCGTGACTGGACAATCCCGGCAGTGGGTGGGAATGGACAATCCTGATGGTGGTGGTACTGGATAATCCCAGCAGTGGGTGTGACTCGACGATGCCGTCAGTGGACGGGAATGGACAATCGCAGAAGTGGGTGGGACTGGACATTCCTGGCAGTGGGTGGGGCTGGATGCTCCCAGCAGTGGGTGGGACTGGACAATCTTGGCAATGGGCAGGACTGGATGATCCTGGTAGTGGGCCGGACTGTACAATCTTAGTACTGGGAGGAACTGGAAAATCCATGTCCGTTCAATTGACAGTTTTCAGGATTATGAAGACCTGTATTACACCTAAACCTCCTCTTATAATGGGATAAGAGCCGGCCTGTTCAATCTTTCCCAATAGATCGAACCTCATCGTTCAAATACATTCTTCTTCTGTTCACTCTCTGCAGTAACTCAGTATAATGTGACTGCCAGAATGATGCACAGTACTCCAAGTATAGTCTAACTACTGTTCAAAATAACTTCCCTTATCCATTCTATCCCTCTAGAAATAAACCCTGCTTTGATTTGGTTATAAACCCATTAACCTTCTGTCCCAACCTTTCGCGTATTTGGATCCCCTGGTTCTTTTCTTCCCTTTTACTTCATTTAGATTCTTATTTCCCAAGTAATGTGTCACTTTTTCTCCTTAGCAAAATACAACACCTCACACTGCTGTGCAGAAAAATCCTTTCATCACCCGCAAGTTTATCAATGCGTTTTGTAATTAGCTGCAGGTATCTTCAATGAATCCTGTACTCTGGGGGGACAGTAATGAGGGAGCTTTATACTACTGAGGGCAGAGCTGAGGGAATACTGCACTCTCAGAGGGTCAGTGCTGAGGGACTGCCGCACTGTCAGAGGGTCAGTGCTGAGGGAGTGCCGCACTGTCAGAGGGTCAGTGCTGAGGGAGTGCCGCACTGTCAGAGGGTCAGTGCTGAGGGAGTGCCGCACTGTCAGAGGGTCAGTGCTGAGGGAGTGCCGCACTGTCAGAGGGTCAGTGCTGAGGGAGTGCCGCACTGTCAGAGGGTCAGTGCAGAGGGAGTGCTGCACTGTCAGAGGGTCAGCGCTGAGGGAGGGCCGCACTGTCAAGAGGGTCAGTGCTGAGGCAGCGCCGCACTGTCAGAGGGTCAGTGCTGAGGCAGCGCCGCACTGTCAGAGGGTCAGTGCTGAGGGAGTGCCGCACTGTCAGAGGGTCAGTGCTGAGGGAGTGCCGCACTGTCAGAGAGTCAGTACTGAGGGAGTGCCGCACTGTCAGAGGGTCAGTGCTGAGGGAGTGCTGCACTGTCAGAGGGTCAGTGCTGAGGGTGTGCCGCACTGTCAGAGGGTCAGTGCTGAGGGAGTGCTGCACTGTCGGAGGGTCAGTGCTGGGGGAGTGCTGCACTGTCAGAAAGTCAGTGCTGAGGGAATGCCACACTGTCAGAGGGTCAGTGCAGAGGGAGTGCTGCACTGTCAGAGGGTCAGTGCAGAGGGAATGCCGCACTGTCAGAGAGTCAGTGCTGAGGGAATGTCACACTGTCAGAGGGTCAGTGCTGAGGGAGTGCTGCACTGTCAGGGGGTCAGTGCTGAGGGAGTGCCGCACTGTCAGAGGGTCAGTGCTGACGGAGTGCTGCACTGTCAGAGGGTCAGTGCTGAGGGAGTGCTGCACTGTCAGAGGGTCAGTGCTGACGGAGTGCCACACTGTCAGAGGGTCAGTGCTGAGGGAGTGCCACACTGTCAGAGGGTCAGTACTGAGGGAGTGCTGCACTGTCAGAGGGTCAGTGCTGAGGGAGTGCCGCACTGTCAGAGGGTCATGCTGACGGAGTGCTGCACTGTCAGAGGGTCAGTGCTGAGGGAGTGCCGCACTGTCAGAGGGTCAGTGCTGAGGGAGTGCCGCACTGTCAGAGGGTCAGTGCTGAGGGAGTGCCGCACTGTCAGAGGGTCAGTGCTGAGGGAGTGCCGCACTGTCAGAGGGTCAGTGCTGAGGGAGTGCCGCACTGTCAGAGGGTCAGTGCTGAGGGAGTGCCGCACTGTCAGAGGGTCAGAAAGCAGCAGCTCTAGGACAGAGTCACTAACGGTGCTATGGGGATGGGCATTGATGTCTGGCTTTGCCAACGATAACTACACAGCAGAAGGCAGGCAGTGGGTGTGAGTGTCTGACCAGGGACTGGCACCTGCTTTCCCTGAAGCGAGGGCACCTCAGATCACAGCCCACTGTTTTTTGTTAGCTTGTTGGAGTTGATGCTGCCAATCTGTCCTCGTCTGGGCAGTAATCGGGCAGTAACTGGGTAGTAACCGGGCAGTAACTGGACAGTAATAGGACAGTAACCATGCAGTAACTGGGCAGTAACCGTGCAGTAAGTAGGCAGTAGCTGTGCAGTAACCGGGCAGTAACCAGGCAGTAACTAGGCAGTAACCAGGCAGTAACCGGGCAGTAAATGGGCTGTAACCGGGTAGTAATTGGGCAGTAACAGGGCAGTAACTAGGCAGTAACCGTGCAGTAACTGGGCAGTAAATGGGCAGTAACCGGGTAGTAACTGGGCAGTGACCGGGTAGTAACTGGGCAGTAACTGGGCAGTAACTGGGCAGTAACTGGGCAGTAACCGTGCAGTAACTGGGCAGTAACCGGGTAGTAAACTGGGCAGTAACCGGTAGTACTGGCAGTAACCTGACAATAACCTGGCATAACTGGGCCAGTAACTGGCAGTAACTGGGCAGTAACCGTGCAGTAACTGGGTAGTACGAGGCAGTAACCGGGCAGTAACCGTGCAGTAACTGGGCAGTAAACATGCAGTAAGTGGGCAGTAACTGGGCAGTAACCGGACAGTAACCCAGCAGTAACCAGGCAATACCGGGCAGTAAGTGGGCAGTAACTGGGCAGTAACCGGGCAGTAACCGGGCAGTAACCCGGCAGTAACCAGGCAGTACCGGGCAGTACCGTGCAGTACTGGGCAGTACCAGGCAGTAAGTGGCAGTAACTGGGCAGTAACCGGACAGTAACCCGACAGTACCCGGCAGTACCAGGCAGTACGGGCAGTAAGTGGGCAGTAACTGGGCAGTACCGGGCAGTAACCCGGCAGTAACCAGGCAGTACCGGGCAGTAACTGGGCAGTAACCGGGCAGTAACCCGGCAGTAACCAGGCAGTACCGTGCAGTAACTGGGCAGTAACTGGGCAGTAACTGGGCAGTAACCAGGTAGTAACTGGGCAGTAACTGTGCTGCAACTAGGCAGTAACCATGCAGTAACTGTGCAGTAACCGTGCAGTAACCGTGCAGTAACCGGGCAGTAACCGGGCAGTAACTGGGCAGTAACCGGGCAGTAACTGGGCAGTACCGTGCAGTAACCGGGCAGAAACCGGGCAGAACCAGGCAGTAACTAGGCAATAACCGGGCAGTAACCGGGCAGTACTGGCAGTACCAGGCAGTAAGTGGGCAGTAATGGGCAGTAACCCGGCAGTAACCAGGCAGTAACAGGCAGTACGGGCAGTACCGGGCAGTAACCGGGCAGTACCTGGCAGTACCAGGCAGTAACCAGGCAGTACCGGGCAGTAACCAGGCAGTAACCGGGCAGTAACTGGGCAGTACCAGCAGTAACTGGACAGTAACCGGGCAGTAACCGGGCAGTTACCGGGCAGTAACCGGGCAGTAACCGGGCAGTAACCCGGCAGTAACCCGGCAGTAACTGGGCAGTACCAGGCAGTAACTGGACAGTAACCGGGCAGTTACCGGGCAGTAACCGGGCAGTAACCCGGCAGTAACCAGGCAGTACTGGGCAGTAAATGGGCAGTAACCGGGCAGTAACCCGGCAGTAACCAGGCAGTACCGGGCAGTAACCGGGCAGTAACTGGGCAGTAACTGGGCAGTAACCAGGTAGTAACTGGGCAGTAACCGTGCTGCAACTAGGCAGTAACCATGCAGTAACTGGGCAGTAACTGGGCAGTAAGTGGGCAGTAAGTGGGCAGTAACTGGGCAGTAACTAGGCAGTAACTGGGCAGTAACCGTGCAGTAACTGGGCAGTAACCGGGCAGAAATGGGCAGTAACTAGGCAGTAACCGGGCAGTAACCGTGCAGTAACTGGGCAGTAACCAGGCAGTAACGGGCAATAACTGGGAAATAATAGAGCAGTAACTGGACAGTAACTGGGCAGTAATTTGTTCAGTAACCATGCAGTCTCTGTCCTGCTGTGACCCTCGGTACCTCAGCAGGATTTGTGCGAAGGGCAGAGTCAGTGTGAGCAGACAGGATCCGTCCCTTCCAGCAGTACGACCTTGGGATAAAGTCAGAGAGCGGTGTCTGCTAACCCTGTGTCCCAGACATTCATCACCGGTAAGTAATTGAAATCACAGAGCTGTCCCCCTTGCTGCTTTAATGATGTTCACTCGACAAAAGCCAAGGCAACAACTCACCCATCGCTTGTGCTTGGGGACACACTGAACGCTTCTCTCAAACCCTGGGGCGTCCCAGCCAGGACCCTTTTAGGGGTGACTGTTACCACAGGGAAAATTCAGCACCCAACCCACGCACAGCAAGATCCCATTTGTAACTGTGTGTTCAGGGTTGAGGTTATAGAATCCCCACAGTGCAGAAAGAGGCCATTTGGCCCATCAAGACTGCACTGACACCCAGACCCCAACCCCACTCATTTACACTAGCGAGGCCCCCTGACACTAAGGGGCAATTTAGCACGGCCAATCCACCTAATCTGCACATCTTGGGGTTATGGGTGGCATTGTCCCATAATAATGACCCGGTTACTGAACAAATCACTGCCCAGTTACTGCCCAGTTACTGCTCTATTATTTCCCAGTTATTGTCCGTTACTGCCCACTTACTGCCTAGTTACTGCATGGTTACTGCCTGGTTACTGCCTAATTACTGCCCAGTTACTGCCCGGTTACTGCCCAGTTACTGCCCGGTTACTGCACGTTTACTGCCCAGTTACTGCCCGGTTACTGCCCAGTTACTGCCCGGTTACTGCACGTTTACTGCCCAGTTACTGCACGGTTACCGCCCGGTTACTGCCCAGTTACTGGGCATACTTACCGGTAATATCAGGGGGATTACAAGGATAGGGTTTGAGTGGGAATTGTGGTCAGTGCAGACTTGATGAGCCAAATGGCCTCCTTCTGCACTGTATGGATTCTAAGTATTCTAGGTGGGAGGGAACCGGAGCACCTGGAGGAAACCCATGCAGACGTGGGGAGAATGTGCAGACTCTACACAGACAGTAACCCAAACCGGGAGTTGAACCGGAGTCCCTGGCACTGTGGGGCAGCAGTGCTAACCCACTGTGTAGTTGGTTGAGGGACACTGGCAGAGTTTCCCTAAGCTTCTTCTAAATGGTATTTGTTCATTGTTGATGACCATAGGATGGATAACACGGTGGTTAGCACTGCTGCCCCACTGCGCCAGGGACCCAGGTTCAATTCCCGGCTTGGGTCACTGTCTGTGTGGAGTTTGCACATTCTCCTCGTGTCTGTGTGGGTTTCCTCCGGGTGCTCCGGTTTCCTCCCACAGTCTAAAGATGTGTAGGTTAGGTGGATTGGCCGTGCTAAATTGCCCCTTAGTGTCAGGAGACTAGCTAGGGTAAATACATGGGATAGGGCCTGGGTGATTCAATGGGCCGAATGGGTAGGGATTCTAGGGTTTTATTTATTTATTAATGATTATTATAATTAATGTAAGGCTTACATTAACACTGCAATGAAGTTACTGTGAAATTTCCCTAGTCACCACACTCTGTTGCCTGTTTGGATCAATGCACCTTAACCAGCACGTCTTTCAGACTGTGGGAGGAAACCGGAGCACCCAGAGGAAACCCACACAGACACGGGGAGAACATGCAGACTCCACTATCCCTGGGCAGTGCAAACCGCTGTGCTACCCTGCCACCCCAATGTATGGTGGATTGGCCGTGTTAAATTGCCCCTTAGTGTCCAATGATTTGCAGGTTCAGTGGATTGGCCACGCTAAATTGCCCTTCAGTGTAGCTTATGTAGATTAGCCATGGTATATGCATGGGGTTATGGAGATAATTTGGAGGCAAGGAGTGGGTGGGATGCTCTTTTGGAGAGTCAGTGTGAACTCAATGGGCCGAATAGTCTACTTTTCCACTGTAGGGATTCTATGGTTTTGTGCTCATTCTACAAGGACACAGCTAACACCGGTGGTTTTCCCAAAGAGAATCCATTTGCCACATGCAACACACTACCCCTCCCTCCGACTCCCCACAGGGGATAGCAAGGAATGTTCCAACTGCCCCTATCCAGGGTTGCTGGGGTCAAACACAGAGGGATGTGCTGTCGGACATCATTGGCATCCAATTACACCAAGTCTTTGCCCCTTGTTTGGGCAGATTTATCTTGGTTGGCAACTCCAGAGCGTGCCCTTTTCCTTTAAGGTGGTAGAGGTCACGAGTTTAGCAGTGAGCTAAGAAACCTTAGCGAATTGGTGCAGTGCATTTTGAAGGTGGTAGACAGTGCTGCCGCAGTGTGTCAGTGGTAGAGGGAGTGAATGTTGATGGGGTGCCAATCAAGTGGGGCTGGGTGGCATTGAGCTTCTTGAGTGTTGTTGAAGCTGCGCTCATTCAGGCAACAGGAGATAGTTCTAGCACACTCCTGACTTGTTCCCAGGCTTTGGGGAGTCAGGAGATGAGTTACTCGCGGCAGGATTCCCAGCCTCTGACCTGCTCTGGTAGCCACTGTGTGACGTGATAGAGAGAAAGTGTAAAGAGATAGAAAGTGTGACGTGACAGAGAGAAAGTGTGATGTGATGGATAAACTGAGAGATTATGTGAGCAGGTCAGGCTGGGTGGAGACAGTGTTGCTATACTACCGCCTGTCCCGTATGGGGGAGATAGGGACTGTTCCCCTTGGAGAGAAGGAGATTTGATGCTTGGGGCTGGACAGAGTAAACGGGGAAAAGCTGTTCCCACTCGGAAAAGGATCAAGAACGAGAAAGCGCAGATTGAAAGCGATTTGCAAAATAAGCAGATGCGATGTGAGAAAAGACTCTTCGACCCAGCAAGTGGTTGGTGTCTGGGATATGTTAGCTGGAAGTGTGATGGAGGCAGGTTCAATCGAGACATTCGAGGGGGAATTAGATAATTACCTGAATAGAAATATTGTTCAGGGATACAGGGAAACGGCCGGGGAATGATACTAAGTCATGATGCTTATTTGGAGAGCCAGTATAGACACGATGGGCTGAAAGGCCTCCTTCTGCTCCATAACAATTCTCCGATTTGCCCCCATTTCCATGTGTAGGTCCTCTTCTTGGCCCCTAATTCCCTTCCCCCTCTCTCCTTTCCCCACTCTTACTCTCGATATTCCTGGAGTGTGGGGTATGAGGAGTCACTCTGTGGCTGGAGGGAATGTTGTGAGGGGAATGCTGTTACCAGTAATATCGGAGGGAGATTTCCCTACCAACAGGGCTGAGTGTGATTGGTGAGAGAATACTGGTCTATGTTACATTGAACTGACTCCCTACCCCACCTGGAACCATAGAAGCGGAGGCCATTCACTCCATCCACTTTGACAATCCCATGGCTACTATCCTGCTGATTGATTGTTGCAATGACAGGCGAAGGCTGTCTGTTGAATTTGAGGAATCCCTCCCACTGGAAACCATGGCTGACTCAGCTACACCTCCACCACTGGCTTATTCATTCATTTTATCTATTTATTAGTGTCGAGACTATGTTAACACGGCAATGGAGTTACTGTGAAAATCCCCCAGTTGCCACACTCGGGTACACTGAGGGAGAATTTCACATGGTCAATGCATCTAACCAGCACGTCTTTTGGATTGGGGGGGGAACCGGAGGAAACCCACGCAGACATGGGGAGAATGTGCAGACTCCGCCCAGGCAGTGGCCCAAGCCGGGAATCGAATCCAGGTCCCTGGCACTGTGAGGCAGCGGTGCTAACTACTGTGTCACCTGGGAGTTAGGGGACTACAAGTGATTATTTTAGATTTCTCTTAGTTTAGACAGGATACAGACACTCTCAGAGCGACTAAGAACTGGAAGAATGATGATTTTGATTTATTATTGTCACATATATTAGCATATAATGAAAATATTGTTTCTTGCGCGCTATACAGACAGAGCATACCATTCATAGAGAAGGAAAGGAGAGAGTGCAGAATGTAGTGTCATAGCTAGGGTGTAGAGAAAGATCAAATTAATGAGAGGTGGGTCCATTCAAAAGTCTGACAGCAGCAGGGAAGAAGCTGTTCTTGAGTCGGTTGGTGCGTGACCTCAAGCTTTTGTATCTTTTTCCCGATGGAAGAAGGTGGAAGAGAGAATCTCCGGGTGCGTGGTGTCCTTAATTATGTGTACGTTAACGTAATAAGATAATTGGAACAAGTAAGCAAAATTTTAAAATTTTAAAACATTTTAGTTGATATTTTAGATGCATTTCCAAATATTTTACTGTGATTAAGCTGAGAACCGTAGCTCGTGTATTTATATCTGGGAGATCATTATAAGGGTACACATTTTACTTGCTTGAATAGTTGGTCCACTGCCCAGACACAGATTAGACATAAACCCAGACACCGGGATAAATGTCTAGTCAAACTTGGCGATGAGCCATTACAGTAATGGCTGCTGTATCCAGGCAACAAGGAAGTAGTCAGGGCCAGAGTGGGAATAATATCCGGTTTGTAATGGACAAATAATGTTTATTTATTAGTGTCACAAGTCGGCTTACATTAACAATGCAATGAAGTTACTGTGAAAATCTCCCAGGTAGCCACACTTCTCTTCCGGAACACTGAGAGTGAATTTAGCACGGCCAATGCACCCCAACCAGCACATATTTCGGATTGTGGGAGGAGACCAATGCAGACACGAGGAGAACATGCAGAATCCGCACAGACAGTGACCCAAGCCGGGAATCGAAGCCGGGTCCCTGGCGCGGTGAGGCAGCACTTGGTACCTGATCTCAGACTTTTGTATCTTTTTCCTGATGGAGGAAGGTGGAAGAAAGTGTGATACCCTGGGAGTATGGTAGCACAGCAGTAAGCACTGCTGCCTCACAGTGCCAGGGATCCCTGTTCGATTCCTGAGTTGGATCATCATCCGTGTGGAGTTTGCACATTCTTCCCTGGGTTTCCTCCGGGTGGTCCCATTTTCTCCCACAGTCTGAAAGATGTGCTGGTTAGGGTGTATTGACCTGAACTGGTGCTGGAATGGTGATGACTAGGGGAATTTCACGGTAACTTCATTGCAGTGTTAATGTAAGCCTTACTTGTAACTCATAAATAAATGAGAGAATATGTAGGATCCTTAATTATGCCGGCTGCTTTGCCAAGGCAGCGGGAAGTGTAAACAGAGTTAGTGGATGGGAGGCTGGTATCCGTGATGGACTGAGCTACATTCACTATCCTTTATGGTTCTTTGCAGTCTTGGGCAGAGCAGGAGCCCAGACCAAGCTGTGATACCACCAGAAAGGATGCTTTCTATGGGGCATCTGTAAATGTTGGTGAGAGTCGTAGCGGACATGCCAAATTTCCTTAGTCTTCTGAGAAAGTAGAGGCGTTGGTGGGGCTTTCTTAACTGTAGTGTCGGCATGAGAGTGGGGATGGGCGGGTGGAACCAGGACAGATTGTTGGTGAACTGAATACCTAAAAATGTGAAGTAATGATCCACAATTAACAGGGAAGACATTTGTAGAGCAAAACAGGACACTTTGCCATGTTAATCACAGAACCACAGAAAATTACAGCTCAGAAACAGGCCTTTTGATTCTTCTTGTCTGTGCCGAACCATTTTTTGCCAAGTGCCACTGACCTGCATTTGGACCTTATCCCTCTACACCCTTCTCATCCATGAACCCGTCCTTAAATGTTGAAAGTGACCCCGCATTTACCACCTTTTCTGGCAGCTCATTCCACACTCCCACCACTTTCTGCGTGAGTGTTCCTCCCCCCCCCCCCCTCCCAACTGTAATATTCCCTTTAAACTTTGGCCAATGCAAGGCTCTTGTGTGAACTGGAGATGGGGGAAGGGGTGAGGGGGCTACAGCCACTTGAGTATTGTGATTGCAGAGAGGCTCCCCAACTAATGAGACATCTCCTAGAAAACCCTCAAGCATTAGAAGCATGAAGACCTTCAATTCCCGAGGTACAATCTGTTTGGAATAACGTTGACACAACAAGGAGATGACCTTAGCACAGGCTAAGATAGACCTACCACCCTCCTATATCCTAAGGTATTCGATTTCCACACTGAATTTGCCGAGACTTCATGTCCTCAGCCCTGACAGCCTTAGCCCCGGATGAGAGTGAACATTGACAGAATCGTTGGCTGAGTGAGATTGTCGAGCTCTCTAACTATCTCACTGATCACTAACCCCGACCATGACTGACTCTTCAAGTCTTCGAACTCTCTTTGTTAGATCAAACACTGGCTGCCCACACTGATCCCTAATCTCTCTATTTACCTACAATCATCGATCATAGAATCCCTACACTGCAGAAGGAGGCCATTCGGCCCATCGAGTCTGCAATGACATCAATCCCCCCTCAAGCCCTATCACCACGTATCTTGACACTAAAACCACCTCAACTACACGTCAATAATGTCGCCTCGTTCCCCATCCCTCAATAACCTTTGACCTATCGCGCGCTCCTGATCCACATATTGGGACCAATGGACTTCCTCAGCTCAGGTCTAAGTAGAAACCTTCCGATCACTTCACACACGTGATTCTTTTATCATTAACTAGTTTAACTAGTTTGGATCTGGTTAACCAAAAGAAGATGCTGAGCTCCAAGACTCAACTTGGACCTTTGAGGGTTGACTTCTAATGGAGTTGAGGTCAGGTTGGAGGGGCCTCTGATACGTCCGCCTGACTCCATTCCTGATTCCTGGGGACCGAAGGCCTAATCCGGCCCCTAACGGACTATCGATGAATTTAACGAGTGCCAGGAGTGGTAGGAGAGGAGGCTGGGCGTCTAAAAGGATTCGGAGAGCCCCAAAGGGATATCAGTAATGGAGGATGCTAACTGTAGGCCACACTGCAAGTACAGGAGGCCAATGTACAACCCTTTCCCTCCATCAGAAATGGTCACCACTGCCAGAGAGATCCCATTACCTCAGTGCGCCAAGGAGCAGGGGTAACTTGAGTAGACATGAACAAAAATCCAGTCAGCTCGATCCCGTGCCTCCATTTTGAAGGTAGCCTGTGCAGGGAGAGGGAAAAACAACAACAACTTGCATTTATATAGTGCTTCAATGTAACATGGGGAGGGGAAATAGCAGTAAACCTCACCACATCCCCTCAGCCACACTGCTATCCCACTCCATTCCATTGGGATGAAGCAGTGGTTGTGTGGATCCCGTCCCAGCCATCTGACCAATAGAATGGCTGCAAAGACCTCAGCAATGACACCCAACAGTAAACACGTCTGTGATTGGCTGCAAGCCTGTGAGCTGGCACGAAGTGCCTGTTGCTGGTTGGTCATTTGTCAATATTTGTGGTTAGCGATGCTACCTCACAGCGCCAGGGACCCAGGTTCGATTCCCGGCTCGGGTCACTGTCTGTGTGGAGTTTGTGCATTCTTCCCGTGTCTGCATGGGTTTCCTCTGGGTGCTCCGGTTTCTTCCCACAGTCTGAAAGACATGCTGGTTAGGGTGCATTAGCCATGGTAAATTCTCCCTCGATGCACCCGAACAGGAGAGTGGCGACTAGAGGATTTTCACAGTAACTTCATTGCACTGTTAATGTAAGCTGACTTGTGACACTAATAAATAAACTTTAACTAAAATCTGTTACTCCATGCATTGTAGATTTTTTCAACCAGAGCATTTATTTATTTGAAAACACTTTAGTGAAATTCTAGTGAGGCAGACTGAACTAGTGAGATAGCTTGGGATTAAGGAGGTAGCCTGGGACTAGTGAGGTAGCCTGGAACTAGTGAGGTAGCCTGGAACTAGTGAGGTAGCCTGGGACTAGTGAGGTAGCCTGGAACTAGTGAGGTAGCCTGGAACTAGTGAGGTAGCCTGGGACTAGTGAGACAGACAAGAGCCAGACTGGATCCGGTAAGGCAAACTGTGTTAAGTGAAATAGGCTGGATCAAGTGAGAAAGATTGGATCCAGGGAGACAGACTGGATCTAGATAGACAAGTTGAAAGTTCGGTGTGACTGGATGACAAACAAGGGGGATGGATCCCATTCTCCCGGGGAATTGAGGAAGTTGTTTAGTGAGCGGGGAGTGAGGTGTTTAATGTGAGGCAGATTGTGGGTTAATTGGGAACAAGTCCATAATGAGATACACAATAGTGTGGAACAGGGATGAACGGTATATACCCTGTGTGCCCCTGTGGGCAGAGGTTTGTTAGTGTATAAAGATGAGGAGGACAGTGCCCAGCACATGGCATCAAATTTACCCCTCGACCTGCCATCATGGCAGTGCACCCATCCAAGACTGATTTGCCCACATTGGCCAGTTGCAGGCTTGGACACTATCCAATATTCTTCATGGGATTTGGGGGGAGGTCCAGCATTCATTGTCCATTCTTATTGCCCCTTGCGGAGGTGGGGGTGAACCAACTTCTTGAACCCCTTCAGTCCTTGAAGTGTACATACACTTCCAGCGCTGTTAGGGAGGGAATTCCCAGATTTTGTCCCAGCGACAGTGAAGGAACGGTCGATATATTTCCAAATCAGGTTGGCGAGTGACTCAGAAGGGAACCTCCAAGTGGTGAGGTTACCATGTGCCTGCTACCCTTGTCCTTCTAGATGGAAGTTGTCGTGGGTTTGGAAGGTCTAAGGATCTATGGTGAGTTGCTGCAGTGCATCTTGTAGATGGTACACACTGCTGTTACTGAGTGGAGGGAGTGGATGGGGTCACACAAGGCTGCTTTGTCCAACATCTATTCTATGGCGCCATGTAAGAAATTTGCTTGTTTGTCTTCGAAACGTCCAAGGAAACAGGCCCAGTCTGTTCAATCTTTCCTCACAGAACAATCCATCCATCCTAGGAATTAGTCTGAAGAATTTTTGTTACACTCCATCTATCTTTGTGCATCCTTCCCATGGGAGGAAACCGGAGCACCCAGAGGAAACCCACGTAGACATGGGGAGAATGTGCAGACTCTGCACAGTGACCCAAGCCGGGAATCAAATTCAGGTCCCTGGCTCTGTGAGGCAGTACTGCTAACCATTGTGGCACCGTGCCATAGTGGTTAGCACTGTGGGCAGAGGAGCTTAGGAATTGTAGAGACCCTGGTGGATTTTATCTAAAGGCCTATCTGAAGTCAGGGTCCAATTGAAAACTGGTGGGAATGATGGGTACCATCCTGTACCCAGATGGGTACAGGAAGTGAGGCAGTATGGGGAGATGGTATTATTGGTAGATTAATCATCCAGAAACTCAACTAATGTGCTGGGGTCCCAGGTTCGAATCCCATCACGGCAGATGGTGGAATTTGAATTCAATAAAAAATACCTGGAATTAAGAATCATGATGACCATGAAACCGTTATCGGAAAAACCCATCTGGTTCATGAATGTCCTTTAAGGAAGGAAATTTGCTGTCCTTATCAGGATCTGGCCTACATGTGACTCCAGAGCCACAGCAATGTGGTTGACTCTCAAATGCCCTCTGAACAAGGGCAACTAGGGATGGGCAATAATTGCTGGCGCAGTCGGCATGAACAAAACAAATTAAAAAGTGAGGCAGAAATCACCAAAGATGTACGGATTAGCTGGATTGGCCAAGCTAAATTGCCCCTTAATGTCAGGAGGGCTAGCTAGGGTAAATGCATGGAATTATGGGAATAGGGCCTGAGTGGGATTGTAGTCAGTGGGGATTTGATGGGCCGAATGGCCTCCTCTTGCACGGTAGGGATTCTATGATCCTCTGACTAAAACTCTGGCGTGTGTTAAGCACATGGAGGACGGGCGAGAGTTGGGACAGGGGAGAGCGAGAGGCAGCGACTGAGGAGTTTCCCACTTTCCGCCTAGATCCTGAGGAATTCCGACCGGAGAACTAAATCGAATGACTTTCTGAGCCGGGGTCGCCTTTCAGCAGCTGGAACTGATTTCCGTTCAGTGGGCCTGACATCAAGCGAGTCGCCGTGGAAACCACCTCACAATCTGGAGCCTGGCAGCACTGGGCCGCAGTTCTGATTTGTGACAGGTGAGCCTCGGCCTACTCTCTGGCGGGGGGGGGGCAGAGGTGGCGGGGGAAATGGGGGGGGGGGGGGGGGGGTTCACTGAAACCCAAATTGGAGGAAAGCTTTGACCTTAAACC
The DNA here is from genome assembly GCA_024679065.1 of Sphyrna mokarran. Classification (NCBI taxonomy): domain Eukaryota; kingdom Metazoa; phylum Chordata; class Chondrichthyes; order Carcharhiniformes; family Carcharhinidae; genus Sphyrna; species Sphyrna mokarran. Next base: position 4,592,709 of record JAGIQG010000035.1, on the reverse strand, counting down.
TCTCCACCTGCCAATCCTATTGGGGAAGGGCTTACAATCTGAAGTTTAAGGTTTATTTATTAATGCCATAAATGAAGCTTACATTAACGGTGCAATGAAGTTATTGTGAAAATCCTCTAGTCGCCATACTCCTCTTTGGGTACTTTGTGGGAGAATTTAGCACGGCCAATGCACCCTAACCAGCATGGCCTTCAGACTGTGGGAGGAAACTGGAGCACCCAGAGGAAACCCACGCAGACACGGGGAGAACGTGCAGTCTCCACACAGACAGTGACCTGAGCCGGGAATCGAACCCAGTTCCCTGGTGTTATGAGGAAGCAGCTGTGTGCCTAGACCACCGTGCTACCGTCTTGTTTTATTTCAGATTCAGGGAAACAGCTCAGGAATAAAACAAGTCATCTCCACCCATCCCTGCATTCGGTTAATAAATTTTAAGTTTATTTATTTGTGTCACAAGTAGGCTTACATTAACATTGCAATGAATCATAGAATCCTTACAGTGCAAAAGGAGGCCATTTGGCCCATTGAGTCAGCACTGACCATAATCCCACATATTTACCTTGCTAAGACTTGCAAGACTTCTTGAGAAGGTGAGAGGCATGGGATCCAAGGGCCTTGCGGATCCAGAACTGGCTTGCCTGCAGAAGAACTCAGTAAGAATTTAGCAACACCAATTTTAAATCCAAACGATTTATTTGATAGTAAATTTGCGAGCTTTCGAACCTCTGTGTCTTTGTCAGGCAAATGCAATGTTTGCCTGACAAAGACACAGAGTGTCGAAGGCTTGCAAATTTACTATCAAATAAATTGGTTGGATTTAAAATTGGTGTTGCTAAATTCTTACTGAGTTCTTACTACCCCAGTCCAACGCCGGCATCTCTACATCTTGCCTGCAGAAGGCAGAGAGTAGTTGTGGATGGATCTTTTTCTGCATGGACATCAGTCACCAGTGGAGTGCCCCAGGGATCTGTTCTAGGACCCTTGCTGTTTGTCATTTTTATAAATGACCTGGATGAGGAAGTGGAGGGATGGGTTAGTAAGTTCGCCGATGATACGAAGGTTGGTGGTGGTGTGGATAGTCTGGAGGGATGTCTGAAGTTGCAGAGAGACATAGATAGTTTGCAAGATTGGGCGGAGAAGTGGCAGATGGACTTCAACGCGGATAAATGTGTGGTGGTCCATTTTGGCAGGACCAATGGGATGAAGGAGTATAATATCAAGGGTAGGAGTCTTGGCAGTGTTGAGGAGCAGAAGGATCTTGGGGTCCGGGTCCATAGGACTCTTAAATCTGTCCTGCAAGTGGAGGATGTGGTCAAGAAGGCATATGGTATACTGGCCTTCATTAATAGAGGGATTGAGTTTAGGAGTCGGGAGGTAATGCTGCAACTTTATAAGACCCTTGTCAGTCCCCACTTGTGTGCAGTTCTGGTCGCCTCACTATAGGAAGGATGTAGAAGCTATTGAGAGGGTGCAGAGGAGATTTACAAGGGTGTTGCCTTGATTGGGGGGCATGCCTTATGAAGACAGTTTGAGGGAGTTGGTCTCTTCTCCCTGGAGAGACGAAGGTTGAAAGGCGACCTGATAGAGATTTATAAAATGTTGAGAGGAAGAGATAGGGTGGATTCTTGGAGGCTATTTCCCAGGGTTTAAGGTGCTGGGGGGCAAGTACAGTGGTGATATTAGAGGTAAGTTTTTCACTCAGAGGGTGGTGAGTGAATGGAATCGGCTGCCGTTAGTGATGGTAGAGGTGAACTCGCTGGGGTCTTTTAAGAGACTTCTGGATGAGTATATGGGATTTAATGGGTTTGGGAGTTGCAGATAGTTCTATGGCCTGGTAGGTACTGATATAATCGGCACAACTTGTGGGCCGAAGGGCCTGTTTGTGCTGTAGTGTTCTAAGATCTATGTTCTAATCCTTCTGGTTAATTTAGCGTGGCCAATCAACCTAACCTGCACAGTTTTGGATTGTGGGAGGAAACCGGAGCACCCAGGGGAAACCCACACAGACATGAAGAGAATGTGCAAACTCCACACAGACAGTGACCCGAACCGGGAATCGAACTCGGATCTCTGGCGCTGTGAGGCAGCAGTTCTAACCCACTGTGCCTCTGCGCTGCCCAAGACTTCTCCTCACTGCAGATTTCTATAAGTGAAGGGTTAAAAAGAAGAAAAAAAAGCAAAGTCAAGGAAAGGGCAGAATTTTCCACGGGGTGAAAGGTCAGGAAGTTGGAACGAGTCACCTGGTCTCCCAAGCCAGACAGGATGACCTTTAATTTCAGTTCTGTTATGGTTTATGTCTGCCAGCCAAAGGCACACACACACACACACACACACACACATACACACACACACACACACACACACACACACACACACACACACACACACACACACACACACACACACACACACACACACACACACACACACACACACACACACACACACACAACAACACACACACATACACACGGACACACACACATCACACACACTCACACAGTACACACACACACACACCACACGACACACACCACACAATAATCACACACACACACATACACACCACACACACACTATACACACACACACACACATACCAACACACACACACACATACACACACACACACACACACACACAACACACAACATACATATAACACACAACACACACACACACACCAACCACACATACAACACACACACCACACACACTATCACACACACACACATACACACACACACACACACATACACACACACACACACACACACACACACACACACACACAACACACATCATACACACACACACACATACACATCACACACACACACACATTCACACCACACACACATACAACACACATCACACACATACACACACATCACACACACATACTCAACACCACACACATACATACACACACACACACATACACACACACACTCACACACATACACCACACACATACACAACACACTACACACACACACACACACACACATACCCACACACTACATACACCACACACATACAACACAGACATACACACCACACACACAACACACACACACACACATACACAGACATACACCACAGCACACACAGAGACAACACACATACACACACACACAGATACACACACACACACCTACACACGCACACATACATAGCACACACAATACACATACACAACACATACACACACACACACACACACACATACACACTACACACCATAACACACACACACACATACACACACATTTCAGATACATACAACCACACACACACATACATACACACACACACACATACACACACACCTACAGAGACATACACACAGACCACACATACATACATACTCACACACAGACACAACACATGAGACACACACACACACACACACACACCACCCATACCAACCACAGACACACGCGTCATCCATACACGCACACATTCACACACACGTACTCACACACACCACCCACACACACACATGACACACACAAACCACCCACACAGACATACACACCACACACACACACACACACACCACCCACACACATACACAGACATACAAACCACCTCCACACACACACACAAACACATCACCCATTCATCATGAACACCACCCACACACACACATAGACATACACACCATACACACACCACACACACACACACCATCCAAACACCACACACACACTCACTACACACACACTACTGTACTTACACACACGTACACACACAGTTCCACGTCATACACCACACACACACGACGTACAACAACACACACACACACACACACACACCACACATCCACCACACACATACAAAAAACTACCCCATGACCAAAAAGAGTGCCTTCAGAAAGGGAATGGAAAGTACAGACATAGGACATTTCCTCCACCCCCCACTCCTCCCCCGAAAGATTCCACGACGTCTCTGGGAGCTCTGGGCCTCAGTTCGGGACCTCGGAGTTGAGTTGTGATGAATGTTAAAAAGTCGGCAGCGAGGTTCCCAAAGCTATCCGTCAGAATCCTGGCCATTAGCAACCAGCCAGGACTTGCCAGAAAATTTCTCTGCTGCTGGGTTTAACCCCTTATTCTGAGCAGACAGCAAAGAGTACGCGGCACGGCAGCACAGTGGGTTAGCGCTTCTGCTTCACAGCTCCAGGGACCTGGGTTTGATTCCCAGCTCGGGTCACTGTCTGTGTGGAGTTTGCACATTCTCCTCGTGTCTGCAATGGGTTTCCTCCGGGTGCTCCAGTTTCCTCCAACAGTCCAAAGATGTGCAGATTAGGTTGATTTGACATGCTAAAATTGCCCCTTAGTGTCCAGGGATGCATAGGTTAGAGGGATTAGTGGGTATAATATGTAGGAATATGGGGGTAAGGCCTGGATGGGATTGTGTTCAATACAGACTCGATGGGCAGAAGAGCCTCTTTCTGCACTGTAGGGATTCTATGATTCTATGAGTAGGCCATTTGGCTCCTCGAGCCAGCCCCACCATTTAAGATGTGGTGAATTGAGATCACAAATACCTTCTAATTCTATCTTTTATTCTCATTCTATGCCTTTGAAACTTCATTCTAACTCTGTAAAATTCTCTAACAATGTTTTACGACTGTAACACTACATTCTGCACTCTCTTCTTTCTTCTCTATGAGTGGTATGCAAGAAACAATACTTTTCACTGTGTACTAATTCACATGACAATAATAAATCAAATCAAACAAAGTAGTCGAACACGTTGTTTAAAAAAGGGATCTTCCTATAATTTAATAATGAATTTAGCGCTAACAACTCAACAGACCGACACTAACAACGTTAACAATGAAAACAAGAGCGTGAGTAAAGCAGGTCTTGTGCACAGACCACCCTCTTGCAGATTGCTGGCACGTGCTCAGAACCCTCGACTGATGCCACTAAAATCCTTAGGAGAAAGGAAAGTTCCTGTTTCTTCCACCTTGACTGTTCCATCTCCTCCAACTAAGGATTGTTGAGCGTCTGAATGTGGCACACAGCGAACAGACTGGGGCGAAGGCTCCGGTTTCTGTGGACTGTGGGAGGAAACTGAAGCATCCGGAGAAAACCCATGCAGACATGGGGAGAACGTGCAGAGTCCACACAGACAGTGACCCGAGCCAGGAGTCGACCCTAGGTCAGAGTTTCTCGCCAGAATTTTCCCATCCTGCCCGTCATGGGAATCGGAGCAGGTGAGCAGCGGACAATGGGAAGATCCATTGATCTCGGGTGGGATTTTATGGTTTTGGGATGAGCAGGGCTGTAAAATCCTGCCCTCTTTCTCTTCCAAATTGACCGTTCCAGCTCCTTCAATCACAGTTTCCGTCTCTCCCACATTGACTGTTTCATCTTGTCCAATCACAGTTTCTGTCTTTCCCTTGTTGACCATTCCAGTTTCCGGGGAGGATGTTTCCGATGGTGGGGGAGTCCAGAACCAGGGGTAACAGTCTGAGGATTCAGGGTAGACCACTTAGGACGGAGATGAGGAGACATTTCTTCACCCAGTGAGCCTGTGGATTTCATTACTACAGGAAGTAGTTGATGCCAAAACATTGAATGTATTCAAGAGGCGACTGGATATAGCACTTGGGGCAAAGGGGTCAAAGGTTATGGGGAGAAAGCAGGATTAAGCTATTGGATGATCAGCCATGATGGTAGTGAATGGCAGAGCAGGCTCGAAGGGCTGAATGGCCTCTTCCTGCTCCTACCTTCTATATTTCTATGTCATAGCCAGGGTGTAGAGAAAGACCAACTTAGTGCGAAGTAGGTCCAGTCAAAAGACTGATGGACAAACTGCTCTTTGAGTGGGTGAACAACCCCGGGCTGAATCCGCTCACCTTTTGGGATTGTTAACCATCAAACTTAAAATGAATTTGTTGATATCCTGAAGATTACATGGGAAAAGAATTCAATGGAAATACGGATAATATCCAGATGAAATGTTTTATGCGTGGCCTATCCATTGGATGAAATGTTCGGGGCAGTGGTGGCGAGGGGAGGGGGGTGACGTGGAGGCAGTGGTAGACTTATTCATTCACAGGACGTGAGCAAGGCCAATGTTTATTGCCCACATTTTGTTTTCGGGGAGAAAGTCACTGTGAACTGCAGTCTGCCCAGTGAGGGAACAGCCGATGCCTTATCGAGTCCAGGTGCTGAGTGACTCAGAGGGGAACTTAGAATCACACAACCATAGAATGCCTACAGTACAGAAGGAGGCTGTTCAGCCCTTCGAGCCAGTACTGACAATTATCCTATGCAGGCTCTATCCCTGTAACTCACATATTTATCCTGCTAACTCCTCTGGCACTAAGGGGCAATTTAGCACGGCCAATCCACCTAACCCACACATCTTTGGACACTAAGGGGCAATTTAGCATGGCCAATCCACCTAACCCACACATCTTTGGACACTAAGGGGCAATTTAGCATGGCCAATCCACCTAACCCACACATCTTTGGACACTAAGGGCAATTTAGCATGGCCAATCCACCTAACCTACACATCTTTGGACACTAAGGGCAATTTAGCATGGCCAATCCACTACCTACACATCTTTGGACACTAAGGGGCAATTTAGCATGGCCAATCCACCTAACCTACACATCTTTGGACACTAAGGGGCAATTTAGCATGGCCAATCCCCCTAACCCACACATCTTTGGACACTAAGGGGCAATTTAGCATGGCCAATCCACCTAACCCACACATCTTTGGACACTAAGGGGCAATTTAGCATGGCCAATCCACCTAACCTTCACATCTTTGGACTTGCAGGTGGCAGTGTTGCCATGGTTAAGGTGTAGAGGTTGCGGGTTTGGGAGATGCCAATCAGGCAGCCTTCTTAGTCCTGGATGGTGTTGAGTTCCTTGAGTGTTGTTGGAGCTGCACCCATCCAGGGAGATGGATCACACTCCTGACTTGTGCCTTGTGGAGGGTAGACAGGCCTTGGGGAGTCAGGAGGTGAGTTACTCTCCGCAGGATTCCCAGCCTCTGAGTTGCTCTTGTATTTATATAGCTGGGTCCAGTTCAGTTTCTAGTTAATGCCAATCCCCAGGAATTCAGTGATGATAATCATACAGAGTCATACAGAGATGAGGAGAATTCTTTTCACTCAGAGGATGGAGAGTATCTGGAACCCTCTTGCTCAGAAGGCAGTAGAAACAGAAACAGAACATTATAGCATAGCACAGGCCCTTCGGCCCTCAATGTCTTGCTGAGATATGTCCAAACCCAAGAACAAACGATCCCTCTTCCTATCATTTCATGCACCTATCCAATAACTGTTTGAAAGTTCTTAAAGTATCCAACTCCACTATCACAGCAGGCAGTCTATTCCACACTCCAACCACTCTCTGAGTGAAGAATCTACCTCGAGCATCCCTCCTACATCTCCCACCATGAACCTTATAGTTATGTCCCCTAGTAACAGCTACATCCATTAGTATGCAGAACGAAATATATCCTTGATTTGATTTGATTTATTATTGTCACATGTATTAGTATACAGTGAGAAGTATTGTTTCTTGTGCGCTGTACAAAGCATACCATTCATAGAGAAGGAAAGGAGAGAGCGCAGAATGTTACAGTTGTAGCTGGGGTGTAGCGAAAATAAAATTAAATTATTTATTAGTCACAAATAGGCTTACATTAACACCGCAATAAAGTTACTGTGAAATTCCCTCCCAGTTGCCACACTCCTGTTCAGGTAGACTGAGGGAGAATTTAGTATAGTCGATGCACTTTAATCAGCACGTCTTTCAGACTGTGGGAGGAAACCCATCATGTGGAGATGCCAGTGTTGGACTGGGGTAAAGAAGTCTCAAAATACCAGGTTAAAGTCCAACAGGTTTATTTGATAGTAAACCTACTGGCTTTTTACCCCTTTGTCAGGTGAGTGGAGAACTCTCCATTCACCTGACGAAGGGGCAAACCCTAAAAACCTGTGAGTTTACTATCAAGTAAATTTGTTGGACTTTAACCTGGTGTTGTGAGACTTTCTTACAGAGGAAACCTACACAGACGCAGAGAGAAAGTGCACAGATAGCGACCCAAGCCAGGAACTGAACCTGAATCCAGGTCTCTGGCGCTGTGAGACAGCAGTGCTAACCACTCTGCCACTGTGCACCCCAAGGTCAACTTAATGCGAGGTAGGTCCATTCAAAAGTCTGACAGCAGCAGGGAAGAAGCTGTTCTTGAGACGGTCGGTACATGACCTCAGACTTTTGTATCATTTTTCCGATGGAAGAAGGTGGAAGAGAGAGTGTCTGGGGTGTGTGGGGTCATTAATTATGCTGGCTGCTTTGCTGAGGCAGTGGGAAGTGTAGACAGAGTCAATGGATGGGAGGCTGGTTTGTGTGATGGATTGGGTTGCATTCACAACCATTTGTAGTTCCTTGCGGTCTTGGGCAGAGCAGGAGCCCAGACCAAGCTGTGATACAACCAGAAAGAATGCTTTCTATGGGGCATCTGTAAAAGTTGGTGAGAGTCGTAGCTGACGTGCCAAATTTCCTTAGTCTTCTGAGAAAGTAGAAGCATTGGTGAACTTCCTTAACTATAGTGTCAGCGTCGAGGGACCAGGATAAAGTATTGGTGATTTGGACGTTGAGAACCTGAAGCTTTTGACCCTTTGATGTAGATGGGGGCAGGTTTGCTCAGTGTGTTCATGAGGAATGTGAGTGAGGAGCCAGACCAATGGAAAAATAGCATGGCAGGTCTCAAAAGTAGATTTACTCTCTGAATGTCACACGGGTAACAGAACGCATCGAAAACCCACCAATCCCAAAAGTTCCAATTCACCGAGCGATCATTTCTCACAGGGCAGTGGGAGACCATTCAGCCCATCTGTCAAATTCAAGATGGCGCCGGAGTGAGGTGACTCCTTGCCAGCTGTCCCCAGCACACCCTCTAATTCTATCCTTCACTCTCACTCTCAGCTTTGTTGCTGGTCTAACAAACTAGAGACCCAGGTTATCATTCTGGGTTCGAATCCTACCACGGCAGACAATGATATTTAAATTCAATAAATATCTGAAATTAAGAATCTACTGATGACCATGAAACCATTGTCAATTATCAGAAGAACCCAATATCCTTTAGGGAAGGAAATCTACCTGGTCTGGCCTACATGTGACTCCAGATCCACAGCAATGTGGTTGACTCTCATTGAACCCTAGAGTGCAGAAGGAGGCCATTTGGCCCATCAAGTCTGCACTGACAACAATCCCACCCAGATCCTATCTCCCTCAGCCCATGCATGTCCTGTTAACATCCACTCTGACACTAAGGGCAATTTAGCACGGCCAATCCACCTAACCTGCACATCCTTGGACTGTAGGAGGAAACCAGAGGAAACCCACGCAGACACAGGGAGAACTTGCAGATTCCACACAGACAGTGGTCCAAGCCGGGAATGAATCAAGGTTTCTGGAGCTGTGAGGCAGCAGTGTTAACCACTGTGCCATCTTACCACCCTCTACTGCAATTGGGCAACTAGGAATGGGCAATAAATACTGACCCAGCCAGTTATACCCATGACCCATGAAAGAATAAAGACATAAAAAAGATTTATTATTGCCTTGGGAGTCTCTGGGAAGTGTGTAAATAGATGATGATATTGATGTATTTGTTTTTATCCTACAGGTGCTTTGGTCGACCTTGTTGTCTAATGAGGGGTATACACGCGATGGGTTGTGAGAGGGCTGCTCTTGGATCTTTTTCGGGAGTATCCTAGTGCTTCACGTCGTTAGTGTACGCTTGACCTGGACCATTTGATGGGCAACACGACAGCTCAGTGACTATCGCTGTGCTGTGCAGATACATGGATTTGAGCCTGTGTCTGTGGGAGTTTACGCATTCTCCCCGTGCTTGCGTGGGTTTTCTCCGGGTGCTCCGGTTTCCTCCCACATCCCAAAGATGTGCTCTTAGACTAATTGGCAAAACAAATTCTCCCTAAATTGTCTCAAATTTGGTTTTTAATCCATAGATCTATAAACATGGACAGGAATTGCGGGTAAAGGTGGGAACATTGGGGTGGTGGCGCGGGCTCGTTGGGCCGAAGGGCCTGTTTCCCGTGCTGTTTTGTTCTTTGTTCTTATTTTGAATGGATCTACCTCACATTAAGTTGATCTTTCTCTACACCCTGGCTGTGACTGTAACACTACATTCTGCATTCTCTCCTTTCCTTCTCTATGAACAGTATGCTCTGTCTGTATAGCACGTGAGAAACAATACATTTCACTGTATCCCAATGCATGCGTCAATAATAAATCAAATTAAATCAAAATTCACAGTAGGTTGAAGTATTCTAACTTACAAGACAATGGACCAGGAGTGGGAAAGCGGGATTGCAATGTTTGCCTACTATTACGCTATGGAGATGCTGGCGTTGGACTGGGTTGGGTGCAGAAAGAAGCCTCACAACATCTGATTAAAGTCCAACAGGTTGATTTGGTAGCACCAGCTTTCGGACCTGAAGAAGGGACGGTGTTCCAAAAGCTTGTGCTACACATAAACCTGCTGGACTTTAACCTGGTGTTGGGAGATTTCTTACTGTGGCTACTATTAGGCCTGCATAGATGCAACAGGCCTGAATGGCTTACTCGCCTGCTCTATGTTTCTATAACTCCTTGCTGGTAGGATTAGAGAATTAGAGAGAAGGCCAGCTCAGTGTAATTAATCTCCGCAGTGACCGATTCCAATCTTGGCCACAGGCGGAGAGTAGGTGCTTTGACTGCCATCTTTATAGGCCAATGATGCATTGAGGGCACAGACAGAGAGCCCTAGTTCACAATTCTATATTTATTTGCTAAATTCCATTTGCATCAACGTCAAATTAAATGGAATAAAATTTATGTGAATTTTGGTACTAAACCAAAGCCGTTGCTAACTCAGCATTTCCCACCTGTCCCCTGCACTCTGGGTTCCCTTATTTGATCTTTACCTTGGTAATCTCTGTGCTGATGGGGCCTCTCAGGAAACTGGGCCTCAGGATGAGGCCAGACACCGAGAGGGAACAGCACAGGGGCCCGAGTTCCCGATTGGGCCCCAAGTTGAGGGAATCCACCTGTGGACCGAAGGGAGGCCAGGGCTGGGCCTGGTCGCAGGCCCGAAGCCTCGCTGGCAGTAGGCCCGAAGCCCTACTCTGCAGCCGAGTAATCTCCAGCGCTCCAGTCTGAGGACCGATAGCCGAGGAACATTATTTATCCTTTGGGGAACAGACTGACTCATGGAGTAAGGGGCAGCAGCCAACAGGATATGAATAATGAGGCTCGTCCAGGGTCGAGACTCCCTGAGATGGGTGACTTACAGAGCCTGTTTGGAGACTGCCCCCTCTCAGTGTCCCATGAGGAATTTTACATTAGGCAGTGGGGTGTACATTATCCAGGCTACACCAGTCAAGTAATTGCTTTAAATTGTTTATATTTCAGTCCTCTGCTAGTTTTACTGCATGTTACGAAGTGCTGTTTGATTCTGAAGCTGGTTTCCCGACCTTTAATAAACCAGCATTGTCCAAAATTGCCTTTTTTTTAATGTTTTGTCCTCTTGTGCTTTCACTCTGAACCAAGATGGCACCAGATCTTGGCAAGCTGTACCCAGCATGCCCCCTCATTTTATCTTTTACTCTCGTTTTGTGCTTTCAAAACCCTACCCTGAGTCTTATAAACCTCTACCATTGCTCAAATTCAATCCTACATCTTTCTCTACACCCTAGTTATGACTGTAACACGGTGACGCAGTGGTTAGCGCTGCTGCCTCACAGTGCCAGGGACCAGGTTCAATTCCCAGCTTGGATCACTGTGGGTTTGCACGTTCTCCCCGTGTCTGCGTGGATTTCCTCCGTGTGCTCCGGTTTTCTCGCACGCTGCAAATATATGTGGGTTATGTGGATTGGCCATACTAAATTGCCCCTTAGTGTCCAAATATATATGGGTTAGGTAGATTGGCCATGCTAGAATGCCCCTTGGTGTCCAAATATGGGGAGGTTCGGTGGATTGACCATGCTAAATTGCCCCTTAGTGTCCAAAGATGTGTGGCTTAGGTGGATTGACAATGTTAAATTGCCCTTTCGTGTCCAAATATTTGGAGATTAGGTGGATTGGCCATGCTGAATTGCCCCTTAGTGTGCAAATATATGCAAGTTAGGTGGAATTGCAGAGATGGGGAAGGGAGGGAGAATGAGGACATGGAGGGATTCGAGAAACAAGACTGGGATTTTTCTGCCCCGTTACCCCATACAGGTCCCCTGGCACTGCCCACCAGACACACTGGCTGTACACCCCTAGACACTGGCAGTGATAAGGTGGCATGAGCGGGTAGCGTCTCATGGGACCATAGGATCTGGTGGAAGTGAGATCTGATAGGGGAATACCTGACAGATGGGAGGTTTCAGGCCAGTGATCAGAGGGTCAGTGACCAGGGTACACTGATTAAGAGAGTCTGTGTGGGAGATTGAGGGGATGCCCGTGGGGATATGGGTCTTGACAGATCTCTCATATATTATGTTCACTTGTACACCATACATGGAGGATCAGGAAGCATACTTAGTGGTCTGCAGCCGGCCTCGCAGCATGAGTTGACTCCGCCTACCCTCCCCTACTGGCGGGAATCAGATTCTGGCCTCTGCACAGAGTCCTGAAAACTCACCTCGCTTACTTCGCTGGAAAAACAGGTGAGAAAACCTCATTGGTCAGCGGACTTGGGGTCCATAGGGGAAGGGGAGTTGCTGCTAGTGGAGACAGCTGAACTTTGAATGCCCTTCAGTCTGCAGAGAATGGAAAGTGGGAGAGCGGTGTGTTGGAACAGTCAAGACTACGTGTGAGAGAGGATGAGGGTTTCTGCAGTTGAAGAGCTGCTGATGGCTCGGGTGACAATGTGGAGGTGAAAGTAAGAATCTGTGTTGGCAGCTCACCTTGGGGTCAAATACGTCTCCGAAGGGTGGTGGCCAGCCTGGTTTAGTGGCGGAGAATTGCAGAGAGAGGGAATTCCTGGGACAATTCGGGAAACGTACCCTAATGAAACTGTGCGGGTTTACGTTCAGCCATAAGGCACTGGATACCTGTCCTCGCTGCTTAAACCTCTTGTCAGTTCTGATAAATTTCAGGAGATGGTGGATACGGGTCTGATTGATGGAATAGCCAATAGCAATTTGCTGAGGGTGATCCGAATCTCTTCAGGTGCAGTTTAGTTGTCGACATGATGTACTGTGTGATTTACCCAAAGCTCACAGTCACTCTAAGCTGACAGTTCACTCACACCTCGAACCCCTGAGTTCGACTCTCTCCCTGTCACATGTCCCGGAACATCACCCTCCGCAGGATGGCTACACAACCACAGAAGAAGCAACATTTAAGAGGTAAGGTTGAGGAGCGGATGGGGAGCTGAGAGGTCCAACAGCAGGCACCAAACTGGCACATGGATCAAGAGAAAGTGATTCATCAATGGATAGGTTTTTCCGAAAATCGACAATAAATTTAATATTTCAGATTTTTAAAATCAACTCTGAAAATGCCACCACTTGCCGTGGCAGGATTGGAAGCCGGGTCCCCAGAATGTTAGCCGAATTTCTGGATTAATAATCCAGCAATAATATTACTAGGCCAGTACCACCTGTTTAATGAAATGATGAAGGATCTGGATAAGCTGAAGAGTAATTAGTCGCGATGTAAAGACCTTTCCAGAAATTGTTGAGGGAATTTATTCCATCTTCCATAGATATTAAGATAATGGATAAAGAGATATTAAATAATAGACAAATGGTGTGTGTGAGAGTGAACTGGGCAGTGGATTGAGTGTGAACTGGTTAGTGTGAGAGAGTGAACTGGTCAGTATGTGTGAGTGTGAAGTGGACGAGAGTGGGAACTGGCCAGTATACATGTGCGTAAGAATGTGAACTGGCTAGTGTGTGTGAGAGTGCAAACGGGGCAACAGTGTGAACTGGGCGAGAGTGCAAACTGGCGAGAGTGTGAACTGAGCGAGAGTGCGAACGGGGCGAGAGTGCGAACGGGCGAGAGTGTGAACTGAGCGAGAGTGCGAACGGGGCGAGAGTGCGAACGGGGCGAGAGCGTGAATGGGGCAAGAGTGCAAATGGGGCGAGAGTGCGAACGGGGCGCGAGTGTGAACTGGGCGAGAGTGTGAACTGGGCGAGAGTGTGAACCGGCTGAGTGTGAACGGGGCGAGAGTGCGAACTGAGCGAGAGTGTGAACTGGGCGAGAGTGAGAACGGGGTGAGAGTGTGAACGGGGTGAGAGTGTGAACTGGGCGAGAGTGCGAACGGGGCGAGAGTGCGAACGGGGCGAGAGTGTGAGCGGGGCGAGAGTGCGAACTGAGCGAGAGTGTGAACTGGGCGAGAGTGTGAACGGGGCGAGAGTGTGAACTGGGCGAGAGTGTGAACCGGCTGAGTGCGAACAGGGCGAGAGTGCGAACAGGGCGAGAGTGTGAACTGAGCGAGAGTGTGTACTGAGCGAGAGTGCAAACGGGGCGAGAGTGTGAATGGGGCGAGAGTGTGAACTGAGCGAGAGTGTGAACTGACCGAGAGTGTGAACGGGGCGAGAGTGTGAACGGGGCGAGAGTGTGAACGGGGTGAGAGTGCAAACGGGGCGAGAGTGTGAACTGAGCGAGAGTGTGAACTGAGTGAGAGTGTGAACTGAGTGAGAGTGTGAACTGAGCGAGAGTGCGAACGGGGCGAGAGTGCGAACAGGGCGAGAGTGCAAACGGGGCGAGAGTGCGAACGGGGCGAGAGTGCGAACTGGGCGAGAGTGGGGCGAGAGTGTGAACTGGGCGAGAGTGTGAACTGGGCGAGTGTGAACCGGCTGAGTGTGTGTGAGAGTGTGAACTGGCTGAGTGTGTTCCTGCTCTTGTACGCTCACACTAGGTACATCATGCTGTCAACCCCATGCATTGGGCAGATCACGCTTTTGTCGCATGTGCACACTGGGCAGATCATGCTCCTAGGCATGTACATGCACGGGTGATCCAGTTTTCACTTCTGTGCATGTGTGTGCGCGCACTGGCCAGTTCATGCTCTCATGAATGGGAAGTGGCCAGTGTGGGCACACGTGTGAGAGAGAGCTGACATGTGCACTGGTCTGTTCATGCTCTCTCTTGCGCACACTCTTGCATGTACGCACTGGCCAGTTCCTGCAGTCGCAGACGTACACTGGGCAGATCACAGTCTTAAGCGCAAGCGCGTGGTGGGCAGTGAGAATGAAGAGGTTTGTCATTATGAGGACTCTGGGTCTGTACATGTTGGAGTTTAGAAGGCTGAGGTGGGGGGAATCTTATTGAAACTTACAGGATATTGCGAGGCCTGGATAGAGTGGATGTGGAGAGGATGTTTCTACTGATAGAAAAAACTAGAACCAGAGAACACAACCTCAGACTAAAGGGGCAATCCTTTAAAACAAAGATGAAGAGGAATTTCCTCACCCAGAGAGTGGGGAATCTGTGGAACTCTTTGTCACAGAGGAGGCCGGGTCATTGAGTGTCTTTAAGACAGAGATTTCTTGATTAGTAAAGAGGTGACACAGTGGTTAGCACTGCTACTTCACCGTGCCAGGGATTTGGGTTCAATCCCCAGCTTGGGTCACTGTTTATGCAGAGTTTGCACATTCTCCCCATGTCTGCGTGGGTTTTCTCCAGGTGCACTGGTTTCTTCCCACAGTCTGAAAGACGTGCTGGTTAGGGGAATTTCAGAATAATTTCACAGCAGTGTGAATGTAATAAATAATTACTAACAAATAAACTTTAGGATTAGGGGTGTTAGGGAAAAGGCAGGAGAATGGGGATGAGAAAAGTATTAGCCATAAGTAAGTGGAGAAGTGGCAGATGGACTTCAACCCGGATAAATGTGTAGTGGTCCATTTTGGCAGGTCCAATGGGATGAACATAGAACATAGAACATTACAGCACAGAACAGGCCCTTCGGCCTTCGATGTTGTGCCGACCAATATAAAAAGCAATGCCCCTCCAAACTAAACCATTCCCTTCTCTTCCATATACTTATCAACTAACCTCTTAAACGCCACCAAACTTGGCGCATCTACAACTGCTGCAGGCAGGGCATTCCACTCCCGAACCACCCTTTGGGCAAAGAACCTGCCTCTGATATCCGTCCTATAACTATCACCCCTTAATTTAAAGCTGTGTCCCCTCGTGCTAGCTTTTTCCATCCTAGGAAAAAGGCTAGCACGAGTACAATAGGAGTACAATATCAAGGGTAGGACTCTTAGCAGTGTTAAGGAGCAGAAGGACCTTGGGTTCCACATCCATAGGACTCTTAAATCAGTCTCGCAGGTGGAGGATGTGGTCAAGAAGGCGTACTGGCCTTCATTAATCAAGGGATTGAGTTTAGGAGCTGGAAGATAATGCTGCAGCTTTATAATACCCTTGTCAGACCCCACTTAGAGTACTGTGCGCAGCTCTGGTCGCCTCATTACAAGAAGGATGTGGAAGCTATTGAGAGGGTGCAGAGGAGATTTACAAGGATATTGCCTGGATTGGGAGGCATGCCTTATGAAGATAGGTTGAGAGAGCTCGGACTCTTCTCCCTAGAGAGGCGAAGGTTGAGAGGCGACCTGATAGGGGTTTATAAAATGTTGAGAGGAATAGATAGGGTGGATTCTCGGAGGCTATTTCCCAGGGCGGAAATGGTCGCTATGAGAGGACACAGGTTTAAGGTGCTGGGGAGTAGGTACAGAGGAGATGTTAGGGGAAAGTTTTTCACTCAGAGGGTGGTAGGAGAGTGGAATTGGCGGTGGTGGTGGAGGCAAACTCGCTGGAGTCTTTTAAAAGACTTCTACATGGAATTTAATGGGATTGAGAGTTGTAGATAGGCCTGGTAGGTAGGAATATGATCGATGTAACTTGTGGGCCGAAGGGCCTGTTTGTGCTGTAGTGTTCTATGTTCTATGATTGAACGGCAGGGCAGACTCAATGGGCTGAGCGGCCTATTTCTGCTGCTATGTCTTATGGTGTGGAGATGCCAGCTTTGGCAGTAAGAAGTCTCACGAACACCAGGTTAAAGTCGGACGGGTTTATTTGCAAGCACCAGCTTTCGGAGCACTGCTCACCTGACGAAGGAGCAAACTCACGCTACCAAATAAACCTGCCAGGTTTTGACCTGGTGTTTGTGAGATTCCTTCCTTTGCGGGAACGTAAGGCACGCAGTTTGGAGGAGATTGTCGAGAGATAGGCGAATTAATTCGGTGCGGCGTTCGGGCAGAGAGAGAGATAAAGCCTTCTCAATCAACTGTTACCTGCTACTTGACTCCTGTGCGTGAAGCCTCTTTATCACTGATGGTTGTGTCAGGAGTGTTGGCCGCACTTGCTCATCCATTTGCATCTTTATAAAGTGCGGCTGACTGAGCAAAGAAAAGTGCCTCTCGATGGAGCCTCCTATTGAAATTCAGGATGTGCCTTTTTAAGCAGATAATGAATGTGCTGTTTAGAAATGTCATGTATCATTTGGTATTTGATATGAGGAGCAGGCTGAGGCAGGGAGATACAAATGCGTTAGCGAGCGGCAGGAGAAAGAGGCTTTATTGCGTTAGTGCTCGGTGCCAGCTAGTTTACCTCTAATTGACTTATTAAATATCGGGGCACTTAGCGAGTAATTGTCACACTGCGATGGGAGGATTGATTGGAGAGATTACTCAGGGTGCAAACCGGTCTGATATTGGAATATGTCCCAGTCTGGCTGGGTGCTGGATTACACTCTTGATCCCCACTCTCTGCCCAACTCTCTACCTATTATTTTTCCATTTGTAGAAGGAGCTAATTTCTGCCCCGCACCAGCAACAATCCCACCCAGATCCTTTCGCCATAACCCTCCCAATGCCACACTAAGGGGCAATTTTAAGAACATAAGAAATCGGAGCAGGAGTCGGCCATCCAGCCCCTCGAGCCTGCCCCGCCATTCAATAAGATCATGGTTGATCTGAAGTGGATCAATTCCACTTTCCCACTTTCTCCCCATAACCCTTAATTCCCTTGTCTATCAGAAATCTATCTACCCGTGACTTAAATATATTCAGCGAGGAAGCCTCCACCACTTCAATGGACAAAGAATTCCAAAGATTCATCACCTTTTGAGTGAAGAAGTTCCTCCTCAACTCCGATCTAAACTGCCCCCTGCCCTTATTTTGAGGCTGTGCCCTCTAGTTCTGCCCTCCTTTCTAAGTCATGATGTAAAGATGCCGGCGTTGGACTGGGGTGGTAAGAACTCAGTAAGAATATAGCAACACCAATTTTAAATCCAACTGATTTATTTGATAGTAAAATTGCGAGCTTTCAAGAGTGTTGAAAGCTCGCAATTTTACTATCAAATAAATTGGTTGGATTTAAAATTGGTGTTGCTAAATTCTCCTTTCTAAGTGACAGACAGAGCTAAGCGATCCCACAGCCAACCGATCAGATCTAAGTTCTCCAGTCCTTCCACATTCCAGCCGAGAATGGTGATGGACCATTAAAGAACTCACTGGAGGAGGAGGAGACTCCACAAAATATCCCCACCCTCAATGATGGAGGAACCCAGTGTAAAAGATAAGGCTGAAGTATTCGCAGCAACCTTCAGCCAGGAGAAAGACAAACCAAAGTAGAACGTACAGGGTAAATGGTAGGACTCTGAAGAGTGCAGTTGAACAGAGGGATCTGGGAAAACAGGTACACAATTCCCTAAAAGTGACGTCATAGGTGGATAGGGTCGTAAAGAGTGCTTTTGGTTCATTGGCTTTTATAAATTGGAGTATCAAGTATAAAAGTTGGAGTGTTATGGTAAGGTTATATAAGGTATTGATGAGGCCAAATTTAGAGTATTGTGTACAGTTTTGGTCACCTAGTTACAGGAAGGATGTAAATAAGGTTGAAAGAGTGCAGAGAAGGTTCACAAGGATGTTGCCGGGACTTGAGAAGCTGAGTTACAGAGAGAGATTGAATAGGTTAGGACTTTATTCCCTGGAGTGTAGAAGAATGAGGGGAGATTTGATAGAGGTGTATAAGATTTTGATGGGTACCAACAGAGTGAATGCAAGCAGGCTTTTTCCACTGAGGCTGGGGGAGAAAAAAACCAGAGGGCATCGGTGAAGGGGGGAAAGTTTAAAGGGAATATTAGGAGGGAATTCTTCACACAGAGAGTGGTGGGAGTGTGGAATGAGCTGCCAGATTAATGCGGGGTCACATTTAACATTAAAGAGAAACTTGGATGGGTTCATGGATGAGGGGTGTGAGGGATATGGTCCAAGTGCAGGTCAGTGGGACTAGGCAGAAAAATGGTTTAGCACAGACAAGAAGGGCCGAAAGGCCTGTTTCTGAGCTGTAATTTTCTATGGTTCTATCCCGACCTCCTCCAGTAGTCCCCAGATTTCAGATGCCAGTCTCCAGCTAATTTAATTCCACTCCACATGATATCAAGAAATGGTTGGAAGCACTGGATATTGCAAAGGCATTGGGCCCTGATAATATTCAGCAATAGTACTGAAGAGTTGTGTTCCAGAACTTCCCGCCCCTCTGCCAAGTTCTTCCAGGACAGTTACGACACTGGCATCTACCCAACAATGTGGAAAATTGCCCAGGTATATCCTCTACACAAAAAGCAGGACAAATGTAACCCGGGCAATCAGTCTACTCTCGATTATCAGTAAAGTGATGGAAGGGGCCATCGGCAGAGACACTCTATTTATTTATTAGTGTCACAAATGGGCTTAGATTAACACTGCAATGAAGTTTCTGTGAAAATCCTCTAGTTGCCACACTCCGGCACCCATTTGGATACACTAGAACATAGAACATAGAACATAGAACAATACAGCACAGAACAGGCCCTTCGGCCTTCGATGTTGTGCCGACCAAAATAAAAAGCATGCCCCTCCTACTAAACCTTCCCTTCTCTCCATATACTTATCAACTAACCTCTTAAACGCCACCAAACTTGGCGCATCTACAACGCTGCAGGCAGGGCATTCCACTCCCAACACCTTTGGTAAAGAACTCCTCTGATATCCGTCCTATAACTATACCCCTTAATTTAAAGCTGTGTCCCCTCGTGCTAGCTTTCTCCATCCTAGGAAAAAGCATCACTGTCCACCCTATCTAAACCTCTAATCATCTTATATGTTCAATAAGTCCCCTCTTAGCCGCCTCCTTTCTAAGAAAACACCTCAAATCCTCACCTCTCTTCATAGGACTGCCCTCCATACCAGGCAACATCCTGGTAAACCTCCTCTGTACCCTCTCCAATGCCTCACATCTTTCTTATAATGTGGGGACCAGAACTGCACACAATACTCCAAGTGCGGCCGCACTAGAGTTTTGTACAGTTGCAACATGATGCTGCGGCTCCAAATTCAATCCCCCTACAATAAAAGCTAAGACTCCATATGCCTTCTTAACAACTTTATCCACTTGACTGCCTATTTCAGGGATCTATTGACACATACACCAAGATCCTTCTGTTCCTCAACACTATTAAGAGCCCTACCATTAGCCCTATACTCTACACATTTATTGTTCCTGCCAAAGTGCATTACCTCACACTTTCCACATTAAACTCCATTTGCCACCTCTCGGCCCAGCTCTGCAACTTGCCAAGTCCTCTGTAAACTATAACACCCCTCTTCACTATCTACCACTCCACCGACTTTAGTGTCATCTGCAAATTACTGATCCATCCCTCAATACCCTCATCCAGATCATTTATAAAAATTACAAACGCAGGGGCCCCAAAACAGACCCCTGAGGCACACCACTCGTCACCGAACTCCACGATGAAAATCTCCCATCAACCACCACCCTCTGTCTTCTATCTGCCAGCCAAGCTAGCGGAGAATTTAGCCCTGCCAAAGCACTCTAACCAGCACACCTTTCAGGTTCTGGGCGTAGATGCAGATGAGATCTCAGAGGGTGTGTGGAATCGGCTGCCATGGTGAAGGCAAATTCGTTAGGGTCTTTTCAGAGGCTTCTGGATGACTACATGGGGCTTAATAGGTAAGCCTAGTAGGTAGGGATATGATTGGTGCAACTTGTGGGCCGAAGGGCCTGTTTGTGCTGTAGTTTTTCTATGATTCTATGAAACCGGAGCACCCAGAGGAAACCCATGCAGACATGGAGAGAACGTGCAAACTCCACACAGACAGTGGCCCAAGCCGGGAATCGAACCCGGGTCCCTGGCTTGTGTAACCTCCATTTGCATTCTGTCAGGATCATTCACCACGGCCTGGGTTTAAAATTGGACAGGCGAGCTGGATAGCTGGGATGACTGAGCACCCTTGAGGTGAAGGCAGCATTTAACTGAGTGAGGCTTCAAGGAACGCAAGCAAAACTGTCACCAGTGGGAATCTGGGGGAGGGGGATGGGGATGAAGAACGGGAGAAACAGAAGGTTTCATAAATAATCGGAAGCTAATTTCTGGATATAAAAGAAATACAGAAAATTAGTAACTAGACATAGGGCACATAGAAAAACAAATGTTCTGGCCTTTATTCAAGGAGATTATAGCATTGCAAAGTTTTAAGTTTGTCTGTTGGTGTTTTTCTTTCTATATTTAGAGTTTTAAAAAGAGATGCAGGTGCAAATAGAGTACACAAAATGAAATATTGTATTGAAAGGATGGGCAGCTGTTGCCAAGACAACCGGCTGTTTTTGCATTTTAACCAATCAATTTAAACTCGGCATTTGAATAACAGCAGCCTATCAGATTTGAATTTGATGTTTTGGCAACTTGAAAATCAATCTGATTGTGGGGATGTTGGTATGTCATCAGGCGTATAAAAGCCACCTCTCAGCTTCAGAGAGTCAGACAGTAACTGCTCTCTGACATTGCAACTGCTTCTGTCATAGCTCAGTTGTGTCTTAAAAGAAAGCCTCATCTCAATCGCGAAGATAGCAAAGAGGAGAGCAGACAGAAGATTCTGGAAGATAAAACCTGGTTGTATTTTGAGAGTGACTAAAAAAACTTTTTTGTTAATAAGTGGGAATTGTAATTATGGAAACAGCATTCTATTAGAATAGCGATTGATTCAGTTTGTAAATAGTTAAGTTAACCTGTTCACTGTCAATTAGATAAATAAAATGTTACTTGTTGGTTTTATAGAGAGAGTCTCAGGAAGTTATTTTGATTTAACGACTCAGTTTCTGTTAGCACTTCACACACTCACTTTCACAGATTGTAGAGGAGAGTCCTCCTCTTTGAGTGATTAGGTGTTAGCTCTTAGAGAAGGGATGTACCTCCCCTTTAAAACAATACA
This sequence comes from Sphyrna mokarran, assembly GCA_024679065.1. Lineage (NCBI taxonomy): Eukaryota > Metazoa > Chordata > Chondrichthyes > Carcharhiniformes > Carcharhinidae > Sphyrna > Sphyrna mokarran. Next base: position 4,570,439 of record JAGIQG010000035.1, on the reverse strand, counting down.
GTTGTACAGGTTTATAGCCTGAAAACAGATCTTTTGGCTCAACTATTCCAGGTCACCCAGTTTTTAACCACTAACCTAGTCCTAATCTGCAAACATGCAGTTAAACAATAATACATGTGATATTGGAATTGTTTGGCACATGCTGTCTCTGTTGACCAAAGCAACCCTGTTTACCGCACTGTCATTTTAACCTACCCAGCTTGCCTTCTGAGTTTCCAAATGCAGTCAAGTTTAATTTATTTAAGCTTGGCTTCTAAATGTAATTATATTGGCAGAAATATCATAAAATGTAGTTTTTGTGTAGAGGAAGAGAGCGGTACACAGACTCAGCAGCCGTCCAGATCTCTGAGATCTGGCAAAGCACTTCAAGCTCCTTTGAAGGCTCAGTGACGGAGGAGAAAATTTCAGCAATAAGTGCACAGCAAGATCCCACAGGCAGCAGCCAGACTAACGGTGAGCGATGCTGGTTGAGGGATGAATATTGGGTGTACCAATATATTGGTCCCGGGCCAGTTTCAGGGGGGTGGGGATTGGGGTCCCGGGCTAGTTCCAGGGGGGTTGGGGTTGGGGTCCCATGTCGGTTTCGGGAGTGTTGCGGATTGGGGTCCCGGGCCAGTTTGGGGGTGGTGGGGATTGGAGTCCTGGGCTGGTTTCAGGGGGGTGGGGATTAGGGTCACGGGCCGGTTTTGGAAGAGGGGGTTTGGAGTCCGGGGCCAGTTTCAGGTGGGGTGGGGATTGGGGTCCTGGGCCAGTTTCGGGGGGGGTAGGGATTGGGGTCCTGGGCCGGTTTCTGGGGGTGTGGGGATTGGGATACTGCGCTGAGACTTCCTGTGGGTTTCCTGCCAGCAAAAGGTTTCGTTCAGGGGGAATCCCGTCTATAAAAGTGGCTCCTGAGAGATCCAGGACCAAGGAAATAATTAGTCACCTTTTCCAGGGCTGTCTTCAGCGGTGGGGAACTTACAGCCACAGGGCGAGGAGGGGATGCCAGGCGCAGGTTCTCAGCGTTGCCATCACGAGACATTTTGCTGACTGCTGCCCACACGTAGAGCTCATCACATCCCACTCACCCTCACCCCCATCGGGTTTTTGTCTCTCTGAAGCGATTCATGAGCAAAGCAAGAGCAAGTGACGTTAAATTAAAAACTAAAAAATGCTGGAGAGACTCAGCAGGTCTGACAGCATCTGTGGAGAGAGAATGGAGCTAATGTTCCAAGACTGGGTGGCTTGGTGGGTTAGCACTGCTGCCTCACAGCGCCAGGGAACCAAGTTCGATTCCCGGCTTGGGTCACTGTCTGCACATTCTCCCTGTGTCTGCGTGGGTTTCCTTTGAAAGATGTGCTGGTTAGGGTGCATTGGCCGTGCTAAATTCTCTCTCAGTGTACCCAAACAGGAGTGTGGCAAGTAGAGGTTTTTCACAGTAACTTCGTTGCAGTGTTAACGTAAGTCTTACTTGTGACACTTAAGAAGGGATATGTAAGGAAATTTTAGATAAGTGTAGGAAGAATAGGGTAGTTGTAATGGGAGATTTCAATTTCCCTGGGGTAGATTGGAAGGTGCCGAGAGCGGAAGGTGCGGACGGAGAGGAATTTGTACAGTGTGTTTTAGAAGGGTCCTTGGAGCAGTATGTGGATAGCCCGACTAGAGAGGGGGCTATACTGGATCTGGTTCTGGGGAATGAGCCAGGGCAGGTGGTTGACGTTGTAGTAGGAGAGCATGTGTCTAATAGTGACCACAACTCTGTCTGCTTTAGGGTATTAATGGAAAAAGATGAAGCCTGCCCTAAGGGGAGGGTGTTAAACTGGGGGAGGGCTAGATATAGCCAGATTAGGCAGGATCTTAAGGATACCGACTGGGATAAGCTGTTCGAGGGTAGGTCGACGCTGCACATGTGGGAATCTTTCAAGAGAAAACTAAAATTTTTGCAGGATAGACACGTGCCGGTAAGGAGAAAGGATGGGAAGGGTAGGATTAGAGAAACGTGGGTTACTAGGGATGTTGAGGACTTGGTCAGGAAGAAGCGGGAGGCGTACGTTAGATCCAGGCAATTGGGGACAGAGGCAGCGCTTGAAAAATATAGAGAGTGTAGACGGGATCTTAAAAGGAGTGTCAGAAAGGCAAAAAGGGGCCACGAAATGGCTTTGGCAGGTAGGATTAAGGAAAATCCTAAGGCATTTTACTCCTATGTAAGGAGCAAAAGGATGGTTAGAGGGAAGATTGGACCTCTCAGGGACAGAGGAGGGGATCTATGCTTAGAGCCTGAGGGGATGGGGGAGATCCTGAATGAATACTTTGCGTCAGTATTCACGAGGGAGAGGGGCCTGATGTCTGATGCTGGCTTTGAGGATTTTGAGGACCCGTTAAAGGAAATAATCATTATGAGGGACGAAGTGTTGGGGCTTTTAGGTAGCATAAAGACTTATAAAGCTCCGGGGCCTGATGGTATTTATCCCAGGCTGCTAAGGGAGGTGAGAGATGACATTGCTGGGCCTCTGACGCAAATCTTTGTCTCTTCTTTGGACACAGGGGAGGTCCCAGAGGACTGGAGGATTGCAAATGTAGTACCGTTGTTTAAAAAGGGTCAAAGGGATAACCCAGGGAACTATAGGCCGGTGAGCTTGACTTCAGTTATAGGTAAGCTAATGGAGAGGATCCTCAGGGACAGGATGTATGAGCATCTGGAGCGCTGCGATCTGATCAGGGATACGCAGCATGGCTTCGTTAAGGGGAGGTCGTGCCTTACGAATCTAGTGGAATTTTTTGAAGAGGTGACAAAAACGGTTGATGAAGGACAAGCCGTTGATGTCGTCTACATGGATTTCAGTAAGGCGTTTGACAAGGTTCCCCATGGTAGGCTGATAAAAAAGGTGAAGGCGCATGGGATACAGGGCCAGGTATGTAGATGGGTTGAGAACTGGCTTGGGAGGAGGAGACAGCGGGTAGTAGTGGAAGGCTCTTTTTCCAACTGGAGGTCAGTCACTAGTGGTGTGCCACAGGTCTCAGTACTAGGACCTCTTCTATTTGTGATTTATATAAATGACTTGGAAGAGGGGGTAGGTGGTGTGATCAGCAAATTTGCTGATGACACTAAGATACTTGGATTGGCGGGGACTGAGGAGCAGTGCCAGGCAATACAACAGGACATAGATAGGCTGGTAGATTGGGCAGATAGATGGCAAATGGAATTTAATCTGGATAAATGCAAGGTGATGCATTTTGGCCGGAATAATGTAGAGGGGAGTTATAGGATAAAAGGTAAAACTATCCGAGTAAGACGCAGAGAGACCTGGGGGTGCAGGTTCACAAGTCTCTGAAGGTGTCAGTACAGGTGGAAAAAGTGATAAAGAAAGCATATGGTATGTTAGCCTTCATAGGAAGGGGTATAGAATACAAGAGTAGGAGTTTGATGTTGCAAGTGTATAGAACGTTGGTTAGGCCTCACTTGGAGTACTGCGTCCAGTTCTGGTCGCCGTACTACCGGAAGGATGTGGAGTCCCTGGAGAGAGTGCAGAGGAGATTTACCAGGATGCTGCCTGGTATGGAAGGGCTGTCTTACGAGGAAAGGTTGAACGCACTGGGGTTGTTTTCCCTTGAAAGACGTCGGCTGAGAGGGGATCTATTAGAGGTATATAAGATTATGAGGGGTATAGATAGAGTAAATGGTGGTAAGCTTTTTCCACCATTAGATTCGGATAGAACGAGGGGTCACGGCCTTAGGGTGAGGGGGGCTATGTATAAGACTAATATTAGAGGGCATTTTTTCACACAAAGGGTAGTGGGGGTGTGGAATGCACTACCGAGTAAGGTGGTGGGAGCAGGCACGCTAGGGTTGTTTAAGGGTCTCCTGGACAGCCACATGAGCGGTCTGCAGATAGAGGGATATAGGAGGACTGTTTAAATACTTTAATTGTTTCCACAGGCTGTTCGGTCCACCTTGTTGACCAACAAGGCGCATGCATTCGGCAGGTCGTGCGAGGGCTGCTCCTGGATGTTACTTCAGGAGTGGCCTAGTGCTTCACGTCGTTGGTGTACGCTTAAACTGGACCATCAGATGGGCAACATGACAGCTCAGAGACTATCGCTGTTGCTGTGCAGACACATGGATTTGGGCCTGTGTCTGCGGGAGTTTGCGCGTTCTCCCCGTGGTTGCGTGGGTTTTCTCCGGGTGCTCCGGTTTCCTCCCACATCCCAAAAATGTGCTCTTAGGCTGATTGGGTAACAAATTGTCCCTATATTGGTCTCTATATGTCATTAAGACGTTAGGATGGCGGCGCGGGCTCGCTGGGCCGAAGGGCCTGTTTCCCGTGCTGTGTTGTTCTTTGTTCTTTGTTTGTTTTGACACAAAGAAGTAGTATATGGATGATGAATCCTTTTCTCCAACTTTATAAGACCCTTGTCAGACCCCACTTGGAGTATTGTGCACAGTTCTGGTCACCTCACTACAAGAAGGATGTGGAAGCTATTGAGAGGGTGCAGAGGAGATTTACAAGGATGTTGCCTGGATTGGGCGGCATGCCTTATGAGGATAGGTTGAGGGAGCTCGGTCTTTTCTCCCTGGAGAGATGACCTGATAGAGGTTTATAAGAAGTTGAGAGGAATAGATAGGGTGGATTCTCAGAGGCTATTTCCCAGGGCTGAAATGGTCGCGACAAGAGGACACAGGTTTAAGGTGCTGGGGGGCAAGTACAGAGGTGATGTTAGAGGTAAGTTTTTCACTCAGAGGGTGGTGAGTGAATGGAATTGACTGCCATCGGAAGTGGTAGAGGCGAACTTGCTGGGGTCTTTTAAGAGACTTCTGGGTGAGTACATGGAATTTAATGGGATTGAGGGTTATAGGTAGGCCTAGTACTAGGGAGGGATATTATCGTCGCAATCTGTAGGCCAAAGGGCCTGTTTGTGCTGTAGTTTTTCTATGTTCTAACTCATTATGAAATATTTGGTGAAGATTTAATCTTATTCACGGTTAGTGAACAAACCCAATTTCAATCTTGCGACCCCCCCCCCCCCGCCGAGGTCTCACTAGCCCAGACTGCCCATCACTGGCCCTCTGAAAGGGCTGAATGGTCTCGTGCTATACGATTGCAAATCTGAGAAACTAACCAAAAACTAACTGCCCTGTGAAAACTGAGGATTGAGGGCGAGTAACTAGAATATTAATTCATTACTGCATTAATTATGCAAAATAATGAATACTCTTGAGGTTTAAACTATCCCGGGCAGTACAGGAGAAGGTAATGTGCGAAATTGAAAGAGGGGAACACGGGGTGGTGTTAAATGAAATGGGAGAAATAAACTCCCTTGTGTTGTCTTACACGAGTTACAGCCCCTGGCCCCGGGCTGATCCTTTCCCTGATTTACGGATTAATCCAGATTTAATTCTCATGCAGAAATGAGATTATATATTGGACAACGAACACCCGGTGCAGCTGGATTGATGTGGTGTTTCGCGCAGACGAGATGCATCGGTTTCAGCCCCTGGCCTTCGAGGTGGGTGAGGGATGGAGGAGAGAGAGAGACAGCAGGAAACAGTGACGGAGAAGGAGCAGAGAATCATCCCATTTGTCCTCGGAACTGCTCACACTCACCACCGAACCTGACTCACAATCCCACACCCACAAAACATGACCACGAACCCACCAAACTTAGAACCATAGGAAATTACAGCTCAGAAACAGGCCTTTTGGCCCTTCTTGTCTGTGCCAAACCATTTTTTTGCCTAGTCCCACTGACCGTGGGACTTGAACCATATCCCTCCACACCCCTCTCATCCATGAACCCGTCCAAGTTTTTCTTAAATGTTAAAAGTGACCCCGCATTAATCCGGCAGTTCATTCCACACTCCCACCACTCTCTGTGTGGAGAAGCCTCCCGCTAATATACCCTTTAAACTTTTCTCCTTAACCCATGCCCTCTGAGTTTTTTTTCTCCCCTAGCTTCCGTGAAAAAAGCCTGCTTGCATTCACTCTGTGTGCATATGGAGACCTCTGTGTTTGTATACGGAGATACCTCTGTTTGTACATGGTGATCTCTCTCTCTGTGAGTATGTGGAGATATCTCTGTCTATACATGGAGAGCTCTGTGTGTGTATATGAAGGTATCTCTCTGTGTGTATTCGGAGATATCTCTATACATACATGGAGATCTCTCTCTCCCTCTGTGAGTATGTGGAGATCTCTGTGTGTATGTATATTGAGATATCTGTCTGTGCGTACGTGGAGATATCTTTGCATATGGAGACCTGTGCATGTGTATATGGAAATCTCTGTTTGTGTATATGCAGATATCTTTGTTTGTATGTGGAGATATCTGTGTATGTATGTGTATGGAGATCTCTCTATGTATATGGAAATATCTCAGTGTGTATATATGGAGATTCTGTATTTACATGGAGATCTCTGTATGTATATGGAGCTCTCTGTATGTATATGGAGCTCTCTGTATGTGTACTTGGAGATCTGTGTGTGTAAATGGAGATCTTTCTGTTTGTATATGGAGGTCTCTGTGTGTGTGTGCTTGGAGTGCTCTGTGTGTGTGTGTGTGTGTGTGTGTGTGTGTATACATGGAGATCTCTATGTGTACATATGGAAATTTATGTGTATATGGAACTCTCTGTGTGTATATGGAGATCTGTGTGTGTGTATATGGAGATCTCTGTGTGTGTATATGGAGATCTCTGCGTGTGTATATGGAGGTCTGTGTGTGTATATGGAGGTCTGTGTGTGTGTTTATGGAGGTCTGTGTGTGTGTATACATGGAGATCTCTATGTGTACATATGGAAATTTATGTGTATATGGAACTCTCTGTGTGTATATGGAGATCTCTGTGTGTGTATATGGAGATCTCTGTGTGTGTATATGGAGATCTCTGTGTGTGTATATGGAGGTCTGTGTGTGTTTGTGTGTATTCAGAGATATCTTTACGTTGTTTGCTGCCAGGGTCTCTGGTTTTGGATTGTTATCAAACCCGGCCGACTGTCAGCGTCAGAACAGGCGATAATTTTCAGGAAACAGACCCATCTGCTGGAAGTAAAGGCTCATTACACCAAGTGACAGTTTTTAATAACAATTACACACAACAGGAACTCATCCCATCGTTTGAGACATCCCACAGTTACAGCATTTCATAGATATATACACCCAGCAGTAACAAACATCCCAGAGTTTCAGGCAAACTGCAGTAACACTTCCCATAGTTACACACATCCCATAGTTACACATATCCCATAGTTACACATATCCCATAGTTACTGACATCCCATAGTGACACAGATCCCATAGTTACACATATCCCATAGTTACACACATCCCATAGTTACTGACATCCCATAGTTACACACATCCCACAGTGACACACATCCCATAGTCACCCATATCCCATAATTACACACATCCCATAGTTACACATATTCCATAGTTACTGACATCCCATAGTTACACACATCCCATAGTTACACATATTCCATAGTTACTGACATCCCATAGTTACCCACACATCCCATTGTTACATACATCCCACAGTTACACACATCCCACAGTTACACACATCCTATAGTTACACACATTCCATAGTCACTGACATTCCATACTTACACATATCTGATAGAATCATAGAATCCTACAGTGCACAACGGGGCCATTCGGCCCATCAAGCCTGTACTGATCACAATCGCACCCAGGCCCTATCCCCATAACCCCATGCATTTTTCCGGTTAGTCCTCCTGACAATAAGGGCTAATTTAGCCAATAACAAGGGCCAATCCACCTAACCCACATATCTTTTGGACTGTGGGAGGAAACAGGAGCACCTGGAGGAAACCCACGCAGACACGGGGAGAACTTACAGACTTCACACAGACAGTGACCCAAGCTGGGAATCAAACCTGGTGCTGTGAGGCAGCAGCACTAACTACTTTGCCATCATGCTGTCCCCTCCACATACTTACAGTCATGCCATAGTCACACGCACCCCATAGTTACACATGTCCCATAGTTACACACATCCCATGCTCACACATAGCCCATAGTTACACATTGTTATGGTCCAGGTCAAAAACTCCAAAGGGTTTTATGAAGCTCGCCTGGATCATAGGTTTTGTATCTTGAATTTAGCTGGGGTGAGCATGAAATATTTCACTCCAGGTCTGATCCAAATGACCCACTAGGGAGCTTTTATCAAATAAAGTTTATTTAAGAATATAGCTAACATGTATAGGAAGAAAAGTAGCAAGAACATTTATCAATTACAATCAAGAAACAAACAATCATGATATGTATAAAACTCTTAACAAAGATAGAACATATAGAACATAGAACACTACAGCACAAACAGGCCCTTCGGCCCACAAGTTGTGCCGAACACATCAAAACCTACCCAGCCATAGACCTATCTATAACCCCCAATCCCATTGGATCCCATATACTCATCCAGAAGTCTTTTAAAAGACCCCAGCGAGTTCGCCTCGACCACCACCGACGGCAGCCGATTCCATTCACTCACCACCCTCTGAGTGAAAAACTTTCCCCTAGCATCCCCTCTGTACTTGCTTCCCTGCACCTTAAATCTGTGCCCTCTCGTCGAGACCATTTCAGCCCTGGGAAATAGTCTCTGAGAGTCCACCCTATCTATTCCTCTCAACATCTTGTAAACCTCTATCAGGTCGCCTCTCAACCTTCGTCTCTCCAGGGAGAACAGTCCCAGCTCCCTCAACCTGTCTTCATAAGGCATGCCTCCCAATCCAGGCAACATCCTTGTAAATCTCCTCTGCACCCTTTCAATAGCTTCCACGTCCTTCCTATAGTGAGGCGACCAGAACTGCGCACAGTACTCCAAGTGTGGTCTGACAAGGGTCCTATAAAGCTGCAGCATTACCTCCTGACTCCTGAACTCAATCCCTCGATGAATGAAGGCCAGTACACCGTAAGCTTTCTTAACCACATCCTCCACCTGGGAGGCCGATTTGAGAGTCTTATGGACCCGGACCCCAAGATCCCTCTGCTCTTCCACACAGCTAAGACTCCTACCTTTGATAGTGTACTCATTCATCCCGTTGGATCTGCCAAAATGGACCACAACACATTTATCCGCATTAAAGTCCATCTGCCACTTCTCCGCCCAGTCTTGCATCCTGTCGATGTCATGCTGCAACTTCTGACATCCCTCCAGACCATCCACAACACCACCGACCTTCGTGTCATCGGCGAACTTACTCACCCATCCCTCCACTTCCTCATCCAGGTCATTTATGAAAATGACAAACAGCAAGGGTCCTAGAACAGATCCCTGGGGCACTCCACTGGTGACCGACCTCCATGCAGAAAAAGAGCCATCCACAACCACCCTCTGCCTTCTGCAGGCAAGCCAGTTCTGGATCCACAAGGCCAAAGCCCCTTGGATCCCATGGCCTCTCACCTTCTCAAGAAGTCTTGCATGTGGGACCTTGTCAAATGCCTTCCTGAAGTCCATGTACACCACGTCCACTGCTCTTCCTTCGTCAATGTGTTCAGTCACATTTTCGAAGAACTCAATTAAGCTCGTAAGGCACGACCTGCCTTTTACAAAACCATGCTGACTATTTCTAATCAACCTAAACTTCTCCAAATGCTCGTAAATCTTGTCCCTCAGAAGCCTCTCCATCAGCTTACCAACCACTGAGGTCAGACTCACCGGTCGGTAATTTCCAGGACTATCCCTGTTCCCTTTCTTGAAAATAGGGACCACATCCGCAATCCTCCAATCCTCCGGAACCTCTCCCGTCTCCATCGACGACGCAAAGATCATCGCCAGGGGCTCTGCAATGACATCCCTCACCTCCCACAATAACCTGGGGTACATCCCATCTGGTCCCGGAGACTTGTCTATCTTGATAGCATTTAAAAGTTCTAACACATCCGCTTCCTTAATATCTACATACTCAATCTTTTCAGTCTGCCGCAAACTTGTAGTGCATCCTCCCAGATCACTTTCCACCGTGAATACTGAGGCAAAGTACTCATTAAGCACCTCTGCCATTTCTTCCGGTTCCATACAGACTTTTCCCCCTTCACCTTTTATAGGTCCTATCCCTTCTCTTCTCATCCTTTTACTTTTCACATATTTGTAGAAGGCCTTGGGATTCTCCTTAATCCTACCAGCCAAGGCCTTCTCATGACCCCTTCTGGCTCTCCTAATTTCCTTTTTAAGCTCTCTTCTATAAGCCTTATACTTCTCTAGATCCCCAACATCTCCTAGCTCTTTGAACCTTTTATACACCTTTCTTTTCTTCCTGACTATGTTCACCACAGCCTTCGTGCACCACGGTTCCCGTGTCCTACCAAAACCTCCTTGTCTCACCGGAACGTTGTCATGCAAAGCTCCAGACAAGCATTCCTTGAATATCTGCCACCTTCCTTCTGTGCTTTTCCCCAAGAACACCTCCTTCCAGTTTATTCCCCCAACATCTGCCTGATGTCTTCATATTTCCCCTTATTCCAGACAAACACCTTCCTAGCCTGCCTGATCCTATCCTTTTCCAATGCAAGGGTGAAGGAGATAGAATTATGATCTCCATCCCCAAGATGCTCTCCTACCGAGAGATCCATCACCTGTCCTGGTTCATTAGCTAGTACCAGGTCCAGTACAGCCTCTCCTCTCGTAGGCTTGTCCACATGCTGTGTCAGGAAACCCTCCTGAACACACCTAACAAACTCCTCCCCATCCAAACCCCTTACCCTTGGGATATTCCAGTTGATGTTTGGGAAATACCCTGGATGAGGGTATTGAAGGATGGATTAGTAAATTTGCAGATGACACTAAAGTCGGTGGAGTGGTAGATAGTGAAGAGGGATGTTATAGTTTGCAGAGAGACTTGGACAAGTTGCAGAGCTGGGCCGAGAGGTGGCAAATGGAGTTTAATGTGGAAAAGTGTGAGGTAATGCACTATGGCAGGAATAATAAATGTGTAGAGTATAGGGCTAATGGTAGGATTCTTAGTAGTCTTGATGAACAGAGGGATCTTGGTGTGTATGTGCATAGATCCCTGAAAGTAGGCAGTCAAGTCGAGAAGGTTGTTAAGAAGGCATATGGAGTCTTGGCTTTTATTGGTAGGGGGATTGAATTTCGGAGCCGCAACGTCATGTTGCAACTGTACAAAACTCTAGTGCGGCCGCACTTGGAGTATTGTGTGCAGTTCTGGTCCCCACATTATAAGAAAGATGTGGAGGCATTGGAGAGGGTACAGAGGAGGTTTACCAGGATGTTGCCTGGTATGGAGGGCAGGTCTTATGAAGAGAGGCTGAGGGATTTGAGGTTGTTTTCGTTAGAAAGGAGGCGGCTAAGAGGGGACCTAATCGAAACATATAAGATGATTAGAGGTTTAGATAGGGTGGACAGTGATAGCCTTTTTCCTAGGATGGAGAAAGCTAGCACGAGGGGACACAGCTTTAAATTAAGGGGTGATAGTTATAGGACGGATATCAGAGGTAGGTTCTTTACCCAAAGGGTGGTTCGGGAGTGGAATGCCCTGCCTGCAGCAGTTGTGGATGCGCCAAGTTTGGTGGCGTTTAAGAGGTTAGTTGATAAGTATATGGAAGAGAAGGGAATGGTTTAGTTTGGAGGGGCATTGCTTTTTATATTGGTCGGCACAACATCGAAGGCCGAAGGGCCTGTTCTGTGCTGTAATGTTCTATGTTCTATGTTCTAAATTGAAGTCTCCCATCACAACAACTCTGTTATTTCTACATCTCTCCAATATCTGTTTCCCTATCTGCACCTCAACTTCCCTGTCACTATTGGGCGGCCTATAGAATACACCCAGCAACATCACCGACCCTTTGCTATTCCTAACTTCCACCCACAGAGACTCCGTAGACATTCCCTCCTCGGTATCCACCTTCTCTGCAGCCATGACACTGTCCCTGATCAACAGTGCCACTCCACCACCTCTTTTGCCTCCCTCCCTGTCCTTCCTGAAGGATCTAAATCCCGGGACCTGTAGTACCCAGTCCTGTCCCTGAGACATCCAAGTCTCTGTAATGGCCACCACATCACAATCCCAAGCAGCAATCCACGCCCTAAGTTCATCCACCTTATTTACTACACTCCTGGCATTAAAATAGACACAGCTCAGCCCCTCAGACTGGACATTTCCCTTCTCCCCCACTCGTCTAACCTGCCTCTCATCCTGCCTAGAGTCCTTCCCTACCTGGGAGCTAACTTCCTTGCTCCCAGTCTCCACATCACTATTCCCTCCCCCTAACCTTTCTAGTTTAAAGTCCCCCCAGTAGCCCTAGCCAGTCTTCCCGCCAAGATATTAGTCCCCCTGGGATTCAGGTGCCACCCGTCTTTGCTGTACAGGTCACACCTGCCCCTAAAGAGGTCCCAATGATCCAGGAACCGGAATCCCTGCCCCCTGCTCCAGTCCCTCAGCCACGTATTCAACCTCCACCTCATACTATTCCTGCTCTCACTCTCCCGAGGCGCAGGCAGCAATCCTGAGATTACTACCTTCGCTTTCCTCTCTCTCAGCTGCCTACCCAGTTCCCTATAATCCCTTTTCATGTCCACTTCCCTCTTCCTGCCTATGTCAGTAGTACCTATATGTACTACAACTTCCAGTTCCTCACCCTCCCCTTTCAGGATGTCTGGGACGCGTCCAGAGACATCCCGAATCCCAGCTCCAGGGAGACATACCACCATCCGCGACTCCCGTCTGCGTCCACAAAAACGCCTGTCCGCCCCCCTCACTAGGGAGTCCCCTATAAGCACTGCCTTTTTGCTCTGTTTTTTAGGTTTTTGTTCAGCTCCAGGGAGCTGGCCACCGCTGCCTCCCTTGGATGAGCTGTCCCCCACAGTAGTACTCAGGCAAGAGTACTTATTTTGAAGGGGGACATCCACCGGTGTACTTTCCATCACCTGAGGTTTCCCCTTCCTAATAGTTACCCATGTGCCTTCTCCCCTTTGCCCTGGTGTGACTACTTGCCTGTAGCTCCTATTAATAATCTCCTCATTCTCCCTAATGAGTCGAAGGTCCTCAAGCTGCATTTTCAGTTCTTTTACCTGGTCCCGTAGGGATTGCAGCTCCACACAGCGATCACAGGTATGGACATCTGGGAGACCAGGAGCCTCCAAGACCTCCCACATGTTACACTGGCAACAACATGCTGGCCTCACACCCATGCTTGCCCCTTTTTAGTAACCCAGAGAAAAAAAAAGTAAGAAAGATTAAAAAAAACTTACCTTGCCTCCCCTTTTTGCTTAGATCTCTACACTGTTCCAATAAAACCAATCCCATAAATAAAAAAATCTTTTCACGGGTTTAACATAGCACAGACTAATGTTCACGTGATACTGGGTTTTAAGTCGTTAGTTGAATCCTATAGTCAAATTCTTCTCTTCAGACTCAGAATACTTTGAAGACAAGACAGCTTTCCAGAATACCAGAGAGACTCTGTCCCAGCTCCCAACAGCAGCAGATTTTCACCCTTCAGAAAACCAACAGAATTTTCAAAGCAACAGGGAGAGAGGGAAAACTGTTTTTTAGCTTGCTGTCCCTTCTAAAACAAAAAACTCAACGCTGCAGCTCCAAACTGAAACTGAAAATGAAATCACTGTCATCTGAGCTGCCCACATGTCATCACCTAAGATTGTAAGCATAAATTTAAAAAAAAACTCTTAAAGAAACACTAACATCACACACCCCTCCCTTCAGAAAATAAAATAAAGCATACATATTCAAAGATGGTTTCATTTTTCATAATCCCTTCAGTTTCACACTACTAGTACGCTATAATAAGCATATATACACTTTACAAAATCAAAATAGGCAAACAGAACAGTAATATAGGCCATTCCAGTCCTTATCTTCCACCATCAAATGCTCCTTGTTCTTTTATCACATTCATAACAAGTTGCTTCATCTCTGAAATTCTCCTTTAGTCTTTAATCCTGCATTGATTCCAAAATAAACTTGTTGTTGTGCTGATAAATTGGCTTCGGTATTGTCCTCAGAGAACTAGGCAGGAGAAGCGAGCAGGATAACATGCTACACGTGTGTAGTCAGGGCCATTTATCTCTGTTCCCTTTCTTGTTCATTGCCCTTTGCCCCTCTTCTGTCAAGGAATGTGACTCGTTTGTTTACTCTGGATCTGCACCATCACTTTCTGCACAATCTTTGGCAAAGGCACATGCCAAATTGTTAGAACCCATTTCAAACATATTCCAAAGATCATTTTGGAAGTTACTCTGTTGCAAAAACGATTGTAAGATACTCAAACATAGCAATATACTGCGCTGGTTCACTGGGTATCCACATCTCTGCACAGTGTACAGAATCATTATGTCCACAGTTAATTTTAAGTGATGGAACAATTTTGATCTCACATTGTTGTCCTTTCCTTTGATCCACATTAGTACAATACTTCCGCTCCTCAAACTCCTTTTGGAGATCACATATGACTTTTGATGTATTCACACTTCTCTGACTCACCTGATGAAGGAGCAATGATCCAAAAGCCCATGCTACCAAATAAACCTGTTGGATTTTAACCTATGCCCACCGCAGTCCAATATCTCTATATTCACACTTCACTTTGCATACTTGACGAGCTGTTTTTGACAGTCCTGCAATTGATGTTCAGGCAATTTGAACAACTCCGGAACACATTTTAAAACAGTCAGCCTGTCTTGTATCTCTCCCAAACCTACTCATTTTCTTTGTCCATATCATTGCCCCATTAACTGGTCCTCCTTCTCCACCTCCACAGTTTTGTGTGCTTGCTTGAGACTTTTGGCTATTCTGTTTCAGACTGAGTAAATATCAGCTTTCCTATCTGTGCCAACTTGTAAAAGGTATGTCTGCCAGAGTGTTGTTTAATTGGAACAGCATTCTTTACAATTATCTCATTCCCAATTATCTTAATATTTCCCAATTTATTCCCACATACTTGACCATGTGCTATTCATAATTCGATTTTCCTGTGGAAGGTAACTCAATAATTCATCCCAATTTTTAATAAAGTCCTCGTTACCTAATTTAATTTAGGGAATGTCAAATCCAGAATCATCTGGTTTTTCACTTTGAGTTAGAACCACAAAAGCATCCTCCTTCTGCTCTCCTCCCCTGTCAAAATATCTTTTAAACATACTCACATGACATACTCTGTGAGTTTTCCTTCTATCTGGTCTTCATGTCAAATAATTCACCTCACTCAGTTTCCTTTCAATTTGATAAGGCCCACTAAACTTTGCCTTTAAATGTTCGCCTACCATTGGTAGTCAAGTATTCCCAGTAGCAAAACTATGAATTTTTGATTTCTTATCTGCTTCTTGTTTCATCACCGTGCCACTTTTAAATGTTGTCCAGCCAATTCACCTGTTCTATTTAGTCTCTTGCTAAAACTTGACCCATGGTCCAATAATGTAGTCTCAGGATGATTCACAACATCTCAATCATTTTCAGTGGTCCCTTTACTTCACAACAATAATTAGTTCAAATGGACAGAATTTTGGTTGATCCATTAGGTTCATCGCTAATTGCAAAGAGGATAAAATGGAATTCCTTTATCCCAATCCTGTGGAAAACCTTGACAATAAACCCTTAACATTTTCTTTAAACTTAATGCCACTGCACTAACACTCCCTGTGATTCCAGATGGTACACAGTTGATTTAAATTGTTTTATTCCCAAACTATCCATAACCTTTTTGAATAACTTTGAGGTAAAGTTTGATCTGATTGTATTTCTATGGGTAATCCATATCTAGTAATAATTGAAGTAACTCCTTTACAATTCTTTTGCTGTGATATCATGTAATGGAATGGTTTCTGCAAACCTTATAGGCACATTCATTATAGCCAATAGATATTGATTCCCACTTTTTGTTTTAGGAAGAAGTCCTATGCAATCAATTAAAACCTTTGCAAATGCTGGGCTGGGTATCAAGGTTTTATCATTGTTGGAGGTTTCCTATCTGTGACAAGACTGATAAAATTTAATTGCATCTTTCCACAATCCAGCCCCAAAAAAATGTTTTTATATTTTAGCTTGAGTTTTCTTCACTTCTAAATAACCTCCTACTGGTATCTCATGTGTACCCGCAATACCACCTTTCTATACCCAACTAACAATACCACTTGATGAACTTCTGCCCACTTACCATCCACCTGAATATGTAAATGTTTCCATTTTCTCTTTTGAGACCTCATTTTTAAGGTTATAACATTCTGGTATACACTCAGATTCTTCTTCTGCCTATGCTTTCAGATACAACTGTTTTGGTTCTATATCAAAGAACAAAGACCAAAACAGCACAGGAAACAGGCCCTTCGGCCCAATGAGTCCGCGCCACCACCTCGATGTTCCCACTTCCACCCTCGATCCCTGTCCATGTTTATGATCTATGGATTAAAAACCAAATTTGAGACAATTTAGGGAGAATTTGTTTTGCCAGTTAGGCTAAGAGCACATCTTTGGGATGTGGGAGGAAACCGGAGCTCCCGGAGAAAACCCATGCAAGCACGGGGAGAATGCGCAAACTCCCACAGACACAGGCCCAAATCCATGTATCTACACAGCACAGCGATAGTCACTGAGCTGTCGTGTTGCCCATCAGATGGTCCAGGTTAAGCGTACACTAACGATGTGAAGCAATAGGATACTCTCAAAAGGTCCAAGAGCAGTCCTCTCATGACCCATCACATGTATGCCCCTCGTTAGACAACAAGGTGGACCAAAGCACCTGTAGGATAAAAACAAGTACATCAATATCTTTGTAACTCTGCCAACTTTTCTGAACTAAAAACATCTACTTCACTCCCCACCTGTCCTTGTTACTTTCCAATCATCTCATCGAAAATTGTTGCTGATAAGTGAACTTCAATCTTCTTATTTTCACTCCTTGATTTCCCCTCTTGTCTTAGCCTATGATGTTGTGATCTTGGTACACAGAACCCTACAGTGCGGAAAGAAACGGATAAGAAATCAAAAATTCATAGTTTTGCTACTGGGAATACATGACTGCCAATGGTAGGTGAACATTTAAAGGCAAAGTTTAGTGGGCCTTACCAAATTGAAAGGAAACTGAGTGAGTGAATTACTTGACATGAAGACTGAACACAATCCCACTCAGGCCCTATCCCCATATCTCAACATATTATACCCACTAATCCCTCTAACCTACACAACCCTAGACACTAAGGGGCAATTTCTTAGCATGGCCAATCAATCTAACCCGTACATCTTTGGACTGTGGGAGGAAACCAAAGCACCTGGAGGAAGCCCATGCAGACACGAGGAGAATGTGCAAACCCCACACAGACTCCAGGAATCGAACTCAGGACCCTGGAGCTATGAAGCAGCAGTGCTAACTACTGTGCCGCTGTGCTGCCACGATACAATCGGGAAAAATCCCAGAATCTGCGTTCTTAAACAACTCATCTGTTTGATTTTCTGCTGCCTTTTCAACCACAGTAGGCATCACACTCAGCTGTGATCCTCTGATATCGCTACCCAAGATAAACTGTATTCCTGTATTCTATGGCTCCACTCTTCACCGGACTCTCCAACCTCACCTTATATAATGGACACTGCTCCACTCACCCTGGATTCCACCTTTTCTAGCAATACTCCTTCCAAACTATGTAACGCCTCATCTCTCAAGATTGACTTGCTCCTGTATCTCTTAGAATTTTATCTTCTTTTCCTACTCCTTCTGGTTATGCATGGGTAAACTTTACCCATACAAATAAGTTCTTTAACGGGATCTGGCACCTTCTTATCAATCAACTCCTGATCAGTATATCCTTCTGCACCTTCTTCGCTCCCATTGGCTTATTCTGTTTTACTAGGGCAGTCCTTTCAGTGCTCTTCTTAAACTGTGACTTTATATGGCTTCATTTATTACTATTACAGAAGTACATGGCCTCACATTTCCTCATATTGAACTCCATTTGCCAGGTTTTAGCCCAGTTGCCCAATCTATCTCTATCCCATTGCAGAATAATAATATCCTCATTATCTACCTTTCTAACTACCTTTGTATCACCAGCAAATTTGAAAATCTTGCATAATGTTCCTTCCTGCAGGACATTAATGCAAATATTGAGCAACTGGGGGCCAGGAACTAATCCCTGCGGTACTCCACTAGTTACATCCTTCCGCTCTGAAAAGGACCCATTTATTCCAACTCTCCTCAGTTTCAATCCACATTTCCACCAATTCCATGGGCTTTTACTTTATGCACCGGCCTCTTACACAACACGTTGTCAAATGCATTTAGGAAGTCTAAATACACTACATCTACAGGATCCCCTCTATCTACTCTCCCTGTTACATCCTCAAAGAGTTCGAGCAAATTTTTCAAACATAACTTACCTTTCATTAAAACATGTTGACGAGGCAGAAGTGCATTTTGTAGGTGGTACCCACAGCTAGTACTGTTTATCGGGGGTGGAGGGATTGTATGTTTAGTGGGAGGGGCTACTTTTGTCTTGGATGGCATCAAGCTTCTCGAATGTTGTTGGAGTTGCAGGTAATTGGGAGCGCTCTATCACACTCCTGACTTGTGCCTTTTAGTTGGTGGACAGGCTTTTGAGAGTCAGGAGGTGAGTTCTATCCTATACCCGCTATAGGATTTCTAGCCTCTGACCTGCTTCTATAGACACAGTATTTCTACGGCTCGTCCACTTTCTGATCAACGGTAACCCCCAGAATCTTGATAGTGGGAGATTCAGTGATGGTAATGCCATTGTATGTCAAGAGGGAGATGTTAAATTCCCTCTTGTTGGTGATGGGCATTCCCTGGCACTTAACCTGGACAATGTCTCTTCCAGCAGGTAAAAGATACAGAAGGTCACGTACCAAGCGACTCAAGAACAGCTTCTTCTCTGCTGCTGTCAGACTTTTGAATGGACCTACCTCGCATTAAGTTGAGCTTTCTCTACACCCTAGCTATGACTGTAACACTACATTCTGCACTCTCTCCTTTCCTTCTCTATGAGCAGTATGCTTTGTCTGTATAGCGCACAAGAAACAATGCTTTTCACTGTATGTTAATACATGTGACAATAATGAATCAAATCAAATCAAAAGAACTTGTGTAATGCAAATGTTACTTGTCAGCCCAAACCTGTCCAGATCTTGTTGTATTTGAACATGAACTGCTTCAGTATCTGAGGAGTGGTGAATGATGTTGAACATTGTGCAATCATCAGCGAACATCCCCACCTTATGATGGAGGGAAGGTCATTGATGAAGGAGCTGAAGATGGTTGGGTCTAGGACACTAACTCTTCATTCATTTCAGGGGGATTGTAAAATCCCATCCCGAGTAGGAGAAACTTAAAATCCACATTTCAAGTTCTAAGTTTTATTTAGAATCATCGAATCCCCACAACGCAGGAGGAGGCCATTCGGCCCATCAAGCCTGCACCAACCACAATCCCACCTAGGTCCTGTCCTATCCCTGTAACTCCACATAATCCCCCTGACATTAAGGACAGTTCATCATGGCCAATCTACCTAACCCACACCTCTTTGGAGTGTAGGAGGAAACCCACGCAGACACGGGGAGAACATGCAAACTCCACACAGACAGTGACCCTAGGCGGGAATCGAATTTGCATCCCTGGCACTATGAGGTAGCAGTGCTAATCACTGTGCCACTCAGAAAGGTGGAGGGTTCTGGTGCACACTGCTGTGTGGGCAGAGGAACAGAACTGATATAGATTATATGCCATAGCTGAATGCGAGATGGATCCAATTCTTTTATTCCTGAACAGAGCCTTAGTCTGAACCTCTGCGAGATTCCTTTCATTGCCACTGAGTGTTTAGAAGGAGTTCACAGGAGACAATATTCCCAGTGAAAGACACTAGAATCTTCCATGGGACGTGGGTGTTGCTGGACCAGCATCAAAAAGGTTAAAGTTTAAAGTTTGTTTATTCATCAGAAGTAGGCTTACATTAACGCTGCATTGAAGTTACTGTGAAAATCTCCTAGTCGCCACACTCCTGTTTGGGTACACTGAGGGAGGCCAATGCACCCTAATACGAGGAGAACAGCCTCTGGGTGGCAAAGTGGTTAGCACTGCTGCTTCAATGCACCAGAGACTCAGATTCAATTCCTGGATCGGGTTACTGTCTGTGCGGAGTTTGCACATTCTCTCCGTGTCTGCATGGGTTTACTCTGGGTGCTCCGGTTTCCTCCTCCAGTCCGAAAGATGTGCTGTTTAAGTGTATTGGCCGTGCTAAATTCTCTGTCAATGTACTTGAACAGGCACTGGACTTTTGGAAATTGTCCCAGCTGATTTCCAACATCACCCATTATTTAGAAGGACGGGAGAGGCGATTCTAGATGTGGAAGAATTATTGGGTTGGTGCAGAGAAGTTACAGATTCTGCATGGGTTTATAAAGATTAGATGGGATGGCACAGTGGTTGGGCACTGCTGCCTCACAGCGCCAGGGATCCAGGTTTGATTCCCGGCGTGGGTCACTGTCTGTGTGGAGTTTGCACATTCTCCCCATGTCTGCGAGGGTTTCCTCTGGGTGCTCTGGTTTCCTCCTGCTGTCCAATGATGTGCTGGTTAGGGTACATTGACTCAAACAGGCGCTGGAATGTGGCGACTAGGGGATTTTCACAGTAACTTCATTGCAGTGTTAACATAAATCCTACTTGTGACTAATGAAATTACTTTAAAGGAATTGTATGTCCAATTGAATTTTGCTCATTGAATTTTTGGAGGAAGCTATTCTGATGAAGGAGCAGTCAGATATTTATAGAATCCTTACAGTGCAGAAGGAGGCCATTCAGCCCATCGAGTCTGCACTGACCACAATCCCACCCAGGTCCTATCCTCATAACCCCTTGAGTTTAGTCCCCACCCCCCCTGACATTAAGGGGCAATTTAGCACCTCCAATCCACCCAACCAGCACATCTTTGGACAGTGGGAGGAAACAGGAGCACTTAGAGGAAACCCATGAACACATGGGGAGAATGTGCAGACTCCAGACAGACAGTGACCCAAGCCGGGAATCGAACCTGGATCCCAAATGCTGTGAGGCCGCAATGCTAACCCGCTGTGCCACCGTGTTAGGAGACACATGGGGAAATTTCAGTCGCACAATTGGGTCGAATGGGAGTCAGAACTGGAGATGTTATTAAAACGATGGATTCTAGGTTCCCTCTGGTGGTGCCTGTGAGTTTAGCAGCCTGAAGATAAAATGCCCATTGCAATTTTCAATCCACTACAATAACCCTGGCTTCCTTTGGAAATGAGAGGTGTCTCCATAAATATAAACAATAAACTTCAACATTGCATGATCATTTAAGTCCAATATTCTATACTCAGACTTTTCCTTTAATCTAACACTCAGCGAGATGAAAAAATATAAGATATAAGAGCAGAATCAGGCCACTCGGCCCATTGAGTCTGCTCCGCCGTTCAATCATGGCTGACAAGTTTTCTCAACCCCGTTCTCCCACCTCTTCCCCATAACCATTTATTCCCTTACTAATCAAGAACCTATCTATCTCGATCTTAAAGACACTCAGTGACCTGGCCTCCTCTGCGGCAAAGAGTTCCACAGATTCGCCACTCTCTGGCTGAAGGAATTCCTCTTTATCTCAGTTCTAAAGGGTTATCCCTCTATTCTGGGGCTGTGCCCTCGGATCCCAGTCTCTCCGACTAATGGAAACATCTTCCCCGTGTCCACTCTATCCAGGCCTTTCAGTATTCTGTAAATTGCAATGAGATTCCCCCACCACCCCAACATCATTCTAAATTCCATTACGTATGGATCCTGAATCCTCGGATGCTCCTTATATATCCAGCTTTTCACTCCTGCAATCATTCTTGTGGACTTCCACTGCACCTTCTCCATCCTTCCTTAGATACAGAGCCCAAATCTATTCCCAATACTCCAAATGGGGTCTGATCCGAGCCTTGTACATCCTTGCATTTGTATTCTCATCCTTTCAAAATTGATGCTAACATCATATTTTCCTGTCCAACTTCTTCCCAAGGGTGGTACAGTGGTTGGCACTGCTGCCTCACAGCTCCAGGAACCTAGATTCAATTCTTGGTTCGGGTCACTATCTGTGCAGAGTCTGCATGTTCTCCCCGTGTCTGCGTGGGTTTCCTCTGGGTGCTTCAGTTTCCTCCCACAGTTCGAAAGATGTGCTGGTTAGGGTGCATTGGCCATGCTAAATTCTCCCTCAGTGTACCCGGACAGGTGCCAGAGCGTGACGATGAGGGGATTTTCACAGTAACTTCATTGCAGTGTTAGCCTTACTTGTGACACTAATAAATAAATTTTACATTTTTTACAGGACTTTGGATCGTTAAATGGAACCTGACCGCTCGCTCTGTCAAAAGTCAATAATGAAGGTCGGCCAGAGATGGTGAACACATCTGTGAGGCCCGTTCTCCAGAGAGAGAGGTGACTGCAGAAGGGCAAAATCAAAGAAACTGCGAGAGGAAAGAAGAGAAGAGAGAGAAAAGGCAAAGAGAGGAGGGAGAACAAAATAGAAAAAGAGAGCAGGAGAGGAAGAAAGAGAGGTCAAAAGAGAGGCAGAACAAGGAAGATGAAACAAATCGGGAAGGGAGAAAGAGAGAGAGAGAGAGAGAAAAGGAAAAAGAACAAAATAAAAAAGAGAATTGTGAGGGTAGAAAAGAGAAATAAAGATCAGAGAGAGAGAAAATGAGAGAATCAAAGGAAGAAAGAGAATGAAGAGAGAAAGACAGAGAGAGAGAGAAGGAGAAGAGAGACAAAGCAAGAGAGTAAACAGGAAACAGAGTGAGAAAGACAGAGAAAGACAGAGAGAGACAGAGAGAGGGAAATATATATAGAGAGAGAGAAATGGAAAAACAGAGAAAGGACGGGTGAAGTAGAGAGGACCAATTAGAGAGAAAGAGAGAGGGAAATAGAAAGAAAGAGAAAGCAAGAGAAATGGAAAAAGAGAGAACGTGAGAGAGAAAAACAGAGATAGAGAGGAAGAAATAGAGAAAGGGAGAAAAAGAGAGAGAGAGGGAAATAGATAGAGAAAGAGAGAGGGGGGGAAAATAGAGAGAGAGAGGGAGAAAGAAAAAGAGAGAGAGAGGGAAAGAGAAAAGGGGAAAGAGAAAGAGCGAGAGACAAAGAGAGAGTGGGAAATAGAGAGAGAGACAGAGAAAGAGAGAGAGGGAGAAACAGAGGGGGGGGGGAGTGAGAGCTTGCAAACTTTAGTGGTGGAACTAATGGAAAAGAACAGCCTCACAGACACAAAATCTATGTTGAGACTAATCCATTCTAATGTGGTACATCTCTGAATGATACAGCCCAGCAAACAGACGGTGGGATGGAGGTTCTAGGCAGCACGAGGCTCCTGCAAGTTGGAAGGATGCCAACAGGCCCCTGTCTTTTTTTTGAGGAATAATGATTTATAAAGCTGCTTTTACCATTCACCAGCTGCCCTTGGGGAAAAAAGGAGTCGGATTAAAAGATGACAAGAAATTAAATTGTGTTGCCACGGTTCTGCTGATGCAGCTGAGGGAGCGGGATCTCTTGTCTGCAGTACACTGATAAATCACCACCGGAATTTCGATAGGAAATGTACAGCGTATAATTAGCAGCTCCAAGTTTGCCTGTGTCAGCACAAAAAAAATATAGGAGCAAGAGAGAAAAAAAAAAATCACTTCATTAAAAGAAAAATATTGGAATGGGGCTGAATCTGAAGCAGTTCCAGTTTCCAGCCAGCGATTAAGAATATTTTCTGAAACAAGAAGACAAAATGATGAATAATTTGCCAGATAATAATTATCGCCAGCCTTAAAGGGGCCAACATCTTAAAGGGACCGGTGTCTCGGCTGCCATTTTGTTGACCGTGTGTGGGATCGCTCTGTGCGCCTAATTGTCACCCACTGCCCTCTTCCCCATCCACAGATTTTCTCTTCCCGCACACCTATTTGACCACAAGAACTTGCTGTTTTATTCTCTTTGTGGGGTGGCAAAGTGGGTTAGCACTGCTGCCTCACAGCGCCAGGGGCCCGGGTTCGATTCCCGGCTCGGGTCACTGTCTGTGTGGAGTTTGCACATTCTCCCCATGTCTGCATGGGTTTCCTCTGGGTGCTCCAGTTTCCTTAACATGGTCTGGAAGATGTGCTGGTTAGGATGCATTGCCGTGCTAAATTCTCCCTCAGTGTACCCGAACAGGCACCAGAGTGTGGTGACTAGGGGAATTTCACTATAACTTCAATTTTGTGAATGCTAAGTTGCCCCCTTAGTATCCTTAGATGGTTTGATTTGATTTATTATTGTCACACGTATTAGCATACAATTAAAAGTATTGTTTCTTGCACATTACAGAGGCAAAGCATACCATTCATAGAGAAGGAAACAAGAGAGTGCAGAATGTGGTGTTACAGTCATAGCTAGGGTGTAGAGAAAGATCAACTTAATGCGAGGTAGGTCCATTCAAATGTCTGACAGCAGCAGGGGAGAAGCTGTTCTTGAGTCGGTTGGTACGTGACCCCAGACTTTTGTATTGTTTTCCCGATGGAAGAAGGTGGAAGAGAGAATGTCCGGGGTGCTTGGGGTCCTAAATAATGCTGCCTGCTTTGCCGAGACAGAGGGAAGTGTAGACAGAGTCAATGAATGGGAGGCTGCTTTGCCTGATGGATTGGCCGTGCTAAACTGCCCCTTCATGTCCCAAGATGTGTGGGTTAGGAGAATTAGCAAGGTGGATGTGCGGCATTGCAGAGATAGAGCCTGGGTAAGATGCAGTGCGAATGCAATGGACTGAATGGCCTCCTTCTGCACTGTAAGGGATTCTATGATTCTGTGATGTGGGTGTCTCTGACTGAGTCCAACATTTATTGCCCATTCCTAATTGCCCCTTGAGAAGGCAGATGTTGAGCTGCCTTTTTGAGTCGCTGCAGTGGTGTAGGTACACCCACAGTGCTGTTAGGGAGGGATTTGGCCCAGCGACATTGAAGGAATGGCCGATATATTTCCAAGTCAGGATGGTGAGTGACACAGAGAGGAACTTGTAGGTGAGATTCCCATGTGTTTGGTAGATGACCTGAGATTTGAAGGTGCAGTCTAAGGACCTTTGGTGAGTTTGTGCAGTGCATCTTGTAGATGGTAGAGTGAGTGGTGGAGGGAGTGAACGTGTGGTGCCAACCAAGCGGGGCTGCTTTATCCTGGATGGTGTCGAGCTTCTTGAGTGTTGTTGGAGCTGCATCAATCCAGGCAAAGTGATGAGTATTCCATCACACTCCTGCCTTGTACCTTGTTATGTGAAGATAGGAACAGAAGTAGTCCATTCGGCCCATCGAGCCTGTTCTGCCATTCAGACAGACCATGTCCGATCATCTCCCACAACAACACTCTTCCTTACTATCCCCGTATCCCTTGATGTCTTCGGAAGTCTACCAATCTCGGATTTGATTATCCTCAGTGACTGAGCTTCCCCTGCTCTCCCGGAGAGAGAATTCCCAAAATTCACCAGCCTCTGAAAGGAATTCCTCCGCCTCTCTGCTCCTGAGCCGTGAGACTCACTATCCAGGGAGGGGAGTGACAGAGATCATCATAAAAAAGGTACAAATGTGTGGGATTAGTCAGAATAGCAATCAGCTATTCTGAGGTTCAAACTCTGTTAGAACCTCACCCTAACTCGGGGGAATGGCTCCTGACTAAATTCATGCATCAATTCTTAAAGTGGAGATGCCGGCGTTGGACTGGGGTGAACACAGTAAGAAGTCTCACAACACCAGGTTAAAGCTAAAACAGGTTTATTGGGCAGCACAAGCTTTCAGAGCACTGCTCCTTCATCAGGTGAGCGGAAGTTCTGTTCACAAACAGGGCGTATAAAGAGACAAACTCCATTTACAAAATAATGGTTGGAATCCGAGTCTTTACAGGTAATCAAGTCTTAAAGGTACAGACAATGTGAGTGGAGAGAGGGTTAAGCACAGGTTAAAGAGATGTGTATTGTCTCCAGAGAGGACAGTTAGTGAGATTTTGCAAGCCCAGGCTCGTCGTGGGGGTTACAGATAGTGTGACATGAACCCAAGATCCCGGTTGAGGCCGTCCTCGTGTGTGTGGAACTTGGTTAAAATAGGGATCATGAGCCTTGGGAGTCCCTGGGAAGTGTGTAAATAGATGATGATATTGATGTACTTGTTTTTATCCTATGGATGCTTTGGTCCACCTTATTGTCTAACGAGGGGCATACACACGATGGGTCGTGAGAGGGCTGAGCTTGGATTTTTTCCGAGAGTATCCTAGTGCTTCACGTCGTTAGTGTACGCTTGACCTGGACCATCTGATGGGCAACATGACAGCTCAGTGACTATCGCTGTGCTGTGCAGATACATGGATTTGGGCCTGTGTCTGTGGGAGTTTGCGCATTCTCCCCGGGCTTGCGTGGGTTTTCTCCGGGCGCTCCGGTTTCCTCCCACATCCCAAAGATGTGCTCTTAGGCTAATTGGCAAAACAAATTCTCCCTAAATTGTCTCAAATTTGGTTTTTAACCCATAGATCTATAAACATGGACAGGGATCACGGGTAGAAGTGGGAACATCGAGGTGGCGGCGCGGGCCCGTTGGGCCAAAGGGCCTGTTTCCCACGCTGTTTTGTTCTTTGTTCACCTGATGAAGGGATAGTGCTCCGAAAGCTCATACTGCAAAATAAACCTGTTGGACTTTAACCTGGTGTTGTGAAACTTCTTACTGAGATTACAGTCAGACATACAGCATACTGTACACACAGTTCAACATCACCAACTATATCAGTACCTATCGCTTTCCAATCCCAGTCTCAACATTTCACACACACGGCTTCAACAATATTCCACTTCCACACACTCTCACACACTCTCACACACTCTCACACACTCTCACACACTCTCACACAATCTCACACAATCTCACATACACTCTCACACACTCTCACACACACTCACACAATCTCACACAATCTCACATACAATCTCACACAATCTCACACACTCACACACACTCACAATCTCACACACTCTCACACACTCTCACACAATCACACACACTCTCACACACTCTCACAAATCACACACACCCTCACACAATCTCAAACTCACACCACTCTCACACACTTCTCACACAATCTCACACACTCTCACACACAACTCTCACACAATCTCACACACACTCGCACACACCCTCACACAATCTCACACACCTCACACACAATCTCACACACTCTCACACAATCTCACACACACATTCTCCACACAATATCACACAATCTCACACACACTCTCACACACTCTCACACAATCCACACAATCTCACACACTCTCACACACACTCGCACACACCCCTCACACAATCTCACACACTCTCACACACTCTCACACACACACACATCTCACACAATCTCACACACTCACACACTCTCACCACACTCTCACACACTCTCACACAATCTCACACATCTCACACACTCACACACTCTCACACACACTCTCACACAATCTCACACACATCTCACACACATCTCTCTCACACACTCTCACACACCTCACACACACACTCTCACACTCACACACACACTCTCACACACACACAATCTCACACACTCTCACACACACTCTCACACAATCTCACGCTCACACAATCTCACACAATCTCACACTCTCTCCACACAACACAATCTCACACTCACACACACCTCACACAATCTCACACACACAATCACACACTCTCACACACTCTCACACAATCTCACACAATCTCACACACACACACACTCTCTCACACTCTCACACACTCTCACACACCTCTCACACACTCTCACACATCTCACACCACACACTCTCACACTCTCACACACACACACTCTCACACACTCTCACACACACACACTCTCACACTCTCACACACATCTCACACACACTCCTCACACACACACAACACACAATCTCACACACTCACACACATCTCACACACTCTCACACAATCTCACACAATCTCACACACTCTCACACAATCTCACACACATCTCACACACTCTCACACAACACAACTCACACACACATCTCACACAATCTCACACACACATCTCACACACACACACACACACACACTCTCACACACACACACACTCTCTCACATCTCACACACTCACCACACACATTCACACACTCTCACACACACACACACAATCTCACACAATCTCTCACACACACACTTCACACACACACACACTCTCACACACTCTCACACACACTCTCACACACTCTCACACATCTCACTCACACAACACTCTCACACAATCTCACACAATCTCACACACACACACACACTCTCACACACACACTCTCACACACTCTCACACACTCTCACACAATCTCACACAATCTCACACACTCTCACACACTCTCACACACTCTCACACACTCTCACACACACTCTCACACAATCTCACACACTCTCACACACTCTCACACACTCTCAACACACTCACACAATCTCACACCTCTCACACAACTCTCACACATCTCACACACTCTCACACACTCTCACACACTCTCACAATCTCACACCCTCTCACACATCTCACACATCTCACACACTCACACAACACACTCTCACACACAATCTCACACACAATCTCACACACTCTCCACACAATCTCACACATCTCACACACACACACACACACTCTCACACAATCTCACACAATCTCACACAATCTCACACACATCTCCACAATCTCAACCACACCAACACACTCTCACACAATCTCACCACTCTCACACCACTCAAATCCACCACTCTCACCACACGCTCACACATCTACACTCTCCACACCTCACACACACGCTCACACAATCTCACACACTCTCACCACATCTCACAAATCTCACACCCACACACACACTCTCACACAATCTCACACAATCTCACACACTCTCACACACACTCTCACACAATCTCACACACTCCTGACACACCTCACACACACTCTCACACAATCTCACACACTCAGACAATCTCACACAATCTCACACACACACTCTCACACACTCTCACACAATCTCACACATACACACAATCTCACACACTCTCACACACTCTCACACAATCTCACACACTCTCACACACACTCACAATCTCACACACTCTCACACACACTCTCACACACTCTCACACAATCTCACACACTCTCACACACACTCACAATCTCACACACACTCTGACACACTCTCACACAATCTCACACACACTCGTGGTTGCGTGGGTTTTCTCCGGGTGCTCCGGTTTCCTCCCACATCCCAAAAATGTGCTCTTAGGCTGATTGGGTAACAAATTGTCCCTATATTGGTCTCTATGTGGGAATCTTCAACAATAGGCATAGCCTAAAGTCAAGGATATGTCATTAAGACGTTAGGATGGCGGCGCGGGCTCGTTGGGCCAAAGGGCCTGTTTCCCGTGCTGTGTTGTTCTTTGTTCTTTGTTTGTTCTTTGTTCACTCCTCATATATTCACACACTCTCACATGTTCCCTCATATACTCACACACTCTCACATGTTCCCTCATATACTCACACACTCTCACATGTTCCCTCACATATTCACACACTCTCACATGTTCCCTCACATATTCACACACTCTCACATGTTCCCTCACATATTCACACACTCTCACATGCTCCCTCACATATTCACACACTCTCACATGTTCCCTCACATATTCACACACTCTCACATGTTCCCTCACATATTCACACACTCTCACATGTTCCCTCACATATTCACACAATTTCACAAACACTCTCATACGCTCCCTCACATACTCTCTCACAGTCACACAAGTTGCACAATCTCACATGCTTTCACACACTTTCTCACAGATATTCTCAGACACTCTTTCCCACAATGCTCCCTCATACACATACTCTCACACACAGACACACAGTCTCGCACACATATTCTCACACTCTGTCACACACACTCTCTCATATACACATTCTCACACACTCACACACAGGCACACACTCTCTCACACACTCTCTCACACACTCTCTCACACACTCTCTCATGCATATTCTCACATTCTCTCACATTCTCTCCCGCACACTCCCTCACATTCTTTCACACTCTTTCACACACTCTCTACCACATGCCCTCTCGTACACACACTCTCACACAGACACACATTCTCTCCCACACTCTCTCTCTCATTCTCTCACACATTCTCTCCCACACTCTCTCTCTCAGTCATTCCCTCAGCCAGTGAGTTGTTGGGGTTGCGATGCGTTGCCGGGAGCTGTGCTGGAGACAGTTTCAATCGACAGGTTGACTATTTGAATAGAAGCAAAGTTCAGGGGTACAGGAGAGGAGGCACAAAGTCATGATGCTTGCTTGGAGACCTCATCGTAATTTTATAAACTTCTATCAGGTCGCCCCTCAGCCTCCGTCTTTCCAGGGAGAACAATCCCAGTTTATTCAATCTCTCCTCGTAGTTGAGACCCTCCATACCAGGGAACATCCTGGTAAACCTTTTCTGTATTCTGTCCAAAGCTTCCACATCCTTGTGGTAATGTGGAGACCAGAATTGGACACAGTATTCCAAATGTGGTCTAACCAACATTTTATACAACTGTAACATAATTTGCCATTTTTACACTCAATGCCCCAACTGATGAAGGCAAGCATTTCATATGCTTTCTTCACCACTTTTTCCAACTGTGCTTCTAAGGATCTGTGGATCTCCCAGATTTCCGAGTCTATATATATATATCCAAGCTCCAGATGGTTTTGCTATTTATTTGATAGTCCTGAGGGAATACCGCACTCTTGGAGGCTCTCCTTCCCAGTGTGTTGGGGGGAGGATTCGGAAACCGTGTCCCCTCTCGGGTAGATGTTGGAGACCCCACAGCAAGATCCCCTGGCCAATCACGGCCCCTCCACCCAAACCAAAACAAGTAATCTGGCTCATTCTCACGATACTGCCCGTTGGATCTTGCTGTGCACAGATTCATTGTTTGCTGAGGGTGGGAAGGGTTCTATCAGAATGCAGCTTCTGCCCTGTTTCAGACACACAGCAGGCTTGTGTACAGATTCACCGATTCCCGCTGTAAGAGAGTAAAAAGGAAAGCGCACTCTGTAAAACATTTATAAAGACAGAAACGCAGAGTGTGCCTTCCCCAGGATGAATGAGCATGTCTTAAACTGGAGTTTTAATCTACTGATCTGTCCCAGACCTTTGATACTATTTTCCAATCTCCTGTCACAGGACATATTCTGGAGAAATATTCCAGCTTGGTGTGTGATTGCAGAGGAGAAATTGGGCTGTCGGAGGAGAAGAGAGCAGAAAGTCACATTTCACACTGAGGTTACTAATGATAACATTAATACAGTCACTGGTAAAACCACAGCATTAACAATCTCCGTATCAGTCAAATATAGCACAGAACCCGAGGCACAGCCCCAACTCCTCCCCACAGACACACACACACACACACACACACAAACACACGCACACGCACAGACACACACACACACACAAACACATACACACACACAAACACACGCACACGCACAGACACCACACACACACAAACACACACAACACAACACCAACACACACACACACCACCACACACATGCACAGACGCACACACACTCACACATATACACACACACACACATATACTCAGACACACCCCCCCCACACAAACACATACACACGCACACACACAGACACACACACACAGACACACCACATAAACACATACACACACACACGCACGCACAGACACACCATACACACACACACACACACACATACACTCCAGACACACACATACACACACACACACATATACACACACACACAAACACATACACACACACACACATGCACGCACAGACACACACACACACACATATACACACACACACATATACACACACGCGCACAGACACACACACATGCACGCACGCACAGACACACACA